>JAPVLO010000021.1:11440989-12673654 GCA_027257055.1 Cephalopachus bancanus | reverse complement strand
CTTGGACTAAACACTTTTTTTCCCCCTTCCTTTCCCCTTCCTGGCTCCCTTGGGCTCTGGCCTCAGCATTTTGGTAAACAGAAAAGTCTCCGTTCCTTTTTATCCTACCTCAGGGGAAACAGTCCAGCAAAGGCCAAGGATTGCTGGGCCCCATTATAGAAGCACATTGTGTGCCTCTTTTCCAGTTGTTACTTTGCTTTTATTTTTTATTTTTTTTGAGTTGGAGTCTCACTCTGCCACCCAGACTGGAGTGCAGTGGCCACTCCCGGCCACCGCAGCCTCGACCTGCTGGGCTCCGGTGATACTTCCGCCTCAGCCTTCCGAATAGCTGGAATTACAGGTGCGCGCTACCACGCCTGGCTCATTTTGATTTATTGTAGAGATGAGGTCTCGCCAAGTTGCCCAGGCGGGTCTTGAACCTGCGGGCTCAGGCAATCCACTCACCTCAGCCTCCCAAAGGCGCGGGATTACAGGCTGAGCCACCGAGCCCGGCCTATTTTTATTTTTAAATAGAGATGAGGTCTTACTATATTGCTTAGTCTGGTCTCCGGCTCCTGGGCTCAAGCAATCCTCTTGCCTCAGCCTCCCAAAGTGCTGAGATTACAGGTGTGGATCACCATGCTGGCCCTTCTCTTCCAGTCTTAAAACAGACTCACTGCCAGGCTCGGTGGCTCAGCCTGTAATCCTGCACCTTTGGGAAGCTGAGGTGAGTGGATTGCCTGAGCCCACGAGTTTGAGACCCGCCTGGCCAATTTGGCGAGACCTCATCTCTACAATAAATAAAAAATGAGCCAGGCGTGGTAGCGCGCGCCTGTAGTTCCAGCTACTTGGAAGGCTGAGGCGGAAGGATCGCTGGAGCCCAGCAGGTTGAGGCTGCGGTGGCCGGGAGCGGCCACTGCACTCCAGTCTGGGTGACAGAGTGAGACTCCAACTCAAAAAACCCCCCAAAAAACAACAACAGACTCACAGCACTTCCTCTAGGAGCTCGCAGCTGTCTTCATATGGCATTATGGTCAAGGCTCCTTCCCCACTGGGCTGCTAGCCTTTGGAGTTGGCCCAGATCTTGGTCATCAAGACTTTAAAACACATACAAACTCTGTTTGTGATGGGCAGCTGTGCTCAGATGGTGCCCCATGACTAATCTTCCACAATCAGTGACTCTAGCAGCTGAAGGGACCAGAATCAAAGTCTTAGCTTCAGGGCCAAGCAGGAAACCATCCAGTTGTTGTGCTTTTATTCCCCTTGAGGAAAAGTCCCCAGGCTCAGCGGTTTTCAGTTTACAAAATGTCCCCAAACTATTTTTAGCAGTTTTTCCTCCCAGGACTTTTGCCCCACCAGCTGACACCCACGGGTCAACTTTGTAATTAAGGAAACAAACAAACAAAAAAACCCTGATGTTTTTCTTTAATGTTTCATAATTTAAAAAAATTAAATTAAAAAATACAAGGGTCTCACTATGTTGCCCAGGAAGGTCTTGGGTCTTGAACTCATGGCCTCAAGTAATCTTCCTGCCTCAGACTCCCAAAATGCTGGGATTATAAGCATGAGCACCAGGCTAGGAAACCAAAATCTCATTTGTGTTTAACAACTGACTCAAGGTTACAGAGCCCACTTAGAGTCAGAATCAGAATTAAAATTTGTTTTGTACTGCCAGTTTCATCCAGAAGTCTGTAACTGCTTCTTGACTCATCTTAAAAAAAATAGCTGGTGTGGTGGCATGCGTCTGTAGTTCCAGCTATTTGGAAGGCTGAGGCAAAAGGATTGCCTAAGCCCAGCAGGTCAAGGCTGCGGAGGTTGTGAGTGTGCCACTGCACTCTAGCCCGGGCAACAAGAGTGAGACTCAGCCGGGCTCGGTGGCTCAGCCTGTAATCCCGCGCCTTTGGGAGGTTGAGGTGAGTGGATTGCCTGAGCCTTCGGGTTCAAGACCCACCTGGGCCGCGAGACCTCATCTCTACAATAAATAAAAAAAAAAAAAAAATTAGCCGGGCATGGTAGCGTGTGCCTGTAATTCCGGCTACTTGGAAGACTGAGGCGGAAGGTTCCCGGAGCCCAGCAGGTCAAGGCTGCGGTGGCCAGGAGCAGCCACTGCACTCCAGTCTGGGCGACAGAGTGAGACTCCAACTCAAAAAAAAAGAGTGAGACTCCAACTCAAAAAAAAAAAAAGTTTAACTCATGGTATTCAGTAGGCTTAGATGGAAAATATTTCATCAAGTCAAAGATCTCATTGATTTTTTTTTTTTTTTTTTTTTTTGAGTTAGGGTCTCACTCTGTTGCCCAGATTAGAGTGCAGTGGCCGCTCCCGGCCACCGCAGCCTCGACCTGCTGGGCTCCGGCGATCCTTCCACCTCAGCCTTCCAAGTAGTTGGAACTACAGGCGTGCGCTACCACACCCGGCTAATTTTTGGATTTGTTGTAGAGATGAGGTCTCACCAAGTTGCCTGGGCGGGTCTCGAACCCACAGGCTCAGGCAATTCACTCACCTCAGCCTCCTAAGGCACTGGGCTCCGGCGATCCTTCTGCCTCAGCCTTCCAAGTAGCCGGAATTACAGGCATGCACTACCATGCCCGGCTGATTTTTTGATTTATTGTAGAGATGAGGTCTCGCTGCCCAGGCGGGTCTCGAACCCACGGGCTCAGGCAATCCACTCACTTCAGCCTCCCAAAGGCACGGGATTACAGGCTGAGCCACCGAGCCCAGCTAATTTTTTTTTTTTTTTTTTGAGTTGGAGTCTCAGTCTGTTACCCAGGCTGGAGTGCAGTGACATGCTCATGGCCACCCCAGTGATGACCTGCTAGGTTCAGGAGATCCTTCCGCCTCAGCCTTCCAAGTACCTGGAAGTACAGGCATGTGCTACCATGCCTGGCTAACTTTTTGAGTTATTGCAGAGATGAGGTCTCGCCAAGTTGCCCAGCCTAGTCTTGAACCAGTGGGCTCAGGCAATCGTCTGACCTCGGCTTCCCAAAGTGCTGGGATTACAGGCTGGAGCTACCACGTTCTGCCAGCTAATATTTTTTATTTATTTATTTATTTATTTATTTTTGAGTTGGAGTCTCACTCTGCCACCCAGACTGGAGTGCAGTGGCCGCTCCCGGCCACCGCAGCCTCAACCTGCTGGGCTCTGGCGATCCTTCTGCCTTAGCCTTCCGAGTAGCTGGAACTACAGGTGCGCGCTACCACACCTGACTGATTTTTTGATTTATTGTAGAGATGAGGGCTCTCCAAGTTGCCCAGGCGGGTCTCGAACCCGCGGGTTCAGGCAATCCACTCATCTCCGCCTCCCAAAGGTGCAGGTTTACAGGCTGAGCCACCGAGCCCGGCTTATTAATTTTTTTTGAGTTGGAATCTCACTCTGTCACCCAGGCTGGAGTGCAGTGACATGCTCATGGTCACCCCAGTGACGACTTACTGGGCTCTGGAGATTCTTCCATCTCAGCCTTCCAAGTAGCTGGAACTACAGGCCTGCACTACCACGCCCAGCAATCCACTCACCTCAGCCTCCCGAAGCACTGGGATTACAGGCTGCGCCACTAAGCCCGGCCATATTTTTAAAATATATATATATATATATATATTTTTTTTTTTTTGAGTTGGAGTCTCACTCTGAACCCACGGGCTCAGGCAATCCACTCACCTCGGCCTCCCAAAGCGTGGGATTACAGGCTGAGCCACCGAACCCAGCCTAAAAATATTTTAATTATATTTTTAATTTTAAAGATGTGGGGTACAATTCAGGATTAGGTATACAAGTGTTCGTCATCCAGGTAAAGTTTGGGCCTCCCTTTGGTCCCCACTTAGCCTGGTTTGAGATCAGGCACCCTTATTGGTGTTATGTCCTCCCCTACTCCACAGTGTCCCGCTACTGCCAATTCCATTCTTATAGTATTATGGTAAATGTTCAGGGTCTGCTTATGAGTAAGAACATATGGTACTCAGTGCTTTGTTTCTGTGATAGATCACTGAGTATTATAGACTCTAAATCCATCCAGGTTGCTGCGAAGTCCATGTGTTTGTCCTTCTTTATGGCTATGTAATATCCCATCATGTATATGTACCACATTTTTTCAATCCAATCCAGTTTCGACGGGCAGCACGGTTGGTTCCATGTTTTTGCTATTGTGAATAGTGCTGTGATGTCCATGTCTTCTACACTCTTATCCCTCATGCCATCATGAGTGCCAGGGATGAGGCATTTCCTCACCTGTTGCTTCACTCTTATCTCTGGGTTGTCTTCCAAGTTACTGACGTCCACTGTGCAAGATTTGCAGTGACAACAATATCACAACCATTTTCTTTAAGGATGGTTAAAGATCTTGTCTTTGAGATGCTGAAGAGATCTATGTACGTAGAGTGCTGAGATGGGACCTCTGGCCGCAGGGAGGGTGACTGTGCTCTGCAGATTCTATGCCAACAAAGCGTGCTCCCAACAATCGAGCGGCCAGCGGGAAAATTTTAAACCTTCCTTGTCCATGACAACGACTCCATCAACACGGTGCAAAACTATACTCAGAAACTCCCAGACATGGTGCCCTGCTTCTCTTGAGGTGGGCAGGTTCCCTGAAGGAGCGACTGAGGTGGGACTGAGCATGCCTGGGCTAGAAGACCTCTAAGGGCCTCTGCAGCCCGAGTCCTAGGTTGTCCTTGCAATGGATACAACAAGGAGACGTAGACCCGGGGCCTTTCCCCTTCTGCTGCTCACCGCCTTCTGCATCCCAGCAGAGAGGTTGTCCTCAGGGGAGCAAATGGCCGCTTGCCCCACAAAGGCCTCTCCAAGGGCCATGCAGGGTGAAACATTCCGGTGACCCACTTCAGCAATTGTATCCCAAGGGTTGGCCTGGGGACACATTCGTGGTCTGCCCTCCCCTGAGATCCTCTGGGTCTATACCTCCCCAGGATACAGAGCTGGCTCAGGTGTGGTTGCTCAAGCACACACAGTGATCGCTTCCTGGCTAGGCCCCCTCTGCCTGTAGGCTCTGGACTCCCTGAGTGAGCCTGCCCCCAGGTCTCCCTCCAAGCCAGCGCCCTCGCCCTAGTGATACACTGGACATCCCGGTCCTTCTGGTCACCACACCCCTGGCCTGCCTTCAAGGCCTGTCCATTGGCAGCACTCCCCCACCTCCTCTTCTCTCTCATTCCACAGCTCTGCTCTTGCCCAGAAGCCGGGCCATTCCCTGAGGTCTGCTCTGTGGCAGGCCATGGGCGAGTTCCTCACCACCTCACATGGGGCAGTGGCTGAAGCCTTCTAGTTGGTTTCCTTGCCCCTGATCCATTGGGCACACTACAGCCAGCAAGTCCTTTCTAAAAACGCGGTTCTGACCATGCACCTCTGTCACCTAACCCCTTCTGTGATTGCTCAGGGGAGAGACCAGCCCCTGGGCAGGCCAGGAGGGGAGACTAAAGACTGAATGCTGATCCCTGAGGACTTGCATATCCTCCACACAGCAAAGGATGTGTGGTGGTTCAGGGTCTGCAGGGCCTGGAGATCAGCTTCACGAGGTGCGGAGAGTTTCAGGAGCATTCTAGGGATGGCCTAGGGGAGCCATTTCCAGAACGAGTTAGTGTAGCTCTTCTGGAACTAATGTGCATTTGGGAATCACCCAGGGACCTTGCCAAAATGCAGATTTGGATTCATAAGGTCTGGGATGGGGTCCAAGAATCTGCATTTCTTTCTTTTTTTTGAGTTGGAGTCTCACTCTGTTGCCCAGACTGGAGTGCAGTGGCCGCTCCCGGCCACCGCAGCCTCGACCTGCTGGGCTCCGGCAATCCTTCCGCCTCAGCCTTCCGAGTAGCCGGAATTACAGGCGCGCGCTACCACGCCCGGCTGATTTTTTATTTATTGTAGAGATGAGGTCTCGCTGCCCAGGTAGGTCTCGAACCCGCGGGCTCAGGCAATCCACTCACCTCAGCCTCCCAAGGCACGGGATTACAGGCTGAGCCACCGAGCCTGGCTTAATCTGCATTTCTAACAAGCTCCCAAGATGCTGATGCTGCTGGTGGTCCAGGGATCTCACTGTGAGTATCCAGGGGCTACAGCAAGTTGTCAGACTCTAGAATACACTACCCATGTGAGTAGGATTTCATTCATTCATCCATTCATTGAGCACCTGCTATATTTCTGAAGGTATTCTAGATCTGGGGATACAACAGACAAACTAAAAATAAAGTTTGCAAAAGTCCCTGCCGCCCTCGTGATGCTGACATTTTGGAAAGAAAGACAAATAAGATGATATAAAGTAAATACACAAGATACACTGTTATTAGCTGTTATATGCTGGGGGTGGGTGTTGGGGACCAGCCCTGACCGAGGGTGGGTAAGGACCACAACGGAGAATCCAGATGGCGAGAAGAGACCACTCAGAGGCAGTTTCTTCTGGGAACAGTCTGATCAGGACTGAAGCCAAATTTTATTCGGACTCCTTCCAACTTATATACCATTTTTCATACCCTCCAGCAGTGTGATAATCACTTGCTGGGGGCGTACAAACTCCATGATGTATATTGTGATTTACAAACTATGCATCACAAGACCATCACAAGACTTGCAAGCTCCAACCAGGCGTGCCTTTACAAATCTCACATCAAGGTCACAGGTGCACAAATACAGTTCGTTTAAAAGTGTCTTCCATAGTGTTCAACAAATCATTCATATTATACTCTTTGTTCTAAACCCTGATTAATACAAAAACTTTCTTAGTTAACTCTAGGTTCAATCCAAGTTCACTGACTCCTAATATTTTTTAACGATTGAATTTATTAACTTAACACTATACTATAATTTATTAGTTTACCTAAATGACTTAATTTTTATTTATTCCATTAACCTATTACGATTCAACATAGTGGCCTGTAATTCTATAACAATTAATTCAAAACTTATTTCTTACCATGACTTATATGAGTTTCATGATCTAGTGTTTGGGCTTTAATACTATGCTATATCTCATTAAGCTAATACCTTATCATCAAATCTTATAATTATCATTGACGTATGATTTTAGAATCATAACACTATAATTCTCATTCTATTCTAATAAAACTACGACTTTAACCCAAAACTTAAATCTTTTTTCCTAGTATATTAATACATGGCTACGTGTAAAATTTCCTATTATCATATTAGAAGCAAAAACTACAGCGTTGGGAAAGTTTCAGTATACTAATCAAAGGATCTTAAAATTGGCCTACAGGAATAGGAACTAAAGTCATAATATGAGAAAAGGAAACTTAAAAAGCTTAAACAAAACCTAAAAGTTTTCTACGAATGCTTATTACTGTTTAAATCTTTCCGATGGAAATTATATCGTCTTAAATGAATGTTTTATCCGAACAAGTCTATTCTAAAAATCAAATAGTGTCTGTCACACTCTTGGATAATGGACTGCACAGTTACTATGGAAATGGCCACGGGCTGAAGCAAACAGTTTCGGCATGTAACGAAACTAGAAAAAAACGTCCTGAAGAAAAACGCCCTGCCCGGCTAAAAGGTGGGGCAATAAAACTATTATAATTTAATTTCTAAACTTAATCCTAGGAGAAACTGCCTTTGGGAACAAGAGCTGAAGAAAAACGCCCTGCCCGGCTAAAAGGCGGGGCAATAAAACTATTATAATTTAATTTCTAAACTTAATCCTAGGAGAAACTGCCTTTGGGAACAAGAGCTGAAGAAAAACGCCCTGCCCGGCTAAAAGGCGGGGCAATAAAACTATTATGATAATTTAGTTTCTAATCCTAATCCTAGGAGGAACTGCCTTTGGGAACAAGAGCTGACTCACCAGTCTACCAGGAATAGAAGTTAAAAAATATCTAGAAAGAAGTAAGATTTAGAAAGGACAAGGTCATTCTGCTGTATAACCTTTCATCAGGTGTATAGAGACTTTACTTATAAGTTTTACTGCCATGTATGCACACTGGTCACTAATCACACGCCAATATTATAGGTATAACTGGTATCCTATGTCAGAGGCGATCTTCCAGATGGGCCTTTACAGGCCTCAGCCATGTAGCTATAGATGTTGGCTCCCAACAGGTGGGGTGGTGTTTTATGTAGGAGGGTCAGGGAAGATCTCATTGGAAGCAGACACCGGAAGGAAGCGAGAGAGTGGACAGCCTGGGGAAGAGACTTCTGGGTAGAGGGACAGCAAATGTGAGATTTTGAGACAGGAGTGTGCTTGCCCACCTGAGGAACAGTGAGGAGATGGGGGCGAGGGTAGCGGGTGAGGAGGGCGGGGTAGGGGAATGGTGGTGGATAGAGCACGTGGGGACTGTGTCTTATTCAATTCTAGATATAGGCTGGGCATGGTGGCTCACGCCTGTAATTGCAGCATTTTGGGAGGCCGAGGCAGGAGGATTGCTTGAGCCCAGGGATTTGAAGCCAACCTGAACAATATAGTAAGACTCCATCTCCATAAATAACTAAAGTTCCAGATATAATTCACTTAGGATAGCACAGAGTACAGTGTAGCTGACTGGTTTGTGGGGCTGTGGTAGCAGGTACACATGAGTACACCTCTCTAGGTGACCTGGTGTTCTTTGTCCTTGCCTGGACTCTGTCCTTGAGCTGCTGCTCTGGCCGGGGAAGGTAGAGGTGCACATAAGCGCTCATGCATGCACATTGTGCCTTGGGGGGTAGCAACTGCTCACATTCCCTGGCTCTTGCCCTGTGCACTTAGGTTTCAGGGAAAGATCAGCCCCTAGACAAAAACAAAATGAAGTAGCCCTCCACCCCACTGCTGCTGCCGCTCCCTGACCTCCAAGGCCAGCTTGAGCCTCGAGGTAACCAGCTGTCTACCTTCCCTCTGGGAGGCCCTTGTTTGTCACTTCCTCCCACAGGTCCCAGCCTGGATATCAGCTGGGCCTGCCCCTGCTGCAGCCTATGCCTCAACTCTGCCCTTGCAAAACCTGCCCCACTGTGGTGACCCAGCAGGCATCTTTTTTTTTTTTTTTTTGAGACAGAGTCTCTCTTTGTCAACCAGGTTGGAGTGCAGTGGCAGGATCATGGCTCACCGCAATCTCGACCTAGTGGGTTCAAACAATCCTCCTGTGTCAGCCTCCCAAGTGGCTGGGACTACAGGTGTGCACTATCACATTCAGCTACTTTTTGTGTGTGTGTAGAGACAGGGTCTCACTATGTTGCCCAGGCTGTACCCAGCTGTCTTGAGTGGCCACAGGAAGAGGAAGGGCCATGGGAAGAGAAATCCATGGGCCTCAAGGCCTGGTCTCTGACTTCTCTCCCTCTCTGGGCGGCTGCTCCCTCCCGCAGGACCCTTTCTCAGGACTCACCTTTTCCTGGGCAGGCCCCAGAGATCAGGGTCACCTCTGAAGGGCCAAGGAGTGCAGAGATACTGCCTCTTCCCTGTGCCCTCTCCATCAGGATGAGGCACTGGCTCCCCAGCTTTATCCGTGTGGAGTCTCACCAGAGAGAGTACAGGCAGTTGTCTGATGTCGCCAAGCCTCAGTTTCCCCATCTGTAAAGTGGGGCCACCGCGGTGGCTGTGAGCTTGCCACTGTACTCCAACCTGGGCAACAGAGTGAGACTCCAACTCAAAAAATAAAAAATAAAATAAAATGCCAAGTTTTACTCCAAGGTTTGTTCCCACTCTCCTCCCTCCTATGATCCTGACATAGAGTGTAAGAAAGAATTTGGAGTATTTTGGTGTGTGGGGGGTGCTGTTGGGACATTTTGAAAGGTAGGAAACACTGGCTTCCCAGATGCCCTGCAGGAAACCTGGGAAATTTTTCAGATTCCTGCTCTTGAGGGTCATGGCTGCTCAGTCAGGGTGGAAATGTGACACTTCCCTGAACGTGTCTCTGTGTTCTAGTCCTGGAGATTCAGACTACCACGTAGTTGGAACTACAAGCACATGCCACCATGCCCAGCTAATTTTTTGATTAGCCTGTTTCGCCGGCTGATCTCGAACCCCTGGACTCAGGCAATCCTCTGGCCTCAGCCTCCCAAAGTGCTGGGATTACAAGCTTGAGCCACCGAGCCCAGCCGAAACTCGGTCTCCAAGCCTCAGTTTTCTCATCTGTAAAGTGGGGTTCCAGTTTGTTAACCTCCTCGCAGCATGGCTTGTGAAGATTAAACGGGAAAAAGAATGCAATCCTCAGAGTACTGGCTAACACTGTGAGGAGTATGCTCACTATGGGCTTATGTTGTTCTGAGCCTCTTTTTTTTTTTTTTTTGAGTCGGAGTTTCACTCTGTCGCCCAGACTGGAGTGCAGTGGCCGCTCCCGCCACCGCAGCCTCGACCTGCTGGGCTCTGGCGATCCTTCCGCCTCAGCCTTCCAAGTAGCCTGAATTACAGGCATGCGCTACCATGCCTGGCTGATTTTTTTTTTTGATTTATTGTAGAGATGAGGTCTCACTGCCCAGGCGGGTCTCGAACCCGCGGGCTCAGGCAATCCACTCACCTCAGCCTCCCAAAGGCGCGGGATTACAGGCTGAGCCACCGAGCCCAGCTTCTGAGCCTCTTACATATATCAGCTCCGTGAATCCTCACAACAATGCCGAGGTTGGGACCACTCTATCCATTTCCACAGATGAGGGAATCAGGGACAGAGAGGCTAAGTCACCTGCCAAGTTCTCATGGTTCATAAATGGTAGAGCCCAGACACGCTCCAGATGAGCTCCAGAATGCCCTGTCTCACCCACTAAGCCATTTGTGGAGCTCAGTCTGTGGCAGTAAGGTAGTACACACTCAGGCCAGGTGCAGTGACTCATGTCTGCAATCCCAGCATTTTGGAAGGCCAAGGCAAGGGGACTGCTTGAGCCCAGAAGTTTGAGATCAGCCTGGGCAATATAGTGAAACCTCATCTATACAAAAAAAAAAAAAAAGCTGGGCATGGTACACAGGCCTATAGTCTCAGCTACTTGGGAGGCTGAGGCAGAAGGATCGCCTGAGCCCAGGAGGTAGAGGTTAAGGTGAGCTGTGATCGTGTCATGGCACTCCAGCCTGGGCAACAGAGTGAAACCTCGACTCAAAAAAAAATTTTTTTTTAAAGGTACACAATGGCCACTACAAATAGGGTTATTATTATTATATTTTTTATTAATAATCCAGAGAACTCCCACCAGAGTGGGTGCTGTCACAGAAGGGGAGCCCCTATAACTGGACACCTGTGGTGGTGTCCCATCTGAATATGCGTGAAAATGGGGGGAGACTTCCTGTCTAAGTCTCCACCTTGGCCCCAGGCCAGGGCACTTCCCTGACAGCTGTGACTCTGATTAACCCTCAAGACTAAATTGCCCTCCCACCTCCGAAGTCACATGGTGTGAGGTACATTCCTCTGTCAGACAAAAAGAAATTACCTCAGTTATGTGATGTGTATGTATGGTATGTGGTGTGTGTGTATATATGGTGTGGTGTTAGGTGGTGTGTGTATGTGTGGTAGGGTGTGTGTGTGTGTGTGTGTGTGTGTGTGTGTGTGTAGTGTATGCAGTATGTGTATGTGTGGGATGTGTATGGTGTGTGTAGCATGTGTATATAGTGTGGTATATGTGGTGTGTGTATGTGGTGTGTATGTGTGGTGTATTGGGTGTGTGTGTGTGTGTGTGTGTGTGTGTGTTGGAGTGGGGAGAGGTGTAAAATTCTCCAGGACCAGAACACAGCGAGATGTTCAGGGAAGTGTCACATTTCCACCCTGAATGCGCAGCCATGACCTTCAGGAGCAGGAATCTGAAAAATTTCCCAGGTTTCCTGCCGGGCATCTGGGAAGCCAGTGATTCTCTACCTTTCAAAATGTCCCAACAGCCCCCGCACCAAAACACTACAAATTCTTTCTTACACCGTATGTCAGACTCATAGGAGGGAGGAGAATGGGAAACAAACCTTGGAGTAAAACTTGGCATTTATTTTATTTTATTTATTTATTTATTTTTGAGTTGGAGTCTCACTCTGTCGCCCAGACTGGAGTGCAGTGGCCGCTCCCGGCCACTGCAGCCTCGACCTGCTGGGCTCCGGCGATCCTTCCGCCTCAGCCTTCTGAATAACCGGAATTACAGGCGTGTGCTGCCACGCCCGGCTGATTTTTTGATTTATTGTAGAGATGAGGTCTCGCTGCCCAGGCGGGTCTCGAACCTGCGGGCTCAGGCAATCCACTCACTTCAGCCTCCCAAAGGCGTGGGATTACAGGCTGAGCCACCGAGCCCGGCTAGCATTTATTTTATTTTTTTGAGTTGGAGTCTCACTCTGTTGCCCAGGTTGGAGTGCAGTGGCAAGCTCACGGCCACTGCAGCCTCGACATGCTGGGCTCAGGCAATCCTTTCACTTCAGTTTACCAAGTAGTTGGAACTACAAGCATATGCCACCATGCCCAGCTAATTTTTTGATTAGCCAGTTGCCCAGGCTGATCTCGAACCCCTGGACTCAGGCAATCCTCTCGCCTCGGCCTCCCAAAGTGCTGGGATTACAGGCTTGAGCCACCGAGCCCAGCCAAACTCGATTTTTCATAACACGTCCATGACTTCACGCACCTCCATGGCACAAAGCACGTTAATGACTTTGCGCACCTCCACAGAGTCAGGATCAGAGTCTAGCACAGGGGCAGGTGATGAGAGAGGCTGTGATCACACAGCTATTTCAGACCCACGGCAAGCAGCTTTCACAGATTTGTAAGGTAAACAGCCGCTGCTCAGAAAAGTGTCTGCAAAATAAGGTGTTAGCAGACAACTGACATATTTATTTTTTATTTTTATTTATTTATAAGTTGGAGTCTCACGCTGTTGCCCAGGCTGGAGTGCAGCAGCAAGCTCAAGGCTACCACAGCCTTGACCTGCTGGGCTCAGGCAATCTTTCTGCCTCAGTCTTCCAAGTAGCTAGAACCACAGGCACATGTCACCATGCCCAGCTAATTTTTTGATTTATTACAGAGGCGAGGTCTTGCCAAATTGTCCAGGCTGGTCTCAAACCCCTGGGCTCAGGGAATCCTCTTGCCTCAGCCTTCCAAAGTGCTGGGATTACAGGCGTGAGCCACTGCACCTGGCCTCACCTGAGATTTTAGATGACAACTGAGAGTACACCGACAAGCAAGAATTTGAAAACAAAAGCGGTCTATGCGGCAGAGGCAGCCAGCTCCCATCTAGATCATCAGGTTCTCCTTTGGTCATGCAGAACTGCTACTGGAAGCTGCTGTTCATTCCTTGCAACTGGCTGAGGCCACGTGATGAATTCTGGCCAAGAGGAAGTGAGCAAAAGTGAAGTGTACAGGCCTGGCCCATGCAAACCTCCTTGTGACTCTCCACCTCTCTCTCCTCTTATCTGCGGGCTGGATTCGATGTCTTGGGCAACCATGAAAGCCACAAGCTGAAGATGGGGGAGCCTCCAGGGACCAGCAGCTATCAAACTAGGACCTCTTCCCTGTTTCCTTCTCCAGATAATTAGGACTTAGGGGAATGAAAAATAAAGCTTGCTAGGTTAGACAATTGAGATTTGGGGGTTTATTATTCATAGCTACATTAATGGCCAGTTAGTTGATAATTCACAGTTTTATGGCTGAAGATGATTGGTAGACAGTCAGGATATCAGCAGACCACTAAGCATTAGTGCATAATTAAGATGGCAACTTGGTGAGACCTCGTCTCTACAATAAATCAGAAAATTAGCCAGGCAAGGTAGTACATGCCTGTAGTTTCAGCTACTTGGAAGGCTGAAGCAGAAGGATCACCTGAGTCCAGCGGGTCGAGGCTGCGGTGGCCGTGAGCATGCCACTGCACTCCAGCCTAGGCAACAGAGTGAGACTCTGACTCAACAAAAAAGATGTCACTAGTAATAATGAAGTAACTGATGACTAAGTGCTCTAGTATATTCACTCAGAGCTGAACTGACTTGAGAGACTATGGATGACTAAGATGTTAGCAGTAAGCTGGGCTTGGTGGCTCAGCCTGTAATCCCGTGCTTTGGGAGGCTGAGGTGAGTGGATTGCCTGAGCCTGCAGCCTGGGTGACAGAGTGAGACTCCAACTCAAAAAAAAAAAAAAGTGTTAGCAGTAAATTAAAACACTAAAAGAAAACTAAAATATTTCCGGGAACTAAGATATTCACTGACAACTAAGAGCGAGTTGACAACTAATGATGGAGACATGTGGTGACACTCGGTTTATGTTCCCTTGTCTCGGCTCTCAGCCTATTTCTGTGTAGTGACCACCCTCCGGAGTCCACCTGACAAGGCCCCTCTGGCCCATCCTGGCCCTGTTTCAAGTGGAAGGGGACTTGCCTTCACCCTGATGAATGACACGACAAATCGAATGAATGACATCACCCCTTGGGTGGCCCTGTCTCCTCTACTAATCCCACAATGCAATGGCCACATTACTCCTTTCCACCACACCCCTGCTCCCAGCAGTGCCTGTGGGAGGGAAAGCCCTCCTAGAGGATCTGGGTCTCCTGGTGTGAGGGCAGGCCTTGACTGCGTGGATGCAGATGTGGCGGGTGAGGCCTGCTTTGGATGGGACCAGGGGTGGGCATTCCTTAAGGGATCACAGATGGTGTTCTATTGTTTGTGGAAAGGATGATCTGGGAGATGCTGGCTGGGGCTGCTGTGAGGCCAGGAGAACTCATCACAATGGCAGGACTAGACCAGTCTCCCCTCCTCCCTTCCTCCATGGGATTTTCCCAGCAATTCACGGGGCTGAGCAAAGCTGGCTTCCTGGCTTCTAGGTCTCAATAATGGTGTCCCAAGGAAGCTGTCTGTCTGCCAGAGGCGACAGCTCCCTGGGAGTGGTCAGTCCCAGGCTCAGAAAGCCCTGTCCTCACACGCTGAGCTGAGCACCTCAGAACATCAGGGATGTGTTCACCCAGGTGCGAGTCCAGTGACCTGATGCAGTGACCTTCCCAGTCATGCATCAGGACACGTGGTCTTGGCTGGGACAACTGGAGAGAAAGCTATACATTGGGACCATCTGGGGGAAATCCAGGAGGTTCGAGGGCTGCTTTGTATAAAGGCTTTGGTGTCTTTTTTTTTTTTTTGAGTTGGAGTCTCACTCTGTTGCCCAGACTGGAGTGCAGTGGCCGCTCCCGGCCACCACCGCAGCCTCGCCTGCTGGGCTCCGGCGATCCTTCCGTCTCAGCCTTCCAAGTAGCCGGAACTACAGGCATGCGCTACCATGCCCAGCTGATTTTTTAATTTATTGTAGAGATGAGGTCTCACTGCCCAGGCGGGTCTCGAACCCGCAGGCTCAGGCAATCCACTCACCTCAGCCTCCCAAAGGCGCGGGATTACAGGCTGAGCCACCGAGCCTGGCTGTATAAAGGTCTTTGGAAGTAGTGAGGTGGAGGAGGGTGGGGTCACGGATATGTCATCTCATGTGTAGTCTCAGGCTAGGCTCCTTATGTTGCAAAGCACTCAGAACAAGGCCTGGCACATCATTTGTCCTCAATAAATGATGTCATTGCTATCCCTAATTTTGGGGAATCACAGACCACGGCTCCTACATACTGGGTATCTGGCTTAGACATGTTCTAAGAAAAAAACCCCCAAAACTGGAATTCAAGTTCAGGGCTTCAGGGACAGGGAGATGAGTCACGGAGTGCTGGGTTCCAGCAGTCCGGGTCACCACCTCCTCTCCAGGGCCTTGATATCCCTGCACCACCCCGCCTTCCTCATGTGGACAGGCCTAGGAGGGTGATGGGGGCTTGGAGTGAGGTCAACTCTTCTGGACAGTCATGGGCCCCGCCCTTGGATCTGAGGCCTCTGCCCACAGTACTGGTCTTTCCCAAGCTGCTTCAGGCTCACCGCCCACCCACAGGCCCTGGGGGAATCCCTATTTGCTTGTTGTTGGTCACCCCAGATTCCATTCTCCAAACTCATCTGTCTGGAAGGGAGCCTTCAGCCGCCCACCCTCTGGGCGTCAGGCAGGGACCCAGCCCACAAAACAGCTGTTTTCCGCTTGCTCTTCTCACAGGAAGAAAGGCGAGCGCAAATTCTTTGTGTCTACCGCTCTGCTTTTCCCTGGGTGCGGTGGGGCTCACTGGATAAGAGCTTTGCCTCCTGAGCTACATTTGCCTGGTGGTAGCATGGGGAGAGGGTGCTGTGCAACAAGCATGACTGGAAGTCAAGAGACTTCATCACTTACTGTCGTGGTCTCAGGTTTTGTCATCTGCAAAAACGGGACGATGTCGTCTTCCTGTTTGGTCAGCAGGCGAGGAGAGTTCCATCAGGGGCTGCTGTTTCTTTGGATTCCACTGCATAGAAGCAAAGGAGTGTGTTTTCCTAACTGGGACACACCTCACAGGCAGTTAGACACCCCGACGACAGAGAAAAGAAAAACCAAGGGAAATAGGTTCTTAGCTCATTTGGGTAATCAAAATTGTACATCATGGCGTTTTCCCCCTTTATTGAAATATTTCTGTTAGGTAGTTAAGTAGACATGAGCAAGGGATGAAGATGGAAAAGGGTAAGAAGCAGGAAGCCAGTTGACATTTAGTTATTTACTCATTTTAGACATTTTCTTTTATGATGAGCTAGGCTGAATACAAAAGCCGCTTGGATTTATTTTTTTATTTTTTTGAGTTGGAGTTTCACTCCATCACCCAGACTGGAGTGCAGTGGCCGCTGCCGGCCACTGCAGCCTCGACCTGCTGGGCTCCGGCGATCCTTCTGCCTCAGCCTTCCGAGTAGCTGGAACTACAGGCGCGCGCTACTACGCCCGGCTAATTTTTGATTTATTATAGAGATGAGGTCTCGCCAAGTTGCCCAGGTGGGTTTTGAACCCGCGGGCTCAGGCAATCCGCTCACCTCAGCCTCCCACAGCATGGGATTACAGGCTGAGCCACCGAGCCCAGCCTGGACTCTTTTAAAACTCTCTAAAATTCTGAAAATGCAAACTCTTATCCTTTATGATAGTTTCTGACTTACGTTTTATGTTAATAATTAGCTTGGTCTTGTAAACTAGAGCTTATTGCATGTATGAGAAATAAGTCATGAAAAGATAGAAAATGTATAGCCTCAAAATTGTTTAAAGACACTTGCAACTTTAACAAGGTAGAAATAAAAATATCTAAACATTTGTTCACGCCAAAGGTCATATGAAGGATTTATAATATAACCATAAAGAGGGAAAACAAGCCCGAGAGGGAACTAACCAACTGAGACCAGTGACTAAGACAAAGAAAAATAAACTCTAAAAATTAAATCAAAGAAAGGAGTGGTACTTACTTTCTGGACAGCCCACTCCTCTTGATTTTTAGGAGTTCACTAACCTTGCTTTAGAAACTCTGCTCTGCTTTACTTGCTTGCAATAAACCTCTGCCTTGCTGTTCTGAGTCTGGTGTCGTGTCTAATACTTTGTTGACGAATAACTAATGAACCCCAAACCAGCATTTCTGTTGACACTTCTTGGCCAATAAAAAATGAGAATTGGCAAAAAAAAGTAAACAGAAGGCAATAATAATTTGTAGGGTTCTTCATCCAATGATCTAGTAAGCAAATTCTGTTTTCTCAATTTTCTTTGTAAAAGTTGTAATTGAAAAATTATGGCTGAAATCACATTGCATATGTATCTTGCTTTATTCATGAAGTTCCCATGTTACATGTTTTATTTCTTTTTCTTTTTCTTTTTCTTTTTGAGTTGGAGTCTCACTCTGTCGCCCAGACTGGAGTGCAGTGGCCGCTCCCGGCCACCGCCGCCTCAACCTGCTGGGCTCCGGCGATCCTTCCGCCTCAGCCTTCCAAGTAGCTGGAACTACAGGCGCGCGCTACCACACCTGGCTAATTTTTTATTTATTGTAGAGATGAGGTCTCGCCAAGTTGCCCAGGCAGGTCTCGAACTCGCGGGCTCAGGCAATCCACTCACCTCGGCCTCCCAAAGCGCTGGAATTACAGGCTGAGCCACCGAGCCCGGACTTACATGTTTTAAAAACCATCTTTTGCTGGCTGCCTCACCTTCCACTGGCTGGATGCATCCCATCTTTCTCAGCCAGCTCCCCAACAGGTGTACTTGGGTGGGGATGAAGTATGCCCATGCTGTTTCCCAGCTCACTTATGTTATGGCCTTGGACATCAATTTCATTTTCTTTTCTTTTTTTTTTTTTTGAGTTGGAGTCTCACTCTGTCACCCAGACTGGAGTGCAGTGGCCGCTCCCGGCCAACGCAGCCTCGACCTGCTGGGCTCCGGCGATCCTTCCACCTCAGCCTTCCAAGTAGCTGGAACTACAGGCGCGCGTTACCATGCCCGGCTAATTTTTGATTTATTGTACAGATGAGGTCTCGCCAAGTTGCCCAGACAGGTCTCGAACTTGCGGGCTCAGGCAATCCACTCACCTCAGCCTCCCAAAGGCGCAGGATTACAGGCTGAGCCACCGAGCCCGGCTCTCAATTTCATTTTCTTTGGCAGGCACTGGCTCCTACTGTGGTAGCCTTTGCTGTGGGGGGGCGGGAGTGGGGGCAGCACCACCTTCCCTGTGCACAAACTCTCCTCGATCGTTCCCGCAACAGAAGGAACTGAGGCATCCACCCATGAGCTTGGGTCTTCTACTTGCTGGACAGCAACCTTCTCCCCAGCTCTGTGGAACCAACCACATGCTTTTGGCCTCTCATCCACTGCCTGCCTCTGCAGGCAGGGCACTAATGCTGTGATTTCCCAGGTTTATAGATTGTAAAGATTTTCCAAGAGGGAGACTCCAGAGAGACTCTGACCAAAATGCCAGTGGTTTCAGTTGACATCTCACCTGACCGTTATACATCACGCAAGATGGGCAATTAGGTGAGGGGATGGCTGGACATGCTGGGTAGCATAACTGGAGGCCAGAGATGTGGATCCCAGTTCTTTAATTTATTAGCTGTGAAAATGGAGCAAATTATTGACTCCCAGAGCCTGGGTTTCTTCATATTTATGAGAGAAAAATTCCTTCCCTCCAGGGTTTTTGTGGGAATTAAATAAGACAATAATGTAAGTGAACCTGCTGAGTCCAGTGTTTGACCAGATCATGTCAGTTAATACATGATTGAGTTCATTCCCACCCCATGCCCCCACCTCCAGGGATCCAAATTCTCTAATTGTTCCATTATACCCTACACAGCTATGATGAAGTACCAATGAGCTCTTGTTCACAAAAGCTTTATCTTCTTGGAGAAAGTTCTCCAAAGCCATGGTATCAGCCAACTGGTCAATCCAGTAATAGCCTTGATGGTTTTTTGGCCCATTGCTCTGGCCAGATAATGTACAAATAAAGGGCTCCCTACCCCCATCTTGTTCAAGACCACTTAACTTACCCTAGGAAAAAACAAAAACAACCAAGCAAAAACCTTCACTCCTCCCTTCTTACACTATCTTCATTTGCTTATATTGAATCCACATTTAATCCACAGTATTATATGAAATGGGACCAAGTACATTCTGGTAAGCTCTAGGAACATCTGTCTTAAACACTTGCTCTAGAGTTCTAGCCTCTGCCTTCCCTTCTGGTCCTAATGTTGGTCTTGAAAAACTCATTCCAGTTTAGAGAGAGGAAGAACTATATAGAAATTATGGTTCAAACGCACCAATTACGGTTCTCAAACTTTGCTGCTCATTAGAATCACCTGTGGAGTTTTAAAGACTCCTGATGTCTGAACCACACCCTGGACCAATTAAATTGGAGTTTCTGGGCGTGGGGACCAGAAATAGTATTAAGTTTGAGAATCAGTGACTTAATTGTGGTTGCTAACGTGCCTGTATCAGTGTTGCCCACCATGGGCTGAAAGTTCCAGAGTGAGAAGGATCACATGCATCTCAAGTTACAACATTTCACGTGCAGGTAGGCGCACAGCCAATGCTTCTGATGATGATGGAATACCTCAGTCTGTTTCTCATTAGCTCCAAGAATTGGAATATGGTTGTTATTCCAAGATCACACATATGTTTCAAAGTCATAGATGATCAACATTTTATTACACTAAAAAAAGTCATCTGCTAACTGCTGAACGGCAGGGGGACCACAGCTGAGGCTATTTCAGGAACGGCATTCAGATAACAAATATAGGTTTCCAGCATTACAAAATGGCTAGCTTCTCCCCACTTTCCTCCATTAAATATTAATCTGTGGCTTAAGCCAGTTTGGTAAGAACCCCTAATTGCTGACTTCACATAAAACCAGGAGTAGCCTAATGTACTGACATGGGTCCATTCCTGGCCATCTCCCCAATAGCCAACCTGTTGTGGCTTGTACACAGGGGCAGTTCCTGGGGGTATCAGCTTCACTCATCGGTGAACTTGCTCTTGCTAATGACGGCTGTGGAGCCACATCAACAACGGTGGCATTGCCATCTGGGGCTCCCATGAGTCATCTGGTGCCTGCCACATCCCTGCTGGGCTGCGGTGCAGTGCTGCGACTGGGACCAGCAGCTTGGAATCTGGTTCCACTTCACTACAGAGCCAATTTTACCCCTGAGGGAGTGGCTATGGTATGCCACTCCTCAGTTGTGGTAGGAAGTGGCGCTCTGCCCGAGACCTGCAGAGGCCTGGCAGGTACCTCCAGGGCTGGGGTGAGGAGGCCTGTACAGCAGAGCTGAGGAATGGCAGGGACGTGGCACATTCTGCTTTCTGGTCCAGAGCAACTTTGGAAGGTCTCTGTGTCCATTTCCACATTTTAGACATTTGAACAAGACCTGAATGGCTTCTTCATCAAGTCTGGAGGCAAGAAGACCATCTACCATGGTCTGGAGGTTCACTTGCTGGTTCAAGGTGCTGCCTCATTGCTCCTGAGCCCTGGGTTCCTCAGCTGGCCTCACACTCGGGGCGTGCCTAAGGCAGTGCTTCTGGGATCCAGAAGCTCTGGGCAGCTCCAGAGGCATGTGCTCCTTCGCCTTGCTTCTCTTTCTCCTTCCTGCTCCCACCCAGCAGTATTTCCAGTGGCTTCCCATGGGGTTGGATGACTTCCTCCACCCTGCAGTGGGGGTGGGGGGGGGCAGGGAGCACGACCCCTTTCCTATCACTCCTATTCCTCCTCTTCACTTCACCCTCACCCCTGCGTCAGGCCATACCACACAGGCATGCCGTTGACTGCAGTCTGTCATAGTACCAAGGTCAACATTTGAGATGTTTGTCTTTTCCTTCCCAAGGAATGGCAGACTTCTTCCCTCATCCCAGGCCTGGAGGAAGGTTCCTTAGAGGCCCTTGTAGTAGCTGCAGCCTCTCACTGTCACTCTTGAACCAGGAAGTTGATAAGGGTTGTTCTTGGGGAGAGGAAGGCCTTCTTGATGCTTCGCCCTTGCAAGAGTCTGACACCCAGCTCACTCTGGAGAACAAGTTCTTGGACTTTGTCCTGATCCTGGGCGACTTGCTGAGGCACAGGAATTTTGCCGCAGGCTTTGTTGTTGATCTGAAGAGAAAAGCCCAGACAAACAATGAGGAAAGTCCTCAGAATGACAGGCAGCCCAATCCAACATCTCTAGTCTGCAAAGGGCCCGGATGAATTTGTTTAGGGGAAGGGAAGGTAGGTCAGGAAAGGAGGAAGTTAGCACCCAGCTTCCCAAGAGGTAAAAATGCAGCTAGATGGATAGGATTAATGCCTGCGACCTGCAGAGAGGAGAGAGTGAGAGTGAGAGTGAGAGTGAGAGAGAGAGAGAGAGAGAGAGAGAGAGAGAGAGAGACAGAGAGACAGAGAGACAGAGAGAGACAGAGAGACAGACAGACACAGGACTGAGGACTACCTTGTATTTACTAAGTCCTACCCCCCCCACAGCTATGATGAAGATTATGGCAAAAATCCTCGACAAGAGATGGCCTGAGCCATTTCTGGTGGGGAGAGGGATTACTGTGTCACTGGGGATCAAGTCTAAGTTCAGATGCAAGACAGACTGGACTGTCCCCTTAGATTTTACCTAGGTCTCAAGTGGACCAATTTCTAGGAACATGGTCAACCTCTCTTTCTGATGACTGGCTCTAGAAGGGGCGCTTGAGTGTGACAGCTTTTTTTTTATTTTTTTTTTGAATTGGAGTCTCACTCTGTCGCCCAGACTGGAATGCAGTGGCCGCTCCCGGCCACCGCAGCCTCGACCTGCTGGGCTCCGGCGAGGGCTCCGGCGATCCTTCCGCCTCAGGCTTCCGAGTAGCTGGAACTACAGGTGCGCGCTACCACGCCCGGCTAATTTTTTGATTTATTGTAGAGATGAGGTCTCACCAAGTTGCCCAGGTGAGTCTCGAACCCGCGGGCTTAGGCAATCCACTCACCTCAGCCTCCCAAGGTGCGGGATTACAGGCTGAGCCACCAGGCCCAGCTGAGTGTGACAGCTTAAAAACGGAACCTACACCTTGTCACATTCACAACTCTCCTCAATTAAAATGGGTCTGTATAGTTCCGGCCATCAGTGGGTATTCACGGAGTATTATTAGTTCAGTGAGGACAGACTTCACATCAAACATGAACTGCTATCTCTCTGAGGAAAGTGACTGCATGGCTCAGACACCTTAGGAATCACGATGCTTCCAAGTCCTCAATCCCACTGTTCGCAAATCTACACTCACATTTCTTTTCCTTCCTACTTTCTTCCTCTCCCTCCCTCCCTTCCTTTCTTTTTGATTATTTGTAGAGGTGAGGTCTTGCTATCTGATCTCAAACTCTTGGGCTCAAGCAATCCTCCTGCCTCAGCCTCCCAAAGAGCTGGGATTATAGGTGTGAACCACCATACCTGGCCCAATATTTTTTTCATTAACGTTTTAATTCTTATTATTTTAGAGACAGGATCTCACTCTGTCACCTAGGCTGGAGTGTAGTAGCACAATCATAGCTCACTGCAGTCATTGAATTCCTGGGCTCAAACGATTCTCTAACCTCAGTCTCCCGAGTAGCAAGAATTACAGATGTGTGCCACCCTACTTGGCTATTTTTGTAAACTTTTTTTTAGAGACAGAGTCTTGCCATGTTGCCCAGGCTGGTCTCAAACTCCTGACCTCAAGCAATCCTCCCACCCCAGTCTTCTGAGAAGCTGGAATCTCAGGCATGAGCCACAACACCTGGCATCTTTTATGAATGTTCTTGATTTTCACTTGGAAAATAAAGTCAGCCAGGCTCGGTGGCTCAGCTTATAATCCTGCGCCTAGGGAGGCTGAGGTGAGTGGATTGCCTGAGCCCGAGGGTTGGAGACCCGCCTGGGCAACTTGGTGAGACCTCATCTCTACAATAAATCCAAAAATTAGCCGGGTGTGGTAGCGCGCGCCTGTAATTCCAGCTACCTGGAAGACTGAGGTGGAAGGATCACTGGAGCCCAGCAGGTCGAGGCTGCGGTGGCCAGGAATGGCCACTGTACTCCAGTCTGGGCGACAGAGTAAGACTCCAACTCAAAACAACAACAACCAAACAAAAAGTAAATAAAGTCATTATATTATAAAAAGTTACTAAGAATAATTTATCAAGTTTCAACCAAAGCACATTATCAAATGTCCCCGAATCATCCACCTTAGTTTTTCACATTTTTGTAGAACTTAGTGGCATTTTTGCTTGCATTAACCTAGATCACTAGGCAGGAGACAAATATGAGAAAATACTGTGTGCTGAAATATTCTGAAATATCATTTAAAAAAAGTGTGAGGCTGCATGCTACAGGGTTTTAATGTGTTCTGAATTTGGGGAACTAGGCATGCTATGTGAAGGACTGTGGCCCCTCTGCCTTGGTGTTTCTGAGCCATCAGAAGCTGTTTCTTTGGGTTTGGGTTGACTGAGACCTTCCACCCATCACAAAGAGCAGCGCCCCTTGCCAAAGCTTGGGGGCCCTACAGGAAATTCTCAGGAGTACACTTGCTAGTGAATCCCAGCCGCCTGCCTCTGCTCTTTCCTCTTTTCCTATGGAAGAGCAGCCAGGGCAACGCCTCCTCTGGGCCACCACAGCGGGGTTGCTGGGAGAGGGGAAGCATGTGCTCTCACACAAGCAGACTCAGGTTTGACTCTCAGGCCTGGTCTTACAAGCTGTGGGAACTTGAGCTTGGCTTTCTCTTCTTTAGGGATAGACTCCTCCAGATTGCTGAGTGAAATAAGTGAAATAGCCTGTGTAAAGTGACCACCTCACTATGCCTCCCTCTGCCTTTGTCAAGAGTCCTGGCCATGATGGAAAGAGCTGGCAGCAGGACACCCTCTTCAATGCACGGCCTCAGTACAACAACGACCCTCGCTTCTAAACCCAGTGAGCTTCCTGGGCTTCCTGGAATCTGGTCCTAAGCCACCACTGGTGATGGCCTGTCCAAGGGAACTGAGTCATTCTTGTCCACAGTTGGGGTTTTGGGGGCAGGTCATGTGATCTCTGGATGCAGCTGTAGTCCATGGGTCTTTCTCATGCTGCCCTGAGCATGCTCTCTTGGTTCTGTCTCCCAGAGCCTCCCCAGTTGCCTTAGTCAGGGTGAATGGACCTCAATCATGCTCCCCACAATTCTTGGCACAAGGAACCAAGGAAATGGGCAGAGAAGACAGGTGGGGATTCAACACTGCGCTTGGACTTTAGGGTCTCACTCTCTGTACCAGACACTGTTTTTGTTTTGCTCACTCTGTGCAAGTGAATTGTTTGTGCAGTTCACTTGCACAAATCTGTGAAGTAGATGCATGACGTCCTACCCATTTTACAGATGAGGAAGCTGAGTCACATGAGGTGAAGTCATTTGCCCAAGGCCCCGACCCAGTCAGTGGTGGAGACAGAATGACCTGTTGTAGCCACTCTCGCTCTTGCTCAGACCCTCTGCCAGCCCCCAGTCCTCTCGGGTAGAAAGTCCGGCCTCCGAGGCAGGAAACCTCCCCTCCAGCCTTCTCCCCAGCACCATCCTGCCTGTGCACTCTGCTCCAGCCCCTGCATGGCTCACAGCCCGTCTCTGTGGGCTTTCCCCCTCCTTTGCTCCTGGTGTTCTGGCACTCTTGTATCCACTGGTGAGAGGCTGCTCCTCTTCCAAAGTCAAGGCCCCACCTCCTTTTCCTCATGGTGTCTTTCCCAATTCCCCGTGGCCAGAGTGGCGATGCTGCCACTAGCAGCCGTTACCACTGCTGAGCGAATTCTGGACTACCTTTTCAGTGAGTTATTAAGCTCTGTTCTGCCACCATTTCCCCACCTGTAAAATGGGATCAGTCACATATCTACTCATCTCTGAAATGGGGACAACGACAGGCCGCCTCACAGGGCTGCTGCTGTGTGCAATAAATGAGCTCACATCTGGGAAGTTCTAGAGTACAGCCTGGCCCTGAGCCAGTGCTCACTATGTGTTAGTGGGTTCTCTCTCTAATTTTTTTTTTTTTTTTGAGTTGGAGTCTCACTCTGTTGCCCAGACTGGAGTGCAGTGGCCGCTCCCAGCCACCGCAGCCTGGACCTGCTGGGCTCCGGTGATCCTTCCGCCTCAGCCTTCCAAGTAGCTGGAATTACAGGCATGCGCTACCACGCCCGGCTGATTTTTTGATTTATTGTAGAGATGAGGTCTTGCTGCCCAGGCGGGTCTCGAACCCGCGGGCTCAGGCAATCCACTCACCTCAGCCTCCCAAAGGCGCGGGATTACAGGCTGAGCCACTGAGCCCGGCTTCTCTCTCTAATTTTTTAAGAGACTATGTCTCACTCTGTCGCCCAGCCTGGAGTGCAGTGGCGCAATCATAGCTCACTGTAGCCTCAAACTCTTGGGCTTAAGACAATCTCCTGCCTCAGCTTCCTGAGTGGCTAGGACTACAGCTGTGTACCACCATGCTGGGCTGTTAACAGGTTGTGTCATTAGTTCATCCAGAAGAAGTTAACCACTTTCTGGGATTATTCCATTGAATTTTCTCAATTAGATAAGGCAGGTGATGTTTGCCTCCATTTTACAACAGAGGAAACAGGCTAAGAGAGGTTAAGTATTTTGTAAAACTGAGTCACATCCAGGGTTGTCCCATTCCCAAGCCCTTGCGCCTTAACCTTGGGGCTACATAACTCTGTGTGTCACACCCCACGTGCCCCCAGGCCTTCACTCATGGAAGATAGGGCAGTGCCTCTTGTCTCTGTAAACCTAGTATTTGGCTCAGAGAACAGAGAACATGGGCATGGCTGTGCTGAATGAAACTGAACTGTGCTTGTAGCTTCTGTCTCTGGCCAAGGCACCCAGTGAGATGACATGGAGCCAGAACACAGACCCCCACAGAAGTCCTGCCACTGGTATGGTAACCTGGTCCAGCCTGCGTTCTCAAGCTGGGTGCCTTGGTGGGTCCTACACTCGCTTTAAATCCTGGGTTTGCATTTCAATGATCATCTGACATTATTTTACCAACGATCAAAACTCAATTTTTAGCTGGGCTCGGTGGCTCAGCCTGTAATCTCGCACCTTTGGGAGGCTGAGGTGAGTGGATTGCTTGAGCCTGAGGGTTCGAGACCCACCTGGGCAACTTGGTGAGACCTCATCTCTACAATAAATAAAAATGAGCTGGGCGTGATAGTGCGCGCCTGTAGTTCCAGCTACTTGGAAGGCTGAGGTGGAAGGATCGCCAGAGCCCAGCAGGTTGAGGCTGCGGTGGCCGGGAGCGGCCACTGCACTCCAGTCTGGGTGACAGAGTGAGACTCCAACACAAAAAACAAAAAACACCTCAATTTCTTTTCTGCAGTGATAACTTAAAATATATCTTTTCATGGACTGAAACTTTGTTTTTCTCATGTTGGCATTTCTCAATGGGGCTGAGGACAAGTTCTCATGAGATATTTAACTCTCACGAGATATTTAACTCTCATAAGCATTACTGGGCCAGGCAGGAGGAATGCTTGAGCCCAGGAGTTCTAGATCAGTCTGGGAAACATAGTGAGACTGTGTCTCTACAAAAAGAAAATAAAAAATTAGCCAGGTGTGGTGGCATACACCTATAGTTCCAGGTACTTGAGAGGCTGAGGCAGAAGGATTACCTGAGCCCAGGAGGTTGAGGCTGCAGTGAGCCGTGATTGTGACAGAGTGAGATCTCAATTCAAAATATAATAATACTAACAGATATTATTGAAATTAAAGAAATATCTTCTTTTTTTTTTTGAGTTGTAGTCTCACTCTGTTGCCCAGACTGGAGTGCAGTGGCCACTCCCGGCCACTGCAGCCTCGACCTACTGGACTCTAGCGATCCTTCCACCTCAGCCTTCCGAGTAGCTGGAATTACAGGCATGCGCTACCACACCCGGCTGATTTTTTTGATTTATTGTGGAGATGAGGTCTCGCCAACTTGCCCAGGCGGGTCTCGAACCCGCAGGCTCAGGCAATCCACTCACCTCAGCCTCCCAAGGCACGGGATTACAGGCTGAGCCACTGAGCCCAGTTTCCTTGATATACTTTAGAGAAGAGGTCTCACCAAGTTGCTCAGGCTGGTCTCAAACCCTTGGGCTCAGGCAATCTTCTCACCTCAGCCTCCCAAAGTGCTGGGATTATAGGCATGAGACACTGTGCCTGGTAGTCATGCCTACTTTAAAGGGTGGTAAGAGTGAATTAAAAGTCCAATGCATTATTCATTGTGCAAAAAAGCCACCTATAAGAGTGCAATTGGCTGGGTGCAGTGGCTCATGCCTATAATCCCAGCACTTTGGGAGGCCGAGGTGAGAGGATTGCCTGAGTCATAGTTTTGAGACCAGCCTGGGCAACTTGGCAAGACTTCATCTCTACAATAAATCAAAAAATTAGCTGGGTGTGGTGGCATGTGCCTGTAGTTCCGGCTACTTGGAAGGCTGAGGCAGAAGGATCGCCTGAGCCCAGCAGATGGAGGCTGCAGTGGCTGTGAGCATGCCACTGCACTCCAGTCTGGGTTACAGAGTGAGACTCCAACTCAAAAAAAAAAAAAAAAAAAAAAAAGACTGCAATTACAGTTTGAATGTGAATTACCTGGCACCATGTGTGATTCAGAGAAGACATAGTAAAAAGGCCACTCCCTGCCCTCTTTTACCTTCAGATACATCAGCACATCTAAGAGATATTCCCTACAAATGTGTATCATATTAAACAAATCAAATATATAAAAATTACTCGAAGGATAAATTATAAGGAAATCCTTGCTCTATAAAAAGGTTTAAACAATAAACTACTCTTATGTATTTAAAACCACTCAATTCACACACACACACACACACACACACACACACAAAATGTAGCCTTTCTGAAATACATTTTATCTATTTATTTTTTTGAGTTGGAATCTCAGTCTTTGTCATCCAGGCTGGAGTGCAGTGGCATGCTCATGGCTACTGCTGCCTCAATCTGCTGGGCTCACGCGATCCTTCCGCCTCAGCCTTCCCAGTAGCTGGAACACAGGTTTGCACCACCACACCTGGCTAATTTTTTGATTTATTGTAGAGACGAGGTCTTGCCAAGTTGCCCAGCCTGGTCTTGAACCCCTAGGCTCAGGCAATCCTCTCGGCTTGGCCTCCCAAAGTGCTGGGATTATAGGAATGAGCCATCGTGCCCGGCTAAAATATATATATATATATTTTTTTTTTTTTTTTTGAGTTGGAGTCTCACTCTGTCACACAGACTGGAGTGCAGTGGCCGCTCCCGGCCACCCCAGCCTCGCCTGCTGGGCTCCGGCGATCCTTCCGCCTCAGCCTTCCAAGTAGCCGGAATTACAGACATGTGCTACTACGCCCGGCTGATTTTTTGATTTATTGTAGAGATGAGGTCTTGCTGCCCAGGCGGGTCTCGAACCCGCGGGCTCAGGCAATCCACTCACCTCAGCCTCCCAAAGGCGCGGGATTACAGGCTGAGCCACCGAGCCCGGCTTTGAAATATATTTTAGAGTGAGATGTTCCTGCATTGTCAATCACGTCACTGTTACCCCACCCCCAACCTCCAAGAGCACCTGAATGAAATTTACAGAGGCTGAAGTACAGGGCTCAGTTGGCAAGGAAGACCATTAGAATCTATAAGGCGCCCAGGCATGGTGGCTCAGCCTGTAATCCCAGCACTTTGGGAGGCCGAGGCAAGAGAATTGTCTGAGCCTGGAGGTTCAAGACCAGCCTGGACAACTTGGTGAGACCTCGCCTCTACAATAAATAAAAGAATAAGCCAGGCCTGATAGTGCACGGCTGTAGTTCCAGCTACTTGGAAGGCTGAGGCAGAAGGATTGCCAGAGCCCAGCAGGTCGAGGCTGCAGTGGCCATGAGTCATGCCACTGCCCACCAGCTTGGGCAACAGAGTGAGACTCCAACTCAAAAAAAAAAAAAAAAAAAAAAAGAACCTATAAGGCAGGACAGGCTTATTTCTTCCCCCGTTCCAATCCCTTGAGGGCCATTAGATGTTATGCTCACATGCTTTTGATATGTGGTGACCTATAAAACTAAAGGTACCAGCAAGGAAAGACAAGCCTTTGTGCCCTGCTCCTGGTTGAAGGTCTGGCTGAGGGCTGGGTGGGTTAGTAAAGTCTGCTAATACCTCTCAAAACCAAGCTAGCATATAGGGGTTGCTGGCAGGATAGGGACAGCTTGGCTCTGGGGCTGAGGGAAGACACTTACCAGAACTGCCATCTGCACAACATCAGGCTCCTGAAGGAACTGAGGGTCCACGGCTGGCCACGTCTGAAGTAGCACGCTGGCATCCCAGGTATAGTGGGCACAGAGCTTCCTGGGCACCAGCGCCAGACCTGCAAGGCACAGAAGGGCTGGGTCACTCTAAGCATAGGGGAGACTCAAGAGCAGGATAAAACCTTTCGCCCCAAAACCACCTGGCTTGGAGTTGTCTGAAGAGGCTACGGGAAGCCACCCCTTACTGTTTGACTGGCTTATCATCCCAGGCTTACAGGTAACTTTTTTTTTTTTTTTTTGCAAACGACACCTAGAGTTGTAAAGATGGATGGATACACTGTTCTAGAGTTTGCATTTAGAAAACCAAGGCTGCTGATTTTACTGGGTCATCTCTCTGCAGCTCTGTTGGTAAAGGACTGCCTTTGTGCCACCTGAGAACGGATCTCAAAGTACTGAGCAGCATTCACTTCCTTTCTCACCCATGCATGTTCTTGTGGCCTGAGAAGCCCTCCCGCCCAGTCCTTTCACTCATAATCACCGGAGCTGAGATGCTGTGAACAGCAGGACCCTCCTTTTCACCCCTCGCAGAGGGATCTTTCACCCCTTGGGAGGGGCTTCTTCTGATGACCAGACCAGAGGGAGTTTCCCTTGGTGGGTCAAATGTAAGAAAGCAGTGAGGAATGAAACCTTCTCAGGTCCTGCTTCCCAGAGTGCTTTGTGCTGCAACCTTGAAGCAGAGGTGGCACTCACAGGGTGGCACAGGGTCACCGGTGCAAGTGGAAATGTAGTGCTGCAGGGTGCGGTGGCTCAAGCCTGTAATCCCAGCACTTTGGAAGGCCGAGGAGAGAGGATTGTCTGAGCTCAGGGGTTTGAGGCCAGCCTGGGCAACTTGGTGAGATCCTGTCTCTACAATAAGTAAAAAAAAATAAGCCAGGTGTGGTGGTGCGCACCTGTAGTTCCAGTTACTTGGAAGGCTGAGGTGGAAGGATCGCCTGAGCCCAGCAGGTTGAGGCTGCGGTGGCTGTGAGCAACGTGCCATTGCACTCCAGCCTGGGCGACTGAGTGAGACTCCAACTCAAAAAAACAAAAAGAAAATGCGGTGCCTGTGCTACAGAACTTCAACCAGGGTGTTTCTTAGTAGGAAAGCTCTCATTTAAAAGTCTCTACTGATCTTAAGAGCACAAGGGATGACCTAAAGGTGCAGGGAATACACAGAGCAGAAAAACAGATCTCTGGGCGGAGGCGGCAGGTAAGCAGAACATGGCTGGCGAGCTGCAGTTCTCACCTGGGAATGGCATTTCTAGGGGTGGTGGAGGTGGGACTGGTCCTTCTACACCTTCTCCTTGTTATCAGCCTCAAGACCAGGACGATGCATGAGAGGGACAGGCCCATGGTTCAGGGTATGGTCTGAAGCCAAGTCTGGGACAGAGGGAATGAATGCCAGCAAGGCCAGTCCCAAGAATACTGGGTTATGAATGACAACTTTTTGTTTTATCTTTGGAAAAATCCAAAATATAGAGAAGAAAACCATGTTTTTACCCAGATACCTTTCTATTTTTTGAGTCAGGGTCTCACTTTGTCACCCAGGCTAGAATGCAGTGGAACGATCCTGCTCACCACGCAGCCTTGACCTCCTGACCTCAGGCGATGCTTTCACCTCAGCTTCCTGAATAGCTGGGACTATAGGTGCACGCTACAACATTGGGTAAGTTTTTGATATTTTGTAGAGACAAGGTTTTGCTATGTTGCCCAGGTTGGTCTCAAACTCCTGTACTCAAGCAACCTTCCTGCCTCAGCCTTTCAAAGTGCTGGGATTACAGGTGTGAGCCATAGCACCTGGCCCAGATGGCAATTTTTAAACTTTTTATTTAAAAAATTGTAATTTAATGTATTTCATGTAAGTCAGCCCTACAAAACAAAACAAAACCACCCCCACCACTGGTATCATACTGTAAATACAGTTTTGTGTTCTTTTTTTATCCCCCATGTTTTAAAATAATACGTAATTTAATGGAAAAGCAGTGTACATTCCATATGATCCTAGTTTTATTAAAATTTATATGAAAAGTTAAAAGGATATAAACCAGGTAGCAACAGTGATTATTTCTGGGAGGTATAAGAATGGGAGATTTTTCTTTTTTCTGAGTTGGAGTCTCACTCTGTCGCCCAGGCTGGAGTGCAGTGGCACACTCATGGCCACCACAGCCTCGACCTGCTGGACTCCGGCGATCCTTCCGCCTCAGCCTTCCAAGTAGCTGGAACTACAGGCACACGCTACCACGCCTGGCTAATTTTTTTATTTATTGTACAGACGAGGTCTTGCCAAGTTGCCCAGGTGGGTCTTGAACCCGTTGGCTTAGGCAATTCACTCACCTGGGTCTCCCAAAGTGCTGGGATTACAGGCTGAGCCACCGAGCCTGGCCTGAAAATCTATTTTAAAGTAAAGTTTTTCCATACTGTGCGATCAGCTCAAGATTTTTCTTCTGTTTTCTTTTTAAGATTTCATTTTCTTCCCCGTTTAATGTTCGAATCTATCAGTCATTTGTGGATAATGTAAAAAAACATTTTTTAAGAAATACATGGTCAACTTTCTGAACCCAATTTATTGAATACATCTTTGCTTTCCTAATGGCTTGTGATTTTTCTTTCAGAATATATTATGCCTGGAATTATTTCAAAATGATTCACTCCAGAGCAGCTCAAAGTGTCTGTTTGCAACGAGCTAAAGAACTTGGTCTAGAATGCAAATCAACATACTATTTCCTTCATTGAGAAAAAAAAAGTTGGCTTAACTGTGTGCCACAGCTGACTTAAATCCTACACAACCTCCTTATCTTGCTGCAGACTGGAAGTGAGAGTTCCACAGGCCACTCTGAGTGGCATGGTCCACCAGTCCATTCTGTTCTGCTGACCTCTGCCTTGATTCCTGTGACAGTGTCACAGACTGATTTGTTGTACTTTCTATGTCTTACTACCCAGCACTCTTGCTGTAACCCTGTCTCATCAGTCAGCCTGCGAGAAGTGAAGACTCATCAGGATTGAGGATTACGTGGCATAAAAGACGGACTCCAGGTGCCCAGCTGGCTCCTGTGCCCGGGGCTTTTGTGCTCACTAATGAACCCATTTTGTGTCTAACAGATGTGCCTTTTGGCAGAAGGAGAAAGGAGATTTCTGCCCTTTCCTCAGAAGGATTCTATTAAAACTCACATCTAAATCCGAGACAGAGATCACAAAGGGAGATAATAATTTCTTTACTTAAGTGGGCTGGCCCTGTGTGGCTTGTCCTGTGACCCAGCTGCAGTGGGAAGATTTCCAAAACCTCCGTATGGCAGTTGTACAGGATGCCTGGGAGATGAAAGGACCTTGGACGCAAATGTTCTGGGCAGAAGCTGCTACAAATTCCACTTTAAAAAAAATGAGGAAGCCCAGCCTTCCTGGAGCAATCAGGATGCTTATTTATAGCAGGCTGGGCTCCTGCCAGTGTTTCCATATAGATGGGAGTGGGCCATCCTGTTCAGCAGTGAGGAACTGAAACTTGGGATCCTGGTTTTTACAAAGTGTTTTTGCCTCCCTGTTCATTTTAGGGAAGTAAAAATACCTAACATTTGCATGGAAAACACAATGGTCTCTTTATGTGGCATAGCCACGGTGACAGGCCAGGTAGAGAGCTGCTGGCCTTGGGAGGTAGCAAGGCCCTGGCACTCAAGGCCACTACACATGGCCGACTATAGCCACAGCTCACCCCCTCTCCTTCCCCTCCTCTGGGAGAGCTTTGTTGCTGACCTTCCTGCAGAATTACCAAAACAAGCCTCCTCTCCCACTGAGAGTAGGTGAAGGTGCCATGTTGCCACAGCACCCAGAGTAAATGCTGAGTGGCATGGCTTCCATGGATGGCAGTCTTCTCCTCTGGCCATCTTCAGGCTGCCTCCACCCAGCCCTCACATACACCAGAAGGGAGCACTTGGGCATTTGCCTTCTGATCCCCGTTGTGCCTTGTCCAGCCTTGGCGGTTCCAAGGAAGTGAATAGGCCGTGAAGCAACTTCACTTTAGCCTTTACCCAGAGAAATGGTCTCATTGACATCATCATCATCATCATTATTATTTGAGCCAGAGTCTCATTCTGTCACCCACGCTGGAGTGCAGTGGCACACTCTTGGCCACTGCAACCTCGACCTACTGTGCTCAGGCAATCCTTCCATCTCACCTTTCCAAGTAGCTGGAACTATAGGCATGCCACCACGCCCTGCTAACTGCACGATTTATTGTAGAGACGAGGTCTCCCCAAGCTGCCTAGGCTGGTCTTGAACCCCTGGGCTCAGGCAATTCTCTTCCCTCCGCCTCCCAAAGTGCTGGGATTACAGACATGAGCCACCGTGCCAGGCAACATTATTTTGAAATGACAACATCTATACGGCACACACATTCATGTATGAAATATAATCAGAGCATCAACAGATATCTTATTCTCCCTTGTAATTATCACACATATTTCAACGTGTTTTTTTATGTGTATAATTTTGCTGAAATGATGAATACTATATATACATATCAAATAAATATATAAATCTATATCAAAACACTATAGCTATAGTATCTCACAGTCAACTTTTTAAAAAGGCTACAGAAAAGGTATTCCTATATTACTGAAGAAAAATAGATCAGTGAGCTGATACCTCAAGATGAAGAGCTTTTTCCGATTACCTTAGGGAGGTAAAGGCTCTCCTTGCTGTGACTCCCAAAATTAAGGTATTGATGGAAAAGAGACACAAGTTAGATGCCAAAGGTAAATATCAAGAAATAAAAGCTGCTATAGAACTATAAACATGGCCAGAGAAACAGAAATGTCATGGAGGTCTTACTTTCACATTTTAAATAATTTATATTTTAGATAGGAGGCTAGTCTTAAAGCAGCACAAAAAACAGCAAAAGAAGAGAAATCACCCAAATGTCCAGCAGTGGGCAATTGCTTAATAATTTATGTAACATTCCCTGGTCATAATAATTTATGTAACATTCCCTGTAATCCCAGCATTCCCTGGCATTTTTAAAATAGCTTTTAAAAAAGGGCTAGTAGGTCTATAAGTGTGGATATAGAACTACTATTCTAGTAAGAGCAAAAAAAGTTGTGCAAGATGTTAATATTTGTATTACACATGTACATATTTCACATCCATCCATAAGGTTCTTTTGCCAGATTAAATATAAAACTGGTGGCAGAAGCTGGGTTTGGTGGCTCAGCCTGTAATCCTGCGCTTTGGGAGATTGAGGTGAGTGGATTGCCTGAGTCCGCAGGTTCGTGACCCACCTGGGCAACTTGGCAAAACCTCATCTCTACAATAAATCAAAAAATTAGCTGGGCGTAGTAGCGCATGCCTGTAGTTCCAGCTACTTGGAAGGCTGAGGTGGTAGGATCGCCGGAGCCCAGCAGGTCAAGGCTGCGGTGGCCGGGAGCGGCCACTGCACTCCAGTCTGGGTGACAGAGTGAGACTCCAACTCAAAAAAAAAAAAATAGTGGCAGAAGTTCTTTGGGAGAACAACTGAGCCATGGGGCCAAAGTTGGGATGGAGCTTAGGACACACTCTTTTGTAATAGTTGAATGCCTTGCAGAATGCGTATAGACATACTTTTCAATTAAAAACGTAGGTTTTGCTTTGCTTTAAGAAGTTCAGAGTGGCTGGACATGGTGACTCATGCCTGTAAATCCCAGCTCTTTGGGAGGCTGAGGCGGGAGGACTGCTTGAGCCCAGTAGTTTGAGACTAGCTTGGGCAACACAGAGAAACCTTGTCTCTACAAAGAATAGAAAAATTAGCCAGGATTGGTGGCATACACCTGTAGTCCCAGCTACTCAGGAGGCTGAGGCGGAAGGATTGCCTGATCCCAGGAGGTTGAGGCTGCAGTGAGCTGTGATTGTGTCACTGTACTCCAGCCTGGGTGACAGAGTGAGACTATCACAAAAAAAAAAAAAGCCCAGAGAGGCACACTGGAAACTGGGCTTGCTTTCCACAGTGGGCTGTAGGTGCTCTTCCTCAGAAGCTGGGCATGTACAGAAGTGAGATCAGTCTCTGCAGCAGAGCTTCTTGGGCCCTACGGACAGGCCCTGCTGGCTCTGGGTGCTCCTATGGTGTTCCATGCCGCTTTGCCATATGCCACAGGAAGAATGGTTGCCTCAAACACTAGTGGGTTGGATGGCTGCATCTGGTCAGGGGTGTGGGTGTATGTATGTGTGTGTCTATTAAAACCTTTAACTAGACATAATAAATTCCTTCCCTTTCCTTCCTCTCTCATGGTCTACTATGTTCCAGAACTGGAATCTCAATGCTCAGGACTTGTGAGTTTCTACAGGAAGATTTAAAAACGCTTTATTTTGAAATAATTATAGATTCACAGGAAGTTGCAAGGAAATGTTCAGGAAGTCCCACGTACCTTCCCCAGCCTTCCCCAGTGGTATTTGGAATAATTACAGCACAATTATCAAAACCAGGGAGCTGACTTTGGCACAATCTACAGAGCTTACTCAGATTCCTCAGTTCAATAAGCACAGATATTTGTGTGTGTGTGTGTGTGTGTGTGTGTGTGTGTGTGTGCTGTGTAGCTCAGTGTAACCATGTGTAGCCTCATGTAACCACCACCACAGTCATGATCTAAAAGAGTTCCATCACCACCAGGTTCCCTAGTGATACCCTTTCACAGCCACCATCCCCAACCCCTAACCCAAGACAACCACTAATGTGGTCTCTATCTCTATAATTTTGTTATTTCAAGGCTGTTATTCACATGGAATCATACAGTGGAGTACCTTTTGAGACTGGCTCTTTTCAATTGGCATATTCCTCTAAAAGCCATGCAGTTGCTGCCTGCTAGAAAGGTCATTTTTGACAATGATGAGATTACATCTCTGACACAAGCACCTCCAAGGAGCTTCCTGTTTGATTTTCTGCTCTTTGACTGTCCATCAACAAAGGAACCCTTGAGCTCTTTGTCTGAAAACAGTATCAATGGCTCCAAACACTCAAGATTTTCCTAAGCAAGCAGCTAACACCCTCCTGTTGATAGGACAATATTCTATTATGGTAAACAAAAGATAACTCTGTAAATTCAGATGTGGTGTCTTTAGCTTTTCAGATCCAAAGCTTCAGGAAGGAAAAAAAGATTTCCTCATCCCGTTAGTTTACAAACTGCCAAGACGCTGGGTTTGTTTGTTTCTTTTTTTTTTTGAGTTGGAGTCTCACTCTGTCACCCAGACTGGAGTGCAGTGGCCGCTCCCGGCCACCGAAACCTCGACCTGCTGGGCTCCGGCGATCCTCCCACTTCAGTCATCCAAGTAGATGGAACTACAGGCGTGCGCTACCACACCCGGCTAATTTTTGATTTATTGTAGAGATGAGGTTTTGCCAAGTTGCCCAGGTGGGTCTCGAACCCGCGGGCTCAGGCAATCCACTCACCTCAGCCTCCCAAAGGCGTAGGATTACAGGCCGAGCCACCGATCCTGGCTGGTCTGTTTCTTACAAAAGGTCTCCATTTACTCTTAAAGCAACTGACAGAATCGCTAGGCTCTAAGCACTTGGGGCTTCTCTAAAATGTTTCCTTTTTTATCCGGGGCAATAATGGCCATTGTGCCAACAGGGCTTCAAATCTCCCTTGGAAGACAGATCTTGATTTTGCAGCTCTTGGGGAGAAGTTCCCCTCCGAAAAATCAGTTTTTCCGAGGAACTCTGGGAAATGGTCATTTCTGAACAGGCCACCCTGCTTACCACATTCTCTTTATAGTCCTTCTGAGATTATTTTTCTAAGATGTAAGAATGAAACCAGGCCGGGTGAGAAGATTGCCCGAGCTTGTGGGTTCGAGGCAAAAAAAAAAAAAAAAAAAATTGCGGGGCATGGTAGTGCATGCCAGTAGTTCCAGCTAATTGGAAGGTTGAGGCGGAAGGATCACATGAGTCTAGCACGCTGAGGCTCTGTTGGCTGTGAGAGTGCTACTGACTCCAGCCTAAGTGACGGAATGAGACTCCGACTCAAAAAAAAGAATGAAACCAGAAGCTAAGTTTTCCAGAATAAATGAAATATACGCAAAAATTGTCCTAGAGCCTTGGGACGAGAATGACTGACGGGGTGGGATGACAATAAGGAGGCCCCTCACAATATAGTGCTTCTGCCTGCAAAAGGACTTTTGCCATCCTGTTACATGAGTCCTTGTCACCTGCTGTGACAGGCAGGAATGGGACATGTCCCCTTTCCTGGGGGCATCTCACGTCTATGAGTGACACTCATAGGTGACACTCAGGGTGAAACTCCTGGTACATGGGACTCCTCACTTGCCCGTGCTATGCCTCCAGCTGCTCATTCAAAAAGGATGACACACAAATGCGAGGGAGAGCAGGAAACATAGGTTTCCCATTGCTTCTTTGAATTAAAAAATAAAATTAGTTGTTACAGAATGGTGAAGCTTCAGGAAGACAACAACTGAAATGACCGCAACTACAATGTCCAGTCTCTGACTGCCTCCTCAGCTTTCCTACAAATGCCTAGAACAGTGTCTGACACATAGTACATACTCAGTAAAAAATTTTTTTGAGTCAGGAGCTCACTCTGTTACCCCTAGTTCGGCTAGTTTAGTGTAGGGGCTCATGACAGCCTCAAACTCCCAAATCTTCCTGCTTCAGCCTCCAAAGTGCTGTGATTATAGGTGTGAGCCATTGAGTCCCGAATCAGTAAATGTTTACTGAATGCCTGAATGAAACACTGTAGCAAAATTAAAATTCAGTCTAGATCTGCTCCTTACTATAAAACAGCTCATGAAAGCCCCAGTGGTGTCATGTGTAGGAAAATTCATGGAGTAAAGTTTGGAATGGGCTCGTTTCCATCACACTGTTTTAATATGTGTCCTGCTGGAGCTCTTGTCACAGAAACAAAGGGCACACTGGCAGGGGCGACACCACTTGTACCATAAGACATGCTGTGGAGACGGGCCTGGAGAGAGTAGATGTTTTGCCCCGTGTATTCTAGATCAGACAGTAGGGACATACAGGAGGGAGTTCCTGAAAATCTCATTATGTCAGTTCTTCCAGAGAAATGAAAGGAGGCAGACAGATGATATAGGACAAAAATGGAGGGTGAGACCGGGCTTGGTGGCTCAGCCTATAATCCCAGCAAATTGGGAGGCCAAGGTGAGTGGATTGCCTGAGCCTGCAGGTTTGAGACCAGCCTGGGCAACTTGGCAAGCCCTCGTCTCAACAATAAATCAAAAAATTAGCTAGGTGTGGTAGCGCACACCTGTAGTTCCAGCTACTTGGAAGGCTGAGGCGGAAGGATCACGGGAGCCCGGCAGGCCAATGTTGGGGTGGTTGTGAGCGTGCCACTGCATTCCAGCCTGGGCAACAGAATGAGACTCAAACTCAAAAAAAAAAGGTGGCTGAAAGGAGAAGATGTATATCTCAGGATAAGAGTGGGTGAGTTTACTATACCTTGGATCAGTATTGTTTTATTTTACTATTTATTTTATTTTTTATTTTTTGAGTTGGAGTCTCACTCCGTCGCCCAGGCTGGAGAGCAGTGGCACACTCATGGCCACCACAGTGTCTACCCGCTGGGCTCAGGTGATCCTTCTGCCTCAGCCTTCCAAGTAGCCGGAACTACAGGCGCACGCTACCACGCCTGGCTAATTTTTTGATATATTGTGGAGATGAGGTCTCACCAAGCTGCCCAGGCTGGTTTTGGACCCCTGGGCTCAGGCAATGCTCTCGCCTCAGACTCTTAAAGTGCTGGAATTACAGACTTGAGCCACTGTGCCTGGCAATATTGTTTTATAGAAAAGGAAGACTAGAAAAAAATTAACAGCGGGCCACTTTAAAGACTTAATGTTATCACCAATGCTCAATAAAACAGCCATGCTTCCTGCTCAAGAAGATAATAAAAGGTTATAAAATTTCATACAACATGGCTGCAGCCTGGCAGTCCCTAACACCACCCTTTTTTTTTTTTTTTTTTTTTTTTTGTTGAGTCTCACTCTGTCACCCAGGCTGGAGTGCAGTGGCATGTTCATGGCCACCACAGCCTCAACTTGCTGGGCTCAGGTGAGCCTTCCATCATAGCCTTCCAAATAGCTGGAACAACAGGTGAGTGTCACCACGCACAGCTAATGTTTTGATTTATTGTAGAGACGAGGTCTCGCCATGTTGCTTAGGCTGGTCTTGAACCCCTGAGCTCAGAACTAAAGCAATCCTCTCACCTCAGCCTCCCAAAATGCTGGGATTACAGTTGTGAGCCAATGTGCCTGGCCACCACCTTCCCTTAAGGGTGTTCTGTCTGTCAGCAAGGAACAGGTGAAGTTCCTGTCCTTTGTAGTCTACAGCACAGTAAAAGAGAGGGTGGGGCAACCCCCTCGGGTCCTTTCCCACTGTGGGAGTTTTTCTGTCCTCTCAATAAATACTGCTTTCTCAAAAAAAAAAAAAAGGGTAACTGATCCGCTTTGTGAAGTCAGTGAAACCCTCATTCTCCAACCTGACATGCATGTTGAGAAAAAACTGGTCTCAGAAAAATAATTGCAAAATTCTAAATAAAACACCAGCAAATAAACTTTTTTCCATATAGAATCTAACAGTATATTAAAAGTCTACTATGTCATGGTCAATGTGCATTATGTACTTATATCCCAGTAAATCTTAATATTAGCCCAATTAATTGGACATAAATCATATCAAAAGGGCAAAAGAGAAAATTAAAAGCAAATGATACATCGCCTCAACAACTGAACAATGGACGTTAAGAACACTATAACTCCTATTCCTCATATGGGTTCCGGTAAACAAGGATAGAAAGTTGCTTCCTGAACAGGACAGAGCATAGCCAAAAGGCAAACTCAAACCTAAGTGTTAGTTCCATTGTTTTCTTTTTTTTTTTGAGTTGGAGTCTCACTCTGTCGTCCAGGCTGGAGTACAGTGGGGCACACTCAAGGCCACCCCAGTATCAACCTGCTGTGCTCCGGCGATCCTTCTGCCTCAGCCTTCCAAGTAGCCAGAACTACAGGCATATGCTACCACATCTGGCTAACTTTTGGTTTATTGTAGAGATGAGGTCTCACCAAGTTGCCTGGGCTGGTCTCGAACCCGCGGGCTCAGGCAATCCACTCACCTTGGCCTCCCAAAGTGCTGGGATTACAGGCTGAGCCACTGAGGTCGGCCTAGTTGCATTTCAATCTGGAAATAAGACATGATTGATTACCTGTTGCCCGCATTCTTTAATACTGAACAGAACTTTCTCAGAGCAAAGAAAATAAACAGACACTAGGTATAAACACGGATCCTTATTTGCTGATCACAGAATCCTAGAAAAACTAAGATTTTACCTGTTAAAGTAACACAGATTAGTAGAAAATCAGGATAGAGGTTAACACACAAATACATTTAAAAAATTATATGTCATTGGAGTAGGTTCTGGGGATTTATTATACAGTATAATGACTACAGTTAATAATAATGCATTGTACACTTGAAAACTGCTAAGAATGAAGATTTATTTTTTATTTTATTTGGAGTCTTACTCTATAACCCAGGCTGGAGTGCAGTGGCATGCTCATGGCCACTGCAGTCTCGACCTGCTGGGTTTAGGCGATCCTTGCACCTCAGCCTTCCAAGCATCTGGAACTACAGGCGCATGCCACCATGTCCAGCTAATTTTTTAATTTATTGTAGAGATGAGGTTTCACCAAGTTGCCTAGGCTGGTCTTGAACCCCCAGACTCAGGCAATTCTCTGGCCTTGGCCTCCCCAAGTGCTGAGATTACAGGTTGAGCTACCACGCCCAGCCTATTTTTTTTTTTTTGAGACAGGGTCTCCTTCTGTCACCTAGGGCGGAATGCAGTGGCACAATCCCAGCTCACCATAGCCTTGACCTCCTGGGTTCAAGCAATCTTTCCACCTCAGCCTCCAGAGTAGCTGTGACTACAAGCACGTGCCACCATGACTGGCTAATTTTTGTATTTTTTATAGAGACGAGGTCTCACTATGTCGCCCAGGCTGGTCTTGAGCTCCCTGGCTCAAGAAAAGTCTCCCATCTCAGCCCCCTAAAGTGATGGGATTATAGACGTGAGCCACTGTGCCTGGCCAATATATATAATTTTTATTTGTCAATTATACCTTTAAAAAAAACAAAGAAAGGCCAGGCACAGTGGCTCAGATGACCCAGAGAATTTCTGGAACTTGATTTGCAGATATGCATCAAAAGTCTTAGTATTTTCTATCTCTTCTGACTAAGCAATTACACTTAGACATGTATTCTAAGGCAATAATTTTGCATGTGAGCAAAAAACAAACTACTCATCTCTAAAAAACTTACTGAACTATAAACATTCTGAATGTCCAATAATAAGGAATGAGTAAATTCAAACAATGGAAAACTGTATGACCATTAAAAATTATGTTGTAGAAAAATAATGTCTCAGAAATAAGTACGTTCATGAAATATTTAAGTGAGTATCTAGATTAAAATAAAACAAGTCAGTCAGGCATGGTGGCTCATGCCTGTAATCCCAGCACTTTGGGAGATGGAGGTGAGAGGATTGTCTGAGTCCAGGGTTTGAGACCAGCCTGGGCAACATGGCGAAACCTTGTCTCTACAATAAATCAAAAAATCAGTCAGGCATGGTGGCACATGCCTATGGTTCCAGCTACTTGGAAGGCTGAGATGGAAGGCTCACCTGAGTCCAGCAGGTTGAGGCTGTGGTGGCAGTGAGTGTGCTACTACATTCCAGCCTGGACAACAGGGTGAGACTTCAACCCCAAAAAAACAAACCAAAACAAACCAAAACAAAAAACAATAAAACAAGTCATCAATAATAAGAAATAAACTACTGCTGGGTATGGTGGTTCATGCCTGTAATCCCAGCACTTTGGGAGGCGGAGATGAGGATTGCCCGAGCCCAGGGGGTTCAAGACCAACCTGGGCAACTTGGTGAACCAAGTCCTTGTCTCTGCAATAAACCAAAAAATTAGCCAGGCATGGTGGTGCGCACCTATAGTTCCAGCTGCCTGGAAGGCTGAGGTGGAAAGATAACCTGAGCCCAGTAGGTCAAGGTTGTAGTGCCAATGAGCATGCTACTGTACTCCAGCCTGAGCAACAGAATAAGACTCCAACTTAAGAAAAAAAGAAAGAAACTACTGTACATAGATGTATCTCAAAAACATTATGCTAAATGAAAGCAGGTAGACAAAAAGACTACACATTGTATGATTTCATTTATTTAACATTTTTGGAAAAGGCAAAACTCCAGAGACAGAAAGCAGATTAGTCATGTTGGGGTTTGGGAGTGGGTGTGGGACTGACTAATGATGTGACAGGCCTTTTTTGGCTAATGGAAGTTCAGTTCTAAAACTTAATTATGGTAATCATTGTACAAGTCTAAAAATTTACTTAAATCATTGAATGTATACTTAAAATGGATGCATTTTATGGCATGTAAATTTGATCTTTTAAAGAGACATGGCAGCCGGGCTCGGTGGCTCAGCCTGTAATCCCGCGCCTTTGGGAGGCTGAGGTGAGTGGATTGCCTGAGCCCGCGGGTTCGAGACCCGCTTGGGCAGCGAGACCTCATCTCTACAATAAATCAAAAAAATCAGCCGGGTGTGGTAGCGCATGCCTGTAATTCCAGCTACTCGGACAGATCGCCAGAGCCCAGCAGGTCGAGGCTGCGGTGACCGGGAGCGGCCACTGCACTCCAGTCTGGGCAACAGAGTGAGACTCCAACTCAAAAAAAAAAAAAAAAAAAAGAGACATGGCAATTAAAACAATACACAACATAATTAGATTGATAAGTGCATATAATCATTGATCTGCACTAAGATGCTACCTGTGGCTATTTATTTCTAAAAGATGATGGTTAGGGGATTTCTACTTTCAGTCCTTGACATCTGGGCACTGGTCTGCCAATTATAGCCAGACCTCAGTGTTATAAGAAATTTCTTGGTGCTCACAGCTAGGCCATGCTATTCTCCTATTAGACAAAAATGATCTCATAGAACACCAACACCAGACAAGGTCACACTGAAACCATGATACGGTAAGACAAACCACCATGTCATAATTTTGTCTAAGCACAAAGACAAGGTCACTGTGTGACCCATGAAGTATTCTATTAATCATCCCCTTCACTTGGAAAATATGAGTAATGGCTACTTCTTTGCCAATTATGACTTTATTCTCATGTGGGTTTGCCCTCCTTATAGATAAGATTTTTTTTTTTTTGAGTTGGAGTCTCACTCAGTCGCCCAGACTGGAGTGCAGCAGTGGCCGCTCCCGGCCACCGCAGCCTCGACCTGCTTGGCTCCGGCGATCCTTCCAACTCAGTCTTCCAAGTAGCTGGAACTACAGGCGCACGCTACCACACCCAGCTAATTTTTTGATTTATTGTACAGATGAGGTCTCGCCAAGTTGCCCAGGCAGGTCTCGAACCCGTGGGCTCAGGCAATCCACTCACCTCGGCCTCCCAAAGTGCTGGGATTACAGGATAGGATAAGATTTCTTAAGATACCTAATCATAAAACTGTCTCCACTTTCTGATGGCACCAATCTAGAGCAAATATCTACCTCCTGAGACCCTTCCCCTACTCAATTAAGGCCCAAATTTATTACAAAATAGGTCCTTCCTAACACCTTCTTATGGAGACAACCCATGGTTCTCCATGGTAATAAACCCAACTTGTTATCTAGAGGCATGTTCCTGGTGGTTTCCGGCTGGAGGATGCTGATAGAATTGCTGGTTCATGGAATTTTAGCTGAGACTCACACTGCCTGGAACTGGAATCCCTGACTCAGAAACAGTGCACACATCTGAGATCCCCTTGTGTCTCTACCTGTGTGAGGTGCCACTCATCCTTGCTGGGAGCTTAGTTCATGCTGAACTGAGCTCCAGAATTGCACTGAAGTCTTTCAGTATTGCATTTATTTTATTTTCTTAGGAATAGGTCCCACTTTGGGCATTTAGTTTTCTGATTAGAACTGTATTGTTCTTTGGTGAAACTTTTCTAGCAACTAACAACTGCTGGTCTAATGTGCGGTCTGCTTGTTTAGTATCTTTTATTTTTGAGTTGGAGTCTCACTCTGTCGCCCTGACTGGAGTGCAGTGGCCGCTTCTGGCCACCGCAGCCTCAACCTGCTGGGCTCCGGCAATCCTTCCACCTGTCTTCCAAGCAGCCGGAATTACAGGCACGCGCTACCACGCCCAGCTGATTTTTTGATTTATTGTAGAGATGAGGTCTCGCCTGCCCAGGCGGGTCTCGAACTCGTGGGCTCAGGCAATCCACTCACCTCAGCCTCCCAAGGCGCGGGATTACAGGCTGAGCCACCAAGCCCGACAGCAGATTTCTTTTCAGATACTACTTTTTGGACAAACTTTGCTCCAATTCACCATTCAAAATCTCATAATGACTTCTTTCTTAGTCTTATTCTTATGTTCCGAGAACTGCTTTTATTTTAGTTTTGTCTGTCCATAATCAGGAGGTTTTATCTGGCTCCTACTCGATGACCAAGCATCAAGGCCTGAAGATCCATAAGCATTGACCTGTGGAGGTACTACAATTCTCATGGGGTCTTTCAACCTAAACCTGTGCCCCTCCACACCAAGCTTTCTTTGTTTTCTAACTACAATCCTAAATCCTGTGCATAACTTTGTAAGTGCCACAATTTCACCAAAGACAGTTTGGAAGGACAGTGATCGCTTTGGGGAACTTTTGATGTGAACAAAATTGGTCATTTGAGAGGTTTCTCAGAACAACAGGATACACAATTCTAGCTGTTCAATGGCATGCTTTCTTTAATTGGTATTGATGAGGCTTCAAAACACAATTCAGATTCAAAACTCGACTCCCTTAAAGATTTAAAATGTGAGAAACTTAAAACCCATCTGCCTTGTAGATCCACTGGAAACCCATTCCAGTTCTTCCTGTCTTTCCTCACCTTCTTGGCCCTCACCCTTGGAACCTTGCTCAACATCCTGAAGTCCTCATAATCGCCTCCTCCTCTTATATCTTTTTTTTTTCTCTTTCTCTCTCTCAAAGGTCTTCCTTTGAAACCCCACCTACTTCTAAATCCACTGTATTACCTCACTGTCATTTGAACTTGCAACTTCTACCCCCTACGAAAAGAGGCATCCCAACATTGATTGTTATGTAATATTTAAACCCTGGTTGTGTTTAGATCTCCATGCTGTTGTTAAGGATCCCCCAAATCCCAGAATTGAAAGAGAATTACAGCACTCAGACTTGTCTTGGGCACATCCAACCCAGCCCTCCCTGACGTCTTCCAACTAAGCCACCTATGGGAGAGGCCAGGAGATGCAAAAGCTTGGTTAGAAAAGGGTAATTGGAAAGACCCAGAAAATGACTTAAAACATAATGAAATTCATTTTTACTCAAACAGAATACCTTAAAACATATAAAGTAGGATAGGATCTTTTGGGAACTACACCACATCTCTTTGCTGCTAAAGTAAACTAGACCTTGATCAATCTTTCAAGCAGCAAAGAATGAATCCACAGGCAACTTTGGAGACACATCTGTCCACATCCTTAGAGTTTTCAGGATTAGTTCCAATGTGGACATTTCCAAAGTCCTTCTCACTTCTTTGGTTGATGTTTAAAGTCAGAAATTGTAGCTATGGTACACAAGCAAAAAACTGGCTGGCAAATCATCCCATTACATGAATTTCAGTATTTGGCTGAACATTTTAAAGTGGTTTTAGATATCAAAAAGGATCAAATCCAACTAAGTTCACAGGCTTACAATGAAAGCAAATTGAATAAATTTTCTATTCCTCAAAGGATAAAAATCAGTTTCTTTTGACAGAGATACTTACTTAAACTATACAAAAGGGAACACTGGAAAAATAACTAAACAAACAAACAAAAAAAGAAATGCATGCCTCCTCCAATTTCCAAGGATTCCCTTAAATCAACAAGGAGCACTATCTTTTAAAGCAGAAGGCAATAAAGAAGCCTTTGTGACAGATACGGGCACTACCCTGTCAACTATAAATCCCATCACAATATCTTCTGTTGTCATAAAGCTATTTGGGTGGTAGGAATTTCAAACAATCCTCAAATTATTCTTATCACTCAATCTTACACCGTGACCTTTAGTCTACTTACTGGTCAACATGCATTTCTTCTCTGTAATACCACATCAGTAAATTTAATCAGGAGAGTTTTTTTTTTTTTGAGTTGGAGTCTCACTCTGTCGCCCAGACTGGAGAGCAGTGGCCGCTCCTGGCCACCGCGGCCTTGACCTGCTGGGCTCCGGCGATCCTTCTGCCTCAGCCTTCCAAGTAACTGGAACTACAGGCACGTGCTACCACGCCTGGGAGTTTTTTTTTTAAAGAAATACTTTATGTAAATGAAACTTCCAAATCAAATACATTTTAGATGAACTATTTATAGAAATATCTAAAGACTTTCCCATGTATAATCCCTTAGTAGCTCAATTACATGTCATTTTGCCTCTCCCTCTATGTTTGGCCTAATTCCAATTTGATGATTATGTGAAGTCCCTGACTCTTTCTGGGCTAAGAGTTCTATTGATGTGGAGAAATTCCAGGGGCTGAGCCTCAGGCTGGCAATAGACCTGCTCCAGTGCCTGTCTTAGGACTAATGCTTTGGTGGAGAGTACTGAATCACAGGATAAGTGAGTAGAGTTCAGAGCTGTAATTTAATTTCAGGTGCTCCTTTCCTGTCTATAAAGTGGTACTAAATATGAATTTCCATCTTAGAAAGATCATGTGGTGTCATGATATGTGAATACTGGGAAACTGGTCATGAGAAGGACTCAATGGTGGTGACATCAATGTCCACATTAGCCTGGGCACATGCTTTTTTTTTTTTTTGAGTCAGAGTCTCATTCTGTCACCCATGCTGGAGTGCAGTGGCATGCTCATGGCCACTGCAGCCTCGACCTGCTGGGCTCAGGTGATCCTTCCACCTCAGCCTTCCAAGTAGCTGGGACCTGCACACTCAGCTAATTTTTTGATTTATTGTAGAGACAAGGTCTCGCCAAATTGCCCAGGCTGGTCTCAAACTCCTGGGCTCAGGCAATCCTCTCACTTCTGCTTCCTGAAGTGCTGGGATTTATATAGGTGTGAGCCACTGCACCCAGCTCGTATTATTTCTAAACAGGGAAGTGTCTTTCCTTTTGGTAGGGGTGACCATACTGACAAAGTACTATCATTCAGAGTACAAGACAGAGCTTCTATGTTTAGACATCAAATGTTGGAATCCATGGCTGAAGACATCTAAGTCCTGAATAGTGTTCAAAAAGAAGCTTAGGTGAATCCTGGTTAGCAGTATCTGGTCAAACAAAGACTCCACCACATACCTGCCCAGAGCTCTGAGGTTATATGAGGGGCCATTGGAGCGAGCATCACCATCAGGGCACACAGAGCATCCTCAAACTCAGGGCTATGGAGAACGAGTCTCTGAGAAGCTTGCTAAGGAAGAGAAAGAACCATGTAAGAAGACAGGTGTACAAAATAATTGTGGGTAAGAAAAGTTATTTACGTAACCAAAGTCCAGAGATACAAGCTGGTAGGAAGAAATCCTCTTTACCATCCATTTTTGCTCGGAACAAAGAATTTCTCCTAATTAATTATAGCATTAAAATAAGCTACAGCAGCAGCAATAGATACATCACTCTTCTAAGTAGTTACCACACCCTCAGCATGAAGTCAACTCATTTAGTTCTTGCAACTACTCTTCTAGAGTGGTATTCTTACATCACTAGGCAAGTGAAGAAGCCAAGGATCAAGGAGAGAGGGTAATCTGCCCCTGGGCATATGGTAACCAAACTTTTCTTTTTTTGAGTTGGAGTCTCACTCTGTCACCTAGGTTGGTTTGCTCATGGCCACCACAACCTAGACCTGCTGGGCTCAGGTGATCCTTCTGCCTCAGTCTTCTAAGTAGCTGGAACTACGGGCATGTGCCACCATGCTCAGCTCATTTTTCTTGATTTATTGTAGAGATGAGATCTCACCAAGTTGTCCAGGCTGGTCTTGAACCCGTGGGCTCAGGCAATCCTCTAGCCTCAGCCTCCCAAAGTGCTGGAATTACAGGCATGAACCACTGCACCCACTGGTAACCAAAGTTGTAACCATTCTGCTAGGTCTCCTGTGTGCTGCAGGTCCAGTGAGAAATGCACAGAGACCTTCTCAAAAGTTTTAGAACATGAAATCCCCAGGGCGGGGATTCTCTCAGGGACCCCTATTCTCTTAAATAGTTTTGTCAATTCCAGCAAACATGCAGTTTCTTCCTGATGTGTGGGTATTCAGTTAACCCTGTCACACCTATTCAATTGACAAAGTACCTACTACATGGTAGGCTTTAAGGATAAAAAGACCAGAGACCACATAGTCCCTGCCCTCAAAGAGCTTACAGTCCACTGGGGAAGCAATGGACAAATGAATCAAGGACGTCATAGGAGCCCAGTGGGTGCCAGTGGGAAGGAAGGTGGTCAGTATAGTGGGTGTAAGCCTGAGGTGTGACCAAAGAATGATCAGGCAGATGGGCCATGCTGAGGTGGCCCCAGGAAGGGTATTGCTGGAAGATTTTTGTGGAGGCAGCAGTTCTCATAGTACCCTGAGGAAGTCATGATAAAAATTAGCCTAAGCTGGGCACAGTGGCTCATACCTATAATCCCGGTCACTCAAGAGGCTGTGGTAGGGGTTTGGTTGAGCCCAGGAGTTTGAATTCAGCCTGGGCAAAGAGCAAGATGCTATTACACACGCACACAAAAAAGCAAAAAACCAAAGCAAAAGTTTAATGAGGTTCTGGCACTCAGTACATGTTCATAACACCCTGGGACAGAAACAATTTTGGTTTAATTTTATAATATGTTTGTCAAACTTAAAAGTAGGGCCCCACATGATGTATTCTGCTAGGTATAGAGGCCAAAAGTATTACATTTGTAAAAAGTGTTTGATATATGATCTTTTAAAAGTTGTCTAAGAGATTTGAATATAACTTCATGGGTAAAGGGACAGAGAAAGTCTGCCAGAAAGGCTGTGGACAGAACTAGCTGCAAGGAAGCAAAATTTCATTTTTTAGTTTAATTTTTATATAATACTTGTCTTTTTTCCTGGTTAAAAACTAATACATACTCAGCACAAAAATCATGGGAAATATAAAACCACTCACAATTGTGGCATCTAAAAAAAATTTTATCCTAATCTCCCAAAATGCAAACACATGTATGCATACATACTTATTATGTACATAACATTCTCTGATTGGGATTCTTACCATATGGACACTTTTGTATCATTTAATATTAGGTTATAAACAGTTATTTATTATGTTATAAACAGTTTCTGATATTAAGTATTCTTTGAAGACATAGTGCTAATGGTGGTGGCATATTTCCTTCTTATTGATATGATATGAGTCATTTCACCATTCTCCCATCAGAGGACATTTGGGGCTCCAAGTCTCTGCAATTAAAAATTATCTGTAATGAACACCTCTGGGGCAAAGGATGTACATGATCATGGGGCTAGCAATCTCACAGGGCTAGTCATCTCACAGGAGAAGGGATCTCACTGGGGTAGGTATCCCACAGGGCTAGCAATCTCACAGGGGCCGGCATCTCACAGGGCTAGGGATCTCATAGGGGAAGGAATCTCACAGGGGCAGGGATCTCACAGAAGAAGGGATCTTATAGATGTACGGATCTCACAGGGCTAGGAATCTCAAAGAGGTAGGGATCTCATAGGGCTAGCGATCTCACAGGGGAAGGAATCTCACAGGGGTAAGCATCTCACAAGACTAGGGATCTCACCAGGTCTAGGGATCTCACAGAGCTAGTTATCTCACAGGGGAAGGGCTCTCACAGGGCTAGAGATTTCATAAGAGTAGGGATCACACAGGGGGAGGGATCTCACAGTTGGAGTGCTTCCTGGTGTGGTTACATAAACTATGCCCATCACAACTATGTAAAAATTCATCTCGCTATCTTTGCAATAACATGGAATAGTTATGTTTAAGAGTGTCTGCAAATTTGACAGGTTAAAAAAAATCTTGTTTTTAATTTGTATTTCACGAAAATGAGGCAGTTTTTTTTCTCTACCTGTTTATTGACTATATCTATAGCATCTTCTGTGAATTAATATCTTTTCACATCTTTGACTATTTTTTGTTAGGTGTTTTCATATAAATATGTAAGAGTACATTATATATATAAGAATATTAGCCGGGCTCAGTGGCTCAGCCTGTAATCCCGCGCCTTTGGGAGTCTGAGGTGAGTGGATTGCCTGAGCCCGCGGGTTCGAGACCCGCCTGGGCAGCGAGACCTCATCTCTACAATAAATCAAAAAATCAGCCGGGCATGGTAGCGCATGCCTGTAATTCCAGCTACTTGGAAGGCTGAGGCGGAAGGATCGCTGGAGTCCAGCAGACAGAGTGAGACTCCAACTCAAAAAAAAAAAAGAATATTAGCTTTCTGTCTGATATATTTGTATTACATGTTTTTCCCCAGCTTTTGATTGACCTTTTATAGGGTATGTTTTTTTGGTTTGTTTGTTTTTTCTTTGTTTTTTTTTTTTTTTTGAGTTGGAGTCTCACTCGGTTGCCCAGACTGGAGTGCAGTGGCCGCTCCCAGCCACCGCAGCCAAGCCTGCTGAGCTCCGGCGATCCTTCCGCCTCAGTCTTCCAAGTAGCCGGAATTACAGGCATGCGCTACCACGCCCAGCTGATTTTTTTATTTATTGTAGAGATGAGGTCTCGCTGCCCAGGCGGGTCTCGAACCCGCGGACTCAGGCAATCCACTCACCTCAGCCTCCCAAAGGCGCGGGATTACAGGCTGAGCCACCGAGCCCGGCTAGGGTATGTTTTAGTACACTGAAAACGTCAAGTTTTAAGTAGTCAGATCTATTAAGTTTCTTCTACTGTTCTTAAATGTTTGGAGAGTCTTCATTTGCAAAAGCATCTGTTAACAATTTTAATAAATGCTTTTGTTGTCCAACAGCTAACAACATTTGGCAACAAATTCTTCTCCTGGCAAGGAAAATGGTAGACCCATGCAGCAAGCAGATGAATCCATACTGAAAAGGCTGACTTTTGTTTTATTTTTTATTTTATTTATTTATTTTTTTGAGTTGGAGTCTCACTCTGTCACCCAGACTGGAGTGCAATGGCCGCCCCCGGCCACCGCAGCCTTGACCTGCTGGACTCTGGCGATCCTTCTGCCTCAGCCTTCCAAGTAGGTGGAGCTACAGGTGCGTGCTACCACGCCCGGCTCATTTTTTATATATTGTAGAGATGAGGTCTCGCCAAGTTGCCCAGGTGGGTCTCGAACCTGCAGGCTCAGGCAATCCACTCACCTCAGCCTCCCAAAGGCGAGAGATTACAGGCTGAGCCACCGAGCCCGGCTCTGACTTTTGTTTTAAATGAGAACAATTCTGATGCATCCAGGTTAAATAAATATAAAATATACGATGCTGAGGTGGTATCATAGCTTGTTCAGGAAATCAGGTAGAAGCACATGAAGAGCCAGAAGAGAGGGAGGCCTGAGTCTGGTCTCAGATTTGTCACTAATCAGTCAGACATGTCACCTAGCTTACCTGGGCCTCAATGTGCTCCTCTGCAAAATACTGGGGGAGAAGGGTGCCTGGAATAGAGACTCTTTATGAACTTTCCAGCAGTAAAACTAGGTTGTGACTATGAAGGAAATACTTCTTTAAGATAAATGAGTCACATTTCAAGGAGGTGACACTGTGGTTTGCTCTCCATCCCTAATCTGGGACTCTGTAGACCCCCTTGCCACACCTTTCCCTCCCTCCTCTGCTACCAGCAAGTGAGAGCAGATAGACTACTTACCAAGAGGGCACTGCTGAGTCCCATTAGCTGAGAAATCACAGAATTCAGTGAGAAGTCCTCTGTGAAATGGGTGGTCACCTGTTGGCAAAAGTTGAATTATTCACTTTCTTCAAAATTATTTTAAGCTTTCCACAAAAAGACTGCATTATCAAAACAGAAAAATTTAAAGCAACCAAAGATACTTATATACTTATATTCGTATCTCAAATAATCACTATGTTTTATCAGCAGAAACATTTTAAAATTCAAAATCCATGCTGTAAAATATCCAGGAATTTGAGAACAGACTCTGACTTAAATTGATAGAACAAAAAGCTGCAAAATGTTTTTACTGCTGAAGATGCTTTCTCTTCTACCATCTTAAGAGCAATGCTGGTTCCCATGGTAGGTAGTTTAAAAAAACCATACTAGTTACCAGAATAGGAGACAGGGTCCACTGACCAGTGACCATCAATATAACGGAAATCAGAAGATGGAGGGCAGGATGTCACTTAGTTAATTCACAATGATGGTTATTAGTATTTGGGATGAGGTTAGTTTCATATTTTGAAACATAGAGTCAACATGAGAACACTAACAGTTTGTCAGCTTTTCCGTGTTTGTGTGCTTTTCCATTTTGACCATGGGCAAGAATACAGAAAAATAATACATCTTTAAGATGTCAAGAGTTCGGCTGGGCCTGGTGGTTCATGCCTGTAATCCCAGCACTTAGGGAGGCAGAGGCAAGAGGATGACCTGAGCCCACGAGTTTAAGACCAGCCAGGGCAATATGGCGAGACCTCGTCTCTACCAATGAATCAAAAAATTAGCCGGGCATGGTGGTGTGTGCCTGTTGTTCCAGCTACTTGGAAGGCTAAAGGGGAGGGACCTCCTGAACCTGGCAGATTGAGGCTGTGGTGGCCGTGAGTGTGCCACTGTACTCCAGCCTGGGCAACAGAGTGAGACTCTGACTCAAAAAAAAAAAATTTGTCAAGAGTTTTTCAACTTGTTGAAATAACCCAATTCTACTATCTGACAGAATAGAAGAATTTGTCCAATCCAGAGAAAATATGTGGTATGAAAACATTTGCTCAGGCATCACTCAGATCCTACATTCAATCAGCGAGCTCTGTTTCTCCACACGCAGAGGGAACAGAGGACAGAAATAAAGCTGAAGAAGTGTCATCAAATGAGACCATGCTGGACTCGGGGCCACTTCAGGTTATACAAACTAGAGAGGCAGAAACCTGCCATGGAATCAATGTCATCACTTATCAGAGTCTGGAGGAGTGACCTTGGCTGACTTTATAAGTTTGAAGCAGCATATCTTAAAACAACAACAACAACAACAACAAATCAGCCTAAGAAGAATTTGGGTCATCAGATACTCATTAAAAAATGACCCCACAATATCTCACAGGGATATTGTACAACAAAATGCCTGAGTGGTAATGTCCCCAATACGCTTAACTTCAGGGAACTTGGATTCTAATATCTGATCTGGTCTTTTCTGGCTTCCTCACTAGCTGTGTGACTTTAGGCAAGACATTTCACCTTTCTGGACCTTATCTTTATCCCCATCTGTAAAATGAGGAGGCCAAAGAAGACAGTCTCTTTCTGCAGTGTGTCATCAGGGTGATCCCAAATTGAGTGGTCTGCCTGGACATGCTAAGTATGAAAATGTAGGAAGCAGGCAGCTTCCTGGGACCCAGGGTGGACAAACATGAGACAGCATCAGAGAACTGTCTCCTGCAGGCATCTCTTTCGACTGGCATGTTTGTGCTACTGCTTCATCTTGGGAAAATATCCAGAGTAGTACGATCTACCATTGAAGCAAGTAAGGCTGCCATCACAAGGAAGGAAGACCCACAGTGGCCCATCCTAAGGCAGGGTGGGCCACATAGACCATAGGCAAAGGCTCCCAAAGAGTGCTAGCTACAGAGGTACCCAGTGTGCACCACAGAGTTTCTGACCTGAGAGATGACTGAGTTCTTGTACTTCCAGAGCCTCTGGGCCTCGGCTTTCTCCTTATTACTCAGCAGCTGAGGTTGCGGAAGCTTCCCAGAAGTCCTGGTTTCAATAAATCGAGTTGCCAAGGACCATAGACGTTGCTGCCATCTCAGCACCCCAGGGAGGGCGTCAGCTGAATTTAGTGTTGGTAAATGAGAAAGGGAAAGAGAGCAATATAAGACTGATCAAGTTGGCTATACCTAAGCTGAGAAAAACACCTGTGAGTTGACGATGACATACTCCACTGTGTCCTGATGGATTGCTCCAAGGGCTGCTTGGAGGGGCCTCTCTGGCTTCCAGTTTCAGAGAAGTCAGATCAGGACTGATTCTGTCATAACCTAGTGCCCACATTCAGAGCACTGGATATAGGGCTACTCAAAGTATGCCCAATCCTTGTCACGGGCTCATGATGCGACTAGAAGCTTAATTAGGACATGCATCAGCACACCACCTCCTTGATTAAGCAAACTCGCTGTGACAAAAATGCTGTGGAATTGACAGTGTGCTTGGGAGGCACAGTCGACTTATGATGGTATATATCTTATGTTTCAAACATGTTCATACAATCTAGTTGTGAATTTGGTGAAGATTGGTGAATGGCTTCATGTGTTAGCCCTGGGTTATATGGCTAGCCAAATTAGGGCCAGTCCAAATCCTTGTCACTCTTTGGCTAGATGATCTCAACCTGGACACACAGTAGAACCTTCTGGGAGGCTTGTTTTTTTTTTGAAATGGGGTCTCACTCTGTCACCCAGGCTGGAGGACAGTGGCACAATCACAGCTCATTGTAGCCTCAACCTTCTGGGCTCAGGCAATCTGCCCACCTCAGCTTCTTGAGTAGCTGGTACTATAGGTGAGTGTCACCATGCCTTGCTAATTTTTGATTTTTTTGTAAAGATGAGGTCTTGCTATGTTGCCCAGCTGGTCTTGAACTCCTGGGCTCAAGCAATCCTTCTGCCTCAGTCTCCCAAAGTGCTGGGATTACAGGTATGAGCTACTATACCTAGCCTCTGGGAGGCTTGTTAGAAACAGATTCCTGGAGCCTGTCACCAGGTTGGGGTGGGAGCAAGACCTGCACTCATCTATCTGCACTTTACAAGTCCTCTAGGGATTCAGAGGGCATCTGTGACCACTGTTTCAGACCATACTTTCCACTAGCCACAGCACGTTGAGATAAGTAATGATTCCTCAAATAATATGCATACTTGACATGAGACTCAAGACCCAAGCATTTGATTTCTTCTTCCGATAACACCTAGGGCGGGTCACATGAAGGAAAAATGAACCACTGTTGGACAGTTTATTCTAGGATTCCAGGTACTCAGAATTATTTTATTTCATATCATTTTAGCTCTAAACAACTTTGAGAGACAAGTCTCCCCAGAGAGGGGAGATGGAGGTTGCTAGGGGTGACTGAGAGGTCACAGGTAATACCAGGCCCAGACTCCACTCGGGGTTTTCTGGGTTGGTGAGGGAGAATGACACCGTTCGAGAAAAAACCCTTCAGGCTAGTTCAAGAGGGCAGTGGCCTTTTTAGACCATAGCGGCCTAGGAGTAGCATAGAAGCCAAGAAATAGTTCTCAAAGTGTGGTCCTTGTAGTATGTGCACCAGAATTATCAAAGAGCTTCCCAAAAGCAGACTCCTGAAACCCACCCTGGAGGCTGTGTAGTAGTAGCTCTGGGCTGAGGACTAGGAATCTGCATCTGCAACAAGTTCCCCAAAGGATTCAGAGGCTCACTTACACTTGAGAACACTGGTCTAAGAATGGTACAGGATGCTGGACAGGCCGCTACTTGATTTAGAGAACTGATTCCTGGCCAGGTTCAGTGGCTCAGTCTGTAATCCCAGCACTTTGGGAGGCCGAGGTGAGTGACTTGCCTGAGCCTGTGGGTTTGAGACCAGGCAAGACCTCGTTTACACAATAAATCAAAAATTTAGCCAGGCGTGGTAGCGTGTGCCTGTAGTTCCTGCTACTTGGAAGGCTAAGGTGGAAGGATCATTGGAGTCCAGCAGGTCGAGACTGCAGTGGCCGTGGGTGTGCCACTGCGCTCCAGCCTGGGTGATGGAGTGAAACTCCAACTCAAAAACAACAACAAAAAAGAGAACTAATTCCCAGAATTCTCTACTACCATCTTTGGCAAAGACATTTCCTTCTCCAAATTCCTTCAGAGTCCAGGGCAGATCACAAAGGACGCAGGGCAGGAAGAGGAAGGTGACTTACTCTTCACATCCCATAAAATATCCTTTTCAGAAGGGGCGGCAAAGAGGATGTAGAGTCGAATCGTGTCGATCCCATACTGCTCCACGGCCTCCTCTGGGTCTACCCCGTTGTGTTTGGACTTACTCATCTTCTCCCACGTCACCTCTAACTTCTCTTTAGTTTTTGCATGGACAGGAACAGAACCTAGATGCCAAAATAACACACAGGTATGGTTTGTGGGATTCTGAATGGGCTCTGTATAAATATAGTCAACAAGAAAATACTGGGTGAGGGACACAAAAGTATCCACTTGGAGAATTGCAATAACTCACTCAACATGCCTCCTTCTCTCTCTCAATGTTATATTATGAGAGTGTTTTATTTGTAAATAAATGAGGCCCACTTTTCTCAAACCTTCCTTTCACAAATAAATAGTACAGTTACAATGGCTTGTGCCAGCTTTTTCTACAAAAAAAAGATGATTTCCCCCTTTATTTTATTTTTATTTGGTTTTTTTTTTTGAGTTGGAGTCTCACTCTGTCGCCCAGACTGGAGTGCAGTCGCCGCTCCCGGCCACTGCAGCCTCGACCTGCTGGGCTCCGGCGATCCTTCCGCCTCAGCCGTCCAAGTAGCTGGAACTACAGGCGCATGTTACCATGCCCGGCTAATTTTTTTTTGATTTATTGTAGAGACGAGGTCTCGTCAAGTTGCCTAGGCGAGTCTCGAACCCGCGGGCTCAGGCAATCCACTCACCTAGGCCTCCCAAAGTGCTGGGATTACAGGCTGAGCCACCGAGCCCAGCTTGATTTCCCCCTTTATAAGTAAGTTATTTATATACAAAAAAAGACAAGTAAAACAGAGTAAGAAAAACCTGCATATGATGCAGTTTTCTTTATGGATTCAGGGTCTCTTAGGGAAGTTGGCAGCTGACTCGTCAGCATCTCAGAGCAGCAGAACACCCTGAGAGGTCCCTTCACTTTGAGGCCTGGTCCTCCGGGGTCATCTCCAAAACATGATCTTGTACTACTGGGGCACATGGAGTTAACCCACTGGACTCCATAGAACAGCCACCCATATCCTGTTCTATGGAAGTGTCTCCTCCCCCACCCACATACCACTGGTCTAGATGGTGTCGATGGAAGAGGCCTTAAATGACCATGTTTGGACGTGGTGACACTGTTGCCAAGCCCTAGTGGATAGGACCAGTAAAGATGCCTGACAAGACTAAGCCTCTTTCTCAGGAATGGGAGCTAAGAGACACAGAAACTGTTTTGATGTTGCTGGGCACTAGAATCATCAGGCCCTACGGAGATGGTGTAAGACTTGCCACTGTGGTGACCCAAGACCACTTTGTAAAGTAAAAATGGGAGGGAAGAATCCAAGTTTGGCAGAGGAAGGAGAACAGGGCAGAAGAACAGAGAGAACAGGAAGAGGAACTAGGAACTAGAGGCCTGAGAAAGAGAGGAGGAGAAAGGAGTGGCTGGTGACTTCCTATGTGCTATGGAGTGCAGCTACATTTCTCACAACTGGGTTTCAGTGATGTCCCATCATCCTTGTGTTAAACTTACCTTTGGGTGGACTTCTGTTCCTTCCAGTCTAATAATCTCTGACTCCAGCAGCACTCAAAATCACAAGGGACCGATGTACATACCCAAAAGCCAACTCCACACTTCTGAATGTACATCCATTAAGTGGATAGAAACCTGCTTTGCTCGCCCATGGGCAAGTCTGCATGGGAAGGGAAGAGATGTTCACAACACAGCCTGATCCCATGCCATCAAAGCAAAGGGAGATTGAAGTCCTGGAAGATATTTTATCCTGCCTGTTGTGAGACACAGGGAACCACTGGCCCCCTGCCACATTCTGGGCTGTGTCTAGCCTTTATACCACTGCTGTGCAAATTAGGAGAAATGTAGGCAGAGAAGTCAAGAAGTTAGGAAAAGGTACCCTCTTTAGGCAAGTGTGGCCCTGAAATGTACGGCTTGGCAAGTGGCTGGATTTCAGGCTCTGCTCACCCCCTTGGCTGGGTTCCTTTGTGCAGTGTACAAACTGCACTATACATGTAGTCTTGCCCATAACAGAGAACACTTCACTAATAGCTGACATTTATGAGTCTCTGGATTTAGTTCCTTTCCTCTCTGGTCTGTGGTGGAGAAACACTGCCAATTCTGCTTCTCACATGGACCATTCGAAGTCCTGACATATTATTGCTTTGATTAGGTAATTCCATCGACTGCTTTTACCAAAACCCTCCCTCTAGTGCGAGTGTTTGGCTTGGAAGGCTGCCTACCACTTAAGGAGTGTTGTATGTACCTAATCTCATCTGCCACGCACTGGTTTTTCTAAGTGCAATGGCCAGAGTGATGGAGGTTTCTCACTGCCGCCCCATGTACATCACAACTCCCCCATTTTCTAACGTGTCATGTATTTCACTGTGTTCTGGGTGTACACGATGCATCTTTATCATGTCATCAGAAGATCTGGTAGGAGGAAACAACGCTGAGCAAGGATGAAAATGTAGAGTGGAAGGAAATAGCTTGGGAGAACCAGGAGAAGAGGCAGGTCCAAGGAGTCAGGGGGAGATATTCTGTTCGGAAGTGTTGGCGGTGCTGCTCTGGGTACTGTGGGAGTAAACAGAGTGGTGGCCCCTGAGGTTCTGAAATGTACCACTAGACTGTGTGGCACACTGAAAGTCTCCTGGGTCTGGGGGCTTTGTCCTTGGGATGGGCTATCAAAAATGGGCTGGGACAGGAGTGATGCCTGAATGGACTCTGTTACATACAAATGAAAACCTTGCCAGAAGCTGAAGTGACACTTGGGCTGATGGGGCCGAGGCAGAGGAGCAGACAGCCAGATCCAGGACTAGTCTTCTGAGGGTGCAGACCCAGAGCAGGCAGAGGCTGAGAGACCATGAGGTCAGTAGGTGCCTAGGGATCCTGCATTCTCCACCTGGCCAGGGCCTGGCCTTGGTTCTCTGTGAGTACCTGGATAGGACCAGAAGGGTCATTCTTACCCGTGAGATCGACTTCCTCTCTCTGCAGATACTGTCCAGAGGGTAGGCGGAATGTCTGTCCCTTGATAAGGCCTTGGGCTAGCAGCTTATGAAAAGGCTCTCTGTGGAAAGATAACGGGAAAAGAAAACTGGAGAAGTGGGGACACAACACATCCATAAAACAGCAACACAAACCTCACATGTTGAAGTAACTCTCTTATAAAAGCAGGTTGGCTGACCAAGCCCACATGTAAACCCAGCTTAAACAAATGGCTCCTAATAAATAAACAATAAGAAAGTTAAGTAAAATCAGTAGGTATTAACACAGGTCTACTTTCCTCTGTGATGCACTTGTAGGTTTCAGAGTTGGAAGGCCTGGACTTGAATCTCAGTTCTGTTTCTAAGTGAATTCTGGTGAGCCAAGGTCAAGCAAGTCATTTGCTTGTTCTGAGTATCAGTTTGCTCACTTGTAAATGGGGGTCAAACGATGTTGGGAAGATTAAATAAAATGATTGTATGAAAATATTTGTAAAATTTAAAGAACCACAGCTATATGCTGAACTTAGCATAAGAAGGGAACAAGAGCAGTGGCCCCCAACCTTTCCGGTATCAGAGACCGGTTTCATGGAAGACCATTTTTCCATGGACAAGGAGGGGGCGAGTGGATCATTAGGCACTGGATTCTCATAAGGAGCTGCAACTTAGATTTCCTGCATGTGCAGTTCACAATAGAGTTCTCACTCCTATGAGAATCTAATGTCGCTGATCTGACAGAAGACGGAGCTCCGCTTGCCTGCTGCTTACTTCCTGTTGTATGGATGCTTCCTAACAGGCCATGGACTGGTACTGGTCTGCAGTTTGGGGGTTGGAGACCCCTGATCAAGAGGACACAGAGGTTTAGTTGGGGTTTTGTTTAAGAAGATGACTTTTTTCTTTAACTTTATAGACAGGGCTTGCATACATTCTTTAAAACATTTTAAACCATACAAGTTATATGTGACTATATATACTTTCTGTTCAAATCCAAATACTACCCTCCTTTTTAGGTCTATTTCCCCTCTGAGGAGGCAGTTATTATTAATAGTTTGGTGTATATTCCTGGAAAAATCTGGAGACTTTTAAACATGCATTTATAAACATAAACACAGGCATGTCCGCATACAGTTTTATAGGTAAATGGAATTATGCCTTATGTATTACTTTGTGGTATTTCACTTAATGATATAAATAGATTTCTCCATAACAGCTCATATAAGTTCTATGTCTTTTTAAATTTATTTTTATTTTTTGAGTTGGAGTCTTACTCTGTCGCCTAGGCTGAAGTGCAGTGGCATGCTCAAGGCCACTGTAGCCTCGACCTGCTGGGCTCAGCTGATCCTTCTGCCTCAGCCTTCTAAGTACTAGAACTACAAGTGCATGCCACCATGCCTGGCTAAGTTTTTTATTTACTGTAGAGACGAGGTATCACCAAGTTGCCCAGCAGGTCTCGAACCCCTGGGCTCAGGCAATCCTCTTGCCCTGGCCTCCCAAAGTGCTGGGATTACAGGTGTGAGCCACCGTGCCCGGCAAGTGCCTGTTTTTAAAAAGTAGTTTTAGTCACACTCTTACTGACTAAATAGTGAAATTAACAACTTTTACTCTTAAGAAGACCAGACGAGGTTGACCTTTATACTGAAATAATTTCATTTCAAATTTGAAATAGTTTATTCCTAAGAATCTGCCTGATTCCATTTTGAAGCATTTCAGCAAGACCTATTCCAAACTCAAAGAACGATTCATGGAGACATCTGCTGATAACAGTTATATATTACATTCAAAACAGCAGGCAGGAGCCTTTATACACTGGAGACCGAGTGATGTTCTCCACAAACACCACCAGCACGGCACACCTTTCAAAATACAAACCCTGTGGTGGCTTTCATTGAGAGGGTAGAAAACCCAGTATCCTCAAAGAGGTCCAACAGGCCACCAACTTAACTCTAGTGAGGGAGGTAGAAGGAGCTGGCTTTGCCAGTTTGATAGAATTCTCATGTTACATGCAAGGTCATCTAGTTTAGGTGAGCCCTGATATTGATTGAAGCTTCTAGAAAGGTCCCTGACTTGTACACTGTGTAGTCCTTGGCATAGCAGCTGTGTTGCCAGAGGCGATTTAAAGGAAGTTTTCTTTTTTTTTTTTTGAGTTGGAGTCTCACTCGGTCGCCCAGACTGGAGTTCAGTGGCCGCTCCCGGCCACCATAGCCTCGACCTGCTGGGTTCTGGCGATCCTTCTGCCTCAGCCTTCCGAGTAGCCGGAATTACAGGCATGCGCTACCACGCCCAGCTGATTTTTTGATTTATTGTAGAGATGAGGTCTCGCTGCCCAGGCGGGTCTCGAACCCACGGGTTCAGGCAATCCACTTACCTCAGCCTCCCAAAGGCGCGGGATTACAGGCTGAGCCAGCAAGCCTGGCTTAAAGGAAGTTTTCTAGTGAATTCAGAAAGATTTTGGGAAACTAAGAGATTAGGAAAGGAATTGAGGGTCAGCTAGAAGAAAAGGATTCCTGGGCTGGGTGCGGTGGCTCATGCCTATAATCCCAGCACTTTGGGATGCTGAGGTGAGAGGACTGACTGAGTCCACAGGCTTGAGACCAGCCTGGGCAACTTGACAAAACCTCATCTCTATAATAAATCAAAAAATTAGCCAGGCATGTGACACTTGCCTGTAGTTCCAACTATTTGGAATGTTGAGGCAAAAGGATTGCCTGAGCCCAGCAGGTCGAGGCTGTGGTGGCCATGAGTGTGCCACTGCATTCCAGCCTGGGTGGCCGGCAGAGTGACTCCAGCTCAAAAAAACAAAAAACCAGCTGGGCTCGGTGGCTCAGCCTGTAATCCTGCGCCTTTGGGAGGCTGAGGTGAGTGGATTGCCTGAGCCCAGGGGTTCGAGACCTGCCTGGGCAGGCGAGACCTCATCTCTATAATAAAATAAAAAAATTAGCCAGGCGTGGTAGTGTGCGCCTGTAATTCTGGCTACTTGGAAGGCTGAGGTGGAAGGATCGCCGAAGCCCAGAAGGTCGATGCTGTGGTGGTCGGGAGCGGCCATTCCAGTCTGGGTGACAGAGTGAGACTCCAACTCAAAAAAACCAACCAACCAAACAAACAAAAAAACCAGGATTCCTGGCCTTTGTGTTTTAAAACCTTGCTTTGTGCATGCATATGTGTTTGGTAGTAGTGGTGGTAGGGAGAGGAAGGTACAATTTCCAAGGCGGAAAAGAACCAATATATTTAACATTCAAATGGAAATATAACAGAGTTTTTTTTTTTTGGAGTCAAAGTCTTACTTGGTTGCCCAGGCTAGGGTGCAATGGCACGCTCACGGCCACCCCAGCGTCCACCTGCTGGGCTACAGCGATTGATCCTTCCACTTCAGTCTTTCAAGTAGCCGGAACTACAGGCACACGTTACCATGCCCAGTTAATTTTTGATTTATTGTAGAGATGAGGTCTTGCCAAGTTGCTGGGGCTGATCTCAAACCCACGGGCTCAGGTAATCCACTTGCCTCGGCCTCCCAAAGTGTTGGGATTACAGGCTGAACCACCAAGCCCGGCCATAACACAGATGTTTGAAACCTCATTCAGTGCACAGTAGCATCATTGATGTCACAGGGCCCATGGAGCATGCTACTGTGCTAATGTGGAAGAAATTCCACATGTGTGCACAAAAGTAATCACATCATTGTTCAGGTTTTAAAGTTTATCTTAATAAACTCTTTCCAGTCATAAAACTGCCATGCCTCCTACCTCCTTCAAGACATTCTTCTGGCCAAGTCACAACTGGTAGAAGAATGATACCCTTTCTTGCCACAGTTCTTGTCCCAGCAAGATTCCTCAAAAATGTGGGCCATTACAGAGAAGCATATGAAAAATGATTGAAAGATCAAATGAGCTTGGAACATACTACATTTTAATACAGAAGCACAGGGAAGGAGAAGCAAGGCTGTCCATGGCTCCCTGTTTTTCAGGAATACTGGCATAGACACTTTGGGTTCTTAGGCCCCACACAGGTTGGGGTTTTGACACCCAAGGACCCAGGCCTGCAATTTCCAGACCCCTCTTGGGAAGCATGTCAGTTATTTAAAGTGCCTCAAGAAGATCAAGCGTGTGATTTTCTCTATCACCCAGCCCCATTGATCTCCCTGGTGTCTTCTCCACCATTTAAATGCACATGCTCTTCTCAGAAGCCACATGCACTCCTGGTGATTCCTGGGACATGGCCTGCTTCCCAGACTCCACCCCCTGGCAGCAACACCCTCCCAGCTCAGGCTCCTGGACACCTGGGTTCATCCTTCACCACTGAGCTCAGGAGTTTCCTTCTCTGGGTGGCTGTCCCCATCCTCTGCACACTGTCCCCCTTCACACTGCTCTGGGCTCTCCTTTGTGCTGCAGCATTGAGCACACCCTGATGTGAAGCATGTCACCAGGCTGCTTTGTGATGACACATGAAGACTGGTCCATGCCCTGCCCTCCCTACACCCACTGTGGCAAGGAGCATTCTCTTATTCTTCCTTCCATCCCTAGCACTTAGCACTTTGCCCAATCAACGGCAGCCTATCTTATTTTATTTTATTTTCTTATAGAGATGGTATCTCACTATGTTGCCCAGGCTGGTCGTGAACTCGTGGGCTCAATCAATCCTCCAACCTTGGCTTCCCAAAGTGTTGGGATTATAGGTGTGAGCCACCTTGCCCAGTTGAAGGCTTCTTCAGAATGTTTCAATCGTCAGGCGTGGTGGCTCATGCCTGTAATATCAGTACATTGGGAGGCCGAGGCAGAGGATTGCTAGAGCCCAGGAAGTCAAGGCTGTGATGAACCATGATTATGCCACTGCACTCCAGCCTGGGGGACAGACCGAAACCTTAACTCAAAAAAAAAAAAAATAGTCTTTTAGATAGAAGTTACGAGAGAATAATCTGGATCCAAAGATAGGGTAGGATAATTAAGATCAGCAGCACTGAGCCTCAAGAAGGAGCTGGGGGCCGGGCTCGGTGGCTCAGCCTGTAATCCCGCGCTTTGGGAGGCTGAGGTGAGTGGATTGCCTGAGCCCGCGGGTTCGGGACCCACCTGGGCAACTTGACGAGACCACATCTCTACAATAAATCAAAAATTAGCCGGGCCCCTGTAGTTCCAGCTACTTGGAAGGCTGAGGCGGAAGGATCACCAGAGCCCAGCAGGTCGAGGCTGCAGTGGTCGGGAGCGGCCACTGCACTCCAGTCTGAGTGACAGAGTGAGACTCCAACTCAAACAAAAACAAAAACAAAAACAAAAAGAAGGAGCTGGGGAAGGAATAAGGAACCCTGCTTGCTGGTCTTTTATCAAGCGGCGCAACACTGCCACCTTTCGGGAGTGAACACAATTACAATACAACCTGCCAAAAATCTGAACAGCTGGGGTTAGCTGTTCTGCCTAAAGCTGCAACTCCGACCAGCCTCATCTTTTAATTTTTTTTTTAAAAGGTAAACTGAAGCCGGGTTCGGTGGCTCAGCCTGTAATCCCGCGCCTTTGGGAGGCTGAGGTGAGTGGATTGCCTGAGCCTGTGGGTTCGAGACCCACCTGGGCAACTTGGCGAGACCTCATCTCTACAATAAATCAAAAAAATCAGCCGGGCGTGGTAGCGCATGCCTGTATTTCCGGCTACTCGGAAGGCTGAGGCGGAAGGATCGCCAGAGGCCAGCAGGTCGAGGCTGTGGTGGCCGGGAGCGGCCACTGCACTCCAGTCTGGGCGACAGAGTGAGACTCCAACTCAAAAAAAAAAAAATTAAATTAAGTATAGCACATGTATTGAAAAGTGTATGAGTCCTATGGGCATAAATTGATGAATTATCACAAAATGAAACACACCTCTGTAATCATTACCCAGCTCAGTTAGCAGAACGTGACCAGCCCCCTGAAGCTCTCTTCCTGCCCACTTCCAGGCACTGTCTTCTCACCGTGGGCACCATTAGCCTGATTACTAACACACGGCTTAGTCTGCCTGTTTTAAAACCGCTTCTAACCATTACTGAGTGAGGGAGCTCAGGGGATGTCCACATGGGAAGCTTTCCCCAGGACTGGCAGGTAGGCCCACAGTGCACCCGTACCAAGACCTGCTGGTTAAATGAACCCATCCCAACGTCTGAATGCTAGCAACAATGCAACTTGCTAGTTGAAGCCCATCTGGACTTTCGATCTTCTTCTGACCATCTCAGATGGATCATGTGGAGCAGGAATGGCAAAACTTGCCCCAAATGCCCCCCAGGATCCTTGCCTACAGCCATCCAGACATCACCCACCGACTGGCTCACTCCAACTAAGTCTCAGAACCATTCTTGGTACCACAATATCAGAAAGCACATAGCTGTAATGTGAAATTTACCATTTATTTCTTTGACAAATATTTCTTGAGTGTCCAGTGCTAAGCTAGACACAGGGGACTCAATGGTGGGCAAAGCAAGCCCTGCACTCAGGGAGCCAGCCTGTTTGCCATCACTGAACCAAGCTAATGCCTGACCACTCTCAGAACTGTGAGGGAGGAAAAGACACAGAGTCTAGCCATATTCAAAGAACTCCTCCTTCTGATCAAGTTCACGTTTGTCAGTGGCCATTCAGGACTTCTCCCCCTCCTTTCTGCCCCCTCTGCTCTTTCCAAATGTTGCTTACACAGGCTTCCATGTCCTTACTCACAACGTTCCCAAACTGTTAACAAAACTCTACTCCTTCCAGGCTCATCTCAAATGCCACTTCCAACCGGGAAGGTGTCTCAGAACCACGTGTCTCAGAATCAGGTGCACTTTCCTTGCTGATGCATCCTGTGTGGTACCTATGCCTGGCAGCTATTCAATTTTATTGTGTATCCAGGTGAATTGCTTATACCTGTCTGTCTTCCTCTGTGATAAGTAGGAGGAAGAAAATCCTTGAAGACTCCTCCCAGTGGCTGGTTCATAACAGGTGCTCAATAAACGTGAACTGCTTTGAACTAAATCAAGAATGTTTCAGTGGATGAATAAATAAATGAAGGGGCAGACACCGAATGTTCTGGTATCCAGTTGGGGCCACTGCCTTTTTGCAGGGAGAGGTTCAATGAAAGATCATAAGCAGAGCTGGGCTCGGTGGTTCAGCCTGTAATCCTGCACCTTTGGGAGGCTGAGATAAGTGGATTGCCTGAGCCAGCGGGTTCGAGACCTGCCTGGGCAACTTGGCGAGACTTCATCTCTACAATAAATCAAAAATTAGCCGGAGCCGGGCTTGGTGGCTCAACCTGTAATCCCAGCACTTTGGGAGGCCGAGGGAGTGGACTGCCTGAGCCCACGGGTTCAAGACCCGCCTGGGCAACTTGGCGAGCCCTCATCTCTACAATAAATCAAAAAAATTAGCCGGGCATGGTAGCGCGCACCTGTAGTTCCAGCTACTTGGAAGGCTGCGGCGGAAGGATTGCCGGAGCCCAGGAGGTCCAGGCTGCGGTGGCCGGGAGCGTGCCACTGCACTCCAGTCTGTGCAACAGAGTGAGACTCCAACTCAAAAAAAAAAAGAAAGATCATAAGCAGCAGGAGTAAGAGAATGAGAGCGGGGGATTTTCCTGAGGAATGTTCCCAGGGAATCTCACAGTGGTGGTGGTGGGGGCTGCTTCCCAGTAGAATCTTCTCACTCCCCAGTTTTTTCCCTCCACTCTTCCAGGGCTCCAGGGAATGGCCCATGGGACTTTGGTTCTCCTTCTCTTGACTAAAGGCACATCTACCCTCGTGTGTAGTTTACTTGTGATGAGTCACACTTGTTTAGTCATGCAACATGTATTTGTGTTGGGTACAGAGCACTCTGTAATTAATTAGAGCGCTTAAGTAAAATAGGTGGCCCAAGACGTGCTCATAAATGGCCATCAGCACTATAAGAAAGAGGCACTAAGCATGCTATGGAGGCACAAAGTGCATGGGACGAAGGAGAAGGGGGAGGTCAAAGGCCCTACTGGACTTGGAGCCCGGGCCGGCTGGGGCAGAGGTTACACCACACCGCCAGGTTCATTATTCTCATTCACAACTGGGATAATGTATTTCTCATTTGTTCACTCATTCATTTACTCAACAGGTGGTACTTGGGAACAAACTTGTGTGAGCAACTGAGTTATTCATTTATAATAGACACTGTGCACAGCAGGAACCTTTATAAGAGAGGGAAGAGTCTGCAACTCTAAGTCACTAACAAACCCCTTCTGACTTTGGGACCATCAAAGGTGGGGGCACCTATAAAGGGCCTCTGGCTTGAGGAAGGCCCTAGGTTTTTCTGAGTCAGCTTTCTTCTTACTCCAATATGATCCCTGGGGGTAGATCACATTTGCTTGCACTGAAGCATGCTACATGTAAGCAGAATGATAAAAAGTGATGGACGCCAGGTGCAGTGGCTCACGCCTGTAATTCCAGCACTTTGGGAGGTGGAGGAGAGAGGATTGCCTGGGCCCACGGATTTGAGACCAGCCTGGGCAACTTGACAAGACCATGTCTCTACAATAAATCATAAAAATTAGCTGGGCGTGGTGTCACACGCCTGTGGGTCCAGCTACTTAGAAGGCTAAGGCAGAAGGATCACCCAAGCCCAGCAGTTTGAGGCTGCAGTGGTCATAAGCATGCTACTGCACTCCAACCTGTGTGACAGAGTGAGATTCTGACTCAAAAAAAAAAAAGGTGGAATGGAATCATCACTGCTTCCTCATTAGTTTGGACTCCACTCATTCAGAAATTAAAATTGATAGCTGCTGAGCATTGACAGCCACCTTTGCCCCACAAAGAAGGGAGGGAGGGAGGAAGGGGCAAAAGAGGGGAGGGAGGGGATGAAGAGGGTTGCTAATATTACGAAAAACAAGGAGATTCAGAATACCAACTGATCAGCTATTTTAAGTGCCCTTCTAAAGATCACTGCATACAAGCAAGGTACTCATGACAACATGGTCCAAGACGCTCACACACAGCAGAGCCCTAACTAGTTGCTGCAGATGACATTTATGTACTTATGAAGCCCTACATGACCTGCTGCTCACTTGCCTGTGTTGGTCAGGTGGCTACTTATATAGATCTGAAAAGACAGCACAAGGCTGCAGGTCTCTGAAAATGGTCTCTAACTTGGACTTTTCATTAAGCCAGACTAGGCTGACCTTCCTTTTCTTCCTTGCTCTGTGCCTGGGGCTATCATGTTCCGTAATGAGCCCAGTTTCTAACTATCAGCCACAGCTCGTTCCTAAAACATCACTGTTTCCAGTTCCTAGCAGCAGCCAGTAGCACAGAAGGAGACCTTACAAATACAGCAAAACCAGAGGAAACTGTCCCTTCCCTTACTGTTCCCTTCCCCGGCAGCCCCATCTCTGGTGTGATGAGAGAAACAGAAAGCTGTGCAGATGGGGCCTGCTGAGCTCTCCATGGTCAGTAGGTAGCCGCCATCCACGCCGGAGCAGTGGTGCGTCTGACAGCCACCACTCATGGATTGCAAACTGCAGGGAGAATTTCTGTTCAGGGAATTTAGTGTCTCTCTGAGTTTCGTTGTGTTAAAGAGCAACTACAGAAACTGACAAGATTCCATGTTTACAGCTGCCTCCCACCAAGGGAGAGAAAAAGCTGCTTATTTCAGCTCAGCAGGGATGAATACCAACGCGCTCTCCTGTGGCAACATGGCCCTCTCTCCCTCTTGGGAGCTGTCCTCCTGGAGCTGACCACCGGGAGGGAGGGCAGCCCAGAGCTGATGCTCACCCCACCCCACAAGTCAAACCAGGAGGCTCAGCACATCTCCCCTCTTCAGAATATAAACTGCACTGCAAATGATGAAACTATGTAATCACTGGGGAAAATCAGGAGTGCATTAATAACACAATCATCAGAAGTTCACCACCCAGAAATAACCGTTGTTAACATGTTGGCACTTTTTCTAGTCTTTTCTCTTGCTTTAGTATACACAGGGGGTGCCAGAAAAAAAAAAAAAAAAGACACAATTTTAAGTAGGACGTTTGCTCAAAAGATGGCGCTAATCAAATGAATGTTAGCAACACCATGCAACAGGCAGGAGTTAAAGAAAATGGCAGAAGCACGGTTGAACAAATGTCATACTACACATTGCTACTGTAATTTAATTCAACTTCAAAAAGTAATACACAGATAACATCACTTAAAATGTGCACGCTTTTTTTGGCACCCCTGTATATTATATATATGTACATGTATATAGAGGGGCAGAGATAATCTAACTGTATATCTACATTTTTTCAGCTCGCTTTTTCCACTTCTCATTACTTCAGATTTATTTCTCCACATTATTAAACATTCTTTGTAATTTAATTGCCAAGAGTTGTACAAGAGTCCTCCACATAGATGGCCTATACTTTATTTACCCTTTTCAGAATCTGGGAGCATTTAGATTATATACACATTTTAGCTACTTGAAATAACACTTACATGAACATCTTGGTGCATAAGTTTGCATTTCTGATTATTTCCTTAGGAAAGATTTCTTGCAGTGAAATTAGTGTGTCCAAAAATAAATATTTTTAAGGCTTTCACTATATATTGCCAAGCTGCTTTTCAGAAAGGTTGTTCCAAACCACTTCCTGCAGCATATGAGAGTGCTGTTCTTAGACTGGCTTCTTTGTTACATGGAAATGGCATCTCACTGTTGAATAATTTGTATTTCTTTGCCAGTGAGGGGAACATTTTATGGTATGATTATTGATCTTTGTAGATCTTCTGTGCATTTCCTGCTGACATTAACTCCTGATTAATCATTCATCTGGCATTTCAGACCACACAATTAAGGCACCTGCTACCCTGTGAGGTGGCACACCCAACCTGGAAGCCAGCCTCTTATAAATCGTAAGGAGACCTTCTGAATGTTCAAACTAAATGTGCAGGTGATGAAAAAAATGGCCAAGCCTCTTAGAAAACAGGAAAGCTGATTAGAGCTATATTCACCTCTGCTGTTTGTATTTGAAGAAATTAACCAGAATTACAGGGTGAAAAGAGTGCTCAGAGAAGACTGAGTTCCCAACATATGAGGACACTGAGACCCCAAGGAATTCAGTCCCTTTTCCACTTGGTAAATTAAGGCACAACTGAGCACAGAGCAAGGGCCTTTGAACTCCCAGGCCGGAGTTACCACTTGAGACAAGGGTCACTATTTGAGACAAGGGTCAAGTGGAATAACTGTCCTGTCCTCAAATCTCTCCTGAAATAATAATATATAATAAATAATAATAAATAATAAATAATAATAATAATATAATCAAGAGGAATACAGAAATAGACTTACACAGTTCTGACTTACAATATACCATGTGGTTGACAGGTTTCAATTTTTCCTCCCAGACCAGTTTGATAAAGTTGTTTGGAGGTGCTCAAAAATTCTGATTGGAGAATTCTGAATTGCTTATCACAGAAAGTGAGTGATTTCCATTTATCTGTGGCTGACTGGTTTACCAAAACAACTCTGATAAAGAGGTGATGCTCAGGACAGTCATCAGAGGCTGCTGCTGCCCTGACGTGATTCAACAGGAGAAACACTGACGGCAGTGCTAAGAAGCAGTTAAGATGACTTTGTGTACCTTTTTCAAAAAGGTCAGCCTTTTGAGTACTTAAACTAAATCCCTTTTGGGAGAGGGGAGCATGGAAAAGAATCTTACCATCTTGAACAGAATTAAAAAAAAACAAAATAACTGCATAGGTCAATTTTGATTTACACCATATAGCAGATCCTTAAAGTTGATGGTAAATCAAATTCCAGGTGTTACCTTGATGCTTTGCCAATTAGAAATGTATTTGAGTAAAAACAAAGTTATACCCAAAGCTGTATTTTAAAATTATATCAGCCGGGCTCGGTGGCTCAGCCTGTAATCCTGCGCCTTTGGGAGGCTGAGGTGAGTGGATTGCCTGAGCCCGCGGGTTCGAGACCCGCCTGGGCAGCGAGACCTCATCTCTACAATAAATCAAAAAATCAGCCGGGTGTGGTAGCGCACGCCTGTAATTCCGGCTACTTGGAAGGCTGAGGCGGAAGGATAGCCGGAGCCCAGCAGGTCGAGGCTGCGGTGGCTGGGAGCGGCCACTGCACTCCAGTCTGGGCGAAAGAGTGAGACTCCAACTCAAAAAAAAAAAAATTATATCAGAAAGCTGCAAACTCTTTTTCCTCCTTGAATATAGTTTTAAACCACTGAAAAGAAGTCACAAAAATACCCAGACCCTGTCCTATACCTTAGGATAGCTGGCCATTGAATAGTGTGTATCAACTGATTACTTCTATAAGTAATTATTCAGAAACTAGCAGAAATATGCCCTTCTGTTAAGGAGCCAGGACTCACTCACATATGGTCTTTGTTTCTAGTCCTACATGAGAAATTGTATTTGGTTGTTAAACGTAACCGCTAACCAATTCTCCCTAGCCTAAGGGGGTCATTTCCTTTGCTTTATTTTGTTTTTCAGCAGATGAGGTCTTACTATGCTGCCTAGGGCTCAAACTCCTGGGCTCAAGCAATCCTCCCACTTCAAAGTCGGCCTCCCCAAACACATAGGACTACAGGTATGAGTGCCTGGCTGGAGGAAATTTCTTTTAAAGAACATAAACTTTCATCTGTTTATATCAAGAAATTAAACTAAATTTTTATTTATTTATTTATTTATTTATTTGACTTGGAGTCTCACTCTGTCACCCAGACTGGAGTGCAGTGGCATGTTCCCGGCTACCGCAGTCACAACCTGCTGAGCTCTGGCGATCCTTCCACCTCATCCTTCTCAGTAGTCGGAACTACAGGCACGCTACCACGCCCAGCTAGTTTTTTTTAAATTTATTATACAGACGAAGTCTCACCAAGTTGCCCGGGCTGGTCTCGAACCCACAGTCTCAGGCAATCCACTCACATTGGTCTCCCAAAGTGCTGGGATTACAGGCTGAGCCACCAAGCCTGGCCTAAATTTATTTTTAAAATATTCATTAAGAATGTGTAATGTGTAATATTTATGAGACCATGACAGTAACAGGACACAATTCCCATACTCGAGGGTAATCTTTATCTAATCAGGCAAATTAGTTTCCACAGATAAGAAATGCAAAGCAGAACTGGTAAAGTACAAATATTCTAACTAATTTATTTACCTGAGGATTGATGCTGCCAATATGTTTAGTGTCTTTCTTTTTCTATTTCTATTTTTTTTTTAAGTTGGGGAGGTCCCATTTTGTCACCTAGGCTGGAGTGCAGTGGCACGATCATGGCTCACCACTGCCTTTACCTCCTGGGCTGGTTCAAGCAAATCCTCCTGCCTCAGTATTCTGAATAGCTGGGACTATAGTTGCATGCCACCATGCCCAGCTAATTTTCTGTAGAGATGAGATCTTGCTATGTTGCCCTGGCTGATCTTGAACTCCTAGACTCAAGCAATCCTCTGGTCTTGACCTCCCAAAGTGCTGGGATTACAGGTGTGAGTGTCTTTCTAATGCAGATCAGATTATTTTTACACACGAAGGCCTCTGGGACCAATGAGAGGAAATTAATTTTAAGGATTTAATTTATACCCTAAATCAGTTTTCTGAACAGTAAATTTCTTTTAATCCATGTATACACTTGCAGAGTCAGTGCACTGGTCCAAGTGGGGAGTGAAGGTGTGCTTCATTTTTTTTTTTTCAGTTGGAGTCTCACTCCATCATCGCCCAGGCCAGAGTGCAGTGGTATAATCATGGACACCCCAGCGTCGACCCACTGGGCTCCGGCGATCCTTCCGCCTTAGCTTTCCAAGTGGCTGGAACTACAGGCGCGCGCTACCATGCCTGGCTAATTTTTGATTTATTGTAGAGGTTAGGTCTCACCAAGTTGCCCGGGCTGGTCTTGAACCCAGGGGCTCAGGCAATCCACTCGCCTCGGCCTTCCAAAGTGCTGGGATTACAGGCTGAGTCACCGAGTTAGCCAGTGTGCTTCGTTTTAATGAAACTTGGTTTTAGTCTGCATTACAGAAGTTTTAAAAGTTATGTATTTTTTATCTATCAAAATTTAAAAAGCAAATTCTTTAATCTAGAATTCCCCAGTGCTAAAACTTAATACTACAGATATTCTCCCAAATACTTGCTAAAAATATAGAGTCACTAGACTTTTTTTTGTAATAGTAATTGGAAATATAGGTGAATGCTTAAATAATAGTATATCATACAATGGAATTCTAAGCATAAATTTAAAAGAATGAGATATTTGTATGTGCTGATATAAAAAGACCATCAAGTTATATTATTGAATTAAAGAAGCAAAGGACATATATACAATATAGATAACATTTAAAATAAGTGTATCAATAAAACACATATGTAGAGATAAGCAAAATACTTTTCTGAAGAAATCAAAAGAAACTTAAAAGTTAAGGAAAGGAATAAAGAGTGAGATTCAGTGTGGTTGATATCAATGTTCACTTTCTGTACAGTTAAAAGCTTTTACTCTTAGACATGTATTACTTTTTAAAAAATTGTTAACATGGGTTATCTGGCTAGGAAGATAATCAGACAATAATATTCTAGCCGGGCTTGGTGGCTTAGCCTGTAATCCCGCACTTTGGGAGGCTGAGGTGAGTGAACTGCCTGAGCCCGTGGGTTCGAGACCCACCTGGGCAACTTGGCGAGACCTCATCTCTACAATAAATCAAAAAATTAGTCAGGCGTGGTAGCGCGCGCCTGTAGCTCCAGCTACTTGGAAGGCTGAGGCGGAAGGATCGCTGGAGCCCAGCAGGTCAAGGCTGCGGTGGCCGGGAGCGGCCCCTGCACTCCAGTCTGGGTGACAGAGTGAAACTCCAACTCAAAAAAAATAAAAAATAAAAAAAATTCTAATGGATTATTTTATTACATAAACAAATTTTAAAAACCACAATGACAACTAAAAAAAAAAAAAATTCAGGAGTTATGCTTCTGGCAGTATGACAGACAAGAGAGCCTGAATTACTGTCCTGATAAAAAAATAAGCGAAAAAGACAGATGGGATATAAAATACATTACTTTGAATCTGTCATTGAGCTGGCAAAAAGTAAAAACAACAAGAACAACAACAAAACAAACCAAAACACAACCCAAGTAAAGAAATGTAGTCCCTGAAGCCAGTTTCCACCCTGGGGTTATTTATGGAACCCCAGAGATCCTGAACTTTTAAGCCCAGCATGGAACACAAAAGGCGAGACACAAAACCTGGAGTCCAACCAACCTTGGGAGTCCAGGAGAAGATCTCAAATAAGGCAGGAAATGTCTATGTAAAGGTGAACTAGAAATAAACCTGTGGTTTAGAAAAGAAAAGCAAGGAAACTTGCCTCTGTTGACCATGGTGATGTGTGTGGAAGGCAAGAAAAATATCTCTCCTGAGAATCTGCAAACATAAGTTGATCAACATATGACTTTGGGACTGAATTCATGCTACCTGTATGGCCCTGAAAACCTCAAGCATAAAATTTAATTCAAAGTTGTCTTGGGTTGGTCGCATCTCCAGGCAACAGAGAGAACTAACACAAATCGTCTCTAACAAGGAGGCACCAAGGAGTTCCCATAAAGAACAGTTCAAGGAATATAAGCTCACAGTTAGTACACACACACACACACACACACACACACACACACACACACACTCACACACACACACACACACACACACACACCAAGGAGCTAGACATCACGAGTGAGAACAGTAGAAACAACAAATGACTAAATCAGACCCACAATTACCTTAGACATAGAATTATCAGTCAGATAATACAATATAGTTATGTTTAATATATTTTTAAAATGAAGACTTGGAATACAGTAAGATTAGACTATAAAAACAACAAAGGAGATTTAAAAAGCACAGAATTTCTAGAAATGAGGAATAAAATAATTGAATTTTTAAAATTATTTATTTATTTATTCATTTTGAGCCAGAGTCTCACTCCGTAGCCTAGACTGAAGTGCAGTGGCACACTCACGGCCACAGCAGCCTTGACCTGCTGGGCTCAGGCGATCCTTCTGCCTCAGTCTTCCAAGTAGCTGGAACTACAGGCATGCACCACCATGTCTGGCTAATTTTTAAAAATTTATTGTAGAGATGAGGTCTCATCAAGTTGCCCAGGCTGGTCTCGAAATATAATGGAAATTCAAAAACCTCAAAGAATGGGTTAATCAGCAGATTAGAAAAGTAGAGACTATTAGAAACTAGAAGATAGATATAAAGAAATTACCCAGAATGCAGACTGGGGAAACAGAGATAGGTAATATTAAAGAATAAATAAAATATATGGAACATAGACTAAAGTGGTCTAAATACATCTAATCAAAGCTATAAAAGAAGAAAACAGGGAGAATGTGACAAGAAAGATAATATTTGGAGAGACAGTGACAGAGAATTTTGGAGATACCATCTTACAGATTTAAGAAGCCTGAAATCCCAAGTAGAATGAATAAGAAGAAATTCGTACCTAGATATAGCAGATAAACTTCAAGACACTAAAGACAAAGAGAATGCCTTAACAGCAAACAGAGAGAAAAGATGAATCATCTAATGGAGAATGACAAACTAATCTATAGCTACTGTTGATTTCTCAACAGCAACAACAAAAGCTAGAAAACGGCCTGAGAAAAAAATGAAAACTTAAATTCTGTACTAAACAAAACCATCTTTTAAAAATGAAGTTTAAAATAACAAGCTTAAAATAAATATATTTTCAAACAAATAAGACCTAGGAGATAGACCTTCACTGAAAAAAATAAAGACATTCTAAAGTATATATTTTAGACAAAAGGAAAACGATTTCAGATGTTAAGGTCAGAGATACAAGAAGGAAGAGTGAGAAAAGACATTGGTAAACATACAATTCAGTGCAACTGCAATTAAACTCCCAATAGATCTAAAATGTATATGGAAGAGCAAAGGTCGAATCATAGCCAAGATTCTCCTGAAGAAAAAGAACAAAGTAGGTGGACTTTCCTTACTGGATATCAAGACTTGCAAAATTAAAATAATAAAGGCAGTCAATAAAAGCAAATAGACCAGTGGACATAATAAAGATCCTATCAACTTGATTTCTGATGGGAGAGGGCACTACAGATCAGTAGGGATAAGGAAGAACTGTTTCATCAACAATGCTGATAAACTAAAAGCAAGAGCCACAAAGGAAAATACTATTAAGTCTTACTACATTAAATTAAGAATTTCTGTTCATCAAAAGACACCTTAAAAATAAGACAAGCCAAGAACTCGGAAAAAATACTTGCAACACATACAATTGAAAAAGGATTACTATCTAGAATATTTAAAGAACTCTCACAAATCAATCAAAGACAAACAAACCAGAAAAAATATGAGCAAAGGACACAAACAGGGATTTAATGGAAGAAGAAACACAGAGATCCATAAACATATTAAAAACATGCTAAACTTCATTAGGTAATCAGTGTCTTTAAGTTCAAATTTAACTCACAAAGTGACCTATTATATCCAACGGTTTGGCGAAATTTAAGTTGTATAATACAAAGTGTGGATGAAGATGTAAAGCCATGGGAACCCTCATCTCTACTGGTGGTAGTGTAAGTTTATGTAACCACTATGGAAAACAGTTTGGTGTCTCATAGTAAAGCTGAACATGTGCATATCCTAAATCAACCAATTCTACCCTTAAGTACACATCCTAAAGAAATGCTGACACTCATATGTCAGGAATCATGTGCAAGAATGTTCATGGTAGTTTTGTTTGTAACTGCACAAAACAGTCCAACAATCATTAATGGTGGTATGAATATATAAACTGAGTTACATACTAGAAATTCCATTCTATATAATGGAATACCATGCAGCAGTGAGACACAAATGAAATATAATTTCATGCATCAACATTATTGAATCTCAAAAAATGTTGAGTAAGGGAAGCAAAGACAGAATACATGAAATATGACTCTACTTATGCAAAGTTCAAACACAGGAAAACTAAGCAATATATATTGTTTAAAAATATATGCAGGAGTTAGCCTGGGTAACATGGTGCAACTTCGTCCCTACAGTTAAAAAAAAAAAGAAATTAGCTGGGTATGGTGACATGTGCCATTGGTTCCAGCTACTTGGAAGGCCGAGGTGGAAGGATTACATTAACCAGCGGGTCGAGGCTGTGATGGCTGTGAGCATGCCACTGCACTCTAGCCTGGGCGACAGAGTGAGGCTCTGACTCAAAAAAAAAGAGGGAGAGAATATTACAGCTACCTTAGAATACCCAGGGTGCCCCTCTCCAATCATATATCCCTCTTCCTGCATGGTCACCTCTACCCTAGCTAATACATATCCTGAGTTTTGAATTCCTCATTTTCTTGTTTTTTTGTAAATAAATGTGTCATGCCGGTTAATTTTTCTTGATTTATTGTAGAGATGAGGTCTTTCCAAGTTGTCTAGGCTGGTCTCAAACCCCTGGGCTCAGGCAATCCTCTCACCTCCACCTCCCAAAGTGCTGGGATTACAGTCATGAGCCACTGCGCCCAGTCCAATATTCTAACTCTTAAACTGGGGAGCGGGACATGTATGCTCATTTTGTTTTTCAAATTGTACAATACATTCAATATATCAGGTATCTATATGGTATATTTCAAGGGAAAAAAGCAAAAATGTTTTTCTGGACATCACGAGGAAAAAACTATAGGCCACCCGGAAAATAATTCACCAATAATTTTATAATAGACTACAATTCTTTATTTCTGATCCATTATATACATTTATCAACATATTATATCAGGATTCAGCCAAGCTTACACAGAGCTTACACAGAAGGATTGGAAAATAAATATGAGCACGTGAGATGCTATAAAAAGCCCTATAGGCTGGGCTTGGTGGCTCAGCCTGCAATTCCAGCACTCTGGGAGGCTGAGGTGAGTGGATTGCCTGAGCCCGCGGGTTGGAGACCCAACTGGGCAACTTGGCGAGACCTTGTCTCTACAATAAACCAAAAATTAGCCGGGCGTGGTAGCACGCACCTGTAGTTCTGGCTACTTGAAGGCTGAGGTGGAAGGATCGCCGGAGCCCAGCAGGTCAAGGCTGCAGTGGCTGGGCGACAGAGTGAGATTCCAACTCAAAAAAAAAAAAAAAAAGCCCTATAACATTATGGACCACTCCTCTGTACCTCACAAGTAAAAATACCTCAAATTACTTAACAAAGTTAAGCAAAGAAGCACTGAAGCTTCTATGCGAGCATGCAACATCACATGCCAGAACTGATTAAGCAATAGAAATGTACCTCAAATGGCTGACATTGACCTCTAAACTATACTTGAAAAAATAGGTCCGGGCACAGTAGCTCACGCCTATAATCAAAGCACTTTGGAGGCCGAGGTAAGAGGACTGCTTGAGCCTAGGGGTTCGAGACCAACCTAGGCAACTTGGCAGGCCTTCATCTCTACAATAAATCAAAAAATTAGCCAGGCGTGGTGGTACATGCCTGTGGTTCCAACTACTTGGAAGACTGAGGTGGAAGGATCACCTGAGCTCAGCAGGTTGAGGTTGTGATGGACATGAGCATGCTACTGCACTCCAGCCTGGGTGACAGAGTGAAACTCTGACTCCAAAGAAAAAGAAAAGAAAAGTAAAGAAAAATAGGATTCATCTGCTACATGTATTTACTTTGTTTTGCTTCAAAAGAACTGACACCTGCTCCAAGTTGCTATTCATGGAATGCAATTCTTTTGCAAGGCAGTACAAATGCTTACCTGTGTTTGACCATTTTTTGATTGTGGCAAAAATGACTAAAGAATCTTGCATAGAACAAATGCATGACAGCATGTTCTTTCCCACCAATGTACAAATCCACAGGCATCCAGTAATCTGCCAACGCTGTGTTAAAAGGGCTGAAAGAGAAATGGGTATTTTTTTAAAACCTGCTTTGACACAATTGTGTAAATTAAACAGACCTATTGTAATGTGCATATGCCCTGAAATAAATTATGTCAGAGAAAAATAGTGGTTTTCTATTATTATAATAAGAGAAAAGCTTATATAATAAAAGAGAAAAAAACGGGAGACTGAGGCAGAAGGATGGCCTGGGCCTAGGAGTTGAGGCTGAGGTGAGCTGTGATCATGCCACTGTGCTTTAGCCTGGGCAGCAGAGTGAGGCCTTGACTCAAAATAAATAAATAAATACATACATAAACACATAAAAATAAAAGAAAAAAGGTCAGATCAGTGCTAATGTACAAAATTTAGAAAAACAGTTACAGAAGACATTACTGATATATTTTAACAAACACAACTTGCATATAAATGAAGACAAGAGAAAACATACCAACAATAAACGGCATCTTGGTATAATGCATATCTGAATATCTAGATTTACTTTAATTTTTATTATAATTAGACAGTTGAGATTTTAGAGTTCTTACCAATAGAGGGCAATGTGGCATTTACAATGAAGACTAACATGAAGATACTTAAATGTTTATTTTAAATTAGATGTTCAATCTTATTTTTAAAGTTAGCCTTAAAATACAGACAGTCAGCAAGAGCCTGTGTATGGCTTACTGAATGCAAAGAAGCATCCTTAGGTTAAGCAAATTGTTATAAAATAATAACTCACTCTCACCTAATAGATACTATTTAGCCAACAGATAAGAAAAGCTTCCTCATATTCCCCAGTTCTAAGGGACTCTGGAGAGGGAAAAAAATCACTTCCTCAGTTTTCTGGCTGGGACCCTGGGGGAAGGGGTAGCATTGGTTGGGAACAGGCTTCTCACTCCCAAGGTAAGAACCTTCCTTGAGGTCAATCAAGGAATCCCTTGCCTTTGGAGGATTTCAGGTATTTGTGAATTTTCTTCCCTGTACCTCAAGGCACTTTTCTCTCAGTATGGACTGCAGTTCTGGGGTCAGATAAGCTTGGTCACCATCACACATTTGCTGTCTTAATGTAGCTTCGTGTTTGTTGTCTCCTCTGGTCACTGTGCCAGAATTCTGGTAAAGTTTTAAAAACTTTTTTTTTTTTTTTAATTTTGTGAAAAATCGTTCCCTAAAGAAATTCAACTGCCAATCCAAGCGACAGGAAAGGGAAGTAAAGGATGGTATTTAGCCGGAAAACAAGTTTGGGATAAATTAAGGAGTGAAATGTTGGAGGTAGCTATAACTGGGATTTACGATACACCCAGGAAAGCATCCTAGTGAGACCACCAGCCAGGGCTGAAACTAACGACGGCATGTCATGAGGGAAATGAAGTACTCTGAGGTATTCACAAACCAGGGGCTGTGAAGGTCTCAGGAGGTATCTCCCACCAGACAAGGGTCCCCCCCACTTTAATCTGGAGTCTCTCCCATCTGTAGGAAGGCTTTGCTTTAAAGCACTGTGAGAAGGTAAAGAGCCTGCCCTCACTTGCATTCTAAACCAGCTGTTCCTAAATGGAATGCTTTTACCTACAGGGTTCCTTCCAGGTGGAAGATCTGGGAAGAGGAAGTCCCTCTGTAGGCCAGACAGGGCCATACTGGTGGTTCCCAGCCCCAGGTGTCACTATGTACCCTTTCTACCTTTTGGGGTATGGTTTACCCAGGATTCCACTCATTTCTGAAATGAACTCAAATATAGAATCGCAAGACTACAGGTCAGGATTCTGGCAGGGAAGGGCAGGAGCACTGTCTTATTAGAAACAGATAATGCACAACCAATGAAGAATAACAGGTCGTTTTCATATGTAGACAACCAGGTTCCAGAGTGTTTCTGCCATGGACAAGAGCAATTTTGCAAGGTCCTTTTAAACACAGTATTGTGTTTTTTCCTGGAATAGTTTCCTTTAGCTCTCATTCTTTCTTTACCTAGCTACCCACTGTTCTCCCTCCCTTAATTTGTTTCTTCTTCTTTCTTTCTCTTTATTTTGTCAAAGAAACACATGAATACAGCTGAAAAATCAAACTGTACTGAAAGGTTTGAAATGAAAAACAGTGGTCTCTAGCTCTGACTCTTTCCTTCCCCTCAGGTCTGTCCCTTAGCCATTTGTAAATCTGTTTGCTTTTTCTCCTGGCAATTATTTAAAAATATGTTTATCATCTTTATTGATTTATCCCTTTGGGAGATTTTCTATGGGTTGTATCTGATAAGAGACAATGCCCCCCCACCCCGCACACTTCCTGCTTGCTTACATCATTATTTTCAGTTAAATATATAACATTACATCTTTACAATCATATACTTGCAGGTCATCACAAAGAGGGTATTGCAATAGTATTTCCTTCCTTCTTCTGTTTTTCATTTGTCTTGTACTTAGGATTGACTTGGCTGTGAATAGTTTAACTTAATAATTTAACACACTCCCTTCAAGAAAGTCTGATGGGGAGCACATCTGACCGACAGCTCCTCGCTGCTGCATTTGTGCATCCACCCTGGGGTTCATGCCAATCCATGCTCTCCCCAGGCGGCTCACAGGAGGCTAGAGGGAGGAGACTGGAGCAGAGCCATTTCTGCCTGACTTAGGACTCTGGAAAGGACAGGTTTTGCTTGGGGCTTCCCACTAGCTGGGCTGAGGCTGCCTCAGAGCTGTGCTGTGGTCAGAGCCCCTTCCATGTGATCCTCCTTCCCTCTCCTTCCCCTTTCATACCGTGACACCTGCATCACGGTCTAAGGGCTCTCCCTGCCTATTCCTGCTCCTCTTCCCTTTCTCCTGCTTAGGTGTTTCCCCCAAGAAATCTCTTGCTCATCTAATTCCATCTTGATCTTTGCTTCTTGGAGAACCCAAACTGACGCATGCTCAAATATTTCAGCAGGGGCTTTACCTGTGAGGATTGTGAGGGTCAGTGTATCTGAAGTAGTACCAAGCAGAATCAACGAAGGTATCCATTGTGTCTGTCTCTCTCTTGGCTGCTCCCTTGCACCTAAGAAATCAATGAAATTCATCAATTGGTTTCTTTAAAAACATTTTTTTGTTTGTTTGTTTTGAATTGGGGTCTTACTCTCTTGCCCAGGCTGGAGTGCAGTGGCATTAACATGGCTCACTGCAGCCTCAATCTCCTGGGTTCAGGCAATCCTTCTACCATAGCCTCCTGAGCAGCTGGAGTAGCTGGGGCTAGTTGTATGCCATCATGCCCAGCTAATATTTTTGATTTTTTATAGAGATGAGGCCTTACTATGTTGCCTAGGCTGGTCTCAAACTCCTCGACTCCAGCAATCCTGCCTCAGCATCCCAAAGCATTATATTATAGGCATGAGCCACCACACCCGGCTGGTTTTTTCTTTTAATTTTAAATGCACTAACTTTTGAGAGAGCTATGAAGAGTATGAATTTAAAAGGTCCTAAGAATAATGACACATCATGAAAAGACAATTCAGAGAAAGCTCTCTTTTTGTATTGTACAGAACATGATGTTTTAAAGAAATCTACAAAATAAAATTTCAGTCTTCAACAATTAAAAGCCTTATTCTCCACTGCTCTGAATTTAACCTGGTAAAAAATCTAACCACTCAAAAGGACAAAAATTAAGAGTCTCTTTTTGTGCACTAAAGTGTCTCTTTTGTTCGAGGCATGTCAAGGCTGCCTTTAGCCAATGCCTACCTTATGATGCTTATGAAGAGAACTGAAAGCCAAATATAGGGAGGTGTATTGAAAATACACTTGGGTTTTTTTCTACTTCTGCTCTAAGGTGAGGGTTGCAGAAAGCTACTGGGATGACCTGAGGAAGATAAATCATCTTGGAAGCCCCAGAGGCTGTGGGTGCTAGAGACAGCTCATATCAGCTATGAGAATCAATTGTTAGCATCTCTTCCCAACTCTGTGCCAAGTGACATCAAGCTGGTAGCTTGGAATTAATCCTGGTGGGAGTATGCACATCACAGAAATTGGTTAAAGCTACAAATCAGGACCCTCTTCCAGAGAGCTGGTTATTACATGTTTACCACCACACCATTGCCTAAAGAGAGGGTCCTTATGGAAGGGTGAAGAGAGCCCTAGTGTTCAAGACAGAATAAAGTAAGATACTTGGTGTGTGAAGGGATAAAAAGAAAAAGCAATTCCTTCCTAGGGATGGAGACGCCCAGGGAAGAACATGGTCTTACAAGGGTTCAACAGCTACAAAATTCTTTTTTTTTTTTGAGTCAGAGTCTCACTCTGGCTACTGCAGCCTCGACTTGCTGGGTTCAGGTGGTCCTTCCACCTTAGCCTACCAAGTAGCTGGAACTACAGGCGTGCAGCACCATGCCTGGCTAATTTTTTGATTTACTATAGAGACAAGATCTTGCCATATTGCCCGGGCTGGTCTCGAAACCGTAGACTCAGGCAATCCTCTTGCCTCCACCTCCCAAAGTACTGGGATTATAGGCATGAGCCACCATGCCTGGCTGTACATGAATTCCTAAGAACATTCCTAGGATGAAGGCCTGAAAGAACCAGGTGCCAAAAGCCACACCACCTAGGAACTCCAGGGAGGGTGCCCTAGGTCAGGCCTAGCACAGGGGTGGGCTTAGCCTCCATGAAGACTCTTCTAGGCCTGGATAAGCAGTGAGCCAGCATCTTCTGTCTAGTGGGTAGAGCCCGCTGCCAACAGGGCCACTGTGTGGCAGTGTGAAGTGACAGCAGGGGCACGCAGCTCCCATTCCTGGCTCTCCCTCTTGAGGCATGGATGTGAGGCCAATTGCCTCTCCAAATACCTCACTTTGGGAAGTGTAAGTTCTGGAGGTTCTTGGAGAATTTGGAGAGGAGGGATAGAGTCCCAGGAGGAACTGATGAGTCTTCTGCTAATTTAGCATGCAAGGGCTTGAGTCTATTTTTAATTTAAAAAGAAAAGAAAAGCCGGGCTCCGTGGCTTAGCCTGTAACCCCGCGCCTTGGGAGGCTGAGGTGAGTGGATTGCCTGAGCCCACGGGTTCGAGACCCACCTGGGCAACTTGGTGAGACCTCATCTCTACAATAAATCAAAAAATTAGCTGGGCGTGGTAGCGTGCGCCTGTAGTTCCAGCTACTCGGAAGGCTGAGGTGGAAGGATCACCAGAGCCCAGCAGGTCGAGGCTGCGGTGGCCGGGAGCGGCCACTGCACTCCAGTCTGGGTGACAGAGTGAGACTCCAACTCAAAAAAAAAAAGAAAAGAAGGACTGCATTTATATCTTCTATTTGTGAAGTGGTTCATATTGGCTTTACAAATATCATTCAAGAAAACAGCTAATCTGCCACCCACACCCCCTGACCCCATGCCAGCTGATTAAATGCAAGTGGCTGAGTAGAGAGCATGCAAGTCCCAGATCTGACAGGGCTCTGGGACCCCAGGGGTCCCCTGCACTTTAATCAGGGCGCCCCCTACTGAGAACAGCGGTGGTCCCTAAGGGTAGGAATTTGTCAGAGACAGCCCTCAGGGAATCCTGTTTCCTACCACCCAGGGCTGCTATAAGAAGCTGATCTCAACAGTGCATCTCTAAATTAAAGCCAGGTCTTTTTATTTGGAGAGCAATCAACCAGAACATGGGTACTATTTTGGGAAATAATTAGAAGATAAAGGTTACTTTTTCTTCCTCACCTAACTTGTGCATGTGAGGGAAAAAATGTAGGGCTCAATTTATAAGTGGAATAACATCTGGCTAACACTAGTTATGCTGATTTCCATTTTATTAATTTTTTTATTTTGTAGAGACGGGTCTTGCTATGTTGCCCAGGCTGGCCTCGAACAATTCTTCCACATTGGCCTCAGAGAGTACTGGGGTTACAGGTATGAGCCATCGCTCCTGGCCTGATTTCCTTTTTAATGGTTCTGTTGAAGACAACTAACATGTTTTGTTGCTGATATTAAAAACTAGATGATAAGGAAAAGGTCACATGGTAAGCAGGAGGGATAGAAAGGATAGATGATGGCAATGACGTTATCAGTATTAGCTTCAGTAGTAATAATACTAGCAAGGGGTAGCTGGCGATGAGTCAGATACTTCATGGGTTATTACCTAATTTAATCCCCAATAAACCTGCAAATTATAAGACAGATACTACTCATATTCCCATTTTGTAGATGAAGAACTAGGGGTCAGAGAGGTTCTGAAGCATGCCCAAGGTCTTAGAGTTCAAGAGTAAGAAATCTACTCTGCTAGGTCCTGGTGCCTGTAGATGATACCACTGTGCTGTCTTGCATGGCCACACTTGGTAGCTTTCAGCCTTGTCTTGGTAGCTCTCAGCCTTGGATGCTCATTAGGATCATACAGGGAGCCCCAACTAATGCCAAGACCTGAGCTCTTTCTTGCCTCCAGGAATTCTGAAGCCAGGGTAGGAAGCCTTATCCTCACCAACAAGGCTACATCTGCTACGCTATCTGTAGCCACCAATGTCTCTGGTAGGGAAGACCTTTGTCACTGTTTATTAACACCGAATGTGTGCTATTTTCTTCCTGGAGCCCACATTTCTTACTCCAAAATGGCCCAGAGTTTCCTACGAGCCTGTCTACAAGCTCCATCTCGAATTTCAAAACCACACGGGTGAGGACCTGGGAGAATGGATGGCAAGTACCTGGTAGGATGTTTCTGTTTATTGAATACCTGCTAGGTATCACCATGCAGGATAGTGTGTGCTAATCCTAGTCTTTGGAATAGCTTCAGGGGGGTTATTTTAGTTCCTGATGAGGGAACTGAAGATCAGAGAAGGTAAGTGACTTTCCCAAGGCTGGACATCTAGTTATGAGATACCAGGCTTGAATGCATTACTGTCTGACTTCCCAGCTGAGACTTTCAATTACATGATGTGGCTACCAAATTGCCAGCCCAGTAATTTAGCTCTATACTGGCAGAGGACTAAATTATTTCAAAACATCCTCATAATTATCTATAAGGCAGAGAAAAATGGCTTCTCCACACAGAAGGAAGAAAGAAAACACTAAAAGCTTGGTAGCTGCTATTTGTTTAATCAGCTGATACGGCATCATAAAAATCACACTGGAGACATGCCAGTGAATTGAAAAAAAAATTTCACTTCTAAAATAGGAGAAAGGAAATATGCTGTGTTTCAGTATATTAAGAACGAAGCCCCTGAGCACACTCACTGTCTTACCTATTACTCTGCTACTTGTGATAAAATCTCCACTGTTATCACAGTCACTATATTGGAGCATGGCAAGGCAGAGAAGAGAAAACCTTTTCTCTCATCTCCACGAAGTTCTTTGGAATATAAAATGGGAGAATGTAGTCTTTCACAAAGCCGAGAGGAAAATTTAGAGCTTTTCCATCAGTTGGAGCAGATGTTTCTAGGATAGAGCTGAACTGACACTGCTGCTTCCAACAGCTTAGAGGATAGGGGAGGGCACCCATCTCAGAGGCTGGCCACGGATTCCAGACACTCCTCTGAAAGGTTTCCAAAGACCTGTGGTATTCTTTCCAGCTTGGTGGAAGTCACAGAAAAAGGAAGCAGAGTAATCCAGGAGGGAGAAGAGTGTCTAAAACCCTAGCAGGGTACTGAGGCCATAGGCACAGTCATGGCTATGGGGACATGTCTCCTTACCTCGGACAGGAGCAGTTCACCCACTCTGAAGCTGTGGCCAGTGGGGAGCCTCCCTTGCCGGTGAAAGATGTGATGTTAGGCAAGGTCACGGGCAAGTCCTCCAGGGGCACAGGCATAGGGCCACAGGTGGGGCAGTGGACAATCGGGATTGGCGTGCCCCAGTACCGCTGCCGTGAGATCAGCCAATCTTTCAGTTTATCACTTGTCACGTCTCCACCCACTCTCTTCTCCCGGGCTTTGTGCGTCAGGGCTAGAAAAGCATCCTGCCGGGTCATACCTGTGAACTGAGAGAGAAAGAAGAGATAGCACGTTCTTCCCTGCAGAAGTTACCACCCCTGCGTTACCACCAGTGCTGTCATGTTTATGTGTGGCTCTCCCAAGGGACCTGTTCTATGCAGAGTCATATTATGATTTTCATGAGCCCTAGGTGCTTTTGCCTTTGTAGCCTTCTTCCTCAAGAAAAACATTAAAAATTATATTTACAACTGTGCTGATATGAATATAAATATAATTTTTGACCCTAAAAGTTCATGTTTTGCTTCTGATTGTAAAAGAAATTAAAACACTGCCAGGAGCTCTTGGCACTCGGTCTACTGTGTCTAACAGGTAAGCTGGCCGTGGTTCTGTGGCCCTCCTTATCACCAGATCCCTGTGATACCGATAAAGATAATAAAATGTCAGCTTTTAGCTGTCAGTAAAGAATTGCATGATATGGAGTTTTAATGACAACTACCCTGGTTGGGAGGAAAAATATCCAGAAAAGAAAAATTCAATATTATCCTAAAGCAGAAAGAATTCAGGCAAGCAGATGAATAAACTGGGGTCTCCACTTGAAGAACCAGACCACTCTTTACATATTTAAATGCTCCCATTTTATAGACAGCAGGGAAGAACAAAAGAGAAATTCTCTTTCCACCTGATGCTTTTCAAGCTATTTTACATGAATCAAGCCAATATGGCTAGAGGGAGATAACCTTGGCCAGATAAACAGGACTCCCAACTTCTCTGTTCATGGCTATAAATGAGTTAAACTTTAGGTGGAAATAAAATTACTAATGTGGAGAGTACATATCCCCTACAGGAAGAGGAGCCAGTTTCAGTCTCCTTTTCCAAGGAACCAAAGATTCCTTGGAAGAGATAACAACTTTTCCCTTCACTAGTTTCCCATACTAACAGCCTTCAGCTTCATCTTTACCACACTATTCTAGGACTGGATTTGATTTAGAATTGATAAACCTTCAGATATTGAAGACAATTACAATAAGTTCCCTACATATGGACCTTCAAGTTGCCAACTTTTTTTTTTAGATTAGAAAATACAGTTTATTTAAAAACTAAATTAGAGGGAGAGAGAGAAAGAGGAGATTCACCTCCACAAGGTAGGGAAGGGGGCCAATGCCAGGAAACATGGCCTGGTCATAGCTCAGACAGCACATGGCCACACCTTAGCTTAGCAAGGCAATAGTCATGTTGCCAACTTTCAAAAGATGTGAGCATGCATTCACAAGGCTAATCACGTAAGTTAGTTCATGTGTCAGGCATATGTTGTTATGTGCGTGCATCCTCTACAAGTGGTTGTGCTTTGCGAACTTTACTGTACAGTCCATCACTGTAATCCCCCAGTTAGTAACTCTTCTTGTCTGTTCACTTGATGTCATCTCCTGTATGTCAGCTGTTGTACTGTACTGTAGTACTGTACTTTTTCTTTTTTGAGTTAGAGTCTCACTCTTGTCACCCAGGCTGGAGGAGTGTAGTGGCATGCTCACGGCCACCGCAGCCTCGACCTGCTGGGCTCAGGCAATTCTTCTGCTTCAGTCTTCCAAGTAGCTGGAACTATAGATGCGTGCCACCACACCCAGCTAATTTTGTAATTTATTGTAGAGATGTGGTCTCGCCAAGTTGGCCACACTGGTCTCGAACTCCTGGACTCAGGCAATCCTTTCGCCTCCACCTCCCAAAGTGCTGAGATTATAAGTGTGAGTCACCGTGTGCAGCATATTTTACTTTCCAAGGTACTGTACTGTAAGATTAAGAATGCTTTATTTTTTGTGTTTTTTATGTATTATTTATGTGAAAAGTATTATAAACTTATTACAATATAGTACTATATAGCCGATTGTGTTAGTTGGGTACCTAGGCAACCTTGTTGGACTTAGAAACAAAATAGACTTACGAATGCACTCTCTGAAAAGAACCTGTTCATATGTAGGGGATTTATTGCATTTTGTTTTCATAGATGAATAGGTTTGTCAACTCTAAATCAAATCCAATTCTAAAATAGTATGATAAAGATATGAAGCTAGAGGCTGTTAGGTATGGGAAACCAGAAACCAGTGAAGTGGAAGGTTGTGATTTGCAACAGAAGGAAAATGTCTCATCAAACTCCTACCAAGGTCATCATTTTAGAAGTTCTTAGTTTTGTGCCATGAAGTACCAACCTCAGCAGAGCTGCTCAGTCTCTCTGTGCCATCTGGCAAACTTTCAAGGACTTCAGAGTAGGGCAGGCCCAAGGTTTGGGCTAAGATGGTGTCCTCTAAGCTGGTGCTGGGAATTCCTATTCAGAGGGGAAGAAACACAAAATGTCTCCTTTGGAAGCGCCCAAATCACAAAAGAATCAACAGTGCTGACACTCAGCTTTCACTTCTTAAAGGAGATTATCGCTTTTAGTTACAGAAGTTATGAAACCACATCACATTAATTGGGAAAATAAAACAGCCTTGGAGAAACCTACCACCCTAACACAACCAGCTGACCATACTGGTATTATTTCCTATAAGTTCTTTTCCTCTTCTTAGTTTCTTTCTTTCTTTTTTTACTAGTGGTAATCCTAAGACACACAGATTTGAGTGCTTTTTGCTACTGAAACAGTAAATCACAAGCATTTGGGGAAGCCTCTTTGAATTCCCTCAGTGACAGTGGATAGTAGTTTCTCTCGATAAGCAGGGCTGACCCTTCCAGCATCTCCTAGCACCCAAGCAAAATCCACTTAGTCAGGAAGTTGAAATCTGGCTATTGTGTTTTGTCCCCAAAGGCAATAGTACATTTTTTTTTTTTTTTTTTTGAGTTGGAGTCTCACTCGGTCGTCCAAACTGGAGTGCAGTGGCCGCTTCCGGCCACCGCGCCTCGACCTGCTGGGCTCTGGCCATCCTTCCGCCTCAGCCTTCCGAGTAGCTGGAATTACAGGCATGCACTACCATGCCCGGCTGATTTTTTGATTTATTGTAGAGATGAGGTCTCGCTGCCCAGGCGGGTCTCGAGCCCGCGGGCTCAGGCAATCCACTCACCTCAGCCTCCCAAAGGCGCGGGATTACAGGCTGAGCCACCGAGCCCGGCTAGCAATAGTACATTTTGAGTAGACATTTATTCTGCAGCCCACATATGTCCTTGAGGAGAAGTCGAACATTAATAAACCACTTACCCAGAAGGGCCAAGGCCTGCTGTTTTGGCTTCAGCTATTCATAAAAACTGGGGTTTTCAGCTGTTGGTTCTGCAAGGGCAGGGTTTCTCAACCTTGGTACTGCTGTCATCACAGACTTTGTTATGGGGGTTGTCCTGTACATTATAGGATGTTGAACAGCATCCCTGGCCCCTGCTGGAAGTACTCCTTGAGTTACTACAAATAAAAATGTCTCCAAAATTGCCAAATGTTCCCTGGTGGCACAATTGCCCCTGGTTGAGAACCACTGCTTACAGGGTCATCTGTCAAACATTCATGTGGAAACGAAGAGACATAAAACTAAGGAGAGTGCATAAAATGCTGAAGTCAGACCTTGGAACCACTTCTCTGGAATGCTGCCCTAAAAGGGTGACTGAATGGTTGGGAGACATGTTCTAAAGCTCTTTGGTATAATGAAAGCTCTGTAACATGATGGAATATTCTGCAGTGTTCTAGGTGAGATTACTGACAAAAAGCATCTAATGTAGTGAATAAATGTTGAGCGGACTTGAAGGATGAGGACAAATATAAGCAAATAAACAGTACCAAAAAGTGTTCATGGTCAAGAAGGGAAAATAGACATTTATTATTTTACCAAAATAGGGCTTGGAATAACTAGAAGTACTGTTCAAAAGGAGACATCATAACCACAAAATGTATTTGGCCATTTAAAGAATGCCCCAGGCCATTGAGTTGAGTTGGTTATGTGAACTGCTACTGAATGAGAATTTTTTTTTTTTGAGTCAGTCTCACTGTCATCCAGTCTGGAGTGCAATGGCATGCCCATGGCCACCCCAGCATCGACCTGCTGGGCTCAGGCGATCCTTCCGCCTCAGCCTTCAAAGTAGCTGGAACTATGGGTGCACGCTACTATGCTCGACTTATTTTTTTTTTATATATTGTAGAGACGAGGCCTCACCAAGTTGCCCAGGCAGGTCTTGAACCCGTGGCCTCAGTTAATCCTTTCGCCTTGGCCTCCCAAAGTGCTGGGATTATAGGCTTGAATCACCACACCCCTCCTGAATGTGAACTGTTTTTAACAGTGCAGGTGAAATAGCAAAAATACCACTTTATTTCTTCTGTATTTCTGCTTCTGTTCTTCTCTTGGAGGGCAAAAAGCAACAATTTAGAAAAGCATGCCATTGTGGGAAATTAAGACCATAGTAGAAATAATTTTCCATGCACATCTAAGAAATTTGATTTTTCCTTTAAAACTTTCAAGATTGTGTCAGTGATTTGACTCAAAATTCCAAACAAGCAAGCAAAAAAGCCACATCAATAAGAGCTTCCTTTATTGTTTATTCTGGATAGTTATAGTAATATATTTTACTAATTATAGAATGCATAACGGTATCAGAAAGAATCATTTCTTTAAACAATACACTTTCTGGGTTTAAATGGTCAGAAGAGAATGACATCTGCTTGTGAGCAGATGACTTATCTTGTGGTGAGCATTCTAAATTATCCTCATGTAACAGGAAGTCTGAGAATGTACAAAGAGAAGGGAACCTCGGGTTGGGTGTGGTGGCTCACGCCTGTCATCCCAGTACTTTGGGGAGGACAAGGTGGGAGGATTGCTTGAGCCTAGGAGTTCAAGACCAGCCAGGGCAACATAGTGAGACCTCATCTCTACAAAAAATTAGCTGGAAATGGTGGCGTGCACCTGTAGTCCCAACTACTTAGGAGGCTGAGACAGAAGAATCTCTTGAGTCTGGGCAGTCAAGACTGTGGTGAGTTGTGATTGTGCCACTGCACTCTAGCCTTGGTGACAATGAGGCACCGACTCAAAAAAAAAAAAGAAAAGAAAGAAAGAGAAGGGACTCAAAGACAGCTCTGTCCACAATCCTCACATGTCTAACTCAGTGGCCTGGGACATTCTTTAAATGGCCAAATACAATTTGTGGTTACAATGTTGCCTTTTAAATATTACTCCCAGTTATTCCAAACCTGATTTTGGAATGTAGTAAATGACCATCTTCCTTTCTTGACCACAAACACTTTTTGGTACTATTTACTGCCTGCCATTTCTCCTCAGCCATATCAGTTTCCTGCTATGATGTTTCTTCAAACAACTTATCAAAAACTGATCTGAGCGTTATGAGGAAACAAAAATGTGAACCTAATAAGAGATGTTACATTTTCTGTGTGCTAGAAAAAAGTGTGAAAATAACTTCCTCTGTAAGGTTTTGGTACCTTGGAGACTGGCTGGAATCTCCAGTAGGAATGCTGGTGTTGGGAGCTGCACAGATTTAACCTAGAGGAGGGAGACTATGGATGGAGCTGTCTCAGGGTCAGGTCTAACCTAGAGGAGGGGACCATGGAGTTGTCTTAGGTTCCATTCTCTTGTTCATTCTCAGACTTCCTGTTATATGACGATAGTTTAGAATGCTCACGAATGAGTAAGGCTGCCAAGGACATCCAATTTACAGTTCTAAATATGCCTTTAATTTTACTGCTGTTTCACAATCCTTTTCTTGAATAGCTTGAGTTCACCTCCTCCACAAAGCCTTCACCAAAAACCCAGCCCACATCGATCATTTGTGCTTTGAACCCCCATCTTAGCAGTTGCTTCTATGAGTTTTTTTTCTTTTTCTTTTTTTTTTTTTTTGAGTTGGAGTCTCACTCTGTCACCCAGACTGGAGTGCAGTGGCCGCTCCCGGCCACCGCAGCCTCGACCTGCTGGGCTCTGGCGATCCTTCCGCCTCAGCCTTCCAAGTAGCCGGAATTACAGGCACGCCCGGCTGATTTTTTTTTGATTTATTGTAGAGATGAGGTCTCACTGCCCAGGCAGGTCTCGAACCCGCGGGCTCAGGCAATCCACGCACCTCAGCCTCCCAAAGGCACGGGATTACAGGCTGAGCCACCGAGCCCGGCTTTTTTTTTTTTTTTTCCTTTTTCAAAGCTGGTAGTGTACCTGGGATGGTTCTGAGCTTTGAAACTGGATTTTCATCTGAGTTGTATTATTCCCTATACCTTATGTACAAGTCTCATGAACTAATTCTACTGGCAAGATTTGTAGGCAAGACATTTTTTATGATTCTCAATAGCAACCAGCAAGGTACAACATACTTAGTATATTTTCAAAATGTAGTTCTTAAACGAGGGATGATTAAATGAAGGAGTATTCATTTTTATAAAGAGGCAAACAGATCATGAAGTCAATAGTCAACTCTTCCAATGACAGCAACGGGCAAGTATTTTGATCTTAAACCAGCAGAGCATACTGCTATGATTACATTTTATAGCTGCTTACCTATTTTTGAATCCAGAGAGCCTTCAAAGTCATTTTTGGCCATGATAATGACAGGGACCTCTTGTTGGGTGAGCAAGTTTACAGCCGTCACGGGTGTGAGGCAATCTGCAAATGAGAGCAAACAGCTGTGGACATTGGTCAACTGAAACACCAACACCATCTGCATCTCAGAGGAAACAAGTGAAAAAAAGAAACACGACAACTTCTGTGTTGTGTGCTAATTGTTAAGGAATTTATCCTTTGAAGGATATTAATAGATAATTCACACCAGTGGAAAATCAAAAGATTAAACACACACATGAGAAAATGTTCATCCATGCTCATAAGAAGTGAAAATAGGCCGGGCTCGGTGGCTCAGCCTGTAATCCCAGCACTTTGGGAGGCCGAGGCAAGTGGATTGCTTGAGCCCGCGGGTTCAAGACCCACCTAGGCAACTTGGCAAGACCTCGTCTCTACAATAAAAATTAAAAATTAGCCGGGCGTGGTAGCGCATGCCTGTAGTTCTGGCTACTTGGAAGGCTGAGGTGGAAGGATCGCAGGAGTCCAGCAGGTCGAGGCTGAGGTGGCCAGGAGAGTGCCTGGGCAACAGAGTGAGACTCCAACTCAAAAAAAAAAAAAGAAGTGAAAATAGCATTTTTGCTTTCCAGCTGGTGGAATAAAGACATTTCCATTACTGCCTTTCCTTTTGAAAAATACCTCAAATATACAGAAGAAGGAGAAGCACAAAAATCTGTCTGTGGTAAAACTAGGGGACATCTGAAATTCCAAACCATAATACTTGAAGATGGGAGTGGATAGGAAGTAGAAAATGACTGCGCAGGAAGGAAGAAGGAGATTTCCAGATAAGAAGACAGACAAGACAAAGAGTTCCTATTCATGTACCCTTTTCTTAGGAGATACTATAGAATGTGTTCCAGCAAAGTCAAGGAGGTAAATCAAGAAAAAGGGAAACAGACAAGGGCTCCAGGAAACATGAAATCCAACAAAGAAAAACAGGCAAGCATATTCACAGAACAAAGACAGAGAAGAAAGCTCTAGAAGGACAGATATACAACAGAGGGCTGGACGGTGACTAGGTCAGATTTAAGCCTCATACAGGGCCTGGGAAACATATTCAGGAAAATAAGGGAATTGACAGATTATCTGGCAGGTTGGAATATGTAGCAAACTGTATTGAGAGGAGTTTCAAAGAATTATGGGGAGGTTGTGGGAAGAGTTAGCCAGAAAGCATACAAAGTAAATGGAAAAAAAAAATGAGAACATTATGAATTTTGGGAAAAATAAAATGTTACATAAGAAGGAAAACATAATCAGAGTATACTTGGCTCAGTTGTAAACAGTATTTATGTGGTCCTAATAAAACATCCTAACATTGTATCATCTTAAATTAAGTTTATTACAACTATTGCAGGAGGGAGACAAGCCATCCGTAGACACAACTTCACTGAATACATGTAAGGCTGGAACCCTAAAGACCTAAGTGGAGGCCCAAAGGAAGAAGGGACAAGAAATGGTAAGTAATTAGTGAATTTATTTGAGTTAATTTACAAATAAGCAGTTAACAGTTGTAATTTACGAACTCCTGCTATTCATGATACTTGCCATGCTTTATCATTTTATGTAATTATCTAAAATATATTTTAGAAACCCCCAAATTAAAAGAAGCCTAGGAATTAGGAGTTATATTTCAATGAGGTAAAGATAGATTCAATAGGTATCTAAGCCAGCTCTTATCTCTTTTTTTTTTTTGAGTTGGAGTCTCACTCTGTCGCCCAGACTGGAGTGCAGTGGTCGCTCCCAGCCACCGCAGCCTCGACCTGCTGGGCTCTGGCGATCCTTCCGCCTCAGCCTTCCGAGTAGCTGGAATTACAGGCATGCACTACCACGCCCGGCTGATTTTTTGATTTATTGTAGAGATGAGGTCTCGCTGCCCAGGCGGGTCTTGAACCCGCAGGCTCAGGCAATCCACTCACCTCAGCCTCCCAAAGGCGCGGGATTACAGGCTGAGCCACCGAGCCCAGCTCCAGCTCTTCTTTTTTCACCTTTGGGTCAGGAAGCATAGGACGAGATATGGTGGAGAAACAGTGCATCACAGTCCAAATGGGTCTCCGAGGCTGAGGTTCAGCCAGCACCCATGCTACAGTGTATTAGCTGAGAGGCACCTGTTGACTGAGCTGGCCAAATACAGGCTCATTTCTCCAAGTAGGGACCCATATTTTTTATTTCACACTGTCCTGTCTCAAAGAAGACATGTATTATTTGTGAATTCTACAATTACGACATAATATTATTAGGAGGCTGGGGGTGGGGTAGTGAAGCAATAGTGAAAGTCACGAGGTAATGACTAAAAGTGGTAAATCAAGAGACAGCAGTGTAGGCATATTATATGGATACGGAGTTCTATGTCAGAGAAATAGCATGTGGCAGATTACCAGTTGGCCCTGTCTCTATCCCCTCCTTCTGATTCAGCAATAGGATGTCGTGTTGGACACATTACTAATGTGTTTAGCTAAGGGTAGCACTTTTCAACTTCCCTTGCAGCTAGGTGTGGCCAGGGGGTATGCACAGAAGCAACCGCCAGGCTATGCCCTCAAAGGGAAGAAACATGCCTTTCTCCTTCCCACCCCCTGCCCCTTCTTATTTAGTGGAACACAGATGAAGTGTAGAGCAACTTGGAAAACATGGAGAAGGGCAAGACCCCAAAAGGGCAGAACAGGAAGACGGAAGGAACACTGACTGGCCCTGACCACCTCACAAAGTACACTTGTCACACCTGCTCCAGAGTTTCATGTGGAAGAGAAATAAACTCCTGTTTATTTCTTATATACACATGCCTAAAATTATTAAAAGTGTTTGGGTAAGGAGGCTACTTGTATAATTCTTGTTAGTACTCTTTACTTTTCATACAGTATACACACATCACTTGGATTTTAAAACATACAAAGTTTTTCACTTTTTTTTGAGTTGGAGTCTCACTCTGTCACCCAGACTGGAGTGCAGTGGCCGCTCCCGGCCACCGCAGCCTCGACCTGCTGGGCTCCAACCATCCTTCCGCCTCAGACTTCCCAGCAGCTGGAACTACAGGCGCGCACTACCACACCCAGCTAGTTTGTTTGTTTGTTTTGATTTATTGTAGAGATGAGGTCTCGCCTGCCCAGGCAGGTCTCGAACCCGCAGGCTCAGGCAATCCACTCACCTCAGCCTCCCAAAGGCGCGGGATTACAGGCTGAGCCACCGAGCCCGGCTAAAGTTTTTCAAAAGAGATGAAAATTAGAGTGATCTAGAAGAATTATTATTTTTGCACCTGGTAAGTTAGCAAAAACTTTTAGAAAGGTAACACCAATGTTTGTGAAGTTGCAGTAAAATTCATACGGATATGGCACCGTATGAGGGGGGATCCCCCCAAAACTGGAATTTATTTATAAAAAATTGTGTACTTATTCTTACATGTTTAAACTTCAGTCACCTTCAATCAAAGTACTCTCTGTTGATGCAATACTCCTATCGAGATGCTTTTTCTACTGCTCAAAACAGTTTCTGAACTTGTCAATTTTGATGCCTTTTAATGTTTCTGTTTTTTTTTTGTTTTGCGTCTTCCACATGAGCAAGATGTTTCTCCTTCAGAACTTTTTTTTTTTTTTTTAATCCAGGGGAAGCAAAAACTTGGGGTGAGATCAGGTGAATAGGGAATGGGAGACACGCAGATCATGCTGCTTTTGGTCAAAAACTGATGAACACTTAGTGCAATGTGGGAAGACGTGCTCATAAATCACCCACCATGAAATGGGCAAATGTTTTGAAAGAATCTCCAAAAAAAATCCACTAAAGCCAAACACAGCCTCTCACAACAACACTAGCTGGTACACTGATGCCGATGGGTTCCCAGAACACTTACCTAGCGAGGGAAGCCTGTATTACAAAAGCCCACCCTCCAAAAAATAATTCTGTTTTTTTTGGGGGGGTGGTCTCCTCTCATACTTTGATGTGGCCCTTTCAGAAACTAACAAAAGCAACATGTAACAAGAACTAGAAAAATATTCATAAAAAAAGAAAAAAATCTCACAATAGTGACATTCTTTAGGAATGTCTCCTAAAGAAAACTATATAGAAGCAAGAGCCCTGTGTACATGAAAAAGGTCAAATGTTCAACAAAATAGGGAAGACGTAGGATATTATGATGTGTTGATAGAATATTATGTATAGATTTAAAAAATTGTGAAGACTGCATAAAAACAAAGAAACACTTTTTGATAGCATATTAAATGAAGACAAGAAAAAGAGGTAGAAGCAGTCTGACTTTTAAGATACATGTATGTGGGAACATGAATTAAAAAATAACATGATCACATGCAAAGAATGAAGTTGAATCCCTACCTCATACCATATATAAAAATTAACTCAGAATGGATTAGACACTCAAATGTAAGATCTAAAACTATAGAACTCTTAGAAAAAAAATTAGTGATCTTTTATTAGTGAATGGTATTTTAGATATAACACTAAAGGCAAAAGCAACAAAAGAAAATGGATAAATTGAACTTCAACAACATGAAAAGTTTTTTTTTTTTGAGTCGGAGTCTCATTCTGTTGCCCAGGCTGAAGTGCAGTGGCATGCTCATGGCTACCGCAGTCTCAACCTGCTAGGCTTGGGCGACCCTTCCACCTCAGTCTTCCAAGTAGTTGGAACTACAGGTGCATGCCACCACACCCGGCTACTTTTTCTGTTTATTGTAGAGTCGAGGTATTGCCAAGTTTCCCAGGCTGGTCTTGAACCTCTGGGCTCAGGCAATCCTCTCATCTCTGCCTCCCAAAGTGCTGGGATTGCAGGCGGGAGCCACCGCACCTGGCAAAATGAAAAACTTTTGTCCTTTGAAGGGCACCATTAAGAAAGTGAAAAGACAACCCCTAGAATTGGAAAACAATTTTGTAAATCAGATTATCTGATAAGAGACATATATCTAGAATATATAAAAAACTATTAAGATAAAATAATAAAAGACAAATAAAAATTAACTTTAAAATGGGCAAAGGAAATGAATGTCTATTTTTCCAAAGAAGATATATAAATGGCCAACAAACACATGAAAATATGCTTGACAACATTAGCCATCAGGGAAATGCAAATCAAAACCACAATGAGAAATCACTTCATACCTCTTACATGACCATAATAAAAAAGATAGAAAATAGTAAGTGTTGACAAGGGCATGGAGAGATTGGAATACTCATATACTGCTGGTGGTGATGTAAAATGGTGAAGACACTTTGGAAAATAGTCTGGCAGTTCTTCAAACGTACAGTTACTTATGGCCCAGTAATTCCACTCCTAGGTATGTGGCCAAGCAAATGAGAATACATGTCCACACAAAAATCTGCATGAATGGTCACAACAGTATTATTCATAATAGTAAAAAAGTAGAAATAACCCAAATGTCCATCAACTAAGGATAATTAAAAAGTAGTATATCCATACAATGAAGTATTATTTTAAAATAAGAAGGAATATAGTATTGACAACATGAAGGAACCTTGAAAACATTATGCCAAGTAAAAGAAGCCAGACACAAAAGGAAAAACATTGTATGAACGCATTTACATGAAATGCCCAGAATAGGCAAATCTGTGGAGATAGAAAGTAGATAAGCAGTTGTCTAGCACAGGAGATTAGCCCAGAATTGGGGGTGGGAGTACTGCTAGAGGGTCTGAGAATTCTTTTTGGAATGACAAAAATGTTCTAATGTTTTTCAGTTAGAAAAAAAAAGTTGGTCTTTGAACTTAAATATTAGCATATTTAGAATGAATGTAACTTGCATGCTATAGCCAGTCAAAATCCATTTCTTAGAAAGAACAAAATCTGAAGTCCCTGGCCAGGTCTAGTATTCTCCATATTTCTTGTAATCTTATGATGGTGATAGTGCAGAAATCCAAGAAAGTCATGGAGAAATCCGAAGAAACAGAAGCATTTCATATAGCAGTTAGATACTAAAGGGTTTACCTTTAGTAATTACAAAGGAAATTCCAGACAAAAAAGGTGTCCTCTGCTCTCAGGGCATCTACTGCAAAGAAGGCAGGTCTCTTATGCCCTCTGGACTTTCATTTGGTGTTGCTCCCCCAAAGCAGTGGTTCATGCAACTAGTTCCCAGGGATACTGTGTGGAAGCAGGGTTCTGTGGTCCAGTGAGTGTGACGAGGGTGTCTGTGACTTCCCCTCTCAGACAGTTGTAGTGCACATCAGCCTGGCAAAGATTCTGAGAAGTCCAGAGCAAAGAAACCTATATATTGCAGATTTTTTGAGCACAGAAGCTTTCCCCTCCACATTATATCTGTTAACATGTGCATAAAGAATGCTACTAGCAACAGTTTGGTTAAAAACCAAATCATTACCCCAGGATTACAGTTGTGCTCCTCACCCCTCACCTTTGTACCACTCCCATGCTGATACTATGAAGACAGGGGCAAAACAATATTGAGTAATTAGTTATTGAATGTTCTGGAACTTCCAGGGCAGTTCTTGCTGTCTAATGTGTCAATAACAGGGTTCTAAGTTATCCTTTAGAGAGACCTCATTTATCCTTTTGGCAAAAAAATGCATTGTGTAGACAGTAGGTGACTCAGAGCTGAAACGTGTGGTTCCAAAGCCCCAGGGTTTAAATATTTTAATATTAGAAATGCAAGAAAATACTTCAGGAAAAGACAGAACAGCTTCTAGAACTCGGATGATACTCCCCTATTGATGCCTTTTATGGTTTCTGGCTCCTATCAAGTCAGAGCTTATATAACATGACTTAAGTCAGCTGAGAAAAGGAGGCGACGTCAATGATTATAGAAATAAACTAAACTTCAAGAGTTCTACAAAAGCACTTTACTGTTTTTCCTCTCTTAAAGAAATCTGTGCCAAAGTAAAGGATTGCTTAACAAAAAAACAGTACATTTAGTCAATAACATCAGCAATCCAGTTGGCCAGACCAGGAATCAGGGAATTGTCCCAGGATCCTCCTCCCTTGCTGCCTTCCACATACTTCTCAGAGCTGTTTCCTCCCTCCATTCTGACTCCTTCTGTTCTGAGGTCCTCACTATGTCTTTCCACAACTAATGGGGTCAGCTGGTCTACCACTCAAGCATCATCCTGTCCACATGTGTCACTCTCCTCCTCTGAGCCCTTCAGGGCTCCTTCTCTATTCACAAGATCCCCATCATGTACTCTGACAGCCCCATCATGTGCTCTGCCAAGAAGACTAAACTTACAAAGGTTACATGACCTTCCTTACATCATATAGATGAATTTGGGACCAGAACCTTGGTCATCATCTGCCAAATCAGGAGCCGACATGTAGAAATCAACTTAGCAACAGCAGGAACTCATGTTTGAGAATTTAAACTCTTGCAAATGATTAATTCAGTCACAACTGAGTGTTGCCATGACCCTCAGTGGTCACTGCTTTAACATGAGTCACCCTTAAAATCTGACATTCAAGGGAAAAAAATGAGCCAGTTGGCAGTGATACATGACAGCAGTGGTACAACATTCTGGTTAAAAATGTAACCTCAAAGGCCAGAGGAGGCATAATCCGTATCACTAGGGTCACTTTATTTCACCTTTTGGGAAAACAGTATTACACTCAATGCACCACACTGACCTATAATGTCACATGTCAAAATCCAGTGACTCAATGTACAAATTAATCTAGAGATTCTGAATAAATTGACATCTGCAAAAAGAATACTTCCACTCTGAAAATTAGAATTGGAAAAACTTAGTGCCAAGTGTAATGTTCCATTTGGAATTACTTTAGAGTTTTATTTTATTTTATTTTATTTTGAGTTGGAGTCTCACTCTGTCGCCCAGACTGGAGTGCAGCGGCTGCTCCCGGCCACCGCAGCCTCGACCTGCTGGGCTCCGGGGATCCTTCCGCCTCAGCTTTTCAAGTAGCTGGAACTATAGGCACACGCTACCACGCCCGACTGATTTTTGATTTATTGTAGAAATGAGGTCTCGCCAAGTTGCCCAGGCGGGTCTCGAACCCACAGGCTCAGGCAGAGATTGTTAAAAAGAGAGGAGAGGCTGGGCTCGGTGGCTCAACCTGTAATCCCAGCACTTTGGGGAGGCCGAGATGAGTGGATTGCCTGAGCCTGTGGGTTTGAGACCAGCCTGGGCAAATTGGCGAGACCTCGTCTCTACAATAAATAAAATATCAGCCAGGTGTGGTCCTGTGCCTGTAGTTCCAGCTACTAGGAAGGCTAAGGTGGAAAGACTGCCATAGCCCAGCAGGTCGACGCTGGGGTGGCTGTGAGTGTGCCACTGTACTCTAGCTTGGGTGACAGAGTGAGACTCCTACTCAAAAAAAAGAAGGGAGAAAGGAGCTATTGAGCCATTCCAAGTAAAACACTATACTTGGCATTAAATTTGCCAAACTGAAATAACCAGGCCAAGCCCGGTGTGCCAATACCCATATGGTAATGAACACAATGTTGTTTGCATATACTAAAATAATTTCTCAATTTCTTACATACAAAAATGTTTTGAGTTTATATAGTGCTTTTCATCTGAGGCACTCCATCTTTTATAATTTTCTAGCTCATTAATCATCTATTAATACTACTTTATTTTAATTTGGATCCCCAAATCAACCATAAGAAAAAAATGTAAGTGCTAGACATTTATATTTTTTAGTTTTTCCATTTTTAAATATTACTCAACCATCATAGCCCTCAAGGAATCTCAAATTGCTCACGATAGTAAAAATTATAGGTTTTCCGTTTCAACCAAAAAATTAGAAAGAATCCAATTTTTGAGTAAGTTGAGAGAATAAACCTGAGTGAGTTAGCTATACTGGGCATTATAAGCACACACTGAAATTTTAACTCAAGAGTCTTTTCTCTCTTTTTTTTTTTTGAGTCAGAGTCCCACTCAGTTGCCCAGGCTGGAGTGTAGTGGCACGGTCATGGTACAGCAGCCTTGACCTGCTGGACTCAGGTGATCCTTCCACTTCAGCCTTCCAAGTAGCCAGAACTATAGGCGTGGGCCACCACGTCCAGCTAATTTTTTGATTTTTATTGTAGAGACAAGATCTTGCCATGTTTCCCAGGCTGGTCTCGAACCTATGGGAACAGACCATCTTCTTGCCTCCATCTCCCAAAGTGCTGAGATTGCAAGAGTGAGCCGCTGTACTGGCAAGAGTTTTTTTTCTATTCCAATATATAACAAAAAAAGAGGTGAAGCTAAGAGGTGATACCTGCCTTGTTTGGGGTGAGTAATGGAAGCATCTGGCTGTCCTCTGTTCTGGCCCCTTAAGAGCATTCACAGCCAGGACTGCGAATCACTCATCTATGCATCCCCAAGAGTGCACACAGCAGGTGCTCACTAATTTGCATCTGGCTTTAATGCTCTAAGTAAACATTACAAGTATCTTAAGTAGAGGGAAATTGGGATGACTAACCGACTTCTCCAACCTGGTATCAAGAAATGTTGAATTCTGATTATTTCAAAAATGGCAAACTTCTATCACCATCCAAAATATTTTTATTAGGCAAATAATACTTACTATTTCAGACCCAATAATTCCGATTTTATACTTTGGGTTGAACTTTATAGTCTATGAAAGAGAATGGAGAATGAGATTTTGTTTTTGTTTTGTTTTTTTTGGAGATAGGGTCTTGCTCTGCCACTCAGGCTGGAGTGTCATCATAGCTCACTACAGCCTCAAACTCTGAGGTTCAAGCAATCCCAGGCCTCAGCCTCCTGAAGTGCTGGAATTATAGGAATGAGACACCATGCTCAGCTGGGATGAGGTTTTCATAGAATTATTTAAATTACTCCAGAAACCTATTTTTAATGACAACAGACTTCCTTTCAACTGCCCAGGCTCCACATCTCCATCCTCTGCTAAGGAGCCCTTGAGTTTGTTTCGGAGGCTACCTTTGCCTCACTGGTAACAGGCTTGGTGGTCCATTAAGGAAGGTGCCTAGCTTTCCCTTGGTCAAGAAAAAGGTCAGAGGCCCCAGTCACACCAATCAGAAAACTTTCCCTGCAACAGGAGTCTTGAACCAAGTGCTCTAAGCACTACTCTGACCTATTCCTCAAGGGACTGTCTGATACTCCTTGCTCCCCAAACTCCTGGGACAGTCCACTGTGAAGTTCCCCTCAGCCTTCCAGTGTGTTCCCCTCTTCCTCTGGGTTAGCCAGAGATGAATTCTCTTGCTTGCAACCATGAAATCTTGACAAATCCACAGGTAATACCCAAATCTTCATGGACCAATGACAATTTGATATGCCAATTCCAGGTCCGCTCAATCTACTCATAAAGCAGATCTATTGAAGACCTGTACTGAGCAGGACTCTGTCTGTGCAGCTGACCATGTGAATTTTAAAAAAAATTAGGCCAGGCTCGGTGGCTCATCCTGTAATCCCAGCACTTTGGGAGGCCAAGGCAAGTGATTGCTTGAGCCCATGGGTTTGAAACCAGCCCAGGCAACTTGGTGTGACCTCATCTCTACAATAAACCTGCCATGGTAGCGCACGGCTGTAGTTCCGGCTACTTGGAAGGCTGAGGCAGAAGGATTGCCAGAGCCCAGCAGGTCGACACTGGGGTGGCTATGAGTGTGCCACTGCACTCCAGCCTGGGTGACAGAGTGAAACTCCGCCTCAAAAAAAAAAAAAATTACATTGTTGGAAAAGTTTTCTCTCATTCTCACTGACTTCCCTCTAGTCCATGTAGTTTTATTTGATGGAGAAATTATAAAAGATTCTATTCCTATCAGAAAAGCACTCTGAATCTTAATTAGATTGAAAGGGAGAGAGCTGAGCTTTCAGTCAAAAATTCAAGACACAGACAAACTGGTAACTCACATGACGCTGGGGGTAAGCAACCTAATGCTTTTAGATCTCCTTTTTATCCTCATGTTTCAAAAAAAAAAAAAAGAAAAATAAGGCAATGGTGAAGAGCAAACCATATAAGATGATATATGTGGAAGGACTGTAGACTCTGTGACGCACAGTCCAGATGTAAGGCAGTGATCCTACTGCTTTAGCCTTAGCTTGCCAACTCACCTTTGCCAGAGACAAGGTCCTTCTGCAATACTTCCTTCAGAGAGTTGTGCCCGTGCAAGAGTCTGTGGCTAGGAGAGATGGCCACGTGGGAAGTGCCATAAATGGCCTCAGGGGTGGCTGTGTAGGCGGTCAGTTTTTCTCCTGTGACTTGCCCATGAGCCTGGAAGGAAGAAAGAAGAGTGGTTTCTTCCTCAGTCCTCCTTTTGGGTTGTGATGCTATCCAACCACAACCCTTCCCCTTTATTCCCAAACAGTGCCAACAGCTTCTTACCATGGGCCCAGGGGGGTTGAGGAATGAGATGGTACAGGCAGAGAGGTAGAGATGGGGGAATGAGATAAGAAAGTCAGGGAGGGAGAGGATAGACGTTCCCCATTCAGAAGCCCTCCCCAGTGCCCACCACCAGGCATGTAGGCGTCCTGAACTGAAGATGGACAAAGCATGCTCAGAAAGAAACTCTCCTGGTTTTCCTGGCTCCTTTGTTCACAAAGTAAAAATAACCATTAATGTTATATTGTTTCTATCTTGAGAAAGGAGCTATATATTCCTCAAGGATTTAAGGGTACAGCAAAAAAAAAAAAAGCCTTTGCTTTTCTTTCTAAAAAAAAATAGTCACTGAGGTTGTTATTTTGTTTTGAAGAGAGAAAGATAGGATAGTCTGAGCTGAGCTCGCGACTAAGTGAGCCTAGAGCTGATTAAAATGCCTTTCAAGGAAGAGGCATACATTAGGCATCAACTGAGTGCCAATTACATGACAAACATGGAGGACACAGAGAGGACAGGTGCTACTTCCTTCATGCATTTATTTAAACACATTGACAGAGTGTCAATGATGAACTAAAAAAAGACAGTCTACTACATGGCATAAGTGTCAATTAGTTGTCGCCTACAGTGCCAAGATTGGGGACACACAGGCATAGGTACTTGCACTGCCCTGCAGGACTAAGAATGTTTCCTCCTCTGAAACAGTATGTTGGCCCATCTCATTTTCAGGTGGGTCCAGGGAGGAAGATGCAAACGTTTTCAAAATAAAATGTTGGGCAGGGGAGAGAGTGTAGAAGACATTCTGAGCACAGCAGTCGAGAGGTTTGGAGACCCACATCCTGAACACTGGCTAAGAAGCAAAAGTCTGTGACGCGGGAACCAGACCCAGGCTAAAGCACAGGCCCCCAAAAGAGATGGCCCTGCAAGTCTGAATAGAAGTCACAGCTTGACTGAACTTCAGAACTCTCGCCACCTGAGGAGAGCAGCAGGAGGAAAAGCTCAGTCTAGGATTTGTTATTAAAAAGTTTCCCAAATACACACGTCCTCATGGGAGGCTTCCCATGCTTGTAGTTGGAGTGAGTCAGAGCACTTCTGGGAGGGGACTGCACAGGGAATCATGAGCTCAGTGACAAGTGGCAAGTGCTCACAGACAGCAGGTACGGTTGTCAGTGGGGAAGAGTCTAGAAAGGCAGGCCAACTTTGTCTCTTGACTGCTGCTTCTGCCTCTCAAAGATTTTGGTGGGAATGAAGGTGAGAGCCAGGTTTGGAGTTAAATGAATAGAGTATAAACGTCTTGATGGAAGAAGAGGAAATCGGAAGAATAAAAAAGAATACCCAGGTAAGAAATAGCAATAGAATAACTCTCTAGCCGGTAGACAAAAAAAGCTTTAGGGACAGCGCTTCTGTAGTCTTTTTGGACATAATCCCTAACAGTCCTAAGTCTGTCTAGCTATGAAATGATGTTACAGTCGGCCTCTGCTTTCTTGACTTTTAACCTGCTTTGTGATACGAACCCCTCTGAGAATACAATGAGCATGCAAAGTTTTTTTTTTGAGTCAGTGTCTCACTCAGTCACCCAGGCTGGAGTGCAGTGGCATACTCATGGCCACTCCAGTGTTAACCTGCTGGGCTCCAGTGATCCTTCCACTTCAGACTTGCAAGTAGCCAGAACTACAGGTGTGCGCTACCATGTCCGGCTAATTTTTTTTTTTTAAATATATTATAGAGACAATATCTCACCAAGTTGCCCAGGCTGCTCAGGAACCCCTGGGCTCAGACAATCCTCTTGCCTCGGCCTCCCAAAGTGCTGGGATTACAGGCTTGAGTCACTGTACCCAGCCCATGCAAAGATTTTATACATAATTTCTGGAGTTCATGGGCCCCTGAAGACCCCCTCTGTATTTGTGTTGTTCAATATGGTAGCCAGTAGCAATATATGGCTATAAAGCACTTGAAATAGGTATGTGCTGTAAGTATATAGTGGATTTTGTAGTAAAACATTATTTCTTTAATAAATCATTTTTTTATTAATCCCATCTTGAAATGGTAACATTTTGGATATAATGGTTTAAATAAAATGTTATTAAAAGTTAATTTCACCTGTTTCTTTGCACTTTAAAAAATGTGGCTATATGACCAGCAATTCCCTTATTGGGAATATACCCGGAGGAACTCAAATTATTCTACGAAAAAGATACCTGCACATGTATGTTTGCTGCAGCTCTATTCACAATAGCAAAAACATGGAACCAACTGTGTTGCCCATCGAAGCTGGACTGGATAAAAAAATTGTGGTACATATACACAATGGAATATTATGCAGTCATAAAGAAGGACAAATATATGGACTCTGCAGCAAATTGGTTGGATTTGGAGTCTATCGTACTTAGTGATTTATCACAGAAACAAAGAACGGAGTTCCATATGTTTTCACTCATAAGGTGACTGTGAACAATTATAATGCTACAAGAAAGCGATTGGCAATAGTGGAAGACTGTCAGGGGGTGAGACTGGCAGTTGAGGGAAACTGCTAGGGAAGGGAGGGGCATACCTCATTAACAAGGGTACCTGCGTGATCAATGTTTGTATACCTAGCCCTGAATTGTACCCCACATCTTTATAATAAATACGCCTTGGGAGGCTGGGGTGAGTGGATTACCTGAGCCTGCGGATTCGAGATCCGCCTGGGCAACTTGGTGAGACCTCGTCTCTACAATAAATCAAAAAATCAGCTGACCATGGTAGCGCGTGCCTGTAATTCTGGCTACTCGGAAGGCTGAGGCAGAAGGATCGCAGGATCCCAGCAGGGCAAGGCTGCGGTGGCCGGGAGCAGCCACTGTACTCCAGTCTGGGCAACAGAGTGAGACTCCAACTCAAACAAACAATAAACAAATAAATATGTGGCTACTAGAAAAGTTAAAATTACTCATGTGGCTTGCAGTATCTTTCCACTGGGCCCTGCTGTGGTAGAATTTCAAGTTGCTGGTCTATTCAATGAGTCCCAAATGCAGAAAGCAATTTGGAAGCACGAATTGCTGGGGATGCTATTGCTTGATCACCTTTAATGTGAAGTCCAGATGGCAGCCGACACAGTCCCCGATCCAGTGGGCCTGCATGCCTTTTATTCCATACCATTCTGGAAGGTCTGCCAATGCATCCTGCATGGCCTGTGGAATGAAAAGGTGAACAGAGCAGTAGAAACACAAGCTTGTTTAAGAGAAAGCAAATGATTTGGGGCTTGTTAAGAGGTTCTGGATTTAGCTCTTTCCTTGTTCACTGGCCAAGTCAGAGGAGGCCAGCAAAGGTTAGAAACAGATGCACTCATCATTCAGTGAGCAATTGACCAGTTTCTCTATTCCAAGTGAAACAAGTTTTCATGAAAAGAAGAAAATTAACAAGGAAAAGTTATAATTCACATCTTTGGTAAATATGTTTAGTGCATTCTCTCCCACAATCTGGGAACCAAAAATATTAAGTTCAAGTCTGGCATGGTGGCTCACGCCTATAACCCTAGCTCTTTGGGAGGCCAAGGCAGGAGGATTGCTTGAGGCCAGGAGTTTGAGGTCAGCCTGGACAACATACCTGGCTCACACCTATAATTTCAGCACTTTGGGAGGTGGAGGTGAGAGGACTGCCTGAGCCCATGTATTCGAGACCAGTCCGGGCAACTTGGTGAGACCTCATCTCCACAATAAATCAAAAAATTAGCTGGGCGTGGTGGCACGTGCCTGTATTTCCAGTTACTTGAAAGACTGAGGCAGAAGGATCACCTGATCCAGCAGGTTGAGGCTGCAGTGGCCGTGAGCATGCCACTGCACCTCAGCCTGGGCAAAAGAGTGAGACTTCAACTAAAAAAAAAAAAAAAAGAATTAGCCAGGTGTGGTGATGCAAGCCTGTAATCCCAGCTACCTGGGAGGCAGAGGCAGGAGGATTACTTGAGCCACTTCATGCCAGCCTGGGCAACAGAGCAAGACCCAGTCTCTTAAAATTAAGTTCAGCTGGGCGCAGTAGCTCATGCCTATAATCCCAGCACTATGGGAGGCAGAGGCAAGAGGACTGCCTGAACCGGGAGGTTCGAGATCAGCCTAGACAACTTGGCAAGACCTCTACAATGAATAAAAATTAAGTTCAAGTTTATAAATTTTGAAACTCTACTAAAAGCTTTTCATGCAGTTTTACAACTCAACAATATCATATATTGGGCATTATAAATGATACCTTTGCATTTAAAAAATAAAAATTACTATAAGGGGAACATTAATTTTTGTAAACACTTACTATTGGAAACATACTGATTTTCATCGTTGTTTACTTTTAATCCTAAATTCTTATAAAAGGGGGTTTTCCTAGACATTACTCTCTATGGCCTCAAGCACATGCTAGCCCTTTTTTGATGACGAGACATGCTACCCCAACAAATGGATTTAAAAGCAAATCATAGATCTGTAATGTGAAGATTTCAATTTTAAATTCCTAATTGTATTATGGCTAATTCAGGCAACATAATGATACTTTATTTGTCTAGTGTTTTGTAACCTATAAGTGCTTTCACATATATCTCTTCTTGCACACTTTGTAAGATAGCTTATTTTAGGATGAACTTACTTTGCAAGAGGTAATGTGGGCCATGCCCAGTCAAAGGAATTCATACCCCAGGTCTACAACTCAGATTTACTAACAGCATTCTTTCTGCTACAACACAGAGATTCTTACTCTAATGTGTGATTAAAAAAACAAAACAAGTCGGGCTCGGTGGCTCAGCCTGTAATCCCGCACTGTTGGGAGGCTGAGGTGAGTGGATTGCCTGAGCCCGCGGATTCGAAACCCGCATGGGCAACTTGGCGAGACCTCATCTACAATAAATCAAAAATTAGCCGGGCGTGGTAGCGCGCACCTGTAGTTCCAGCTACTTGGAAGGCTGAGGCAGAAGCATCACCGGAACCCAGCAGGTCGAGGCTGCGGTGGCCGGGAGAGGCCACTGCACTCCAGTCTGGGCGACAGAGTGAGACTCCAACTAAAAAAAAAAAAAAACCCAAAACAAACAAACAAACAAAAAACACAGAACATTTTTCTAACCTGTTTATGCATGATTGCTTTAAATAATTCAACACACTATAAGTGTTTATATGGTTATCTGTATTTCATCTTATAATGAAACTGTAAAAACAGGACAAAACAAACTTACTGCTAAGTTTGGTACTGTGTAGATCACACCTCTTAACCCCACAATGCTCCTGATCTCAATTTAGAGAGTGTAGCAGAGGGAAGTTGGTCTGTGATCCCTATGATTCAACTGCAAACCTTTGGGTTTTTCTTTATATTCCATACAGTTCTAGGTTCTAATCTTGGCCCAAAGCCTAGAACTGTGCCTTGTCCTGGGCAAATGCTCATTAAATTCCCATCTAATTCCTTCTTCTCAAGGGAGAGAATCAGAGAGCAGGACTACAGAACCAGATGCCCAGCCATCAAGGAAAGGAAGTAATAACCTTTATAGAATACTTCCTAAGTACCAGGCACTTTATGTATATTACCTCAATTAACCTTCACAACAACAGCACAAGTCAAGTAGTAGCAATATCTCCACCTCTCAGAAAAGGAAATCGGCTTCAGAAGTTGTCCCTGTCGCCACACATGTATGGGGTGGAAGTGTGGAAGCAACATTTGAAACAAGGTACAGTTGACTCCTAAGCCAATATTCAGTCTTATACTCTACTATACAATTACTACTTCATAACAGCAGCACTATAAGCTTTTCCATACCTATATTTCAGATAGTTTCAGCTTATCATTCTCTAAGAGGCACTTAAGAGAGATATGTCTGCTTCTATTATTTATATTTTAATTTTTATTTCAACTTTTAATTTTTTTATTTTAAAGATGTGGGGTACAATTCAGGGTTAGATATACAAATGTTCATTATGCAGGTACCCTTGTTGATGAGGTATGCCCGCTAATTTTATTCCTAAAAAGAAGAATCTGGTCATAGGGCCGTAAGGCTGAGGTTGTCTTCAAACTCCCCTTCCACAGGCCCAGAGAGGTTTAACAATCTCCCCAACGGCACTCAGCTAATTGGACCAGGACAGAAACTCAGGTTTCTTGGTTCATTGCTTAGTCCTCATTCAACTACAACCTGATAACTTTCCCCACAAATGACACCTATTGGATGTGAACTTCTATTGTTTGGGTTGCACGACACCAGAAGTCCCTTCTTTCTCATGGGAGGATTTCAGGATGAGTGAGAGGCAGGGTTCCACCACCAACTATGGAAGTTTGAAAGGGGATAGACAGGCTGGGCTCAGTGGCTCAGCCTGTATGCCCAGCACTTTGGGAGGCCGAGGTGAGTGGATTGCCTGAGCCCGCGGGTTCGAGACCCGCCTGGGCAACTTGACAAGACCTCATCTCTACAATAAATCAAAAATTAGCCGGGAGTGGTAGCGCGCCCCTGCAGTTCCAGCTACTTGGAAGGCTGAAGCGGAAGGCTCACTGGAGCCCAGCAGGTCGAGGCTGCAGTGCCAGGAGTGGCCACTGCACTCCAGTCTGAGTGACAGAGTGAGACTCCAACTCAAAAAAAAAAAAGAAAGGGGGTAGACACATCCCATTCCCCTCCCTGTGGAAGCTAAAGGGTATAACCAATCATAGGATCTCTACAGTCTTGGAACATTGTAGGTTGACCTAGAGGCACAGGATCAATTCGGCCACATCAGAATTGAGAGGCTGGAGATGCGGGTATCAATGGCAGCAATGGCTTAACCAGACCATTTTTGGGAAAAGATCGTGGCTGTGCCCTCATTCCCCTAATTCCTGCCCAAGAAGCTTCTCAAGACTTCTTATTCAACTGCGAGTTACTTGCTCTTCGTCTGATCAATTCCTTTTTGGCTTAAGTTATCAGAGTAACTATATGTTGCTTGCAACCAAGTTTCTTAACTAACATCAATGGACTATAAAAGTTTTAACATTCTGATGCATATATATCTATACTTGCTGATACTGTACTGCCTTGACATCATTATAACAATAGTATAAAATCTTGAATATGTTGATTACATATTAGTATACCAATATGTTAACAAAACATTTGCTAACCTGATAAAATTATGCATTCTAGAGTGCTTTTCAATTTTGGAGCATATTTAGGGGCTCTTAAATGTCAACAAGCATATAATGAGTACATTATAAACTCTGAAAATGACCCATGGCTTTTCCTCTCCAAAGACCAGTGAAATTCCAGCTAATTTCCAGGCAAACCCATAGGTGGTCTAAGTTTTTCCATCACATAAATCTACATTACATGAATTGAAAAGTAGCTCCATCTCCCACTCCATCCTTCTCTGCCACAAAAGATTCAGAGTTGCATGGGTCCAATTCTCACAGCACTTTACACCCTTTCTCCCCCTGCGTTACTTTTTCCCCCTGTACTACGGAGCCACTAATATATAAGCCATTTCATTGTGCTTTTTCTTTTTTTTGAGTTGGAGTCTCACTCTGTCGCCCAGACTGGAGTGCAGTGGCCGCTCCCAGCCCCCGCAGCCTCGACCTGCTGGGCTCCGGCGATCCCTCCGCCTCAGCCTTCCAAGTAGCTGGAACTACAGGCGCGCGCTACCACACCTGGCTAATTTTTTGATTTATTGTAGAGATGAGATCTCGCCAAGTTGCCAGGTGCTTTTTCTTCTACAGTGTATTGTCCAGGTCGGGGGAAACTTCTTGTGGCAGCACTTTGCTTAAAATATTCGAATCTTGATGAGAACAAAAGATTCAAATAGGATGAGATGTGAATGTTTTCATATGCTAATTCTGAAAAATGTCTGCTTAAACCTAACCATATCTATAAATATTTTTAAAAGCCAAAAGAAATTTTTAAAATTAACTAAATGAAATCAACATCTTGAACAACACCAAAAGCTCTTTCTAGTCCCCGCTGTATAATACACACATTATTCATGACTGCTTTTTGATGAACAAGGCTGTAGAGAGCACTTTGCCCAACAACTCCCCTGGCTGGCCCAGACCAAGGCTCCACCAGAACAAGACTGATGTGAGTGCTCTAGTGCAACAACTGTCCAATCTAAAGAGCTGTTTTTGTCTTGGGTTTTTGTTGAGATTATATCCTTTCTCCTTTTCTTGGTGTTGTAATTACAGTGACAGTGGATGGTATTCATCTCATTTCATGAACATACATCAGGCATACAGGGTTGGTAGTATACCTCTTCCCTACTCTGAACAACCTTAATTTATAGAAGTGCTACTGGCTCATAAAATCCAAAACACTGGGGAAATAGCAGCTCTTTACACTCTTTCTTAAAGTGCTATGAAATCTCTTTGAAATCCAATCTGAGGGAACTCTATGCAAGAGTTGAAAGAGATGCCCTTCTTTCTTCTCTAATTCCTATCGACACCTAAGGCTTGGGCACATTTTGGAAGCCACTAGTTGATTCAATTCCCCTCATTTAATACATTTAAAAATGGGGTTCTAAGAGTTTACATGATTTCCCTAAACTCTCACACAACCAGTCAGCAGCAGATCCAAGATAATTAATTATCCAGATCTTCTGATTATTCCGGGATGGTTGTGTCAGTTTTCAGGTAGTTAGACAAAAGCCCCCTCTTTCAGATGCAAAAACTAGAAATTATTATAATAATATAAATGGGCTTCTCATTCAATTTTTATAAAGAATTACAGTATTTAATACACATCTGAAGTAAAATAGTAAAGTTCCCCTGTGGTTATCATTTAGCCTATATAGAAGTACTGTGGTTTGCAAAGAGGCCTAATAATCCTTTTTGCAAGGATGAGTCTGAAAAGATAGCCACTGTCACTCTATAGATACACCATCAGAGCAGAGATGTTTTAAGAAGTTGAAATGTAACTGTACATTCATGAGTCTGAATATGGGCCAGTGTTTAAGAATGAAACAATAAGAATTGGGTTTACATCTGTAATCTCAGCACTTTGGGAGGCCAGGAGTTTGAGACCAGACTAAGCAACATAGTGAGACCCTGTCTTCACAAATAAATAAATAAGCTGAGCATGGTAGTATGTACCTGTAGTCCCAGCTATTTGAGAGGCTGAAGTGGGAAGGTCTCTTGAGCCCAGGAATTTGAGGTTGCAGTGAGCTACTCATGTCACTGCACTCTACTCTGGGTGACAGAGCAAGACCTAGTCTAAAAAAAAAAAAAAAAAAAAAAAAAAAAAGAGAATGGGCCAAAACAACATTCATTCAAAAAGGTCTTAGTAATATAAAATATAATCAGGAATAAGAAAGAGAAAGATTAAAACTAAAAAGCTGGGGATAAAAAGAGGATTAAATATAACACAGCTAATCTGACTTTCTTCAAGGAAGCAGAAATAATGCTAAGAGTAAATCTATACTTCCCAAGAGAGGAAGTTGAGCTGAAGCATTAAGAACAAGGTGCAACATGATCACAGATGAGATTTCTAGAAGAGGTTTTTTTTTTTTTTGAGTTGGAGTCTCACTCTGTCGCTCAGACTGGAGTGCAGTGGCCGCTCCCGGCTACCGCAGCCTCGACCTGCTGGGCTCCGGCGATCCTTCCGCCTCAGCCTTCTGAGTAGCCAGAATTACAGGCACGCGCTACCACGCCCGGCTGGTTTTTTGATTTATTGTAAAGATGAGGTCTCGCCTGCCCAGGTGGGTCTCGAACCCGCGGGCTCAGGCCATCCACTCACCTCAGCCTCCCAAAGGCGCGGGATTACAGGCTAAGCCACCAAGCCCAGCTTCTAGAAGAGGTTTAAAAGACATGATACATTGTAGAAGACTCAGGCAACAAAAGTTTAAGCAAACTGAGAAGTACAGACCTTTTAAAACAAGTAGATGTATTAGCTACTAAGGGGAGAGTTGCAAAACAAGAGCCTTAAGAACTGGACACAGATTTGAAAGAATGAAAATGACAGGATTCAATGACAGCATCTAATTAAAATGTACACTTTTTTTTTTGAGATAGGTCTCACTCAGTTGCTCAGGTTGGAGTGCTGTGGTATGACCATAGATCACTGCAGTTTCAAACTCCTGGGCTCTAGCGATCCTCCCACCTCAGTCTCCTGAGTAGTTGGGACTACAGGTATGCACCACCAAGGTAAACTAATTTTTAAAATGTTTTTTGTAGAGATGAGGTCTCATTGTGCTGGCCAGGCTGACCTCAAACTCGGCCTCAAGTGATTCTCCCTCCTTGGCCTCCCAAGGTGCTGAGATTATAGGTGTGAGCCACCATGCCTGGCTTAGACATTTTAAAAGCTTAACGCAGCCGGGCTCGGCGGCTCAGCCTGTAATCCCGCGCCTTTGGAGGCTGAGGTGAGTGGATTGCCTGAGCCCGTGGGTTCGAGACCCGCCTGGGCAGCGAGACCGCATCTCTACAATAAATCAAAAAATCAGCCGGGCGTGGTAGCGCATGCCTGTAATTCCGGCTACTCGGAAGGCTGAGGCGGAAGGATCACCGGAGCCCAGCTGGTCGAAGCTGCAGTGGCCGGGAGCGGCCACTGCACTCCTGTCTAGGCGACAGAGTGAGACTCCAACTCAAAAAAAAAAAAAAAAGCTTAACGCTTAACATACTTATGAATCAGTGTGATTTGATTAGCAATTATTTTTGAGTTATGATTTGTATATATTTTTCTAAAATGTATTCTTGTGAAGATTTCTTTATTCTTTTTTTTGAATAATGCCAATGCAATCACTTTAAAGACACAGTACATATTTGAGTTTTAATTAAAGAAAACCAATTTTGAAGGCAGTGAGATGTTTAAAAATGTAGATATCCCCACTAGAATATTCTAAAGAAACAAACTTTCTCTCACACTCTAGCCCTCCTCTTTTGCTCTGAAGTTATGCATGAATATTTATATGTTAAAAAACTCATCTGGCATGATGTCTACCTTCCTTGAGTTTAGAGAAGACATGACAAATCATAAATATAATAAAGCCTCCCTACAACAGCCCTACTTCAACTCTCTCTGAAATATGATATGTATTTCTAGCAAAATCCATTTGTTGTGGCATCTTAATGCAAAACATTTATCTATAAATACAACTGTGCTATCCAAGATCTCAATTCCAGTGCAGGTGCTGTTAACCCTGGGAGAGACCATCAGTTCTAAGCAAGGCATCCTGCTGATGATCTATGACTTGCCAACAAAGTGTAGTTTCATGCGAGTTCAGGGGCAAGAGGAAAAGTGGCATCAAGCAGCCCAGGCACACATCAAGTGCACATCCCAGGGCCATGCAAAAGAGAGGGACAAACCAAGTGCTATAAAATAGCTTCCAATAAAAGGGCTCTTATACATGCACACACTGCCACTGATGTTAGAAAGAAGGATGTTCTTTCTGGGTGTGATCACCAGGGAATGTCCTGGGGACTCACTGCAGGGCCCCGTATGCATGCTTTGTGGAAAAGGATGCCGTAAAGGGAACCAGGATGCTATGGCAGCCTCCAACTGGTTAGTCTCTTCTCATCCATACACATATCCACTCAGGCAGCACTTATTAGTCTTTTTTGCCCCCTTCCGACCCTAGTAACCATATCTTTTTAGCAGCAGAACAGTTCTAATTTCACTAACTTCCAAGAGATGGTGACTACAGTTCTGCAATGCCACCACCACACTCCTAAGAATGCAGATGACAGAGGCCAGCATTTCCCAGTGACAGAGCCACCTGTCTGATGAAACTGTTTTTGATGCCCAGAGGCCACCGTCACCTCATTGCCCCTGGGTCCACAGGACAAAAGAGAGGCTGTGACTGCATCCCACAGGCGAGGGAGGGAGTAGTCAAATAGCCACAACTTGAAAATCGTCCTCAGCCCACTCTGTGGCACTAGGCTACCCTTGCCTGGAAAGGTGGTTTTGTTCCAGGAAAAGGGGAGTCTTGAGGTTGAGACTGAATGCTTTTATTGGTCTAATTGTGAAAAACAAAATGGTAACAGCCATCCTAGGGGACGTTTTGCTCAATTATCTTCATGTTGGAAGCCTGCCTATAAATTAAACACTCTTAAGAACGTAAGACCAACCCTTTCCAAGACACTCAGGCCTAAAGAAGATGTCTAAATAAATGATGATATAACCCTGGTATCATGCTGTCTTCCTTTATGATTATCTAAATGATAATAATCTTTTAATAGGAAATTTGGGAAGGACAGAGGAATGAAGAAAAACAACAATTACCCACCATCAGTTTAAACACCCAGGCAGATAGCTATCAATATTTTGTTCCATATCCTTCCATCTTACTTATATGCTGTCTTCCACTGATTCTAAGATGCACATTTTTCCCCCCCACAAACTCTGAAATTGGGACACATCTTACAATCAATGTTGTCTTACAATTGATTGACAGCATTTTTCTTTCTTAGTGGAGCATAAGATTTAAAACCAATCGTGTCAGGATTGATAAAATCTAGTATGAGTATATGTGCTTATATCATGATTTTACACATTATGAGCATGGTGTTATACTCTTTTAAACTACCAGAGTGCATTTTATCTGTGTTCTCAATTTATTACAACTCTGTTAAATCTTTATTTTGAGCAAATCTGATACTCAGAGCTAGCCATGGTACATGAAGCAAAATATATAGAGAAATGGAAAGATACTGTAGAAAATTGTCTCTTTATACAAAAGAACACTTACTTTGAAAAAAATACAGTCTCGATATGTATGTATCTGTTAATGACTGTTTGCTTCTATAACAGCAGCAGCAGCCACTGAATCAGTCTCACTGTTCTCTAAGCAGCTAGGCTCAGAAGGCCCTGGGGTAAGGAGGGGGCATTGGAGTAAAGAAAAATGATGGAAAGCAAGACAGAGCTCTAACTCAGAGAGGCCAATGAGCCAACCCCGTCAAGAATGAGCCAGAAAACATCTAATCGCCACACTCTCCATTCCTGGCCATTTGTGCCCCCTCCTGTCCCTGCTGCCTTTCCTCAACTGGCTAATGCCCTGCCTTCCTGCATCACGTGCCGACTGCCTCCTGCCAGTACGAGGTTCTCGGAGATGCTTGGTTGCTTGGGAACTAGTCCTCAAGAGCAGGTGGAAGGAATGCAGGAGACCCAAGAAGAAAGGGCCTGGCTCTTCCCTGCGCTTGAGAGCCTCAATTATGTAGAGAACCATGGGTGGGGTCAGTAATTTTCAAGGATGGGACACACACCTCAGGATGGCAGTCGTCCCGCCCCCCACCCTGCTCTGGGAGGCGTGAGGAGGGCAAAATGTGGGTTGCTTGAAATAAAGCAACACCTTATCCCTTTATTTTAATTTGGTTTTAGACAGCATATCGACTTTGTAATTTCAAGCATCAGTAAAGGCAGGCATGAAGGGCTTTTGTTTGCTTGCTTTTATGTTTTTTCAGATCAGGGCAGGGATTAAAAAGTGTGGGGGAGCTAAATGCTCTCTCAAGTTTCTTTTAGCTTTAAAATTCAAATGACTCTTCAAGCTACAGAGGTTCATTGGTGACAGCCAGCAGCCCTCCCTAGCAAGCCCTGAGACCCTTCAACAAGAGGCTAAATCTTTCCTCCCATGGAGTCTAGACAGACACCTCCAAAAGGAAGGAGCCTTACAGACCCTAAAAACAAGAGCTCAGAAAAGCTACTTAGGGTTTAAAAGCGAGACATAATGTTTAGCTCTGTCTTTATTTTTTCCTGATCAAGTGCACAATTTATTTTATTGTCAATATTCCATAAGACATATACTATTAAACTATTTCTTCCTTTTTTCCAGTCATTCCTTCCATCTTGGGAACAAAACAACACAAAAATAAACCTTTCTGTTTGCAAAGCATGTGTGTCAATCTGGTGACTGTGCTCCCTTCAGAAGCTCTCTTTCATTCTCACTGTGGAATGGGTGTGGCAGGCATGGCTGTTTTTCTCTGACAGGGAGGGATAGCAGGGGCATGGGCAAGAACTCAGGGAGCCGGGCTCGGTGGCTCAGCCTGTAATCCCGTGCCTTTGGGAGGCTGAGGTGAGTGGATTGCCTGAGCCCGTGGGTTCGAGACCCGCCTGGGCAGCGAGACCTCATCTCTACAATAAATCAAAAAATCTGCCGGGCGTGGTAGCGCATGCCTGTAGTTCCAGCTACTCGGAAGGCTGAGGCGGAAGGATCGCTGGAGCCCAGCAGGCGAGGCTGCGGTGGCCGGGAGCGGCCACTGCACTCCAGTCTGGGCGACCGAGTGAGACTCCAACTCAAAAAAAAAGAAACTCAGGGATAAGAAAAATAAGATGACTGTAGAGAACTGACCTAATAGACACCATCTATAGAGGTAATTAGACATTGGTGAGGGATACCCCAGAGATTCTGCATTTAGGGAGAGGAAACTTAATTGCCTGTATTGTCTCTGTATCATCCAGAAACACCATCAGTTTCTAAGTCCCAGAGCTGAGACCCAGACCTACATTAACCCTGGTGGGCCCTTCCAGGCGAAAGTTTCCTAGAAGGCCTGCTGAGAGTCAGACAGCTGACTCCTCTCAGGGGGTCTACCTTGGTCTCCAGCTGTTATTAAAGAGCTTACTCCCTTAACTCAAGACAGCCACTTGCTTGCCTGGGAAAAAGTGCTAGGAACTTCCAGCCTCAGGTTGCCTACTTTCCTGTGGCCTCTGTCCCTCTCCTGCCCCTACCCAGTCCTATTCCCAGAAGGACTTTGAGGGGCTGTGGGCTGGCTCTCCCTGTAACAATTCCCACCCGGTCCCCGTGGCACTGGCCACCCTGGCCTTTGATCACCTTGAGGAGGGTGGAGAAGAATAAGGTCCAACTTAGAATAGCTTAGGAGAGAAAAGATCCTGGAGAGGCAAAGAAAACACAGAGCAAAAGCAGGAGACATTATGTAAGAAGGAGCAGAATTTAACTATTAATTTGCTTTGTGAGAGAGGAAGTCAAAACCAAACCCCAGGGACTGGGAGCAGAGCCTGCTGTAGCCATAGAAAAGACATCCGGGCTTGGAGTGGGGGGGTGGATTCTGGCAGGGAGACAGAGAGTTCTGAGGGTGCGCTGAGCACTGGGCTGAGAGTTCAGGGATTGAGAGGTGACATGGGCTCTGCCTTCTACCCCTCTGTAACTAATTGAATATTAGGGGAGAAGGATAAGGCCCCCCTCAGTCCTGACAGACCACAGAGGGGCACAGTGGGGATGAACACAATAAGAGCTTCAAAGCTTCAAAGCCACAGGGATTTTAAGAGAAAACGCTTGCAGTAGATAAACCCAAGCATTATCATCATTAAACCCCAGCCCTGGCCTGTGTCCTCAGAGCCCTGTGGAGAAGCTGACAGCTGGTTAAACGTTTCTCTCTTGCTTCTCTTGGTCCTGTCATTTTGCCTCTTCTGCCAACAACTAACTGGTGCGCACCCCCCACGTGAAGGTCCAGCATGCATACGCAGGAGGAGGCACCATGGCCGTGGAGCTTTCTTGGGGGGGGGGGGAAGCAGAGCAGAGCCAAGTCACTAAACTTCCTGACCAATCCCTTCTTGAAGCTTCCTGAGCAGCACAGGGGTGAGGGGAGTGATGTGGGTGCTGTTACTGAGAGACATTTCCTGGGCTACCTGTGAGGCAGCCCTTGTTCTGGGGCTGACCTGAGGGCAGGAGCAGAAAGTCAGGCAGCAGGCCCCATTTCCAGGGGCAATTGAATGCCTTCACAAGCAACCCAATCTTCAGAATCTGAGCAAGGTTCCCGAGTGTCTCCATTCCACAGTGCAGATAGTTCTTGGAGGTCAGGCCCTCGCATCATTGCTCCACCGAGGCTGACTCTCTGCTCCGGTGTCCTCCTCCATCTTCACAAAGAGCTCCTGGCACAAACTTCCTTTCTCTCATCTGCCTTCACCTACTCTCCCCCCCTGCCCCATGCTTCCATGATCTGCAGGCTAAAACAAGGGCAGTGCGTTCTCACAAAGGTAACCGGGCTTTACCCTCAAGCTCACAGGTGAAATCAGGAAAGGAGAAGCACAAAGGGGCAGCAAGTGGGGGTTTATCACTTCCTCACTGACTTCACGATGGCTACTGTTGCCTGCTTGCTTCTCCCCAGCAGAAGCTTTACTTAGAAATATTTGGGAAAGGATACAGTTTCCCACACATCTGGAAGGCAACAAGATGCTCCTCGCAGACAGCCTGCACTTCCCTCTTTCATCACCTCATCGGTGATACCTCATTGGACCGCTGGGCAGACTTGGGAAGCTTCCTTCTCTTCCCCTGCACTCTTCTGCAGTGTGATGGGAACCTCCAGGGTTGTTGATGGCTTATGTCCAGCACTGCCTGCGGCACTAGCTGCTAAGTTCCTTAAGTACAGGGATCTTAGCTTCTTTTGTCTGTATTCTTAGCACCCAGCCCAGGGTCTGGCCAGGCACTCAGTAACATCTGAGGAAAAAATACATTCAGACCACCAGAGCAGCAACAGAGACTGCTGGGTAAGAGCTCAGTCACTGAGATTTGAGTGAGATTTAAGTGGTTACTTATGACTGGTATAAGCCTGAGTTTCCTCATCAGTGAAATGGGGATAACAGGAGGGTTAAGTAAGATGGTAGAAATAAAGGCCTGAGCCCCGATCAGGAGTAGTCAGGTAGGGACTGGAAGGTGAACAGAGACTTTGCTCACATTACAGCAGTTGCCAAGAAACTCCTGAAAACTGGGAAAGCATTACCACCAATTTGGTGTGGGGGCTGAGTAAGGTGCACCATGAGGGCATGGCTATGTCCATCTTAACACCAAGGAGGCACTTGTGTATGGAGGGGCTGGGGCCTCATTACAGCCTGTTGAGGTCACAAGAGGCAGAAGGAGAAATGGACACCACAGACTGATTAGAAAAGTTCAAATAGGAAGCTTTCTCTGTTTGCCTCTCCTTCCAATTGTCATCTGCTGTCAGGAACTGAGGCATTCTGTCACACTCCAAATCCCTTTTGCTTGCTGTATATAAGGCTCCAACCCATCCTCCTCCCCTCACTCTCACCTCAGCAGTGCTGCCCACCAGACACCACCCACACATCTCTGCCAAGACTAATTCATGTTCTCCAGATACTCCTACTGCAAGTTTTCTTTTTCACAGAATGAGTGGATAAAATCACTTTTAATGTCTCACAAAGCAAACAATCCTAGGAAGACTGGGTGGGGAGTGAGAGGAGAAAAATCAAATATATCACAGAACAGCCTTAATAAAGCATCTTGATATCGCAGGGTTCCCTGTAATTTTCACATCAGGCATTGTCTTTAACATTTGGAAGTCAAGTGAATGAAAGAAAGGCTCCTTCACAGCCACGCTCCCAAGCAGACCGCAGCCACACATCGCAGAGGCAGCCTTGGGAGCTGCAAAACAAGATGCAAATGCAGAGCTCTAAAGATAACTGTGGCAGGCACAGCTCGCTGCCTATCCTAGCACCCATTGCTCATTCTCTTCCTCCATCCACCTCAGTGACAGAAGGCAAGAATCCCAGGCCTGCTTTCCTAGTCTTTCTTGAAGCTGGGGGTGGTCACATGACACAGCTGGGGTTAATAAGACATTAGTGGAATTCTACTGGGGGTTTCTGGGAAAGTTCTTGCTTTCCAGATAAAAGGAACAGTCACTGGCACTGTCCCTTTTGCTTCTTTCAGTCTTGAATAGGGATGTGATGTCTGGAGCTGTAACAGCCCTCTTGCAACCATAGGGTGACAGGCAGGAAGGAAAGGCCAAGAGAACCACCAAGATACCAACTCAGCGCCCAATCCCAGTTCAGTCCCAGCAACTTCTTGTATGGGAAAAGTAACTTAACTTTTATTTAAGCCTTGCAGCTGAAAGCATTACTAACTGATTCAATATCTTATCCTTATCTGTACAGCATGACCTATTATTTTTATGTCTCCCAGCCTCAAATGTATGATGGCCACCTCAAACTCAAAAGGGTCTGCGTCTCTTCCAGGACTCGCTATCGCAGTAAGCAGTTTAGCTATTCACTTACTGTTCAAGCCAGGGTCTTCCTTGATGCCACCATCCCCTCATATTCTCTTTCAATATATTACCGAGCTCTACAGATTTTGCTGCCTGAATATTTTTCTAATCTATCACCTTTCTCTACTGCTTCCACCTAAGTCTAAGTTTTGTGTGCTTGGACCATTGCAATAGTTAGAAACTGGTCTGTGTCTGTATCTAAACTTGCCCCTTCACAGTTATCTTACACAAATCTGACATTATTCCCTTCCTTAGAATCCTTTAGTGGTTTCCTGTGGTTCCCATAGTAAAGTTAGAATTCCTTAATACCTAAAAGGCCTTGCTTGATCTAGTCTCTAAACACCTCTCAGCCCTGTCTTGAGTATCTCTGCTTGATTCCTTTAGTTTAAACTATAGCGTTCTTTCAGTTTCTCAAACCTATCATACAAATTTCTGCTTTAGGGCCCCCACAAATGCTGTTTACTGCATAGATGTGTATGTATGGGGGAACTTCCTTCCAGCTTGATGGTCTACTTAACTCTTACTTATTCCTCTGTAGCCCAAACAGAGAATTTTTCACTTCAGATATTGTACTTTTCTGTTGTAGATTTCCAGTTGGCTCATTAAAAATAAATCTACTTTTTTGGGATTTACCATCTGTGCATTCATTATGACTATCTTTTCCTTTAAGTCCCAGACCATTTATATAATACATGCCTTTGGCTTTACCTATTAATTCTAACATCTGGGTCATCTCAGGGTCTATTTCTATTGGAATGCTTTTTTTTTTCCTTGATAATAGGTTATAATTTCTTGTTTCTTTGCATGTCTTATTTTTAATTATATGTTAGGCATTGCAGACAAAACTTTGTAGAAAGTCTGAATTATGCTGTCTCTTTAAAAATGATGAGTTTTGTCCTGGAAGTTTCTTTTGAACCTCTCAGGTTTGCTTTCATTTTTTATTAAAGTGAGTCTATTTGGATTTTGTCCTTAGTCCTAGGGTATCACCCCTACTTCTAATGCATGGTCTTTTGGGGGGTCTCAACTGCACACCCTTGACTGAACCATAACTCCAAGGTAGCCCAATACTGCACTGCCCCCTAGTGTCTCTGTTCTACTCTCAGTCCCACAGCAATTGTTCTTTGGTAGGACTCCTGGAGTCTGGTTCTCTCTTTTCTTCTGATTTTCAGAGCAAACCAAGTGCTGACCTCAAAGACAGCTTTTTCAATAAACCTGCACAGGAGTTCAGCAAGAATCAGGAGAGTCACCATGGTAACTAACCATTTCCACTGAACAGTTGAAAATACACAGCTGACAATTTAAAGAATAATGCTCCTCACTTAGGTTATTACATTTCCAGCTAGAGGCAGAGGTCAAACCAAAAGAGCTAATTAGGTGGCCTTTCCAACAATGCCTATAACAGAATCATCTGACAGGTCTAAGAGGTGAGCTGGCATCCCTCCCAGTAATGTAGTGGACCCCAACTGTCAGCAGACTGGGGCTCCCACTTGCCTGGGAATGATACAGAAAGCAATATCCTTAGTTTTGCTCTTCACATCCAGTCTCCAGTATTACCATGCTTAAAAGGAGCAAGGCACTGTGTTAACAAGTTCTAATGAGCACTTCTCTAAATCCATATGCTACTCTCTACTGCATTCTGAATAAATTATAATGAGAACACAGCCTCATTTAAGACATGTCTTTGAGTGAGAAAACTGGAGTTCATATTTCTGTATGGCACTGGCATTGTGAGTTGGTGTACGGTAGTTCTAATTCAGCAAAATTTTATAGTGATCACAGGTTATTGAGAACCTTGTGCTTTCTTTGCATGTAAGAACTACAGTATTGGATCTGGTCCAAAGTCCATTTCAGTCAGTACCCTATCTCTCACGGAGCGACCTGTAGGCTGCTATGGAAAGGTACAACTATCCTTCTTTCAGTGACTGCTGAGGGGAAGAGCCACCATGACATACCATGAGTCATCCTTCATGCCTTTATCTTTTCAGATCCTGCTTATGTCCAGTCTCACACATATATAAGACCACAGAGATCATTAGGTTGCCAAGTGAAGCATCTCCAAAGTGCCCTAGTCATTTCTCTGGAGTTTCAGGGGTGACCCTTCTACTCCAGGATCATAAAACTTGGTAGGTTCAAAGGAGACCTTGTACAGAGTAGTTCTCTTACACAAAGAATTAATGATTTTGCCCAGGCTATTGGTGATTTAATAAGCAAGTCCTTGCTTTAAACTATTGGCTTTGCTTTGAATCCTTGAACATGGAAAGAGCTAGAAGGCATTTTAAAGACCACTTGATTCAACCTGCTCACTGATGAAGAAACTAAGGCCCAGAGATTTGGTTCCTGGCTTAGTTTATTTTCACTCTGGCCTTTTCTCATGGAGGCCACCATCTCTTCATATCTTTTAGATAATCTTCTCTGGACCCTCTAAAATTTCATTCTATTTTTTTGGAGGTCTTATCAGAACTGCACAGATGAAGACATTTTTCTCTCTTTTTTAAACTTTATTGCTAATATAATTATGGATGTTCTTTGACCTCTGTGGCAATGAGTTGAAAGGTCAGCAATGGCCTACAGTGACCTCAGTTGCCACACCTGATTTACAAGTGGAGACACAAACTTGTCACCTGATAAGTGAGTGATGATGAGGCCCATCTGCTTCCTGTCTGTACACTCATTGTTCTGAGAGATCTTCCTAGAGCTCAATCTAACAGTGAGGCTCTCTAATACCCAGAAACCCCTGAGGTTGCTGCCAACACATAAGGCATTACTAGGGAGCCTCCAGGCTGACACTCACCTTTGCGTAAGCAGTTGTCTTAATAAACCACTGTCTGAGGTACTTCTGTTCTACTTTTGCTCCAGAACGCCACGAACAGCCATGTTCATCCACTTGCTCATTGGCAAGCACTGTTTGATCCACTGGGTCCCAGTTAACCAAGGCCTGTTATAATTCATGAAACAAAATGATGCAATCTGGTGAGTATCCTTAATAAGATCATTTCGAGGTTTCTTACAAGTGAGAGGGCCTGTGTCTCCTTGCAGTATTGCTTGGTGAAGAAAACACTACCAAGTTGTACAAAGAACACATGAACTTCCTCTGTGTTTTCATCTTATTAGAATATGCTTGTAAACTAAGGCTTAGGCATGTGTCGAACTCAACTTTGTATCTTTTTTGTGAGTTGGAGACTCACTCTGTCGCCCAAGCTGGAGTGCAGTGGCATGCTCACAGCCACCCCAGCGTCAATCTGCTGTGTTCCGGTGATCCTTCTGCTTCAGTCTCCCAAGTAGCTGAAACTATAGTGCACGCAACCATGCCCGGCTAATTTTTTTATTTTATTGTAGAGATGAAGTCTCACCAAGTTGCCCAGGCTGGTCTCGAACCCGTGGGCTCAGGGAATCCACTTGCCTCAGTTTCCCAAAGTGCTGGAATTACAGGCTTGAGTCACTGGGCCCAGCTTTTGGTATCTTCTTATATGAAAGGATGAACTTGCAGGATGGGAAATTTTAGTAAATGTAGAAAAAGAAGAAGGGAAAAAAAGACACCTAGCTAAAATTTAGCAGAATGGAATTACTTTAGGGGAAAAAATATATTTATTTTAATAAAACTGCTAACATTTACTGAGTTAATACCATGTGCTAGTTGCCATGCCAAGTGGCTTACTAAGGTAATCCTCACAACTTAAAAAAAATTCTGCATAGGTACTTTTTATTAAACTTTTAATTCTATTTAATAATTTTTATAAATTACTTATATTTCAAAAATAAGTAGCTTTCATAAATTTTTTTCTCACAATAACCTTCTGAGGTAAGTATATTATTATTCCTATATTGCATAAAAGAAATTTGAGGAACAGAGAAATGAGATAACTTACTTAAGGCCACACAGTAAGTGACAGAGACAAGGTAGGAACTCAGGTCTCCAGAAACTAATTTGGTTTTTTTGCAATTGAAAAAAAACACTTCTGTTTAAATTAAGGTATAACATACTTAAAGTAACTTGGAGACATCTTATGTGTACAACTTGATGAATTTTGACATAGGTGGATATATAGTCACGTAACCATGACTCATATTAAGATATAAAACATTTCCAGCACCCCAGAAAAGTCTGTTGTATCTTCTACCAATCAATAGTAACTCTTCTGAGCTGTCTCCATAGACTCATTTGGCTGATAGAACATGTAGTTTTTTTTTTTGAGTTGGAATCTCACTCCATTGTCCAGACTGGAGTGCAGTGGCATGCTTCGGGCCACCGCAGCCTAGACCTACTGGACTCTGGCAATCCTTCTACCTTAGCCATCTAAGTAGCTGAACTATAGGCGCTTGCTACCATACCCAGCTAATTTTTTACTTATTGTAGAGACGAGGTCTCGCCAAGTTGCCCGGCTGGGTCTTGAACCTGTGGGCTCAGGCAATCCACTCTCCTCAGCCTCCCAAAGTGCTGGGATTACAGGTTGAGCCACCGAACCCAGCCAGAACATGTAGTCTTAACCATTATGAAGATGTTCTTCACAGAGTTCTAGTTAGTTTTTGTCTTCATTTAAAATAAATCTCTCTGGCTGGGTGCAGTGGCTCACACCTGCAATCTCAGCACTTTGGGAGGCCAAGGCAAGAGGAATGCCTGAGCCCAGGAGTTTAAGACTAGCCTGAGCAACATGGTGAGACCTTGTCTCTACAATTTAAAAAAAAAAAAATTAGCTGTGGCATGCGCCTGCAGTCCCAGCTACTTGGAAGACTAAGGTGGAAGGATTGTCTGCTCAAGGCTGCAGTAGCCGTGATTGTGCCACTGCACTCCAGCCTGGGTGACAGGGCAAGACTCTGACTCAAAAACAAAAAAAATAAAAAATAAAAAAATAAAATCTCTCTGCCATCTACATTCACTCCTTTCTGACATTCAGGTACCACTTTGTACAAAGAAGGCAATGAGTACAGAGAGATGTGTTTGGGAACTCAAATATAGTGACTCGATATACATTGTTTTTAAAATTTTTAATAGATAGTTCTAATAAGAGATTGTGTTCATTAGAACTCATTTGCCCCTCCAGCCCTCTTTCTACTGTATGCCTAAAAAGTTGACCTCTGTGACGTGCCTTACCTTGGAACCCTGATTAGAGGTTAACTCATCTGTGGCTTGTAATTTTACAATAAAAGTAGTACATTAGAAAATGTAAGCATGTGAAGTCTAGAGTCAGGTGGGAAAGACACGCATTGAATAATTTTTTTCCTCTAAAATAGGGACCCCCCAAATCCTTGAATTCATAAGTATATAGAGGCAAAATACAGGACAAAATTACCTTAGACCTAAAAACTTCAGGTTAATAAACCAAAGGTGACTAACTTACCTGTTATCACTGCCCACAGGGGTTTGAAGAGAAGGTTACCACTTAACTATTTTTTAAAAAAATTAATATCAATTTTAATTGATGAATCATAATTATTTTATATTTATGGAGTACAATGTGATGTTTTGATACATGTATACAAAGTGGAATGATTAAATCAAGTGAATTAACATACCTATCACCTCAGTTCCATAACATTTTTTTGTGGTGATAAATCTTTTAGTTATCCTGAAACATATAAACCATTATTATTATTATTGACCACAGTCACTCTGCTGTGCTACAGATTTCAAAACTTATTCCTCATGTCTGGCTGAAACTTTATACCCTTTGACAACCATTCCCAAGTCCCTCACTCCCTTGGACCCCAACCTCTGGTGGCCATCATTCTACTTTCTACTTCTATGAAGTTAGCTTTTTTAAAGGCTCCACATATAATATGGAATCAGATATTTGTCTTTCTGTACCTGGCTTATTTCATTTAGCATAATGACTTTTAGATTCATCCATGTTGTCCCAAATGACAGAATTTTTTTTTTAAGGCTGATTAGTATTCCATTGTATATATGTTGCACATTTTCTTTGTCCATTCATCCATTAATGGAAACCTAGGTTGATTTCACATCTTGGCTATTGTGAATAACACTGAAATGAGCATGGGAATGTAGATATCCTTCTGACATACTGATTTCAATTCCTTTGGACATGTATCTAGAAGAGAGATTGCTGGATCATGTTTTTAATTTTCTGAGGAATATCCTCCGTACAGTCTTTCATAATGACTGTACTAATTTATATTTCCCCAAACCATGTACAAAGGTTCTAGAAGGGTACCACTTAAAATAACAGGTAAAAAAGTAGGGGGGGCAAGTATTGTTTAGTAAATGAGACAGTTCATCCAAGAGATACTTCTCTACCACCAAAAAAAGCAACCCAGCACAAATAAAACTGTATAAAATATGCAAGAACGAGAGAGAGAAAAAAAAGCCCTATATCCCTCTACTGCCTCCTGCCCCCTGCAAACCTCAGAGGATTTGGGAGAAGCGAACACTTGGTACGGCAGATTGCAAGAACAATAGGGCTTTATTTGCTTATCAGCATTTCCCACATGGCTTGGCATCTCTCAGGATCTAGGTTACAAAGCAATGAGGAAGATGTACTCCTAAGAGGTTTATGCGTTATAATAAAACCCAGGTGTTGAATAAAAGACAAATAAAAGCAAAACACAAAGGCATTTTTTTTCTCCAATGAAAGACTTGGGGGAAAGAGGAAAAACACCAAAGGAAATAGTTCTCAAATCAAAAATGAGTCAGCGTGAGAACCTACATTTTCATTTCTTCCCAGGACTCTAATCCATTTCAGCCACATAGTTACAGATTCAATCTCAGACTTTCCAAAAGTGGTTAAACTAGGGGTGGTAAAAATTCAGGGTCTCAGAGGTCCAGGGAGCACAACACATGCAGCCTCTGGAAGCCCTGAAGCTGTCTCCTAGATCCCTTTCCTCAGGCTTCTCTTAAATGATTACCTCTGTCAATAGCTTCCCTTATCTGGAAATCCTGGATTTCTACACTTTGAAGATTTACTTTGATGAACACCCTGATTTTTTTTTTTTTTCTTGCTTTTTTGAGTGGGAGTCTTACTCTGTCACCCAGGCTGGAGTGCAGAGGCATGCTGCTTATGGCCATTGCAGCCTCGACCTGCTGGGTTCAGGTGATCCTTCCACGTCAGCCTTCCAAGTAGCTGGAACTACAGGCATGCACTACCAAGCCTGGCTAATTTTTTGACTTATTGTCGAGATGAGGTCTCACCATGTTGCTCAGGCTGGTCTCGAACCCATGGGCTCGGGTAATGCTTTTTTTTCCTCCTTTTTTTTTTAAAAACTATCAAAGACCCTTTCTGAATATACTGTTAGGCTGCTTCAGGTTCCAGAAGGCTGGTAAAATATATGTACTTAGGGTATTGATTTTCTCAAGGTATATTAACTTCTGTCTTGACAAAAGCATGCTTTAACTAAAGAACACTACAAAGATCTTACTAAAGGATCTAGCCCTCAAAATCAATTTTGCTCCATTCCATCCAGAATGGACCTGAATTTGGACTTAGTCTAGGTGGGGTTCCCAAGGTTACCATTTGTTACTGCCACCACATTCCAAAGTCACAAGGTAGTACAGTGGAAGAGACAGACACCTGTTTGTCTATGTGCAGCAATTCTTTCAGTATGCTTCCTGAAGCCAAGGCCAAACTGCAAACCTAACTTAGGTGGTTAAATCAGCACTATCACCAGCTGCTACTGAATTCATGGAGACAGCCAAAGACAAACTCATAAATTAAGTGGTTCTCCATAGTTCCCTAGAAAGTCCAAATATAAGACACCCTTCTTTCTGATAACTACAGCCACCATTTCAGGCTAAATACCAGCACAAGACCAATAGTCAAAAAGTACCATAAGGGAAATTTGAAAAGAATGTTGAAGAGAAAGATTAAGAGGACTCCAGATAAACAACCTAATAATGCACCTCAAGGAACTAGAAAAGAAAAAGAAAATAAACCAAACCCAAAATTAGAAGAAAAAAAAAAATCAGAGCAGAAAGACATGAAATTGAAACTAAAAATATACAAAAGATAAAGAATAAAAAGAGTTGATTTTTGAAAAGATAAACAAAATCAACAAAACTTTAACTATACTAAGAAAAAAATGAAAGACCCAAATAAAATCACAGACAAAAAAGAAAACATTACAATGGATATCACAGAAATAAAAAGGATCACTAGATTATATGCAAACAATATATGCCAACAAATTGGAAAACCTAGAAGAAATGGATAAATCCCTGGACACATACAATCTACCAAGATTGAGCCACAAAAAAAATAGAAAACTGATTAGATCAATGAGTAATGAGATCAAAACAGTAATAAAAAGTTTCCCATCAAAGAAAAGCCCAGGACCTAATGGATTCACTACTGAATTCTACCAAACATTTAAAGAAAAGCTAATAACAAGCCAGGCTCGGTGGCTCAGCCTGTAATCCCACACCTTTGGGAGGCTGAGGTGAGTGGATTGCCTGAGCCCACGGGTTCGAGACCCGCCTGGGCAGCGAGACCTCATCTCTACAATAAATCAAAAAATCAGCCGGGCGTGGTAGCGCATGCCTGTAATTCCGGCTACTTGGAAGGCTGAGGCAGAAGGATCGCCGGAGCCCAGCAGATTGAGGCTGCGGTGGCCGGGAGCAGCCACTGCACTCCAGTCTGGGCGACAGAATGAGATTCCAATTCAAAAAAAAAAGAAAAGAAAAGCTAATAACAATTCTTCTCAAACTCTTCCAGAAAACTGAAGAGGAGGGAGTTCTTCCAAACTCATTCTACAAGGCCAGCATTAGCCTGATGGCAAAACCAGACACAACAGAAAACTAAAACTACAAGCCAATATCCCTGATGAACATAGATGTCAAAATCCTCAACAAACTACTAGCAAACAGAATTCAACAATACATTAAAAAGATCATTCACCACGACAACTAGGACTTCTAGGAATGCAAGCATAGTTTAACATACACAAATCAATAAATGTCATACATCACATCAATAAAATCAAGGATAAAAAATATATGAGCATTTCAATAGATACTGAAAAAGCATTTTATGAAATTTAACATCCCTTCATGATAAAAAAAAAGTTTCAAAAATTGAGTACAGAAGGAATATATCTCAATATGATAAGGGACATATATGACAAGTCCAGAGCTAATATCATACTGAATGAGGAAAAACTGAAAGTCTTTCCACTAAGATCTGATGCAAGACAAGGATGCTAATTTTCACCATTTTTATTCATCATAGTACTAGAAGTCCTAGCTGGAGCAATTAGGCAAGAGAAAGAAATAAAGGGCATCCAAATTGGAAAGGAAGAAGTCAGATTATCCTTGCTTTTAGACAACATGATCTGGAGAAATCTAAAGACTTCAACCAAAAAACTTTTAAACTGATAAACAAATTGAGTGAAGTTGCAGGATACAAAAATCAACATACAAAAATCAGCAGTGGCAGGGCTCGGTGGCTCAGCCTGTTATCCCAGAACTTTGGGAGGCTGAGGTGAGTGGATTGTCTAAGCCCATGGGTTCAAAACTAGCCCAGGCAACTTGATGAGACCTCGTCTCTACAACAAATCAAAAAATTAGCCAGGCATGGTAGTACACACCTGTAGTTCTGGCTACTTGAAAGGTTGAGGTGGAAGGATCACTGGAGCCCAGCAGGTCAATGCTGGGGTGGCCGTGAGTGTGCCACTGCACTCCAGCCTGGGCGACAGAGTGAGACTCCAACTCAAAAAAAAAAAAAAAAGAGAGAGAAAGAGATTAAATTAAAAAAAAAACCAGCAGCAATTCTATAGGCCAGCAATGATCAATCTGAGACTGGGTGTGGTGGCTCATGCCTGTAATCCCAGCACTCCGGGAGATTGAAGAGGCAAGAGGATCACTTGAGGCCAGGAGTTTGCGGCCAACCTGCATGACATAGCACAACCTCATCTCTACAAAACCCAAAAATTAGCTGGGTGTGGTGGTGCACTACTGTAGTTCCAGCTATTTGGGAGCCTGAGGCAGATGGATCGCTGAGTCCTGAGGTCAAGGCTGCAGTAGGCCATGATCATGCTACAGCACACTAGCCTGGGCAACAGAGTGAGACCCTAACTCAAAAAAAAAAAAAAAAAAGGAAAAAGAAAAATTAACCTGAAAAAGAAATCAAGAAAACAATACCACTTATAATAGCTGCAACAACACAAAAGCCACCAAGGAATAAATATAACCAAAGTGAACAATCTCTAAGAAGAACTATAAAACCTGATGAAAGAAATGAAAAAGAACACACAAAAATGAAAAAATATACCATGTTCAGGGATTGAAAAAATTAATGTTGTTAAAATGTCTATAGTACACAAAGTCATCTACAGATTCTATGCCATCCCCATAAAAATATCAATGATATTCTTTACAGAAATAGAAAAAGAAAATCCTAAAATTTGTACGAAATCACAAAAGAATCTAAATAACCATATAATCTTGAGCAAAAAGGACAAAACTGGAGGAATAACACACCTAATTTCAAATTATACTAAAAAGCTATAGTAAAATAGCTCAAATATTTTTCTTAAGTGTTCATTTACACAGCTGATGATAGAATTGAATTTAAGAGTTATCACTATCTTTTAGTAAAAAATAAAAAGGTATAACAATTGCTGTTAAAGAAAAGTACTAACACTTGAGTTAATTTTGGCTAAATATGCTTTACAAAGTATATGATACTGATATAAAACCAATCACACAGACCAGTGAAACAAAATAGAGAACTCAGAAATAAATACACACACTTACAGTGGACTCATTTTCAATAAAAGTTCCAAGAACATGCCTTTGGAAAAGGTTAGTCTCTTTGACAAATGGTGTTGGAAAACTAAATATTCATATGCAGAAGGATGATATTAGATCCCATCTCCATCTTTCACCATTTACAAGGTCAACTCAAAATAGATTAAAGACTTAAATTCAAGACCTTAAACTATTAAAATACTAGGAAAAAATAAAAAACCACTAGGGGAAATACTATAGGACATTGGTTTGGGCAAAGATTTTTTTTTCGGTAAGACCTCAAAAGCACAGGCAGCAAAAGCACAGATAGACAAATGGTATTACATCAAGTAAAAAAGCTTCTGCACAGCAAAGGAAACAATTAACAAAGTGAAGAGACAACCTACAGAATAATAAAAAATATTTGCAAACTATCTATCTGACAAGAGATTAATAGCAGAATATAAAAATAACTCAAATAACTCAATTGCAAAAAAACAAACAATATGATTTTAAAATGGGCAAAGGCTGGGCATGGTGGCTCATGCCTGTAATCCCAGCAATTTGAGAGGCCAAGGCAAGAGGATTGCTGGAGCCATTTTAGACCAGCCTGGGCAATACAGTGAGACCCTATCTATACAAAAAAGAAAAGAAAAAAAGTTAGTTGGGCATAGTGGTGTGTATCTGTAGTCCCAGCTTTCAGGAGGTTGAGGTGGGAGGATTGCCTGAACCCAGGTGGTCAAAACTGTAGTGAGCTGTGATCAAGCCCACTGTACTCCAGCTTGGATGAAAGATTGGGACTGAATTGCAAAAAAATATAAAATAATAAAATAAAACAAAATCAAGCAAAATAAAAAAATAAAATGGGCAAAAGACTTATACAGACATTTCTCAAAAGAAGACACACCACAAATGGCCAAAAGTATATTTAAAAATGCTCAACATCATTAATCATCAGAGAAATGCAAATCAAAACCACAATGGGATATCATTTCACGCCAGTTATAATGGTCTCTATTAAAAGAGAGAACAATGGTGCTGGCAAGAATAGAGTGAAAAGGAAATCCTTGTGCACTGTTGGTGGGGTAGTATAGCCATATGAAAAACAATAAGGAGGGTCTTCAAAAAATTAAACATAGAACCTCTGTATGATCCAGCAATCCCACTGCTGGGTATATATCTAAAAGAAAGGATATCAGTGTATTGAAGAGATATCTGCACTCCCATGAGTATTGCAGATCAATTTGTAATAGCCATACGGAATCAACCTAAGTGTTCATTAATGGACTAACAAATAAAGAAAATGTGGTGCATATATACACAGTGAAATATTATTCAGCCATGAAAAAGAATGAAATCCTGCCATTTGCAGCAACATGGATGGAACTGGAGATTATTATGTGAAATAAGTCAGGCACAGAAAGACAAATATCAAATGTTTTCACTCCTATGTGGTAACTAAAAAAGTGAATCTCATGGAGATACAGACTAGAATTGTGGTTACTAGAAGCTGGGAAGGAAATAGGAAGGAGGGGGATAAAAAGGCATTGGCTAATGGGTACAAAATTACAGTTAGATAAAAGGAATAAGTTCTAGTATTTAATACTACAGTAGGGAAATTACAGTTAACAATAATTTATTGTATGTTTCAAAATAGCTAAAAGAGAAGAATCATAATATTCCTAATACAAAGAAAAGATAAATGTTTTAAGTGATGGGTAGCCCAGTTACACTGATTTGATCATTACACATTGCATACATGAATCAATATCACATGCACCCCTAATATGTACAACTGTGATTTATCAATTTAAAACATCCCAAACAACAAGAACAAAAACCTCTAAAGCTGCATCCATGGAATACAATTCTTTTTTAAAAAAGATTTTTAAAACTGCTTTTAAAAGGTGAAATTAATGTTCTGCCAAGTAGAGGCCCTTATGTTCATATTTGGAGATGAAAATATTTTTGTTTTATGAGAATGACAGCAGGTTCCTTTTGCAATAGAACTGAACATTTGGTGGACGGTGCTAGTTAAGAACAAAAGACTTAAACATTCCAGCTATGTTTAGTAATGCTCTGCTCAAATATTTTCCCTAAGTGTTCATTTATACAGCTGATGGTAGAATTGAATTTAAGGGTTAAAGCTAACTTTTACTAAAAAATAAAAAGGTATAACAATGCTATTAAAGGAAAAGTACTAACACCTGAGTTATTTTTGGCTAAATATGCTTTATGAAGTATATTAGGTGCAGTCTTTTTAAAGTCAATTAACTTTCTAAAGCTAATTTCAAAAGTTTATATATTTTTCCCATTACAACTTGCATTTATTATATTGAATATAACTTTACATTTTTTGCCTATTGCTATTTATTTACTTTAAATTTAATATAATTTCCTTTATTTTAACAGCTTTACATATACAGTAGTTCTCAAGTGTGGTCCACATACTTCCGGGGGTCCCTGAGACCTTTCAAGAGGTCTGCAGGTCAAAACTATATGGATCATAATAAGACGTTATTTGCCTTTTTCATTGTGTTCTCATTTGCACTGATGATGTGAAAGCAATGGTGGATCAGTCTGTTGGCAGTGGCATCAAACTGAACTAGCAGTTACTGTATTCTTCACTGCAAAGTCACAGCATAATGAGAAAAAAGTCAGTTTCACATAAGAATGTCCTTGATGAAGTAGTAACATTTATTAATTTTATTAAATCTCAACCCTTGAGTACCTGTCTTTTAATTAATATTTTGTGTGATGAAATGAGAAGTAGGCATGAAGAACTTCTGCTGCAGAGCAAAGTGCAAAGATGTCTCCAGGGAAAGTACCCGTGTGGTTGAGTTTTGAGCTGGATTAGCCACTTTTTTCATGAAACTATATTTTTATATGAAAGAATGACTGACAATAAACTATGGTTATTGAGACATGGGTATTTGGTAAACATTTTCTCAAAAATAAACACAGTGAGCCTGTCACTCCAAGAAAAACAACTGATGGTAACTGTTGTCAGTGACAAACTGAGTGTTCAAGTGAAAATTAGAATTTTAGAAAACTTTCATCTGTCCAACATGAGCCGACAATTTCCCCAAAGCTTCAACTCTTTCGATGAAATTATAGAATGAAACGTGTTAACATTTTGAAGATTTGCATAACTCAGTGATCTAATATTTTCCAAATGACCAATGCATTGTATCACAGGATTATGCATGGGAAAAAAATCATTCAAAGTATAAGACAGACCAATGCATTATAATACAACAGTGTAAAAAAACTTTACTGATGTCATTTTGGATTCAACATTGCAGCTAACCTTCCAGAAACTATCACTTACCGAGTTTTGGTGTACTATAAGAAAATACCCATAATTATCTGAAATGGTTATTAAAATACTCCCCCACTTTTAGCATGTTCTTTTCATTAGTTCTGATGTTTACTATTATAACTTTAAATAATTCAATTATATTTCAATTTGGTATATTATCTTATATCTGCTGCCCCTCTGCTATGAAATAAGCATGATCATTCAACATTTCTTCCACCTCCTTTTGTAGCTTTTGTTGTCTTTAACTGTAATAGTTAAATTTCTAACTTAGTAAAATAGACATACGACTTCAATTCTTCATCTATGACTACTTGATATGAAAGATGTAAAAAATCATCTCACTCTGGCTTCTGTTTTCTTTCCTTATCTCTTGATTTTGTTAGCTATATTATTTTTATGTTGTCAAGGTTTAAGATATCTTTGTTTTATTCTGAAATTCAAATCGTCTTCTGTATTCGTCTCTTTGATTCTAAAAATTTTAAACCTTAACATATAATGACTGTGTAAATATTATTCACTGCAAAGCCAAGTCATGTGATGGGACCACAGAGAAGAAAATATAATCCTATGTTATAAACTCCCTCTGGTCAAAGACGAATGCCTCAAGCATAAAGGTACAATGGATTTTCTACTTATTACTTCTGAATTTTTTAGATCACTGTTGTCCAGTAGAATGGTCTGTTGTGATGGAAATGTTCTATACCTGTGCTGTCCAGCTGCTAGCACATGAGGCTAGTCTGAGGTCCTGACTTCTAAACATTATTTAATTTTAATACTTTAAACTTAAACTTTAGCAGCCACATGTGGCTACTGGCTATCATCCTGGACAGTGCAGTTGTAGGTCACACTATGATACTCCTGTCTTATCTCCCACCATTCCAAGCCTTATCTACAATTATTGAGCTCCTACCATAGCAAGCTCCTCCATTGCTTGGGAGACCACTATGGATGGGTACTGCGACAGTTGTTTTTTAACCATTACCTCTTCTCAAGAACCCTGTGTTTTAGTCTATTTTTTGCTGCTATAACAGAGTACCACAGATTGGGTAACCTACAAAGAATAGAAGTTTATTTGGCTCATGATTCTGAAGACTGGGAAGTCCAAGAGCATGGTGTCAGCATCTGGCGAGTACTTCTGTACTGCATTTTCCCATGGTGATAAGTAGGAGGGCAAGCGAGCACAGGAAACAGGGAGAGGAAATGGGGCTGAACTCATCTTTGTATCAGGAGCCCGTTCCCATAATGGCATTAGTCCATTTTTGAGGGTGGAGCGCTCATGACTGAACCACGTCTTAAAGGTCTCACCTCTCAAATCCATTACAATGGCAATTACATTTCAATAAAAGTTTTGGAGGGGACAGTTAAACTACAGTACCCCATAAGAAAAACATCACCACACCCATTTAGCAGATGAGAAACCATGTTTCCTGGAGGTTAAGATGCCCAGCTGGTCACACAGCTGGGAGAGGGAACTGAACTAGGATCTGAGAGCCTACCTTCTTTCTTCCTATGCTCTCTCCTTGATCTCATTATAGGCACCAAACACTGTGTTATATGCCAGGAATCCAAGGGTGAAAAAAGCTCAGACCCTGTCTTGAAGGCACTAACATGAACCAGGCAGTAGTTACCTTCTGGTTCTCTGTGATTGATTTTATGAAACTGAGGTAGTGGTCATTTTCACTGCTATTGTGCAAACAGGGTTTATTTGTTTCTAATTTAACAATGAGTATTCTAAAGAGAGGGAGAAGATTTACAACATTTAAAAGTGCAGCTAACTTTAACTTACCTCTTTTTGATAAGCCAGTCCTTCTTCATAGAGTTTAATGAAGAGGAACTGCGTCCATTTGTAGTAATCTGGCAAACACGTAGTTATTTCCTGCCAAAGTGGAGGAAAAATCATGTATAGGCCATTATAAACAGTCCCCCCACAATGTATGCATCAGCCTTGCAATTTAGTTTTGAAAAGCAATCAAATCACAAAAATATTTATCACCCTATTATGTTTTCACTAATTTGTAAAGCAAGGGAAGCAGCTGTTATTGAAATGCCAGCCTCCACCTTTCCTAGAGCATGTTCAATGATCGAGAAACTCAACTTCAGGTCTTTTATATACCCCCTATCACCCACCTATGGTACTAACAGGTGAATTACATTGTATGAAATTGAGTATTAGCATTTTTGTCCCCACAATCATATGTTGGGGACATGATGCTAATTCATGAATGTGGCTCATTTGGAAAGCAATTGCAAAATTCAAGAGGAATGTTTGTTTGCTTCAGTATAATCCTCCTTTGAAAGAAACCTTGTGTTTCTACATGTAACTGGGGCCTGGTACTCCTTTAGACTCATTATATTCCATTTATCCCATTATATGAATCAGGCCGTTGTCTACTTAAGAAGACCAATTAAAAACACTATCAAATAAATATTAAACCACCTAGTTTATATTTCCAAGCCTAAATCAAAGATACTCAAGCCAAGATGGGCTCTTAGAGCTAAAAATAAACAAACCAAAACTAAACTTATTTGCTACAGAATTTTCAAGAATAGGTCTTGACTAACCAACTTGTAAGGTTTGCAGTTGATGAAATCAAGTATGCCTTTGAACCAAACCAGCACACTGTGGGTGGCCTTGCTCCCTCAAACCTCCAAATTCATCCTCGTTCATCATCTTTTCCTCATCAGCTACCCCTTATGCTGGCATGGCATAGAACAGATAACTTTAAGACTTCCATTTTTAGCAAAATTCAGGATAGGAGCTCTGTTCAGTCTGTTTTGCTTGTTCATCACCATTTGCTCAGGTCCAGGTATATCAAGTCATCCTAAAATGGTTGTTGAAGGATGAATAAACTAAATAGATATACGAATTACTGCACGTTGAATCAAATTTGTATCCTTATGTAGGTTTCACAGCTAGATTCCAATTAGACTATGCAGGCCACAAGATGAACTGGACTAGTGGATGGGGTTGGGAATGGGGGGAGTATGGTACAAATATTCCCAGACCTGGTTGCTGTAGATAGATCTTTTCATTAAAAAATTTAAACAAGTATATGAGGCAAATATGAGAAAATAATGACAATTGTTAAATCTAGTGGAAACAGGTTCATTATTTTCCTTTCTCTATTGTTCTGTATATTAGAGTTATTCATAATACAATATCAAAATACTTCTAATGAATATTTTTTCTAAGCCCCTAAATCTACATCCACAGACTAAGTAAAAATTACATAGCAATGAAATAGCATTGTTATCTTCATCTAGGCTTACGGTTTTGAAAATCACTTTTACATAAAGTAGGCAAAATGGGACAGATCCAGTCAGGAAACAAATTATCTTTATCCACCCAAGTGTCAGCCTACTTGTAGTCACGCGTAATGAAAGCGCGTTCTCTTCAGAACTGTCAGCTCCAAGGTGAAGGAAGGAGTGGGGAGCTTCAGGCCCCCACTTTCACCCTGGCTTCAAATTTGGGTCTGACCTGTTTTATTTATATTGCATTTCTGCACCTATTATTTGAAGAAAAAGTAACAGCAGCTAAAAAGGTGAGGGCTTGAAAACCCCTGCTTCAGAATCATTATTCAATCACTGGCAGTTTTGTTTTCAGGCATGTTTACAGAGCTCATAAGTTCCAAGCTGAAGTGTATGACTCACCTGCCCAGAGGAGGCAGGGAGTGCCTGGAGGAAGGCACTGTGCTCCTGTCCATTTCATCCCCATCTGCTGCATACAAGGCCCAGCAACGGGCCTACCCTCAGTAACATCCACTCCGTGAAGAAATGCCAGGGCAGACGTCGCCAGCTTACCAGTAGTCTCACAAGAACCATAAACATGGCTAGAGATGGACACTGCTCAGAAATGCATTTACCAAAAGCCAGAGTGCCCTGTGGAACCTTCTCTGATTTACTCATTAAAACAAAACAAAACAAAAAACAGCTAGTTCTAGTCTTCTAATGCTCAGTCAAAATCATCAAAGGCATCTTTCTGAAATTAAAGTCCTTTTTTTTTTGTCAAATGGCTAGAAATAGAGACTTCCTTTTCAGATTTTCACTGGGAACTACTTACTCAAAACCCAGTTCTTTAGACAGGGTCTTCTGAGGGGTTTCAGTACCCACAGACAAATTAATAGTTCTTTCTTCCTCTCTCTAAAGCAGGCATTCTCAACCTGGAAGATTTTGTTCCCCAGGGAACATCTGCCAATGATTGGAGACATTTTTATTTGTCACAAATGGGTGTGTGTGTGTGTATGAGTGCACATACTACTGGCATCTAGCGGGTAGAGGTCAGGGATGCTGCTAAAATGCCTAGCATGCATAAGGCAGTCCCTAGAACAAAAAATTACCCAGCCCCAGATGTCAATAGTGCCAAACTGGAGAAACTTTTGATCTAAGGGTTTAGGTTTGTTCAGTTTTTTTTCACACAGGAAATAACATTTTTTTGGTACAAAACTTACATCTGTTGTATATGATGAAGACCTTTTGTTAATCCCTTTTACTTTGAGATTGTCTGTGAAAAGTAATTACTTATTTCCTAATACAGTCTCAGATAATACAAATTTTTGTATAGAATACTTAACAGCTGTGTTGTTAATAAGTGTCTTGGGGCATAAGATATAAAACGTTTCTTTCAGTTTGAGTCTGTAACTTCAGACAGATTAAGGGAGAATTAATCAAGCAACTTTCCAGTGGGCATTCTGTAAAAATTGATAACATGGATAAAACGCAAACGGGCAAAAGTGGAAACATGGAGTCAGTTAACGTGGTTTCCCTCCTCTATCGGATGCCAGCCCACCTCTGTTGAGTATGACCTGTAATGCACATAGGAACTGCTGCAGATGCAGCCACTAGCCCTTCTGCCAACACAGAGACCAGGTGGAAGAGGGACATCTCAAGTTTGGAGTTGCAGGCAGATCAAATTCTAAAACTCTATTATGTGTGCATAATGCTGTTCACTGGGAATAAGTCATTGATTTTACTATCGAAATTTTACATCATTTAATATGCCTTCAAGTGGTTGTCTGACTTGGAAAATCTCACGTAATAGATTCATGTAATAAATTCATGTAATAAATTTCCCATTTTGAAGTTAAAGATGTATACACTTTCTCTTGATATGACACCAATTAATCCCAGTTGAACAAATACATGATTATAGATCATTCAGTGGAATTTGACCCATTCCACCCAAATTTCTAGACTCATCCATGCCTGCAACGCAAGGGAAGCCCTGTGTCTGTAGGGTGGAGCTTCCTGCTGTCCAAATCAGCCAGCGAGCTATGAGATACACCAACTTGGTATAGCTTCTTAGATCACAAGAGAAGTCAAACAAAGGTTATTCACTGTGTTCCAAAATCCATCTTCATTCTGGTACTTTCCTTTGCCCTGCCTTTTAAATGAGCCCACACCTACATTTATGCATCATTGTTTTTAATACAAAAAGTCAGATAACTCAAAGTTATGGCTACAAAAGCAACTGCAATTTGGCCATATTCCACATAGATCTATATAAAGGTGTCAACTTTTATATCCTCTTGAGTTCTAGAAAATGCAATCTAGCTGCCAAGAGACTAAATTTATGTTTCTGGGATCCAAACTAGAATCATTCCTCCATGCTGCATTTTTTATATTATACAATACCTGGTTTTTAGTATTAAAAATATTTTGCACCTTTATAGGCAAACCCAGAGCCCAACATACAAGGTGAGCAGAACAGAAGGGGGGCACAAAACAATATCCTTTGAGACCTGCCACCCATGATTCTGCACAAATTAATAACAAGGCCAGGCTGGCCAGCAGTTCCTGTGACACGGTGATTTGTCAGTGATGAAGTTCGAGAAGGCTGAGCCACAGAGGCCTAGCCTACTTTCCCCAATACGAAATAACATTTGATCTGTGAAGGAAGAATCATAGCAGTCACCCACCTTCTGTGTGCCCCAGAGGTCTCCTCAGTCTAATATGCCTTGCTCTAGGAAAAGAGCCTGGGAGAATATGATCTCAGGGAAAAGCTTGGAGCCATCTGACTTGGGTTCAAGTCTTTATATTATCACTAGCTTGCAGACATGCTGCATTTCCCTATAAGAAAACACAGACAGCTAGACATAGTGGTTCATGCCTGTAATTCCAGTGCTTTGGGAGGCTGAGGTGGGAGGATAACTTGAGGTCAGGAGTTTGAAATTCAGCCTAGACAACATAGTGAGACCCTGTCTCTACAAAAAAAAAAAAAGAAGTCAAGTGTAGTGGCACACACCCGTAGTCCTTGCTACTCAGGAAGCTGAGATGGGAGGATCACTTGAGCCCAGGAGGTTGAGGCTATAGTGAGCTGTCATTGTACTACTGCATTCCAGCCTGGACAACAAAGCAAGACCCTGTCTCTTGAAAAAAGAAGTGGGGGTGGTGGTGGTGGTGATGGTGAGTAATAAAGCCCACTGTAGATGAGAATAAAATGCAATCATGTATGTAAAGCACAAGACTAGGCACATAGGAGGAATCAATGGGTGCTACTTCCCTTAGTTTTACTCAAAGGGTGTGTGATGCCAAGAGTGAGGCTGGCATCATCACCACACCAGTCAGAGAGGCAGGACAATGCACCTGTCAGGCTACTAGGGCAAGGAAAAAGACAGCGGAAAGGACTGGGGTAAAAATAGTATACTATCTCTTCTCAAATATTGGCTTTCCAACTTAGAAGAGATGGTACTTATGAGGGAAAGATCAAAACATAGGACCAGATGGAGAAATCCACACAAGGCTGCTATGGTGGTAACACACTGCAGGGAGGGCCTGCTAGGTTGCCTCCACCCCCACCCTTCTGCTCCAGCAGGATTTCATCGGGTCTTGGTTTCTCGGTCACTTGCATCTTGGACAGTAGTTGGACGACTGCAAAATAGCTAAAATCACTCAAAGCTATTATGCATTTCATTGGCATTGCAACCTCACAATATTTAGGCTAATTGTCAGGAATTTAACAAAACAAAAAAGACAAAAACCCAAGGCAATATGCTTATCAAGTCAGTCATCCTGTATATTGGCGGCTCTGTACACTGGAAGGTAAGCAGTCAGAAAGGTGAGCAGCCACCATGCATCATGGTTTCTAGTGACAAGGCATCGCCTCCTCCATCCCCAGTCTCACTGTGAGCCTCCTGCCTTCAAAACAATGAATCCTGGGAACAGAGGAGAGAGGCACTTATATATATATTTTTTAAAATGATCTTCTATAATGTGCCTTTTTGTCATTTGTTATATATATTGCAACAAATCAAAAGGAAACACCTATAGTGATGACCATGCCTTTATTCCTTCCAGGTTCTTCAATTCTAAAGAGAAGTGATTCTGAAAGTATAGCACAGCTCAAAGGCTAGGGAAACTGTCCTCAGCATTAATATTTTGAAGCCTAAAAAAGCAAATAACCACCCAGGCTGAAATCATTCTTACCGGTTACGATTCAAGATTCCAGTCCACAGCTTTGTAAACCGTCTGTGCTGGAAGAAGGAAGACACAGGCTCACCGAAAATCTGCCAGAATCAGTGCATTGATGGCCACATTCCACTAAAGCCTCTAAACTTAGCACTGGTTCTCAAATTTGCTTGAAACTTGCAACTGAGCTTCAAAAGTTATTAACGCCTAGGTCCCACCTCCAGAAATTTAATGCAGGGCCAGGGTTAAGAACCACTGCAAACAGATTCCTCTCAAATATATCTCTCTCAAATATTGCATGAAAGGCAGGGTCTTGTCCTGTCCTTGTACCTTCGCAGAACATAATGAAATGAATAGGAGTTAAAAGCAAAAGTATGTGGATATGACATTTCTAACAGGGTATCCAGTACTTTGTGCTAAGGGCAATCTCTCAATGAGTCTGTCCTTGATTCAAACCCTAGAGGCCTAGCTTAGTCCCACCCAACACAGATCCTCTTTAGTCCTTACTTCAATCTTGTTTTCACAAAACAAACGTAAGAAGAAAACAATAAGATATAATCACTTTAAACTTCCCTTCACAGCAACAGATATACAAATGTCATTAGGCAACTACTTGTGCTCAATGATCATCTGTTTAAAAATGTCAGACTTTTAAACAGATGATCATTGTTTATCTGTTTTAAAATGTCAGATTTGCGCTTTGGGAGGCTGAAGTGAGTGGATTGCCTGAGCCTGCGGGTTCGAGACCCGCCTGGGCAACTTGGCAAGCCCTCATCTCTACAATAAATCAAAAATTAGCCGGGTGTGGTAGCGCGTGCCTGTAGCTCCAGCTACTTGGAAGGCTGGGGCGGAAGGATCGCCGGAGCCCAGCAGGTTGAGGCTGCAGTGGCCGGGAGCAGACACTGCACTCCGGTCTGTGTGACAGTGAGACTCCAACTCAAAAAATAAATAAGTAAATAAAAATAAAAATGCCAGACTTTCTAATAGCTCCTTTCTCTTGCTGGAAGAAAAAGAACTCTTGAAGGGGAAACTGCAGAAAACCTACAGAGAGTAGCCTGGCCCTCCCCATGGGGCTTCAAGAGAAGAAGTGGGAAAGAGGGCTAGTCCCTCACTTAGTTCCTCCATACGGTCTTTGTGCAAGCGAGGGGCAGAGAGTGAGGTCAGAGAGCTCAGTGTAGCTCTGGCTCTGAATCAGAATTAGCCTTTCCTGCATCTAGCAGATCCTAGCAGTTTACAAATAACAGGACACATTTGGAGATAGCTCTGCACTTTCTAAACTGTTCTCCCCTTGGTCCTCTCATCTCACTGCCCATAGTGGCTCCAAGAAGCAGGCTCTGTGAATACCGCTTTACACAAGGAAACTGTACCTCAGGGAGCAAGGGCTCACTCAAAGTCACCCATCTCTTAGGTGGCAGAAGCGAAACTACAGCCCAGGTCTCTCAACCAAGGGGGACATCAGGCAGGACACTGCCCCTTGAGAAGTGTAGCCCAGCTGTGACAAGCTAACTCAAACACACAAGTTTCAAGGAGGTGAGGGTAAACCCAAGCAACATGAATGGGCCGGTGCGAGCCTAGATAAAGGAATAGTGTGCTCAATAATCTTAGGAATAACAGCTATAGCAGTAATAATAGCTAACATTTAACAGGAGTTGATCAAGTACAGTAGTTGGTCCAGTGCTGGGAGTTTAGAAGCATCTCATTCCATCCTTATTACAATCCCAGGAGGTAGTTACTATCATTGTCAAATGTGAGCTTGACCTCAAAGTTTCAAATTGCAATTCACCCTAGTCCTCCTGCTCCCCCCTTACCCTGCTCCACCTTTTCTCTTTCCATACTACTTATGACCTGTTACACTATATTATTTACTTATTTATTATGTTTATTGTCTTTGTCTTTCCCCTCCCCTTGGAACTGCAAATGATAAGGTCCACTAGGAAAGAAAGGTTTTTTTGTCTCCCCCCACTGATGTATTACAAGTGCATAAAACAGTGACTAGTACAAAAGGATGCTACATAAATGGTTGTTGAATGAATAAACCACTATGTTACTGATCAGAGAATTGAGAATAGAAGTAACTTTTAAGATCACATGACCAGTAGGAGGCAAAAATGGGATCCAAGCATGGACCCGAGTGACCCAACACCACTGCAAATTTTGTACCTTCAATGTCACCCCAACTTTTACAAGATTTTCAGGCTAAATTTGTTCAAAGTAGGTAAAGTTGCATGAATAAAATATACACCACATATAGGTAAACTTAGGAAAGTCTGCATAGTTATCTTTCCATTTAAAAATTTGTATAATTCATATGAAAGCTAGAACAAATGAAATGGTTTAAATAGTATATCCTCGACTTACATGAACACTGCATATAATTTTTAATAACATGGAAATATGATATTTGATATAAAATTATACATTTTATGCTTTCAGCCTGAGCAATATAGTGAGACCTCATCTCTACAAAAAAATCAACAAATTAGCCAGGCATACCTGTAGTTTCAGTTACTCGGAAGCTGAGGCAGAAGGATCACCCAAGGTCAGGAGGCCAAGGCTGCAGCGAGCTGTGATTATGCCACTGCACTCCAGCCTGGGTGATAGTGTGAGACACTGACTCAAAAAAAATTTTTTTTTATATACAGTTCATATTAAAGCTAGAACAAATAAAATGGTTGAAATCTTCAAGTTACATGAACACTGCATATAATTTTTAATGACATGGAAATATGATATCTGATATAAAGTGATATATTTTATGCTCTCAATTATTAATAAAAATAAAAGACTATTTAAAAAATGCCAACATATAAACAATGGGTTGCTTCAGGATGATACTAACCATAGGTGATTTTTTAAAAATTATAAACATTTTTCGTATTTCACTGGTTTTGCATTACTCTGAGAATTAGCCTGTAGTTTTACAGTTCTTGAAAACAATTTGGACTCAAAGGAAGAAGGAAAACAGAGTAGAGTCTACAGTGAGGTCCTAACCTGGAGAGAAAATTTTCAATATATTTGAAATATACACCTAAAGGTCCATACAATAGAACTTAAAGGAACCACAGATGGCACCTTACAGTCAAATAAACGTCCTGGGGTTACCACTGAGGCATATCCACTGCCAAGGTCCTGTACAGCCTTAGTTGGTATCTACATGACCAGTTCTGATGACCTAGACCCTGAAGGGAAGGACCTGGCCTAAACTTAGAGCCACTTACTTAGAGGGGATATAAGAGGGAAGAAAGAATCGCTGACCACTGATTCCCAGGTAAGAGGCCCAGAATGGCCTACCCACCTACCTGGTTGCTGTTATAAGAGCAAAAGGGGCCAGCTGGACATCTTTGCCTGTGAGTAAAGAGCAATACTGAGGAGTCCCAGAGTCAGGATGCCAAGGCTCAGATCCTACCTAGGGGCTATGTGATACTGGGCAAGTGATTTGATCATATCTGTGCTTGATTTTCCACATTAGTTGTGGCAGGCAGCCTCCAAGATGGCCCCAAAAGCTCCTTCCTCCCAATACTCATGCCCTCATATAATCCACTCCCTTTGAGCATAGGTGTGCTTCCAGTCAACACAAAGCAAATGATATACGTCACTTCCAAGAGCAGGTTCCAAAGGAACTGTGGTTTCTGCCTTGGGCATCTTCTTTCTCACTCTCTCTTGTGCTGAAGAAAGCCAGCTGTCATGAGCTGCCCTTTGGAGAGGCCCATGTGACAAGGAACTGAGAGAGACCTCCAGCAAATAGCTAGCAAGGAACCAGGCCTCATTCCAGCAGCTAAAAACAACACGAGCAAGTTTGGAAGCAGATCCTATCCAAGTAGAGCCTTTACACAAAACTTCAGTCTTGGCCTTGATGGCAACTTCAAAATGGGACCTGTGCTAGAGGACCCAGCTAGGTCACACCTGGATTCCTATCTTGCAAAACTGTGAAATTATAAATGCTTATGGTTTTAGGCTGCTAAATCTTGGGACAACTTGTAATAGAGTGATAGATAGCTGATACATTAGTAAAAGGGGCCAATAATTGGACCAAATTCTGATATGCACATGAGGATTAAATGAGAAAGTGTAAGTAACATATTTCACCAATGCTTAGCACACAGCTGAGAAGAGGAAAGTGATGCCAGGGGCACTTAGGGTATCCAGGAATTACGAGGCTCCCTTCCCCACAGTGTGGGGGCAGAATTGGTCTGTTGCCCAGGCCACAGAGAATGATAGTGAGACCTACTGCACCATGTCTCTGATCAACTGAGCTGGGTCTTAAGTGCCAATGACTGCTTGGACCTGTCATTTAAGCCCTTGAATTGTGTTCATCTTTCTAAACAGATTGTTGGTTAATGAGGGCAGGTGGAGGCAACGGATGGAGAGAGCAAAGGGTTGGCAGGTGGAAGACCGGGATCTGAACACTGGCTCTGCCATGGACTCACCGGCAACCCTTGACAAACGACTCATGTCGTTGGGCCTCATTTTCTTCATCTGAAAACTGAGATGCTGTAACTGCTGGGAGGATCTAGGGATCTGCAGAGGGCTAGCTGCCTTTCCAGCACTGTCAACTCAGTATGGATGCACAGAAGGTGCTCAATGAGTCGTCACTAAAGCAACAAACATCCATTCAGGTAGTCAATTGTCACTATATTTAAAAAAACAAATGAAAGCCTTGAGACAGGACTCTTGCTGATTTTCTTAAATATAACAGGCCTTCTGAAAAAGCAGAGTGCTGTTGTTCTTGAAACCACAGTCTGGATTATACATGTCAAAGGTTGTCAAATGTGGGTTCACACAAGAAATGTCACCCCAATTCATACTGCACGGTGCTGTAAGAAGCTTGTGTGCAGAACTTCCAAATCTTCCAAGGCAAATGAACCACATATCCCCATTGGCAACTCCCACAACAGCAAAAACAAATGACACACTTTCAGAAGGAGACACACTGAGATAAGTTTCTCAATGCCCTAGTGTAATATTGGTCCAGCATTCTGTTTCCTTCCTTCAATTCACCAATGAGAAAACACTGTCTGAGGGTCTGTTACCCAGTCCTTTTCCAGAGAGACTCACCAGAGTCTCTAGAGTGACAGAGAGAAAATGGTGATGCAGATAACAGAAAGATGAGATTTGCCATCCAACTCAAGGCTCTGTTTGCATGCTAATTTACTCATTGAATCATTCTGGACATTTACCAGCATTGGGCTAGACACAGGAAGATGACTTCTCCTTTACTGAGAAGATTAAAGCCATCTAACAGGCCTTTTCATAGTCTTGCCACTCTTAAGCAAAGTTTCTCAGAACTTTCATTCCCATCCTACCCCATTCCTTCCCATTTGACAATGGGAGGGTGTATGTGTGTGCGGGGGGGGGGTGGAGGAGAAGTAATCACTACCCACATAAACCCTCACTGGCATTCCAGGCCCTGAACCTATCCCTCCCACCTCTCCAACTCATGTACATCTTTCCCAGTAACTCCTTGTCATCTATAGGCCTACCAGGTGTCCCCATCACAGACCACATGGTCACTTCTCTCTTTTTCCTGAACTGTTACTCCCTATGATTCCCATTGCCCAGGCTTTCTCAGCCTTCTTAACTGCTTCCTCTCGGCCTCTTCCCCTAATGCCTCTTCCTTCAACCATCTGTCAAATTCCATTTTTGCCAAGGTTTTGTCTCTGACCTCCTTTACCTTTCTTGTTCTCTTTTTTTTTTTGCAGAATCAAGGGAACAGGTGTTAATATCAGGGTAATTAATTAACCTTGAACCTTACATTTGTCTAAGAATTCATTTTTATGTAATTATGTTTCTTTGTCTCAGGACTAACTTTAGACTGAAAATGAGCATTTAATGAAAATTAGAAATGACAAACGCTAGACACTACTTTCATAGAGCATGCATTTTATTCTTAAAGGTCTTGTTTTTCAAATCCAAGGCTACAAGCTAAATTCTTAAGTAATTTGACAAGTTCATGTTCTACGTGCTTTTTAAGCCAACTTAGAGAAGGAATATTGATGGCAAGGAAATCATGGTCTTTGCAGTTTTAAAGACAACTCACACTGTTGTCTTAACTGCACACAGTTTGATCAGCAAGCTCCCCTTTTTGCTGTTTTCTTGACCACTATTCATTATCATTTTTATGGCAACCTGAAATCTGTCCTCTGCTATAAATGATACAAGATTCTATAAACTATCCATAATCAGACAAGAAGCAACAATTTGCTTAATTTCTTTGTAATTGTTCTTTGCCAGCTGACAAGAATTCATCAAGCCAGTCTAACAATACAAACAGCTTTTCTAACTAGACAGTTGGGAACAGAAAACCCTCTATTAAACTACAGATGAGAGTAATTGGTTTGAGTCTCAATTGTTAACAGTCTAGTTGGGCAGATGCCTGAAGCTGCCTGAGCTACAATTGCTACCTTTTTTTTTTTGGAAAGAAAGAACATTCATTTTATCTATAACACCGTTGAAAATTTCAGGATCAACAGGAGAGAATCATCTGAAAGATGTTTTTGTGATTCCAGTTCTCTGGGTTTCCTAAATAGTAGAAGGGCTATTTGTTAGACACGGGCACAGATCCAGAGGAAGAGGAAATGTCAATTCATCAATTCCATGGATGCAAACAGTGACAGGAGTGCCCAAAATGAGTCGTTCTGCTGCCTGCAAACTCCATAAGCAATGAGTAATAGACACCTGTCATAGCTTGAAAGATTTCATATATGACACAGACCAAGAAATCAAATCCTAAACTTAGAAAAAGTATAGAAAATCATTTTGATAGCCTGATGATTTTTAAGGGAAGGGTTGAGGTGGGAAACACAGCTCAGAATCTCATAGGACGTGAAGGAATTTTTTTTTTTTAAGATTGAAAAATACGGTTTAATTAGAAAATAAACTGGAGAGGGAGAGAGAGCAGATTCACTTCCCCAAAGTAAGGGAGGCAGCCAAAGCTTAGGAAAACATGGCTCAGCCAGATTACAAAGAGCCACATGGCTAGGCCAGGGCTTAACAAAAGCATGGCTGGAGGTGAAGGAATTTTTAAACCACACATGTTATCTTCTGTTTCTGAGAAGATGGAGTAGATGCACTTCTCCTGATTCTTTTTAAGTACATCTAAAACCTCTGGAATATATATATGTGAATAAAACATAAGACTCCAAAAAATGAAAAAAAAGAAAAAAGTAGATTAGTTAGAGATCTCAGTACTCAAGGAGTGAGAGTGGTAAGTTCCTTGAATTTTTTTTTTTTAATATACCGTAAGTCCAAGAATCGGAGCTAACAAAATCAGTAACCCAGAAATGCCAATGAGTATTGAAGAGGGGCGAGGAGAAGAAAGGAAAGAGGGAGAGAGGAAGGAAGAAAGGGAGGAAGGGAGGAAGGGAGGATGGGAGGCAGGGAGGGAGGCAAGCAGACAAGCAGATCTGCTCTCTTCAGGTAAAGAACCAGAAAGGAGCCGGGCTCGGTGGCTCAGCCTGTAATCCCGCGCCTTGGGAGGCTGAGGTGAGTGGATGGCCTGAGCCCGTGGGTTCGAGACCTCAACTCTACAATATATCAAAAAATTAGCCGAGCATGGTAGCGTGCGCCTGTAGTTCCAGCTACTTGGAAGGCTGAGGCGGAAGGATCACCGAAGACCAGCAGGTCGAGGCTGTGGTGGCCGGGAGCGGCCACTGCACTCCAGTCTGGGCAACAGAGTGAGACTCTCAACTAAAAAAAAAAAAACAAAAAAACAAAACAAAACAAAAAAAAGAACCAGAAAGGTACAACCTAGCCAAGGCAGAAAACTTTTAGAAAATACCAGCCAATTTTTTTTTTTGTAAAGACAAGGTCTCACTATGTTGCCCAGGCTGATCTCGAATTCCAGGCTCAAGTGAGTCTCCCCCTCGGCCTCTCAAAGTCCTGGGATCACAGATATGAGCCAATACCACAGAAAAAAACTGCAGCTTCATCCCCAACCCCACTAGCAAAGGCTTAGTAAAGACTAAACTTATATCCTTGGACTGGTATAATGAGGCACAGCAACTCATCACCAGGAGGCTGAGTGGAGAGCTGGGACTTCTATCCCAACTGGGCATTAGTGAACAACCCATCCCCCCTTGGCGGTACCAGTGGAGACCACAGGGGGATTCTGAACTTCTAATTCCCAACCAGCAGAAATGAGGTACTCCTCCCTTCCCTGATAGGGTAGTGTCAGAGAAGGCTTAATGGAGAGTCAGGAATTCTACCCCTGTTCAGTAGCAACAGAGCCACTCTTCCATGGTGTCAGTAGAGTCCACGTTGGGATAGTAATAAGGCAGCCCTTCCATTCTCAGTCAGAGTGATATCAGTGGAAGTCTAGTGGTGAGGTTATACTCCTATTTCTGCCCAGCAGTAACAAGGAGGTCCTCTTTCCCCATGAGTATCAATAACGAATATGTGGAGAGTCTGGACTTCCATGTCTGCCTGCTAAAGTAAAAGGTTTCAATAATACATAGTCTTAAAAGAATGCCCAAAATGTCTAGGTTTCAACAGAAAATCATTAGCCATACCAAGATCCAGGAAGACCTCAAACTGAATGACAAACAATAATCAACATATGCCAACATCATGATGACCCAAATGTCAACATTATCTGACAAGAATTTTAAAGCAACCATCATAAAAATGTTTCAACAAGCACTTATAACCACACTTGAATCTAATGTGAAACAGAAAGCTCCAGTTGGGCACAGTGGCTCATGCCCATAATCTCGCACTTTGGGAGACTGAGGTGGGAGACTTGCTTGAGTCCAGGAGTCCAAGATCAGCCTGGGCGTCATAAACCTAGTCTTTATGAAAAATCAAAAAATTATCTGGGCGTGGTGATATGCACCTGTATCCTAGATACTTGGGAGAATGAGGTGGAAGGATCGCCTGAGCCTAGAAGGTTGAGGCTGTGGTGAGCCATGATCGTGCCACTGCACTCCAGTCTGAGGGACAGAGTGAGACTCCAAATCTAAACAAACAAACACATAAATAAGACAAAGAAAAAAATTTGAAAGCCTGCATTACTGATAGAAAAAAATTTAAAAGATGATAGATTTGTTATTAGAAATCACATATGCTAGGGGAAAAAAAGACATATTTTTCAATTACTAGAAGAAAAGAACTGACTAGGTGCAGAGGCTTGCACCTGTAATCCCAGCACTTTGGGAAGACAAGGCAGGAGGATTGCTTGAGGCCAAGAGGTCAATACCAGCTATGACAACATAGTGAGACCCTGTCTCTACAAAAAAAATTTTTTTAATTTAAAATTTTTTAAAAGAAAAAAGAACTATCAATCTAGAAAGTATTCATCAGAAATGAAAGAAAATCAAGACATTCTAAGATAAAGAAAAAAAAGGTAATTTGTCAAGAGTATACTTACCCTAAAAGAATGGCTCAAGAAAGTTCTCTATGCCAAAAGAAAATTATAAAAAAAGGAATCCTGGAACATTAGGAATGAAAAAAGAGCAAAGAGAGAAGCAAAAACAGAAGTGAATAAAATAGACCCTTCCTTCCTTCCTTCCTTCCTTCCTTCCTTCTTTCCTTATAAAAGAAGGAATCTTGAAACATTAGGAATGAAGAATGAAAAAAGAGCAAAGAAAGAAGCAACAATAGGAGTGAATGTAATAGTCTCTCTCTCTCTCTCTGTTTTTAGGTCGGGGTCTCAAAAAAACCTGAACAACAAAACTCTGCTGCCTAGGCTGGAGTGCGGTAACACGATCGCAGCTCACTGCAGCCTCGGCCTCCTAGGTTCAGATGATTCTTCCATCTCAGTCTCCTGAGTAGCTGGGACTTTGTGGTCACACGCGGATTTTATTCAACATGCAAAAGTTATAGCATTCCAATTTGAATTTATAGTAGTTCAACTTCAGTAACATACTTGAACTCCGCTCCTATACAGCTCTGTCCCTATCTCTTGTAGTTATTGATGTCACAAAATTACATCTTCACATACTGTGCATCTCAAAACATAAACTAATACTTGTTTTTTATAATACATTCTTCTCTTAAATTATGTAGAAAACAAAACGTGGAGTTACAATAATACTAGCTTTTAGATGAATAATTGATCTTTATGTATCAGTCTCTTAAAACACATAAGAAAACAAAAAGTAGAGGTACAGAGCATCTGTCTTTTTTTTTTTTTTTTTTTTTTTTGAGTTGGGAGTCTTACTCTGTCACTCAGACTGGAGTGCAGTGGCCGCTCCTGGCCACTGCAGCCTCAACCTGCTGGGCTCCAGCGATCCTTCCGCCTCAGCCTTCCAAGTAGCTGGAACTACAGGTGTGCGCTACCATGCCTGGCTTATTTTTGATTTACTGTAGAGGCGAGGTCTCGCCAAGTTGCCCAGGCGGGTCTTGAACCCGCGGGCTCAGGCAATTCACTCACCTCAGCCTCCCAAAGCGCTGGGATTACAGGCTGAGCCACCGAGCCCAGCCAGAGCATCTGTCTTAATTAGCCTGGGTTGCTATAGCAAAATAGTATACACTAGGTGGTTTAAACAACAAACATTTACTTTTCATAGTTCTGGAGGTTGGGAAGCCCAAGACCAAGGTGTCAGTTAATTTAGGTCTTGGTGGGGGCCCTCTTACTGACAGGGAGAGACAAAAGGGCAGGGAGGGTGAGAGCTCACTGGCCTCATCTTATAAGGGCACCAATCCCATCATTAAGACCAAGCCCTCATGGCCTTCTTTAAACCTAATTATCTCCCAAAGGCTCCACTTCCTTATATCACTACATATGGGATTAGTGACTCAACATATGAATTTTAGAGAGACTCAGACATTCAGTCCATAACAACCATTAAAAATAAAAAATTGTAAGGGAATGTGGCAGGCTGAATGGCCCCTCAAAAATGTCCATGCCCATAATCTCTTGAACTTGTGAATATGTTTGTTACATGGCAAAAAGGATTTTGCAGCTATAAAGGAGAGATTATCCTAAACTATCCAGGTAAACCTAGGGTAATGACATGGGCATGTAAAAGCAGAAGAACGCTCTTTTGCTAGAGTCAGAGAGATTTTAAGCATGAGAGGAAATGTACCCTGGAGAGGGCCATGTGGAAAGCTTGGGAAGCATTGCAGTCGGCCACTAGAAGCAAAGGCCAGCTCCCTGGCTGACAGCCAGCACAGAAATGGGAACCAATCACCAAGAAAGTGAATTCAGCCAACACTCCGAATGGTCTCAGAAGGTGATTTGTCCCCAGAGCATCCCATAAAGAACACAGCTCTGCCAACACCTTGATTTTAGCCTTGTAAGACTCTAGCAGGTTCGCATCAACTGATCAGATTCTGCAAATCCTCTGCTCTGAGTCCGTCCGGTCTGCCCCAACCTCAGCTTTCTATCCTTTGAAAACACTAAGAATAATGTCCCTGCATCAGTTTTTACTCGAGCCAATCACTTGCCATGACTGGAACAGGGATCATACCCAGATTGCTCTTTGCCCCAATAGTCACTAAGTACACTAAGATGAACGGGAACTAGTGGGTGAAAGCTCATGAACTCAAGGAGCACAATGGACACAGCACAGGTATTGACTGGGCTCCCAAGAGCAACTGTATTGTCACTTATAGGGCAAACAGCAATGCCTATGTCTGGAGTCAGAAAGATGGTGTCTGGAAGCCAACTCTGGTGATCCTGAGCATTAATCGCGCAGTCACTTTTGTGAAGTGGTTCCCCGCCGAGAGAACAAATTTGCAGTGAGAAGTGCAACACAACTCACTTCTGTTTGTTACTTTGAGTCTGAAAATGACTGGTAGGTAAGCAAGCACATTAAAAAGCCAAGTCGATCCACGGTCCTGAGGTTAGATTGGCATCCCAACAATGTATTGCTGGCAGCAGGATCACGTGACTTCTGATGCAGCGTGTTTTCTGCCCACATTACAGAAGTGGGTAAGAACCCAGCCAACACGTCATAGGGCAGCAAGATGTCTTCCGGTCAGCAGATGTCACAGCTTGGAGGCGGTGGCACTGGTGGCTGGGTTCATGGGATCAGCTTCTCTGCCAGTGGGAGCTGTCTGGCCTGGGTCAGCTACGACAGCACTGTTTGTTGCTGATGTCTCAAAAAGTGTGCAGGTCTCAAGTCTGAAGACAGAGTTCCTGCCACTCCTGAGTGCATCATTTGTCTCCGAGAATAGTGCTGTAGCTGCTGGACATGACTGCTGCCCAATACTCTTTAACTACGATGACCACAGCTGCTTGACTTTTGTCTCCAAGTTAGACATTCAGAGTTCCTGCCACTCCTGAGTGTATCGTTTGTCTTGGAGAATAGTGTTGTAGCTGCTGGACATGACTGCTGCCCAACACTCTTTAACTACGATGATCATGGCTGCTTGATCTTTGTCTCCTAGTTAGACATTCAAAAACAGAGCATCCAGCGCAACAAGTCTGCCATGGAATGCTTCTGCAACATGGACAAGAGGGTCACGAACCTTGGAGATGATACACCAGAATGGCATCACTCAAGTGTCTGTTTATGAGGTGGACAAGAAAGATTGTTGCAAAATTTTGAACTACTGGTATTGATGGAGCCATGACAATTTGGGATTTCAAGACCTTGGAGTCTTCTATCCAGGGCCTCCAGATAATATGTAGCTGAGTGAACTCTACCATCCAGCATGACAAACTGGTTGACTGCAGCACTGTCATTTGCATGATAGTGAGAACAGCCAACCCTGAGAAACACTGAAAACACATATTGCACAAATGTTGTGAGGTTTGGTTTGAATATAAAATTGGTGAAAGTGTTGGTTTTAAAAAGTAGCAGTGAAATTTTTTTTGTGTGTGACTATTTCATTCCATTTTTGACCAAAGTTTCTCTTTAAGTGGTTTATTAAGGAAAATTGTCACACTAAATTAAAAGAAAGAGTAAGGGAGATATGTAAATTGTCCACTAGAAAATTCAACAAAAATATTGAATGTGGAAAAAAAAAAAGATCCTAGCAGAGGACCATGTTGAATCCATCCAACTTCTGATCTACAGAAACTGCAAGATAATAAATTTATGTTGTTTTAAGATGCTAAGTTTGTGGTAATTTGTTATGGTAGTGATAGAAAACTAATATAGGGGACTTGTTTTAGATGAAAAACAGCTATAAAAGACATTCTTGGGGGCAGATAGGAAATTAATATATGAACTGGGTTATAAATAATATTATGGAATTACTGTTAATTTTCTTAATTGTCAAAATGGTATTGTGGTTATGTAGGAAAATGGCCTACTTAGACAGGAATGCTGAAGTACTTATGGGCAAGGGGCCATGATGCCTTCAAGTTATATTCAAATAATTCAGGAGGAAAACAAGAAAAAATATATATGTATAAATAAAGAGATAAAGCAAATATTGCTTACTCTAGGAAAAAGGCATATAAATGTTCATTGTACTATTCTTTCAACCTTTTTCAATGTCTGAAAAATTTTATTTTTATCATAAAAAGTTGGAGAAAAAAGTGTGCTGGACACCAAAGAACATACACTATGTTATTCCATTCATCCAACTTTAACAAAACATATATAGATGAAGTTTTGTAGAGATCAATGGTGGTGACAGTTGTATAACAATGTGAATCTACTTAACACCACTGAATTGACGCATAAATGGTTAAGAGTAAATTTTATGCTATGTATATATTTCCATAATAAAAAAATAATCATCTAAGAAAAAAATCCCACATATGCAGGTGGTAAAACTATACTGAAAACAAGGCACTAGTGATCACCGGTGTTAGAACAGTGGTTACCAGTAGTGAGGAAAGACAGGTTGTGACTGGAAGAAGATATATACTGTGCTTCTAGGTGCTGCTAATATTTTATTTCTTAACCTAGGTGGTAGCTATGTGTTACATTAATGTATCAAGCTACACATACATGTTTTATGCTCTAGTCAACATGTCTAATATTTCACAGTGAAAAGACATTATGAACATAATTCTTGTATGCAAAAATATTGCCTAGTCTTCAAAATTTGTCTTTATTATTCATTCATGTTTTACCTTATGCCAGAAAGAACTTATGGACCTGTATTTTGATTCCTGCCTAATACGGTTTGGGAGCGTGATCATTCCTAAGATTCTTTTTTCTGAATAAAAAACCAAAATCACGGACCCACTAAAGCAGCAACTCTGGGGGTGAGGACAAGAAATCTGTGCTTTAACAAGCCCCCTTGGTGATTCTGATGCTTGTCAAAGTTTGAGAACCACTGGTGTAAGTATGTGCAAAGATATTCCTTGTTATTTCCTTTTTGTTTTTTTGGGTTGGAGTCTCACTCCATTGCTCAGGCTGGAGTGCAGTGGCATGCTCAAGGCCACCCCAGCGTCGACCTGCTGGGCTCTGGCGATCCTTCTGCCTCAGCCTTCCAAGTAGCTGGAACAACAGGCACGCGCTACCACGTCCGGCTAATTTATTTTTTATGTATTGTAGAGACGAGGTCTTGCCAAGTTGCCCAGGCTGGTCCAGAACCTGCGGACTCAGGCACTGCGAGGTCCACTCACCTCGGCCTCCCAAAGTGCTGGGATTATAGGTTGAGCCACCGAACCCAGCCTTCCTTGTTATTTTCATGAAGTAACAGCTTTATCTTCAAGACCTTTAAGGTATTGCTTTCCAATACACTTAAAGTTCATTGTATCCATACAACTAGTCTTTCATTCTATCAAATGAAACCTGGCTGATGTGCAAGACTTATCTGGAAGCCTAATTCAACCACAGACACAGAGATTTTGTACCCTTATTTTCCTAAGGCATTTAAAGAGTGATCTAATCTCTCCCAATAACAAGTAGCACTCCCTTGGGAAGAAGCTGAAGCTCAGAGAAGCAACAGATTGTGCTCACCATTGGTCCATCTTGTATCAATAGCAAGATCCATCACCAAAACCCAGGTCTCCAAGATGAGCCAAGAGCCTGTCTCCAGGAAGCATTTAATGAGCATCGAATTGGGAAATTCTATTCCATGAGCTAGAGTGTGCATGCCTGATAGGGAAGACTTGACTGTGCTCATGATCACCAACTGGGACTGCAGACAAAACAAACAACTTCCTTGAATAGTCACATTTGCCGAACAGCCCCAGAAGCCCTCCTTCCTTCAGGCTAAAGAGTCCAAGAATGCCATCTTGACTGAGGCAATGAAGAGCGTGCCTCACATGTTTTAGGCTGGTAAGTCTTGAGCGGGCACAGCTCCATGTGAGGTCAACAATAAGTGTGCCACTTGTTAATGAGGAAATGTGGTCCCCAACCTCAAGGCGATGGATGACAGTTCTGAACACTAACCCTTCCGTACCAGCACCAACCTCCTGTAAACAGAAAAGCACTAAAAAATAAGCTGTCAAATCACTTCAGCCAAAACAAAAGGACAGCCTTCCCCTTCCCAACCAAAGGAAAAACCTTCAGGAAAAGGTTTTCTGGTTCTGAGGGAGAACGAGTAATCCAGAGCCAGAGCTCTGCCAGACTAACTGCTTCACCTCTGTGAGGGCTTGAAAGAGGAGTAGGTGAGTCGAACATTCGGGTGCCTGTTACACGTCGTCAAGGCAACCATGGCTCCAAGCTCTCACAACAGGAATCTTCCCAATCATATTTTCATGTACTCCCTTGCCCCAAGTTCTTTTTGTTTTAAGCTGTTCCTTAAATTCTTTTAAAATAAAAAACATTTTAAAACATATCTTTTTATTATTCAGGAGACATTATTTCTAATAGTTCAAGCCTTTCTATCAGAGGTCTAATCCTCTATTTAAACAAAGTGCCAGGATAGTAAGGGCCTTGAAGCAATAATAATTTTCACTTTGTAATCACACAAATCTTGCTGTCTTTGAAAATAAACTCAAGACAAAATGATGCTGAAGAGTCTATGTATTTTAGATGGGAAGGGAACACTTCTCCCTAACTACAATAACAACGTGAGGGTAGGAAGAAAGGACTAAAACAAAGACCAGCAGAAGTGCGAGCAATCAAAACCATGATATAAAAAATACTTATAAGACAACCAGGGAAATTTGCAGACTGGGATTCCATGATACTAAGGTATTACTGTTAACTGTTTTAGATGTGATAATGGAATCGTGATTACATGAAAGCAAGCAAGACAGTCAAGAGCCTTCATCTTAAAAGATATATACTGATATAGATCTTATATTCAGTAATCTTTACTGAATTCTTTACAGATAAAATTAAATGATGGAAAAAATGCAAGTATATAATAATGAGAGAAAAAAGAAAGAAAGAAATTACGTGATGGAGAGAAAGCGAAGAGAAGCAGAAGTGAAGATGTCTGTGCTGGAAGGGAATACCACAAACCCCTCAGTGACCACTCTGCTTTATGCAGGCTGTGAGGCATTGATGGATAAAACTTGGAAGAATTCAAAGTCACCAAAAGGCCTGCCCCAGCAAAAATTCAAATACAGCACAATTCTGTGCTGTCAACAGCTTCCATTTACATGCAGCCTCTGTGGCTGTTCTGCAGATAACCACACTCTAGACCCCTCTTAGCCCACATGGCCTGCAGGGAAGAGTGTGAGTTCACATTTTGAGTTTCAATAGACAACTGTCTTAGAGAGCAGCAATTCCTGCATTCCCCCAGTCCCTCCACGGATAAAGCAGTCAGTCTTTCTATGGGGCACCAATATGTACAGAAGACAACGTAGAAGCACAAGGAAGAAATCAGACAAAGGAATTTAAAATTCAATGAAAATGGGTGCAAGTAAAAACTCATAAGATCTCCACAATTAAGAAACTCTTGATTATGCCACTAAGAGAAAACAAGAAAAGTTGAGTTAATCCAGACATCACTTATACACAGTCCTGGAATGTTTCCTTTTGCTTTTTTTAAACTTTTTGCTGGAGTATGGGTGTTTGAGGATTGCTCAGCAAGCACACAAACAAATAATAAAGCTCTCCTCTAGTAGACTCCACAGGCATTATTTAGAATTCTACCTGGTTTGGACTGTTTTTCCTCATACACTTGTCTGATTTTGAAGGAAATTCCTAGGGACTGCCACCAAAACAATTATCCAGATGATTCCTGATGAAAACCAGGTCCCAGAGTCTACTTCAATCAAGACTCAGAACCAAGACCAAGTCTAGAACCAGCTCAGGTACCAGAGCACTGGTGAAAAGGTAGAGATCGAAGTCAAACACACATGCCTCAGTGGGCCCCACCAGACAAATTAGAAACTAGCTCTGTAATGTAACACAAGAAACTCATAGGGCCACCCACCAGGGCCAGTTCATGATCCTTGAAGCTGTAACCTGAACCCATGAGAGTAGACGGAACGCAGTCCACACCTTCTCCTTCAAAATGTTGCCAATTATCCCATCAAGCGAGTGTTTCACAAAGACACATCTCTCTTCTCTTTCATCATACAGTATGGAATTTTATTTCCTCTTTACTCCTCCCTCAGTAGACGCTCAGCTATTCAAATTCAGCTTTTAGTTTCTTACTTTCCTTCTCCTCAAGATGATACAAGCTGTTTTGAGAATAACATCTGAAAAACTGAAACACAGTACTGTGTGAAAAGGCATCATTTGCTTACCATTTTGGCTCACCAGAAATGCATTAATTCCAGAAATATACACTTTTTTTAAATGCAGAGAATTAAGTCATAATTTTATGTAAGAAAGATGAAAATGGAGCTCAAGAGCTGGACCATTCCTATAGGGCTTCCCCTCTAGGAAGAGGTGGGAAGAATGAGGCTATGACCCAGGTTTTAAAGTTGGCTTTCTCTCTCTGGGGGAGAAAGATAACATTTCTGAGCCACCTTATTTTTAAAATATTTTGTTAATTGCCAGCTAGCCATCTGTTAAATTGTCTGGTTTTTATGAGACTTCAGGTATGTTACTTGCAAAGAGCACAGATTTGTCTCATCAATGAAATAAACAATTCCTCTATCTCCTCACTTTGCTACTTTGCATACACCAGATTGTAAAGGTTTAATCAAAAGCACTTGTGGACTTCTGGGCAAGAGGGCATCATAATCATATATATTTAAACTTGTTTCCATTATTCTCATTAAAATGACCAGCAGGATATAAAGATAGGGGTTGAGGGGGTTTGGTCAAAGGAATACACCAAGACTGGGAACAAAAGTAGGAAAAAGGTGACATCAACTTGCCACAAATACCAAGGAATTTTGGCAGGTGGGACTGGATTGAAGAAGAGTGCTGTAAGCCAAATAGCAACTCCTCCTCCTAAGAAGAGGCTGGTTCTTGAGAAGCAGGGCTCTGGTACCCCTACTCAAAAGGACATGGTCCAAGAGGGACAGGAGTATGGAACAGATAGATGGAAAGCCCACAAACTGGCCATCTCTGGCATGGTGGCTCAGCAGTACTTCAAGCAGTCATGGTCAGTGTGAATCTGTGACCCAACTCATACTTGGGCAGAGATCAGACCAAAGAGAAAGATGCACAGAGAGCAGTGACTTTCCCATACCCAGGCAAGAATAAATGACACAGAAATAAACGATGGAGACCATGGTAGAGCTTCCACTCCACTACCCCCAGGCTGATGGAGCTCTAAATCGATATCCTAGTTCACATCACTCAGGAAACAGCAGGGAAAATCCATAGGTGTCTACAAAAAGATTCTGAACAAACATGGAGAACAGGGCATTTCAAACCTATAAAAAAGGTTTATTACAGGAAACAGGGCAGGCACAGTGGCTCATGCCTGTAATCCCAGGACTTTGGAAGGCCAAGGCAGGAGGACTGCTTGAGCCCAGGAGATCAAGACCAGCCTGTGCAACATAGTGACACTTTGTCTCTAACAAAAAGTAAAAAAATTTGCCAGGCGTGGGGGCATGTGTCTGTAAGTTCCAACTACGCAGGATGCTGAGGCAGAAGGATCGCCTGAGCCCAGGAGATAGAGGCCCCTGTGAGCCATGATCATTGTGATCATGCCACTGCACACCATCCTGATTGAGACTCCTGACTCAAAAAAAAAAAAAAAAAAGATTTATTACAGGAAACAAAAATAAATCTTCAAGGGCACTTGCTTGTGTTTAAGAAAATTTCTGAACATACACAGCCTACGAAGATAAATAAGATAGCAAAATAAGAAGCAAAAAAAAAGCCATCTGATCAAAAGGCTTGAGAAAATATGGGAACCAAATGAGATGAAGAAAAAAATAATAAATCTAAAAATACAACAGCAAAATTAGTATCTGTACTAGAAATCATACAAAATAGCATTCGTTCTATAGAAATGGAATCAGTGGTGCAGAAAGTAAACACAAGAAGTTCTTCTAGAATGTAGAGAAAAAGGAGACCAAAATCATGAGAGATGGTGATAATGATGGAAAACAGTGAACTGACTGAATGCAACAGTCAGCGTTCTTGAGAAAGAGTCCTGTGAAACTGCCACAACAGACTCACAGCTATGGCTCAAAAGTGGTCACCAAGCACCAGGCAAAATCAAAGCAAAGGGATCAACACTGAGATCCATTCAGATGAAAAATTTAAAAATGTTAAATGGCAAGAGCAGAGTCATTCTTAGTTAAATCAGACAAAAACAAGAGTTAAAAACAAAATTTAAAAATCTTTCATTTGTGAACAGATGTGCTTTTTAAAAGGACTACTGATAAGCTTAGAAATCAGTAAAAGAACATTCACATTTAAGTAATTTATATGACTATGACTATAAAACTCAAAGCAGACACCAAATACAATGTTCAAGAAATGATACACAATCCGAAAAATTGTAATGTAGAGTAAATTAAGCCTAAAATCTCAGGATAGACCAAAAATAAACAAAAAAAGCCCTGAAAATAGGTTTAGAAAGTCGGAAGTGTATCTGCTACTGTTCTTATTTTGCATGGGGGTCATGAGAAATATAGTGTTTTATTTTTTATATTGATACTAAACATGTGTGCGGGTTTTAAAGAAAAACCCTTAAAGCTATCTTTTAGCAGATCAAAAATTAGAATCAATATTTTTCAAAACTCTATAGTAAAAAGAAAACAAAATCTATAAGGCAAGACACCATGAAAAAAAAAAAAGAACACCTAAACTATGTTTAAAAAAATCTAATTAGAAAGTAAGTACTAGTTATGAAAATAAATACACAGTTTTCACTTTCCTTCTAAACACAAAGACTCCAAATTGACCAAAAGAAGGTTTGCCCAAATAATCTGCCCAATGTTTAAATTTTTAAATTAACTGTATTTACAAATGATGCACCAACAGAAGTAAACAAAGGCTAAACTTTTTATTTTTTAATGAACAGGTTGGACTCAGTGGTTCAGCCTATAATCCCAGCACTTTGGGAGGCCAAGGCAAGAGGATTGCCTGAACCCGTGAATTCGAAACCAGCCAGGCAACTTAGCAAGATCTCAGCTCTACAATAAATTTTTAAAAAATTAGCCAGGCATGGTAGCACGTCTGTAGTTCCTGTTACTTGGAAGGCAGAGGCGGAAGGATCGCCAGAGCCCAGTAGGTCAACATTGGGGTGGTCGTGAGTGTGCCACTGCACTCTAGCCTGGGCGATGGAGTAAGACTCCAACTCAGAAGTAAATAAATAAATAAATAAATAAATAAATAAAATAAAATGAACAAAACATGTCAAGGAAAGAGGAACACAAGAAAGCAAGGATGGCATTGTTCGTAATAGACAATGAGAGGATACTTCTGTTACCAAGTACTAAAACCAATTATAGAGCAATTATATAATGGAAAATAGTTCAGTAATGACATAATAAATGGATCAGATGAACAGAAATAGAACTTAGTATATAATAATAGTATAACTTGGTCTACTACAAAGGTAGCCTTATAAATCAATGAAGACAAAGGATTGTGTAAACATTTAAATACAAAATCAATTGGTGATTTAGAAAAAGAAGTAATTCCTTATGTTATACCATATGCTAAAATAATTCCAGGGAAGTGTAAAATTAAACCACAAAAGATCAAGAAGAAAACATAACTGTCTTTATCTCATCTCAAACAAGGTCTTTCCAAGTACATACCGGTATGCTAATAATATCCCACTATAAACAAAATGCAAGGCAAACGACAGACTGAGGAAAAGTATTTGTAACAAAATAAAAATAATTAAGGAAAGGATAAATACTCCCACAAATATGGGCAAAAGACATGATTAGACCATTCCCATACACACCCCCGAATATAAACATTCACGAAAAAAACTCACTATCACCAACAATAAAAGAAATACAAATGAACACAACTATGTAATAACTTGGAAGAGTAAATTTATATAGATTTTATGGAAGGTAATTTGGCAATACCACAAACCTTAAACTTGTTCTTGACCTTTTTGAGAATTCATATTAAGGAAATAATAAAATAAGTGCACAGACAGTTCCCAATTTAAGATGGCTCAACTTAGCTATTTTTCTACTTCACAACGTGCGAAAGAGGTATGAAAGAGACAGGTATTCAGTACAAAGCAGTATGACACCCTCGAGATGCTGGGCAGTAGCAGCAAGCCACAGCTCTCAGTAAGCCACAAGATCATAAGGTTAAGAAACCAGTACTCCACAGTGGACTGTGCTGCCAGATGATTTTGTAGACTAACGTGAGTGTTCTGAGCATATTTAAGGTAGGCTAGGTGAAGCTATGATGTTCAGCAGGTTACATGTATTAAATGCATTTTTGACTTAATATTTTCAACTTATGATAGATTCATCAGGACATACTCCAATTGTAAGTAGAGGAACATCTGCACCAAGATTTTTGCCCCAAGTGTGGGGGAGGAACACAGTAGTTATAGCCTGGACAGTGTATAAAACCCAGCCTTGCCACTTGGGTGACCACAATAAAATGCCACAATAAAATGACATCAATAAAAGTGCCTTTTAGAGCTTCCTAAGGAACCAAAGAGATAATAACGTAATACCTACTTGATCCATGGTAAGTACTGGTCCATGGTAAGCAAGTACCCAGTAACTATTAGGCAGTAGCAATAGTAGAGTGGTGATATTTATCTACATCACTACATTATAGGTTCAAAATTAGAGGAACATCTGCACCAAGATTATCTAATTCCAGGCTCATGCCTGTAATTCTAGCACATTGAGAGGTAGAGATGGGAGGATTGCTTGAGATCAGGTGTTCCAGACCAGTCTGGGCCACACAGGGAGACACTGTCTCTATAAAAAAGGAAAAAAATTAGCCAGGCCTGGTGGCACGTGCCTGTAGTCCCAGTTACTTGGGAGGCTGAGGTCAAAGAATCATCTGAAGCCAGGCTCGGTGGCTCAGCCTGTAATCCCGCACCTTTGGGAGGCTGAGGTTGAGTGGATTGCCTGAGTCTGTGGGTTTGAGACCCACCTGGGTAACTTGGCGAGACCTCATCTCTACAATAAATCAAAATGAGCCGAGCGTGGTAGCGTGTGCCTGTAGTTCCAGCTGCTTGGAAGGCTGAGGTGGAAGGATCGCCGGAGCCCAGCAGGTCGAGGCTGCGGTGGCCGGGAGCAGCCACTGCAGTCCAGTCTGGGTGACAGAGTGAGACTCCAACTCAAAAAAAAAAAAAAAAAAAAAATCATCTGAGCCCAGGAGGTAGAGGCTGTGGTGAGCTATGATCGTGTCACTGCACTCCAGCCTGGGCAACAGAGCGAGACTCCAACTTTAAAAAAAAAAAAAAAAACCTCTTATCTAAAATGTTGCCAGCAAGATGTGCTTCAGAATTAGGACCTTTTTGGATATTAAAAGAAAATAACAGTGCATTTACCTAACTAGGTCTGAGACAGAACTGATAATTTTACTATTCCTATAGCTAAAGATATGAATATTCATTTTAAGTGAGATAAACATCAGTTCAAGTTTTGCAGTCAAATAAGTTTTGAAAAAGCTTTCACTTTTCAAAGTTTTCTAGAGTTCAGATTTGCACAAGAGGGATGGAGAATCTGTATTTATAATAGAAAAACATTAGCCTCTATCTAAATGTATAATAATAAGGGGTAGGTTAAATACTTTACAATATATTCATAAAACAGAAAACTCAGTTATGAAGTTACTTTTTCAAAGAATATTTAACCAAGTATGAAAATGTTCATGAATACTAGGTAAAAAAAGATAAAAATATATGCGCTATGAATTCAACTTTGTAAAAGTAAATTATATAGATGTTTATAATTCCAGAACAAAAGATTGCAACCTACACCAGGATATTAAATTAGCCACACTATATTCTTTTATACTTCTCTGTATTTTCTAACTTTTTATGATGATTAGGACAAATGATTTTTAAGTAATTTATGGTTGAGGCCCTTGTACAAGACTAGGCTAGTTATTACTCTAGAGGATTAATGAAGTTGATCTTTGCCTTCAGGGAATCTACAGTCTAATTCCTGAAGGGCTCTGGGCAATACCCAGTCCTCTCTGCTCTGGACTATATTTCATTCTCTATCTATGATTCCTACTGGTACCCCAGGTCAGCTTGACTCAGGCATCAAGACTTTATACACTTCGACAAAATGAAACACTGGTGACCTTGCAAGTCAGTGATAAAAAACAGCATCAGTGGTGCAATTAGAACTCAATTCAGCCCATGCCATTATTTAAAGGAGTTACAAAAACAATAATAATGTAGGGCCTATTCAAAAGTGTTTGATTTTTGCTCTTTTTCACTGTACTCATCAAATTTCAATCATTTAAGAAATTGTTGGGGGAAGAGGAAGGAGACTTTGCCTTTGTTCCAGTGTTTCCCCTGAGTAAAAGGATATAAACCTGACAGGCCCAGCAATGAAAGTCTTATTTATTCCATGGAGTAAATGGGATGCTAAAAGGGATCATGGATTGGCCAGAGATTTGAAGGGCTCAGTTCACATGTAGTATGAGTATTCCTAACACCCAGGTGGTCTTCTGTGAACTCCTCCAGGATTTGGAATTCCTTACTGGTTTAATATACAGTCTAAAAGTGTATGACAAAAGTGACAGATCATATTGGGCTGCTCTGAGCCACAGTTCTGAATTTGGAGCAAAAGTTAAATAAATGATCAACCAACACCTAATCACCTAAAGGACCAGAAGGTCATAGAGTCCAATAGTATTTTCAAACTATCTCTGAGAGCAAGAGAAATCTGTGAGCAAAGCATTTGCCACACAGAAATCATAGCCAACTATGAAGTTAAATAAGAAGTTAGTTGGGCGCAGTGGTTCATGCCTATAATCCCAGGGCTTTGGAAGGCTGGGTTCGAGACTAGCCTGGGCAACATGGCGAGACCTTGTCTCTACAATAAAAATTTTAAAATTAGCTACTTGAAGTAGTTCCAGCTACTTGAAGCAGAAGGACCACCTGAGCCCAACAGGCTGAGGTTGCGGTGGCCGTGAGCGTACCACTGCACTCCAGCCTAGGTAACAGAGTGAGACTCCAACCCCAAAAAAAAAAAAAAAAAAAGTTAATTCTCTCAGCTTAATCTCACAGAAAATTACTTGTTTGCAGGGCAAATTATCCACTCAAGATACTTTTTTATTTGAGGGTGCTAATCCTTCCCTCCTGCTTTCTGTCTCCCTCCTTTCCCTTCTCCCAACTCAAAGAAGAGGAATAGTCCTCTATGCAACAATAACCTTTCAGGAAAAAGGGTTGACTTACCCTATCCCAGCTGAAACACAGGCCAAGCCGATCAAGCTGTTTCCGCATGTGTTTAATATTACTGTGAAACAAAGGAAAGAAAGTTTGGATTTTAGAGGGGAGTTAAAGTCATAAACAAACCACATTTTGAATGTAAAGGGAAACTGAAAAAAAATCTAAATTATGCAAAAGGGCTTTAAATGTTGCTTTGTCCCGGCAGAAAAATTAACCACCAAGAATCATCAAATACCAACAAATTAGAAGACGCCCATTTTTTGGACACATACAGAATTCACTAGAAACAACAATGGATCTTTGGCTAGGACTGCTTCTTCCCCTGGCCATTCAGATAGGCAACCCCACTGAGATGTACACTCCTGGCCCATCCAGATGTCCTATTCTGCAAGCATTTAAGGCATATTATTTACGTCAGGCATTTATAAGCTTAAAAGTGGCTGAAAACAAATGCCTTAATGCATAAATTATGGGAATCCAAAAGAAATCTTACAGTGCTTTGTTAATCAAAATCTAAAACTGTCCAACAATTGAGAAATAGGGAGAGAAGTGAGTTAATCAACTTGTAAAATGGAATAAGGACTAAATCATTTCTAACGCATCCTCTTTCAATTCAAGCAGACAGAAAGTACGAAAAACCAAGAAAAAGTCCTCTATGTGATCTCTGTTTAGTTAATAATAGCTTATTTATTCCCAGGCCCTGTACCAAGCACTTTGCAGAAAAATGATTAATCTTTATCCAGTCATATGAGGTAGGAACTATGACTATCCTTCTTTTACAGATAAGTAAACTGAGGCACAGAGAGGTTAAGAAATTTGCTTAAGTTAATCAGCTAGCAAGAAGACAAGGCAGGATTTGCTCCTACGTGGCCTGACTCAAGAGCCATTTTCTCAACCACTACGCTTCAGTAGAAAAGCTGGCAAACTTTTTCTGTAAAGGGCCAGATGGTAAATGTTTTCAGCTTTGTGAGCTATACAGTCTCTATTACAACTACTCAGCTCTGCTGCTGTTTCATGAAAGCAGTCATGGATGATATGTAAACAAATGGTTGTGACTATTCCAATAAAACTTTATTTATAGAAACAGGCAGGGCCAGATTTAGTTCACAGGTCATAGTTTGCCAACGCTTGGTCTGGCATATATCAAACTCATGCCATATTTGATTGATCTTATTTGAATCATCATTTCCTCCTTTTTTTTCCCCCATCAGTCTCAGTAATCAAGAAGTTACCATAATTGGAAAGGAAAAAACTAGGGGTTAGGAAGAAACAAGAGACATGGATATAGTAATAGAAGTGCAGTAGAAGTTTTTTACAATGTAGCCTTGGGTACAATGAAGCAAAGGGAGGTGAAAGATCCTGGGGGTAGGCCCTGGAACATCTCTCTCTTTTTTTCTGAGTTGGAGTCTCACTCTGTCTGCACTCAGGCTGAAGTGCAGTAGCACGATCACAGCTCACTGCAATCTCAACCTCCTGGGCTAAGGTGATCCTTCCACCTCAGCCTCCCAAGTAACTGGGACTACAGGCACATCCCACCACGCCTGACAAGTCTTTCGAATTTTTGGAGAGACGAGGTCCCACTATATTGCCCAGGCTGGTCTCAAACTCCTGCATTCAAGCAATTCTCTCACTTCAGTCTCTCAAAGTGCTGGGATTACAAGTGTGAGCCATCACGCCTATCCTGACTTTCTATATCCCTAAGGGGTGGGATGAGAAAAAAATTCCAGGTCTTTGTGAAAAGGGATGATGCAGTGGGCCCAGAAGGTTCTGTTGAATTCTGATGTGAGGCCCTCAGGACTTTATCAGGAAGGAGAGGGATGGGCACTGTTGGCTCCATCCAACAGTGTATATCGGGAAGCCTGAGGCTCTGGTAGAATTGGAATTTCGTTTTCCCTGGAGAAAGTCACACCCAGAATAAAGTGGCCACGTATTTCCACATTGAATGTATAAATTCCTCTTGCTTCTAAATGGTGAAGGCAAAAGATTAACAGAATTTTCAGAGAAAATGATAACAGTATTTGTATATATATCAAACTATGGTCAAGAAGACAAGAAGCATTATAGAAATTTAACAAATGTGACCCTCTTCTTTTCTTTTTCCTTCCAAATTTAAATACTCAAAGCATCAAAATAAATGCATTAATAAATACCCCAGACCCTCTTTGATATATCTTAAATAAGAACACAATGTGAGCCGGGCTCGGTGGCTCAGCCTGTAATCCCGCGCTTTGGGAGGCTGAGGTGAGTGGATTGCCTGAGCCCGTGGGTTTGAGACCCGCCTGGGCAACTTGGCGAGACCTCATCTCTACAATAAATCAAAAAATTAGCTGGGAGTGGTAGCACGCGCCTATAGTTCCAGCTACTTGGAAGGCTGAGGCGGAAGGATCACCAGAGCCCAGCAGGTCGAGGCTGCAGTGGCCGGGAGTGGTCACTGGACTCCAGTATGGGTGACAGAGTGAGACTCCAACTCAAAATAAAAAAAAAAAAGAATACAATGTGTTAAAAGACAAATGCCATACACAATCCTACTTACCTCTTGGCAGGATGCGATATTTTGTTTGCTTTGCTTTCTATTTCCCATGTACAGATCAAAAGATTTCTTTTTAAGGTATTCAAATGCTTTTTTCTTTTTAGATAGGGTCTCACTCTGTTACCCACGCTGGAATGCAGTAATGTGATCATGGCTCACTGCAGCCTGGAACTCCTGGGCTCCTGACCCTCCCTCCTCAGTCTCCCAAATAGCTGGGACTGTAGGAATGTGCCACCATGCCTAATCTTTTATTTTATTTTTTGTAGAGACAGGGTCTCACTATGGAACCCAGGCCGGTCTCAAAATCCTGGCCTCAAGCAATCCTCCTGTCTTGGCTTCCCAAAGTGCTAGGATTTATAGGTGTAAGCCACTGCACCCAGCCACAAGTGTTTGAACATGTTTATAAGCACATACCTTTGTGTCCAACTTCCTGGATGTAGATTCCTCTCAATCGCGGCATTTTCAGCAGGCAATCCAAAAGCATCCCATCCCATGGGGTTGATGACCTAGCACCCAGGAGAGAAACATCAGCCATGGCAAATTACTAAGAACTATACTGGTATACTCTTCTGGGCCATAATCAGCATTCTCTCCTGCTAACATGTTTTATCCTTTGCTGGATATTACAAACTAAGCATCTGAGAGCCAGCTGGCAACCTTTGATATAAGCCTAGAAGACAATTTAGAAGATTATACACCAAAGTGCCAGCAACAGGAGGTGTTTTCATGAGTACTTTTAATTTTCTTCTTGTCTGTATTGTCTGTAATGAGCCCAAATTGTTTTTCTGAAACTAGAGAGTTTCTTTCAATTTCCAAAATATGTATATATAAAACGTATAGGCTTTCAAAATGCTCACTTAATGTCAGTATTTTCAACTTAGGGAGCTGTGCTGTCCAATATGGCAGTCACTAGCCACATGTGGCTATATTTTACATTTAATTAAAATTAAACAAAATAAAAAATGCAGTTCCTCAATCTCACTAGCCACCTTATCAAGTGTGCAATAGCCACATGTGGCTGGTGGCTACTGAACCAGACAGTGCAGACATAGGATATTCCCACCACTGCAGAAAGTCCTACTGGACAGCGCTGCACTGCACGGGCATAATGACTGTTGTCTACAATGACCTGAGAAGGAAAGTCCACCCCAACCCTCCTCAGTGGCGCGGGTCTCCTCACACATCCCTCAGCGCTGGGCTCTAGCTTGCTGCAGACACCAGGGCTCTGCTCTTTTCCTTTCCTCTACCTCTCTCTCCTCGTTAACTGAAGCAACACGCTCTTCTGAAAGGCCCACTCCCCATTTCCACCTAAAGTCCATTCCTTTCTTCCCTACCAGTTAGGAATGGAACACCCCACTTCTACCCAAACAGTGAGGTAGAAACTAACTTAAAAATATATACAAGAACACAGCAGAAAACAAGACTGAAATGGTATTCCATAAAACAACTTTTGAGACTGGATAAAAGTAAACCTTCTGATCAAGCACTATACAGCATTCAAACTAATTCTGAAAATATATTTTTAAATTAATTGTAAATAGCTATGCTTTTAGTATAAGAAATGTTCCACATATAGTTTCCTCATCTCTCCTCAGTTTCAACATCTGTAAAATGGGAATGATAATAGTAACAAGCCTATCAGATCAAATGAGTTAATAAAAGAAAAGTGCTGAGAACACTGCCTGCCATGCAGTACAGTGCTGTCTGTAGTTTTGACCATTAGTATTATTATTGTTATTTTTATGGAGTACTGGTTTCTAATCACTTCCTGTAAGATATCTCCATTCTCCAAAGAACAAGGAATCACAGGATCTCCCCATCCCCTTATTTGACAGTTCAAGCAACTGCGGCCCAGCAAGAGTGAAACAGCCTAGGAGAAATTACCTTACAATAGGATAGGACAGTAAGGCACTCTTACAGTTACAGCTGAGCTGGCAGTTTCAATAGCAAGTTCTCTCAACCTAACTCACATGCCACAAAAAGGAAAAATGGCTTGAAATATGTGCTGTGGTATCAGGGAATAGCCTCAGAAGGCCAGGCTCTCTGCTCTTGTCAGAAAGACATCCTACTTAAAAAACTCAGTCCCCCACCACTCTCTGCAACTGACTCCAGTCACAAGGACACAGACGCCACTTCACTCTGAAGCTTGCCTATGTGGGAGGACTGCCCAAGGAGACCCTGATATTTCTTTTTTTTTTTTTTTTGAGTTGGAGTCTCATTCTGTTGCCCAGACTGGAGTGCAGTGGCCGCTTCCGGCCAATGCAGCCTCGACCTGCTGGGCTCCGGCGATCCTTCTGCCTCAGCCTTCTGAGTAGCTGGAATTACAGGCATGTGCTACCACGCCCGGCTGATTTTTTTTTTTTTTTTAATTGTAGAGATGAGGTCTCGCCAAGTTGCCTAGATGGGTCTCGAACCCACGGGTTCAGGCAATCCACTCACCTCAGTCTCCCAAAGCGCGGGATTACAGGCTGAGCCACCAAGCCCGGCTGACCCTGATATTTCTAGAAATCAGCTCAATCTAGTCAACTGCCTTGAGGTGGTTTTTGTTTTGATTTCTTTTGCCATTTTCTTTTTCTTATTTTTTCTTTTCTTTTTTTTTTTTTGAGATAGGGTCTCACTTTGCTGCCCAGGCTGGAGTGCAGTGGTACAATCATAGCTCACTGCAACCCTGAACTTCTGGGCTCAAGTGATTCTCCTGCCTTAGCTCCCCAAGTAGCTAGGACTACAGGTACATGATGCCATTACCATTCTTGGCTAGCGTTTTTGTTTTTTTTTAATACAGGGTCTCAATATATTGCCTAGGCTGGTCTTGAACTCCTAGTCTCAGTGATCTTCCCACCTTGGTCTCCCAAAGTGCTGGGATTATAGGTGTGAGCCACCATGGCCAGCCCATTGCTTTGCTTTTTAATCATGAAGAGAACCTGAGCTTATGTTCACACACATTTCCTTGGGTAATGATGAATAATCAGAAGCATTTGCTGGCACCACCCCAACACACAAGCCTATCAAAATTGGACATTTTCAACTAAAAAAATAGAGCTCGTTTTCTTCTATAAATAACTTTTTCTCTGATTATAGAAGTAATATATACTCACTATAATTTGATAAGTAGAGAAAAATATTCAAAAGAAAATATGACTCACCTATAATCCTACCGTGCAACCACATATAACCAGTTAGAAGTGGTAAATTTGTATCTGATTGAGATCACATTATTTATATGTGTTTTTTTCCTCCTATTTTTTTCATTGCACATATCAATGCATCCTCTTAGTGACTGTATTGAATGGCCTGCTGTATTTAACTGTTTTCCTAAAAGTTGTTTCCATTTTTCACTTTTACATATATTTTTTAAAAAACCAAGATGGACATTCTTGGGCATAAACTGTTGTGCATACATCTAACATTGTGTTTAGAAAAAATTCTAGAAGTGGAACTATAGGGTAAGAGGGTACGAAAAGTTTTAAGACTTCTGACATATATAACCAAATGGCAACCCTAGAAAGGCTGTAGCAAGTCCCCTTTCACCTGCATATGAGCACCTAAAGTTTTCTTTCATCTTTATGTCCAGCTCAAGGACTCTCTAATACTAGTATCACCCACTGGGCACTGGCCATCTCTGTTTCAGGTCCCATAAGATCCTTCCAATTGTCCCAAAGTGGACTCCTCTTGCAATCCCAGTTGCCAGATCTGTTCTCTCCCAAGTCCTTGTCCTAGCAGGTGGATACCCTCCCAGTGGCCGGAGCCACTGCCTTGAAGTCACACTTCCATCATGCACATTAGGATTTTTTTAAATTGGGTTTTAAAGGTCTTATGAAATAATTCCATCTAAAGAATTAAAACCATGAATCTAAAACCAGAGCCGCTCTGACTCCTTTGGCTAGCAAAAAAGAAATACTAAGACAGGCTTGCTTTCCAGGAGCTTATGTCGTTTGAGGGCATAGGTCATAAAGCTCATTAAACCCAAACCTGCCTTTATTCCCAGTGGACCTGAAGCACTTTACTTATTCTGTGTATATTGTGACTGAAGGCATCTCCTTCAAATTATTGAGGACGATTATGCCTTGATGTCTGTGGCACATTTAGCATGATGCCCAGCACAGTACAAACACCCAATAGCTTGCTGCTGTGGCAGCTGCTGCCAGATGCCTTCTTGATCTTCAGCATCTCACAACATTGCACACTGCCTATTTGCTTGCCAAGATTTCAGCTCTGTCTCTGGCTGGCCACATCTAATACGGTCGCTATCTGACAACATGTAGGGAGTTACATACCTTGGCTCACACAAGTCCTTATCCAGGTACATTCCACAGAGTGGATCACTACTAACAAACCTCTGCAGAAAGTTGGTGCCAGGCACTGAAAGTTCTTACCCACACCCAACAGACCACGCAGGCTTAAAGGGCTACTGAGTACTTGGGCCCCTCTTTTCAGAAAAAGGGGCCCAGCAGCTCTTTCTCCCCCCACATAATAATGGGTGACATCAGGTGCTTTGATTAAAAGCAACCTGGTTGTTCTTGCCACACAGCTGACTGGATGGGGGCAGTCCCTGAGCAGAAGACAGCCTTTGTGCGCTGGAAGGGAAGGGGCCTGCCTCTAAGTGTCTGAGGCAAGGATTCTGCCCTACAGTAAATTCTGCCAAACTGAAGAAGGCAGTAGACCTGACCCACTCACACCTGCTTTCTGGAAGGGATATACGCTGAGTGAACAAACAGCACTCTAGACCTTACAGCTGCACTCGGTGAGGCTGGCTTGTCACATTTCCCCACCTTGGGAATCTGGGAAGTCTGGGAAGCCCTGGCTTTGCAGTCTGAGATGACTCCTAAGTGTCCCCTCAATTCCTGCATCCATACTCCTCCTGAGGTAAATCTGAATAGCCTTCTTTCCTTTTTCTTTATTTGATGTTTTTCAAATTACAATAATAATATAAGCTTCATTAAAAAGTGAAGTGACACAACACAATGATAAATAAGAGCAAAGTTGATCCTCACTCCTGGCCACTATGGCAAAGATATAATCAATAACATCAGCCTTTGTTTCATTCACACCTATCTCCTACTCAAACACATAGATAAAAACACATGTACGTAGGAACTTTTTATGAAAATGGATCCCATTATACACATTATCTGATGACCTGCTTTTTTTTCATTTAGCTTTATATCTTGGATTTCTGTATTAAAATATGTAGGCTGGGCTCGGTGGTTCAGTCTGTAATCCCAGCACTTTGGGAGACCGAGGCGAGTGGATTGCCTGAGACTGCAGGTTTGAGACCCACCCAGGCAACTTGGTGGGACCTCGTCTCTACAATAAATAAAAAATTAGCCGGGCGTAGTAGCACACGCCTGTAGTTCCAGCTACTTGGAAGGCTGAGGCGGAAGGATCACTGGAGCCCAGCAGATCGAGGCTACAGTGGCCAGGAGCGTGCCACTATACTCTAATCTGGGTGACAGAATGAGACTCCAACTCAAAATATATATATATATGTAAGCATGCGTACCTTTACTAAAAATTGGAACATTCCCTGAGTATATCTATTCTATGCAGTTTTAGGAACCTAACCAGACATTTTCCAATCTAGTTGAGATTTCAGGTTTCTTTTCCTCTCACTAAATATGTTTCATCCTCCAAACAGCATCTTTCCCTTCTAGGAAACCGCTTCTTCTGCAGTTACAAACGGTCCTGTTATGGACTGCCCATCTTAAAAACCCACTCCCTGGCTATAGAGGCAGTCCTGTGCACAAAGCCTCTTCCAGACAGCTCCAGGCTTGTCTGGAGCCGGGCAGGGTGCTGGCGGGGAGGGAATTTCTTGGTCAAGAGTCGTAAGAGATTCAGGGGGCACTGCCCTCCACCTCATGGAAACAATTAAGAAAATAAAGCTAGCCCATGGGGAGAAGCAAAATGGGAAATGGGGAGCAAAAGGAGAAGCCGATGTGCCTCAAGGACCTAGCCCCAGTCCCCAGTGGATCTGGCTCCTACAATATCTGCTTTGATTCTGTGAGTTTCAGGATCTGTGAGAGTCAGGATCTGTAAAAGCAAAACCGTCCCTTTAACTCAAACTGGTCTGAGCTGGGTTTCAGTCCCTGGTAATCAAGAATCCTGACTAAAACAAACACCCTTTAGAATGCAGTTTTCTCTTCCATATTGCTTGATCCATAGATGATATTCTCCTATATTCACTAGCAAGCTTCACAGTTCACAGAGCTTTCTCTTTTTCCTTTCAATGTCCAAGAGCTTTAAAAAAAATCAAGTGCTGGGGATATGTGTCAGGTTACTAGAAAGTTCTGAAATATTTCCAAGGACAGCACCCGAGTTAGGCTTCCAGATGTGCTTTAGCTTTCCCTAGGGCCGCTTCATTTGCCAAATAATGTAACTGTAACTGTTCCACAAGAAAGGGTAAAACTTAATTACCACTTGGTTTCTTTGTCAGAACCGACAAAATGGCACCAACTTGATGCTTCTGCCTATTAATGTTGTTAGGCGCTGTCCATGGTTTAAAATAAAGGCAATACAGAGGCTGTCACAAAAAACCAATCTGAATTTACATAATACACTTATTCATTTATATTTTTGTTTTCAGATGGAATTAACATGAAAAGATATTCTTAGTTCACATGTTATCTAAGCTGTCTATAAAATTAAAGTTAGAAAAAAACTTAATTTTTTTGAGTCGGGGTCTGTCTTACTCTGTCACTCAAACTGCAGTACAGTGGTACGATCATGGCTCACCACAGTCTCAAACTCCTGGGCTCAGGCGATCCTTCTGCCTCAGTCTCCTGAGTAGCTGGGACTACAGGTGCATGCCCCCATGCCTGGCTAATTTTTTTTTTTAAAGAGATGAGGTCTCACTATGTTGCTCCAAGTTAGTCTCAAAACCCTGGGTTCAAGCAATTCTCCTGCCTCAGACTCCCAAAGTGCTGGGATTATAGCACATGAACCACTGTACCCGGACCCAGAAAAATCTTAAAAGTATCTTAATATTTTATATTCTTACCAAAAATTAACAAAAAGTAAATGTCTACCCTAGTATCTTAAAATCATAAAAGTTCGTCCCACAATGGGCCAGACACTGGAATAAACGTCCCCATGGTCCAAGTTTCTACGAAACAGGAAAGGGTCCCATCATGCTCATGCCCTGGGTTCCCAGAGCCCAGTGACTAAGCACACAGATCATTCTTGTGCTATAAGATGATTCACTACTGTCAAGGGGGAAAGAGTAAAGACCCATCACAGGATTATAAAGTACCAAAGCTTGTCTCCTTCTCCTAGGCAGCAGTTTCTATTTTTTGGTCAAGTTGTTAATTACGTGAAAGACATTGTCAGACACGTCTTTTGCCAACCTCATTCATGTCTTGGTCTCTTACGCATCATTCAGATCAGACACCTACATTCTAGATAGATGGTGTACTTTCTCGCCCTTGATTTCTCTATGGCCAAGACAATCCAAACTATTCAAGCTCTCCTTTTTGGTTTTAAAATACCAATGCCTTTCTTTCTTTCATCATGATTTATTTTAATCCTTCCACAGTTGAAAAAAAATAACTGAACCTACAGTTCATATGTGCTAATAAGACAATTTCCAACCCCCCCCCAAAAAAATGGCACCTAGATTTATATACTAGGGCCCACTGCCATGTGAGCCCTCTCAATTTCCTGGAAGTTAACCTCTTCTTGGGTATGAGTGCTTTCTGCAGCTTCAGAACATTTTTTTCCAGGTATTTGACTTTTTTTTATAGCTACTGAAAACATACTTTGAAATATATATCATGTCAATTTGGGAAGATAGGAAAGTGACATCACAGAGGTTAGCAAAAGACTACTAAAGCTAATTCAAAAATAATAAATGTAAAAATATTCAGAGATGGAATTAAGAAAAAGTCCCAGTAGATATAACTTGGAAGTCCATGAAATAAACTTCCAAAGTCTGAAAAACCATCATTTCAACCTGGTTCTTCTAACAAACACTCAACATATTTAAAATCAAGTGAGATGCCAAGGGGACAGGGAAACCACCCAAAAATTTGGAAGGGCAGAACATCACCTCAATCTCTAGACTGCAGAAACAAAGTAAGGAAGCAGAGCTAACAGAGTCCAAAGGCTAACCTCAGCTACGTAAACTCAAACAGTTTGGTCTGCCCAGATGGAACTGGATTAGTGGGAAGACATGAACAAGGGCAGAAAGAGGGAGAGGGAGAGAAGAAGAAAGAGAAGGGGAGAGAGAGAGAGAGAGAGAGAGAGAGAGAGAGAGAGGAGCGAGAGAGAGATAGAGAGATAGACAGAGACAGAGAGAGTGAGTTAGTTCCCTGGTGTCTCCCTTCCTCCTGTCCTCCAATCTTACCAGGATTTCCTATTTTCCAAATCCAACAGAAGGCCAGCTTAGGAAACATGACCTGCATGGGTCAGTCATTCTGCCACCCAAAGCAAACCAAGGGATGGATCTGACAGCAAATTAGTCAAGGACCAGCATAGGAACACTAGCAGGACTGTATAATCTACCTTAATTTGAGATCTCAAAGAGGAGTCAGGAGTCAGTTATTAAGATGGAGGATGAGGAGTTATCATCGGGGCAAACACAGGGATCAGAGCCCTGGCAAGTCAGACAACAGTTGGCCAGGAGGTGAGGCCTGATAGTACTAGCCAGCTTCTGATGTGGAAGCAGTCACGTGGCCAAGGCATATCCTGGCAGGACCTCCTGCCCTCTGCTGGGCTGAACCCAGGAGTCTCAGGGTCAGCAGGCAGGATGGAAGGCAACAGACTAGAAGAAAGGGATGCAGAAGAGAACATATAGCAAAAAGTACAGACATGCTCTGGAGGGATACACCCTGGAAAATGCTAGAGGTTACTGCCTGGAGAGGCCTGGTGGGAGAAAGGGGATAGTAAAAGAGGTTACAGCCTATCTATTTGATATTCTTTTATATCAGGCTTATCTTTCTTTTTTTTTAAAGGGGAATATGGAATTTTATGTACAATTTGAAAATACTGTTGTTTTTTTTTAAAGAAGAAAGAACAGGCAGAGATAGTTGTTCCTCCATCACAAGAAGTAAGACCAAGCAGAGTTTGGAGACAGGGGAAGGAAGCTGAGGCCGCTAGCTGGTCATCTGCCATCCCAATGGAGAGACAAGTTGTGCAATCATTACTATGAAATAGCCAATGAGTTCCCTAGGGATGACTGGCTTTCTCTCCCTTTCATCATAAAGCAGAACTTTATATTTGAAACCAATTCAGCTTCTAATTGAGAGCAACCATGGTTACTGCTTCTGCAAAAACTGCTATTTTCAGAGAGTGTCATGGTGTCTTTGGAGTAGATTCAACATTTTTTATTTCCAAGAAATGAGAAACACAATATTTAATTTTGTTTAGCAAGTGTAATAGCCCACCATTATTACAGATTGGGGATAAAAATCAAGCGAACACTTTAGATTAAAATAACAAAAACAAAAACAAATGACAGTACCCCAAAGCAGCAGGCCTCCTCTGGGAACACGGAGGGACGTGACAGGAAGATAAATCAGCCAGTTTCCAATCAAGGTACTGGACCAGCAGTTCATTCTCCTTTTCAAATTACATCTGAAAGGATAAGTCCTGGAAATCTCCTATCTACTCTCAGATGCTACAGAGATTTGAAAATGTGAAAACTAAATGCCATGCTATGCACTCTCTGGGCACTTCATAAACACTTGTTGACTAACTGGCAAACTGAAAACTGATGGAACGTATATTATCGTTTACTTGCTAAGAATTTCCCTTGCTTCCTGATATTTGTGGATAATTATAATATGATTATGCAGCTGCCAGACACACAGCCTCAATTTTTCTCCTCCTCTGCAGTGAATAGCAAAAAGGCCCAACCAGAAAACTCTACTTGGGCAATGCCTGGTGGCTTTTTGCCTGAGACAAATTAGTCCAAGCTCAACTCTGTGAGGGGGACTTGGCACCTTGATGCTTTTATCACCCGGCTTCTGGACCAGAAGGTGCTGGGAGACCAGCCGAGGTGGGAGGCGGGTAATTTTATTTTCCAACCATCTGTGCATACAACATATGAAAACACAACAAAATCACCATATGGAGCTAGGCTTTAAATATGTCATCAGACATTCTATGAGTTAGAAGAAACCAATTGGCAATGCAGCCTTTTCTGATTACTGAAAGAGAATAATTTATCTCTGGCTTCAAATGGCCCCAGCTCAAACATCCAAACCTCAGGGTTCCCTTATTATTGCTACTATTAAATGGGTTACAATTAAAAATTGCATTATGGTTTTTAGAGGGTTTTCTCAGTGGTCATCTCACATAAACCTCACAACAAATCAGTGAGGTGGATAGGGCAGGTACCATCAGTGCTTTGATTAAAGCCCCAGGTTCCTGATTCGTCATGCCCAAACTATCAGCCATTCCACTTATACAGTCCACATCTAATCTTTGTGCATGTCCAGGGTCTGGTCAGCTGCATGTGATCTTCAGATCCCTTTTCATTTCAGTGTGATCTATTTGTATATCTAGAGAACCACATGCATTTAGTTCTGTGGAGGACCCCCTCCCATTTATCTAAGTGCATGTGCTTCAGAACTACAGGGAAAGCTTATTTAAATGCAGATTCCTGAGCCCCATCCAGGACTGAAGCATAACCTATCTTTTCAGCAAACTCCTCAGGGACACATTAAGCACCCTAATGTTTGGGAATCACTGCCACACACACAAAAGCTTATGGAACATACATAAATAGCTGGATGCCAAACTTGATGGCAATTTTATGTTTTGGGCAATGTTTCTTAAACTCCACAGGCTCAAACTGAGAGGTCTCCTAGGCTCCCTGATGGTTTTTAAGCTTTTATTTTCACATCAATGACAATCTTTTAAAAAATTACTCAAAATGAGAATATTCTGGGACACCTCGATAACCTTACATAGTGGTCCCCAGAGCTGTTCACAAGTATTTTTATTCTCCTCCCCATCCTGGCACAGGGTAGGAGAATATCCTTCTTTACCGTCTTTGAGGTTGGATGTGGCCATGTCAGTGGAAGTCATGTCGTGTCAGTCGAGTCCAGTGGGGATTCAGCACCGCCTTCCCAAGGCACAAGATGGGGAGGCCCTCCTGAGGTAAGAACTGCCATCAGCAGGGTTCTGACTACCTAGAACAGAGCCCTACTGCTGGACATGTAGCAAATGCAAGAAATAAGCTTTTGTTGTTTTAAGCTACTGAGATTTGGGGATTGTTATTACTGCAGGATAACCTATCTTTTTCCTGACTGTAAACACCAAGAACTACCACATGAATTGGGTGTCTGAGGTTGCCTTTGTGTTTATAGTCATCTAAATATCAAGTAAACTTGAGCCCAAGGACTTTGTCATTGAGATCTATCAATTCTCAACTTTGAGAACATTATTCTGGGCTATGTATGCAAGCTTAATCCGGACTTAAACAAAGGAGTTACAAGTTTTTAAAAACATCCACTGAACTAATCAACTCATAAACAGTTGAGGCTTACCAGATTATAAACTCCTTGGAGACAAAGGACCTTATAGGTTGTAGACCTAAAAAAATGTTGATTACACTTTACCATTAAACACTTGACATGCTAACAGAAAAGAAGTCAGAGAGACCTTCCATGCCTCTGAGAAGGTTATATTACTGGGCAGACAAAATCAACACATAGAGAACATGTGGACTTATCTAAAGACTGTGTGTGGTTCTGATTGTAAGTGCTAAATTACTTCTTGACAAACATGAACTGCAGAACTGAGAAATGGATTTATAGTACAAGAATTTAAATGGACCTTAAGAATGTCAAGAATTTACTTACAGAGAACAATGAGAAGTATGCTAAGAAAGAAATACAAGGGTAAAAGTCACAGAGGTCAGAAAGGAAAAGTGAGTAGAAGAAAAAAGACAAGACAGTCCAGAACAGAATCTGAGGGAGGAAAAACAAACGCCTTGAAAAACACAACTTAAAACGGACACAGAAGGAAACAGAAAATCTGAATTGCGCTATATCCATTAAAGAAATGAAACCGTAATTTTAAAACTTCCTGAAGAAAGAAAACTCTACACCCAGATACCACCACTGGTGAATGCTATTAAACATTTAAGGAAGAAATTATTATAACAATAATACACAATGCTTTTAGAAAATAGGAAGAAGGGAACATCCCCTACCTTGTTTTATGAAGCCAGTATTACCTTAATGCCAAAGTCAGACAACGACATTACAAGAAAATTACAGATCAATATCCCTTATGCCTATAGAGATATTTGCAAATTGAATGCAGCAATATATACATTAGAAAAAAAGGTTGGGTGCAGTGGTTCATGTCATAATTGCAGTACTTTGGGAGGCCAAGGAAGGAGGATTTCTTGAGCCCAGGAGTTCAAGACCAGCCTGGGCACCATTGTAAGACATCATCTCTACACCAAAAATTAAAAATTAGCCAGCATGGTGTTGCATGCCTGTAGTGCCAGCTACGTAAAAGGCTAAGACAGGAGGATCACTAAAGCCCAGAAGTTTGGGGCTATGGTGAGCCAGCACACAGTGCCTTGATCACGCCACTGTACTCTAGCGTAGGTAACAGAGATAAAGCCAAACTCAAAACAAATAAACAAAAAATCATGACCAAATGAAATTTGTCCCAGGAATGCAGTGTTGTTTAATGTTTTTTTAAAAAGGCAATATAACAGATTATACAGTACGTTAACAGATTAAAGAAGAAAAAACAAACACCATCTTAACAGCTGCAGAAAAGGCGTTTGACAAAAATCAACACTCATTCACAATAAAAATTCTCAGCAAACTAGGAATAAAGAGGAAATTTCTCAATCTGATGAAGAGTATGCAAAGATGGAGTGGAACCGGAAAAACATGGAGTTAATTGGGAGGAAGAGGCCAAGATGCAGGAGAAAATTTTGGATAGTGGGGTCTCATGCCAAGAGAGCAGAATGTTTCAAGGAGAGAAAATGGTTCACAGTATTACATGTTTCTGAGGCTGAGAAGGAAGAGGACAGAGACACATCCGTGGAGGTCACCGCTGGCCTTGAAGAGAGCAGACTTGCTGCATGGGTCGCTCTACTTTTCACTACCCATAAAGCTGTCCTTAGTGTGCCTCAGAACTACTTCACATATCTCCTTTTGAGAACAAAGCAAACTGACAAATTCACAAGTTATAGAAAAAGGAAAGTTTGTTACATTTTTCTTAGACCTCATGCATGATTTTTAGCCTGACTTCAACATTTCTATTCAATACAGTAGAAAGCTCAGTGTTTAGAATAAAGCTGACACTCAATGACCATTTATTGACTGAATTAATCAAGGCATGTATCAGACTTCATTTGACAATCTCAAGTTAGATAGTCCCTTCCTCCTTAGAGTGAGGATCATTGAACTTAACTTGAGTCCTATTCTACTCAAACTCAGAGACTAGGATTTTAAAATGACAAGGAAGCTCTACAGGCTTTTTCCCCACTGTTGACAATTAAACCAAGATTCCTGTTTCTCTTTTGCCATAGCACTTAAAAATGACCAGACAAGTTTCACCGAATTTGGTGGCTGTATTTGAGATGACTTAAATATGTACTATGAAAATTCACAAGAAATTAATTTCAGAAGAACCTTAAAGGACACCCCCAAAACATGGCTTATCATCTTAAACAGAGCAACTGAAACTGAGGAACAAAAAAATAAGCCTAGGTGCCTGCTGTTCACACAGACTGACACCATAAACCAAGTAACAAATAGTGGTTTCAGATATAAAACACAAACCAAGTTATAGGATAGATAATACAAACTGCAGGACACGATATGCAGTCTAGCTGCTTCTCAGTGGACAGCTCTATGCACTATGCTCTAGGCAGCGGAGAGAAGGGATTCATTTTTTAAATGATGGCAAATCACTTTCCTGAGCAGCTCTGAGCAAATTAGATCAGTATAAATAATAATTACAGCTATCATTTATTATGGGATTATTATGTGCCAGACATATGTACTATCTTATGTAACTCTCACAACAACTCTGTGAGGAGAAATTATTGTTATCCCTATGTAATAGATGAGGAAAGTGGGATGCAGAGACATTAAATGACTGTGCAGTATTAACTCAGCTAGAAAGTGGTAGGTTTAAACCTAGATTGTCCAATTCCTGGGTCCAGTCTAGCTTTGGGGACTTCAGTTTATGGTAGGAGGACTCCTTATCTTTTGGGCCTGAGTGACCTGCAAGGGTCCCAGTGCCTCTGGGCCTAGGGCTCTGCCTTGAGCGTCCTCTATAGCACCTCATGCCAGTCAAGGGAATCAGAATCCCACCCACATCCCTCATACCTAACTGCTTACAGGCGTCCCTGCACCCTATCATAAATGTATATGCTTGCTGTAAAAGCTTAATCTTCAGCAATTAAGGACAACTCTAGTTGAAAGAATCACATTAGATAAAGAATTGTACTTTAGGCAAAGAGCCAATTCATTCTGTCCCATCTCTTTCTAATAAAGTAGAACATAAACCTCTGAATTTGGTACTACAAAATTATTAACTCTTCAAGTGACAAAGATGTTACAACTTGGCCCCCTTTTAGGAATACTCCTTGCTGCCAATGTCCAAAGAGCATAAATTTTCAAACCAGTTGTGACAATGGATGCACTTAACTTTCTAAAATAAAATCTTTATAAAGAAGCAGGAGGCAGCAGATATCATTTTTATAAGCCCTGACAGGTTAATAATAGCAATAGCCAGTAGAGTGCCAGTAAACATTTAACAGTTGGTTCTTTGTTTAACAAAAGGCCCTGATTTGTAGGTTTGCTGACTTCCATGGTGTAAATACTCCCATCATGGTGGATTTCAAGTTACCAAGGTGCTGGGTTTGGTGGCTCAGCCTGTAATCCCGTGCTTTGGGAGGCTGAGGTGAGCGGATTGTCTGAGCCCAGGGTTTGAGACCCGCCTGGGCAACTTGGTGAGAACTCATCTGTACAATAAATCAAAAAATTAGCCGGGCGTGGTAGCATGTGCCTATAGTTCCAGCTACTTGGAAGGCTGAGGCGGAAGGATCACCGGAGCCTAGCAGGTCAAGGCTGCGGTAGCCGGGAGCGTGCCACTGCACTCCAGTCTGGGTGACAGTGAGACTCCAATTCAAAAAAAAAAAAAGTTACCAAGGTGACTAATAAACACAGTTGGAAAGAGAAGCCCACAATTAACTCTCAGAAGCTCTTTTGAGCAAGTTCCCATCCACTACTGGCAATTGCTAATATTTATTACCTAATATATTATTACTTTATATTATAAAGCATTATTTATTAAATTTATTAATGTTTATTACCTCTAGTAGTTACATACTATGCGCTAGGCATGTTCTAAGTGCTTTACAGTCATCCTCTTTGAATCCTTGTAATAGGCCAATGGGCAGGCACTATTTTATCCCCATTTTTACAGATGAGAGGAAACTAGGTGTTGAAGAGGTTAATTAATTCACTAGTCAAAATGGAAATGTGGGCTTTGGTTGCTAAATAAGAATGACAATGAGTATTTAACACAGCTTGTGAGCTGGCATTAAATCCTGGCAGTTTGGTTCAATGGCCCATACTCTCAGCCCCAATGGCCATACTCTTTGATCCTGCCTCACTCCATAGGTGGTTAAAGAAGGTACTATGATCACTATGACCCCATCTCACAGATGATGTGTTGCTAAAGAATAAAGAACAAGCTCTGAGGTAACGAACAATGGGGTGAAGAGGAAAGACCCACATCAGCCAAAGAAGAGTCTTTGTCCTCTGCCCTCCTGGTAAATTTCACCTCATCCTCCAAGACCCATGTCAGATGTTCTCTGTAGTGGAGCCTTTCCCATCTCCCCAGAGTTGTTATTCCCCAAATATTTTTTCTTACAAGATTTTATTTTTTTCCATTATAAAATAAATACATGCTCAGAGAACATGGAAAATACCAAATATGGAAAAAAATCTCTTGCAACTCCATTTGACCCACATCTGTACCATTGGCTTCAGTCCCTTATACAATAACTCTCTGCTTATGAGTGAGATCCTCCTGGAAAGTTATCAGTGTTATCCACATTTATACCTACCTATCACCCCATTCTCACCCCATCTCCATCCCTAGAACAACACTCAACACATGCCCCCCCCAACAGTTAATCTTGATGCTTTATTATGTCTTCTGATTCATAAAATGAAACACTGAGCTTTTCACATTCATCTTTAAGGCTGTCCTAATCTTAATTAAAGTTGGTTTTCTTCATTTGTCTTGAACACACATCACTACATTCTCATCCTGAGTGTGGCAGACAAGGGCTGTTCCAGCAGCTATCTTTTCTTACCTGCATCCCTCTCATCTTTTGAAACCGTGCTATGGTGTCGCTGATGGTGTAGACACGCACGTGGCCCATGTGCAGCTTCCCAGAAGGATAAGGGAACATGGAGAGCACGTAAAATTTGGGCTTTGATTTCTAGGAAAGAATGACAATGAGTATTTATTGAGCATTTTCTGGGAACTCTGCATGCATACATAATATTTTGGCATTTTACCCAAAGTAATAATTTAACATTTTAAAACTTTCCTTTCACAAAACTGTTCCCAGAATGTAAATTGACAAAAATGTCAAAGACCAAAACGTCAAAGTCCTGATTTAAGCTAAAGAATGTCCAACATAATGTCAAACAACATCTAAGTGCTAATTACCTACACATATTTTTAATTTTTTTCTCTCTTAAAAGCTTCTCTTTTAAGGCAGCTTCTATCTAGGTCTTAAAGAACGATCTGCTTTTCCAAAGGAAGCTCTAACACATATATCCATATAATTCAAGGAAACAATAGTTAAATCACATAGATGTAACATTTCTAAAAACAGAATCTCTTTCTAAATTCCCTAGAGCTGCATTCAGTCTTAGATTTAGCATTAAGAGCAGGATCCTAAGGACCCAGTTTGGGTCTTGAGTTTCCCCACTGTATTGTGAGCTTATCTTTCAACAAGAAAAGTTGAAATGGGAAGGTAAAGCAAGGATCTTAACTGAAAAAGGGACGAGGTTGTTGTTTTCCAGGGGTGATAAATAGGCAGCCTCAAACCAGGGTTACATAACTCTCCAGCTTCCAAAGAAGCAGCTTCATCATGAGAAACACAAGAAACCTGTATAGGTATAAGAACAGAATGAACACAGGGCAAGGAGTCCTTATAAGGTCACTGGCTTTTGTCACCTTGGATCTTCCACTGGTGAAATGGTGAATGTTGTTATTTGTTTGTGCACATAAGGAGATAAGGCAAAGGTGGCAATCACTGAACTGAGTCCTTCTTGGGGGAACCTATTGTTCAAGGGTAAGGACTGTGTTTTAATCATTTCTCCAATCCCCCAGCAGGAATTTAATACCTGTTGAATAAATGTGTGCTGGTCTTTGTGCTCCAAAACCCTGATTACTGGTGGAGCACTACTGACCAAAGGGTATTTTCCCCAGCAAATTTCATAAATTTAGGTACCAGGAGAGTTTTCTCTGCCCATCCTTAAGTCCTCTCATGGCAGCAGAGAGGGGGCCTCTGGAGAAATGAAGAGCAGCCAGTTAAGTGTTTCTGTTTGGTCAATGAGGGTCAGCCTATCTGTTATTATCACTGTTTGTTTTACTTATTTCTGCCTTCTGTTTTTCTCGTTCTGGCCTTACTTCCTTCCTAGGGCTTTACTAGAGTTCTTTAGGGATTTGCTTCCCCCAAAGTAATGAAAACAAATGCAAAATAGGATATTCACAACCTTTCTTTTATGCATGTGTATGGGAGGGTGGTTTTTTAATATTTTTTTGCTGAGTATGTACATGACTGATAGTGACATAGCTAACTATAATTAGGGAACCAGAAGAAACCAGAAATCATGCAATAGACAACATAAGACTGTGAGAAAAATAAAGAAATAAAAAGTTAAATAAAATAAAAAAGGAACCAGGAATCAGATTCTTGCCAAGAAGTACTTAAATTTCCTTCAGCAAAGAAGTTAAATAAACCTTTAACAGAACCACTAACAAGTGGCAAAACAAAACAATAGAGGGGAATTTTTCTCTGTGATGTCCATCCTCTAGAAATTACCAAGGAGTGGTAAGTAAAGCTGTCTGAAGGAAGAGAAGAGAAAAAGAGAAGATGTAAGGAATCTGGATCACACACAAACTAGCAAATCTCCTGGAACTGCTGAATTGACAACTGTATTTGATTTATATAAACAGGATGGAAAGCAACACATTGATCATGCACTTTAACTGGAAATTGTGGATTCATAACTCAGGAAAACTTCAGGAATGTGAGAAAGAACCTGAGATTCAGAGGTCTATAGGGACCTAGGAACTTAAATGTCTTTAAGAACGTGAGTAAAGGTGGGGAATGGTGGCTCAAGCCTGTAATTCCAGCACTCTAGGCGGCAGAGGTGAGAAGACTGTCTGAGTCCAGGGGTTTGAGACCAGCCTGGGCAACTTCTCTACAATAAATAAAAAAATTAGCCAGGTGTGGTGGCACGCGCCTATAGTTCCAGCTACTTGGAAGGATGAAGTGGAAAGATCACCTAAGCCCAGCAGGTCAAGCCAGCCTGGATAACAGAGCGAGACTCCAACTCAAAAATAAATAAATAAATAAATAAATAAGAAGGTGAGCAACAGATAATTTATAACCCTCTCATCTTGTGAACAAGTCCCTCCAAGGAGGTGCAAGACCTCATTCTTTCACTTTAGTTCAGAATCATTAGAAGAAAATTATGCACTCAATTTAAACCTTACTCCTCCTTGCAGCAAACTAGGCCTATGACCTTTTCTATGGAAATTTTTAGGAATATGGGAAAACAGCAGTTAGAGTTCTCTGGAGCTAGAAAAACAGTAACACTGTTGATATAAGCTGCTTCTAGCTTTTCATTTTATAGTTCTTACATAAAACTATTTTTCTTCCATTATAATCACCTTGTTTTTATTATACTAATGTTTATTTTGTTGTGTTTATTTAACAGTCTTGCCCCAAACATTTTCTACCCATAGCTTCTTTACTGCATCTCTTTTGTAATATGCTTGTGCAATGAAGATTAAATTAATAGCAAAATCAAATGAATCATTATATACTAGCTAAGCCAAAATTCAAATCTGAGTTTATAAAGGGTATGTGGGAAAGCATTGTTAGCAAAAGTCTTTAATATTTATGAATAGTTTTTGTTTATTGCAGAAAAGGTATTCAGCTTACTGCTTGTTCCTGCCTTTTGCTTTTCTGCGTGAATTAAGTCATTTTCCTTTGTGACAATGAAATGAGTTTTATTGTCTGGGGGTGGAAAGGAGGGAAGGCATTATGGGAGCTTATGTTATAATTGAGTAGGAATCTGATTGAAAGGGAAATTTTCATAATTACATAAAAATGTAAGAATTTAAGCCTTTAAAAGAAATTAAGATTGTAAGCAATGGGGAAATGATGGCTTTTATAAGTGGGTCCTATTATTTTTGTCAGCTTCTGTCTTTAGAAGACAACTTCTGCCTCTTTAAAGATCATGCTCTGAAGCTGCGGCTGAGCCCAGAGGCTGGCAGAGTTAAAGGGACACCTCAACAGGAGTCGGAGCCAGTTCTGGTCCTAGCTTTGTCACTAGCTGTGAGGCCTTGGGCACATTCTTTTGCCTTTCTGAGATCAGTTTGCTATCTGTAACTCAAAGGTAGACAAGAGAAGGTTCCGCGTGAAAGCATGAGCTCAGGAATCAAATGTGTCTGAGTTTGAACCCTGGCTCTGCCACATGCTAGCTGTACATCTTGGCAAGTTACCAAACCTTCCTCTGAGCCCGTTTTCCTCCCCTCAAAATCAGGATAATAATGCCTATCCTCAGGGTTGTTTCAGGATTAAATGAGATAATCAACTGAAAGATGGTGCCTGGCACATGGTAAAATGCTCATTAAAAGTTCTTTTTTAAATGATAATTATGGCGATGGCAAGACATTCAATTTCTAAAAACTCACTTGGGTGGATTTCAAGTGTATCTAATACCAGAGCAAGATCAATTATACATGCTCCAAACTCCACCAGCATCCCGTCATATTCTCAGTTCCTAATAAAGACACGCCACAGGTTTTGATCCTTGGTTATCTTTTATTTATGAAATACTTCAGCTTGTAAAATGTGTGCAGCCACATTTTGAAAACATTCTGTGAGATAAACAATGCAAGCAGCCCACGGATCCAAGAGGTTAAGTGATGTGGCAGGCATCATGCAGACTTCTTGGGGCAGAGCCAGCATCACAGCCCAGGCTCGGGCTCCTCAGAGTGCTCTTCCCACATCACCATTACCTGGCTCAAACCTGAGAGAGCGCTCCCAGAGGATCACACACAATAACCCTTATGCTATTTCCTCAATCTTTGAAATCACTTATTTTGGTCCCTTTAATGTTTTTAAAAACTATATGCTTAAGAAGAATGAGTCGCCACAAAATCAATAAGCTACATCTTCAAAATGTTTGGAAGTTCTTATATTAAGTCTAAACCAAAGAAAAAAAGCTGATTTTACTGTCTTCACTAAGAATTAAATTGCTCCCTGGAGTTCATTTTCAAAATACTTATACATTTAGTCTGGTCATGGTGACACATTTTTCACTTCCTAGTGAAGTAAAGTCAAGTTTTCATTGTAAAATCATGCATTACATTCAAACCCTCCTTGTTATCATTTCATTTGACTTGTTATTCACTACATCTCTCTTAATACCAGATTTTCTTCCTAACCAATTCCCAAAACTGGCCTTCAGTTTACCATAAATAGCTTCCCTTCCCTGCCTATTTTTCATGATGACCAATCTCATAGAAAGAATGACAGTGAGTATCAGGAGATGGGGAAAAGGCAAGTCTAGTGAGTTGTGGTCTTGTGCAGCTACACTTACCCAACTGCCTTCCTTGGGTCTAATCTCTGTAATTAAACACAGATTATCTGCGTTATTTGACTGTAACTATTACAAAGGGATTGTCAGAATTTAAGAGGAAAACTCTTTTCTTCACTCTGATCAGATTCAAACATTTCATGTAACAAATTACATCTCCCATCTGTCATTCTGACCAATATTAACAGGTAAGGGGTAACACAGTCAAGACAGATCCCCAGCAAGCTGGCCTCCTAGAAAGAAGCAAGAGCACTCTATGGAAACCGGAGACAGCCAAGTACTTAACACAATTAATTCAAGTAAAGAGCTGATGTGGTGCATGTGGACCAGAACCAAGAGTCTACTAACTCATCTAGCTGGTACTACAAGGTTGGACCCCAACCTCAGGTTACACTGAGGAGGGGCTGGTATTCCCCAAACCATGACACTGAGGTGGCAGAACAGGGTTGGAGGCTAAGGTCAAGCCAGGGGAGGAGTAGATACTTCTCAGAACACGCAATCAGCATGGGGCTCAGATCCGAAGCTGCCAGATCCCTGTGTGCTACCCTAGCATGCAATGGACCACAGAGGACCCAACAGCTGCTAGAGTTCCTGTTTTGATGAGCATCCCCCAGTAAATGCTGCTCCAGAATGCCTGGTGTGCTGCTGTTTGCCATGCACCTTGTGTGCACAATCTTACCATGTACAAGGGGGAACCAAAAAACCCCGAACTTTATTTTGGAGAGGCAGTCCCTTGTAGTACGGGCTTCTCCTGCTAGGTAAGCGCTCTAGGAACCCATCGACATCAGTGTACTAGCTAGCATGGTTGTGAGAAGCTGCATTCGGCTTCAGTGAATTTTTTTTGGAGTTTCTTTCAAAACACTTGCCCAATTCATGATGGGTGATTTATAAGCACACCTGCCCATCCCACTCTGAGTGTACAGCAGGTTTTGATCAGAAAACGGCATGACCTCTGTGTTCCACCCTCCCTATTCACCCAATCTTGCCTGGAGCAACTCTTTTTTTTGTTTCCCTGGATGAAAGAAGTCCTCAAAGGGAAACAATTTGCCGATGTGGAAGAGATGAAACAAAAAATGGCAGAAGCACTAATAGGCATAAAAATCGACAAGTTCAAAAACGTTTTGAGGAAAGGAAAAGCCATCTCAGGCCGAGTGCAGTGGCTCATGCCTATAATCCTGGCACTTTGGGAGGTAGAAGTAACTCGGCAAGACCTTGTCTCTACAATAAATCAAAAATTAGCTGGGCGTGGTGGTACATGCCTGTAGTTCCAGCTACTAGAAAGGCTGAGGCAGAAGGATCACCTGAGCCCAGCAGGTCATGGCTGTGGTAGCCATGAGAGTGTCACTACACTCCAGCCTGGGCGACAAAATAAGACTCTGACTCAGAAAAGAAGAAAAAGAAAAAGCATCTTGATAGGTATATTGTATCAAATGGAGAGTACTTTGAAGGTGACTGAAGTTTAAACATGTAAGAATACGTAATTTTTTACAAATAAATTCTTGGTTTTATGGAGTTCCCCCTTGCATACACCCACCACATGGAAACTCCTCTAAGCACTACCCTTGTATCATCTCATTTACTGTGATGGTGGGCACTATTATTATCACCCTCCATTTTAGATAAGAAAACTGAAGTACAGAAAGATTCAGTAATTTAGCTCAAGGTCACTTAACATATTTGAACCCAGGCAGCCTGACCCCACAGTTCAATCCCTTAGCCCCTCTTCTATACTCTCTCAGAAAACTCACATCAGTTTCTGAAACTTTGGAGAACTGTTCTTTTATTCGCTGATGCCACCATTTCTCAACATCCTTTCTTGTCTGTAACGTGTACTCTTTCGTCCACTTTCCTGTAGCACTGTAAATACTTCTGATACATCCTGGCGTTGTTCTCCTTTCCCACTTGATGCCAGCAGGCCCACCATTTAGCTGTCTTTTCAGAAGAGAGGTATAAAAACCTAATCTCTGCCAAGCAGGAGCCATTCTTCAGAAGGTGAGAAGTCCCTGGAAAACAGGACAGAAAGCAAACTTATGAGCTGCCCAAAACCCTCTCCAGAGCTTACCTTTCCATTCAGCACTGCCCAGTGTTCCCTGCCCATTCACATGCTTTCCTCTTAGTCTTTTAATGATTCCTTTCTCTGAAAATACTTTATAGATTCAATTGAGCTAAACACAAACTTGTTAATAGAAAATATAAAGTTGGTCAGTGCCCCCCAACACCAAAGATACAAAAGCCCTGTAGGAACAAATGGAGACGACCAGCTGAGCAGCTCCCGTACAACCTCATGAATCTCATGAAGACAATGGAGCCCACTCCTTCCCTTCCCTGTAGGCCATCCCAGGGTCTCTCCAGCAGGCTTTACTTCCCACTTCAGGCCTCAGAAGAGAAGCACTCCAGTCACATCTTACTTGGCCTTAGTCTCAAATATCAGAAGGGGTCTGAACACAGGTCTCCCAGGAGGGTAAGATACTCTGAGTTATTATTAGCATCTTTCATAAACATTATGAGTTAAATAAACTCTGTAGGCCTAGCTGGGAAATAATCATTATTTAGAAGACTGTTTATTCATTTAGTTCCTCATCAATTTATCATTTTTTTTAAGAGACGGGGTCTCACTCTGTCACTAAACTTCTTTCTTCTTGCATGATAGCATTTAAGAAGTGCTACAGTGAAAAAAACATAAAAACAGGTCTTTTAAAAACAAGACAGAGGAGTCAGGCATAGTGGCTCAGGCCTGTAGTTCCAGCTACTCAAGAGGCTGAGGCCAGAGGATCACTTGAGCCCAGGAGTTTGAGGATGTGGTGAGTTGTGATCATGCCACTGCTCTCCAGCCTCTACTCAAAAACAAACAAACAAACAATAGAGTAATAAAGAAACCTGACATGGCATTCTAAACTAGTGTTAATTCTTTTATTCTCTCAAAATTCTTTCCATATCTGTTAGGATTTGGCCTTTCCACAAAGGTATCATAAATGTTGATAGAAAAGTCAATATAGGTTTCTAAAAGTGCATTTCACATTCACGTAAAATGACATCATAGTGTTGGCATATTACAAGTTGGTGTGCCAAAGTTGTTGACATACCAATTCTCATTGCATTAGATAACTCTTTAGGGATGGAAGCAAATAGAGACTAAAAAGGGGAAAAAATTCCCTATTAATAGGACTTGGTTATTTTAAAGTGTGTAGATGTGACTATAGGTATGAGGGTAACTATATGAAATTCGTTAAATACTAGCAATGGCCCATATGAGCAACCTAATATGTATTCTTTGTACACTTAAGGCAACTGCATTTGTTTTTAGGGCTTAGGTTTTATATAATTAGAACTATCTTCAAGAGTCATAGATTTTACAGTTCTCTTGCTAAGACAGCATTCCCACACCATTGCAAGCCAAAGAATGCCTGTTTAGCAGAGGGCACACAGCTAGATACCTACCATTTCTCTCTTAGACAGCATTCCCTAAGAACACATAAGGAGAGTGTTCTGGGTTATCCTCTCAAATAGATACAATGGGAAACAACAAAATTATGAAATACAATTGACCTGAACTACAATCTCACAGGTTTTGGGTTTCAACGCTGGTTAGCCATTGTGATAAATGGAACATCAGAGAATGCAGACAGATCACCAATACAAAAAATATGAAGGATGGACATTCTGTCACTTAGAATTTGAATCCTGTCTCTATAACTTACTCATACTATACACCAAATCATAAACAAAACATAACACTACTCCTTGTTTTTTTGTGTGTTTTTTTGAGTTGGAGTCTCACTGTCACTCAGGCTAGAGTGTAGATGCACACTCATGGCCACGGCAGCCTTGACTTGCTGGGTTCAGGCGATTCTTCCACCTCAGTCTTCCAAGTAGCTGGGACTAGAGACGTGTGCTACCATGTCCAGGTAATTTTTTGACTTATTGCAGAGATGAGGTCTTGCCATGTTGCCCAGGCTGGTTTTGAACCCGTGGGCTCAGGCAATCTTCCCGCCTTGGCCTCCCAAAGTGCTGGGATTACAGGTGTGAGTCACCGCACCTGGTATGAGTCCTGTCTCTGTAACTTACTTATACTATACACCAAATCATAAACAAAACATAACACGACTCCTTGTTTACACAATAAGAACAAGCTGGGTTTACATAATACCCAGCTAACTAATAAGCTCTCTTTTGCATAATAATCCAAAGGACTAGAGAACTGTGAAACAGACCTGGGTATTTAAAGAAAATTAAATTTCATTTTAAAGAAACACAAGCAGATGAGAAAGTGATAGATTATTCAACAAATTAGAGAAAAAAATTAAAATTAGAGCCCTACCTCAGATCCTAATCTGGAATAAACCCCAGATAGTTTAAAGAACGTTTTTTTTTTTAATTACCATAAAACAAGATGAAAACATAGATGAGTATTTAATAAATCTTTACAAGGTGCAAGATGTTCTGTACTCAGCACAAAAACAATGGAAAAAAGCACAAAAGAGAATATTAATAAATCTGACTTTTGAAATGTAAAATATCTCTATATTAGAAGCATCATGAACAAAATTAGAAAACAAACAATTAACCGAGAAGAAGCATTTGCCAAAACTGCAACGACAAAGGTTATTCTATTTCTGAATTCATCTATGAGAAGAGAAACACAAAAAAAACTAATTTTAAAAATAGGCAAAGGGAAATAGGAAAGAAGACATATAAATGGTTAAGAGGAAATACAAATTGTTAATATGAAAATAATTAACTTAACAACTAATCAATACATGCAAATTAAAATGACAACAGCTTACTTATCAGGTTGGCATAAACTTGTTTAACTGAAAAGAAATACGCATTTTCTTCTTTTTTTTTTTTTTTTTTTGAGTCAGAGTCTCACTCTGTCATCGCCCAGGCTGGAGTGCAGTGACATGCTCATGACCACCACAGCCTCAACCTGCTGGGCACAGGTGCTCCTTCCGCCTCAGTCTTCCAAGTAGCTGGAACTACAGGTGCATGCCACCATGCCCAGCTAATTGTTTAAAATTTATTGTAGAGACGAGGTCTCACCAAGTTGCCCAGACTGGTTTCGAACCCCTGGGCTCAGGCAATCCTCTTGCCTCGGTCTCCCAAAGTGCTGGGATTACAGGCTTGAGCCACCATACCAGGCTAGAAACATGCATTTTCATAAACTACTTATGGGAATATAAATTGATTCCACCTCTCTGGGGAGCAATCTGGTCATGGACAAGACAGAAAAGTTCACACCCTTTAGGTTAGGAGTCCCCAAGACCACCCTCAAGTTCTGATTCTCTAGGAGGACCCAGGAATCAACATATAGTCTTGTACTCATGGCTATGATTAATTACACAACTTTCTAGGGCTCAGCCGTATTCCTTTCCTTTACTTCCCAGACTGCTCTTGGCCACACCAAGTACCCCTCCACCAAAGCCCAGATGGGCATTGCCATTTTTTGACACAAAGAGGCAGCCATTTTATCAGAGTATGTAAAAGGTGTAGCGCATGTCTTATATTTATAATCAACTTGGCCCTTTTCTTCCTTAGCTCTGGCTCATCCAGTTCCTTGCCAAATTGCTTGGAATCTTTTCTTCTACATTCGTCCAAAGTATTAACTTCCACTACTCCACCCCTCTTTAGAATCTGCCCTGACCTCAGCCTCACTTGGGGCTTATGTTTAAACTTTTCGAGAATAGAATGGGCCTGCGAATTGGACCCAAAATGACAATCATACATAGAGAAAACTAGAAGAGTATGAGACAGGCAAAGAAACAGAACATATGGGAGAAGCACATGAAGGCATTTGTGTACGCCCAAAAGAAAGTGCAAGAATAAACCTGGGAAAATTCATCTTAAAGAAACCAAGTTTTGTGCAAAAAATATGTATCTTGGGTTTTGCAGCCACTAATTCCCTGTGTGATCTCAGGCAAATTATTTCCTGCCTGGAACCTCATCCTGTCTCTCTGGAAGGCTGTAAGCCCAGGTGATTTCTAAGGACTTCTGAGCCCTAATATATTATTGTAGTGTGGACTCCAGAAATATAACGGATGATCTTCAACTGGGTCCAAACCCCTAAGCCAGGGAGCAAAGCTACATGCATTAGCTGGGGTAGGGGAGCAGTCGAGACAGGAACTTGAGTACAAAACTATGTGTTAGAGTCTATAAATGCGGTCGGTGGCTCGAAGAGCCTGAAGCGCTATAAATGCGGTCGGTGGCTCGAAGAGCCTGAAGACCTGGATCTTGGAGACTTTGCCAGTTTGGAAACCGCAAAGTTTCGGGACCACCTCATACAGCCTGCACCTTCCCTTCCTGCCTTCTCCCGATCCGAGTGGAGAGGAGATCGGGCCTCGCCTCTTGTCCCGTTGAGCCCTGTCCAGGGGTTTACCTGCTCACAGGCTCTGGCCTGCGGCTCCTCTACGCCTCGTTTCCCACCTTCAGGCGAACGCAGCCCGGGAACCCACCCTGGGCGCCGCCATGTTGGCAGAACAATAACTTTATCGATAGCGGTCGCCGCCGACACAGACAAGCAGGGGCGGAGCCTCCTTAGGGGAAGGAGGGAGAGCAGCCCCAGTCCTCGACTCCCGCAGCGGGTGGGGCGGGGCGTAACGGGACGGGGCGGGGCAGGAGCTACTGCGCAGCCGCCTTGGGCTCCACCCTCGGCCTCAGGCCCAGCCTTTTAACCCTGGTCTTTTTTCTTTTTTCTTTTTTTGAGTTGGAGTCTCACTCTGTCCCCAGACTGGAGTGCAGTGGCACGCTCCCGGCCACCGCGACCTACTGGGCTCTGGCGATCCTTTCGCCTCAGCCTTCCAAGTAGCTGGAACTACAGGCGCGCGCTACCACGCCCGGCTAATTTTTTGATTTACTATAGAGATGAGATCTTGCCAAGTTGCCCAGGCGGGTCTCGAACCTGTGGGCTCAGGCAATCCACTCACCTCAGCCTCTCAAAGCGTGGGATTACAGGCTGAACCACCGAGCCCAGTTTAGGCCTGGTCTTTGACGCGTGTCTGGCGTCAGCAAAAGTCTGGTCACTCGGGGTTCAAATTATTGCAATTGTAGCAGATGTGTGAGAGCGGTTTGTTTAGTGGCCCCAGAATAAACTAGGCAGCAGCTGGTGAAAACAGCCCTTGGGGGTAGCAACACACCTCCTGGACTTGGGTAGTCTCTTGACCTTTTGATTTCAGAATGAACCCGCATGGCAATTGAGGCACCTTCTTCCATCGTATTCCGTGATCTATCCCTGGGGCCGGGGGCAGAATTCCCTAGTCAAGGATAGGTTGGGGGTAAAGTACTTTTCCCATCTGATAAGTGGGTGGGGAGTTAGGAAAGCACAAATGCCTGGCCAAGCCCTTTCTTAAAGGAGTTTATGCATGCAGTACCGCCACCACACACCTGACAAATATTTATTTCTTGTAATAAGTCAATGAATTGCAAAGTACAGTTCCTTTAAAGCATACTTTTCAAAAAGGTAAAACCTATTTAAAGAAGAATTTGAAGATGTGTGTGAGCAATCAAGAAATGAATTTGTGAATTGTGCAAAATTGGTTGATATCCTATAGAACACACACACAAAAAGTAACGTTTGGGAGCCATCTTTTTCTACAGATCTGAAATCCATTGTACCAAACAAAATTAATCTCATGAGTCTCCCCAAGACTCACAGTGGATGCCTGAAACCTTAGGTGTTTTTCCATAGGCACAGTAAGAGGTTAATGATGATGGTACAATAAAATAGAACAATTATAACAACATACTGTAATAAGAATTATGAGTGTGGCCTCTCTCAAAATGTCTTACTGTACTGTACTTATCCTCCTTTGATCTGAGATGGCTGTTAGGTGACTAATGGCCGTTTGGATGCACTGGACAAAGAAATGATTCACAATGGTTCAGGTCTCAGGCAGGTCAGAGCAGGACAGGTGTGATTTATCACCTTCTCAGAATGGTATGCAACTTACAATATATGAATTATTTATTGCTGAACTTTTTCATTTATATTTTTATGTAAAATTTTTCATTTTCAGACCTTGGTTTACCGTAGGTAACTGAAACTTCTGAATTGTCAGAAAATGAAGCTGTGGATAAGGGGGAACAAGTGTATCCATATTCTACATTTTGGCTTCTGTTCTTACAGAGACAGACAATGCCTAGTCAATGGAAGGCATGCAACGGGCACACATCCCTGCAGAATGATAATTCCCCAATCAGCACTCCACCCTAGGGACACACAGTATTTATGTCTTTAATGAAATTCCTTGACAGTTCAAAATCCAAATACATTGTCATTAAAAATGTGGACTCCAGACCAACATCAGCCTCACCTGGGAATTTGCTAGAAATGAAAAATTTACCCTCTACCCCAACCTGCTGAGTCAGACTCTGTATTTTAACAAGATCCCCAAGTGATTCTAGACACATTCAAGTTTGAGGCTCACTGCTCTAAGATCTAGCTCTTTTCTAGATCTAACTCTTTTCTAGTTGTCTGCTCATTTTACAGACTAATAAACTGAGACCCAACAGAGCTGACTGTCTTGTGCAGAGTCATATGGCAAGTTAGTAAAAGATTTGGTATTCAAAACTAGATATTCAGTCTGCCAGAATAGTACCCTTCTCAAATTGCACAATGGACGATCACGAGGAGCTTAGAACTTCCAGTCCAAATCTTTTACTTCAAAGATGAGGACACTGAGATTCAGAGATTGGACATAGCTGTCTTAAGTTCACACATCTAGTTGATGGTAGATCCAGGATTCCAACTCAGGTCTCCTGGTCTCTTCTACCCCCAACATCAGATGCTTAATTTAAACTGCTACCATGGAAACATTGACTAGCATATTAACCTGCCACACTTAATGCAGTTTAACCTTTAGGTATGTCATGCTGCATCTATATATAACTAGAATACCTCTTTCTCTACAGTGCCCAAAATACAGTCTCTACCCTTATTTCGGCATTTTGGTTCAAAATCTCTCTTTCCTATTATGAATTAAAGTTAACATTGACATTTCTAGATTATTTCAAGTAGAATTTTTCTAAAAGTCACTTGCTTTGCTGGAAAGTTGCTATTTTTACTTCAAAGAAGACTGTAGCATGAAAGTAAATCCCTTTTACTCTTAAAAAGCTTGCTTTAATACATTATTAAATGAAAGAGACAAGTTGCTTGGCTGTGTAGAATGTTATCCCATTTCTGATTTTTTTAAAAAGGGAAAGAAAATAAAAGAAAGATATTTGTTAGTATATTCATGGGAATAAATCTAGAAAAATATATACCAGACTATTTCCTGTGATGATCTCAAGGGACAGTGGCATTTACGGGCCTTTCCCTTAATGATGCTTCTTCATTCCTTTTACTTTTTCTATTAGCTTGTGTGGAGCTGAACAATGACCCTCCAAAAATATCCAGGTTCTAGTCTCTGGAACCTTTGAATGTCACCTTATATTACAAAAGAGACTTTGCTCGTGTGATTAAATTAAAGATCTTGAGAAGGAGAGATTATTCTGGATGATCCAGGTTGCCCTAAATGCAATCACAAGTGTTCTTATAAGAGGGAGTCAGATGAAAATTTGAGACAGAAGAGGCAATGTGACCACTGACCCAAGATACTATGATGTGGAGTTGGAAGATGAAGGAAGAGGCCACGTGCCAAGGAATGCAAAGAGTGCAGCTCACGAAGATGAAGATGAAAAAGGCAGGAATACTGATTCTCCCATAGATTCAGCAACCTGCTTCTGGGTAAATACGTAAAAGAATTTAAAATGGGGCCTTGAAGAGATATTTATATGCCTGTGTTTATAGCATTGTTCTCTACAGCCAAAAGATGCAAGTAACCCAAGTGTCCATCCATGAATAAATGGATTTTTTAAATGGCATGTGCGTCATAATAATAGAATATTTTTCAGCCTTTAAGGAAGAAAATTCTGACACATGGATGAATCTACACTCGGATTAATCTGATGCTAAGTGAAATAAGCCAGTCACCAAAGGACAAGTATTGTTTGATTCCTCTTATATCAGGTACTTAGAGCAACCAAATTTGTAGACAGAGTGGTAGTTGCCAGAGGTTGAAGCTGTGGGGAGGGAGTAGGCAGTTATTGTTTAAGGGGTACAGAGTTCCAGTTTGAGAAGATGAAAGAAATTCTGGAGATGGATGGCAAGAATATTTGCACAATGCGAATGTATTTAATGCCGCTGAACTGGACACTTAAAAATAGCTAAAATGGTAAGTTTCATGTTATACATATTTTATTACAATTTGAAAAGAACAAAACATCTCCTAGAGCCTCCACAGAGAGTGAGTCCCTGTCAACACCTGATTTCAGTACATTGAAACTGATTTTGGATTTCTGATATCCAGGGCTATGAGAAAATAAATGTGTATTATTTTAACCTTCCAAATTGTTGGTAATTTGTTATAGCAGCCACAAGAAACTAATACAGATTCTATGACTTTGTCTACAAAAAAAAATTATAAAGATATTTTGTTAAATACAAGATTTGACGCCCACCACTATTTGTTTGATTTTATGACTTTTAAGGTGTTGGTATTAACACTCTAACTTGTAGATCTTCAGAAATACTCTTTGCATGCCACCCTTTTGTTAAAGGAGCATAGCTCTCCGGTGTTACAATCATAACATGATTTGTCCACTATGGGCTGTACTCAACTTGAAGAGCTGGTCAGGGTCAAACAATGCTAGAGACCATAAACATTCCTCAAAGCCTTCTTTCACAGTTGAATAAGAGTTGACAATAGAGCCATGATAGCAGGCATCCTTTTCTTATTCCATTGGTTCCTCACTTGAATGGGGTTGCTTCTAATGTTCTATCTTTAAATATGATTCTTAGGCTGGGTGTGGTGGCTCACGCCTGTAATCCCAGCACTCTGGGAGGTGGAAATGAGAGTATTGCCTGAGCCCAAGGGTTTGAGACCAGCTTGGGTAACTTCGGCTTAGCCAGGTGTGGTGGTGCATGCCTGTAGTTTCAGCTACTTGGAAGGCTGAGGTGGAAGGATCGCCTGAACTCAACAGGTTGAGGTTGCAGTGGCCATGAGCATGCCACTGCACTCTAACCTGAGTGACAGAGTGAGACTCCAACTCAAAAATAAATAAATAAATACACACATAAATAAAAATAAATATGATGCTTGCTTTAAGATTTTGGCAAATACTCTTGGTGATATCCTACCTCCAAGATAGACTCCAATGAACCCTACCTGCTGGTATTCACGCCCTTGTGCAGTTTCTTCCTACATTGTCCCATGGTTAGTTAGTATGGCCAATAGAATACAGCAGAAGTAGTAGGGTGTCATTTTCTAGCTAGATTATAAAAGATACTGCAGCTTTCATCTGATCATTCTGGCTCTGTGTGTCTTGCATCACTTACTTGGGGTGTGGGGAGAAGACATGTCATGAGCAACCTTTTGGAGAGGGCTATATGGTGAGGAGCCAAAGCCCTCTGCTAACTACCAGGTTACCGAATAATGAATCCTCCAATCCAATCTTCAAAGACTGCAGCCCCAGCTAACAGCTTGACTGAGACCTCATGAGAGACCACCCAGCTAAGCCATTCCCAGAAGCTATGTGAGATAGTGTTTTTAGTGTTAAGTTGCTGTGTTTGGGGGATAATTTGTTTCTCAGAAACAGATAAATAACAGTCTTTATCACATTAAGGGGGCTTCTTTCTATTATCTGGTCTAGGATCCAGTCCAGGGGACACCTTAAGGGATTGCATCTCCTTCGTCTCCTCAAATCTGGGACAGCTCCTCCGTCTTTATTTGCCTTTCTTGACTTTGACTTTCTAAAGAGTTCTGGTCAGGTATTTTGTAGAATGTCCTCCTAGTTTAACTCAGGTTTTGTATTTTGGCAGCAATACCATGGAAATGAAGGCTGTGCCCTTCTTGGTGTGTTTCAAAGGAATAGAAAATGCATAAATATGTTTGTAAGGGAGAAGAGATGATAAAGTCAAAGGAGAAAGTGATGCAGGAAACGAAAGCAATAACTGAAGAAGTTTCTGAAAAGGTAAGAAACTAAAAAATGCTGAGCTCATCGAGGTAGACTTTCCTATTTTATTCTCTGTATTAAGGCATTCAAGTTGTTTTTTTTTTTTTTTGCAACAGACATGTATTTTGTGCTTAAAAAACAAAAACTACTTATTTTTAAATTCGAGACTCAGTCTTTTTTAAAAAATTGCACTACCTTCCTTTCCATATCGTGAGAGGCTTCTATTAATATAGCATAGACACTTGCAAATTTAACTTTCCTTCCAATATAATGGCATGCGTATCCTTTTACAGCATTTGATCTTCAGCCTGAACCATTGCACGTTATCATTCTTGTGTGTCCCTGTCTAGCTCCCTGCAGTCCTTCCTTGGTTACCTCCTTTGCCTTTGTTTTCATTCAGTCAGTTTTCATTCAGTCAGTGCTACACTGGAACAGCCAGGCCCAGCATCAAGAATGGGTCTACAACAATGAACAGGTCTCAAGGGGATTCTCAAGCTCAAATCTTTGTCTCCCTAGTTTCCCTCCCTGCCTGGTGGCCCCACCTTTGTTTCCATCTGTGTGTCTTCCACATTATGAAGCCTGATCATCCAAGTCAGTCTCTCTCTCTCTCTCTCTCTCTGTCTCTCTCTCTCTCTTTCTCTCTCTCTCTCTTTCTTCCCCTCCCCCCACATTGTTTCTCTCTTCCTAACCACCCTCTCAGATTGTCTTTCTACCGTGCTATTTCCTCACCCCCTTCCCAGCTCACCTTGCCTAATTCACTCTGTTGAAACCTGTTAAGGTTTAGCTATTATGGATTAATTTGGGTAGTATTTGTAAAGTTTTAATGACCTATTTGCTGAGTTTTTTTGTGGACTCCCTTAACATCTTGAGTGTCATTTGAATCTGTACGGTATCACTTCTCTACCCTCTGTTCGTTTTCCTTGTGTCTCGCTCCTGGCTCTGCTCTTTCTTGTCTTACATAAAAGCTCGGTCCAAATATTTCCAGGAATGCGAGTCTCCATTGTCTTGACCATTTCTTCCCCTTAGTGTAAAAACAACATTATTCCTGCCTGCTTATTTCATGAGGTAAGGCAAACTCACTAGAAATGACCTAGAAGTGCAAGAGTAACACATAATTCCAATTTGACATTTATTTCTGTGCTTTAATGACCCTTCCAGAAATAAATCATGGTGCAGCCAGGTAAAAGCTTACCTGGGCTGTCACAATTCAGATGTTGATTCAGGTCTTCTGGGAACAACTTTCAGTCTTCCATTATGGAGATGAAGGCAAACTCCAAGATTCATACTACTGTATGGATTATTTTTCAATAAAAGTGCTCTAGCTGTGATAATCAAATCACTTGAGGTATGCATGGGCTTATCATTTATGTTTCCCAGCATCTATTTCCCCTGCTTTCCTGACCACTGCTCCTGCATTTTGCTTTAGAAAATTACCCTTTGACTCAATTCTGAGCCACTAGGTCTATGGACTTTACCTCCATCCCTAGGTCTAAGGTCTGGCTTAAGCCACTTGGCTCATTCTACCCGAGAAAAATAGAGACAGTTCAGCCAGACACATGACCTAAGCCAGAGCCATCAGAAGGAAGCACAGAACCTTTGCTGGGAATACTAGATCCCAGATCCTCTTTCCTGCTGTGTAAGAATAAAGAACTTGAGAATTGCCGCAACCATCCCAAAACCACAATGGGAGAGCCTGCTAAAACTGGAGGCAGGAAGCTGAAAAGGAATCGGGCCTTGGTGCCACGGAAGATTCTGTCAGATCAAGCCCTGCCTGGGACTGCAACGTCTCTTGACTCCCCATGCACAGGGGTTAGTGAGGCCTCTTGATTATTCAAACCACTTCTCCTTGAATTTGCTACTTATTGTAACAGAAAGCATCTACTATAGTGGCCTACTCTACTGAAGAGGACTCAGCCCTTCTTCCTCTCTCCACATAGACTCCAGACTCCCTCACTGAGTTTTGTTACATATTCTCTCAAATATCTTCAACATCGTTCCACTGCACCCTGCACCTATTATAATCCCCCAGTTCAGGCTTCCCTCCTCTCTATCACCTGGACTCTTGTCATAGCCTCTAATCTTTACCACCTCCTAGTCATTTATTTGCCACCACAGATGGCACACAGCAGGTAGTCAGTATGTCTTTAAAACGCATTTTTTTTTTGAGTTGGGGTCTCACTCTGACACCCAGGCTGGAGTGCAGTGACACGATCACGGTTCACCACAGTCTTGACCTTCCACCTTAGCTTCCAGAGTAGCTGGGACTACAGGCATGTGCCACCATGCCTGGCTAATTTTTAAAATTTTGTAGTAGAGATGAGGTTTTGTTATGTTGCCCAGGCTGGTCTTGAACTCCTAGGCTCAAGCAGTCCTCCTGCCTTGGCCTCCCAAAATGCCAGAATTACAGGTATTAGCCATCGCACCCTGTCAACTAAATACAATCTTTTAAGTGTTGTCTTTAAAATTGGGAAACAGTATATTCTCTTTATCCATATATTTTTGTATTTGTGAATTTGTCAACTTACTAAAATTGATATGTAACCTCCAAATTGACCCCCACAGTGCTTTTGAAGTCATTTGCAGGCAGTCACAGAAGGATGAAAAATCTGAGTTCCCTCCTGTGTTCGTTTTCAGCTGAGGTTGAACAAGGCAACACTTTGCCTTCTTGTTTCAGTTTTCATACCATAAACAGTGTTCTTTTTGTATTGTATTCAGTGTCCTGAGTTTTATATTTTTGTGTTGTTTTTTTTTTTTTTTGGTGATTTTGTTGCTAAAGATGGCCCCCAACTGTAGCACTGAAGCATTGTCTAGTGTTCTTAAGAGCAAGAAGGCCAGATGGACCTTATGAAGAAAGTATATGTGTTAGGTTAGCTTCCTTCAGGCATGAGTTATAGTGCTGTTGGCTGGGCTCAATGTTCATGAATCAGCAGTATTCAACAAGACTTCAAAAAATTTCTGGAAAATGGAGTTAAAAGATAAAAATAAAAATAGAAACTTTATTTCTCAACATACGCTCCAACAAGGTCAAGTCACTTTTATAAGTGATGATACCAGCCACTTGTTCTCCATCTCTAAGGAACTGAGGGTCCTAGAATGTAACCATACTGACGCAGTCTTTTTTTTTTTTACATTATTAACTAAAGAAAAATGAATGACCTTAAAGATTTTTTAATAATAGGAAAGGGAAAAAAAGTAAGAAGGAATTAAATCAGGACTGTAATGTGAATGCCTTGTGATTTCCTATAGAAACTCTTGCAGGCTGGGTATGGTGGCTCACACCTATAATCCTAGCACTTTGGTAGGCTGAGGTGAAGGACTGCCTAAGCCCACAGGTTTGAGACCAGCCTGGGCAACTTGGAGAGATCTCACCTCTACAATAAATAAAAAAATTAGCCAGGTGTGGTGGCAGCACCTGTAGTCCCAGCTACTTGGAAGGCTGAGGCAGAAGGATAATCGGAGCTTAGCAGGTCGAGGCTGTGATGGGTGAACGTGCCACTGCACTCCAGCTTGGGTGACAAAGTAAGACTCTGACTCAAAAAAAAAAAAAAAAAAAGTAACTCTTGCAAAATGCCCTTGTTTGATGAGAAGAATGAACAAGAGCATTGGGGTGGTGAAGGACTTTCTGGTGACATTTCCTGGGCATTTTTCTGGTAAAGCTTTGACTTTCTCAAAATACTCTCATAATAAGCAGATGTTGTTGTTCTTCGGTCCTCCAGAAAGTCAACAAGCAGAATGCCCTGAGCATCCCAAAACACTCTTGCTATGACTTTTTCTCGTGACCTGTCTACTTTTGCTTGAACTGAACCACTTCTACCTCATGGTAGCCATTGCTTTGATTGTGCTTTGTCTTCAAGATCACACTAATAAAGTCATGTTTCATCTCCTTTTAGAATTCTTTGATTCCACTTTTTAAAAATTTTCATTGAAATTTCTGCTCTTGTCTGAAACTGATCTGGGTGCAACAGTTTTGGCACCCAATGAATATAAAGTTTGCTCAATTTTAATTTTTCAGTCATAATTGTGTAAGCTGAACTATTTGAGCTACCTATGATGCTGGCTATTGTTTTTGCTGCTAATCATCAATTCTCTCCCATTAGGGCATGAATGAAATTAATTTTGTCCTCACAAATTGATGTGGATAGTCTGCCACTGTGGGCTTCATGTTCAACATTGTCCTACTCCTTAAAATTAGTTATTCATTTGTAAACCACTAATTTTTTTGGAGGTATTGTCCCCATAATCTTTCATAAAGCATCAGTGATTTCACCATTCTTTACCCAAGCTTCATTATAAATTTCTAAAACTTTTTTATTTTAAAGATGTGGGGTACAATTCAGGGTTAAGTATACAATTGTTCATTATGCAGGTTCCCTTATTGATGAGGTGGGCCCCCCTTTATTATAAATTTTGTTATTTGTTCTTGCTTCAATTTTAGCAGAATTCATGTTACTCTAGAAGAGACTCTTTTCACACTGATGTCTTATCCTTCTTAGTGCCTCAAGCTCGATCTTGTTTAGACATGTTATAGCAAATGAGTATGAGTTTATTTGGGTGCAAAAATATTTGAAATCCATGAGTATTTTTTCACAGCATGCATTTTCTATGAAAATGAAAACTCCTTGTATATTAAATAAGGTGTCTTTAGACAGAAACACAAACAAGAAGGTTATGTATTCACTGGTCGACAAAAATGGTATAACCAGAGGCTCGCAGGACCCAACCCTGTCTTTTCTCTAGGAACAATGATTTAATGTTTGCTAATCCAGTGTTCCAAGAGCTTTTGTAGACTATAACTACTATGGACAATGAGAAATAACTGTAGTATAAAGCAAATAAGAGTGATCCAGCTCTTCTGACGTCATGGCTTACTCATTAGGAGCTCATGCTGGCCTTGAAGCTCAGATCTACAACTTTCAAGATGTGAAATCTTGAGCACATTACTCAAACTTCCTGTGTCTCAGTTCCTAAAATGAGGATCGTTGTGCCAGGTGAAGTAAATGAGGTTAGTATATAAAGTGCTTGGCCAAGTTTCAGAAAAAGCAACACTCAACAAATAGTAGTTATTGCTTTTGTTATTTTTAATGAAAACATACATATAGAGAGAGATGGGGTCTCATTATTTTGCCCAGCCTGGTCTGAAACTCTGGGCCTCAAACAATTCTCCCACCTCACCTTGGCCTTTCAAAATGCTGGGATGACAGGTGTGAGCTACCCTGCCTGGCCTTTTGTTGAGTTTAAGGAGTTAGTCTATGCGTGCTGTTAAGTGACCGGGAAGCCACAAGACTGTAGAAAAGGAAGATCAAGAGATTGCTCCCTTTCTCTCTTTTTATCTTTCTTTCTCTCTCTTTCTACTACTGACTCACTCAGTGGAGGAAGAAATGGTATGGAGTGTGCATGATGATGTCTATGATGTCCCCACCAGACTGCAAGCTCCTTGAAGATAGGAACTGGGTCTTGTATACACCCTGGGTGACATTGCAGCAAATGAATAAGCTCAGGAGGAAGATAATTCTGAGGTAGAATCAAGGCTCAGGCACTTGCTAGTTGTGTAAACTTGGGCAAATCACCTACCTTCAATTTTTTAAAATCTGTAAATGGGGGATTCATGATAATGCCTACCTTGTAGGGATGCGGACACTAGTAAGTACAATAATTCATATAGATGGCTCGTATAATGCCTGGCACATGGAGCTTTCAATAATTGTTGGTTTTTCCTTATTCCTGCAGCAGCCAGCCAGCTTCCTTGATTATAGTCCCAGTTCAATATACATCTGCCAATTTAGCTGTGCTTTGAATTGATGGAGCCTCAGGGCTCATGCTTGCTGAGTTGAGTGAATCAGAAGGAAAGAGTCCCTGAGGAGGAACCTCTCTCTGAGCTTCCTGTATCTTTTTCTAGGAACCCACTTTAGGGAGAATTTCTCACCCCTCATCTGCCACTCTATTATGAAAGGAACATAGAGACAAGATAGGAAAAAAAGCAATTTAAACCCAATTCTTATCTGTACATTGTTTGGGTGTAAAGTCTGTACCTAGCTATCCCCACTTCAAGATTTATCTTTGCCTCTGTCACAGCACATAACAACTCCAGCAATTAACACTTATTGAGCACTTAATATGTGTCATGCGCTGTGTTAAACACATAATAAATATTCATCCATTTAAGCTTCATAATAAGCCCTCTCAATAAGTGCTTGGACACAGAGAAAGATGTCATTTTGCAGATGAGGGAATTGGGAAACAGGGAGATTAAGAAAATCACTCAAGATCACAAACTACTAAGTGCTAGAACTGGGATTTGAACCCAGGAAGACTGGGCTCTAGAGTGCATTCTTTAACCACTAAAGCCAGGCTGCCTTCCTCAATACTTGCTGCACATACCTGCTTGATAAATACGAGCTTAATATCTGCTGAGGAAAAAGCAACAGGCCTGTCAACTACATCATCCCATGTGGTCAACCTGTCCCCTCTTTGGAATAAAGAATGAAAGAGATGCTTTGTTTCTTGTTCTGAAGGCCATTGGCCCTTGTTTTCCTCAAATTGAGCCTCCCTTCTTTAGAGTATCATTTCATCCATGTGATGACCAAACAGGCCTTGCTTCAAGAAAGTTTTAAATTATTCTCTTTTAAGTACAGACAAGAAATCAGTTTCCCACTAGCTGTAACATTTTCTTCTTGGGAATAGGGTTAGAAATTTAATGAACTCTTTTTTCCACTTTGCTTCTTGCTGACCTGAAGGTTATGCCTGGCATTGATGGACCAAGGGACTCATGAGTGTCTTTACAAAGCTAGTGTCTGAGAGGTCAGTAATTAAGAAAATGGTAGTAAGTACCCTTCTGAAAGTTGCTACAAAGCAGTCTGGACCTTAAGTGTCCTGGAGTAAAATCATTGTTTTCTTAGGAGTCTGATACTAAAAAGGACCCATTTTGGGCATTTCTCCCAGGATCACAAAATTTGCTGAAAGTGACCTTCTCATTAACTTTTAAAACTTTGGTGTTTTTCCCCAAATGCCTTATAATTCTGAGTGTATATGAAAAAACCCACTCAGAGTGACTCATATCACAATTATACTTGGACACAGAGACAGACCTTGGGATTAAGCTTTTAATCTGTTCATTACAGGGGAGAAAAAAATCCTTTCCACTGCTGCAAATCTCCTTAGGCCTTGTGATTGCTTCTAGAAAAAGATAATCCTATTTGAAGAAAAACTGAATTTTATAAAACAGTGTTAGTTTCATTTGACCTGCAGATATTCAAAATTTTTTATTGTTAGTCTAAGAATGGGTTATAGGTGACACACATTTATTTGCAAATGTATTAAATGTATCTTGCCCATCTTTTGGTGATAGCTACAATTTTAATAAATAAATTTTAATAGGATCCTATAGCTCCTACATTTCTGCCATTAATTGGGCTTTTAGTCATACCACCTTTTGACATCTCTTGTATTCTTGTACAGTTAATTAGCCCTTGAATTCATGTGCATGCATTTTGCCTTCCCAAGTAGTCTATAAATTAATTAAGTCAATGATCATGTTCCTCTGATCCTCGATCAGTGGTACAGTTTTATAGAGAGAGGACAGCAAATTAAGTGTTACTCCCAAAGACCTAGTTTAGTGTTTTCCAGTTCCAATTATACAGCAGACAAGTAGAGAGTTCATAGGCTTCAGTCTCCTACCCCAATTCGTGGGGTGTAAAGATTGTATATGTAAAGAATTTAACAAGCACCTGGCACATGGAGGGAGCTCGGAACTGGTTGGTTGATATTAACAACAACAGTAACGGAACTGCCCCATCATATTCTTCAGTGGCCTCCCAGTAGCTGATGACAAACATACTCCAAGCAGAGGGGGTGATGCCAAACATAGCTGAACCTTTTTAACTAATCACCTTTTAGACCAATCAAAATATGTGTCTGAGGGGCTCCCTCAAGTACCTCTGTCCCTTCTTTCTGGTCTTCTCTCTCTCCTGTCCCATCTCATTCCCCTAGGTTATTTTTACCCTTTTTGTTCCTCCCATTCTTCCCCAAATAGTTTCTAAATTTATAAGACAAGCTAGCTCTTCTCTTCCTAGTATTGATAGCCTTTCATAGCAGAACTTCAAGTTCTCACACTGAATGACCTTTTCTTACCAGAGAGGAGGAAGAGAAGAACAAAGGGGCAGGGGGAAGAAACTGGAAATCCTGGGTGGCCAAACAATAACAGCAACAAAGTCACCATCACTTTCTTTACCTGGGTCCTGGGAAAAAGACGGAAGGAAGGGGAAGGAAGAAAGAGGAGTTGAACTGGGTTCCAATGCTTAGTCAAAGGAGGAGAAGGAAGATGAAAAAAAAAATGGGGGGACGAGAAAGAGGAAGAACAAAAGGAGGCAGAGGAAGACAAGACAGAGAAAGAGGAAATGGAAGAGGAGAAGAAGGATAAAACTGAGAAGGAGAGGAAGTAGAAGGAGGAGAAGAACATGGAAGAGGAAGAGGCAGCAGCCTTGGGATTAGGCAGACCCTGAGTAGGAAAATGTCATTCTAGAGCCCACAAAGTGTTGAAAGTAGGAGATGACTATCACAATGCAGACTTATCAGTCACCTGGACTGTTCTGTAGCTGTTTAAATCTGGACCACCCTCCCCAGAAAGAGGAAGTTTCCATCAGACCTCAATTTATAGATCCCTTAATACAGCCAGTAGTGTGCTGAGCCGGTTGGCAATAAGCAAGCCATTTCATGTCTCTGATCCTCAGCTGCTTGTCTGTAAAGGGGATGGGCGTGGTACCTACCTCATAGGTCTGTTGTAAGGATTTAGCAAGGACACTTCTGAATGAGTACAGTGCCTGGCACAATGTAAGCTCATAAAAATGCCAGTCCTTGGTATTATAGTTCCAGAAGCTGTGGGTGAGGCAGGCAAGGAAGCCTGTTTAGTGGGTTGATCCAGCAAAGGTGTAGGCTAATTTGAGCTGATAAATTGCAAAGAGGTGTGTATTCAACGCTTTTCTCCCGGTTCAGTTCCCACATCCTCTACAAGATACAGGCCTGGGCAGGGTTATTGTTCAGGCTAGTTAAACTTCTGCTTTTCTTTCTTTCTTTCCTTCTCTCTCTCTCTCTCTCTCTCTCTCTCTCTCTGTCGTTCTTCCTTTCTTTCTTTCCTTCGTTGGAGTCTCACTCTGTCGCCCAGACTGGAGTGCAGTGGCTGCTCCCGGCCACCACAGCCTCGACTTGTTGGGCTCTGGCGATCCTTCCCCCTCAGCCTTCCAAGTAGCCGGAATTACAGGCATGTGCTACCATGCCCAGCTGATTTTTTGATTTATTGTAGAGGTGAGGTCTTGCTGCCCAGGCGGGTCTCGAACCCGTGGGCTCAGGCAATCCACTCACCTCAGCCTCCCAAAGGCGCGGGATTACAGGCAGAGCCACCGAGCCCAGCTCTTTCTTTCTTTCTTTCTTTCTTTCTTTCTTTCTTTCTTTCTTTCTTTCTTTCTTTCTTTCTTTCTTTCTTTCTTTCTCTTCCTTCCTTTCTTCCTTCCTTCCTTCCTTCCTCCCTCCCTCCCTCCTTCTCTCTGTCTCTCTCTCTCACTCTCTTTCTTTCTTTCTTTCATTGGAGTCTCTTGTCGCCCAGGCTGGAGTGCAGTGACACGCTCATAGTCACTGCAGCCTCAACTTGCTGGGCTTAGGTAATCCTTCCGCCTGAGCTTTCTAAGTAGCTGGAACTATAGACGTATGTCACCACGCCTGACAAATTCTGTTTTTCAAACATGTACATTCATATAAATGTCCCAGTGATCAGATGGTCTAGGGAGGGCTTGAGATTCTGCAGTTTTAACAGACTCCAGGGGATGCTGATGTTGCCAGGCCACAAGCCTTGCTGTGAATAGTAAAGAATGAACTGATGGCTCTGGTGTGACAGAGTTAATGGCAATGTCAAAGCAATGCAAAAGTAAAGCCAAGGAATATGATCACCAATTTACACCCGAGTGATCACTCATTTTGTTCACTGTGGCATCCATATGGATGAGTGGGAAACTTGAAATATTGAAACCTACAAAGAAAAAGGAAGGAAAGAAGAGAGGGAGGAAAGGAGGAAGGGGAGAGGGAACGGGGGAAGCAAAATCAAAGTGAATTATTCCTAGGGTCATGCAGATAAGGAAATGAAGAGTTAATAGAATTTTGCCAACTGGAGATTGGTCCTGTTGCACCTACTTGAATAAATACACTTAAATCATTTGAAATTAGCCAACTGTTCATCAAGCACAAGCTGCCAAAGCTCTTGGAAAAGATTTTTTTTAAGAGTGCTTAACATCTTTCCACCTAAGTCTTGTTTACATATCAAATTTGCTTAGTAGATCCAAAGGGAAAGACTAATCCCAATCAAAATAACTGAGTTTCCTTCTGAATTGAACAAACCAGATATGAATGATTCAATTCTTTTTTTTTTTTTTTTTTGAGTTGAAGTCTCACTCTGTCGCCCAGACTGGAGTGTAGTGACCACTCCTGGCCACTGCAGCCTCGACCTACTGGGCTCTGGCAATCCTTCCGCCTCAGCCTTCGGAGTAGCCAGAATTACAGGCATGCGCTACCATGCCCGGCTGATTTTTTTATTTTACTCTAGAGATGAGGTCTCACCAAGTTGCCCAGGTGGGTCTCGAACCCGTGAGCTCAGGCAATCTACTCACCTCACCCTCCCAAAGCACGGGATTACAGGCTGAGCCACTGAGCCTGGCTTGAATGATTCAATTCAATCCATCAAACAGTGTCTGAACATCCTGTATTGTACTAAGCACCATCTTTGGTCCTGGACATAAAGAAAGACACTGAGGGTGCATCCTCAGAAGCTCAGGGCCTACTGACGGAGACATACCATGAAGCCTCATAATCTCTGAAGATAACAAGCCCACGGTGGCTATGGAACTCAGAGGAGAGACACATCTCTCAGCCTGGAGATGAAGGGGAGGGCAGGCAGTGAAGGGACAGATCAGGAAAGGCATCCTGGAGGAGATGTAAGTGCTGTCCTGCTCCTGTGATAGGAAAACCTTCCTCCGAATTGCTCAGTCTTCAAGTCGCCCAAACAGCATCTAAATGGGTAGTGTGGCCAGAATAGCAGTCTCTGGAATCTTCTGGCCTCTGTAGTGGTGAAGAGCTGGCTGAGATTATCTTCAGTTCCCTGCTCCTTCGCCCCACCAGCAGGGGGCAGAGGTAGTGGCCCTGAGCAAAAAAGGCGTTTCCTGTAATTGCGTTGTACCTATACTTATGTGTACACATGAGCATCTCATTAACATCATTTGCCATCAGCCAGTACGTAGATAGTAACTCACTGGTTCTGCTCTGGAATATCTAGCCAAGTGATCCGAACTCCCTCGCATGAGAGGTTAGCCTCAGGAGCTGGGGAGGTCTCCACAGAGACCAGCTCTCGGCCTGTGCCTCCTGAGCTCATAGTGCTGCTATGGGGTGGAGGGGGGACAGGACAAGGCGATGCACCACTTTCCCAAGGGAGAGACTTCTTTTCTCCTATAAATGACACTTTCTAAAAGAGGGGGAACTGACCAGTGTGGCCCACTTTTAAAAGAGAATAAAGATCTTTAATTCCAACTTGCTGGGTGTGCTATACAGAAAATGATCCATGATAAAATTATAAGAAATTAGGCAGCACAGAGCCCTTTTAAACATTATTTGACAAAAAGGTTTCCTCAAGTGTTATTGACCATGAAACTTTTTAAAAAAAAAATATGAGTACTTAATAGCATGCGTCAAAAACGAGCGTTCCATGGAGCTTGCTCTGGGAAATGCCACCCTAGCTGCCAGTATTAGTTAGGGTTCTCCAGAAACACAGAACCCACAGGATTGAGATTATACATATGACAGACATTTATTGTAAGTAATTAACTCATGTGATTGTGGAGGCTTGGTAAGTCCAAAATCTGTGGAGTAGGAGGCTGGAGACCCAGAGAAGAGTTGCAGCTAAAATCCAAAAGAGGTCTGCAGGCAGAATGACTTTTTATAGGGAGGTTAGTCTTTTTCTATAAGGTCTTCAAATGATTGGATGAGGCCCACTCACATCACAGAGGGTAATCTGCTTTACTCAAAGTCCACTTATTTAAGTGTTAAGCTCATCCATAAAACACCTTCACAGACACATCCAGAATAGTGTTTGAGCAAATATATGGGCACCGTGGTCCAATCACGTTGACCCATAAAATTAACAGTCACAGTGCCCTATTTTGTGTCGCATGTCTCTATGTGGTGTCAGCTGGGACCAGAGAAGTCAAGCCTTCTTAACTGGCTCATTCACTTGGTGGGCAAGTTAGTGCTGGCTGTGGGCCGGAAGCTCAGTGGGGCTGTTGGGGTGGGGAAAAGGACCTGGTTTCTCTCTCTATGGGCTTCTCCATGGGGCTGCCTGGGCTTCCTCTAGCATGGGGAGTGGACTTCAAAGCAGGTGTTCCATGACATATTGCAATTCACCTTCTGGCCTCAAATCATTTTCATTTCTCCCACAGGCAAAGACACCCCAAAGTCTAATCCCTTGACCACATCAGTCTTGAAGACCAGGAGCTCATCATCTAAACCAGACTCAGGTGTGGATGAGGCTTCCCAAGTGCAGTTCAAAGAGGACCACAAAGCATTCCTCCACTGAGAAGTGGGCTCTGTGTTCCCTCCCCTTGAATCTGGGGATGGGAAGCTCTGTTGATTATAAGACAAACAGAAGGCAGCAAGGAGACGCTGTGCTGGTTCCCAGGTCCAGGCCTTGAGAGATCAGTGCCTTCCACTTTCTGTCCTTGGAACACAAGCAGTGGGCCTGAGCTGCCATGAATAGTGTGTGTCCATGTATGTAAGTATTCATAGAACCACTGAATAACCTCAGTGAGCGCCATGAGGAATAGATGTGCCCAACTGAGCCCTGGTTAAATTCCTGACCCATGGAATCACGAGATATATTAAAATAATTGTTGTTTGAAGCCACAGCAGCGGATAACAGGAACAAACAGTATTTTATCATCTTTTCATTCAGTAGTTTATAATTCTTAGTTTTATGTTTAATTGCAGAAACCTCTTTCCCGATGAAATCTTTTGTAGAACTCTAATACGTAAAAGAATCTAAGAGGAGCTACTTTGCCCGAAGTCAGGATGGGGATCCTGAACTCCCTTGAATTTCTTTTTTTATTTATAAATATTTTATTTTTTGAGAGAGAGTCTTGCTCTGTCACCCAGGCTGGAGTGCAGCGACATGGCTCATAGCAGCCTCAACATCTTGGGCTTAAGCGATCCTTCTTGCCTCAGCCCCCTGAGTAGCTGCAACTACAAACATGCCCCTCAGACTTCTTATCTCTGTCTCATGGTTGAGGCACCTCTGATAAATGTCGGGGTCCTCAGAACAGAATTAAAGATAACAAATCTGATCTCACTCCTACATCTTATTTTACAAAGAATGTACCTGAGATCCAAGAGTTAAATGGCTTGCTTTATATGAGTAGTTCTCAAAGTGTGGTCCCAAGACCAGCAGAATCAATACTATCTGGAAACTTGTTGGAAATGCAAATTCTTGAGCTTAACCCTGAATCTAGTAAATCAAAAATTCTGGGTGTGGGGCTCAACGATCCATCCAGGGAATTCTAATGCAACTTATAGTTTGAGAACCACTGCTAAATATCACAGAGTGAGATAATTACCAAGAAAATACTTTGAATTGATCAGACCTGGATTTGAATCCTGATCACTTCTTACTTTTGTGAACTTCAGCAAGTTACTTTATATCCCTAGTTGCCCTACCTGGAAAGACCCTAGTTGCCCTACCTGGAAAGAGAAGAGAGTAGTAACTACAGCTGGCTTTCTCTTCTATTCTCACCCCCACCTCTGAGGGTCTCAACCATTTTGGGTGATGGAAAAAGAAAGAGGGACACCCCAGGCATATGTGATGACTCTGAGTCTGGCCAGAAGAATGAGTGACTGCCATTTCCTGAGTCTGGAGTTTAGGGGCTTTCTTCTAAGCATCCTTGACTAATGAAAGAGAACAGTGGAAACAAAAAGAACATGCAACCATCAAGAGTTAATTTACACTGAATGACTGGACCAAAATTTTCTGAGAGAAACCTCAGGTATCTCTGGCATGCAGACTCAAATTCATCATTGTACAGGAAACTGCCAGGCCTTTAGCCTCTGTCCGCAGCACCAGCCCAAGCACCATCTGCCCCTTCCAGAGCCCTCCCTGACCTTCCCCCAAGATGGAGCAAGCCAGATCACTGCTGGTTCCACCTCTAATTACTGTTTTCTTCATTTGCCTGTTTCTCTTTCTTTCTCACTATAATGTCAATTCCAAAAGGAGGAGGTTGTCAGGGCAACCCAGAGCGGAGGCAAGAAGTCCATCCTTGACCGAATCTTAACCCTGTTTGGTTAAACACCCACAGGGTTCTTGGCTGCCCTCTGTTTCCTGGTAACAAGAACGTAAAAATTTGATTTTTTTGTTTTTCTCTTCTTTTCTTTCCCTCTGATAATCTCTCTCTCCCCCTCCCACTTCTTTCTCTTTCCTTTTGCAGAGTTGGCCTGACCTACGTATATGCTCCTGAATTTGCTAGCTTAACTCCTTCTGTTTCTATGACCTTGACACTTTTTTCTTCCTGATACAATAGAATTGAGACCCTCCCAATACCCTGGCTGAGCAGATCTGCTCACGTCACACTTCCTAACATGGCTGGGGAGGAATCGGCTGAGACCCTAGGCAAGGAGAGCCTGAGGGTATGGGGTAGACACAGGGATGACAGGGCTGGTGGGATTAATGGTTTTATTAATCCCTGTTCCTGGACCTACATTCTCTCTATTACAAAACTAGAACATTCATGCTCAGAGTTGACATATTATATTATGATGCCATTTAAAATAAGGAAAAAAAATCTGAAGAGACAAATGTCAGAATATAGACAGAAGTTATATCTAAGAAATGAGATTTTTTTTCCCACTTTTCTGTATTTTCTGAAAAAAATTTTTTTACAAGCTTATATTACTTTTTAACTTTCCTTTTTTTTTTTTTTTTGAGTTGGGGTCTCACCCTGTCACCCAGGCTGGAGTGCAGAGGCATCAACACTGCTCACGGCAGCCTCGACCTCCTGGGCTCAAGTGATCCTTCTGCCCCAGCCTCCTGAATAACTGGGATTACAGGCATGTGCCACCATGCCCAGTTAATTTTTTATTTTTTGTAGAGGCAAGATCTCGCTATGTTGCCCAGGCTGATCTCTATTCCTGAGCTCAAGCAGTACTCCTGCCTTGGCTTCTAAGAGTGCTGGGATTATAGGCATGAGCCACTGTGACCAGCCTAATTTACCTTTTGAAATAATTACAGATTTACAGGAAATTGCAAAAATTATACAGAGAGGTCTCCTGTACCCTTCACTCAGGCATATATTGCTTTTAAAAATAAAAATTAAGGTATTTAAAAAATATTTCTGCATACACAAGAGCCCACTGGACAGAATTCCCAAAGGCCAAATCTGAGATAATCTGAGCAGCAAGTAATGACAGTAATGGGTTATAACCCATTGAATAAAATAAATATCCATGAGTTCATACTGATAGAAATAAATACTTGAATAAACAAAGAATGAGAAGGAATAGCTCTTCTTCTCCTTCTTTTTCTTTTTTTTTTTTTTTTTTGAGTCAGAGTCTCACTCTGTCATCTAGGCTGGGGTGCAGTGGCACAATCACAGCCACTGCAGCCTTAACCTGCTGCGCTCAGGTGGTCCTTCTGCCTTAGCCTTCCAAGTAGTTGGGACTATAGTGGTGTGCCACCTTGCCCAGCTAATTTTTTTATTTATTGTAGAGACAAGGTCCTGTCATCTTGCTCAGGCTGATCTCAAACTCCTGGGCTCAGGCAATCCTCTTGCCTTGGCTTCCCAAAGTGCTGGGATTATAGGTGTGAGCCATTGAGCCCAGCCAGAATAGTTCTTCTTTACAGTAAAATTCCAATTATAAAAATGTAAGCCGGGCTCGGTGGCTCAGCCTGTAATCCCGCGCCTTTGGGAGGCTGAGGTGAGTGGATTGCCTGAGCCCGCGGGTTCGAGACCCGCCTGGGCAGTGAGACCTCATCTCTACAATATAAATCAAAAAATCAGCTGGGCGTGGTAGTGCATGCCTGTAATTTGGGCTACTTGGAAGGTTGAGGCAGAAGGATCGCCGGAACCCAGCAGGTCAAGGCTGTGGTGGCCGGGGCGGCCACTGCACTCCAGTCTGGGCAACAGAGTGAGACTCCAACTCAAAAAAAAAAAAAAAAATGTAGAGGGAATGATAGAGATAAGAAATCAGCATTAGGCAAATAGCACAGTAATAGTTGTTGTCAGGAAGCATCATCAATGGATGCTAATATTAGTGGACAAGAGTGATGAGAAACAGGATATTTACATAGTCTCAAAGAATCTCCTTACAAGAAAATTTTCAATTGCAAAGAAGAAAATAGAAATGGACCAGACACCACCTTAGCCAAGTTATCAATATCAACATCACCAGTTCTAAGCCAGGTTCATACCCTGTATCTCCAATATGATTCACATCACACCTGTTATGATCTTGTCCAACATGTATTACCTCAATCTAATCATGACAAAGTCTCAGACAATCCCAAATTGAGGGACATTCTACAAAAATACCTGACCAGTACTTTTCAGAGATGGTAAGGTCATAAGACACCAGGCATGACTGAGGAGCTGTCCCAAATTATAGGAAGCTAGAGAGACATGACAACAAAATGTAATGTGTGGGATACTGGACTGGATCCTGAACTGGTAAAAGGACATTAGTAGAAAAATGAGTGTATCGGTTAGGGTTCTTGTTGTAAGCAACATAAACCAACTCTGGTTAAACACAATTTATTGAAAAAGTATAAGAGTGAGGCAGAGGAGCCCAGATTTGAACCAAAGCAGACTGACTCCTGGGACTCAGCTCCAAACGACTACATTTTGCTTTCTTTTTTTCCTTTTTTTTTGAGTTGGAGTCTCACTCTGTCACCCAGGCTAGAGTACAGTGGCACACTCATGGCCACCCCAGTGTCGACTTGCTGGGCTCCACTGATCCTTCCATCTCAGCCTTCCAAGTTGCCAGAACTACATGTGTGTGCCACCATACCTGGCTAATTTTTGATTTATTGTAGAGATGAGGTCTCGTCAAGTCATCTGGGCTGGTCTTGAACCTGCAGGCTCAGGCAATCCACCTGCCTTGGCCTCCCAAAATGCTGGGATTATAGGCTGAGCTACCGAGTCCGGCCTACATTTTGCTTTCTTTGGACAGAGTTCTTGGCTCCTGAACTCAATTACTCCCAACCATGTTGGTATCCCTAGTCCTGAGCAGAGTGTCAGGCTCCTGGCAGGTGTTTAATGAATGATAATTAAAGGAATCCATGAACAGGTATGGTAGCTAACCTCCAAGATGGCCCCAGTGATCTCCACCTCCTGGTATTCTCCCCTTGGGTAGTCTCCTTCTATACTGAGTAGTGTTCCATGAGATTAATATAATATGGCAGAAGTGATAGTGTGTGGTTACTGAGGCTAGATCAACTTCCTTTTCTAGGATTACTTGTTCTGGAGCAACTAGCTGTCATGTCACTAGGATGCTCAAGCAGTCCAGTTTTACATGGTGACAAACTAAAACCTCCTGCTAACAGCTATGGAAGGAACTGTTCTGAGAGCATATCCTTGAGTCCCAGTCAAGCCTTCGGGTGATGGCTAGTTCTGGCTGGCATCTTGATTTAACATCATGGGAAACCCTGAGTCAGTCATCCAGCTAAGTTGCTCCTGAACTCTGGACCCACCAAAACCGTGTGAGATAATATTTATTCTTGGTTTTGGTAGTTAAGTTTAGAGGTAATTTATTGTGCAGCAATACGTAACTGACACAATCAATACATGAATATATGTCAGACCTTCCCTTTCCTTCCTGTGTCCTGTACTTCCTGACATAGCACTGTCATGACAATTTCTGGTTGTTTACATGCCTTCATCCCCTGGATGGCCTGAAGACAGAGATGGTCCTTTATCTCTGGTTCCCCAGTGCCTGGTGCCACTCTTGACATACAGCAAGTACTCAATGAATGTTTGTTGAATGGATGAGAAGCAGAGTCCTAAATCGGTCTTTTTCCAGAGTTCTCTAACAATCCTATAAAATATTGCCACTAGGGAGAAAGAAAAGGGATAGATTTTTATTTAGAACCCTGAAATCAATAAGAATTTTCCCCTTACTTCCAATTGTCAATGTGTTCCAAAGCCATCTGAAATGGAACCGAAATAGCTAGTAAAGATTAATGTTCTCCCACCACCTACTTGGGGTGAGGAATGGCACTTCCTTCCAAGCCCAAATGTATAGTGACCCTTCACAGGTCATCTCTGTGGACTAACTTGTCACCGGTTTGCCAATTACACAATGTATAGAAATTAACTGTATTCAACATGTGCTTCTCTCCATCTTCTTAGAAAATTAACTAGTAGTTATTAGAAATTATGATAACTAATGATCAATATGGAAAACATAAATAATGTTCAGTGGAAAAAGGGATTACACATGCATCCCAAAGACCATACTGGACCTCTTCAGATCCTCTTGGCTCCACGTTGGTCTAGCCACTGATGGAGCAGCCAGTTCTGGGCCAATCCCAGCCAGCTTCTCACAGGTGCATCCTGTGATGTTAATTACCAGATGTTAATTACCTTTGTAAGGATTGCAGGCAAGGGAGAGGCACTAGGAAGGCATGTTGCCGGGGGTTGGGAGAAGAATAGAGGGAGTGCAAGGCACCCTGATATGTGCCCCTGATATGTGCTTCTTGCCGCTCAATTGGGGCTTCTCTGTTGACACCATTGCTTGGGACCAAGAGGAAACCTGCTCAGTGCCAATGCAACGACAGCCCAGAAGTGTGGAGAAGTTAATACCCCTTTCTTTGACCGATGGGGGCTGGAAGCCAATAGAAAAGTGCTTCTTTCTCTCCCACCCATTGAAGGTCTTCATATGGCTTCTCAGATGGTTTCAGATCCAGAACCTAGTCGCGCTCAGCTGTGGCCAATTCCATAATGCATCCTTGTCTGTTTTGCTCCCTCATCCTTCATTCTTGCTCCCTGGAATCATATTCCTCAATAAAACATTTGCAAGAAAACCTTTGTCAAAGTCTCTATGTTCTGGGGGAACCAGGCCAAGACAAATATCACGACGTTAGAATATAATATATTTATAGGGACAGAGACGACAGGAAAAGCACAAATATGATGGCAGTGGTTGTGCTAGGGTGGGGAATTATGAGTGATTTTTTTTCTTTTCTCTATTTAAATTTTTTTCTTAAATAAAGCTTCTCTTTTATAATTAAGAAATTTATATTTAAAAAATGATTTCCATATTGAAAGTCATTGTCAGAAATGATACTGAACTAGATAGAAGTTCTGACAATGTCACTCGGAGACCTCTGCTCAGATATTAGTTACCTTTTTAAGGAGTGCGGGCAAAGGAGAGGCATGTTGCTGGGGGTTGGGGGAAGAATACAGGGAGTGAAGTTAATTGGTCAGAGTGTTGCCAAGGAGAATCTATCTTCTCTATTCTGTTGGTTTCTGAGTTTGGCATGGAGTGTTCTGCAGCATTTTGACCAGCTCTAATTTTGGCATTTTCTTCTTCTTAAAAAGTCTCTATTAATATTGAAGTATTTAAATATCCCAGGAACATGTGCAGCCCTCCTTTGGGAAAAGCTCTTCAGTTCCTTTGAGGTCTCCCTATCCCACCTGGTCAGTGGCCAAGATTAGGGCTGGGGTCCCCAGGGGTGTGGGATATAAGATCCCAGGGGTATGGGGTGTAAGTTCCTGTGGAAGATGATCTATGGATTCCTATGGGACAGAACAATCAAGACATGTTTTGGGTAGGGGTAAAAGCCTTGGAGCCCAGAGGAGAACAGGGTCACAGGAGATAGGTCAGGAGCAGGGCAGAGAGAGAGCAGGGATGTCCCCTTTGTTCTGGCCTGGGGTCAGCTCCAACATACCACTGTACAAGCCAGTTCAGCAGCACTGACTTGGCCCCTTAGGTACCTACCGGTGTGCTAGACACTAACTGAAACAACCGCCATTAGGTGGGGTCTTATTCATAGCATTATACAGATGGAGACATTGAGACTCAGAACAGATACTTTTTCTCAGGATCATAAAGTTGGAAAAAAATAGAGCGAACACTCAAGTTCAAGTCTCTGGACCTGCACAGCCAAATTCAATGCCACCCAATGACAATGGAACACTTAACATGTGGCTAGTCCAAACTGAAATGTTGATGTGTAAAATGCACACCAGATTTCAAACACTTAGTAAAAAAAAAGTAAAATATTTCACTTGCATATTTTTATATTGGTTATATGTTGAAATTATATTTTTGATATGTTGGGTTAAATAAAATATTTTTTTGAAATTAATTTCATGTGTTTCCTGTATTTCTAATGTAGCTTCTAGAAAGTCACATAACTTACTCACATGCTATTTCTTTTCTTTTAGAGTTGGGATCTCACTCTGTTGCCCAGGCTGGAGTGCAGTGGCACAATCACAGCTCACTGCAAGCTTGACCTCCTGGGCTCAGGTGATCCTTCTGTCTCATCCTCTGGAACAGCTGGCACTACAGGTGTGCACCACCATGCCTGGCTGGTTTGTTTGTTTGTTTGTTTGTTTGTTTGTTTGTAGAGGCGAGGTCTCACTATGTTGCCCAGGCTGGTCTTGAGCTTGGGGGCTCAAGCAATCCTCCCAAAGTGCTGGGATTATATGTGTGAGCCACCATACCCGGCCTTCACATGCTATTTCTATTAGCATGGCTCTAGGCTCCTTCCTCAAAGCACATGTTTTCTATGTTCAGAGATACACAAATCCCTATAGGTTCCTGTGTGCAAGCTTGCAAACACACACATAAAAATGCACAATCCCACTTGTCCACAGGACTGCTGACACTCTCTGCCCTCGTTCCTCTGTACACTCACCCCTCACCATATAGAGCCACTCAAGGAAACAGGCCCCGGGGTCACAAAGGTATACAACCCCCAAGACCTGCCCACAGAGTTCCCCTGAGAGCCTCATCCCCCTCCAGCAGCCTAAGGGAAAATACTATTCTAGAGCATCTGCTGGGGTGCCTCCCACCCACAGATCAGAACTGTTCTATCAGGCTAAGTGGGTGGCACATGACCCGTGACATCTTTGCCATCAGCACAAACATCTTTGAGGAGTCCTTCTGAGAGAAGGATTTTTGCCTTGGTGCTGAAATATTACTGCCTGTGAATCTGAGCTGAAGGTCTGACCCTTAGATAACAACAGCAATAGCTCCAGTGGCCAAGATGGAAGTCACTTCAATTGGGTCCAGCCTTTCCCAAGCTATCTTCTTCCTGCATTTTCCAGCCTGAATGTTTCCTGACAGTGGATTCCCATGTCAGAGGGTGCCATATTCAAAGAATGCTGCCCACGTCTCAGTGAATTTGCATACCTTTGCACAAGTGTGTAGGTATGTGTGAATGTATATGTGTGTGTAAGGAAAGTAGGAAAATCAACATATTTTCATTCAAACTCCTCCATACCTCACTGACAAACACACTTGTGTGGCATGTGTGTTTGCAGCACGCCTGCTAGCCTTGAGTGTGGTTGTGCTCTTGCCTCACCATGCTGGTTCACTAACTTTTAGGAGTCAGGCTCTTTTCAAGTTCAGAATCACTAGGCATCCCCAAAGGGTTTCGCTTTTCTTCCCTTAAGCAAAAAACACCCTCTGGCCCAGGTGACATTAATCTGACAATCATATGGAAGTAATTATCCAAATGGAGTCTTCGAATTCTATAAACTGCCACAGCCACAGACCCCAGTGGGGCCCAGCAAAACTCCGCCTCCAGAGGTCTCAGCAGACCCAGCATCTGTCACAACACCCAGCGAGGGTTTACAAAGTCTCATTACAAAATGCAGGTAGGCTCCAGAGATGCAGCCTTCCTGCTCCTAATTGCTTAATTAGACAGAATATTGCCTGCTGGATTCAAGTCAGATGAGCTTCTGCAGACACATCTGACTGCAGAAGGCTCTGGGCTGATTGTTGGGGTAGGGATGGAGATGAGGGTGGTACAATGACCTGGAAGATTCTAGAACCAGTGATATGATAGGATGTGGCCTGTGTTAGGAGAAGGCAGGTAAGTTTATTGTCTCAACTGACATTAGTTTAGCTATGTGACCTGGACACCCAACTGTCCCTTTGGACCTTAGTTCCTTCCTCAGTAAAATAAGATGGTGTGTGAATCACGTTCTCTCAGGTTCTGCAACTAGCAAGTAGCTGAAAACCCCAATTCCAACTGGTTTGTCATCTCACATAACAAGAGACAAGAGAGGGTATGTCTCAGACAAGGCACGATCAGCAGATTTTTATCATTAAACGTCCAGATTCCTTATCTTCTGGTTATTCTGTTTAGGGACACATTATGGTCATAAGGTGGCTGTGGCCATTCCATGGATCACATTCCAATTGATACTGTTCTGAGGTAGAGAGGACCCATCTCTCCTACAGTTTCCTGTTGAGAGGAGGAAGCTTTTCCCACAGGCTCTTGCCAGGAACTATGTCTCACATCTCATTGGAGGAACTTGGTCACATACCAAACCCTGGTAAGGACATGGGGCTATTTTGATTAGCTTAGAACCAATCTGGATATAACTCTGAGTTACTTTTCCTTACTGGGTAAAGATGGTGCTTGCAACAATAGGTGTTGGCAAGGTGCAGAGAAAAGAGAATACTTTTACACTGTCCGTGGAAACGTAAGCTAGTTCAACCTTTGTGGAAAGCAGTATGGCATTTTCTCAAAAAACTAAAAATTGAGCTACCATACAACCCAGCAAGTCCTCTTCTGGGAATATACCCAGAGGAACGTAAATCTCTCTACCAAAAAAGCTACCTCCACACATATGTTTATTGTGGCACTATTCACAATAGCAACAACATGGAACCAACCCAGATGTCCCTTGAAGGTGAACTGGATAAAGAAAATGTGGTACATATACATGATGAAATACTATGCAGCCATAAAGAAGAACAAAAGCATGTCCTTTGCAGCAATACAAATACAACTGGAAACCATCATTCTAAGTGAATTACCACAGGAACAAAAACCTGAACATCACATGTTCTCACTTATAAGCGGGCCCTAAACATTGGGCATGCAGGCATAACGGCAGAAAAAACAAACACTGAGCACTGCTAAAGAAGGGAGGTAGGGTAAGGAACACACAATCACCACTGGGCACCATGTCCACTACCAGGGGGAGAGGGCTTGCTAAAGCTCAAACCTCACCTGCACACAATTTGCTTGTGTAGCAAATTCTCACATGTACCCCACAACTCTAAAACAAACAAATAAGTAAATAAAAGTTAAAAAAAGATGGCACTTGCAAAATATTGAGGTTTTGTTAACAACAGAGAAAGTGGGGGATGGATGTTAAATAGGCAACTGAGAGTGCTTGCTATACATACAACATGTCTGGTTCTATTTCCCCTATTCTCCATTTCTCTCTTCCTCCTTTTAATCCTTTTTTATTCCTTTGTCCTAGTTAGAATTGCAGGAACATAAGCCAAATCAAACTAGCTTGAGAAAAAAAAGTGCTTTTAAGGAATATATTGATGCATGTCACTGAGAGCTAAGGAGGAGATATGGTCCAAAAGTTTGAGTGGTATCTTCGAGAAGGGTTTGATCGTCTCTCCTCCCCTTTATTGCCAGTCACTGACTGCCTTCTCTCTCTCTCACTCTCTCTCTTTCTCTCCCCTCTTTCTCTCTCAGTCTCTCTCTCAGTCTCTCTCTCTCTCTCTCTCTCTTTCTCTCTCCTCTTTCTCTCTGTCTCTCTCTCAGTTAGTCTCTCTCTCTCCTTCTTTCCTTCCCTCCCTCCCCGACCCTTCTTCCACTTTTCAGAACTCAAGGCTGACAGGGTCCTCAGTATCCAGGCTCTGAAAGGAGATTGTTCCAGTTGTCTATTGCTATATAACAAATGCTATGAACTAAATTGTGTTTCCCCCAAATCCATATGCTGAAATCCCTAGTGTGATGGTATTTGGAAGGTAATTAGGGTTAGGTGAAGTTGTGAAGGTGGTGCCTGCATGATAGTATTAGTTCCCTTATAAGAAGAGATATCTATGGCCCAGCAATTCCCCTTCTGGAAATATACCTGGAGGAACTCAAATCATTCTACAAAAAAGATACCTGCACACGCATATTTATTGCAGCACTATTCATAATAGCATAAACATGGAAACAACTGTGCTGCCCATTGAAAGTAGACTGGAAAAAAAAGTGGTACATATACATGATGGAATATTACACAGTCATAAAGAAAGACACAGTTATGGACTTTGCAGCATCTTGGATGGATTTAGAGACTATCATACTCAGTGATCTATCACAGAAACAAATAACCGAGTACCACGTGTTCTCACTCATAAGCAGACCCTGAACACTTATACTATAAGAAAGGGACTGGCAGTAGCAGGATACTGCCAGGGGAGTGAGGAAGGTACACAACATCAATTAGGGTATCTGACCTCAAGCCAGGCAAAGTGGGGACCAAAGGGAGGTCCAAACCTCACCTGTATGATGACTACTTATGCACCTAATCCTGAATTGTACCCCACATCTTTAAAATCAAATTTTTTAAAAAAGAAGAGATACCAGAGAGCTTGTGCTCTCCACAGAGCACAGGAGGAAGGCCATGTGAGGACACAGCAAGAAGAAGCCCTTACCAAGAACCAAATTGGTCAGCACCTTGATCTTGGACTTCTAGACTCCAGAATTGTCAAAAAGTGAGTTTCTGTTAAGCTACCCAATCTATGGTGTTTTGTTATAGCAGCCTGAGCTAAGACAACAAATTACTCCCAAAATTTAGTGGCATAAAATAACAGCTGTTTATTATGCTTACTGATTCTATGGGTCAAGAATTCAGACAGAGCATAGTGGGGATAGTTGGTCTCTGCTCCATGATATCTGGGGCTTCAGCTGGTATATTAGTCTGCTTGGGCTGTCATAACAAAATACTATAGACTGGGTGGCTTAAACAAAATAAATTTTTTTTCACATAGTTCTGGAGTCTGGAAGTCTGAAATCAGGCTGCTAGTGTTGTGAGGGCTTTCTTCCTGGCTTGTAGGCAACTGTCTTCTTGTGTGTCCTCACATGCCCTTTCCTTAGTACATGCATGTGGAGAGAGAGAGAGAGAGAGAGCAAGCTTTCTGGTAGCTTTTCTTATAAGAGTACTAATTCCATCATGAGGGCCCCCACCCTCATGACCTCATGGAATGGCAAAACTTGAGAAGGGCATGCAGGACCAGAAGTATGGTTGTAATCATTTTTAGAAAATACAATCTACCATGTCATGCTCTCTTTAAAAATTACTTTTTGGCTGGGCACAGTTGCCTCAAGCCTGCAATCTCAGCACTTTGAGAGGCTGAGGCGAGAGGATTACCTGAGTCCAGGGGTTTGAGACCAGCCTGGGCAACTTGATGAGACCTTCTCTCTACAATAAATCAAAAAATTAGAGTGTGGTGGAGCACACCTATAGTTCCAACTAAATTGGAAGGCTGAGGTGGAAGGATCGCCTGGGTCCAGCAGGTCGAGGCTGTGGTGGCCATGAGCATGACCCTGTACTCCAGCCTGGGTAACAGAGTGAGACTCCAACTCAAAAAAAAATTTTTTTTTAATTAAAAAAAATTAAAAATTACTTTTTATTTTTAAATAATTTTGGAATTAAAAGTTGTAAAGACAGTACAGAAAATTCCTGTAGGTCTTTTGTCAAATTCCCTTTAGCATGAACATCTTATGACTCATGAGCCATCCATTGGGTATATTCATTCATCATGTCTCCTAGTGTCTTGGTCTTTCCTTATCTTTCACATCCATGATACTTTTGAAGAATACCAGGTCAGTGTATACTCCCATTTTGATGAACACACAAATCTCACATTCAGCTTAAATAAGGCAGGAAATGTAAAAAGTCAACACAATTCCATGACCAAAATGAAAATAGTTATTCAATTGTTTGCTTTTCCCACAATACATAGCTCTTTACATGATTTTATCGTCTGAGGGATATGGACCCTCTTTCCCAGATTGAAAATTATTCATAGGCAGAATCTGAGCCTCAGTTTCCACATCCGATAGCAGACGGGGAGTGGAGTGGCTTACATGATCTGCACGCTCTGCCTCAGGTCTCAATGTTGATTTCATAAAATAAATTTCATGGACTTAGAGTTTTTGTTCCTTAGTTCCTGGTCAAACTTCTATCTTAATTTTAAGGCATTAAATAGTATTAAGTCAATTTCTTTTAAAGACTGAAATCTACACTTTCTCTGTCTCGGGTCATTCCTCTCACCCGCTCCCCACTTCACCAGACTCTAGGAAGGCCCTGAGAGGGCAAGGGTTTGGGCCCCAGGACTCATCATCCCCCAGCCATGGGCATAGTGGGGATAGCTGGTCTCTGCTCCATGATATCTGGGGCTTCAGCGGCCAGCTTTAGCAAACATTCAGAATATTTTGATGAATGAATGAAATTCAGATGGACTGCCCCATTTGCTTCCATATTGCTCTGTTTCTGTTACAAATTCACGAACATATACTTTTCAAGCGCATTTTTTTTTTCTCTAAGGTCACACAGTGAAGTCCTCCAGGGCAGTGACCTGGGGTACTATTTCACTTCCCTGCCCATGCTGTGCCCACTGTGTCCATCCTGGAGGGTAGTCAGAGAATGTTTCACAATGACCTACTCACTTCTTGGGCATCAACAGGACTAGTTCTGGGTACCTCCTAGTGAAACAATTTGTCACCCTTTCATTCATCCAACAAATGTTTGTTTGACATCTATTATGTGCCAGGGGCTGTTCTAGATGCTGGGTCCCTTTTTGTTGGGAGGTGGGTGCATGGATAGGATGGCCAAATTTCAGATAAGATGAGATTTGAGCAGTGCTCCGAAAAATTTCCACCAATTAATGCCTAAGTGTATCAGAAAGATAAAATGGTACATGGTAGCACAGCAATGTGTGTCTGGGTTTAAAAATGAACAACAGGATACTTTATTCCTGGCAAAATACGTTCTTGGTTTTGCTTGCTCTTTGGTTTTGCTTTTTGGTCTTGGGTTATTGTGTTTTGTTTTGTTTTTAACTCAAGTGGCCTATTCATGAGAAAGAGCCTGGGGTACAAGGACAGTCTAGATTTGTAATAAAGGTAAAATGAGGTGTCTGGGCTTTGATTCCATCTACTTTAGAGCAAGACAATTAAGCCCAGCAATTGTAGGTGGGGCTGGGAGGCTTACCGAGGACCAACATTGCTAAGAGTGGCTCACCCTGCTCTGCCCTCCTTGAAACCAAAGAGTAGGATTTGGAAGTCACTGGACCTCAGGAGACTCCCAGCTCTTCTGGAAATGAAACCCCTCTTCCAGTTCTGAATTCCCTGCTCAAATGATCTCCCAACCACACCCTGAAACCCCCCACCTTCCCTTAGGTCTGGGTACATGGAGACAAAATATGCTTCTGAATTCTTGATGCTAGAGGAATGCTCATTTTACTTGTCTCTGTCAGTTAAAGTAAGAAACCCTTTCCTTTTCAAATGGAATCCAACAGTTTAAGAAAAAAACATCTACTGAACTTTGTCTTTTCCTTTGGTCTCTTGGTAAAATGGATTTGGATTTTGATTCTATCAAAATGAGGAATTTGCCTTATTCTGTAAGATAAGACATTGGAGGGGTTTCTTGTTTTTCTCCTCCTCCCTCCCCTTTTTAAACCCTGAGGGACACTGATAGTCTAGGAAGTCATGTATGACAGGAGACTGCCCAGTGTGGCACCAGCTCTCCCATGTACAGACCTCAAGTGCAGGTAACACATGCTCCCCACCTGCGAGGGCCATTGCCTGGAAGTCCATCCCAGAGGGGTGAGGTTCAGCCACCATTCTGGCTACAGGAGGTGCCATTCACATCATCATCCCTGCTGAAGTAGTGCTGTGCCTGACAGGTTAGAAGAGGCCCCACTCTCCATGAGGCTCTTGAACTTCAAAGTCCTGGGTTGATTAATGGAATGAGCTAGTACTGCTCCTGTCTCTAAACTGCTGGGCCTTCAGCAGGGCCGAAACTCTTGGACCTGTGTCTCAGCTGCAAGTATGAGGTTTAGCCAGATTAGCCTCTTGTTAGGCGTAGGTACAGACTGGTTCCTTTTTCTTCAGACTGACGCTGACACTGCAAGAGGTCTTAATGTTAAGGGTCCTATTTTGACCCAATTCAGTTAGCCCATAATAAAACATAAATAAAATGTTTTCCTCTTTGCAAGCCCTGAGAAGCATAAAACTTTCTAATAATCACATTATCCATCATGGTAGGCAGAAAAATTGCTCCAAAGATGTTCACATCCTCATCCTTTAATCCCTGGGACACGTGAATATGTTACACTATATGGCAAAGGAAGAAATAGAAAACTAGTACACATATTTCAGGGTTGTCTTGAGGACTGTAGGAGACACCGCTGGACGTGTAAGAACGCAAGGAACTTGGCTATCCGAGTTGGTTGGTGTACAGAGGGGAAAACTGATCACGGTGGTGAACCGTCCCCCTGTTTCTTCCGACCTCATCAACCTGTCCAGGCTTAGATATTGAGCACTGTATCTAGGTCTCACCTTAATTACTTTAAAAGGCTTCTTTATAATCACACACCCAATGACTCCCTTCATCATGCTGAATTCTAAATTGCTCTTGAAGTAGCTTCTACAATGTTAGCCCTCTGATTAGCTTCTTTCTGAACTCCAAAATGAGGGTAATCAGAGTGGAGGAAAGATCTCATTGTGTGTGCTGGGAGGGAGGAGAGGGCAGGGGATCTCTCCATTACAATTTTCTAATAAGACTTTAAGAGCTTTTAAAAAGTAGGCTCCTACACCCTGCAGGCCTGTGGTCATTCTCCCTCCCAGTCCTGCATAAACACAAGTTCTCAGACTCGCTCTCCCAGCATCTGACCGCACTGCCTTTTAGCATCTCCTTCACCCTGGTCTCTCTTTCTCTAAAATTACATTTTGTTCGTGAGATTAGAAAAATGATTATAACCCAGCTGTCAATCATATCCAGCCAGCCCTTACAATTTGGATCAGCTTGATTCAAACTCCCCCATTGCACAGACTGTGGAAGCCCAAAGCCCCCTCCAAGATTCCTGAGGATTTCCAAGTGGCTTTTCTGGGGTCACATCTGCCCAGAGGAAGATTTATCAGGAAGCTAATGAAGTTTCCAATCCAGGGCCACTCATTAAGGGAGACCCCCGCAAAGTGTTCACACGGTCATGTTGTTTTGTAAAATTTGCAAACGTTTGATTTTTGTTTGCTTTTATTTTGAATCGGAGTCTCACTGTCACCCAGGTAGTGGGTGATCGCAGCTCACCACAGCCTCAACCTCTTAGGCTCAGGCGATCCTTCTACTTCAGCCTCCCAAGTAGTTGGGACCATAGACATGCACCACCACACTCAGTTAATTTTTAAAATTTTTTTGTAAAGATGAAGTCTCGCTATGTTGCCTAGGCTGGTCTCGAACTCCTCCCTAAGTGCTGGGATTATAGGCATAAGCCACCTCACTCGGCCTAGAAATGTGATGTTTTTGTATTCCTTTTCTTTAAGGGAATCTCACCAAATTATGAACTGCAGATTATGCGAAATTTGAATCTGTCCCTGCATTTAGTCCCCTGTCCCTATTCCAAAGGGGATTCGCCCAGGCATGAGGCCTTTGTTTTTTTACCAAGAGACCTCCAAGTATCACTGAGTATAGTGTCTTCTCTGAAGTGTGTGTGTGTGTACGTGCATGTTGGGGGAGTGATGGTGGCAGAGTGTAAAGAAGGGTTTACAACTTACAACTAACCACTAGGCATCCTTCTCTTTAGAAATTATCTTTGGGCACCAGCATGAGTCATTTCTGCCACCTCCATCCCAGGGACTTGTCCTCTCAGTATCTCTCTGGCTTCTCTCTCTCTACTTCCTTCCCTGGGCCTTTACCTTCTTTCTCCTTCCTTCCTCCTCTCAGGACCACAACAACTTCCTTCTATTCATTTTTGACCGTGACCTTTGGGTTCTTACTCCACAACCTTCCCTCTGCCCTTAGGAACTTTATCACGGTATTTTCCCAGGTTAGCTTCCCTAAGAGGGTGTCATGCACTTGCCGTTAAAAGAGTATACTTTTTTACATCACTACATGGCTTTCACAGAGACTATTAGGCTCTTCTTTCTAGGGTTGGGATAAACAGACCCCAAGAATACACAGTAAACGAGGTGCTGGGGGAGCCCAAGGAGGCCGAGGTGGCTGGGAAAGGGAGGTTGGTTGAGAGCTTTGGTACAAAGTGCATGTATTGAGATCCTGGCTCTAGGTCCATCTTTTCCATCCTTTGTTAAGCCCTGGGTCTTACAGCTAGCTCATTAACACTAGGGAAAAGGGACCATCCCATTCTTTGTGCCCAGTTGGACCCTAGCAACTGCTCATGGTGGTGGCTCCCCTAATATTTTGCCACATGTGTCTGTCTCTGCCTCCATGATCCTAATTTTTTGATGTCAGGAAAACATGTTATTCATTTCTGTTTCTTCCTATTTAGCATAGGGCCTGGAGTGCAGAATTCTCTCAAGTTAGATTGTGATCTGTGTCTGCAGTGGTACAGGGTTGGCCTCGTGGAAAGAGTCAGGGAAATAGTTGTAGACGAAGCAGAAGCAGTGACAGAAAAGGCTGAGAAGTTACAGGAAGAGGGAGGCACTGGGCCCCAGAAATTAGTGGGAATGAGGGCTATAAGCAGATGGGGGTCCCACTTACAACATTCTCAAGGCATAGTCTGATGAGAGGAAGAGGAGTCAAAGAGGAGGGAAAAAGAATTTCAGGACAGAAGCCCAGATAGGTAGGCTTTCAGATTTTCTCAAAAGTGAATGATTTGGGCATGTGCATGAGTAAAGGGGAAGGACCCAGGAAAGACGGGGAGAATGAAGATAGAAAATGGGTGACTGATTGAGGAGCATTTTGGAGGAGGTGGGGGAAAGAAAAGAATCTAAAGGGTTGAAAAGGACAAGGGCCACACTTCTCTCATAGGAAGGAATGAAACCCATATAAACCTAGCGCTCCATGCACTCTGCCATGGGGCAGGTTGCATTCATATAAATACTCAGTCAACACTTGAAAATGGTTGAAAACACCTCATAAACTCCTCCAGATCTTCTTTCCCCACACATTTCTTCACCTTCCCCTCAGAGCCCTGAACCTCCTATCCCCACTAAGATCACGTGGGATCTGGTCTCATTCTGTTTCTCTCTTTCTCTCCTTCCCTCCCTCTTCCCACTCCCTTCATCCCCCTTCACCCTCCTTTTTTCCTTCTTCCTTCCCTCTTTTCTCTGGCTCTCTTCTTTCCCATATCGATCACCTTGGTCACTCTGATTTCCTCAGTTTTAGGGATCAATTCACCTATTCATCTAAATCTAATTTCAGTCTTTTCTGTTTACCCATTTCCTGAATTCTACAAAGTAAAGGATGCTGACTCAACAACCCCAAATCCTCCCTCCTTAGAAGGAATGGGATTATAAACTCTTATAATTGAAAATATTTTCTTTAAGAATTTCCTGTTTAAGGAGAAAGAAAACAAATGAAGGAAAAGATAGACATCCTCTGAAGTAGTTGTAGAGGGGAGGCAGAGGTGGCAGGAGCTAAAGACAGTGCGTCTTTGTGAAGTCTTGGGACCCTCTGCAGGATGGCATGTGCATCTTGTCCCCAGTTGGGTGGATATAGTGAATCTGGAGCTCCATGGCCCAGCCTTAGACCTGCAGCACTGCTGGAAGGGACTGATGGGAAAATGCCATCAACCTGGCCTGGGTGTTGAGGGGAAAAGCAGATTGCAGGGTGCTTTTCAGATGCAGAATGCCTCCAAAATGCCAACACAGAGTAAGGTTCATTATCAGAAAAGCCGCCTACACAGCTGAGGAAAATAAAGATTTCCAGGCTGACTTGATTTTTGTTAAGCATTGATCTTTGACTTCATAATCGGTTGCAAATTCTGCTCAGATTGAAAGGCCAGATGGTCTCCCATGGAAACCTAGATTTTAGTTGAGAAAAAATAAAAATGAAAAAGAGTTAACTTTTTTAAAAAATGATATTTTATATTAAGAAGGCAATATATCTACTCACAGCTTGAATTAATTCCATTTGGTTTTTTTTTTCCTTGAGTTGAAGTCTCACTCTGTCGCCCAGACTGGAGTACAGTGGCTGCTCCTGGCCACCACAGCCTCGACCTGCTGGGCTCCGGAGATCCTTCCACCTCAGCCTTCCAAGTAGCTGGAACTACAGGCGTGCGCTACCACGCCCGGCTAATTTTTGATTTTATTGTAGAGATGAGGTCTCGCCAAGTTGCCCAGGCGGGTCTTGAACCCGCAGGCTCAGGCAATCCACTCACCTCAGCCTCCCAAAGCACGGATTATAGGCTGAGCTACTGAGTCCGGTTAATTCCATTTGGTTTTAAAGCATCCTAATTATTTAGAATTTACAGGAACTTTAGGAAGCATCTATACCTTCCCAATTATTAAGATGCATCCTGAAAAGGATTACATAGTAGTCTCAGTTGATATTCTAGTATATAATTTGCCTGGAAAATGATGTAGATTTCCATGATATCAAAATGATATAGGCCATTTTGGAAAACACTGACTCGTCTACATTGATACTAGAGCTGGAAATGACTTCAAGGGTCTTACAGTCTATCCCTCTGCCTTCTGGGAGATCTTAACATCTGAAGCCAATGATTGTTTAATTTTGTTTCAGAAAGCCCTGCTGAATCTGGATTTCATAGTCTCTGGTTTTTAGTACCTAATCATTATTCCTACTAGGATGTTCTTTCCAGAGAACTTGATTTTCTCCAGCTGCAACTTAAGCACGGATCTATCAAAAGTAGCAATGAAGAACAAATGTGGTTTTTAAGCACACATTTCTCCAGGGTTAAAGCATCATTGGGTGTGCTGTTTTCCCTTTGCCCCTCCCCTCATCCATTGTCTGTCCTGCCCTGTGCAACAGGAGGCTGGCCAACAGGACTACATCGCCAAGGGTCCCTGCACCTTCTAGATTCTGATTGGGTAGGACAAGGGGAGGCACTAGCAGAGATCTGTGTGAGAAAGGAGAGAGAAGCCTGAGAAGGTCTCTCTGTTTGGTCCCTTCTCTGACCATGGTGGTAGCCTCATGACCACAGAGCCCATGGGGTGGCTCCTTCTTACGGCTCCAGCTCTCTTAGGGCTCTGAGAGAACCTTTTCCTCCTTCTTGAATCTTCAGATCCAAGGGTGACAACAAGCCCTCACTGTGACCTCTAGATTTCCTTAACCTTGTTCACCCTCTGGAAACAGCCTCAGCATTGAAGTCTCTTGAACTGTTGGATCCTGTTTCTGGCCAGACTGCCTCATGAGCTGGGTGACAAGATGTCTAAATCCCACAACCTTTTTGCAGTGTAGGAGCACCCCATCAGGTCTTTTGTTTACACTACTCCCTTTCTGAACTACCTGAAAGGTTCTGGGTTTCCCCATTTGTTTCAAGGCCTGTGGGACCTTTGTGTGTCATGGACAAATCATGCTGTGCCCACCATGGAGAAGGTTCTGGAATGGGAGCTGAGGGTGCTAACAGGTAGAATCTACTCCACAATCTGGTGTCAGAGGGAAACTGACAGAGTGGACAGTGCTGACTTCATGGTCATTCTATTGATGGAAAAGGACCGTCAGTGTGGTGAGGGCTGAAGAGCCATCTCCAACCACAGCCTACCAAAACCTGCCTTTGGTGTGCTCAGTCCTTTCTTGCTGGTCCCTGTGCAGATCCCTGCCCAGCCCTCAGCCCAGGTGCTTCCCTCTCCTGCCCTGCACAGCCCTCCTTCTGAGGTTCTCTCAAAACTTAAACGATGAGATAAAACACCTCAGAATAGCCAGTGTCATGGCCCTAAGAAACAACACTGTAGGAAACCCCATTCTGATCCCGATACAACCTCTTCTTACCTTCAGTGTGTACAAGCCCCTTCTCTCTCTGGGCCACAGTTTCCCCATCTATAAAGAAATCCCTTTCCTACCTCCCCCAGCCAGGGGTTATCAAAGACGCTCATAATATGCATAAGCATGTTTTGAATGTTGTTTTGGCATCACTTGGTCTCTTTTTTTTTCCTCTGACACTCCCACATCCAAGTCATTAGGAAACCCCATACCTAGAACTCAGCACTAAACCAACAACCGTCTCCAAATGGCTTGCCTACAGCTTCTGACCTAGCCCCAAGTCTGTCCTCTCCCCGCAGCCAGAGTCATTAAAAAAAACAAAAAACAATCAAGATCCTCCAAAGGCTCCCAGCTCACACAGACAAAAGCCAAAATAATTTGAAATCATCGACAAAGCCCTGGAGATCTGCCTGAGAGTCCAACCTGGACTCTGGACTCTCCCTGGGTCACACCCTCAACTGCCTGCCTTGCCTGGCTTGATGAGCACATGCTCACTTCAACATTGTTGTTCCTGCTGATCCCTCTGCCTGGAACTCCATGGTTGGCTCCCTCAACTCCCTCAGGTCACTACTCAAGTGTCATCTTTGCAGGAAGGCCTTCTCACCACCACGGCACCCCTACTCTGGACACCCCGTCCCCTGACTCTTGCATAAGCTTTCTCTGTAGTTCTTTCCTCCCCAGTGTGTGAGATCTGCTGCAGGCCTGCCTGCTCCCTTCTGGTTCCCTGCACAGAGCAGCAGTTGATGGCACATAGTAGGTGCTCAGCAAATATTTGTTGAATGAAAGAATGAGATTAGATTTTATTCCCATTGTTTTGACTCAGGTCTCCTTGTCCAGAGGCAGGGCCTGGTGTGTGCTTGGACATATCTCTGCAAGGCCGTGTACCACATGAAATAAACCTGTGTGATATGAGTAGGAGTTCCTGGCTCTCATATGAGCTCATAATAAAAGGGGAACGGTGGTGGTGAGGGCTCATGGAAAAATGCAATTTTTAAATGGGCACATAAAAATTAGGCTTGGAAATGCACAATCTTATTTAAAAAAAAGAAGCCAGGACTGAAATATGCCTAGTGCTAATTTTATTCTACAAACATCATTCTAAAAATGTAGTGCCTTTATATTTCCTCCCTCCTGTGACAACACAATAGGTTTGATGAAACAGTTCCTCACAGAGGAGAAGCCATGAGGATGGCATGGCATACGGGAGATGGGGAGGGGTTGTAGGAGGGGAGGGACTCTTCTGGGGGGCTTCCACACCTTAAACAGGGTTGCCAGGAGGTGAGCAGGGGAGAAAGTCCCTGTCTGGTAGAAGTTTTGTGTAGGGAGAGAATTGGGCTGGGCCTTAGAAATTGGGGTGAGGGGCACATGTCTGGTAGGAAGAATGTCATAAAGCAAAGGTAAAGAGGTGGGACTGGGGCAGGCTGTAGATGGCCTCCATTAGAGCAGGGGTTGGGGGCTGAGCTGCCTGAGACAGAGGAGATGAGCTTCGCTGCTGGGTCAGTGATTCCTCCTACAGCCTTCACCCAGTGCATATTGATGGAGCATTAGATGTGTGGCAGTTGCAGGTCTCAGAGCCACAGTGACAGCAGTGAGCTGGGCAAAGCTCCTGCCTACAACTCTTCTTGAAGCCATTGCTGGGGTCTGAGTGGGAACCAGAATACCAGGCACCTAGGCTCTGGGACCGATGGAAACAGATCTCTCAAGTTGACACTTCCCCAGGTCCAGGAACCCCCTATGCCTGAACAAAATGTTCTGACTGAGCCCAAGGATGTTAAGTTTTGGTTGTTTCCAGGTCAAAAGGAGTTCCACATGTCACAAACAGATGTAGTCACACAACACGGCCCAGTGAGTGGTTTGTGAACAGACAGCTCTGAGTTGGAATCTAGGCTATGCTGCTTGGTAGACACGTGGCCTTGATTGTTGCCCCGACTTCCCTGTGGTTCATTTCCTCTTCTGTACAACAAGAGTGACACTAGGACCTACCTCCTGCTATGTGGATTCAGTGAGAGAATGAAACTCTCAGCCCAATGCCTGCTGGGGGAAGTGCCTAGGGACCGTGGCTGTGACTCTCTGGCAGATATCACCAGTAGATGCTCCCAGATACTGACACTTGTCTGACATTGGAGGGGCACAGGCCAGTCAACAACCTGAAGGAGGATGGGCTCCATTTTCAAGACATGCATGAATAAAGCCCCTACAGACCCCTGACCTTGGCCTGTTGCTTTCAGCTGTTCAAAGTGTTTCTACATCTCCCATCTCCTCCCATCTGCTCAGCTCCCCAGTGAGGTGGGTAGGATTCACGGTGGTAGCCCGTGGGATGGAGGAAGGAGCGGAGGCACAGAAGTGGCAGTCCATCCCTTCCCAGGCCTTACTCAGCTGTGATCCTGAGGACAAGTGGTTCTGGCCAAGACTGACAGTATGGCAGGGAGAGAGGCCTGGCATTGTTTGCCCTGAGCATCCCTGTCATCCACACACAGTTTAGCCTTCCCAGAGCCCTCCTTCCCTTTTGGGTCTGGAATTGGGCCCTGACTCCTGCCTGAGGCTTGCACTCCCCACAAAGATTCTTCCTGCTGAGGGGCAGAAGGCACAGAGGCTGCTCCCTCTTGCTGGTCCCCTCCTGCTGTCTGGGTACCATGGCAACGGATGCACTTCTCAGAAATGTGGTACTTCCACTGCCTGATTCCGAGCACCATCAGTGTCCCAGCCAGCCCGGCTCGACCCCACAAGTATCCACAATTGTTCAGAGCAAGCACCGCTTTCATGTGCTGAAAGCTGGGCTATGGCCGGCCTGACAGGTAATCCCAGCAGCAGGTCCCACTCTCACAGCTCCCTTCAGAACATCCCTTTGAGGTCTTTCTGTGAATTCCCTGGCTATGCCATGCTTACTGCCATGAAAACAAGGTCATGCTTTAGGAAACTGATGTCGTCTCCTTGCCACATTTGGAGATTTTTGTGGATGAGATTCTTGATGATAGGATCCTGTTAAAGTTGCAGCCATAGATTCTTTCGTATAGTAGGTGCTCAGAAGAGGTATCCACAGCACACCCTGCTGCCAGAACTACACAGGCTGTGCCAGGAAGAATGGAGGACTTAAGGTCAATAGCTCACTAGTGGGAGAGCTAGTGCTGGAAATCAGATCACAGCCTGATGGCAGCAAAGAGCACAGGCATGTGACCAGACTGCCAGGGATTGAATCCCAACTCCATTGCGTAATTAGCTAATAACCTCAGGCATGTTGTTTAACACTTCTGTACCTCAGTTTCCTCATCTGTAAAAATGGAAGAGATAAAAGTATCTTTCTCTCTAGTACTTGGGAGGATTAAATGAAAATAACAAAACAAAACAAAACAAAACACCAGTAGAGCATGGAGAATTGTTCCTGGTATGTAGCTTATGCTCCATATGTATTTGCTGGAAGCATTTAACTATAATTTGGGTTTGCTAAAGTAAAAAGTCAAAAAACAACACTTTGTGGAAAGCCATTATTATATACATATGCGCTGAAAATAGATGGAAATCGATACATATGGGAGAATCCTTGGGAAGTCCTCTCAGTAGCTGAGAAAATTCCAATAGGGGTTATCTGTGGCTGGTGAGATATTGGATGACTTTTGGTTTCTTTAATATATTTTTTTCTGTAATTTTCAGCTTTTCTACAGTGAACTTATGTAAAATGACTTTTGAAATGTGATATTATAAAAACTTGTTAAAAAAAACACAACATCTGAGACCTCTACTACCTGCCCCACCACCCCCATCCTGATTATCATTTTGGATTCTAAGGAGACAGCCCTGCTGTTTCCAATTGCCTGGGAACAAAAGGATCCCTGCTGAGATACTTCAGCAGTAGTAGTGGAGGCTATGTTTCTGCAGTATTTTGCTTGTACACCCAACTAGAAAATGAGACATCTTGTGTTTTGAGTGAATTTCTTCCATTAATCATGGGGATACTCCAGGTCTATCCGGCAGAGTGATTGGTATAATTACAGCCTCCGTCTCCAAAAATAATGCCAGCAGTCAAGTGCAGTGTGCGTGAAGCGAACCCGAGTCTTCCTGGATGTGATTGCTTTCCTAAGTCACAGAAGCCAAGGACAAGAAGGACTGAGTTGTCCATACATTTCAAGTGTAGACAGAAGTGTGGCCACAGCTACTGAGAGGACTACCCAATGATTCTCCCATATGTAAATAAGTGAGGTGCTGGCTGGAGTATTAGGCAAGGATTTCAATAGTTCAGAAATTGCCTTAAGGACAGATGACCCGAGTCTGACAAGTGAATTTTCCAGCCAGGTTCTGTATCTCTTTTGCAAGTTAAAGCAGTTTGTACCCATTGAGAGACTATGACTAGTTCAGAAGTTCACTAAAAAAAAAAAAAATACATATTTTAGATCCCAAAAGGTGGATGGAAAAAATGACAAATAAAACATGTCAGTGCCCTGCCACCAGGCCATCTGTCCTCTCTGTTCTCTACTCTCCTTAAAAGCTGTGGGCTCCCTGGGGGTCTTTGGGTAATGCCAAGAAGAGAGAAGCTGCCCTGGCTCTGGGAATCCTAGAAAATGACATCCTCCTCCCTCCTAGTGTCCACCGGTGTTAAGGGAATATTTCCAGGGTTGGCTCAAAGAAGAAAACTTTCATAAAGGTTGTGCCCCTGTCTATAAATAATAACATAAAAGAACAAACCCTTCCTGATTCAGTCCTCTTCTATCACCACAACAACTCCTACCTCCTAATAAAAAGAGCAACTACCCAGACAGGCAGAATAAAAAGCTTGGATTTTTCTCATTGGGGGTTTTCTCAACCCTCCAGTCTTGTGATTTTGGTATCTTGAGACATACAACATGCATCAGTTAGCCTGTAATCATCCCCAATGGACCCCGCTGCCAACAATGACACTTAAGTCCTTTCTTATCCTCCCCTATGATACAGAGACCCTCTAATGGCTGTCCATATTGTCACAGTCCCTAGAGAAGGGCATGGCAAGGGTGCAAGCGCTCCTGTACATTCCTGAACAACATTCCTGAGAGCTAATAAAATGTGTGCTTCCCCTTATCTCCTTTGCACTCCCAGTAAGTAGCTTTAGGGGATCCTTGACTTCCCTGCAGACTATACACCCAAACAACTGAAAGATGCAAATCTTCATTTACTCCCTTCTTCTGAGTGATTATAAGTTTGAATAAAATAATGTCAATGTAGTCATAAGCTTTGCGATTTGTATAACTTTTGTATCAATGTAATCATAAGTTTTATGATTTGTATAACTTTTGCATAGTGAATGATGTCTTAGGTCGTATAAACTCCCTTTACTCTATGGCAAGTTTGATTAACGCTCCTGCCGGGTCCTAAAAAGTTATGAGATACTTCTGATACCTGGCACCAGGAAGTCTGGACTGAAAAATGTCACTACCAATAAATGTGACTGAAACTCAAGTTCTATACAATGCTCTGCTGGTCACAAGGTTAATGTATAAGTACTAACAACTCTGGACTTGTAAAAGTGAACTGTAAAAGCCCGGAGGGGGGGCAGAACCATTTTGAAAGACCTTGAGTCTGGCTCTGCTCCCTGGATTCGAACTCAGAAATAAACTTCTTTCTACCAGTTCCCTGCCCCTTTGATTTATTGGTACGAAGGGGAGCAGTCGAGCATTACTTGGACCATAACACCTAGACAAGCACCCTACCTTGAACTATGACAAGCATCATAGCTACATTAATTGCAGGAAAGATTAAGGTTTGGAACTAAATATACCCCATGGCATCCTAATTCCAGGAAGAAGTGTACAAAACCCTAAAAAAGGAGAGAATGCAGGGATTTCAGGCAGATGGTGTCCCTAGTCTGAGGACAAAGAAAAATAGGGTGTTAAAAAGAGGGATTAACCATTCTAAAAGGTGAACCACAGGGTGGAGTTCACAGTGAGGCATGTGAAGCATCCTAGGCTGCAGTTGGCCAGTGGGTCTGGCAGTCAAGAGAGAGAATTACAGCGAGGAAGTTACGGCCTAACAAACAAGCCCCTTACTCTGTGCCTCTGACCAACGCCAGCCTTCCAAGTCGCTGCTTCACTTCTGCTTCTCAGATCTTCAGTTTTGGCCACACAGAATTCAGAATTACACAAGGAACAGGATCTTGGACAATGTGTTCCCAGAGTAAACAGGTTGACGACATAACAGTCCAGCACAGGTTGTAAGCCAAACTGAAGTGAGGCACATTCAGGATGTTAGCTCTGCAAGAGATATGCAGGCCACCAGCAGACTAGAAGGATGCTTAACCTAGAGATGGAAGAGGAGGGTGGTGGGCTGGGCAGGTTTGAAGTCCTCCACTCCACAGCTGCATTTCTAGTGTGACACGCTCTAATTTCCCAGGAAGATCTTCTCTGCTTTTAAGTCTCCCCAGTATTTAGTGACATGAGGAGTGTGTGTCAGTTAGGGTTCAGTGCAGGAAATAAAGCAGAAGAGAATTTAATACAGGGAACTGAGTGCTTACAAAAGTTGTTGGGAGGGATGGGGAAGTGGCGTCTGGGGCTACTCCTATCGGCTTCAAGCTCCAGCCCCACAGGGCCACAGTGGCAGTGCCCATGCCCATGGGAGTTTGACAGCCACTTCTGCTTCACATCCACCTTCCCGTATTAGTTTTCTGTGACTGCTAAAACAAAGAACCAGAAACTGCAGGGCCTAAAAAACAGAAATAGAATCTCTCACCCTTCTTGAGGTTAAAAGTCTGAAATCAAGGTATCCACAGGGTCATGCTCCCTCTGAGACTCTGGGTGGATTCCTTCCTTGCCTCTTCCTGGCTTCTGGTGGTAGCCAGCAGTCCTTGGCATTCCTTGGCTTGCAACTGTATCACTCCAAACTCTGTCTCTGTCACCCCCCGGGGTCCTCCCCGAGCATCTCTCTTCACATGGCATTTTCCTCTTCCATAAGGACAGTAGTCATGTTGGATTGGGGTCCACCCTAATGACATCATCTTAAGTTGATTACATCTGCAAAGACCCTAATTGGCAGGTATTCCATATTAGGATTTCCTCGTAACTTTGCGGGGGACACAGTTTAACCCATGAAAATTTCTAACTTCACATGAAAGTGTCTCACTGGCAGAACCTCACCCGCATCCACATGCCCAGACAAGCAGTCTGAGGAATGCAGTGTCAGCTTTCTGATGCTCCAAGTAGAGAGAATAGAGAGGGGCAAGCCTACCTTGTATCCAGCCCAGGAGGCCACTGCATAAGTGCTTTGTTTCTACCGAATGAATGGTATAGTTGTAATACACAGAATGAGAGATGGTCTACAGAATGGTTAACAGCGCTGGCTCTCATGTTTGAACCCTGGCCTTGCCCCTGCTGGCTGTGAGATATTGGACTAGTCAGTTGCTTCTCCTCTCTAACCCTCAGCTTTCCCACCTGTAAATGGGAATAATAATGGTAACTATTTCTCAGGGTATATGTGAGGATTAAATGAGGCAATGGACTCAAAGTCCCTAGGGCCAGGCACAGAGTAGGCAGTCTCTAGATGGTAACTTCTATTAACTCACCAAACATATTAGGTTTATCCTGTGTCCTGTCATTGTAGGGAATTAGATGAAGTGCAGAAACAGAGACTGTGTGTAACCATCCCCTGCAATATTTAGGACTTTATGTAAAATTTCAAAACTCCAAGAATTTGAGTCAAGGTGTAAATTTCCTGATGTAAGAATTTTCTCGCTCTCAACAATGACCCATTGGAGTATCAAGAAGCTGAGGGATTTATCTCTAGAAAAGACTTCCCAAGTTCTGTTTATGATGACATAACTTTAGTTGAGAAAAGAAAGAAAAAGCAGTTGTCAGTCTATGTGTGGATGTTTTCCTATACAAGTATTGTTACATGTTTATGTTCATAAAAAAGGAATGCAAAAATTATATTAGCCATACTTAAGGTTCAGATCACAATGCTTTTTTTTTCTTTTGAGTCAGGGTCTTACTCTGTTGCCCAGACTGGAGTGCGGTTGCATGACCATGGTTCACTGCAGCCTCCAACTGTTGGGCTCAGGCAATCCCCTTCCAAAGCTGAATTACTGCATTTTAAAGTGAGTCCTTGACAAGATGATGTGAATGTGACTCAGGATGCAGGGAGATGAAATCCTGGAACAGTTACAGGGAGCAGGGCAAGTCCCTGGGTTTCCCTCCAAAGCCCATGCATGGGGGCCCCAGTCACCAAGGACTGCGTATCGGTGTCCAAAGGGGCCTGAGATCAGCAATGTTTGGATTTCTTGAAACTCCCTTTAAGCTCATATGCCTACTGCAGTTTTCTTTCTTTCTTTCTTTCTTTTTTTGAGTTAGAATCTCACTCTGTCACTCACACGGCTGGAGTACAGTGGCATGCTCATGGCCACCCCAGTGTCAAACTGCTGGACCCTGGTGATCCTTCTGCCTCAGCCTTCCAAGTAGCTGGAACCACAGGTGCGTGCTACCACACCTGGCTAATTTTTGATTATTGTAGAGACAAGAACTCGCCAAGTTGCCCGGGTTGGTCTTGAACCCATGGGCTCAGGCAATACACTCACCTTGGCCTCCCAAGGTGCTGGGATTACAGACTGAGCTACCGAGCCCAGTCTGCTGCAGCCTTTTATAGAAAGAGTCAGCCATTCGTTCCAGTACATTTCCTGGGCCAAACATAGCACCAAAGGCTGGTCAGTTCCAGACCAATCAGGAAAGTCTCCCTCTTCTAGGCACTCACAGTCTAGCTGGAGGAGATAGATAAGTCAGTGGTGACTGCAACATGGAAAATTCAGAAGAAAGGTTTAGAAAAGCTGCTCTGGGAACATAAAGCAAAAAATCTCTCTCTGTCAGCTGTTTTTCATAAACAGAAAATTACTTTATATCTGCTTTCTATTACAGAATTAGAAAAACAAAACAAAACAGCCCATCTGGACATGGTGCCTCACGCCTGTAATCCTAGCACTTTGGGAGGCTGAGGTGGGAGGATTGCTTGAGCCCAGGAGTTCAAGAACAGCCTAGGCAACATAGCAAGACCTCATCTCAGCAAAAAATTTAAAAATTAGCTGGGCATGGTGGTGCATGCCTGTAGTCCCAGCTACTTGGGAGACTGAGGTGGGCAGATTGCCTGAGCCCAGGAGGTCAAGGTTGCAGTGAGCCATGATCATGCCACTGCACTCCAGTCTGGGAAACAGAGAGACTTCCATCTCCTCCTGCCCTCCAAAAAACCCAGCCTAATGGGGCACCAAATTTTTGGCCTGCCAGGGATGTTGTCATGCCCAAGACCAGCATGGGCTACACTTTCTCTGAAGGCATGCGCCTCCCTCCATGCCTTAGTTCAGCTGGGGGAAAATCAAGAGGCAGGGCTGAACCCAGGAGCAGCTAGGAGACAGGACTCAAGGAAGTACAAAGTGGGGACCCGAGGTCAGGAGGAGCCTGGAGCTTCACCCTAAGGGTGGATTACCCTGTGGCCACAGGAGAGGACATGACCTGGGGCTTTACTGGGATCACTTGGAGGTGGACCCTCCAAGGGCAGCGTGCATCCAACCTGTACCAAGCACCTCCCGTGTGCCAGGCACCATACCAAGTGCCTTCTCCATGCCTTGCCCCCGAGTCGGCTCAACAGGTAAATCTGAGATTACTTTTCATTTTACAACATACACAACATGGAATGACTCTTATCATAGACATAGGACCCTGCAAGTCCACAAGAAAATTTAGATTAAACTAAAAAGAAGCACATCTAATTAACATACAAGTATGGAAGTATGTTCAGTTTCTTTAAAGAGTCAGGGTATGAAAACTAAAATTAGATGCCATTACTTTTATCTATTAAACATTTTTAAAAGAAAATTTTGGTTTGTGCCATTTTGGCAAAATGGGCAGAGTCATCCCTGGCTGGTGGATGCATAAATTAATGTAACTATGGCACCTTGTCAATGTGTATCAAAAGTGTTGTACATAGTACAGGTCCTGTAATTTCATTCTACAAGTAGACAAGGGTTTGTATACATGAATGTTTGTCATGTATGTAAAGGGCAAAAGCTAGAAATTATGCAAATGCCCAACAACAGGAAAATTGGTCACATAATGGATGAAGTAAACACACACACACACATACCACACACCAAACAGAGACTATGAGCTTAATTTTGTCCTTACAAAGAAAATGTATTTTCTCTCTCTTTTTTTTTTTTGAGTTGGAGTCTCACCAGGCTGGAGTGCAGCGGCACACTCACGGCCACCCCAGCGATAACCTGCTGGGTTCCAGAGATCCTTCTGCCTCAGCCTTCCAAGTAGCTGGAACTACAGGTGTGTGCTACTACGCCTGGCTAATTTTTGATTTATTGTAGAGACGAGGTCTTGCCAAGTTTCCCAGGCTGGTCTTGAACTCGCAGGCTCAGGCAATCCACTCACCTTGGTCTCCCAAAGTGCTGGGATTATAGACTGAGCCAGTGAGCCCAGTTTACCTCTCTTTATATACACACAAGGAACAAAAGACTGGCAAGGAATGCACCAAAAGGTAGCTTACCTCAGGATGGTGGGATTATGGGCTATTTTATTTATTCATTTAAATTTTTTCTACAATTAATTTCAGTTTTGTCTCATAATAAAAAAGTTAAATAAAAAAGGTTATTTTTTAAAAATCTGTAAAGTATTCTTGCCAGAAAATGAATACAATCAAGACTTGAGCCCTCACTTCCACTTTGCATGAGAGAGAAACAAGTTAAATAACACCACAAAGAAACAATCTGACAAACTGCAGAAGGTAGGATATTCTACAAAAACTGATTTTTTCAAGTCAGTATAATAAGGAACAAAAAGGTCCGGGAAGCATTCTGGATTGACACAGACTAAAGCAGCATAGCAGTCTCATGGAATGCCCAGACTTTGATTGGGTGTTGACTCAGAACCAGGTCTGAAAGACATTGCAGGGGCAGCTGGAGAAAGTCCAATATGGATTTGTGTCTTGATCTCTTGGCCCCACATTGTACTGCCCGGCTTGCAACTACCCTGGATCGACAGACTGAAACAAGCTACTTCGTTTTGTTTCTAAATCTCAACACAATAATGATAAAGTAAAAGCTGTGTCCAGGAGGGATGCATACTTTAGATAAAGATTAACTTTACTGACTTTGTCTTTTCAGAAACCCAGATCCCTCAAACATGACCAGTATCTGCCCACTATAATCATAAAGCAGACTCCCTCTCTTCCTCAAGGTCTACAAATCATCCACCTGGTGGGGCATCTGTGCTTCTGGCCTTGATGTATACTTAGTAAATTTACTGTGACTGGTCTCCAGTCCACCACCTGGAGTCATGAGATACCAGGGCTTGATGATGCCAAGACACAAGACTTGTGATTTCTGTTATCTACACCAAAAAGTGCAACTTTAAACAATCTCCTTGATCCAAATTTCTCTCTAGGAGCTTTAAATATACCCAGTTCCCCAGCCTTCAGTGCCACACTCATCTTAGAGTGCCAGTCTTCTTCCTGTCTGTGGGAAGTGATCTTTTCTTAAATAAATCTTTTCTTCCTTCATCTCTTGGTATGTTGCAAATCTTTGCGTTACTTGGATCTCTGGTTACCAGCGAGCACCTCTGGCACACCAGCTCCAGGGGTGCTGTGCTCTTCCCACCTTCTGACCCTAACATACCTGATTTGCAAAGGTCCCACCACCAGACTCAGTGTGTATTAGACACACCCTGAGAAACTATCATGGTATGTTCCCGAACCTAAGAGGAGCTCTGCACAACTTTATTTTTATCTATTTACTTCTTTTTTGGAAGAAATATCTTCTTTTTGGGTAATATTTATTTATTTAAAATTTCAATAGCTTTGGGGGATACAAATAGTTTTTGGTTATGTGGATGCATTGTATAGTGGTGAAGAAGTCAGGGCTTTTTTTTCCCCTCTCTCTTTTTTTTAAAGATGTAGGGTACAATTCAGGGTTAGGTATACAAATGGTCATTGTACAGATAAAGTTTGGGCCTCACTTTGGTCCTCATTTCACCTAAGTCTGGGCTTTAAGTGTGTCCACCACCCCCACCTGTGCACATTGTACCTGATGGATGATAATTTTTCATCCTTCCAGTCCTTCCCATCCTCCCCCTTCTGTGTCTCCAATGTCCATTACACCACTCTCTATGCCTTTACAGATCCTTAGTTGAGTTCCCACTTATCAGTGAGAACATGTGGTGTTTGGTTTTCTGTTCCTGCATTACTTCACTTAGGATGATGGTCTCCAGTTCCATCCAAAGTGCTGCAAAAGACATTATTTTATTCATTTTTTGTGGCTGAATAGTATTCCATGTATGTATACCACATTTTCATTACCCACTGATCAGTTGATGGGCATTTAGGTCAATTTCACATCGTTGCAATTGTGAATTTGCACAACTTTAAAATGGCAAAGTTTTATTCTCCATTTTATAAAAAGTACCTATCAGAAAACTCTCTAAGATCAACCTAGATCTGCTAAAATTTCAATAGGCGTCCGATTATTAAATATTAATTTGTGGCTTATTGCACAGTAATTCTTCTCAAGACTCCCATGTGGTGGGAACAACATAAGGCACAGAGAATGGGTTGCAGGAAGGCAAAGGAGAAAGCCCAAGGACACATTCCATCCTCCCAACGCCCCCCCCAACACCCGCCAGGCACCCAACATCATCCAAGCCAATCCAAGGGAGATTGGGGGTTTTGATTTCTTTCTTTATTCCTTTTTTTTTTTTTGAGTTGGAGTTTCACTCTGTCACTCAGGCTGGAGTGCAGTGGCAGGATCACGACTCACCACAGCCTTGACCTCTTGGGTTCAGGCAATCCTTCCGCCTCAGCCTCCCAAGAAGCTGGGACTACAGGCATGCGCCACCATGTCCCACTAATTTTTTCATTTTTTTGTAGCAATGAGGTCTCACTATGTTGCCTAGGCTGATCTTGAACTCCTGGGCTCAAGCAATCCTCTCGCCTCAGCCTCCCAAAGTGCTAGTATTATAGGCATGAGCCACTGCACCTGGCCTTCCATTTCTAATTAACAAGAGACTCTTGGTTGAGGGCCCAGAATTTCTTCACAAGTGGTCAGTTTTACCTCATCGCTAAATGTTGCTATTTGATTCAAAAGCTTCTGAGGGCAGAGAGACAAAATATCCAATTGCTAATAATTATCCCTAAGATTTAGACAACAGCCTCTAATTTACAGAATTAACTGATAGACTTATCACATTTAAAAGACTCTAAATCTCCCAAGTAGGCCACTGTTCTTTTGGGGCTCAGACTGTCTCCTGGTTGAGGAGAATTTTCAGTCTCCACTGTCCTCTTTGGTGTGGGAGTGCGGGAGAGTAGGGAACCCATGGATCTGTATGGTGGGAATAATAGGAATATGATGCCCATTTTACAGACTTTATAAAATGAAATCTAAAATATACACTTACATTAACATATAAAATAATATGTATTAACATATTTTTACATATGCCATACATAAAATATAGGAGACAGATACTCAAAGAGGTTTCCACTGCCAGCTTCCCACAAAATACCACCTAATAGCCTGCAGAGCCAGCAAAGCTCAACTCGTTGCTTTCTGCATCAGGGGAGGTCCTTGCCTCAGAGCAGGCAGTTCAAGGTGCCATATTTACACAATTTGAGGGAATATGTTTTAAGGTGTGGCTGGTTAGAATCAGACTAAAGTTCTTGGTGCAATAGTTGGGGCTTGAGCGACACAGAGTGGGAAATGTCTGAATGATCCTTAAGAGTAATCAGTCATTTGATAAGCCCAGCTGAACCATTTCACTGATCTGAGAAAGGGGCTTTTTAACCCGAGGAAGGTGAGTTGAGTGATAAATAAAAGTTCAGATACATGGATTTTCAGAAAGTTCATAAAACAAATAAAGTTATTTGTAACTTTATCTTCCTGGGGAGGGATTTCCTGCAGAGAGTGGAGGGAAAATTTTAATGTGGACAGTCCTAGAACTTAATCCCATTAAACCTGGGGCTGCAGGAGGCTTCCTTCTCAGGGAGCAGTGAGGTGCAAAGTCCCTCTGTGGGTAGCTGGGTGTGCCCTGGAACTTGACCTCAGTCTTCCGGTCCCAAGCTCCTGCCCTTTCCCTCATGCTGCAATGCCAGTCTTCATTACAGTGGTGCTGAGCTCATCCTGCTCTCATTTTGCTACAAGACCCCACCAATAGAGCTCCGATAGAGTTCAAGCAGGCGCTGCACCAGGTACCAGTTCATGACCACGGTGGCTTCATGATAAGTATTGGGGTAAAGGCACAGGAAGGGTTGCAGGGGACAGGGCTGTGGCCCTGGATTGAGCGAGCCTCAGGGATCATGTACCAGGTTAAATAGTGTTCTCCCCAAATTCAGGTCCCCTTGGACCTTATTTGGAAATAGGGTCTTTGTAGATGTAATTAGTTAAGATGAGGTCGTATGGGATTAGGGAGAACTCAAAATTCAACAACTAATGTCCTCCCAAGAAGGCCATGTGAAGACCCAGTGGGAAGAAGGCATTATGTGTGGCATAATGACAGAGGCAGAGGCTGGCTATAAACCAAGGAACACCAAGGATTTTGGGCAACCATCAGAAGCCAGAAAAGGCCAGGAAGAATTCCCTCCTAGAAGCTTCATAGGGGGCAAGAACACCTGGATTTCAGACTTCTGGCCTCCAGAACTGTGAGAGAATGAACTTCTGTGGTTTTAAGCCCCCAGTTTGTGGCACTTGGTTGTGGTAACCACAGGAAACTAACACAGATGCTCAGTGAGCTGTTCTGCTGAGTATAGCATACCTCCAGGATTGTCACCCTGAGTGGGAACCGCAGTGCCCTGGGTGGGATGTGCAACCTCCCACTGGGGGTGGTGGGGAGTCTAATTGCAAAGGGATGGTGTCTACACCACAGCCTTTTCTGGTAGTCTGCCAACTTTCAAGAACAGACTCTTAAAAAATGTCCCCAACCAAACCAATTCTGGAAAAGTGTCAAAACACAACACAGCTCCCTACTGAGTCTTCAATTTTCCCCTCCAGAGGGGACAGCCTCACGTCCTACCAGTGCTACAAAGGAAACAGAACAATCTGATGCTGTTCTGGGGACAGAATGCGTAGAAGGGCAGGCAGGGCTTATGGTCCTTCTCCTGGTGGGTGAGCACAATCATAGCCACAGGGCTTACCGTGAGGACGGGAGTACTTAGAAACCTAGGCCACTTCAGGACCTCCCAGCACTCAGGCCTGCACTGGGGCTCCGAGTTAATCCCCCAGCATATTACTGAATATGGCTTCGTCAGTAATAATCTGGCAAACAATGATCAGGCATTCATGTGAGGATGCTGCAGTGACTCCTGTTGGAAATCAAGATGAAGGACAGGAGGTCCTACCTCCAGGAAGCCATCCATTACAAATATTAGCTAGAGTTTGAATGCTTCAGTGTCCAAAGTGAATCCTTATACATCCTCTCCTCAGCCTTCTCAGTCTTGCTGATGAGAAGCCTGAGGCTCAAAGATGCTGAGAGGTTTGCCCTGACTTGGAGCCCACAGAGAATCTCACCCACAAGAGGAGAGCTGGAACCAGAGTTCCTTCCTCTGGAGACACATGACATACACACATTAGCCGGGAGGAATGGTGGCGGCAGGAGGCAGTTGAAACCCAGAACCAAAGTTCCAAATTGATCCTTGGGTGGGAGGAGGAGCCTATTGAACATCCCCTATAGCTGATACCATCATTTTGGGAGGCTGAGGTGAATGGATTACCTGAGCCCGTGGGTTCGAAACCAGCCTGGACAACTTGGTGAGACCTCACCTCTACAATAAATCAAAAATTATCCGGACATGGTAGCATGCTGGTAGTTCTGGCTACTTGGAAGGCTGAGGTAGAAGGATAGCAAGAGCCCAACAGATCGACGCTGGGGTGGCTGTGAGTAGCCTGGGTGACAGAAGGAGACTCCAACTAATAAAAAAAAATTAGGAGTAATTAACATGTAATAAATTTGACCCTTTGAAGTTTACAGTTTTGTGAGTTTTAACAGATGCATTGTCATGTAACCATCCCCACAATCAAGATACAGAATAGTTTTATCACCCTGAGGTGATATCTACTCTCGAGGGACACTTTTGAATGCAGTTCCAGCGATATGTTTTAGGTTCCAAACCCTAATCCCTCCAATTCTCTGCCCAATCAAAGAAGTGTTTCTGAAGTATTTCTGACCCAAGCAACTTTCCTGATAGTTGGAGGCAACAATTCCTCCAACAGCTCAGCTCTGCCTCATTAGCGTCTCTGTTGAAAGAGTCAGGTTGCTAATGTCACTTTTCTTGCTCCTCCTGAGACCAATTTTCTGGACCTGAATAGCACCCACAGTCAATACCTCCTAAGATTGCAAAAGTGACTTCTGTGGGAGAAAAAAAAAAATCACTTGTTTCCCAAAACAATCATAAGCACTTTCCTCATACAGCTGTTCTCAGCTCCTGAAAAAATCATTTAATTGGTTTGGAGGTCACAGGATGCTCTTCCAATTAGGGTCTCGTCATGCCAGCTGCCATCTGCACTGGGGACAGTCAGAACGGACTTTGTAAGACAAACAGGTCCATCTGAGAGGCAGCAATAACCCTTTAGCCACCATTTGGCTCCTTTCAGAGGTGGTCTGTCCTGAAATCTAGAGCTTATCTTCACCTCCAGGTCTGTTGTTTGGGACAGAGTGGAATAAACAAAACAAGACTTTTCAACTCAGCCACTTTCCCTTTTCCAGAGCAGCCACCTTAAGGACAGAATGGGGTTGGCAGGGTAAAGAGACCCTTCTGGGTCTTATCTTTCAGACCTCGTAGAAGGACGAACGCCCACCATGGGCTTGCTGACACATCGACTCCATCATCCCCTCCTCTACAGTGCTCATACCACATTAATTCTGTCTCAGTTTCAATGCCAGAGAGGGGACCCGATGACAAGCTAAGTGTCAGGAACACCACGAGCAGGGAGCAGTGCATATGTGGGAGTATATTTAACAAAATGTTCCCATGTAGGGAGTACTTACAAGAAAACGGAGAGGCGGGGGAGGGGGTGGCTACTTAGGCCAAATGGTGAAGTCAAAGAAAACTCAGTTTCTGTGATTCCTCCTCCACAAATCCCACCTGGAATCAAGCCTCTAAATGTCTAAAGGAACATCTGCTGTGCTCCCAGGGCCCCCGAGGATCAGCTCCCTCTGGGCCCTAGAGTGACTCCAGTCCAGGCAAATCCTCCCAGACAGACCAAGGCTGTAGGTCTGCAGGTGGGTTCAGTGGTTAACTCTATACGGGAGAGGACTTATTTAGACCCCTACCCTAACCCCAACATACTTGTTTGTCATGGGGTGGGGAAGAGGATCCATTGTAACCTCCTCCCCTGCCCTGACCCAGGCTTGACCTGGACTATGGCAGAACCCCTGGGCATTGCAACCTCATGACCACCCTCTTTGCAGATGAAACCTACACACACTCTCATGAGGTCTGCAACTACCTAATTAACTCTTGAGGCAGAGAATCCTCGAGTCAGATGCAAATAATAAAGGGGAAGCATTGACCAGAGTCTTTGTTGCAGTTTAGGACTGAATAATTCTGGCTGACTTTGGGGAATAGGTGCTATTTCTAGTTGTCTAGTAACTAACTTTGAGTTAATTTAAGCAGAGGGGATGAATTCAGGGCTCAGGATTGGCTAGTTTACATATGAAAGGCATGCTCCAAGAAACTCTTTGCCATCTCTAAGACTTGGCTAACCCTGGGAGGGGCAATCTCTCCCCAGTCAGCAGTCAGAAAAGCTAGAGCATCAAGGATACAGAAAATAAGAAAATATACTTAATACAATTGGCTCTGTGATAAATGGATGCCAAGCAGACAAATTCAGAGTCTAAGAAAACAGTTAAAGCAGAGATCTGCTTCCCTTCTCTCTGTCTTTCCAGTCACCTCTCTTCCAGGGGCCCTGAAGGTCAGGAAACTCATTCTTCTCTGGTTCCTCTGTTAGTCCCACAGAAACCTTTCAGCCATGTTAAGACCAATTGTTTTTCAAACCCCAATCTTGTCAAGATCTTGAATGGTTTCCCTTCTGAGCTAGAGTATCTAAGAGAGAAGCTCTCAACTCATTTCCCCCATGTCCTGCCAGGATTCCTTAGCGGCAAATGGCTTAAACTCTTCAGAAAAGGCATGACAAAGAAGTCATAGGGTGGCATAGCCTGCCAAGAGAATGCTGGACATTCTGAACCATCCAGAAGCTACTGCCAACCTGTGGCATCACTTCATCCCCACTGGTGTGTCTGGCTCACACTTCTTAATCCACACCCTTGGCCACAACGTACTGGAGATGTTTTTTTCTGGCTCATGAGAACTCATTGTGTGCATCTCTTCCCAACTTTGTTTAATGGTATCATGTTGATAGCTTGAAATGAGCCGTGTAGGAGTATTTACACCACAGTAATCAGAAGATACTACAACCCAGAGCCACTACTCTTGATAAGATCTGAGGAATGCTTGGATGCTAACTCTCCTCACCGATAAAATTTGAGAGGGGGAGAACTGGAAGAAAGAGGTTTGCTTCCGAATTCAAAATTCAGGGAGTCAGAACCTGATGTTTCTGGCATGTCTGCTCACCCCTTAGGTTCCACAGTTCATATTTATAAGCCCAGGTTTGCTGGTTGCTATAGATTAACATAAAACTACATAAGTGACAGAGCATTGTACAGAATCTTAGTTACAATTGCAACTTGTCAATAATGACATTTATTTTTATTTTTATTTTTTTAGATTAGAGAATATAGTTTATTTAGAAAGTAAATTAGAGAGAGAGAGAGAGAGGTAATTTACCTCCCCAAGGTAGGGAAGGGGACCAAAGTTAAGAAAACATGGCCAGGCCATAGCTCAGAGAACACATGGCTGTATCATAACTTAGCAAGGCAATGGCAAAATGGTTGCTCGTGGTTGAGTCCTTTTAACCATTTCCCTTGGATGGGGGAAGGTCATGACACTTATAGCTCACATTTTCTTGGTCCCAGTTGCTGGGGGGTATCCTACAATTTCACTTATTAGTAACTCCAGGCAGAGGAGTCAATCAAGCTGACCACAGAACAAGGGATTTAACAGAGCCTATTACAAAGTAAGAGATTATTCATTATAGTATATCATTAATCAGTAGTTATAACAAGAAGACAGGGTATACAAATTACAAAACATATGGTTACATGGTTACTATAACTCTTTTAGTCTGTGACTACTATAAAAAGCAAGTAATGATTCATTTCTATCAGTTGAATAAGCATAGCTCACAGGGGAGTTAGGGATTCCTTGAAGTGGCTGGCGAGGCATGTATAGGAGAAAAAAGAAAACACCCTCCTCTGCTAGCTCTCAGGAATGTAACTACGTTCAGGGCTACTCGTTTCTACCTCTCTTCAAGGGGTTATGGCAGTATGAACAATAGTGGGTTTCCATGTCACTCTCTCCAGAGCTGGTTGTTAAATATATACCAGCCCATTCCTGCCTTGAGGCCAGGTTTTTCATATTAACAAGTCAGCACCACATCCTCTCTCCAAAAAAACAGAACAATAGGGACTCCCCTCTCTTCAAATGCCCCGTAGTACTGTTATAGCCAAACCATGAGAAAGGAGAATCACCAGCACACCAGGTTCAAATTTTGAGTCTTTTTTTTTTTTTTTTTTTTTTTTTTAGTGGGAGTCTCACTCGGTCGCCCAGACTGGAGTGCAGTGGCCGCTCCTGGCCACCGCAGCCTCGACCTGCTGGGCTCTGGCAATCCTTCTGCCTCAGCCTTCTGAGTAGCTGGAAATACAGACATGCGCTACCACACCCGGCTAATTTTTGATTTATTGTGGAGATGAGGTCTTGCCAAGTTGCCCAGGCAGGTCTCGAACCCAAGGGTTCAGGCAGTCCACTCACCTCAGCCTCCCAAAGTGCTGGGATTACAGACTGAGTCACCGAGTCCGGCCTTGAGTCCTTTAATAGCATGCAGTCAAGAGTAGGCTCATGCCAAGAAAGCTCTTGACACTGTGTGGAATCAGCAAGAAGCTTATAAAGGCAAAAATCTGCAAGCGGGCTACATAGCAGGGGGAGAGGGTACAAGGAACTAAAAACAAAAGGAGCAATCTCTTGGATATCAGTTAACAAGGCATACAATTACACGGAACTTGTGGCTAGGGAGTTTTCAAATGGTCAGCAAGAACAGTCAGCGTGAACAGCTCAGGGGAACAAGGCCGTGCGTCTGTGGTCATGGGAACGTTACAACAATTGGACGTACACACTGGGGGGGGGTCATTTTTAGATCAGGCAAGATGTAGCTAAGATGGAGGATTTTAACAAAATGGAGTTACTTATGTCAAGCAAGCCATTGCAATTATTTCACATATGTCATTAGCTATTTCAGTACAGAAACCCTAACCTTTCCACAGATGCACTTCTTAGTCAACCCTAAGGTTTCTTTTCTTCTTAGCTGACTTACTTTGGATAAGTCCTGGGGACTCTGTGGCCCTCTGTTCCTTCATCCATGAAACAATACTATTGTGTAGGAAGGTGTCCTCTAACTGAATTTTTTTTTTTTTTTTTTGAGTTGGAGCCTCACTCTGTCGCCCAGACTGGAGTGCAGTGGCCGCTCCCAGCTACCGCAGCCTTGACCTGCTGGGCTCCAGCGATCCTTCCGCCTCAGCCTTCCAAGTAGCTGGAACTACAGGCGTGCGCTACCACGCCCGACTGATTTTTTGATTTATCGTAGAGATGAGGTCTCGCTGCCCAGGCGGGTCTCGAACCCGCGGGCTCAGGCAATCCACTCACCTCAGCCTCCCAAAGGCGCGGGATTACAGGCTGAGCCACTGAGCCCAGCAAGAACTGAACTTTTTAGAGTGAGCCTATGTAACTATAATTAGTGACTTATGGAGAAAGTGTTGAATCTATGCTTCTCTCATTACACAGGAGAAACAACATTTGTCTTCCACAATACTAGCTCTCCAGACAGGGTTCCACTCTGTGGGTACTGTATCTAACTCATAGCAAGGGAGGGACAGTGGGAGTGGTCTTCCCTGGGAGTAGGCAATAAGGGAATACATTGTCTGTAGAGAAATAAAAAAATAAGACTAAAAGTTAGTCTACCTTTTAGAAATCATGTGTCAATAAATCTAAAATTAATGGATGATAACATACTCTCCTTCAGAGTGGGAAGGGGGTGGGGCAAACTGCTCCCTCTCCCCCTCCCCTGGTAGGCCTCTCCTGGAGGCCACCTATTCTGGGTGTTCAGCAGTTAAGGAGAGAGTCAGTTACAGAGAGATTTTGGACACACAGTCAGAGCCCTCAAGTCTCTCACTGTTCTCACAAACACCCTGCTCTCTGGGGTTCTGGGAAGCTGCACAGCATTTTTTTGCATTGGAGTCTATGGTAGATTTCCAAAATAGCTACCATATTTGCAGCTTGTCCCAGTGAGACATGGAGGCTATTGTCCGCACCTTCAATCTGGTTTGGCCCATGACTGGCTTTGGCCAATCAAATGTGGCAGAAGTGATGATATGTGAGTTCCAAGCCTGGGCCTCAAGAAGCCCTGCATGCCCTAAACTCCCCCTTGGAACTCTGCCACTACCATGTGCAGAAGCACAGGCTAGCCTGCTGAAGAATCTTGTGGCCCAGTCTCTCTCCAACCCCGGGCAACAGTCAGCCGACGCCAGAGGAGTGAATAAGGCCTCCCTGCACTAACCACTTTCAAGCTGACCTGCCTGCTGACTGCAGACACATGAGTAAGTCAGGCTGAGATCAGCCATACCAGGTCTAGATCCATGGAACCACCCAGATAACCTATGGACTCAGAAAGCATAATAAATACTGAGCGTTTTACACTACTACATTTTGGAATAATTTTTTAATGCAACAAAAGTTAACAGACACAGTGTCTTTTTGCTTGACACAGTCTCTGTTTCTTTCCTCATGCCCGCATGATGGAATTCCATCTCCCCAAGGCCTGGACTAAAAGCCACTTCCTTCATACAGTCTTCTCAGAGTTCCCATATTAATGGGAATTAATATCTTCTTCCCATAGCACTTGGATCCTCTATCTCTGTGTTTACTGTAATTTGCTTTGCCTTACATATATTCTTAAACACAAGCCCTCTGTGAGGTATCACATCTACATTATCACTGCAACCTCTCAAGTATCTAAGAAGCAGTAACCCTGCAGTTCTCAATTTTAATGAACAGAAAAATCACCTGGGAAGCTGGCTAGTTATGCAGAGTCCCAGCCCACTGCCAGATTCTGATTCATGAATTCTGGGCTGGAGCCCAGAAATCTGAATGCTTTACAAGTACTCCACGAGATACAGGTGCAGGTGGTATGTGAACCACACTTAGACCAACACCACAGCGTGGAGATGTCCATGAAGTAAATGTAGGGGAACTTTGAGTCAGATAACTCATCCAGCATCACAGCTGGAGAGTGATAAAGCCGGGTCTAGACCCAGTTCCAGACAGCCTTGCACATTCTCTGCGTGTGTCATCTGGGAAGGAGAACATACCATGTGGATCATGGGTATAGCTTCAAATTCTAAGGGTGTCCCAGGGACCAATATGGGCTTGCTTTCTGTAAAAAAACCAAATGATTTCAGGAAAATGTGTGTGTGTACACACACCTTTAAACAACTATTTCTTGGAGAGTCTGCGCCAGTAGATGACCTTTCTACTATTCATCAAACTTCTCTGGGGCACTGGGAAGGAGGTGTTGGACTAATTACTTGTTGTTGCCAGTATCATCTCAGATGAAGAATCAGCTTCCTACCTGAACACCAAGAAATACAGACAGCTCAAGGCCCTAGTCTGCCTTCCCCTCCACAATTTCCCGTCAAGGTAGCTTTGATGAGCATCCAGGTGTGAAAATTAATGAAGACCACCCAAAATGAGAACAAATAAAGGCTATAGCTAATGAGTCAGCGACCACAGTTTGCACTTCACAGAGGCTTCAAGAGAGGCAGGGGAGTAAGAAGCTTGTTAGGGGGAAAAAAAGGAAAGGATCCAGGTGTGCCTTGATTGGAGGCTTCTGACCTGGGGTGGGGGTATGTGGGTGTGCAGTGAGTGGGCGAATCCGAAGTGGGACATCCTGTGTGATTGGTAGGGGAGCTTATTTGGCTTTCCTCGGTTGGCCCTAAGATGGGAGAGGGACACACATTAGAGAAGCTGGCAGTGATTGGTTAAGTCCCAGCTGTTTTGGGCTGATTGTTAATAGGGGTTGTGGTTTGGCTTCCTCAACAGGCAGTTGCAGCCTGTGGGTCGAAGTTCTATTTTTATATACAGTCTGTCCATTCTTTGTTCAGATGTTCAGTCTCTCACATGGAATTCAATTCCCAGAGCATTCCTCTTCAGCTATTCAGCCCTGTCCTTACTTCTCTTAGAACAATCCGCTATCACAGTTCCAATGGCGTGTGAAATATGCCCCTGCCCTTCCCCCACCCCTAGCCGCCCCCAGCTCCCGGCATCCAGAGGAGACAGCTGAGTGAAGCGCAAGCAAAAGTGCCTCCTCTTTGGGGACTCTGAAATGGAGCTCTGCTCCCATTCATGTCCCCATCCATCATCGGAAACATCTGTGGAGGAGAATCCACCTTCTGAGTCACCAAGAACCTGTGTCACCACCACCCACCCTCATTTCCTTCAATACTGTTCAGACATATGAGCAGTCAATGGCTTTTGAGTTTCACTCCGGGGCCTCTGAGGAGGGAAATTTTGCACGAGGAGACTCCTGACATCACTACAGTGCGTTAAACAGATTTCCAAGGAACATTCCACCCTCCCACTTCTTTTGGGGGGCAATCCTTCATTTTGTTCACGCAGAGAACCTGGGAGTCATCCTTCAGCTGCCCGCTTGCCTCCCATGTGTAGTTCAGTCTTTTCCCAAGTCCTATAGATTCTGCCTCCAAAATCTTTCTTGATTCTGTCCAACTCCCAATTCTCTTATCCTCACCACTCCCATTCTAATCCGAGTCTGCAACTATCTCACCTGACCTTATTGCAATTTGCTTTGTCTTGGGCGTATTTATACACAAGCCCTCCATGAGGCAGGGATCAGGTCTAGATCATCCTTGCATCTCACAAGTACCTACAATGCAGTAACCCTGAGGTTCCCAACTTTAACAAACAGAAAAATCACTTGGGGAGCTGGCTAGTCATACAGAGTCCCAGCTCCCTACTGACTTTGTAAAAACTCTCTACTTGAGTGTCCTTAGTTAATTTAAATAAGCCAAAGCTACTGAACTCTGTTTAAACAAGAATTACAAAGGGGGTATATTTTCCTTACAAGGAAGGAAGACAGGAGGGTTCATGCTCTCTCTGGGCTTAAGAAAGAAACCTCACAAATACTACTGTTTTTAGAAAATAAGAATGTTATTTTAACTTTTATCTACCAGCACAATGTGTTAGAACTATAGACATTTTACAGGTTACAGTCATAGTTATAGGGCCTAGCCACCATCTCCAAAATCCAGGTGTCTTAATCCTGGCCTTATAAGAAAGAGCATTTTTTTTTTTTTTGAGTTGGAGTCTCACTCTGTTGCCCAGACTGGAGTGCAGTGGCCGCTCCCAGCCACCGCAGCCTCCACCTGCTGGGCTCTGGCGATCCTTCCGCCTCAGCCTTCCAAGTAGCTGGAATTACAGGCATGCACTACCACGCCCGGCTGAGTTTTTGATTTATTGTAGAGATGAGGTCTCGCTGCCCAGGCGGGTCTCAAACCTGCGGGCTCAGGCAGTCCACTCACCTCAGCCTCCCAAAGGCGCGGGTTTACAGGCTGAGCCACCGAGCCCGGCAGAAAGAGCATTTTTAAAGACTGTTTTAGAATGTGGACTAGCATCTGCTTTTCTGCAACTACAGGGAAGGAGGTGACATTTTCTTTTTTATTGGGTTGAGAGTCTTTTCACCAGCAGTTAGAAGGGCCTGCAGTTTCAAAATTAAGCACTAGAATTTGATTAGTAAATATCAAGAAGCAAAAGGTTGCCTAAGTAACTCAACAGTCATGGAAAACAAATGGCAGAAAGAGAAGATGCCAAATGGAATATAGTACAGGTTGTGAAATGTTGCCTCTGCCCCCTGTTATCCATTCCCCCCTACCTGGCTCCACTCAGCAGCCAGAGAGTCTTGTGGACATGACTGCCACCCTCCTCTGCTTAAATCACAGCACTTGACTGTGAGACCCATTACTTGCTGAGTGAATGCTCAACCCTTCTGGGGATGGTAAGATCCTGTACCTCGGCCTTCTGCCCCTTCAGCTGAGTTTCCTATCCCTGTCCCTCTCATATACTCTTCCTCCCTCCCTCCCTCCCTTCCTTCCTTCCTCTCCCCTCCCTTCCCCTCCCCTCCTCTCACCTCCGCTCCCCTCCCCTTCCCTTCCCTCCCCTTTTTTTTCTTTCTCTTTTTTGAGTTGAGGTCTCACTCTGTCAGCCAGGCTAGAGATCTCATTCTGTCACTGCAGCCTCCAACTCCTAGACTCAAACAATCCTTCTAACAGTCTCTCGAGTAGCTGGGACTACAGTTGTGCACCACCATGCTTGGCCAATTTTTTGTAGACAGGTCTGGCCATGTTGCCCGGGCTAGTCTCAAACTCCTGGCCTTAAGCAATTCTCCTGCCTCTGCCTCCCAAAGTGCTGGGACTGCAGGTGTGAGTCACTGCTCCTGGCCTATTATATCCTTTCATGGCATCCTAAACTATTCTTTTATCACACTTGTCACAATTTAGCACATTTTTTTTTGTTTCTTTGTTTTATATCTGCCTCCCTTCCAGGGCATAAAGTCCATGAGGGCAGGAGCACAGTCTGATTTTTTTCAATGTTATATCATCATCCATAACACTTAATTTTAAAAAAAAGCAGTTAACATTTACTAAATGCTTATAATGTACCTGGTTCCATTTTGCATGCTTTAAGGTTATCAACACATTTAACAAGTATTTATTGAGCAAAGATTTCACACCAGGTATGGAAATAGGTATTGAGGATATAGCAGTGAACAAAACAGACAAAAATCCCTGCCCTCCTGGAGCTGACATTCTAGTGGGGGAGACACACTGAACAGGATAAATAAGTAAATGATATGGTACATTACAAGGTGATAAGTGCTAAAGAAAAAGATAATGCAAGGAATGGGGTAGAGCAAGCTTATGAGATACATATTTTTTCTGTTTTCATAGATGAGAAAACTGAGGTAGAGAGAAGAAAGGAACTTGTTCAGAATCTGATCCCTTAGTTATTAAGTGGCAGATTCAAGATTTAAACCCAGGTTCTGACACCACACGCCTAACTTTTAAATTACCCTGCTCCCAAAATAGGAATTCTATAAAAGCTTGATAGAGGAAAGAATTCAAGAATGAATCCAGTGGTTACCTGTGCTATTCAGATAACCTGAGCTTTCACATTCGGAAGGACCTGTTGTGGTGTAGCAAAGTGGTTGTCCAAGCATGCTTCACAAGATCCTTTAGGGTCCATAGAAACCCTGTAGGAGCCACCGCAGAAAGGTGAGATCGGGCAGCTAAGGACACTGGTCCTCTCCTGCCTCGAGTCATACTATCTAACATACTGGAGTTCCAGGTGACTTGCCTTTTGAATAAATAATTTTTAAAAGTTGAAAACTGTTCTAGAAAAAAAGTATAATTGAGGTAACCAGCATTTTCAAAGTCTCATTCAATGTTGGAGCAACAGTAGATGCAGCTAGTTAATCCTTCATTCTACTGAGTTAGCAATTGAGCTTGTAAACAGTGACACAACTTACCCAGAGTCATATAAACAGTGACAGTCAGCCCTAGGACTTCTGTCTCCAATTCAGTGCCCTTTCCTCCGTGTCACTGCTGTTGACAGACCATTAGGTAACAGAGAGGAGGGTAGGGCTGGCACTGACTCAACTGAAGCTTCTGTAAAGTCAGCTTGTCCAGTGTGGCACCAGGGAATGATCAGCAATCCCATTTCCTCTTCCTGGGCATGCGACTAGGCTTCATTTCATTCCATGTAATGTATTCCTTACAGTTGCATTTCCCAGCATCCCTTGAGATTATGTATGACCCTGTGGTTGAGTTCTTGCCAAGAGTAGAAATGACAAGCATCACTTTCGGGCCTGAAAGAACTCTCCAAAATGATGGGTTGTGATTGCATCAGAGCCTACCAGGGGAAAAAAACCAAACAACAAAAACAGTAAACAGTAAGAAACAGTAAACTATCGTGGTTAATGGGTAGGCTTTGGAGTTGGACAGAACTAAGTTTGAGTTCATGCTTTACCATTTATAAAACTCAGTGACTTTGACAAGTGTTTTAACTTCTTTGAGCTTCAATTTCCTCAAGAAGATACTAACAACTCCGTAGGAAAGAAATCTATGCATACAGTATTAATGAAGACTTTTGGTTGCAAACAACAGAATCTATTCTAGCTAAGGGATTTATTAAGGAGAACAGAAAACTAACAGAAATTGAATCCAAGTTGGGCTTCCAGGAACAGCTGCCAAAACCACACTGCAGAACTGGGCCACCAAAAGAACTAGTTACTCCTCTGTCTGGCTGGGAAACGACAGGATCAGAACACTGCCACTATAGTTGCTGACACCAGAATCATGCCACTTCTCACCCAAGTTGTATCAGGAAAATGGATGCCTTGCACCCTACTTCACTATTTAAGTTAGTCAGGCACAAATCAAAGTCTCACACAAGATCATCGGGGGCATGTAACCTATATCACATCTGGAAGTTAGCTGTTGGAGGTGTGAAAGACGTCATAGCGTTCCAGTCTTTGCCATATTGGAAAGTACTTTAGAAGAGTATTGAGTGAGCCAGTATATCTGTGGAAATCTTATAATGCAGTCTATGGCACACAACAGCTGCGCAATATGTTTTAACTGGAGTTAGTATAACTTAGTTAAGAACCAAAACTCAGAAGCCATATTGTAGGTTCAAATCCCTGCGCTGCCACTATCAGCTGTGTCACCCTAGCAACCTACTTCCGGTCTCTGTGGTTTAGCTTACACATCATACAATTAGGCCTGTTTCCATTTGCTTGTCATAAAATAGGCTGATTATAATACATTAATTATAATTATATAAGCAAACATATAGGATTGCTGTGAGAAATAGATGAGTTAACAAGTGACACGCTTACAGAATCACCTGGTCATAGAACCTCAATTAACTCAATTAATTTTAGCTGCCACCAGCCTGCTGTTTGTCCTGGTCTTCATGGCTCCATGGAATAATTGTATTTACTAGAGGCCTCTGCAATAACACGTGAGTATGCAGACCTTTCAGGACAACTTTCCTAAGATAGAAGATTATGCTATTGATTTGAGCTCCTTCTTTTTTTAATATAGGGATTTTCAACTGTAAATTTCCCTCTAAGCCCTGTTTTCCATACATTTTCATGTTTCCTGTTTTAGTATTTTTTTTATATTTGCTTATTTTTTTAGAGACAGGGTCTTGCTCTGCCTCCCAGGCTGGAATATAATGGTGTAATCATAGCTCACTGTAGTCTTGAACTCCTGGGCTCAAGGAATCCCCTGCCTCAGCCTCCTGAGTAGCTGGGACTACAGGCACATTTCACCATACCTGGCTTTTTTTTTTTTTTCTTTATATTTTTAGAGATGGGATCTTACTTTATGACCCAGGCTGGTCTTGAACTCCTGACCTCCACTGGTCCCCGCTTCAGCCTCCTGAGTAGCTGAGATTACAGGCACAATCCACTGCACCTGGTATGTTTTGTACTCTTTAATATAAAATGTATTTTCTACTTTACCTTACAATTTTTTCTTTGATCTCCTGGTTATTTAGGAATAAATTTGTAAATTTCCCAACTTTCCTTCTGTTACTGATTTCTAATTTGATACTATTGTGGTTGAAGAGTATACTTTGTATTATTTCATTCTTTTAATATATTGAGACTTGTTTTATAGGTTAGCATGTGATCTATCCTGGGAAATGTTCCATATGTGCTTGAGAACAATATATATTTTGGGTAGAGTATTCTGTAGATGTCTGCTAGATCTAGTTGCTTATAGTGTTGTTCAAGTCTTACATATTCTCATTGATTGTCTGGTTAGCCATTATTGTAAGTGGAGTATTGATGTTTCCAAATATTATTGAAAGTTTTGTTTCTCACTTCAATTCTATTAATTTTTGCCTCGAGTATTTTAGGACTCTGTTGTTAGGCACATATATGTTCATAATTGCTATGTCTTTCTGATGGGTTGCCCCTTTTATATCACTGTGAAATGTCCCTATTTAACTCCAGTAACATTTTTGTTTTAGTCTATTTTGGCTGATATTTGTATAGCCATTTTTCTTATGGTTGCTGTTTGCATAGCGTATCCCTTTCCATTCTTTTGCATAACAACATTTTGGTTAGCAATAAACTGCATCTATGGTGGTGTTTCCATAAGCTTATAATACAGTGCATTTACTGTACCTTTTCTGTGTTTAGATACACAATTACACACCATTGTGTTACAATTGCCCACAGTGTTCAGTACAGTAACGTGCTGTACAAGTTTGTAGTCTAGGAGCAACAGGCTACGCCATATACCTTGGTATACTACCTAGGTTTATGTAAGCACTCTATGATCTTCATACAATGAAATTATCTAGTAACACATTTCTCAGAATGTCTTTGTCATTAAGTGATATATGACTGTACTTATGTGTCTCCAGTAGAGAACATATAGGTAAATTTTAAAAATAAAGCAATCTATCAATCTTGACTTTTAGTTGAATTGCTTGATCTACTCACATTTGTTGCTATTCTTAATAGGTTAGATTTATAATTTCAATTTTGACTTTGTTTTCTACATGTCTCATGTCTTTTTTGTTCCTCTGTTCCTTCTTTAGTGCCTTTTTGTGTGTGTGTAAGTCAGGGTCTCATTCTGTTATCCAGGCTTGGGTGCAGTGGCACTGTCATGGCTTAACATATCTTCCAACTCCTGGGCTCAGCAATCCTTCTGTCTCAGCCTCCCAAGAGCTGGGACTATAGGTGCATGCCACGACACAGGGCTAATTTTTTTATTTTGTTTGTAGAGACAAGGTCTCACTATGTTGCCCAGGCTGGTCTCAAACTCCTAGGCTCAAGCATTCCTCTCATTTCAGTTTTCCAAAATGCTGGGATTACAGGTGTGAGCCATCACACCTGACTCCTTAGTGCCTTCTTTGCATTAAGTGGATAATTTCTAGTGGATAACATTTTAATTCCTCTAATAATCTTTAAACAAGTTTTAAAAGTTATTTTCTTATTAGTTGCTGTGTAGTTTACAACATACCTCTTAGCTTATTGGAATCTACTTCAGATGTAAGTTAATTCCAGCGATATGTAGAAACTTTATTCCTACATAGCTCTGTTTCCTCCCTACCCTTTTATGTGCTATTATAGTTACACATACATGTCTATATATGTTATGAACTTGACAATACATTGTTATAAGTATTACTTTATATAGTTTTATGCCTTTTAAAGAAGCTGAGAGAAAAAAGGAAAATAAATACACATTTGCAGAGTTTGTAATATTAATGTTCTTATTTACCATTTCTGGTTCTCTTAGTTTCCTATGTTTTTGAGTTACCATTTGGTATCATTTATTTACTCCAATATACTTTCTTTCCCACCTGCCTCTTTGTATTGTCATTGTCAAATATATTATATTTCTATGTGTAATAGACCCAACAATGCAGTTATATACACATTGTTTTATAGAATATGATGAGAAAGGGGAAATAAAACATACTGTCTTTTAGATTCAATATGAAATTACTTGCATAATTACCTTTACCAATATTCTTTTATTTTTGTATAAGTTTTAATTACTGTCTAGCATTGCTTGCCTTCAGTCTGAAGAACTGCTTTTAATAATTCTTGTAAGGAAGATCTGGACACAGCAACAAATTATCTCAGTTTTTGTTTACCTGGGGATATTTTTTATTTTGGCTTTTCCCCTCTTCATTTTTAAAATATAGTTTTGCTGAGTATATGATTCTTGGTTGACAGTTTTTTTTTTTCTTACAGCATTTTGAGTGTGTCACTCTACTGCCTTTGGCCTGTTTTTTCTGATTAGAACTCAGGTAATAATCTTATTGGTGTTCCCTTATACAAGGGAGAGACTAAAAAAAACCTGGAATTTGTTTATTAAAAATTGTGTATTTATTCTTACATGTTTAAATTTCAGTCATCTTCAAGGACTCTTTGTTTGATGCAAGACACTTTTTCCACTGCTCAAAATAGTTTTTGAACTCATCAATTGTGAAGAGGTTGTTAAAACACAGCAGGGATCTTGAGTGTTCTACAAGTGCCCACCCTTCAAAAGATAGTTCCAGCTTTTTTGGGATACCCCCCCTTATATATGAGTTCTTTTTTCTTACTTCATTCAAAATTTTCTCTTTTTCTTTCAATGTTTGTGATGTGAATCCTCTTGTATTTATCCAACTTGGAGTTTGTTGAATTTCTTAGTTGTGTGTGTATATTAATGTTTTTCATCAAATTTGGGAAAGTTTCAGCCATTATTTCTGCAAATATTTTTTTTCTCATCTTATCTTTCTTCTCTCCTTCTGGTATTTCCATTGCATATATATTGGTTCACTTAGTCATGTTCCACATTTTCCTGAAGTTCTGTTCATTTTTCTTTATTCTTTTTCTCTCTGATTTTTAGATTACATAATCTCTATCAATCTATATTCAAGTCCATTGATTCTTTCTTAAGCCAGCTCAAATCTACTGTTACTCCTGTTAGTGGATTTTTAAATTTAGGTTATTGCACTTTCAGTCTAAAGTTTTCATTAGTTCTTCTAAAAATGATTTCTATCTCTTTGTTGATGTTATCATTTGAGGAGACATTTTCATCATACTTTCCCTTAATTCTTTAAACACGTGTGAGTTTCTCTTTTTAAGATATTTGACATTTATAATAGCTGCTTTGAAATTTTTATATGTTAAGTCCAACATCTGGGCCCCCTCAAAGACATTTCTAGTGCCTGCATTTAATGCCTTGCATATAGCTCACACTTTCCCCTGTTTCTCTGAATGTGTATTAATTATTTGTTTAAAACTAGACATTTTAGAAAGTATGACAACTCTAAATGCTGATTTCCTTCTCTCTCTCATGGCTTTTTACTGTTCACTTGTTTATTTGTTTAGTGACTTGGCTGCACTGGCTCAGTGAAGTCTACATTCCCTGAAGTGAGCAGACTTTGATACTATACTTTAAAAGGCACAGCCTTGGGCATGCACATAGTCTTCTTGATTACCAGAAATGACTGTGGTTTTTGCTGATCTCTTTTTGATTGTTTCTTTTTCTGACCCCTCCATTAAACTTATGGTTGGTCTGTATCTATTGGTATCACACTCAGTTGTTAGCCTCTACAAATTGCAAGCCAGGTACTCTATTGTTTTCAAGGATGCCCCAGAGCATAATTCATTCTACAGACTAATCCAATTGAAGTTAGGCCCCTTAGCAGGGAAAAATATTGCTTGTCTTTGGGAATTGCCTCAACCTTTCATTGGAAAAAACCTCTGCCCTATAGAGCTGGGGGTGGTGTGATCATTGGGGAATTCATTCTTCACCAGATTCCCAGGTCCTCACTATAGTGCAGAAACTGATACTGACACTCACCTGCTGCCACACTCAGTATGGATCTTCTGCAACCCAGAGTCAGGGAGAATGGGATCTGCCAATGTTCACTGGCTCTCAAATTTACTCAGAATAGGCCTCTGTCCTAGGAAGCTGGGGTGTATGAAAGTTACAACTTGTCAACTCTGCCCACTTAAGCAGGTCTTCTGCAACACAGCTGCACAGTGAAAGGGAGAATGTAGTCTTCACCAGCTGCTCCACCCAGATCTTTCTACACAGCAAGAGTTGTGGGTGGAATAATGGGCAATACCCAGCTGCTACCATTCATGCTACACAGACTTTCCATAGTACAGACATGTGGGAAATGAGATCTGTTGATGCTCACCAGCTGAAAAAATATCACCTAGAATAGCTTTTTCATCCCAGGGAACTGGATGAAATGGGAACTGCCACTTGGATGCAGAATCTGATTAAATAGTTCTGTAGATGCCACTGCAGAACTGTGGGTGCATGGATACAGTCCCTAGTTTCAATGTCCTGGCCTCCTACTACTCTTGTTGAGTTTCCACATTTTTTTTGGATAAAGGCTTCTTAACTTGTTGTTAGCCCTTTGTTCAATCTCTGAAGACTTTGAATGATTGTTTTTGCTAATTATAGCAAGGTTAATAGGTATTTCTTCAGGCAAGAGGTTTCCCCAAGTTCTTTGTACCATATTTCCAGAAGTTCTCCCTAAAATGTTTTAATATCTAGGAGTGCAAAATTCCTCTCAATTTTTATTATTTTCTTTCTTTTAAACTACTTCCACCTTTTTTTTTTTTTACTCAAGAGGCTTTTAGAATCATTTTGTCAAGAGGTAGAATCTTCTAAGCACAAAAGCAATGAAAAAAATTACAAGGCAAAAAACTATAATACATTTGACTATGTAAATATTTTTGACTTTTATATGCCAAAATATGTAAACAAAATTAAGAGGTGAGTGACCAAGTGGGATAAAGCCATTTGAACAAATATGATATACAAGTAAACAATGTGACATATAAGACATTAAAAAAAAATTAGTAACAAAGAACTAACCAGCAAAGAAAAATAAACAAAATAAATGAAGGTTATAAATAAGCAAGACAAAATAATATACACAAATGATAGTAAGCATATGAAAATATACTCAACTAAAAAATTAGGAACTACAAATGAGGGCTGGGTGCAGTAGCTCACTCCTGTAACACCAGCAATATGGGAGGCCAAGGTGGGAGCCGAGGAGTTTGAGACCAGCCTGGGCAACAAAGTGAGACTTTGTTTCTACAAAAAATAAAAAAACTAGCTGAATGTCATGATGCATGTCTATAGCCCCAGATCTTCAGGAAACTGAGGTGGATTGCCTGAACCCAGGAGGTAGAGGCTGCAGTAAGCTGTGTTCTCAGCACTGCACTCCAACCTGAGTGAAATAGCAAAAAAAAGAAAAAAAAAAAAAAAAGAAAATACAAATGAAAATACTATCAAGATAACACTTTTGCTACAAAATTGACAAAGATTCTTTTCAAAGCCAATATCAATGCTGGCAATGGTGCAGTGAGCTATACTCTTTTCTTTCTACTGAGACTATAAATTAGTACATTCTGGAAAGCAATATGGCAGCAGTTATCAAAATACTCTAAAATGTTCATGTCCTTACATGTAGTAGTTTCGGGTCAGAATCTGATCCTATGGAAAGTATCCAGAAGATATTCATTGTAATAATAGCAAAATATTGGAAAGGACTAAATGTACAGTCACAAAAATGGTTAAATGAATTATACTAATTCATCCAGTTAGTAAAAAGCTATATCTTTTAAAAGAATATTTAATGGTATGGAAAAATATTCACAATACAATGTTTAGTGAAAAAGGAATATAAAACTATACATATGGCATGATACCAATTTTGCAAAACACAGAAATAAATGTATATCTTTGCCTGAGTGTGTGTGTGTGTGTGTGTGTGTGTGTGTGTGTGTGTGTGTGTGTGTGAAAGGGCATCCTACCTAAGGACAAAGTTACATTTCAAAGTGCCCAAGGGATCCATTTGAGCTGATTTGTGTGCTGCTCTTCTCTGATGGCTATAAAGGAGGAAGGAGGTGGTACTGGGTACCTGGGGCAGGGAGAGGGGAGGGGAGGAGTAGAGAGATGAGTCCAAAAAAGCACACATAACAGGATTTGCTCCCTGCTTATCTTCTTGGACCAGTCTTGATCCTGATTGAAATGACAGATAAAGAAGCTGAAGCAGTTGATTTTACAAAGGACATTATGAGGCTCTCGGGACCAGCAAGGCTGCTTTGTGGCCTGGTGGCAAGGGTGACACCCATGGGTCTGAGAGTTCCTACCCTTACTCTTCATAAACCCAGCCCCTTGTCAGTCCCTTGAGCGTGACTGCTTCAGGAGTAAGATAAATGAGTGTCATCTGAAGAAGGATGTTGGTCTCTGCACATGAACCCCATTCGACAGGGGCCATGGTAGGTTCTCCACAGATACCTGCTTGAAGAGTAGACATCAAGTGAGTAGAGTGCGAACACAAAAGGCTTGGTGTTAGTCCTCAGTCCTCGATTTGAATCCTGCCTCTGGAAACTGTGTAACTTTGGCCATGCTTTATAACTTTTGTAAGACCCGGTCTTGACACCTGCAAAATGGAGATGATACTATTGTGAAAAGTGTGATGGTTTACATGAAGTTCATGAAAACATTTTTGGTGCATAAAAGAAGCTTAGCAAAAATTTAATGGCAATTACAGTGAGTGATTCCAAGCTGCAGACTTGATTCCAAGCTGCAGACTGATAGTACTGAAGGATCCTTCAAACTTTTTGAAGGGGGTCTTTGGAGACATCGTAAAACAATCCTTCTTTTTTTTCCATCCAGAAATTTAGAAATTGGCTTTTAAAAGTTCTATAGCATAATATCAGTTTAAATGTGTCCTTGGCCATCCTTTAAACACAGAGCCACCGTCTGTCTTTGCTTTCTCTCTGTTTCCCTTCTCCCATTATCACTCTTCTCCAGTTTGACATTAGACTTGATGAAAAGAGGAGAGTTTCCTTTGTGGACATGAGAATTGTGCTGTTCCAACAAAAGCTCACAGAATCTTCCTTAGATGTGTTGACAGCATTTTTATCACCTAGACATTTGCTTAAAGACTTGTCTAGCTTTTAATTGCCTTGCCCACCCACACAGAAGCTGTTTGGAGCATTAATCTGGGCTGTTTAGTACCTTCTGATTTCAACTCTACTGATGTAAACAGCACCACAGCTCCTTGGTGAGATGAGGAGGGGAGACTTTAAATTTCTTGTTCTTCTCTAGGAGGACTTTCTCAAGAATCTATAACCAAAGAGCTCATACACTTCATAATCACAAGGCATATACAAAGATCACAAAAAAATCAAACAACAAAGATGAGGTCAGAAAAAAAGAAGAGGGAGGGCAGAAAATGATGAAAGATAGCTATTTAATGCAATCAGTGCAATGTCATCACAAATAAGACATGTGTTGAAAGGGGAAGGTATGTATATTGCACATCTCCTGTGCATTAGATACTGTGTTGGGGAGAACCAGAATCAAGAGGACTCTAATGCAAACTGGTACCACCCAGGCAGGTGACTGGGAGGCCATTTGCAGCCACTGTGGCAACACTTGTAGGGACAGAAAAAGTCAGATGTTCCCTGGCACAATTATACAAGGAGTATGCCAGTTGAGCTCATGGCAGAAGAAGACTTTTCTCAAATGGAGACAGGACTTGTCTCTGAGGGGAACAAGGACAATGCTTGTTATGGTAAGATTGCCTGCTTTGTGGGTAAACTAGTGAGAAAACCAGCTGTAGTTCTCATGGATGGGAAGACTGGAATGGAATCAGGGTGCCCACCATTATCCTTACTAAGGGGGCCAGAGAACATTGGTTAATCTCTAGGCAAAGCCTGAAATCTCCACATTTACAAAACACAAAAGAACTGAGGGAGGCAAAGCCTTTCCCCCTTTGGCATACGTCGATGGCAGCACCAAGGGAAAGAGGACACATATGGAGGTAATAGGCACCAGTCCAGGCCACCCCAAATAAAGCTCCTCATCCCACACTTGTGAAACAAGCACCAAGCACACAGCCCTCACTCCTGTTCCTTGTCCTGCCATAAAGACTGCTACCTTCTAATTTCTTCCTATGTAGAAATTCTGAGTTCAATGGGAGGAGTGCAATTGCTTGAGGGAAATAGTGGGGCTATAGGCTGGAGACTTGAAAGAAAGACTTACAGGGATAAAGGGGAAGAGGAATTAAGAGAACCGAAAGAGAACTGAGAGAGAGATTAAGCACACATGGGGAACTTCCTTATCTTTTTCTCTCTTTTTTAAAAATACTTTGTGCATTTTTTTAGAATTAAGTTGATCATATTCAATATAGGTTAACTATAGTCATAGACCCATAAAAAAAATCTCTCTTTTTTTCTTTTTCAGTCTTTAGCTCCTTAATCAATTTCATACATATTCTGCTGCCTTAGCAGATGGGACAGAGAAGTATGGAGGCCTGTCAGATATCTCTTAACTTTTGGGCTCTCTCTCTTTCTGCATTCCCTATTTCTCCTTCTATATGGAACTGGACTGTTGACATGTCTCCAATTGCACCTGTATAGACAGACTCCAACTTTCTTCCTTTCCAATGCCAAAAATCCCTACAAGGCATCTTATTGATCCAGATTGGGTCTAATACCCATCTTGAATTAATCACTCTGGTCAGGGAAGTTTTGACATGTTCCTATATGGCAGCTCCTAATTAAATCACATGGTTAGAGTTGGAGACAGGCCATTTCCCAGAAGGGAGAGAGTGCTTGTCTGCGTAGATAAAATAATAGATGTATACTTAGGGCAATCACTGAAGTTCATGAATTCTTCTCTATACCTTGGGCAGCACTTTTTGATTTTTATACTAATTGAATGTTGTGAACCCAGCAGCTACCTAATATAATCCTACACCAGGTTTTTACCTTTTCCACAAAAACCTATCATAACTCTCAGTCCTATTCTTCCATTAGTCTTTGAACTACAAAGAGGTGAGGCCAGTAATTTTGATGATGCTAATTGTAATAACTGTTTAAAAAGAACTTTTCATGTGTTATCAACTGTCCTAAAAAGCTCCCATATGTTAACATTCATTTCATTTTCACACTAATCTCAAAACTTAGGTACTATTAATATCCCCATTTTACAAATAAGGAAATCAGTAGATAGAGTAACTTGGACTGGGCAAGGAGTCTCATACCTGTAATCCCAGCACTTTGGGAAGCCAAGAGGGTGGATTGCTTGAGCCCAGGAGTTCAAGACCAGCCTGGGCAACATAGTGGGACCTCATCTCTGCAAAAAAAAAATTTTTTTTAAAATTAGCCAGATGTGGTGGCATAAACCTGTAGTTCCAGCTACTTGGGATGCTGAAGCGAAAGGATTGCCTGAGCCCAGGAGGTTTAGCCAGGGTGACAGAGTGAGAACTAGACTCAAAAAAAAAAAAAAAAAAGAGAGAGAGAGAGAGAAACTTGATCAAGACCATACATTTAGTATGTGACAGAGCCAGAATTTGAACCCATCTGTGCCTGCTTCCAAAGTCCATGTACTTCCATCATAAGCTCTGGTGAACTTCAGAGATGAGGTATGAGCAAGGGTGTAAAAGAAAGCAGAAACTTACTTTTTTAAAAAACCTCTTAGAGCACCAGTTCAGAGCTTTGCACATCACAGGAACTTAAGCATTTACCAAATAGAGAGGAATTATGCCACACAGAGAGGTCTGTCTGAGTTCTTCCCTCAGACAACAAAGCAAGTTTCAAGAATCATAGCTGCATTTACCCCAAAATTGTTGAATCAGGGATGTGGGTGGACTTTTCAGAATTTGTTGCAAAATATCTGATAAGCAGGTTAGGCTTCAAAATATCTGATAGGCAGGTTGGTACTTAAGGCAAAAGCATGCAATTGTGATACATGCCGATTTGTGTTATTTCTGCTCTATTGTTCCAAAATACCTGTAATTTTCAGATCTATATGAGTTCTTGAGCTCTTTCACAGATTAATGGCATTAAGTCTATGCATGTTGAAATTTCCTGTTTTGAGAGGTTAATGGGTTTGTTTAGTCATTTGTTTCCTACTAACTTGATGGACTTATTACTTTTAGAAGTCTCTAGATAATCCTTTAGTCCAATTAGACACCAAATGCAGTCTTGTTGGGAACCTGGCTCTAAGGTTCAGTTATTATTTTTGATATTATTACTGAACTTCTGGGATAAAGTGGAGAAGTGGAAAGAGACCTAGGAATAAGAAGTTCAGGAAGCAGATAAGTACTACACTTCAGCAGAAGCTGGGGTGATGAAAAGCATCTGAAATAGACTTTGTAGTTGCCTCACCAAGAAGTCGATGGGAAAGTCAAACCCAGTAGGAGTAGCAGAGTGGAACTGGGACTCTGAGTCGCAAAGTGTAGGCTGCAGGCCTGGGTTTCCTGCCGTGCTGTGACCCACGCTTGTCAGAGGTCTTATAGCACTGGCAATGGCACTTAGCCTGCTTCTACAGCTTGACTCTGTTGTGACAAAACCAACATATTCCTCTCTTAAAAACTGGGGATTTTAGTTCGTTAAAAAGTTAAAACACAGGAGCACACTCTGTCCCTCCTCTCTGCTTCCCAGCCTTTAGAGAAAAGTACTTTTGAATTGAGGCCTCTCCTGCATGATTGGTACAACACATGCTAATAAATATCCATTTGGTTTTTCTTTCTTTCTTCTTTTTGAGACAGGGGTCTCATTCTGTCACCCAAACTGGAATGCAGTGGCATGATTATAACTCATTGCAACCTTGACCTCCTGGGCTCAGGTAATTTTCCTTCCTCAGCTTCCCGAGTCACTAGGACTACTGGCATGTCCCACCAAGCCTGGCTATTTTTTTTTTTTTTTTGTAGAGAAGTGGTCTCGCTATGCTGCCGAGGCTGATCTCGAACTCCTAGGCTCAGGAAATCCTCTCCCCTCAGCCTTTCAAAGTGCTGGGGTTATAGGCGTGAGCCACTGAGCCCAGCCTGTTTTTCTTTGTTAATCTGACTTTTATTTTCAGGAACGTGTTTCAATTAAGAACTTAAGAAGGAGCTGGGCTCGGTGGCTCAGCCTGTAATCCCAGCACTTTGGGAGGCTGAGGTGAGTGGATTGCCTGAGCCCGCGGGTTCGAGACCCACCTGGGCAACTTGGCAAGCCCTCATCTCTACAATAAATCAAAAAATTAGCCAGGCGTGGTAGCGCGTGCCTGTAGTTCCATCTACTTGGAAGGCTGAGGCGGAAGGATAGCGGAGCCCAGCAGGTCGAGGCTGCGGTGGCCAGGAGCAGCCACTGCACTCCAGTCTGGGTGACAGGGGTGAGACTCTCCAACTCAAAAAAAAAAGAACCTAAGAAGGGCCGGGCTTGGTGGCTCAGCCTCTAATCCCAGCACTTTGGGAGGCCAAAACGGGTGGATTGCCCATGGGTTTGAGACCAGCCCGGGCAACTTGGCGAGACCTCCTCTCTACAATAAATCAAAAATTAACCGGGTGTAGTAGTTGAAGGCTGAGGCAGAAGGATCACTGAATCCTATGGTGGCATCCTATGGATAGCGTGCCATTGCACACCAACCTGGGTGACAGAGTGAGATTCCAACTCAAAAAAAAAGAAAAGAACCTTAAAAAACCCCAATTATGTTCTCTTCTTTACATTTATTTAGGTTTCCCAGACCCCATTGACCCTCTTCTGAAATCTCACTCCACATTTCCTTTCCTTTTTTAAAAAAGAAAAAATAGAGATGGGGTCTTGCTTTGTTTTCCAGGCTGGCCTTGAACCCCTGGATTCAAGTGATCCTGCTGCCTTGGCCTCCAAAGTGCTGAGATTACCGGCACAAACCACTGTGCCCTCACTCCACATTTCCTTTGGAAATTCATCCTGCATACTCGGTTAGTCATTGGCTCATGTGGGACTTCCTGGTTGTCTGTGTGGCTTAAGTGTGGCCAGTAGGAACACTACATCCCTGGCCACTTAATTGATTCAGGTATACGCACACGGCCCAAGATGGCCAATCAGGGCTGAGCCAGGCCACTTGGAAAGCTGGCCCCACGCATGTTATCAGAATAATTGTGAAGGAGGCTCTCTCTTTCTGGAGATGTTGTTCAGCTGGTAAACCAGCGGTGGCTAGTAATCATTTTTGCTACCAGAGAGAAGAGCTTCAATGGTGCCATTTTAGGCACTGATCCCACCATTTGAGGTTTTAGTAATGTGAGACAATAAAGTCCCCCCTATGTATAAGACAGCATAGGTTGTGTCTCTCTCACTCATACCTGAAAAATTCTCAATGTAGACACCAACAACAGTCATTTAGTAGTGGCTGCCTGAAGCTTCCTGTTAAGGACTATAAGGCTGTACCCTGGCTCAGAGGAAAAATACTGAGATTGATTAGCAACGTCTGCCTTATGCAAGGGATGAGACACGGGGGACATATATGCTTTATATATGCCTTTCCTTTGTTCCAGATTCTGTAGTTGCTGCTGGACTTTGTGGAATAACTATCAGATAGTACCTCTACTCTCACTTCTATGGGTGGTGTTTTGGACTGAATGTTTGTATCCCTATCAAAATTCATGTGTTGAAGCCCTAACCCCTTGGGGTGGCTATATTTGGAGATGGAGCCTTTAGGAAAGTAATTAAAGTTAAATGAGGTCATAGGGTGGGGCCCAAATTCAACAGGATTAATGTTCGCAAAAGAGGCACCATGGTGAGGCTGTGGAGAAAAGGAAATGTTTGTACACAGTTGGTGGGAATGTAAGCTAGCTCAATCTCTGTGGAAAGCAATTTGGAGATTTCTCAAAGAACTAAGAGAGAGCTACCATTTAACTTAGCAATCCTACTTCTGGGAATATACCCTAAGACACACAAATCGCTTTGCCAAAAAGACATCGGCACTCATATGTTTATTGCAGTACTATTCACAATGGTAAAAACATGGAGCCAACCCAGGTGCCCAATGAGACTGGATAAAGAAAACATGGTACATATGCATGATGAAATACCATGCAGCCACAAAGAAGAACAAAATCATATCCTCTGCAGCAACATGGATGTAGCTGGAGACAATCATCCTAAGTGAATTATCACAGAAACAAAGAACTGAATACTGCATGTTCTCACTGATAAGTGAACACTAAACATTGGGCAAGCATAAGCACGATGATGAGTACAGCAGACACTGGATAGTGCTAAGGGAGGGAAGGAGGTAGGGAGGATAAAGGATATAAAACCAGCCTGGCATGGTGGCTCACGCCTATAATCCCAGCACTTTGGGAGGCTGAGGTGAGAGGATTGCCTGAGCCCAGAAGTTTGAGACCAGTCTGGGCAACTTGGTGAGATCTTATCTCTATAGTAAATAAAAAAATTAGCTGGGTGTGGTGGCACACACTTGTAGTTCCAGCTACTCAGAAGGCTGAGGTAGAAGAATTGCCTGAGCCCAGCAGGTCAAGGCTGCGGTAGCCATAAGCATGCCACTGCACTCCACCCTGGACAACAGAAGAAGACTCTGACTCAAAAAAAAAAAGGCCGGGCATGAGGTTCACGACTATAATCCCAGCATTTTGGGAGGCTGAGGTGAGAGGATTGCCTGAACCCACAGGTTTGAGACCAGCCTAGGCAACTTGGCGAGACCTCATTTCTACAATAAATCAAAAAATTAGCTGGGCATGGTGGTGCATGCCTATAGTTCCAGCTGCCTGGAAGGTTGAGGCGGAAGGATTACCTGAGCCCAGTAGGTCAAGGGAAGGGTGGCCATGAGCATGCCATTGCACTCCAACCTGGGAGACCGAGTGAGACTTCAACTCAAAAAAAAAAAAGGATACAAAACCACCCACTGAGCTCCATGCTCACTGTGGGGTGTGAGGAAGGCTCATCAAAAGTCCAAACTCACTTTCACACAATACACTTACATAACAAATGCTCACGTGTACTCCATGAGTCTAAAGTAAAAAAAGAAGAGTTGCCAAAGAGCTTCCTAACCCCATTTCCCACTCCAGGGCACACCTTGAAGTAAGGTCATGTGATGACATAGCAAGAAGGTGGCCATCTGCAAGCCAGAAAGAGAACCCTCATCTGAAACCAACACTGGGATCTGGGACTTCTAGCCTCCATCACTGTGACAAAATATATCTCTGTTGTTTAAACCACCAGCCAATTAGGTACCTATCATATTAGGCAGCCCAAGCAGACCTGGCAATCGGGAATTAGTTGGTGTAATCTGACTTTGTGATACAAATGGCCAAGATCAGTCAGGACTCAGAGGCTCTTCTTGACTATTTAATTATAAACCTCTACCAAAGACATGTGCACCTGGAGCAGCTGTGATAAAACTCCTTTTCATTTGAGGGTACTGCCCCTTAGAATAGTAGATATCCAGATCAAGGGTATATGTATAAGAAACATGGCCTCCCTAACAACTAGGAGGATGACATTGGGTAGTCTTTAAAAGTCTTTTAGGGCAACCCCCTCGGGTCCCCTCCCACTGTGGGAGCTTTTCTGTCCTCTCAATAAATACTGCTTTCTAAAAAAAAAAAAAAAGTCTTTTAAGCAAAGCTTTAAAAAAAGCTTTTAAAACTCCAGTCTTGGAGTTTTCATGTGCAGGAACCTGAGGCTAGCATGTTTCGTCTAGAGTCTAGACTGGGTTACATGCCTCTGAGCCTTCACTTCATTCACTGGAAAAAGCTTTTTGGTAAAGTCTGAGTATATTCTTAAACATAGACATGAGTCCGTCTAGAGCCTTTTATCCACAGAGACCTTTGTACACCTTCCCAAGTTCCTTCAATTGCCTACTTCCTTCTCTCCTTTGACCAACAGCCCAACCTCCGCTGATGCTGGGTCACCCTCCCCTCTCAGACTTGGAAGAACCATGGGGTCCCTGGATGGCTACCAAAGAGCTGGATGATGCAATGAAGAAATGTAGGGGACAAAAAGAAATTCAGATCAAGTTAGAACCACTGTAAAAGTTTGCGGTGCATGCAAAGGAACAGTTTTCAAACTGGGAGACTTTGATCTGAAAGTGGTAAGAATCTCAGCTTACATCAGTTACATCATAGCTTATAAAGCAGGAAGGAGGATATATTTTTTTACCTTTTTTTCTGATTGGTTGTTAAACATGAACTATTTTCTTTTAAGGGAAGTAGAACTTTTTAAGCTGGTTTGTCTGATTTTATTGAATCATACTGACAAGGATGTAAAGCTTATGCTTTGTGTTTCAGCTATCCTTTAGGGGAAGTTAAGATGACTTCAATTTGGGCTACGTAGCTATGGGCAGTTGGCTTTAGGGTTTATTTTTCTTTGACAAGGGGAAATAGCTCTTTTCTCACTCCTTTCCTTTCCCTCACTCTCACCATCCACGCTTGGCACTTCTCAAATAACTAGAGTCAGTAGTTCTGCCTCTGTTTCCAGCTCTGCCAGAGCACCTGAGCTAAGGAACCCTTCTTTTCAGTATCTTGTCTAGTATTCACCCAAGTATTTAATCAAGTTCCGACTCCACAAATGTTTGAAGGATCTGAAATTGACCCCTCACTCTTCCTTCCTCCAGAGAACAACTTATGCCCAATTGTACTAACAGTCACATTCAGCTAAAATAAATAGGAAGGGGAATGCAAGGAAAGATGCAAAGCAATTTGTAACTTTACATTTACTCGCTGAAACTTCTCTCTGTAAGGTAGATATTTGTATTATCTCATTTTACACGTGACAAAATGGAGACTCAGAGATGCTTTTTCATTTAAGTGATGGAACTAGAATCCTTACCCCATTTTCTGAATGCTCACTCCACTTCGGGTAACTTTCAGGATGATATCTTAAATTCTCCACTCTAGTAAGCTGCCAGGAAAAAGCAGTGGGGCCACCTCACACATAATCAGTGTGTGCTTGGGCAGAACCCCAGGGGCTCTCCCCGGTTATAAGAGAGATGGCTACAGGCGCCGCTTATGCTGAGCCCACTCTCCTTCTGCCTCACATTTTCTCCATGCGAAAAAAGGTGTGATGTCAACTCTTTGTTTACTAAAGCTTCCTCGGAGGAGGATGCCAGGGTGTTTGTAGGCTAGAGGAAGGGCTCACAAAACTGAAAGCTGTGTTTTCTCTCTGACAGCCATCTCTTCTTTGACAAAGAGATTAACAAACTGTCCTCTGTTGCAGCCTCTCTTCCTTGATCACCCCATTGAGTTCTGATCACTTCACTGCCAGCCTTAGGCAAGAGAGGAGAGGTGTCACTCTAGTCAGCCTATCTGCTATTTATAGATGTCACTGTTAAAGGTTTCACTAAGGAGAGGTACTTGGATTACATGTAGGTTTCTTTAATCCAGTGCAACTCAGGGTTTGGTCTTAGACCAGGAGCACCAGCATTATCTGGGGATTTGTTTAAAATGCAAAATTATTGGGCGCAGTGGCTCGTACCCGTAATCCCAGCTCTTTGGGAGGCCGAGGTGGGAGGATTGCTTGGGTCCAGGAGTTCGAGATCAGGCTAGGCAACATAGTGAGACCTCGTCTCTACAAAATATCAAAAAATTAGCCAGGTGTAGTGGTGCATGCCTGTAGTGCCAGCTACTCTGGAGGCTGAGGTGGAAGGATCACCTGAGCCCAGGAGGTCGAGGCTGCAGTGAGTCATGATTGTGCCACTGTACTCCAGCCTGGGTGACAAAATGAGACCCCATCACAATAAAATAAAATAAAATACAGTACAATACAATAAAATGCAGAATCTCAGGTCCCACCTCTGACCTCCTAGACCAAGATCCCTGTTGTGTTTTAACAACCTCTTCAGGTGACACTCATCTGCAATAAATATTGGGAGTCACTGCTTTAAATGATCTTCTTCCTTCCCTCCTTAGTACACCTATTAAGAATCGACTAAATTGCCCAAGTGACTTGTGAGACAATTGGAGAGGCAACTTATAGAAGGAACAGCAATGGGCTTTTGGGTCTAGCAGAATAGATCTTGCTTCTTTCTCCTCTACTTGTACTTCTGACCATGAACTAACCTTTCTGAGCCTCAGATACCTTATTAATAACATGGAAATAATTATCACTATTTTGTATGATTATTATGAGAATTAAATGAGATAAAAATATGCTAGGCCTTTGCTGCATTTATCAGTTCTAACAGTTTTTTGGTGGAATCTTTAGATTTTTCTGAGTACAAGATCATGTCATCTGTGAACAAGGCTAATTTGACTTCTTACCAATTCGGATGTCCTTTATTTCTTTCTCTTGCCCAATGACTCTGACCAGAACTTCTAGTATTATGTTTAATAAAAGTGATGAAAGTGGGTGTCCTTTTCTTGGACCAGATCTTAGAGGAAAGGCTTTCAATTTTTTCCTGTTCAGAATGATGTTAGCTATAGATTTGTCATAAATGTTCTTTATTATTTTGAGATATGTTCCTTTTAAAACCATTTCAATGAGGGTTTTATCATAAAGAGATGTTAAATTTTATTGAATGCTTTTTCAGCATCTGTGGAAATAATCATATGGTTTTGGGTTTTGGTTCTGTTAATGTGATATATCACATTTATTGACTTACTTGTTGACCCATCATTGCTTCACTGGGATGAATCTCACCTGATCATGGTGAATGATCTTTTTTTTTTTTCCTGGGACTTCAAGTTTTAATGCATTTTTACAGAATCATTAGACAAAATATGGATGTAGAACAATGGTTATAATGAATATTAACAGAACTCTGTTATTCTCATTCTCTATGAATATAGAACTGTCTATAGCTCAAAGGATGGCTTACCTATTTCATTTCCAAAAATAGTTTGCAAAACACCTATAAATTCTAGGTCATTATAAAGCATTATTTTATTAATTCTACTTCTTTATTATACCACAAAACCACAATATACCTAGAAGACTAAATGTTTTATTTAAAACATTGGAAAGCCGGGCTCGGTGGCTCAGCCTGTAATCCCGCGCCTTTGGGAGGCTGAGGTGAGTGGATTGCCTGAGCCCGGGAATTCAAGACCCGCCTGAGCAACTTGGCGAGACCTCATCTCTGTAATAAATAAAAAATCAGCTGGACAGGGTAGCTCGTGCCTGTAGTTCCAGCTACTTGGAAGGCTGAGGCAGAAGGATCACCGGAACCCAGCAAGTCGAGGCTGCGGTGGCCGGGAGCAGCCACTGCACTCCAGTCTGGGCGACAGAGTGAGACTCCAACTCAAAAAAAAAAAAAAATTGGAAAAACATTAAAAGAGACATGTCCATTATTTGACCAGGAATGTTATAGAAACTGTAATGTGGTCTAAAATGTGTGTACTTCCAGAGACTGCATACTGCAAATTATCATTTCCTAGTATCAGTAATACCTTATATGATGAGATATGCCAAAAAAGACTACTAATAACGCAGTCAATGTCATTATCTTTGGGCCAATTTATTAACAGAAGTACAAGTTTTGTCCAATATGTTCCTGACACATGAAGCTTCCAGGCGAATTTCAGAAATGTTAACAAAAGTATCTTCCTTTTTTGCCTGTGAATATTTGAGTATTGCTGTATTGTTGGCTTATGTCCACTGCAGATACTGGTTCTAGGCCAGCCCAAGAGTCTTCAAGCATTGAAGGCTTGAAATAACTTTCTAACTCATTAGACATCTTTTATCTCTACCACGCCCTGATCCAAATGGTGTAGATGTCCTTGGAGAACCCTGGGGGGTGGGTCTACTGCTGCCCTGGGGAGTAGCCGCATTGCTGCTAGGACCCCGCGGGGGACTTGGAGTAGGAACGGGGTAGCAGCCAGGGAATGGAGGCACGAACCAGCCCCGCCGGGAAGCCGCCATCACGCCGCGGAGTGGTTACCACTTTCGGGACTAGACCAGGGTACGGTGGCGTGTGGTGCGGACTCCCGTACCCGTCCGAGGAGAGGGCGGCCGGGTCCGCCCCTGCCCAGGGTGCCCCACTACCCCAACCTCCTACACCCGGACCGGGGCAAGGAGGAGTTGGGGGCCGAAAATTCTGTCGTTGCATATCAGGAGCTGAAGACGAAGCGCTCAAACCGCGTCCTCCCACCGGAACTGTGTGAATGATCTTTTTAATGTGTTATTAAATTTGTTTGCCAGTATTTTGTTGAGGATTTTTGCATCCATGTTCATCCATGATATTGACTTGACGTTTTCTTTTTCTGTTGTTGTTTCCTAGTCTGGTTTTGGTATCAGGGTAATGCTGGCCTCAGAGAAAGAGTTGGGGAGTGTACCCTTCTTTTTAGTTTAAAAAAAATATGATCATTGGTATTAATTTTCCTTTAAACGTTTGGTAGAATTTAGCAGTGAAGCCATCAGACCCTGGGTTTTTCTTTGTTGGAAAACTTTTTATTATGGCTTTGATCTCATTACTCATTATTGATTTATGAGATTTTCTATTTCTTCATGGTTCAATCTTGGTAGGTTGTATGTGTCCAGGAATTTATCCATTTCTTCTAGAGTTTTCAGTGTGTTAGCATATAGTTGTTCATAATGTCCTCTAATCGTTCTTTGTATTTCTCTAGTCTCAGTTGTTATGTTTCCCTTTTTACTTTATTTATTGGAGTCTTCTTTCTTTGTTTTCTTAGTTTAGTTAAAGGTTTGTCTATTTTGTTTTCTTTTCAAAAAACCATTTTTTTAGTCTTCTGTATTTTTTAGTTTCAGTTTCATTTATTTCTACTCTGATCTTTATTATTTATTTCTACTAATTTGGTATTTGGCTTGTTCTTACTTTACTAGTTCCTTGAGGTACAGCATTGGGTTGTATATTTGAAGTCTTTCTTCTTTTTTTATTTTTTTTGAGTCAGAGTCTCTCTATGTCACCCAGGCTGGAGTGCAGTGGCACACCTATGGCCACCAAAGCCTTGACCTGCTGGGCTCAGGAGATCCTTAAGCCTCAGCCTTCCAAGTAGCTGGAACCATGCCCAGCTAATTTATTTATTGTAGAGACAAGGTCTTGCTATGTTGCTCAGGATGGTCTCGAACCCTTGAGCTCAGGTAATCCTCTCACCTCCACCTCCCAAAGTGCTGGAATTATAAGCATGAGCCACTGCGCCTGGTCTTTACTTTTTTATATAGGTGTCTATTGCTACAAACCTCCCTCTTAATAGTGCTTTTGCTGCAGCCCGTAGCTCTTGGGGTGTTGTTTTCTATTTTTTTGTTGTTGTTGCAAGCAATTTTTAAATTTCATCCTTAAATTCCTCATTGACCCACTGGTTATTCAGGAATGTGTTGTTTAATTTCCATGTGTTTGTGTAGTTATGAGGGTTTTCTTGTTACTTACTTCTTGTTGTATTCCACTGTGGTCAGAACAGATACTTATTTCTAATTTTAGAAATTTGTTCAAACTTGCCTTGTGGCCTAAGATATGATCTATTCTGGAGAACATCTCATGTGCTGATGAAAAAAATGTGTATTCTGTAGCAGTTGGGTGAAATAGTCTGTCAATGTCAGTTAGGTCTATTAGGTCTTGTTAGGTACTAGAATCTTGGTGGAACCTCCAAAAATGTTAGGTTAAAGATATCCCAATGGGGCCTCCAAAATGTTAGGTCGAACTTGACAGGGGTTGTCTGCAATCCAGTGCCATGCGAAAGTTGCAAAGAATTACACAGCAGTTAGATTGGAAAATATAGTTTATTTAGAAAGTAAATTAGAAAGAGGGAGAAGGGAGGGGAGATTCACCTCCCCAAGATAGGGAAGGGGGCCAAAGCTAGGAAACATGGCAACCATAGCTCAAGGAGCCACATGGTCAGACCATAGCTTAGCAAAGCAGTGACGAATGACTGCTTTAAGTTGAATCCTTTTAAACCTTCCCTTTGATGGGGGAAGGTCATTCAGGTGAATGGGTGGTGGTCTGCTCCATGTAATCACGAAATGCAGGTAAGCCCAGGTACTGACCTCAGATGATGGACAGCAGGCAGATGGGTGAGCCAGTCACATGATCATTGCCATCATTGATGATCTGTGCCATGAGGTCATGAAGAGATGATTAGGTTAACTTGTTTACAAAACAAGCCGGGGAGAGTGTTGTAAAACAATTATCAATAGCTACCTTTCCTCTGAGAAACCAGCTAGTGATGAGAGAGTAAATTAAAGTGAACTGCTAGAAAAATACAACAAAGCTAAGCAATGTTAAAATGGCTGCTCACTGTGTACATTGACTCCATCTTATGTCCTTTCGGGTCTAACGTATAGTTTAACTCCAATGTCTCTTTGTTGTTTTTTTGTCTGGTTGATTTGTCCATTATTGAGAGTGGGGTGTTAAAATTCAGTCTATTTCTCACTTTAGACCTATTAGTATTTGCTTTATATACTTAAGAGCTCTGGTTTTGGGTGCCTAGATATTTATAATTGTTATATCCTCTTGCTGAATGACCCCCTTGTCATTATATAGTGACATTAATTTTTTTTTTACAGCTCTTGATTTATAGACTATTTTATCTAAGTATAGAGCTACTCCTACTCTTTGTGGTTCCCAGTTGCATGGAAATTTTTTTTTTTTAATATCTTTTCACTTTCAGTCTGTGTATATCTTCATAGGTGAAGTAGGTTTCTTGCAGGCAGCATACAATTGGGTCTTGTTTCTTTATTCCTTTAGCCACTCGATGCCTTTAATTGGAGAATTGAGTCCTCTTAAATTCAGTGTTATTGATGATAAATAAAGACTTGCCAATACCCCCCCCTTTTTTTTGCTTTTTTACTAGTTGTTTTGTAACTTTTCCTTTCTTACTGTCTTCCTTTGTAGTTATTTTCTATGATACTATGGTTTAATTTGTTTTTATTTTTTAGTGAATCGATTATAAGTTTTCATATTGTGGTTATCATAAGGCTCACAAAAAAACATCTTATAAGCCAGGCACAATGGCTCACACCTGTAATCCCAATACTTTGAGAGGTTAAGGTGGGAGGATCACTTGAACCTAGGAGTTCAAGACCAGCCTAGGTAATTAGGTAACAGAGTGAGACTTTGTCTCTACAAAAAATAAGCCAGGCATGGCAGCACATGCCTGTAATCCCAGCTACTTGTGAGGATGAGGTGGAAGGATCTCCTGAGCATAGGAGGTTGAGGTTGTAGTGAGCCGTGATCTTGCCATTGCAGTCCAGCATGGGTGACAGAGTGAGACTCCAACTCAGAAACAACAACAACAAAAACTAACACACAAACAAACAAAGAGTTGATAACTTATCTTAGATCACAAAGAAAAGAATAAAAATAAACAAGGACAACTTTTTTAAAAATTTACATTTTTACTCCCTCTCCTCACATTTTGACTTCATGCTGTCTCAGTTTACATATTTTTATATTACCTAGTTCTTGGCAGGTTACTGTAGATAGTGTTGTCATTGATAGATTTGTCTTTTGGGCCTTATACTAAAGTTAAGAGTGGATTGCACACTACAGTTATAGTATTAGGGTATTCTAGAGGTTTTCATGTATTTATTTTTACCAGTTAGTTTTATACCTTCAATGGCTTTCTTTTTTCTTTTTTTTGAGTTAGAGTCTCATTCTGTCATCCAGGCTGGAGTGCAGTGGCATGCTCATGGCCACCCCAGCATTAACTCACTGGGTGCTGGAGATCCTTCCATCTCAACCTTCCAAGTAGCCATAACTACAGGTGTGTGCCACCACAATCAACTAATTTTTTTTATTTATTGTAGAGATGAGGTCTCACCATGTTGCCTAGGCTGGTCACGAATCCACAGGCTTAGGCAATCATCTTGCCTCAGCCTCCCAAAGTGCTGGGATTACAGACTTGAGCCACCACACCCAGCCCAAATGTTTTCTTTTTGTACATTAATGTGTGTCTCTTTCAGATGAAAGAACTTCCTTTGGCATTTCTTGTAAGATGGGTCTGGAGGTGATGAATCCTCTTAGCTTTTGTTTATCTAGGAAAGATTTTATCTCTCCTTTATATCTGAAGGATAACTTTGCTGGATAAATTATTATTGGATGACAGTTTTATTTTTCTAGCTCTTTGAAAATGTCATCCCACTCCCTCCCTTCTTGTGTGTATGTCTTCCATTGAAAAGTCTATTGCTAGATGAACTGGAGCTTCTTTTCTCTTGCTGCTTTTAGGATCCTCTCTTGGTTCTTGATCTTTGGGAGTTTGATTATTATATGCCTTGGTATGTTCTTATTTAGGTTGAATATGTTTAATGTTCTCTGACTTTTCTGTACCTGAATTTTTCTCAAGTTTGGGAAATTTTTCTGTTGTTACTTCTTTGAATAAGTTTTCTATCTCTTGGTTTTGCTCAACTCCCTCTTGAACACCAATAATTCATAGATTTTTTATTTTGAGGTAGTTTTCTACATCTACTAGGTAGTCTTTGTACCTTTTCATTATTTTTCATTTTTGTCCTCTGGCTGTGTATTTTCAAGTAGCCTGTCTTCAAGCTCACTGATTCTTTCCTCTGTCTGATCCATTTTACTATTGAGAGCCTCCAATACATTTTTCAGTTCAGTAAACATATTTCTTAATTTCAATCCTGTTTGATTTTTTAAATTATTTTAATCTTTTTGTTAAATTTATCTGATAAATTTCTGAATTGCTTTTCATGTTATTTTGGAGTTCACTGAGGGGTTTTTTTAACTGCTATTTTTAATTCTTGGCCAGAGAGTTTATATATCAACATCTTGTTAGAGCCAGTTGCTAGTTTCTTGCTTTGTCTGTTTAAGAAGGTCATGGTTTCCTGTTTGCTGTCATTTCTTGAGGATATGCATCTATTTCTCTGCATTGAAGGATTAGTTATTTATTAAATAACTAGTAACAGTCTTCTCTGTCTGGCTGTGTCTTTTTAAATTATTGGATATTGCTTAGAGACTCTTTATAATTTACCCGTTGATTTTCTTTCTTTCTTTTTTCTAGGTTGCTGCCTCCTTTTCAGTACTAGATGGCATCTTAAGCTCAGGTTTTCCTTAGATCTAATAGAGCGCTGCTCATCTTCAATGGTAGAGGTCCCAGAAAAGATAGCCCAGTGTTGTGGGAAAGCTGGCTAGAAGTTCATGCCCAGGGAACCTGTGGAACAAATCTACAATGTGGTATTGCTGAACAGCCCCTCTGATTTGGTGTCTTGTTTGACCAAGTTGCAAAGCAGAGTTTCCGAGGCTGGGGAAGGTAGTCCTGCCTCCTCGCTTTGTCTCTGGCTGTCTTCTGTGATGTTTCTTTCTTCAGGCACTCTTGATGCTTCTTATGGGTTAAGGCAGGGACAGGTCTCCTGCCAGGGAATGCAAAATGGCAGGGAAGTTAGTTGTCTGCCTTGATCTCACCTTTTCCAGTGTAGAAATCATGAGTTGGGAGCAAATCTTTTATATGCTTCGTACTGAACAGATTGAGTAAAGGGGCATTGCAGATATGGAAGTCCAATTCTCCTATAATATGCTGTGAGTTTTCTTCACTTTTTTGTCACCCCCAAAATGGTATCAATCTCATATTCCTGGGATATTTCTGGTGACAATCTTGGCATTGTATATTTGCTTTTGATTTTTCTGTCAGGTAGAGTAAAACCAGCTTGTTTCTACACTACCATTTTGGAACTGAAAATTGAAAGGTTTTCTGCTTTTCCATCTTGAAGAGGGCAATGATTTGTCCTCAGATAATGTTAACCTACTCTGGATCTGAATTTGCCTTCCATGACCACATGTTTCTTCCAGTAATATCTCCAGTAGACTTACTGAATGCTTTATTTCACCACAGTGATGTCCCATGCCATAGTGAATCTCAGCAAGAATTTATTTTAGAATTTAAAAAGTGAGGAAATTAGATTTTTAAAATATGGCATTCACTGATCTTACAGAAAGTTAGAATTATCAATAGACTCAATAACAGCATTCATTGAGACAAAACCTCTTGTGAGGTTGGGTTGTTACCTATAGAATGAGTCCTTCTTTGGACTGGAAACCAATATATGGCACTAGGTCTCCCACAGGCAGACTATATCAGTCTGGAAAACCAGTAGGTAGAACTGGGATGGTATCTCTCACTGTTACACATTAGCACTTGTAAATGCTTTATTTCCTATTTGTGCTCATTAGTCTGTATTCATTCCCCTACATCCATTTGCCCAGCCCATTTCTCTGCCCTGCTAGAGCCCCGCAAGTCTATCTTATTTGGGCTACCATGCCGGCTAGCTTCTGTTTCAATCAGCCAGTAGGTAAGAGGTAAGAGGAATGCAGAGGAGAGAGATAGTAGGTTGTTTCGTCCACATTCTCTCCCTGCCTTGGCATTGTGTCTTTCTCAGGGGTTACTTTTTTTAAACAAATATGGCTGCTGCTGGGTGATTTCACCTCTGCTGTGCTCCTTTCCCCCTCAAGCCTCGAGCTGGTAACAACTTTCTGCTCTATTAGTCTCTGGGTACCTTGACATCCTTTGTTAGTTCCCTTAACGCTGCCCACACCTCTATAAGTGGTTCCTCAATACTGTCTCTTCACTTAAATGAGTTGAATTCAGTTTCCTAGCTGAGATCCTGACTCATACACTATTTCTGCAACTTTTGGTTCTGCTCGTTTCAAGGGCTTAAGAAACCCAAGAGAGAAGACAAAGAATAGCATCATTGTATTAAAAACTGAGGCTGACACCTGTCCATCTCAGTATCTTCATACAACTTGTTTCAGACATGGTGGCATGTTTCTGTTGTCCCAGCCACCTGAGAGGTCAAGGCAGGAGGATTGCTAAAGCCCAGGAATTCAAATCCAGCCTGGGCAGCATAGTGAGACTGGTTCAAAATTATTGTTATATACAATATATACAATAAACTAAGTACAATAGGGGCTGGGAGCAATTCCACCTACACCACAGGAAGGTAATGCCTGATTGTGCCAGGGCAGTGTTAAAAAAAAAAAAAAGCTAATGGAATGGAAGATTTCACTCATCCCATTCAAGCAGTACCACCAAGGACTCAGATTTTATACCTCACTGGGTCAAGAACTCTGTTCACCCGAGGTGCCCCTAAGGGGAAAGGGAACATGAAACACATTTTAAAGAAAGGATGTCATGAGCACCAATTGAAGCCATGTGAACGTAGTGGGCAGAAATGAAACCTGAACTAGCCACAGTTTCCATTTTCAACCGTGTATATATTTTAGTTCTTTTTTTCTTTATCTATTCCTCTGCTGTTTTTATGCTTTATTCCATGGGTAATAGAGTATCAGAATGGGATTGTGAGGTATTCAGAAGAGGAATATATATTACCCAGAGGTTATCTGCCTTTGGAGCCCAATGCAATACCCGACGGTAATCTGAACTGACTGCCTGACCTCTAGACCCCTTGCTATGTAGAATATAATTCTTCCTTATTCTCTTGTTAATTTTTAAGAAGAAACATAGTTTATAATTTTGAGCCATTCTCACTATGTTGCCCAGGCTGGATTTGAACTCCCGGGCTCTAATGATTCTCCTACCTTGGCCTCCTAAGTAGCTGGGACTACAAGAACATGTCACCATGCCTGGTTCTTTATTCTTTCAGTGATCTGAAACTCAGAGAGTCTTTGATGGCCAAACATGTCTTAACCGACACACATCCTCCACTAAGTAAGTGCAGTTAAGTAAATTACACTCAGGGTAGTACTTGACACATGGGATCCTTCTCATTGTGAACATTAATATAAGGTGGGTATATGATAACTGCTGTTAATTCTATGATGGGAGAAGTTTGGGGGACTGTAGTGCTTGGGGAGGCTTCATGGAGGAGGCAGCCAGGGTTGAACTTAGGGTTAATGTTCATTCTGGTCATGGGAAAGGGTCATGCTTGTGAGCAGACCTCTGATTCTAGCCATGGCAATTGTGCAATAAGGGCCAGACCTGAATGCAGGGTGAAGCAGCAATCTTAGGCCACACCTCTTTGAGAGGGGGTGTGGACAGTGGGAACTAAACATGGAAGGAGGAAGAAGGAGTCGGTTATGTTTATGTTTTTGCGTCTTTCTTGGTCGTAGGGATGGCCTAGCATATGGAGAAAGTCGGAAGTAAGCAAGATGCATAAGTTGATACAATATGTGGCTTCCTCTTGCCCTTGGGATAGATAGAAAACAATGTTTTGCATGAGCAAGTGACGTGTGCTTCGGAAACTTTGACCATTTTGGCCTTTGAGACAAGTAAGAAATGGTGGCGGCAATAGTTGGTGTCTCACCAGCGGCTCTGTACCCAGCCACTGCAATAGTGCTGCCAGCTACTGATGGCTCATAGCTGTTCCCTTCTCCAGAGACTTGTCCTCAGCTCTTCATTGAAAAGCCTGAGAGGTTATGCCCTCCTCTCGGGGCCTAAAGAACACAAGTCTTTCTTCCAGGATGAAGAACTCTGGCATCTGTACTCCCCATGGGACCAGGCTGAGCTAGACTTCAGCTGAACCTACATGTTTGCCCAGTTCTTCCCTGCCCTATCCTGACTTCCTCAGTCCCTTACAGGTTTTACCTGGGGCAGTCCCCCAGTCAATCCTTGTCTTAGGATGTTTCTGGGGAATGCAACCCAAGGCAGTGCCTCTGGGGCTGGCAGGAAGGGAGTCTCTGCAGAACAGAACAATGGAGCAGGCTGCCCGCTGCTCTGACCACTTGCCAATCCCAAAACTCTCCTGTGCTTTTGTTGAATTGACTCTGTGGGCGTTTAAGACTCTGGGGACTCCATCAGTTTGATAACCAGGCTCGAGGCCCAGAGGCTCAGCATACATCTGCCCACCGCAAGGCTCAACCCACGTTATAGCAAGCCTTTGGAGGACCAGGTGAACTCATTAAATCCGTTTGTGCCACCTTCCAGCACAGGGGGTATTTTTAACTGCATGGCACCTACTGTATCCCTGGGCACCTTGAGTGAGGGCCTATGAATCACCTATAAGATTGGCAAGATGTGCCAAAGGGCATCCTTGTTATATTTGGCTGGGACTGTTTTTGAAAGATGTAAGGTTGGGATGAAAAAGATTAATTTCTTGGTTCCAACCTGTGCTAGGCAACACACAGAGCCTGAAGCCCAGGGCTAGAGTGACCTGGCTGAGGTTGTTCCTTTTCTCCAACTGGCTCCACTGAGGACACCACAGACACCAGGGACGGGAAGGGATCCTAAGGGGCCATGGTGAATCCTCAAAAGCGCAAAAAATGCCCCCAGTGCAACTGCAGGATGGTGGGGACTGTAGGATTGAGTACAGAAGTGCGAGGCAATCGTCATTCGGCTTCTGGCTTTGACCTTTACTAACCACATTTCCTTGAGCCAGTTACCTTCCCTCTTTTTACCTGCTGTTCCTTTTCTGCAAAATGAGAATAAAACCCAGCTCACGAGCTCTCTGGGGAGTGTTGTGTAAGGGAACATGTGGAAGGGCTTTGTAAACTGTAAAGTGCTGGTCAGAGCAGCCATTGATAGGAGGAGACTAAAAGAGGGACCTCAGAGCCTCCAGTATTTTCCCTCCCACTTAGGCAGAACTGGATGACCCACACCAGGCAAACACCCATGGCACCCTAGGAGAGGAAGTACCTTGTAGGAAGCAACTTTCCATTTATGACTCTAGTCACCATGTCACTTCATTCTCACAAGTTTATATGTGAAAAGGTACAGATCTCTTGGGGGTGTTTAATTGATGCCACCTGTTTTCATGTGGGTAGCTAGAAAGTTCAGAAAGGATGGGTTAGAGGTGATCTATGTTTGGATCATGGAAAAGATTAATTCTGGGCCTGCCCCACTGTTAAGATCCTCCTCTGTGACCACAGTCATAGATACACCGTGTTCCAGCAAAGTCCAGATGCCCACCCACATCAGGAACAAGGAGGGTGGCTGGGGACCTGCTCCTGTGTGCCAGTATGCTTTGGTTTCCATCACTCTTCGCAATGACACCTGTTTAACTCCTTAGACATCTTTGACTCTTTGTATACAGTCAGTGAATGGAAATATGTTTGCATTTCTCAAGACCTGTGAACCTTGCCAGGAAGATGGACTAAAGCAATCCTTTCTTTTAGTGAGTTCTCAAGCAAAAGACCTTTGTTCACTAGCAAGCATATGTTCAGCCTTTTCTGGGTGTCCAGCCTCATGCTTGGCACAATGAGCATGGTTTATTTTATTTTTATTTTTTTTTTGAGTTGGAGTCTCACTCTGTCACCCAGACTGGAGTGCAGTGGCACGTTCCCGGTCACCACAGCCTTGACCTGCTGGGCTCCAGCGATCCTTCCACCTCAGCCTTCCAAGTAGCCGGAACTACAGGCACGTGCTACTATGCCCGGCTTTTTAAAAAATTTATTGTGGAGACAAGGTCTCGCCAAGTTGCCCGAATGAGTCTCAAACCCACAGACTCAGGCAATTCACTTGCCTTGACCTCCCAAAGTGCTGGGATTACAGGCTGAGCCACCGAGCCCGGCCAATGAGCATGGTTTAAATAGTTGGCAGCACTACATCCCAGTTCTTGATTTACAAACCACTGTGGCAAAGAGTACTAGACTTGAAGCTAGAGGACCCTGGCCAAACTACTTAACCTGTCTGGTACTTGATTTCCTTCTCTAAAATTGAAACCCAAAAGGATGTTATGAGGATGAAATATGCCAAGGGAAACTAAGTTATTATAGTTTAAAGCTGGGATGGATCTTAGGACTCACTTTGACACCGGAATACTGGATTCTTTGAGGGCAAGAGTTGCATGTTCCTTTATATCCAAGGTCCAGGGCGGTATACGGGATAGTGTAGGTGTTCAGGAAAGGTTTGTTGAATGAGTAAGAGAGTAAATAAATGAAATATAGTCAATGAAACTGAGCTTCAGATTGGAGAAGTGACTGCTCAGGATTGCTCAGAGGTGGTTACGAGTAAGGACTCAAACCAGGTCTTTTAAATTCTATTCATTCTAGAGACTTTTATCAAGATCTTTATTGCCACAAGATTAAGATTAAGCATTGCTAATAAAGAATAAACTATAAGCACCTACAAAGCAAAACATTTGTCTTCTTCTGCACTGTTTGCTAGCTTATTCAATGAATGTATTATGCTAGGTACTGTGGGAGGTGTGACGAACTAAAAGGGGGAAATATTCTTCCTATATCACATATTTTCCAATTGGTTTGTGGTAGCAAATAATAACTTCCTCCCCCTTAAAAAAGCATGAAAGGTAAATCTTAGTAACAAAAGGAATGAGGAATAAATTAAACCAAAAAACTAGATTGCAGGAAGCTGCTTTTAAGAACTAAAACACAGATCTTAATTTCTTGGCAGCCAAAGAAAAGAGAGAAACATATATTACATTAGTGCCTACTTGACTAATATAAGGAAGGATTGCAGGATGCCAGTAAGCAAATTCTCTTAGCCCTGAGAGGAATGTGTCCTGAAGGCATAAGAACATTGAATAACTGAATGGACCAAGTGTCTTCTATAGCCATGTCAAAGTGTTTCTCCTAAGATCCTTTAACATTTTAATTCTCAAGGAAAGACAGAAGGGCTTTGGGTTCAAGTTGAAGACATATTTTACTTCCCGGCTTATTTCCCTCAACATCTCATTAAGAAGTCAGAAAATATATGTGTGTGTCTGTGATATCTGTGTCCATTCAAGGAAAGAAGCTACCAAAGTGCTGGGAAACAAGAATGATAACCTACAGCAAATGGAGAGTGTAAGAATCCTGGAAGACTGAAAACAGATGAGTCTAGTTTGAGTTGGCAAAATGAAATGGGACCACAGAAGCTTTCTTCTTTACCTCCTTAAAAAATGTCAAAAGTAGTAGAAAAACAAATAAACCAGAAAAAGTTATCAGTGGGAGTCAGACAAGGGCATAATCTAATGACATAAGAATTTTCATGTGATGACAGAGGAAAATATAACTCAGGAGGTGATGGAGTGCAACATACCTACCTCCTACATGTGGCTCTGGTGAGTCAACGGAATCATGATAAGTCTACTTATAGGCCTCCCCACCTTTCTAGGGAGACATGACATTTTCTTTTCCTCTTTCTGTTTTGGTGGAAAGTGGTCAGGAGAGAGTAAGAGTGGTGGAAACAGCTCCTGAGAAGATAAGAAGAAAACAGGGAAGATAATTTCTTAGATAAAAGCAAGAACTTTAGGATTTCTTTTTTTTTTTTTTTTTTTTTTGAGTTGGAGTCTCACTCTGTTGCCCAGACTGGAGTGCAGTGGCACTCTCCCGGCCACCGCAGCCTCAACCTGCTGGGTTCCAGCGATCCTTCCACCTCAGCCTTCCAAGTAGCCGGAACTACAGGCACGTGCTACCATGCCCAGTTAATTTTTGATTTATTGTAGAGACGAGGTCTCACCAAGTTGCCCAGGCGGGTCTCGAACCCTCAGGCTCAGGCAATCTACTCGCCTCAGTCTCCCAAAGTGTTGGGATTACAGGCTGAGCCACCGAGCCCGGCCAGAACTTTAGGATTTCACAGTGAATAAGAGAGCCATCATCTTGTGCCAGCCTTTTGAGTTACAGAGAACTGGATAGGACAAATAAATACATGTGGGAAATTTCTCATAGAATATAGTCTGTGTGGTTATAGTTGTCCATATTCAACATGACCAAATTAACAAGAACAGTGTGGTGACTATGAAAGCATGCTACAATAAACAAAAAGAAAGACAAGAACAAAGCATGGAGAAGATAGCTGAGAACATATTCTAAAAGAAAACACAACTAAAAAAAAATTCCTCATAAGTGCTCTTTCTAATGACACCATGAATTTAATAAAATAAGAACTGAAGGCTGGGTGCAGTGGCTCAACATCTGTAATCCCAGCACTTTGGGAGGCTAAGGTGGGAGGATTGCTTGAGCCCAGGTGTTTGAGATTAGCCTGGGCAACATAGTGAGACCTCATCTCTAAAAAAAATTTTAAAATTCACTGAGTGTGGTGGTGTGCACCTGTAGTCCCAGCTACTTGTGAGACTGAGACAGGAGGATCACTTGGGCCGGGAGTTTGAGGTTGTGGTGTACCATGATTGTGCCACTGCACTCCAGCATGGGCAACAGAGTGAATTCCCAACTCAGAAAAAAAGAAAAAAGAAAAAGACAACTGAAAAAAGAGTTGATAAATCAATAGACTGAAATTAAAATACATATTTCAAAACTAAGAAAACAAGTTGAGGGCCAAAAGAAGACAATCAAAGAGTTGATAAAAATATTACAAATAGTAAGAAACAGGAAATAGGCTTAAAATCAAATAACTATCATAAAAGAAAAACTTATAACAATAATGATGATGCAAAGGAAAAATACAAGGATATTAATGCAATTAAAGAAAAGATAAGTTGTGTGTACAAAGATGAGCCAACATAAAGAAGATTAGAATACCTGAAGAAGTCAACAATTTGAACATCCTGAAACCTTCTTGCTATAAAAGTATTTTAGCAGGCCAAGCGCCTGTACATGCATATACAGTCTGTCTTTTATATTCGCAGATTCTGCATCCTTAGATTCAACCCACCATGGATTGCAATTATTTGAGGAGGGGCATAGTGACTCAAACCTGTAATCCCAGCACTTTGGCAGGCCGAGGTTAGAGGATTGCCTGAGCCCAGGGGTTCAAGACCAGCCTGGACAACTTGGCAATACCTTGTCTCTACAATGAATAAAAAAATAGCCGGATGTTGTGGTGCGTGCCTGTAGTTCCAGCTGCTTAGAAGGTTGAGGCAGAAGGACGGCGTAAGTCCAGCAGGGCTCACGGCCACTACACTCCAGCCTGGGTGACAGAGTGAAATTCCAACTCAAAAAAAAGAAAACAAAAACCAGGACTCAGAAGAGGCTACACCTTGAGAAAACGGGTGAAATTAAAGAAATCCTACCAAGCAGAGACTGATGACAAGAAACAGTGACTCAGAATCAATTCTGGTGAAGGAGGGAAAATAAAAGCTTCTCCTGAGACTTCAAGGCCACTGGCCAACCTTCCTAAAGGTGTAAAGCCTGAATGTACACTGAAATATACCCCAAAATCCCAATGAGAATTTAATTCAGAGATACTCAGGTCTGCGATGCCCAAAGCTCCTGACAGGGGCAACCATGTACCCTTTACACAGGCCTTATAAAATCTCCACTGGGAAAGTCCCATCATATATCAGCTCACAATATAAAATTTAAAAATTTCCAAATAAGCAAGCCACCATGGACAAGAGTAAAAAGAAAATACAATTTTACTCATAAAATTAAATATTAAAATAATCAAGCATAAAGTATTATTTTAATATGATTAACTAAATCACAGAATTTAAAAGAGGATAAGAAGCAATTGCCTATAAAAATGAGTAGACATAGTATAAACAAACCAAATGAAACTTTTGGAAATGAAGAATATAATAGAAATAAAAACATCTATAAAATAGTTGAGCCGGGCTCGGTGGCTCAGCCTGTAATCCCGCGCCTTTGGGAGGCTGAGGTGAGTGGATTGCCTGAGCCCGCGGGTTCGAGACCCGCCTGGGCAGTGAGACCTCATCTCTACAATAAATCAAAAAATCAGCCGGGCGTGGTAGCACATGCCTGTAGTTCCGGCTACTCGGAAGGCTGAGGCGGAAGGATCGCCGGAGCCCAGCAGGTCGCAGTTGCGGTGGCCGGAAGCGGCCACTGCACTCCAGTCTGGGTGACAGAGTGAGATTCCAACTCCAAAAAAATAAATAAAATAAAATAAAATAAAATAGTTGAAAAGCAAAATAAACAGATCTAGAAAAGAGAATCAGTGATTTCAAATATGGATCTGACAAAAATACACAGAATGCAGTTCAGAGAGACAAAAATATGGAAAACTCTAGTGAAAAAATGGAATGATGGAGTGAAAAGGTCCAATATAGATCCACTCGAGGTCCAAAAGCAGTTAACAGAGGGTGGAAAGAGGCAATAGTCAAAAATGTCATAGCTGAGCATTTTGCAGAATTAACTAAAGACGCAAATCCTCATATTTAGAAAGTTTTTAAAAATCCCAAATATGATAAGTCATAAAGTGGACACACTCAAACATGTCATAGTGAAACTACAGCATGCCAAAGACAAGGAGAAGATCTCAAAAGAAGCCTGGAAAGAAAAAAAAAAAAAAAGACAGATTACTCACAAAGGAGCAAATCTGACTTCTCGACATCAAATATGGAAGCCAGAAGACAATGAAATCGTGTCTTCAAAGTGTTGATAGAAATAATTGTCAGATTAGATTTTCTTCCTTCCTTCCTTTGCTCCCTCCTTCCCTCCTTTCTTTCATCTTTTTTTTTTTTTAAAGAGATGAGATCTCACTATATTACCCAGGCCAGTCTCAAATTTCTGGCTCGAAGCTACCCTTCTGCCATGGTCTCTCAAAATGCTGGAATTACAGGCATGAGCCACCTCGCCTAACCAAGATTTTTTTTGTTTGAGGTGGGGGTCTCCCAGGCTGGAGGGAAGTGGCTCAATCATGACTGACTGCAGCTTCCAACTCCTGGCCTCAAGCAATCCTCCTAACTCAGTCTCCCAAAGTGCTGGGATTACAGGTGTGAGGAACCGTGCCTGGCCTCAGCTAGATTTATAAGTTCAGCAAAACCATATTTCTAGAATGAGTAAAATAAACATCTTCAGTAATGTAAACATTAAGAAAATTTGCTACTAAATTCTCACTAAAGAAACATCCAAGGGATGTAGTTCAGGAAGAAGCAAAATATCCCAGAATGAAAATCTAAGATCAAAGAAGGAATGCACTGACAGATGAAGGCAATGTTCCCCGCTCCACTGTATCCCCCCTGAATCATTATTTCCTTACTTCCCCTGTGGGGCCGATGGTCCTTCACTCCTTGCCCACAAGGAAATACCTACTCATCGCCTAGGAATCACCTCTTCTGTGACTCCCTCCCCATCCCAAGCTAGAACTGATGCCTCTTTCCTTTGCACCCCCACTGAACTCTCTGTGAAGGTTTAGGACATTTCCCTTTGCTTATGTATCTGTTTCCCCATCCTCCACTGTGAGTTCCTTTAGGGTTAACCTCTGAGTCCTTGGGGTGGATTACCAGAGTTAGCAATGATAATTTCTTGGTAGTGGGAATTTTACATCAATAAGCTCATTATTCTCTAAAGAAAGAAAAAAGATAAAATAGGATTTTGAAAATGAGACAGAGAGAATAGCAGTCTTAGATGCCACAGGTAAAAATACTCCAGAGAAGTTTCCATTTGGGAATTAAGGAATATAAGCTCAGGTGTGGGGCTGGGAGTGATCAACAGGACCATTCTTAAGGAACTGCATTTGCACACCTTGGACTCGTCAAGTCTCTGTTTCTTCTTCCCTTTTTTCTTCCTTCTGTAAGTGAAGCAAATGTAGCTGGCAGCTATGGCTTCCTCCTGAACAAAACCTCTAAAGAAAGTGGGCTACCTTCCCGGGGTGAGCTCTGGATTGGGGTGTAGGAACTTGAGAGAGCAGTCAAGGAATTTAAGACTAGGCCTTGGGCAGAGAGGGGAGAGGGTAGGGGGAGAACGGGTAGCTCCTGCCAGGAGTGAGATTCACTGAAGGGCTCCATCCCCAGGGTATGTCCTCCTCACCTTAGCATTGTGGGAAAAATCAGCTTGCCTGTGTTCCTGTGCCCCATTAAACTTGGAAAACATTACAGTGAGGGGCATCTTAACAGCTCATCTATAGCAGCCTTGGCTGATGGACCACGTAAGACCAACTCCTTTCAACCTATTCCCAGCACCTGTGTATAGGCAGGAACCAACAGTAAACATGCAGACTATGTCTTGCTGAAGGATGAAGGACCCTTTCTCTATTAAGGAGAATTTTGTAAGTCTTGGAGGTTCCAGTACAATCACAGGGAAGAGTAGGACAGTAGCTGGAAATTAACTATGATACTGGGTGGGATACTAAAACTAAAGTATGCTAAAAGTGTATTAAAACTAAACTAAGTTTAGGGAAAGCAAAGGATACGGCATTTCTCCTACCCAAGAGTTATGGGGCAATCACATTCATTTTACAGAACAGACTTCGTTGTTTTTACAGAACAGAAGGGGAGATGTTGGGAAGTAGCACAGTGTGTTTAACCCTCAGCCTCCACCATCTGAGGTTGATGAAGGGTGGAAAAGAAACAGATGTCCTCAACAGTACCCACCAGAAGAGTGGGAATTGGGAATTCTTAGAAGTCGTGACTCTTGGGAAGTCAGGCTGGGCACAGGAGAGGAGTGATGGCAGACAGCTTTTCACTGTAGACCTTTCCAGTGGTTCATTTTTGTCTTGATCAAATGTATGTGTTGCTTTAATAACCACAACAATGATAACTTGCAAATTTTTTGTTGTTGTTTGGAGTCTCACTCCATCACCCAGGCTGGAGTGCAGTGGCACTCTCATGGCCACCCCCATGTCGACCTGGTGGGCTCAGGCGATCCTTCTGCCTCAGCCTTCCAAGTAGCTGGAACTACAGGCATGCACTACCACACCCGGCTAATTTTTTGATTTTTATTGTAGAGATGAGGTCTTGTGAAGTTGCCCAGGCTGTTCTCGAACCTGTGGGCTCAGGCAATCCTCTCACCTTGGCCTCCCAAAGTGCTGGGATTACAGGTTTGAGCCACCATGGCCGGCTGGCACTTTTTTTAAAACCAAAAATAAAGGACATCCTCATTAACTGGGACTTATTAAATAAACTGTAGCTTACCCACACAGTGAATACTGTGCAGCATTGAGAAAGGGAAGGTAAGGTGTACAGAAATAGAGAGAGATCCATGATGTTATGTAAGTGAAAACATTTTAAAAACTCAGATGATGACCAGTATGGATGCTATGATGCCAATTGTGGTTTTTTAAATCTCTATGAATATGTATATCACCCGACTCAGATCATTTTTTCTTACAAGTGGCAGCGACTCAGTTTTTAAGCAAGAATGGGAAATGGATTGGTTCCTATAACTGTAAAGTCCGGGGGCAGATAAAGAGCTTTAGCTAAACAGCTCCAGGCTCAGGAGGATACCTTGCCCCTCAGAGTACCCCGAAAGTCCTGGGATGGAGAGGATGGCCCGGCTTGTGTATGAACTGGGGGACAGGGGTGCTCTTACGAGCAGGCCTGGGTCATGTCCCAACCCTTGTTTCGGGAAGTCAGGTCAGTCCCCCTCAATCGAACCTCACAGGCTAAGCAAAAATATGAACTGGAGGGGGGTGGTCCCCAAAGGTAAATTGGGTTGTTGTTTGCAGGAGAAGGCAGAAACGATTTTGGATGGATTAACCCGATTAATGTCCACCATATACACACATGTGACATGATTCTGTTTGGCCTGGAGAAGATCTAGAAGGAGATACTTAAGTGTGGGGTTAGTGGAGAAGGAACAAGTTAGCTTTTTGAGAGGCTTACACAAACCTAAGGGATGACATATTACTGTGCCCCTGAGACTGTTTCTTTTCAGGGTCAGTTGTCACAAAACTGTCTGTTCAAAAGAATTTTGACTGCAAGTGGCAAAAATCCATCCAGATGGGCTTAAGCAGAAGCAGGGGAGGAATTGCTTAAAAGGACCCAAGGTCCCGTAAAATGCTCAGGCGGTAGAAGGGAGCCAGGGACCATTCTACAGTGAGGACCGGGAAGACAGCGAGGACTTGAAGGGGCAGGAGCCCAATGTGCTCTCTGCTGCTCTTCCCTCTTTTTAATTTTTTAAGTCAATTGTTTTGAAGTATAGTTTACATACAATCAAATGCACATATGTGAAGTGTATAGGCAGACGCGTGTTGACAAGTGTGTACACCTATTTAATCATACCCCCCTCCAAGTTTCCCTCAGGAACCTTGCTGTCCAACTCTCCCCACACTCTGCCCCAGAAGGTCACTGTTCTGATTTCTATCACCTTAGATTCATTTTTTTCTTTTCTAAAACTTTGTAGAAATGGCATCATACAGCTTGTCTTTCGCGCCCCTTGGCCATTCTCTTTGGAACCTGGCGGGGGGGTCCCTGGGTTCCATGTTTCTCTGCAGGTCTTTGCCAGTCTTTATTTGCCCACTCCCTGTCTCTAAATGTCCATGCATGCATGGAGCAAAGTGGACCACCCACAAATTCCTGAGCCTCAATGTCTTTGTCAAATGACCAAGAGTGACCTACCTCATTTCTAAATGACAGTCTAAATTTCTAGAAGATAAGATTTAATGGTCCAGGTCATGTCCTGTCAGCTCTGACTGGAAGAGTGGGGTCATAGCAAACACATGAGGCCACAGAGCCCACCCTGTGGGTGGAGAGATGGCTGCCCATCCCAGAGAAGTGGGGGAGGGGTGGGGAGCTACTCCTGATAGAGCCCACCACACACTGACAATTGCTTCACTGTAAGTATATGGTAGACGGATGTCTTTTATTGCTAAGGAAAGGTGATTTAGAAAACAATCAGCAAGCATGTCGATGGAAAAGTTGAGGCTTTGCTGAAAATAAAGAGACTGATACATCTTCTTGGGCAGTGCTAGGGCCCTTTTATCTGGAAAGGAGAACAAGGGAACCACTAATTAGTGATCAGTGCTTGGCCTAACTCATTCCTCCTCGTACCAGACATGTAAGTGAGGTGGGCCTTATTATCCCATTTTATATATGGTAAAAGAGGAGCTCAAAGTAAGCCACTTGGCTAATCACGGTACTTTCTTTGCTAGGGAGCAGGCCTCAGTAGTACCCACGAGCAGTCTTCACGCTCTGCTTTAAAAAAAAAAAAGAAGATAGAAAAAAGAAAGTAGATCAGGATCAGCTCTGATAATTAAATGCTACTCGATAGCATCTCAGATTTCTACCCCTAAGACAGGGACAGAGGGACCCCTGACCTGGAAGATGGTGAGGACAGGATGTTCTGTCACCCACTTCTACAGTGGAAGCCTCTGGATTGTTGGGTTGACCTTGAGCTGTGCAGCGGTCCATCAGAATCACTAGAGTGAGTCAGCCACAGAATGCATCCCAATGGCAAATCAACTGATATCCAGATGCTGCAAAGGGCATGATGGAAGCGGCAAGGAGGGGTTGGGCCTCACTGGCATGGATGCTCTGGCTGGCAGCAATAGTCCAGCAGAACCAGTCTTCCCCTGGGGCCTCCCTTCTGCCCAGGACCTACATTTGTATGTTAAGCTATGCCTAGGACAACATAGTAGAAAGAAATACACTGGAGTGGTGTTAGTGGTGGTATTAGGGGAGTGGGATTTTGAATTATTTAAAAACTTTTCTATAACAGGATTATTATTTTTATAGTTAACTTGAATTCCCCCAGCCCTTACCAAACTAGAGAAACAGGTTGTGGGTTACAACTACAGTAATTGTAGTACATTGACTCGGGTTTTTTTTTTCCTTGAGTTGGAGTCTCATTCCATTGCCTGGGCTGGAGTACAGTAACACACAGCCACCCCAGTGTCAACCTGCTGGGCTCTGGCAATCCTTCCGCCTCAGTTTTCTAAGTAGCCGGAACTACAGGCACATGCTACCGTGCCCAGCTAATTTTTAATTTTATTGCAGAGACAAGGTCTCTCCAAGTTGCCCTGGCTGGTATCAAACCCGTGGGCTCAGGCAATCCACTTGCCTCAGTCTCCCAAAGTGCTGGAATTACAGGCTGAGCCACCAAGCCAGGCTTGGTTTAGACTTCTAACAGATTGGTGGATTGACAGTGGCTGCTTAGAGAGCTAGATTGTGATGTATTTTCAAGTACCATTGAAGTTCAGGGGCACAGAACATTGCAGTCAATTGATAATGTCTTTGTGTTACCGATCCAGACCTTCCTTACTTCCTGAGACTCCAGTTTGTCTATGGCTTATTATTTTTAAAAATTGAGGTATAATTAGCATACAGCAAGGTGCAATGATCTTAGGGGTTCAGCTTGATGGATTTTGACAAATCTCTACACCCTTGGAACTACTAGCCAAAACAATATAGAAGACATTTTCATTATCCTGGAAAGTTTCCTCATGTCCCTCCTAGTCACCTTCCCCATCCCCAACCACATTCTGATTTCTATTACAGTTGACTAATTTTTGACTGTTCTTGGACTGCATAGAAATGAATGTGGACTCCTGTATCTGGCTTCCTTTGCTCCGCATAATGCCCGTGAGATTCATTTATCCTATTGTTTATACTATTAGTGTCTTCTTTTAAGGTGCTGAATGTATTTAATCATATGGAAACTTTATTTATCCTTTCTTCTGTTGATGGACATTTGGCTTGTTTTCAGTTTGGGGCTATTATGAATAAAATTGCTTATGAACATTCAGATACAAATTGCTTTCTGGGCATGTGTTTTCATTTCTCTTCTGTGAATATCTAAGAATGAAATTACTGGATGGTAGGGTGCATGTGTATCTGTTTAATTTCATAAGAAATTGTCAAACCGTTTCCTGAAAGTGATTATCCCACTTTTCATTCCCACCAGCAGTTGCTCCACAGCTCGCCAGCATGGATGCCATTCTGATTTTAGTCATCCTGGTGACATGAAATGGCATTTCATTTTTAATGAATTTAACTTTAATGCCAGCAGTTTTAATTTTCATTTCCCTGATGACTAAAAGTTTTGAGCCCTCTTTCATGTTTTAGTGGCCACTTGTACAGTTTCTTTTGTTAAGTGTTACCATGTGTTATTTATTGAGAATAAAAATCATTTTATCCTTAAAAGGCAGCATATGGGAAGCTCCTCTGTGGCTACGTGGGATCTGGCCTCCATATCAAGGCTATTCTGTTGCCATTTGTTTGCCGCTGAATTCATAAATTCCCAGTCCTGACTGTCTGGATTTTTTGCCTCTAGCAACTGCGTACTCTTTCCTTTTGCATGTCTGGTCCCTTGAGCTCCTTATTCCAGGACCTTCTCACTCTATCTGCCTTGAGGGGCCATTGTTTTGAATTCTGCCGGCCATCCCACCACAAGCTCCTGGTTGTTCTGCCCTTCAGAGCCAAGTGTGCCTGCTGCTTGCTGACTGCCTAACAGGCCTAGTTCTGGCTGGTCCAGCCCTGCCTCACCTCCCTGCTCTCCTGCCTCAGAGCCTGGCTTCTGGAAGTGGCCACTCTGGGATGTCTGTGGGTTCAAAGGTATTGATTCGATACTCATTAGTAACAGCTGCCAAAGACATGGTGATCCAGTAGTCTGGCTGTTGGGCTTTTTTTCCCCCTGCTAAGTACTTTGCTGGTACTTTTTCTCAAATGAAAAAAATAAAAACAAAACTATTTGTCATGACTCTTAGTGGGAAAGAAAAATGCCAGCAACAAGAACAAACAGAACTGCCATCTTTTCCTTTTTTCAGAAAAGCTTACCATCTCCATGCCCATTACCCCTCTCCCCAGCATGCGCCCATGCGTTATTTCTTAATTAAGACCAATATTTTAGTTGTGAAGGAGCCTTAATGTTGGGAATAAAGCTGACATCTCTTTGGCTGTGTTTCACAGAGACACATTGACAGCAAATTCTCCCACTGGGTGGTTCACAGGGAAACGAATAAAAGTAGGTTAATAACCAGGACTTTTCCTACCATGGACCCAGCAGCCTGGCATGCCCAGACTGGAAAGACAGAGTACACAGCTATCAGAGTACCAAGGACCAAAGCTGTGGGCAACCTATTTCCAAGAGACATACAAGTGTTGGATGGTGGTGTGACCTGGGCCTAGACTCAGTTATGTCATAAACTGACCATGCCTCGGGCCACCTCTTACTCTCCTCCACCCTGTTTCCACCTCTGTAAAATGGGAATAATGATGTCTGCCTTGCCTGTGAATGCATTCAACAAATAAATATATGGAGCCCTATGCCAGATGCTGGGGCTAGCACTTGAACAGCACAGAGACCACACCAGGCTTCATGGAGCTAGCACTCTGGTTGGGGTGTCAGACATTAGAATCAGGAAGTTAGTACTGTGTGATGAGTTTTATGATAGGGAATACAGGGAGCTACGGGCCCCTAGAGGAAGTGCCCTTTAGATCAGGTATGGATGGCCAGGGAGGGCTTTCAAAGAAGGTGGCATCTAAGAATTAGTTAGGCCAAGAGGTATAAGAAGAGCATTCTAGGCCGGACTCAGTGGCTCAACTTGTAATCCCAACATTTTGGGAGGCCGAGGCGAGTGGATTTCCTGAGCCTGCGGGTTCGCGACCTACCCGGGCAACTTGGCGAGACTGCATCACTACAATAATCAAAAATTAGCCAGGTGTGGTAGCATGCGCCTGTAGTTCCGACTACATGGAAGGCTGAGATGGATCGTCGGAGCCCAGCAGGTCGAGGCTGCAGTGGCCGGGAGCATGCCACCGTACTCCAGTCTGGGCGACAGAGTGAGATTCCAACTCAAAAAAAAGAAGAGCATTCTAGACTGGGAAGAGCGTGTATAGAGGAAGGGCTTCAGCAAGAGGAAATGCAGAATGTGATAAGGAAACAAATAGACTTTGGAAGACTGAGCCCTGGAAGGCAGAGTGGGTAGAGGAAAAGGAGGGCTGGAGAAAGCTATGCAGGGCCAAGGTCAAAGGGCGGTTCTGTATCTAGGGAGATAAGGTATGTGAGCAGCATACCAGCAGTCCCCAACCTTTTTAGCATCAGGGACGGGTTTTGTGGAAGACAATTTTTCCACAGACCAGGAGGTTGGGGGGATCATCAGGCATTAGAGTCTCATAAGGAGTGTGCAACCTAGATTCCTCACGTGCACCATTCACAATAGGGTTTGTGCTTCTATGAGGATCTAATGCCGCTGCTGATCTGACAGAAGGCAGAGCTTGCTTTCCTGCCACTCACCTCCTGTTGTGCGGCCTGGTTCCTAACAGGCCATGGACTGGTACCAGTCTACAACCCAGGGGTCGGGAACCCCTGTTATAAACCATGGAATGCTGTGCAACTGTAAGGAGTTATGTATGTAAGCATAAGCAGCTTCCCAGAAAGGCCCACAGGGAGACTTACCTGCTGGTATTCACACCTTGTGCAGTCCTCTCCAATTCTGAATCAGGGCTTGTCCCATGTGACTGATAGAATATGGTGGGAGCAGAAGGGTGTGCTTTTTAAGGCTAAGTCATAAAACCTGTCTTGGTCTCATAGCTCCCTCACGCTGGGGAAAACCAAACACTTCGCAGTGAGGGCTCTCAAGCAATTCTGCAGCGGGCCCGTGTGAAGGGGAACTGAGCCCTCCCACCGAATACCCAGTACCAGCTGGCTTCTGTGATCACAGCCTTCAAATGACCTTATCCTTGGTCGCCTTGACTGCAGCCTCATGAGAGACACTGAGGCAGAAACATATGACCAAGCTGCTCTTCCAATTCCCGATTCACAAAAACTATAAGAGATGATCTTGAGGGAAATGTGCTTACCCTCGGAGCTGTGCCCCATGGCAGACCTGGCCACCCAGACATTTGACCTACCCATCCTTGGCTCCAAAAAACAAGCAGAGCCTGATTAGTATCTCTTAGACTCACACTGAAATTCCTCACTGAGAAGAAATATGAATCCTGCAGCTCTAGTCCAATCAGCTGTGACCATTGGAGATGTGCTTCACTCATACTACAAAGATGGTTGCCACCCCTGTGGACATGAAGGGTAGGGCGTTTCAGAAAAGCAGAGTTCCTAGGCTGTGCCAACAGCCTTGAAGCATCTATTTCAAAAAACCAGGAACAAGGATGGACCCAGAACCTCTCTCCAATTTTCCAGACCCATGGAGTTAGACACAAAATTCTACTCTCTTAATGAATGATTCTCTGACTTACAGTGAGAGAACAATCTGTCCAGAATATTCTGGCTGCCTTATTTTAAGATAGGATGCCTTACTCACTGTGGCTTGTTGACTCCTAGCTGATTGAACATCCCCAGTGAGCTAACTCCAGAATGATATATAAACCTCCATAACCTTGATCAACTGTTTTGAGGGCTGTGTTCCTGAGGATATATAGGCATTAGAGTATAACTTCTAGAAATGAACTTTGGCTCTAAGTTTAATAGGGCTGCCCCTCACTGGATGCAGCAACCAGCATCACCTCTATTGAAAAGCTCAATCTCCCACAAGATTCCTGATATAAGACATCCCCTGCTTCTGCAGAATTTCATTTCCTCTTTGAGAAACTGCTACCCCTTTCTCTCCTCTTCATTATCATCCCAAAGTATTTACCAAATGCCTGTTATATGTGTAACTCTGGATAAAAGTTACACACACACACACACACACACACACACACACACACACTTCCAAGGCCAATAACAGAAAGAGCCAAGGGCAGTATACAGAAGTAGAAGGGAGATGGCACTAAAAGGACATGGAATGCCAAAGTTAAGATGGAAGGTTTCTAAGGCTTTTCATGATCTCAGAGGCAACACAGGATTCTATTCAAGTATCATCCCTAATATCTGATCCCCATTCATATCTTCCCATGGGCGGTTTTCCTGCTCCATGTGGCACTGGCTGGGGGTCATGCACTCACCTGCACTCAGACAGTGGCTAGGCGGGATAGAAATGCCCCAGAAGGCTTCACTCACAAGTCTGGCCTCCTTGTGGCCTCTCCCTTCTCCATGTGGCCTCTCCTCAACCAGTGGTACAGCCCAAGCTTTTTTACAACATGGTGAGGCTTTCTTTAGGCTTTAGGCGGGGCATGAAACTGGTGTAGCATCACTTCCACCACATTCTATTAGGCAAAGTAAGTCACATACCAGCTCAGAGCCAAGCAGAGGGAAAAATAAATCCCAGCTCTTGATAAAAGGAATGATATATATGCACAGGGAGGGCAGGAAGTGATAATCTATCTTTGATAGCTATCTACCACAATTAATGGAAGAAGAAATGAATGAATGAGTTGTCACCTTCCTTCCAAATCCCACTCTGGTTAAAGAAATGAGGAAACTGCCGGGCTTGGTGGCTCAGCCTGTAATCCTGCGCCTTTGGGAGGCTGAGGTGAGTGGATTGCCTGAGCCCGCGGGTTCGAGACCCGCCTGGGCAGCGAGACCTCATCTCTACAATAAATCAAAAAAATCAGCCGGGCGTGGTAGCGCATGCCTGTAATTCCGGCTACTCGGAAGGCTGAGGTGGAAGGATCGCCGAAGCCCAGCAGGCGAGGCTGCGGTGGCCGGGAGCGGCCACTGCACTCCAGTCTGGGCGACAGAGTGAGACTCCAACTCAAAAAAAAAAAAAAAAAAAAGAAATGAGGAAACTAAACCCACACATCCCTGCTTCCTTCTAGCCTGTCTTTCCTTTAAGGTGCACGTATACTGGAAACAGGCTTTTTAATGTATTTCCTAGTCATATAAGCTCCAGTATGGTGTTAGCATAATATAAAATGACTGCCAACTGTTATCATCTTCCTTTAGTCTCCTCTTGGTTCCTCCCTCCTCCTCCTGTCCTTTTCTCTCATTGAGTTTCTTATTATCTTCTTCTCTCAAGTTCAAACATAAGACTGGAGTCTCTCATTTGCGGGTGAGGAGGCTCTTTCCACTATGCCTATCTTATAGGACCCAAAGAAATGAACCTCGAATAAAAAGTCACCAGTCTAAGCCGGGCTTGGTGGCTCAGCCTGTAATCCCACGCCTTTGGGAGGCTGAGGTGAGTGGATTGCCTGAGCCCGTGGGTTTGAGACCCGCCTGGGCAGCGAGACCTCATCTCTACAATAAATCAAAAAATCAGCTGGGCGTGGTAGCACATGCCTGTAATTCCAGCTACTTGGAAGGCTGAGGTGGAAGGATCGCGGGAGCCTAGCAGGTCAAGGCTGTGGTGGCTGGGAGCGGCCACTGCACTCCAGTCTGGGTGACAGAGTGAGACTCCAACTAAAAAAAAAAAAAAAAAAAAGTCACCAGTCTGGAGGGATTTTTTTTTTTTGAGAACTGGGATCTTCCCATAGAGTCCTAGAGTTTGATCCCATTGACAACTCCAAGTCTTCCATTGGGAAGGCTCTGGTCAGCCTCAAGCCTAAGGCTCTGCTAGGCCTCGAGCCTAAATAGGTGTTCTCCAGTTTGACTTACCTCCCCTGCCTTTCCTTTCATAGCTCTGTAGCTAAAATAGAATAGAGTTTTATGCTATCCTATAAACCAAAAGCCCCATTCTAACTAGTCAGCCAAGATCACACAGTATAAACAGTCTAACGAGGGGTGTCTGGGAGAAGAGATAGGCCCTTTATTTTATGTGTGAAAGAACACAGCCCATTCCAGGAGTCCAGGGACTCAAAATCATTCCAAAAACCTAATACATAATACAGGGGGCATCCGTGCATGTGGAGGACTTTCCTTCCTTAAAATGTAGTGCACAAAAGGAAAAAATGACCGATACTTCCTGGAACTTGAAGCCCAGACAATGCTTCACTTTTTATTTATCTCGGGCATTCTGGAGACAGAGTCAGCATGGCCTTAGTACCAGATGAAAGGAAGAGAGCACCGTGTGCTGCCAGGTTGCCACAGCACGTCAGCAGATGCCAGAGAATAGCAGCACATTTCACCTTTTATATATTTTATTGAAGAGAACTTATGTGTGCACCTTCATGCCCAGGGCCTTGACCATGTTTTTGTTTCTTCCCCTTTTAGAAGACAGAAACAATACCACATTTGAGAGCCAGAAGAGATGTTTGAGATCACACCCCTTCTTTGACAAAAGAGTACATAGAGGCCCAGAGAATTAGAGCGACTCAACTGAGATCACACAGTTAATTGGAAATGGAGACAACTATAATGCAGGTCACAGGCTTGTAGTGGTAGACTTTGCACACCACCCAGATGTAGGTGGCAACGTGTGAACACTGTACTGTGTGCTCAGGTACAGGGAAGTTTAAGCATTCAGGCTCTAGAACTCTGTTGTCTCACGCAATAACCACTGCCCATGCATGGCTAGCATGATTGAGGAAATGAATATTTAATTTTGTTTAACCTTAATTGGTTTAATTGTAAATGTAAAACTACTACTCAATTCTGTGACTAGGAAACTTTAAGTCTGTTTGGAACAAAGCAGGGATATGATTGTATGTTTTCAATGTGAATTGTATGGGATCTAAATATAGATGACTATTTCCAGTGGAAATGTAATGACTGAACTAAGACACTCTGTAAAATACACACTGGATTTCAAAGACCTAGTATGAAAAAAATGTAAAATATCTCATCAGTAACTTGAATATTGACTGCATGTCCAAATAATCTTTTGGATACATTAGATTAAATAAAATATATATTAATTTCACCTACTTCTTTTTACTTTGTAAGTGTGGATACTAAAAAATTTAAATTACATATGTGGCTTACATTATATGAGGGGGGACCCCCAAAAAAACTCAGAATTATCTCTTGGAGGACAGGCCTTTGTAGTACAGGTTTCCCTTGCTAGGCAAGAGTCCTAGAAACCCATCAGCATCAGTGTACCAGCTAGCACTATTATGAGAGGCTGCATTCAGCTTCATTGAATTTTTTTCTGGGAGATGATTTTAATGAGTTTACCCATTTCATGATGAGTGATTTACACAAACAATAGGCATGCAGTGAAATTTTGAGCAAAAATGGAATGCCCCACCCTTCCTATTCACCCAGTCTTGCCTCGAGCAACATGCCTGGCCTAATGATTATTTTTCTGGAGAATAGTTCCTCTGCCTCTAGTTTGCAAGCCTTACACAGGCCAGCATGCGTTCATTCGACACTTCCCCTTTCCTCACTCTGTGTTTTTAAGCAGAGCTACACTTACTTTGCAGGGTGCTCACATTGTTACATCCTGTAATCCCAGGAACTTGTTTTCGTGATCGTGGCCACTGAAGGTCCTGAAGTAGTTTCCAGAAAACAGAGGTTAATCTGGCTCAAAGAGTAATAGGTGATGTCACTTGCTACTTCTCTGGCCAACCTCAAATGGACATATTTTAATTGGGGAGCATAAAAGTCACAAACACTCCTTCTGTGGCAACTTTTACGGATGGTAATGATGACGATAGTGATAGTTCATTGAGCACTTACAATCTGCCCATTGCCATGCGAATTGGCTTAAATGCTTTCCCTTATTTATACTTCCAGGAAACCTGTGGGTTTGAGTTTATTATTGTCCCCCATTTTATAGAACAAAAACTGAGGCTTTCTGAAGACACAAGGGATATTAAACTACTTTCCCAAGGTCATACAATTTCCTTTGGTTTAACCCTTCTCGTTTTCACTCCCATCCCATCATCACCATAACAATCTCAGATCCAGTTCGGCTTGGGCTGTCCTCAGAGGAGATTAGAGAAGTCACCTTTGCCCTGGATCTGGGCATGATTCAACCTCTTGGTAACTTGAGCATCATTTGGGTCCTCCCTCATATCAGCAACAATAAGGCCTTTCTAATGCCAGACCTTCTCTACCAGATTACATAATACTGCAAACTCTAAGGACAGAGAAGGTCAAAATGATTTAAGTCAAACTATCAGAACCTCTAAGAGTGGGATTTCCCCCACCCCTACACATCAATCGTTTTTAAGCCTTCCCAGGTGATTCCAATGTGCAGCCAAGGCTGTGAATTAGTGATGTAAACAAAAGGAAATGCAAGCTAGTGCTGTTTAATGAAAACTCGATGTCAGGATTGGAGATTCCTCCCAGGGGCTCTGCCTGCAATGTGGGCAAATTTCCAGTGCCCCGAATGAATCCCTAATCCAAAAAGATGTGCTCAATGTTAAGAGACCTTAGTATGCACAAGGCTTGGGTCCAGGAATAGTTAATCCAATTACAGAAGACTTCACTAAAACATTCCTTTAAGTAATGAGTCTCCTAGACAGTAAATCTCTCGTTTGCTTTACAGGATTCAGTTTACAATCACCCTTTTGAAATGTGTCTGTATGACTCCTTTTACATAATGAACAAAAGCTGGCAAAGCTGATCTCTGCTGTGGCAAATCAGGAGAAGGTCATCCTGGAGGGGGAGTGACTGGAAGAAGGCAGGAGGGTTTTCGGGGGAGGGAGACTGGTTCTGTTTTCTTTATCTGGGTGCTGGCTGCATGGCTGTGTTCAGTACTGAGAATGTTAGCTTTGATCAAAAGCTTAAAAACTGTGTCAGCTGTGTACGTCAAAGTGCCTTGTGACATTCCTCCTTCTCAAACATGGGTGATGCTGCCATCTCATCCTCAGCTGGACATGAGCTAGGGCCTTTTCTGACCAGCCATGGGAGGATATCTCAGGAAGGCCTCAGGTATCGGTCAGGGTATAAGGTATCTTTTAGGTCCTGGCCAGCTGCAGGCTCTTAAGAATCTTTTAATTGTACCCCACATTTTCAAAATAAAAAATATATATATAAATTTTTTTTAAAAAAGAGTCTTTTGACACTCCCTCCTTCGCCCTGAAGTCAATTTCTCTTGCCACACCCAGGGCAGGCATTTCTCTAGGGAGGATGTAGCGTCTCAAACTCCTGTTGAACATCTCCTGGGGTGGAAAGGCCTGGCGCCTGCATGGCTGAGAAACAGGCAGAAATTTGAAAGTACACACACACACACACACACACACACACACACACACACACACACATGCACGCATGCACGCACGCACGCAAGCTGCACTCCTTCATCTGTGCCTCCACCCTTGGCCCACACAAACAGTATCTACTCAACCTGCTTTTGCTTGAGGCATTCTTCAGGGCCCAGAATACAGAAAGTGATAAAAATAATTCCTTTTAGCATGGTAATTTATTGCCACAGCCAGCTTCTCAGCATTGTTTGCCAAATTACCCTTTCAGAAACCACTAGCAACAGAAATGGCAGAACCCACCCCTCCCTCTATTGAGTGGGGCCAGGGCGGAGGCAGTCTGCATGCCACAGAACCAGATCTGGATCTTTCTGCCTTCTTGACAAAGCATTTTTAAGTGATCCCTGAAAATCCTTGCAATATTCTCCCTGACCTCACCCACACATTTTTCCTGGACAGTTGCTAGAATGGTGCCTCCAGTTAGAAGGCCCAGGGCAGTGGATTATGGCCCAGGGATGGGTTTGGGAGTCAGATGAACCTGGGTTCAAATCTTAGTTTCTTTGCTTTCTAGCATCATGTTCCTGGCCAGGTAGCTCTGTACACCTCTGCTTCCTCTCCTACAAACTGGGAGTGAAAGTAGCTCACAGGTTGCTTGGAACAAAGCAGTTATTGTGTGGACATGGCTGGTGTGGTGTTAGCCCTTGACACTGATGCTCTTTTTTAAAAAAAAATTGGAATGTCACTCCGTCACCCATGTTGGAGTGCAGTGGCACACTCATAGTCACTCCAACGTCAACCTGCTGGGCTCTGATGATCCTTCTACCTCAGCCTTCCAAGTAGCCGGAACTACAGGCACACCCTACCACGCTCAGCTAATTTTTGATTTACTGTAGAGATGAGCTCTTGCCAAGTTGCCTAGGCTGGTCTCGAACCCACAGGTTCAGGCAATCCACTCGCCTTGGCCTCCCAAAGTGCTGGGATTACAGGCTGAGCCACCAAGCCCAAATGATGCTCGTTTTATTACTAGCATCTGTGAGATGTGTAAAGGCAGAGTGAAAACCTTCAGGCCCTGGATTCCAGGGCCCACTGGGATTCTCTACTGTGTGGCTATGGGCAAGTTACCTACTCTCTCTGAACTTGGTACCCTTGTCTGTAAAGCAGGGATGCACGCACCTACTTTGTAGATAAGTCTTGGGGTCGAGGATCCATGTGGTCAGCAGATAATCTGGTACTCTGTCTAGATGTCCTCAGATGGCTTTTACTGTTTCTGCCGCCACCTTCCCAGCTTCAGTGGCCCCATCTGCCACTCTTTTGGGGAGGACTACTCTCAAGCCACCAGAGTCTTGGCTTCATACACTGAGACCTGGAAGTGGTCGCTAATCTCCTCCCCACCATCCTCCAAGTAGTGCCAAGCTCATGGTGGATGGGAGCGGGTATGTGAAAGCCCAGTTCCCTGGCCTCCAGGCAGGCAAATTCTGAGATGTAACTTCCATCCAGTGTTCCCTGCAGAATCAGGTAGCTCTCAGGTCCAGGCCAACTGTGGGCCCTTGAGAGTCTTCTGATGCGCCTACCTTCTCCCTGGTGTCAATTCCTCTTACTGCATCCTGGGCAGGCATTTCTCCAGGGAAGACATAGTGTCTGAGACTCCTGTGAACACCTCCTAGGTGGAAAGGCCTAGCGCCTGTGAAATGCATTTCGTCCAGCTGAGAAGCCAGCAGGAATTTCAGCACACACTTGGCTTCCTCTCCTTTCCTGTCCCGCCTCCCCTACTCCATTATAGGTTTCTCCTTAGAGCACTGGCATCATGAAATACTTGCATTCAAATAAAACATTTGCTTCTGGAGAACCTGGCCCAAGACAGTATGAGGTATCTCCATCTTGGATATGGATGACTTCCGGGGCATTCCACAGCTCCTCACGCTGATGTGTCTAAAATAGAATTGCCCTCCCACCTGCTTTCTTCCCATGATCCCCTGTCACTTTCCCAAGCCGCAAACCTGCTAATCATACAGGATTCCTCTCTCACTGTCATCCTCCACAACTAACTGATTGCAGAGTCCTAAATAATTTGGGGCCCTAAATAATTTCCTGATGATTTCTGCTTCCTTGTCTCTCCTACCAAACACTGTTCAGTCTAAGCCCTCCTGACTGGCCTCTTTGCCCCATCTGGACCAGCTCCAGCCCGCGCCTCAAGCCCCATGACATTCGCCCCATGCCCCACGCTGCTGTCTGGGGACTTGCAGAAACATCTCCTTATCTCATTACTCTCTGGCTTAAACACTTACTTTTTGGGATGAAGCTCCACCTCATTCGCTGAGTGCTGAACCTCCTGATGATCCCGCCCCTGCGTCTTACCAGTTCCTCCTCCTAGTGCCATGCTGAACCACTTCACATGCCAGGCAGCCTTGAATAACTTTTCCCTCTGTTAACTTCATGTCTCCTATTCATCCTTCAAAACTCAGTTCGGGCATCACTGCCTCCAGGAAGCTTCCTGGATGTCTCAGTCTGATTTAGATAGATTGCCTGCTGGTGCCCCACAGCATCCTGTACATGTCACCATCATTGCCTCTCCAAGTTCTTATCCTCACCCCCCTGTTTACTCATGTGCGTGGTGACTCGTCTGTGAGTTCCACGAGGGGACTACACTGCTTCTCATTTATCTCACCATTCCTATTACCATTCCAGACACACAGCAGTCACTCAGTAAGTGCTCATGTAAGATTTCCTGGCATGCAGTTGGGGTTTAAGAACCCACCATTCTCTTCTCTTGTCCCTGTGGCCCCTATCTTTCCCTTGAACACACTTTACCAATTATCTCTACTTGCCTGCTCCTAAGAGACACATTTGAGCAGATGCAATCCAGGGCAGAGTCACATGTGTTATTTGCATATGATTTGTCTGAAATTTGCATATAATTGGCTTATGCCTGCAGAATCTCATCTCTGGCTGTTTCATTTTAATGCTGAAGCCATACTACTGAGACACACAGTGAGGTTATTCCCTCTCCCCTCCCTCAATTGATCTCCCCACCCTCCCTTCCAACATGGAGGTCTCAGTACTGGCAGTATTGCCCTGGCAGGTGGGGTCCCAGAGGTCTCTGAGGGGTGAGGAGATGCTAGCTGAGGAGGGAAACTGGACCAGAAGTGGGATGTATGCTTTGCTTTTGCGGCATGAAGAGCAGCGCAAGTTTGTAAAAGATCTGGCCCAGGCTGAGGGCCAAGATGTCCTTGTGAGGTTTCTGGGCTCTGCCGAGCTGGGTCTAGAAGTTTGCTCTACCCAAAGCCTGAAGCTGGTGGGACTTCAGGGGTGAGAAGAAGCTCAGGGCTGAGTCAGGTGGTATGCTAACCTATGGCAAAACACAACAGCACCAAGCAGAGCCCAGGGATTCAGCGGCAGCAGGAATCAGGGCCAGAGGCGGTCAGGAGACATGTGAGTACCCGAGAACGCCCAGAGATACAGCAGAGACTTTGGGCTGCCTGTCATATATGGGGCAGGTTTTTGAGGTGATTTTTAGTAAAATCCAAAGGACAAGTTGATGCCAGCACATTGAAGGACTTGAGGGGCCCCCAGGTTGATCCATGAGAGTGTCCCAAATGTAGATTCCCAGCTAGCTGGGGCCAGGGCGGAGGCAGTCTGTATGCTAGAGAGCCAGGTCTGGATCTTTCCACCTTCTTGACAAAGGATATTAAGTGACCCCTGAAAATCCTTATAATATTCTCCCTGACCTCACCCCACCCAATTTCCAAGACTTACACACACCATTGCACAAACATTTGTTATCTTCCTTCTTAGCACTGCCTCCTACCTGTCATGCTGGTCCCCTCCCTTTCCCACCATGGATGTAGCAAAGGGTAGCCTCAGGGAGCATGGTCCACCCTCCATCTGGGCCTACACAGCACACTTGGCCTCATGTACAAATGAATACAGTTGCATTTTAGCAAGTCATTCCCAGATAGCATGACATCCTAGGGAGAGTTTGCTACACTCCAAATAACGAAACACCACACACTGCTGGCTGCTTCACACCTTGTCCTGCCAGCCTGCATGGTGCCAGACAGATGATCACACTAAAGACGGTCACCACGAGCCCAAGTGCTCCTGTACTTGGCTTACATTTTCTGCCTGGCATCTAGGAAAGGTGTTTTGCAAGTCAGCCCTCTTGGAAGTAACACTGCTGAGGACCCAGAGGTGACATTTTAAAGCAGTTGTGCCCTGAAGTATCTTCGAATCTGAAAAAAACAAAAACAACCCTCACAAAAAGCATTTTCAACTTCCTGTAGTTCCCAAACACCAGTCCTCTAAAATTGCACAAGAATCACCCTGATAGCTATTTTTATTTTTATTTATTTATTTTTGAGTTGGAGTCTCTCTCTGTCACCCAGACTGGAGTGCGGTGGCCGTTCGTGGCCACCGCAGCCTCGACCTGCTGGGCTCCAGCAATCCTTCTGCCTCAGCCTTCCAAGTAGCTGGAACTACAGGCACGCGCTACCACGCCCGGCTAATTTTTTGATTTATTGTAGAGATGAGGTCTTGTCAAGTTACCCAGGCGGGTCTCAAACCCGCGGGCTCAGGCAATCCACTCACCTTGGCCTCTCAAAGTGCTGGGATTACAGGCTGAGTCACTGAGCCCGGCCTGATAGCTATTTTTAAATATGAATGTCAGATCTTGTTCCCAGAGATATGTCTTGGGTGAGTCCTGACATCTGTGTTACTAGGAAGTTTCCCAGGTGATTCTGATATGCAGCTAGAGATGAAACTCACTGACTTAGCCACTGTCTGAAAGATAAAAATCTGCACTTGAGTCTGTTGCTAACCAGAGATCAGTTGCAAGTGGTCAAGGGTCTCTAAAAATAAGAGATAACCCTTCCAGGTAGGGAAAGGTTGTATATCCACTCAAACAACACTCAGGTTTGTCATGATGCAACAACTAATGTCCAAGCTTTAGGAAAGTGGTAGTTCTTCTATGGGTAGCAATTTGACAGTCCACCTATTTGAGACACAACCATTTGTTATCTTCCTTTCTGTAGAATTTTTGATAGGAGGAAACTGTGTCTGCCAACCCCAAGCCCAGCCATTTAGACATTTGCTTTGCAGTTATATCACCTGATTAACTTCAGTTAGAAAAATTAATTATGACACCTGTGATGCAGGCGTCATAATGTTTATTCCTGCCAAAGCAAGTACTAGGCATTTGAAGACCTAGAATTTAGGTCATATTTGTCATTAAGGTATGAGAGGAGCAAAATAAAGTCCATACATTTTATGTTTCATCTCAAACTGACAGACTTCCTCACGCCTGCATGGGTTGTTCCCATGCTCGGATGAGAAGGTCACCTATCCCGCTGGCTGCTGTTCAGCCCAGTCCAATTAACACCGACCCCTCAATCCCCAACATCCCTTGAAACTGGCTACTCTTTGCCCAGATAGACTTTTACACCTGTCTCAGCAATTCTGGGAGAGAAGCTTTGAAGAGCCTTTTCAAAATCCCCTGTTAATGATCTGGTAATTATTGTGGTGACTTTTCAAAGAGGTGTGAAGCTAGCTCAGCTAGTTGTCATCTGAGAGAATCCCAAGATACTGGGAAGAGGGACACAGCAAAGGAGAAAGGGAAAACATATTGAGCCTGGGTATACCTCCTGAGTCACAGAGGCAAGAAAAGGAGGCTTGCCTAAGGCTGGCATGGCCACCAAGAGCCCTGTTGGCACATGAAACAGCTCTGAAGTCCTGCGACCAGTCTGACTATAGAATCTGGGGAAATTACATAAATGACCCCCAAATTCCCGCCAATATTAGGCAATGCCAATCCCACAGTTGGCTCCAGGGAGGAGCCACACTCCTGGCAGAAACTGCAACATTGTCCTCAGTCTCCTCCCATTGAGCCCCTCCCTTCACCTTCATAATCCACAATCATTTTAAACAATTGATGCTTTCCTCCCAAGCACTCTTGCTTCGAATCTACCACACAGCCAGTTCAGGCCAAATGAAGTCCTCTGTGCTGCCCATTCCAACATCTGCAGCCCAAGTGTGCCCCCAGCTCCACAACTTTGCTCCCCCAAAATCCTTCTTCCACTTGACAATGTAAAAAAGCACGGCAGGGCCGGGGCACAGGGTTTTGGGGCTCTAACAGTCTGACCATGCCTCATAACAAAGGAGTCTGCAAAACACAACAAGGTATTGTAACTGACCCAAGTTCTTGTAACATCCAAGCTTGTACACTCTTCCCTGTTCCCCTAAACAAACAATTCTAACGGAGCAGTGAAATGCCAGCCCTTAGTACCCCTCTGGCCGTGGAGCAGAGAACATCATCTGGTGCAGGCCTCTTGTTTTATCCATGGACATACTCTGGGAAGGTGCTGTGACATGCTCCAGATCAAAACTTCACTAAATAATGTCCATGATGAAACCAGGATCACATTCCCTGAGACTTTTCCACCACTCATGACTTTTTCCACCAGTGCCCACAATGAGTTCAAGGTGTCTTCACATTTGTACATGCTGGCTTGGCTTATCTCCTCAAGAGAGCAAGGTTTTGAGTGCAGGGCCAGCTGGTCAGCTGTGCCCTTGACCATCTCTGACATGCCCTGGCTCAGTGATAAATGAATACAGCTGCCATGGGGCTGACTGTTCTATCTTTCTGACTTGGCTTCAGGAGACTACCACCTTCCCCCTGGCAAACCTGCTCCCAAGGCTGGCATCTTCCCTGGTTTGGAGACCATGGGTGTGACTGAGTTAATTGCTAGAAACTGGCCAGGCGCAGTGGCTCAAGCCTGTAATTCCAGCACTTTGGGAGGCCAAGGTGAGGGGATTGCCTGAGCCCATGGGTTTGAGAATAGCTTGGGCAATTTGGAGAGACCTTGTCTCTACAATAAAACAAAAAATTAATCGGACGTGGTAGCACGCACCTGTGGTTTCAGCTACTTGGAAGGCTGAGGTGGAAGGATTGCCGGAGCCCAGCAGGTCAGTGCTGGGGTGGCTGTGAGCATGCCACTGCACTCCACCCTGGGCGACGGAGTGAGACTCCAACTAAAAAAAAAAAAATGAAAAAAAAGAAAAAAAAATTATCTACCCAAGCTGTAGGTCCGTATCAGGATCTCTTTAGTTAAACAAATACAGCAGACAGTCTGGGATCCCTTTCTCTGAAGAAAATGAGAAGCAGACACCCCAGGCATGGAAATTTTCATGAAACTTTTTCACCCTCCGATAATGATAATATGTGACAAGATGGAGAAAACACTATTCACTAAAATCTCTTGTGGGGAGAGTCTTGACTGTGTGGAGAAGAAATACTCCCAGCCAGTGGTTCTCAGTGTGGTCCCCAGACCAGTGGCCTCAGCATCACCTGTTAGAGACACAAATTGTCAAGTCCCACCAGACCTGCAGAATCAGAATCAGAAAGCCCAGCATCTGTGTTTTCTCCATCCTCCACAGAGTCTGGAGCAGTCAAGGGCTAAGAAGTCCTGATGGAAGCCATTTGCCATGGAGGTGGCACTCAGAGGACAGGCTCTAGCGGCAAAAATCAGGCCTCAACTGCCTTGTAAGGAGGAAAGGGGGGTGGAGAAGGAGTCCCAGGATGAACTGGGAGGGAGGAGTTAGGAGAGAACTGCACTGCTCTATGTGACTGAAAGGAAAGGCTTTGCGTTTCCTTGAGAAAATCACGAGGGGAGGAGAATTAAGACAGTGGGGTTGGGCGCTGTGTGGGAAAAGACACGAGACTCCATAACAGGGCTACTGCAGGGTATTTGACAAACACGACTATACCAAGGGGTCGTCAGTGGAATCGTGTGCCCCCAGCAATGTGACCTCTTCCCGAACTGCAGGAAGTGTCAGCAAAGATTATACAAACTATACAAATGGTCACATGTGCTCAGTGGTTCTGCGCACCTTGTGAACAACATGAGAAGGGCTAAATTCTATACGGTGGTTTCAACACCACGGTAAGCAGAAAACTGTGTAGATATAATTGTAATGACTGAATAAAATCTTATACTAATCATGCCTACATTTACTTAGCCATTCCCTTATTTATGGACATTTGGCTTGTTCTGGTTTTTCTATCAAAAACAACATGATACACAACTTAGAGCTAACAACTTTTTCTTTATTCACAATTATAACCTTGGAACACAGATTCATGGAAGTTGAGGAATTTGGTTCAAAAGTAAGTACGATAGAGAACAGAAACTCACCTTAGACAGAGCAGGGGAAAGAAGTGTTACCCAGAGCATTTATGAGTATGGTTAAAGAGAGTAAAAAGATTTTTTTTTTCTTGCTTTTAGAGATCTGTAGGGGTTCAAAGTGTAGACAGACAACCTCTGGGGGATGTAGACAGAGAAAATGTAGCGGCTTTCCAGTCAAGATTAAAAACATGTCAAAACTGAAGGTGTTTTGAGTGACAACCAGAGGGCTGACGGATAGTTGTTGTATGTATTTGGTTGCAGTATAAAAGACTCAATTCAATCTAACTTCAATAAAATTATATTTTTAAGACCACAGTCTGGTCACAACAGAGGTGGTGAGGCTTTAGGTCCAGCTGTATCTAGGGTCTCGAATGACAGGGTCAAGCCTTCCTGCATCTCTCACCTCCCACAGTTACTCTTATTCCTTCCTACTGCAAACAGGCTTTCTGGCTGCTGGGAGGGGAGGAGGAGGCCTGGGGTGGAGGGAAGGGGAGTCAGAGCTGCAGACTGCTCCAGTCTCACTTCATCCAGCTAGTGATTCCAGAGGAAAGAGCAACCTTCACTCTCCAGGCTTCATGTCAAGGAAGGTCTCTGACTGGTTGGCTTGGGTCACATGCTTGTTCCCTGGGCAAATCACTGTGGCTATGTGGTTGGGTACTATGATTGGCTAGGCCTAGGACACATGTCCGTCACTGAACAAGGGGCCAGGGTACTCTAATTGGGAGCCCCAGCAGAACCACAGGAAATTAGTGAGCAGCAGGTACTCAAGAGAAAGGAATGCCCTTTCCAGAAGAAAGTGGAGAAGACAGATAGAACTACAGATAGTCACTACAGTCTGTATTCTTTTGTACCCTACTAGCTACTGTCGATCCATCACATTTTCTTCCTGAGTCCAGATATGGCCTAGGCACAATTTTTTTTAACAACTTTATTGAGGAATAATCGATATACAAATAACTGCATATATTTAATCTGTACAATTTGATGAGTTTGGCCATATGAATATACCCATGATCCTATCACAATCAAGGTAAAACACATCCAGCACCTCCAAAAGTTTAATTGTGTACCTTTATGTGTGCATGCATGCATGTGTGTTGTGTGTGTGTGTGTGTGTGTGTGTGTGTGTGTAAGAAGACCTGCATAAGATCTACCCTCTTAACAAAGCTGTAAGTGCACAATATCATGTTATTAACTCTAGGCACTACTTTATACAGCATATCTCCGGAACTTATTCATCCTGTATAACTGTAGCTCTATACTCTTTTAACCACAGAGATGGTGCAGGTTTCAAGCCCAGCTGAATCCAGAGTCTCAAATGACAATGTCAACCTTCCTTCATCTCTCCTCTTTCTTGTTGTTATTCTTACTCTTTCCTACTGCAAATAGGCTTTCTGTGTGCTGAGAGGGGAGGAGGAGGCCAGGGATGGAGGGAGGGTGATTAGAGCTGCAGCCTGCTCCAATCTCACTTCATTCAGCCTGTGACTCCCCCTCCCCATCCCCTGACAATCACCATTCTATTTTCCACTTCTGTAAGTTTGAGTATTTTAGATGCATCATATTAGTGGAATCATGCAGCATTTGTCTTTCATTTGACTCATTTCATTTAGCATGTCTTCCAGGTCCATCTATGTTGTTGCAAATGGCAAGATTTTTTTCCTTTTTAAGGCTGCGCAATATTTTATTGCATGTATATATCACATCTACCGTATCCATTCATCTGTCCATGGACATTTGGGTTGCTTCCACCTCTTGGCTGTTATGAATAATGCTGCAATGAACATGGGAGTGCAGATACCTTTTCAAGATCCTGGTTTCAATTCTGTTGGGAATATACCCAGGAGTGGGATTGCTGGATCACACGGTAATTCTATTTTTACTTCTTTGAGGACCCTCCATGCTGTGATCCACCAGATGTACCATTTACATTCCCACCGACAGGGTACAAGTGTTCTAATCTCTAGCAATCCTTCCTAACACAGCACTCAGGCAACTACTTCTAGCCAATCCAAATTAGCCTACAAGATAAAAATGATTTGCTAGTTTGGAGCTTAAAACAAAATGCCAGATCAATGGGCAATGATGTAAGAAAGAAGTAGGCCACAGGGGGGAGTTCAGAACACTGATGGGCCCCGCTCTGGGAGATGCCCCCTCCTGGGACTGTACATCACTGAGGGTAAGGGTCTTGGCAGACAGTGAGATGGCTGGGCTTTTAATGGAGTGTGGGAAATTGTAAACCTCTTTATTTTGCCTACAGGAAACCAAATAATGTATTTTCTTGCCAATACTGTCACTCAAAAGTGAGTCACAAGCGAGCTGCTCAGGAAATCTGTGGGCTTCATTTGTCTAGATTTGCACAGGGGTTTGGCTTCAGAAGAGGTCTGCTCTTCCCACCGAGACACTCCATCTCTGGGTCATCAGCCAGCCAAAGTGGGTGAGCCATGCTAGGTGGAGAGGGCCAGGCTGGGAGCACAGGCTCAGTGCAGGGAAGCACTGGACTCTTCTGGGAAGAGGCTCATGGCACACATACCCTAAGGGCAGAGCAAACTCAGGCACAATCAAGACAGAGACTTCCATCAAAGGTGCCAGCACAGATAGTGAGGACAGGGTACAACAGGCCCTTGGTGGTCCTGGCACACATCTTCAAGCAGATAGTTGCACTGCAGGTTCTACTACTGTGTGAGGGACTACAGGAGTCTGGACAGCAGTCTAAGTACCAGGAAGCATAACCCAGGATTGGATCCAAAGCGATGGCAGAAACAGGCAGAAAGAAAAGAGAAAGGACCCCGTCCCACCCCCCTCAACTGGGACATGGTGTGGAGACAGGCACAAACCCACCAGGGGAGGAGTATAAGTAAGTGGTAGGGTCCTAAATCCAGGTGGCCAGAGTCACCAACCTGAAGTTGCCTTGGGTCTCCAGGGATACAGCTAATTTTAAAAATCTATCTATTTTTTTTAACACCTATTTGGGCACTTACTACATACGTGACAGGTATAGTTCCAAGCACTTTTAAAATGTTAACCCATTTAATCCTCACAAAAACCCTACAAGGCAGGTGCCCCGCTATTATCCCCATTTTTCAGTTGATAAAACTAAGGCTCAGAGTGGTAAATACTATGCCCAAGGCCATGCAGCTCATAGGTGATTCAAACCTCAAGATAACTTGATATCCTTCCAGACCTGGCCCTCCTTGACCCAGGGCTTGGGTAGGGGAATCAGGAAGTCTCCACTTGCAAATTACCCAGAATCTTCGGAGTCTGTAGCTGGAAGGTCCTTCTAGTGAGTCTCCACTGCTCAGTTTAGTGATGGCCCAACAGCCCCCCTCAGATCTTGGGCTCCAAGTTTTTGCCTATCCCCATGGACTTCGTTAGAACTTGAGATCGGGGTTGGTTCCAGCCTGGGTTTCTATCTCACATCTGGGTCTCCTGGAGCCTGACCCGGGTCCTCTGCAGAGCTGGAAGGAACAAGGCTTAATTGCATCAGAACGGAAGCTTGCCAAAGGCACCACTACTCTTGGCCCATTCAATCAATCCTCCACCCCGTAAATCTAGTTAGAAGTGTGATTCTGGCAATTATAAAGCCCATCATTTTCCTCTTCTCCCCTAAGTAAATTAGAAAGGCTCTTTGCTAGCACTTTGCAACTGGACCTCATTTTTAAAGTGCAGCTGTGAAAGCAGTGTGAAGGATTGTACTCAGAGAGGCACCATGCCTGATGCCCAGTTGGCCAAGGGGCTTGGCTTCTAGTCCCGGTTTTGTCATCAGCCAGATTGTGATCTTTGGTGAGGCCAGGACCCTTCTTTGTGCCTCGGTTTCCACATGTAAAAAATGAGGAGTTTGATCTAGGTGTCCTCTGGGATCCCTTCCAACTGTCACAGCCACTGGATTCCAGGTTTGCTTGATTGCCAAGGATGGCTTTGTGTAGACAAGAGTTCTTTTAAGCCAGGGACTGGCCCTCTCTATTACCCATATACAGTAACAAATTCCTGCAGGTAAAAGCATACTAGTGTCCACAGAGGAGAAGCTACACCCTATGTTTCAAAAAAGAGTACTTTCTGGGACTAAAAGTGCTACACACACACTGAATACTTACCCTCACTGAACTATGTGTTCTGCAACAACAATCTCATTTAACCTTCATGAGACAGCAGCTATTAGGCCCATTTCAAAGAGAAGAAACCTGAGACACAGCAAAATAAAGTAGGTATCCAAGCCAGATTTGCCAGGCCCCAAAGGTTGTACTAATAGTCATAACTTTCTTAAATCCCCAAATCTGAGGACTTTAATAGAAAGAGAGCAAAAGGCGGGCTCAGTGGGTCAGCCTGTAATCCCAGCACTTTGGGAGGTCGAGGCAAGTGGATTGCCTGAGTCCACTGGTTCGAGACCAGCCCGGGCAACTTAGTGAGACCTTGTCTCTACAATAAAATTAAAAAAAAAAATAGCCGGGCGTGGTAGCACATGCCTGTAGTTCTGGGCTACTTGGAAGGCTGAGGCAGAAGGATCACTGGAGCCCAGAAGGCTGACGCTGGGGTAGCATGTCCCTGTACTTCAGCCTGGGTGAAGGAGTGAGACTCCAACTCAAAAAAAAAAAAAAAAAAGAGAGAGAGAGAGAGAGAGAGAGAAAGAAAGGACAGATCAAGAGGTGACTTCAACATGAAAGGACTGCCAGGGAGGACACCTGCATGACTGAGCGTGCCCAGGCAAATTGCAGGTGTTCTGCAAACACGTGGACCCCACAGATCCAGTGAGCAGGGCTGCAGTAAGAAGGCGTGAAAGGCCTTGATAAACATGTTCCAACATTCCTGGCTCTCCCCAAATCGGCTTTTACTGCCATCTCCTCCACTTCTGTAATCGGAATGCCAATTATTTCATTTGAAGGGAGCTTCGGTGCTGTTTAGAAGCAGCATGAAGTAAATTTTTACAATGCTGCTAGTGGCTAATGGGGAACATTCCATTGCTTTGATGACCCAGCTGTCTCTCAGGTCTGCCACACTGAAATCCTCAAAATTTACAATTATGAATGCTAAATGCCATCTTAATTTGTTTTAAGGTAGATACAAGAACACAAAATATTGGTGTAAGGCTTGTTTTTCTCCCCAAAATTACTTTAAGTGGCACACAAACTTATAGAAATGCATGGTACCATATTATAAAAAAAATTTTTTTTAAGGAGTAGATACTGTTAGGTTCATCTGACAGACATTAACCCTGGAAATGAGTGTTTAACAGCAGTTGGTTCACAGACACCTCTCTTCCATCTCTATCAGTGTGAGTTAGTCAACTTCCCTGATCTTTTTTCTCCCTCTTTTCAATATCTTTCCTAGTAATTTGTAAATACATTATTTAAAAATCCATCAATGTTATATCTGAAGCCTCTCGTGTATATTGGAGCTGCAGGCTGAGTGCCTGCCAAGCTGAATTGCAGGTTCCTTATCAGCACTAACTGAGCACCTACTCTGTACCAGGTGCCATATTGACTCCTGGAGGCAGAGTAATGGATGGAGCCAAGGTCTTCTGGAGAAGATGTCAGTGGAGGAGATACACCTGTCAGCAGGAAAACCACAACCTGGAGCCCCATCAGTAAGGATGCTTCACACTGAGAAAGCATCCTTCAGTATTTCAGTACTGGCAGAATTTATAAGTCGCAACTGATTGCAGGGTATATAGCTGGAAGGCTGAAGAGCTGAGGATCTGGCCCTTGCCCAAGGTTCAACCATTCTGTACCTGTTTTCTCATCAGTAAAATGGGAAGATAACCTCCAACTCACAGGGTTGTTAGCAATGATAGAGGCCATTGAGCAGGGCTGTAATTAAGCATGAGGTTGCAGAAAAGGCTCGAATCCCTCTCAGCCTCAGTTTGCCTCATCTGCAAAATGGCCATAGTAATCTCTTCCTCGTGGAACTGCAGCGAGGATGTATTTCAAGCACTTGGCACAACATCTGGCACACAGTGTCAGGCCAGTGACAGCTATCCTCTGGTAAAGGTGCCAACGCCAGGCCAAGTCCAGAAGTGGTGCTTATTCAGCAGGCATTCCTTTTCCTGTCAAGTTCTTTTCCACATGGACCACATGGGTACCATTTTCCTCCTTCAAATTCTCTCCTAGACATTCTCCCTCTCCCCAGAACAGCAGAGGCTACTTACTTTCTCAAAAAGTCTTTGCTGAAATCTTATCACAGGCCCAGCGTGACTCAGTAGAAAGAAATACAAGCAGTGGTGCCACCCACCATACACACAGGATATCCACATGCAAGCATTTAACGTGCCACACAGAATTAAGTCTAAGTAACAATGCAAGCTGGCAACAGTAGCCTGGTCCCAAGGCTGCCCATGATTAATTACCAAATGAATTGCGCAGGCTGTAAGTGCTGCCAGAATTCTGCAGAGGCAAATCTCCCTCCTGACCACAGTGGTTAGGAAGGGTACATGTCCACACCCTGGGGGATCACTATGCTGCATGGAAGCAAAGGGCAAGAGACTGTCTAAGTCAGACAAACACGGAGGCTTCCAGAGCAGCTGCTCCTAGTCCTCGAGTTTCTCATATGAGAAATGGGATTTCTCAAGGAGATAGCCATTAAAGGCATTCTTTCCCTCATTTTCTAGTCCTCCCCGCAAACATGCACCCAACACAAATACTACAACCTCCACGTGTGACTTTGATCTAGTGAAGCCACTGGTTTCTAACCCTTCTTTTTTCTGTCCTATTTTCGTGATTCTTTTGTGATTCTTGCTTGTTTCTCTGTCTACAAAGGGTGGCAATAATATCTTAGTTCCACCCACATAATAAGGGATAATTAATGAATTTCTGTACCTGCCTCTCTGAGGTTGTGGGATGAAAGGAATTCAAATAACCTAGAGAGATCATTTTTAAAAAAATTAATACAATATGCAAGATAGGGAAAAATGAGCTAATACTGGGGGGAGGGCTATAGCAAATGAAAAGAATGAAATTACTGTGCATCATCACAAATAATTTTCTTTAAAGTCCTCAATTATTGTTTTCTAATAATACAGTCCAAGTAGAAAAATTTGCTGTCCCTGTTTTATGGACAAAACAGAGACTTATCAAAGGCTTCCATTCATTTTATTAAATTTACGGGCTTTGGGAAGTGGAAGGGGAGTCATTTGCCTTTCTTCCTTGAACCTGATAAAAGGAATATCAGGTGGTTCTCAGTCTCCTTTCCCTAAATTGTCACCCATATCCCACCTCCTATTGACTTCTCTCACTCATTCTTGAACTATTGATGGAATCCCTACAGTGTGCCAAGTACCTCTGAACACAACAGATAAAGTCCTGCTTTGAGGGAGGGGAGAGTCGAATAAAAGAAGCCCCTGCCTCTGAATGAAACCCCAGAGAATGTCATCTGCTGTCACAGACCTGGCTCAAAACACACCTCTTAAAGACTGGGTCTCTCTCCTCCCTCAGGATCACAGATGTCCCTGTTCTTCAGTGTTCACCAGCCACATGGTTCAGATTAAAACAGTTCTGTCACATCAGACAGCAGATATGCAAGACTGAAAGAGGTAATTTTTAATAAAAGCATAAAAATTCAGCTGGGTGTGGCGGTTCATGCCTGTAATCCCAGCACTTTCGGAAGCTAAGGCAGGAAAGAGGATCGCTTGAGCCCCGGAGCTAGAGGCAGTAAACTGGGATTGTGCCACTGCACTCTGGCCTGGGTGACAGAGTAAGAAACTGACTCAAAGAAAAAAACAATCCATGTTGCCCTTTCTGGTAGCACCACTCCCAAGCAGAAATGTGATGAGGGGCTTAAACAAAAGGAGAGTTCAATCCCCTTGGAGAAACTGACCTTTTCTGTCGAAAACAAGGATCATTCCAGACAGCCAGCTGGGGCTGGACGGAGAGTAACTACATCACAGCAGCCACCGGGAGCATCTCTGAAGACAGACAGACAGAGAGTGGGTTGGGAGCACTTATTAGCACAGCAGCCCTGCAAGGCAGGTGCCACACCCACCCCACCACTCAGATGGGGAAACCAAGACCAAGTCAGAATAATGACCTGCCCAGCTAGCAAAGGGTAGGGAAGTTGGGGCCTTTATTTTGAGGCTGTTTTTTTTACAGCTTCCTCAGTCTATTAGAAAACTATAAACAAAAATCTTCCAGAAATGTAATCAGCCTCAAGGCTTGGCAATGCAGACCCATCCGAAAGCTTAGCTGGTTTAGAGCAAGGGCCACTTAGCTGAGGCCTGTTTCTGCTCTCTCCATCCATTTCCTCTCAGACTCAGGAATACTCCTGAAACAATAGCTTCAAACAGCAGGGTCATTTCAGGGGTCGGTGAAGTTTGTTTCCAAGTGTGAGAGGACAAATGATTAGGAAAGTGCTTTTCAATATAAATCTGATCTCTTGGCTGGGCATGGTGGCTCACGCCTGTAAATTCCAGCGCTTTGGGAGGCTAAGGGGGGAGGATCACTTGAGCCCAGGAGTCTGAGACCAGCCGGGGCAACATAGCGAGACCTCATCTCTACAAATAATCAGCAACAACAACAAAATTAGCCCGGTGTGGTGGCAGCACACCTGTAGTCCCAGTTACTCGAGAGGCTGAGCCAGAAAGACTGTCTGAGCCCAGGAGGTCAAGACTGCGGTGAGCCGTGATGTGCCATTGCACTGAGACCGCAACTTCAATCAATCTGATCTCTCTTGACAACGTTCTTCCACATTCCACATTCTTCTGAGAGGTCCTCCTCCCGTTCAATATCCCAACAGGAATGGATAGCCCCTTGACATGGATTCTAACATACAAATCTTTCATAAAGATGTGCTCACTCTACTTGGCAGGACCTGCGTCCTCCCAATCGAGATCCTCCCAGCGGTAGAGCCACGGGCCTCCCATCCCCACCAGCCACTCTCCACCCCAAACTCCGTAGAGTTCTTGGAATTTTCCTCAGGGCTGGCTTGCTGTGAGGAGAATCCCAAGTGAGTCTATTGTGCTGAAGATACATCAAAAACCAACCAAACTTTCCAGGCTTGAGGTTTTAAGAGACACAGTGGAACGGCAGAAAGAGCTAGTGACGCGGAGTTGTTTCTGGCTAGTGAGGTGGTGTAGGGAGGCCTTTTCCCTCCCTCGGCCTCAGTTTCCCCTTCTGTAACACAAGGGTCCAGGTAGCCCTGAGGCGACACATCGCAGACTCCCTCGGGCGTCACAAAGGGATGCTCTCGCGGCCCTCGAGCCTCCCTCGGAGGACGCAATTCCTCCGGGGTGCCCGGGATGCGTCCGCAGGCTTCCCCCGCTCCGCCCTCACCCACCCGCGAGACCGATCCTCCTCCGCCCTGCTGACGCGCCCGCCTCAGCCCCCACCCCCGCACCCTGCCCCGCATCCCTCCCTCCCCCTCGGCCCGCCGCCCCTCGGGCCCGCCCAGGCAAGCCCCCCTCCCCACCGCCGGCGCGTGGAACCCCGCCCTCCCCAGCCCCCAGCCCGGTGAGCGGAGGGCGGGGCGGGGCGCGCGGGAGGCGGAGCCACGCCGGGGAATCCTGCTCCGGGCGAGCGCCCGGCCCCGCACAGCAGCCCGGCCGTCCGAGGGCCGCGGCGCCGGGGGCGGCGGGGCACTCCAGACGCAGCCGGGGCCGGAGGGATCCCGGCGCCCAGCGAGCCGCCGCCGCCGCCTCCGCGCCGCCCCCGCGGGCTGCAGGTGCCCCGCGCGCCCGGCCGCCGGCCCCCGCGCTCCCACCGTCCGCTCGCCGACCCGTTCCCGCTCGCCATGCAGCCGCCGCCTGCCCCGCGCGCGTAGGCGCCCGCCGCAGGCCATGCTGCCGCTGCTCGCCGCGCTGCTGGCCGCCGCCTGCCCGCTGCCGCCCGCCCGCGGCGGAGCCGCGGACGCGCCGGGCCTCCTCGGGGCGCCCCCCAACGCCTCGGTCAACGCGTCGTCCGCGGGCGAGCCCGCCGCCCCGCGCCTGCTGGCCTCGGCGGCGCCCGGGCCCCCCGAGCGCCCGGGCCCGGAGGAGGCGCCGGCGGCGGCGCCGTGCAACATCAGCGTGCAGCGGCAGATGCTGAGCTCGCTGCTCGTGCGCTGGGGCCGCCCGCGGGGCTTCCAGTGCGACCTGCTGCTCTTCTCCACCAACGCGCATGGCCGCGCCTTCTTCGCCGCCGCCTTCCACCGCGTCGGGCCGCCGCTGCTCATCGAGCACCTGGGGCTGGCGGCGGGCGGCGCGCAGCAGGACCTGCGCCTCTGCGTGGGCTGCGGCTGGGTGCGCGGCCGCCGCCCCGGCCGCCTCCGGCCCGCCGCCGCCAGCGCCACCGCCGGGGCGCCCACCGCGCTGCCCGCCTACCCCGCGGCCGAGCCGCCCGGGCCGCTGTGGCTGCAGGGCGAGCCGCTGCACTTCTGCTGCCTGGACTTCAGCCTGGAGGAGCTGCAGGGCGAGCCGGGCTGGCGGCTGAACCGCAAGCCCATCGAGTCCACGCTGGTGGCCTGCTTCATGACCCTGGTCATCGTGGTGTGGAGCGTGGCCGCCCTCATCTGGCCGGTGCCCATCATCGCCGGCTTCCTGCCCAACGGCATGGAGCAGCGCCGGACCACCGCCAGCGCCACCGCGGCCACCCCCGCCGCGGTGCCCGCAGGGACCACCGCGGCCGCCGCTGCCGCCGCCGCGGCCGCCGCCGCCGCGGCCGTCACCTCGGGGGTGGCCGCCAAGTGACCCGCCCCGCTCCTCCCGCGTCCGCCCTGTGTCCGCGCGCGGGGGCCTCTCCCGCCGGGAGACTCGGCCGGTGTGCTTCGTGCTACTGTAGTTCTCGTTAGTTCTTCTTCCCGGGATGGGGCCGCCGAGAGGCCCCAGCGTGTTTGCAAAGAAGGTTTGTGCTGCGCTTCCTGTTCCGAAGAGCAGGTGCGAGCTCTTGGACTGAAGGGTGGGGCGCAGCTCCGAGACAGAGGAGGGAGATGGGGCCCCGTCCCCTCTGTTGCATCCCCGTGCCCGCCTCCCTCCCCGCACCCACGTGCCCTATATTCATGGCAGAAAATGACCAAATCCTGTGTATTCGTTTTATATATTTAATAACTGTTTTAAATGAAAGTTTTAGTAAAAAAAAATACAAAACAAAAAGAGATTAAATTGCTATTGCTGTAGTAAGAGAAGCTCTTTGTATCCGAACATAGTTGTATTTGAAATTTGTTGTTTTTTAATTTATTTAAAAGGGAGGGGGGAGGGCACGGGAAGGATTTAACACCGATATGTTGTTACTGCTGAAAATGAACTTTAAGAACATTTTCCAAGTCGATCTATCCAGTGACGTGGCCTGGTGGGCGTTTCTTCTTGTATTTATGTGGTTTTGGTTTTTTTTTTTTTTTGGCTTTTAATACAGACATTTTCCTCCAGAGGTGCGTTTGTAGCTTTTTCTTTATTTGATTTAGGAAAAGGAATCCAGGAATTGGACGATGTTACCCTAAAACGTGAAGGAGGGAATCTCTAAAAAGTTAGAGAAGGGCTGATTCCATCTCTCTTACCTGGTTGGGAGAGGTGGGTTAGGGAAGCCATGCTGCTTGCCCTGATGGGATTGTTTTGCCTGTCACCACACTGGCCCCCAAGGCCCACCCACCTGTCACAATGGCAAATGGGCTTTTAAGAGATACATCTCTTTTACTCACTGTCCCAAGCCCTGCAGAGCACCCCGGAAAGTGTCCAAATGGTAAAATCAGTAGTTCCTCTGGGTCGCATGTCTTTCAGGAAAATGACTCACTTTAAAAGGCATTATAAATTTCTGTTTATATGGATGAACCTTAGCAGATGAACACATTTCAAAAGCTAGTTTTAAAACCTGAGATATTCTTTTGGAATTAGGACTTTTTTAAAAAAGGTAAACTCTTGGAGAATCAATACTTAATGATTACCAGACTTTTTTCATTTTTGGTTTCCATGTTACAGTGTCTGCTATGTAGTAGTTTCCGATTCTTCCCTGATTTTCGGAAGAGTGAATGAAAAGTCCTTGAAGAGACTTAAAAACAATTTTTAAAACCTTCTCAATGACTTTAAAACCTGCTTTCCCTTCCTCCATCTCTTCCCCATTTCTGCATGAATATTGGAGATTGTTCTAGAGCTACAGTTCTCAAAGTGTAGTTCCTGAACCAGAAACGTGGCATCACCCAGGGACTTGTTGGAGAAGCAAAGTTTGGTCTCCCCCCAGAGCATACAGAGTCTGAAACTCTGAGATGAGACCCAGCAATCTGCTTTAAAAAGCCTTCCAAGGGGTTCTGATGCTATTTCCAGTTTGAGAACTGCTGTGTGCTCATGCAAGGGGAACTTCAGGTGTGTACAGCCTCCCCTTATCTTGAGATGTCTCTATTGTGTCAGAGAAACGAGATGCTCTTTTTCATGGGAATCTATCTGAAGGAGAGGCTGGACATTGCCCTGCAGCCTCAGCTGCCCCTCTGTCTCTCTGAGGTCCAGGGACATCTCTGGCAGAGACCTGGCCCCAAGAGGGAAGTGGGTGGGGTTGTGATCTTCCTCCATCTCGGGCTCCAACACTGAAGAAGATTGGTGTAATGAAATCCGTTAGTCTAGCAAGTCACTGCAAATCTTCCTTTGCCGCAAAGCAAGGTAGGTTGTAAACGTCACTATTTTCCAACCCTGTGGTACCTAGCAGGAGAAAATCAACAATTTTGCTTACTTTGATCAATTTTAATATAATTATCACATTTGTAATTCTGGAAGGCACATTATGTATTTTTTTGTGCCACACACACAAGTAATCACCTTCCCTTTTTTTCCAAGTGGAGACTAAGGCTCAGAGAGGTTGAACATTTTGTCTGCAATCACACAAAGCTACACGAGACAGAGCTGTGACTAAACCCAGAATTCCTACCTCCCTGTCCAGTATTTTTTCATCACTAGAAACCCCTTTCCCTGGTAGAACTAGGAGTTAGCTGCTCAAAGTCAGCTCTTCTGTGGACCTACCTCAGCCGCTGTCAGATTTTGTGTAACTACAAATCCAGAGAAAGCAGATAGCGTTAATGTTAAGTGAGACAACACTCGGGTGCTTAATGGAATTTTATATAGTGGGCCCTAATGAATTCCTTTTCAGGGTGGGTTTGAAATGTCAGCGTCTATTACTGCATCTGTCAACATCTAATGTCAACATCTATTCCTAAAGAGAGAGGTTCAGAATTGCCAGTGGAGCCTGCTTGTGTGTGTGTATCACCGATAGACTGGTTAGTTCTAGGAAGGAAGGGCAAAGCCTGTAGATCTTTTTGGTCTTTTCCAGTTAGGATCACCCACTGGGTAGTCAGGTCCTGTCAAGCTCAGACGTGGGGTCTGTGCCTTCTATTCTGCTTGATTCATCTTGGTAGTGAAATGCTTCCAAATGTGTAATATACTAAGGATTAGTCTGTAGTTCTTTGATAGGCAAGGAAGTATGCCACTTTAGTCTGTGTACGTCTGTGCATAGAATTCTCAGATTCTGGTCCATTCATAAAGCTTCCTGGAGATAGCCTGAGTTGCCAGTGATAAAATTAAGGCCCCCAGGATGAATCATCATTCTGTTGTTTTTGCTTCTTCTGAGAGAAAGCTTATCCCTGGGGAGATGTGTACCTACCCTTCAATATCTAGCGCCTGCTATAAGATGCCCTACTGAGCTTTCTACATTCATCATGAGAGCTGCCCTCGGCCCCAGATCTGGGTTACTAGTCTCTTCAGCTGAAGGGAGCCACCAGGCCCAAAGCCACACCCTGTACCTCGGGTACCACAACCAATGACTGACTCAACACAAGGACGTAAAGAGCCATCCCTCTCATGACAACTCAGGACAGTTCTGAAGAATCCCCCAGCACTACCCCTGCTCCATCTTCAGTTCAGGACTGACTCCCCACAGGGATGACTGAAGCGTCCATGGAGACTGCAAGTAGTTGTCCTACTCCCTCTGCCCATCTCTGCCCTTCCATAGGCCTTAATCCAAAGACACTCCCTAGTCAGTCTCTTGCACACTGATTTCTATTCCACAGCCTGCTTCTTGGGGAACCCCACTTGTGACAGGCCTTTTACCGAACAACATGTGGAATTGTTCTAGACATGTGGTCATTAGGCACATACTGGGAGCATACACATAAATGATTATTATTTGCATTCCTTTTGCACAGATCATAATTTTCTATCTTTTCCCTTCCCTCTGGATAGTTCTCTAACAACCACAAATCAGTGATGATATGGGAAATGCCCCCTAATGTCATTAATTGTTTAATGATCACGTTTCCTGGATATACATGTCAAAGGAGAAAGCCTTGTTTCTTTCCATCTCACGTCACCTTATCAGGATACACTGGATGACGCCACAGTAACAAGCAACCCCAACTTCTCAGTAGCTTAGGACAAGAAACTTTTATTTCTGGCTCATCACTGGCACATGTCTGAAGGTGGCAGGGGCTCTGATCCTGGAATCACTAAGGAACCCAGGTTGGGAAGGTGACTCCAACTTGACAGTGTGGCCACTGTCATCTAGGAAGGAGGAAGGAAATTCTGGAGGATCACACACAAGCGATTCAATGCCCCATCCAGGAAGTCATATCCTTTCTGCTCAATGATTAGAATTCATCATGTGGCCCCTCCCATCACAAGGGAGCCAAGGAGTTCATATGTCTAGGTGCCCAGAGGAAGAGGAGAAACTGACATCAGTGGGCAACATTAATGATAACCACAAGGCCCAGCACTGCCATACTTGTGTGATCTACAGGCAACCTGGAAGAATTCCAGGACTTAGTTCAGTGAGTAGGCAAAGGATTCATCCTAGCGGTGCAGGCTCTAAACTCTCCTGTAACACCCATGTCACCTGCCCACACTGAGAGCTACTTGCTGCTCCTGAGGAATTTTACAGACCATCAGCCTGGTAGCTTTCCAAAGTTTGGGGAGGGGACATCCCAAAAGAACTCAACCTGGAAGATTTGGGGGAAAACGCACTCTGGATCCCCACAGCCTAGGAATCTTGCATGATGGAAGAAAGGTTAAAGCCAAAAAGGGGAGAAAGGAATGAAGAGGGCGTCAGAACAGGAATCCCAGCTCTCCTGGCCTAGCCCTTCCTCCAAGTTCATTAACATCAGTGGCAAGAAGAGGGCACGTCTTTGCTCTCTTATTTTCTCCGTTCACTGGGGACAAATATTCTCTATTTCCCAGCTAGAGTAAGAGATTTCAAATTACAAGGACTGGGAGAGTTAGGAGTGGTGTAAATGACATTCAGTCCATGGCTAAGCCTTTTCCCCAGGACATGGGATGAGTGGGAGGCCACTGGTAAGAGGATGGAGATGACAGAGGTTAACTGCCCGAATTCACCCAGGCCACTGGGGCTGGCAGCTCTTGGGTACACCTCATCACAGATGCTCCATGGTGCCTGTATCTGTCTCCCCCCTGATCTCTTGCTGGTAGACTTCCTGTTACCCCACCCCTCCAACCCAGGGTAGCCCTTCTCTATACATTGTTCCTTTGTCTTTGCCTTTCTGGGCTCTACTGAGGCTCTGCTGGGGCATCTCTCCTAGTATAAAACTGGGCTCACTCTGGATAGGCAGTGCCCAGCCACTTCACCACATGTGGGGACTGCGTGTGAGAACAATCTTCACCTGGAACATAGACGTCTTGCTGCACTCAGTGTGGGCAGGCATTTAGCTCCTTGGTGCTTCCTTGCTGGGTCTTTAGGTTTTAGGGCAAAACTGCTTCATGCAGCCTCTCTACACATTAGGTGGCTGTAGATGCCTGAGGTCTCCCAGATCCTCTTCACCAAGTCTCCATTCTTGTCTTCTCACTCTTGGTCTTCTCTGGTTCTTTTTTTTCTTTTTTCTTTTTTGGTGAGAAAGCATGAGTTTATTAAGAAGACAGAAGAGCTCCCAAGTGAGAGGAGGCCCAAAACAGGATTGCCCTCTTCTCTGGCTCTTATCCCAAGGAAAAGTCTCCTACTGGGTGCCATCTCTCAGGCATTTTCCAGAAGCTTACTCCTCTGGTCCTACCATCTCCCATAGCTAACTTCTTACACTTCCAAGCTTTTTCCCGATGCCCTGGCCATCAACTCTGATCCTGGTCAGCTCCTACTATTTTCTCCAAAACCGGTTCTCTATAATGAGCAGGCCCCTAAGCTTTCAGAGTCTTCTGTTTCAGGTATGTCAGCCTCTCTAAGAAGCTGTCCTCTTCTCTGCCCCTTGCTTCCAGCTATCAGGACCACATAAACCTCCGCCCAATAGGTTCATCCTGGTGTGTTTCCTCTCCTAGCCTCAGCATCCTCCAAGCCTGTGCTGACACAGGTGTGAGTGATTTCTGCCACATCCCAGGACAGGCCTAGGCCCTAACATGTTTTCAGGAGGGTGGGAATGTCTTGTAGTTGTCTGAGGACAGGTGGCATGGCTGTGCACTCATGACAGTTAAAGGCCTCTCTCTTCATCTCACCCTTAGCATTTTCCTGGTATTCTTACTACCTGAGTATTCCCAGAACCATCTCCTAAAGTACCAGAGTAAGCTTCTGCAGCACCAACAACCCATTCTTTTGTGTGCTTTCCTAGGCTCAGTGATAAAAATCAAAATTATTGGTATCTTGATAACACTCTGAGGCCTCATTTTGGCTGTGGGTACATCATGCGTCCCAGCAAGCTTTTTTTGGCATTCCAGGAAGTAACCTCCTTCTGGACGCTCCACCAGGACCCCTTTTGTTCTGCAATCAGAGTCTTCGCTGGGCTGCTGAGAAGTTCTATCAGACCTGAGGGTCAGTGAGCATGGGAGGGAAGAAGGCTGCTGACCAGTTCTCCAATCCCCCCAAACACCCCAGGTGGGTTGACCTCCAGACTGCAGGTTGGAGAAACTGATTTAGAACCTGAAAGAGCCCCTCCGGCCCCCTTGTGGTGGCTGTGCTCCAGGCCCCCTGAGCCGCTGCCGTGATCCAGCGATCCATGGTGATGCTCTTGCTCTCTCCCAGAGGACACCGTTTGTGATTTCCAACCTACCTCTAGGACTTTTTGCTACACTAGCCACTCTGGACTTAAAGCATGAGTCACACCATGTAATGATCTAGAACTGCAATCTTGTTATTACAGTACCTTGGAATCTTATTTCAGAATATTATTTGATTATCAGGAGTTCCGTGGTTCAAATTAATTCCATGTAATTATTTGTTCTCTTGGCAAGACAGAGCTGATTTTCTTACTATAGACTTTGACATGACAACCTACCTTACCTCTTGTGTTTCTAGATAACTCCACGGAGGTTAGGGGAGGACTGCACTGGGAAATAGTAGTATTAACAATTATGATTACTGTGTAATCAAAATAATAATTATTATTAATTATTGTTATTTTGGACTGAAGAGGGAAGGATGGATAAGCACGAGAAATAGAAAAAAAAACAGTATATGGGAAGAGAAACAAAAAAGAGAATTAAAACTTCAGTTTCAGGCTGGGCACGGTGGCTCATGCCTATAGTCCCAACACTTTGGGAGACCAAGGTGAGAGGATTGCCTGAGCCCACAGGTTTGAGACCAGCCTGGGCAACTTGGCAAGACATCTCTACAGTAAATCACAAAATTAGCTGTACGTGGTGGCATGTGCCTGTAGTTCCAGCTACTTGGAAGGCTGAGGCAGAAGGATCACCTGAGACCAGCAGGTCAAGGCTGTGGTGGCCACGAGCATGCCACTGTCCTCCATCCTGGGCACAGAGTATGCCTTGATGGTACTCTGACTCAAACACACACACACACACACACACACACACACACACACACACACACACCATCAGCTTCAAGAACAGAAAGATTGCCTGGGTTCAGTGGTTCACATCTGTAATCCCAGCACTTTGAAAGGCCAAGGAAAGAGCATCACTTGAGGCCAGGAGTTTGAGACCAGCCTGGGCAATATAGCAAGACCCTGTCTCTACCAAAAACAAAAAAAATTAAAAATTAAAAATTAGCCAGGCGCAATGGCACATGCCTGTAGTCTCAGTTACTGGGGAGGCTGAAGCCAGAGCATCACTTGAGCTTAGGAGTTCAAGGCTGCATTGAGCTAGAATCATGCCACTCTGCACCCCAGTCTGGGCAACAGGGTGGAGGGGGAGAGAGAATGAATGAATGAATGAGAATGATCCCCTACCTTATCCACCTGCGCGCGTACACACACACACACACACACACACACACACACACACACACACACAAAGACCCAAAGGCTCCCACATAAAGGCACAGGGGAAATGAAGTGGATGGCCTGGAGGCCGAGCTGGAGGCAGGTGAAGGATGGAGAATAGAAAGTGCCTGAGGAGGACCTCCCACGGGAAGGGCTTCAGACAGGAGTTGCACACTGGCAGGTGCCTGTCTGGTGGCTGGGGCAGGTTCTGCTGGCTTCTCTCCTACAGAGCTATCCCCGAGGGACATGTTTCATCATCTCTCCTCTACCCTGAAATAGTTTCCCCCTTCATCCCTAAAGGTTTGGATCACTGAATTTCAGTGTCTCATCCAGCCTGCTCTCAAGTGTTATCCCAAGGCTGTCATCACACCCCTGAGAGGGCATCTGTGTTAGTTAACACCATGCAAGTCCATCAGAGACTGAGAAGGGACACTGCACTCTACAGCATTGTCTTAAGTAGTAGAATGCTTTGCTAAGTTAAAAAGAAGAAGAACACTCATCTTCCTCCTATCCAAAAGTAAGCCCTGCAAACATTTTGGTGCATATAATCCCAGTTTTGTTTTACACTTGTGTTTGGGTCCATGAGCATTTATGTATATTAGACCATGGACTTGTGTTGGGAATAACTTTTATTTCTTTATTAAACCCGTGTTATATCATAGAAAAATTACAAAATATCCTTCAAAAACAAATGAATCAATATCAACAACAATCTCAGCACCCACAAGTAACCATGGCTAATATTTATTGAGAGATATTCAAATGCATATATTGTTCATATTTTTACCCTGGCAGGAACCTGCTTCTCAGCACCCTGTATTCCTCAGTCAGTGACTCTTTGGAGGTCTTCTCCCCTCTCAGAAGGAATAGAGGGCTTCTCACAACAGGTGGTATATGAAGGCTACATTCCTGACACATGGGCCAGACATATGCTACACAGGATATTGAAACCTGTCAAAAGCTAAAGACCCATTGAAAATGGGGGAGGAGGGAGAGGACCTGCTACCTTTCCCATCCCAAGTTTATCATCTCCAGACACATATCAAAGCCAGACCGAACTTTCCGCCTCTCCTGGCAGAAACATTTCTGCTTCTGTTTCAGATGAGGCTGATAAAGAACAGAACACAACTATAGAGGATGAACAATGCGATTCATCTCCTCCAGCCATAACCACAGAGCGGCCTTGTATTTTCCGGGTTTATTTGATGTCTTTGGTGCAAAAATGAATTTTTAGATTCAATAAGCAGAAAGGATATTACTGCTGTATAATATTGCCCAAAGAGCTGCCAAAACATGTGTCTACGTAAAAGCTGCAATCAGATGCCCCCGCTGAAGACAGAACACCCAGAGGTTCACTCAAAGATGGGAAGAAGATCAGGCCAGAGGTGAAGGAATTGCCAAGGACAGGAGTCATCAGTGGGTCAAAATGCATTCAGCACCATTCACGGTGGAAAGTGTCAAGGTATTCGTTAATGGATCTTGTCTTAGAAGTGTCAAGGTATTCGTTAATGGATCTTGACTCTAGAAACCTGAGATGGGGAGTTTCCTGCAAGCCACATATTGGGGGATGATCACAGGAGAAGGGAAGCAAGGAAGGCAGGATGGGGCAGGGGAAGGAGAGGGCTTCAACCTGAGCTCTCGGGAACTTCTGGAGCATGCAGTGTGCCACAGGTGTCCCACCTTGAAGCAAAGGGCTGGTCTTTTGCATTCCCATTTTAGTCCATCATTGGCCACATTCTGGGTAAAGGGGCACATAGCCTCCCTGGCAACTTCCATTTAGAGGGTTCCAGCTCTCTAGAGAGGGAAGTAGCTGGGAGACGTCAGCAGCCTTTACTCACAGTGAGCTGTGAAGGGAGTCTAGATGGGGTGCCCACAGCACTCACCAGAGACCCCATATTTCTCCTGAGTCCCATTTCTATCCATAGTGGGGCAGAGAGAGCTTGGAGGATATGACACTCAGATATGCCTGTGGATGTTTAAACTCCCTATCCAGCTAGAGTGCTAACCTCCAGGCCCTACCAGTCTCAGATGAGTTCTGGCTGAGTGGTCTTGTCTCTGGTGTCCTGCACTAGGACCCACTGAGGTGCAGCTGGCTCTGTTGTGCTGGTCTTCCTTGATGAAGTCAGAAGTCCCTGCCACTTACCTCTGCAAAGTCCTGGCTTCCTGCACTTGTATAAGGGAAGCCCCACAGCATCAGGGAACTTGGAGAGGCCACAAGCAGACTGGTGATGTCATAAGACAGGACTCCAAGATGCCATGAATGAGCTGCTGAGCCATGGACAATACACTCCTCCTCTGAGCCTTGGTTCCTCATCTGCAGAGGAAGGGAGTCAGAGGCCCTCAGTTTTCTGTTCTGGCTTTCCTTCCCCATTTTCCAGGTCCAGTCAGACCACATCAACCACAAACACTTGGATTTCTTCACCAGGTAGACTGAAGCAGAGGCCAAGACCACCATTTTTCTGAGTGATTTGATGGGGGGAAATGCACAAATAAGAAAAGAGAATTTTAAAGATATTATGTTTTTCGCCACCAGATTGTCTAAATTAGCTGTCTGTGTGGCTCTGAAAATCTACAAAATCATTACTATTTTGGATTTTTGGAACCATGGAATAAAGATTTTTTTTTCAGGCCAATGAAGCAAACATGAAATGGGAAAGGTTTCACATTTTGAAAATGACTTTGGCTTTGTCAGCTAACACTGGGCATGGTACTCTAGGGTAGGGTCCCTGCAAGGTAAGGAAGAGGAGAAATTACTATGGATTATGAACCTACTATGTGCCAGGATCTTGACCTTCCAAATCCTCACAGCAATCTTATGAGGGCTGTGACTCCAAAGCCCACAGTAGGGTAGATGGGACTTGACCTCCCTGGGCATAAGGAGAATCTGGAGTTTTGCCATCTTGGTGTCCCAGAGACATGCCCACAAGCAGACCCTGAAAAACTCTGTTGAACTGTATCATGAGCAAGAGTTGTGTAATCCTGTGGTTTCCTTCCAGGCCCCTTCCAGCTCAGGCTCAGAAAGTATTCAGTAGAATTCCTGCTTGGTCCAAATGGCATCCAGGGGTTTTTAAGAGCCCTGACACCTCTGTAGGAACTGGCATTCCTGTTGCCACATGACATTCCCCCAGGTAGGCAACTGCAAGGGAATGGCAGCTGTTCTGGTGGCTTTGTGAAGCCTCGTGTCAGCTTAGAGCACTCAGGGGCAGACACAGGTGTGCCTTCCACACAGGGATGCCACAGAACCAGCCCAGAGAAACAGGCACTCCACACAGCTGTCAACCATGCCCAGGGGAACCCTCTCTTCACCACCTTTCACCCAGGATGCCACAGATCCACCTCCCACCCTTCACACATGGGCCCACTGGCATCGACATGCAGGTAGTCACAGCTGCTCTCCAATGCACTTCCCCGGTGCTGAGAAGAGTTTTTGTGTACAAGGAGGGGAAGCAACAGGGGTTTGGGCATCGCAAACCTGAGTTTGCATGTTGTCTCTGCCATTTCACCTTGCTGGGCTTTACTTTCCTCGTTAGGGAGTTCCTGGGATGGAGGAATCCCATGTCCGCCACCCACCCCCCACTGAAGGAGTAGAACCTTGCTGGGCCCTTGACCCCGCCCTACGGCAGAGCCAGCTGCCCCAAGCCCTACCCGGTGATAAAAAAAAAATCTTTATTCCATGGTTCCAAAAATCCAAAATAGTAATGATTTTGTAGATTTTCAGAGCCACACAGACAGCTAATTTAGACAATCTGGTGGCGAAAAACATAATATCTTTAAAATTCTCTTTTCTTATTTGTGCATTTCCCCCCATCAAATCACTCAGAAAAACATAATCTACCTAGCAGCAGATTAATTATGAAGAACCCCTGGGGCATTCCCTAGCATGTAGGAAGTGCTCAGAGAGTGGACTTTATCATTACTGATATGTGAAAATATCCAGAGTACTTGGTCTTGATCTTTTGGAAGCACCCCCTCTGCCACTGCCTGGATTCTGGTTCACTCTGGGGTATGGGGATGAGGAGGGAGAGTTCTCTTGGGACTTCTGCCTCCCTTCTGACCATCCTGCTGAAATGGAAAGTCTCAGCACCGGGTAGGGCTTGGGGCAGCTGGCTCTGCCGTAGGGCGGGGTCAAGGGCCCAGCAAGGTTCTACTCCTTCAGTGGGGGGTGGGTGGCGGACATGGGATTCCTCCATCCCAGGAACTCCCTAACCCCAACTCATGTGGCTCTCCAAGTCCCTTCTAAATGTAGATCCATGACTGGTCTGACTCTGGGCACAAAGGAGTTCATGTTCATTACGATTCACACCCACATCATTCAGGAGCCTCCACATCACACTAAATTTGCCAGAGAGGTGGCAAAATCCCTGCAGACTCACCTCAGCCTACCAACTGCCTTCAGATTGAAGTCAAAGACCTAGCACCGTTTGACATTTTAGTGTATGGAATGATTCCAGCAGAAAAGTGAAAATCAGGGCCAGCCTGGTAGGTTGAATGTGGTGCCCAGTGAGGCCAGTCTGGCCGTGACACTGGCTAACTGCATTGTAGGACTCAATTTCTTTGCCTGTAAAATAAGAATAATGACAGTACCTCCACCATAGGTATTGTAAAGACTGTAAAGGATAATATACCAAAGGGTTTACTTCCTCTCCACATTCTTTCAGGAACACCGATCCCAGCTGGAGTCCTGGTTCTGCTACTTACTACCTTGTAGCTTTATGGGTACATAGTTTCTGTTTGGGGTAATGAAAACATTTTGGAAACAGAGTGTTGATGGTTTTACAACATTGTGAATGTAATTAATGCCACCAAATTGTACACTTTAAAAGGGTTAAATAATTTAAAACATTAAGACTTGTGTATTAATTCTACCTTAACACAATTTTTTAAATGTTTTAAAATAATAGAAAAGTCTGTGCACAGTGGTTCATGCCTATAATCTTAGCATATTGGGAGGCTACAGCAGGAGGATTGCTTGAGGTCAGGAGTTCAAGACTAGCCTGGACAACATAGCAAGACCCTGTCTCTAAAAAAAAAAATTTGTTTTTAATTAGCTGGGCATGGTGGTACACACCTGTAGTCCTAGCTACATGGGAGGCTAGGTAGGAGGATTATTAGAGCCCAGGAATTTGAGGCTATGATGATCTGTGATCGTGCCACTCCACTCCAGCCTGGGTGACAGAGTTTGACCCTGACTCAAAACAATAATAATGGAAAGGTTTACCTGGCTCCAACTTAGAACCTAAACATGGACCATAAAAGATGAGTTTTGTCGCCTTACCAGTGGAATGACCTGGAAATAGCTCCTGGCCTGCATACTCTGATGTGCAGGCTCCCTGTGGTGGCCTCATCCACACCACCTAGCTCCTGGGCTTCTCTTCTGCTCAGGCTGCAGAATGGCCTCATACAGCATGAAGGAGAAAGCCGGGCTTCTCTTTCCTTTGTTCCCAACGTGAACTGGTGTGTCTTGGTATTCAGGAAAGAGCTGAGCATGCTCTATGCCTGAACATGAGGCAGGCAATGAGATCCTGGGTTTCCTGCCCCAGTGGACCTGAAGCAGGGACCCTGGGTGGGACTGGGAACTAGCAAGAGAGTGACCCTGCCACCTCTTTCTATTCCTACCAATTCCCTCTCCTTTTCTCTCAGGTAACAGTTGTGCAGGAAAAGGAGTGATAAAACCATGCCTCTCTCTCTCCTGCCACTGAGAATTATTGCTTTTGTTCCAGTGAGTCTCAGGGGCTGGAGGCAGCCAGAGGGCTTGGATGGACTTCATTATCGGGCACAGACCCAGGGCAAAAAAACATAAAAGATTCAGCCTTGACATTTTACAGATGGAAAAAAATTTCTGCACAGTCGCAGTGAGGCTCAGAAACAGGATGAAAACTCTTTACAATCCTGGACTGGTGGGAGCAGCAGTACTGCCCATGGGAGGCCAGCACTGGTGTGGTCAGACAAGGCTCTCACATTTCATGAGCTTCAGTTTCCCTATTAGAGGGGACATCACACACCTGCTGTAGGGCTGGTGGCATCTAGCACTCCCATGGCACACAGCCTATCTGGACCTGCTTCTAGGTTCTCAGCTGTGTCGCACTTTGGCAGGGAAGAGGTAAGCTTGATTGAGTCACTGATGTGTACTATTATAAATAGCTATTGTCTACTGAGATGCTACTTGTTCCTCCACTTTGTTATGAGAATTTAAAGTCACACATATGGAAGACTTCGGAGGTACCCTAGCTATCCCCTCCCCTTTAACCCACATGGTAAACTTCCAAATGCCATTGTTTCTAGATCGACCTTAGGACTCTCTCTGGCTGCTGGGACCACTCCGCCCATGTGCCAAATAAGTCAGGGCGCTGAGGAGTGAAGGCACCCTGGGAGTGGCTCTCGATCAGAGCCTGACTCACACCTCTCTCCCCAAGTGGTTTTTCCAGGTTTCACCTCCCAAATAAACTGCTTACATCTGAATCTCTCAAGATCTGCTTCTTGGGAACCCAAAGTGTAATTTCACATATTCTTTACAAGGGATTCAAGGAGAGAGGGACTTTGATCTTTCTTTTTGTAAATAAGAAACTGAGGCTTAGAGACTTCCAGTAACTTTTCTGAGGTTATAAAAACCCTAAGGAACAGGACTTGAATTCTGGCATCTGGCTCCAGGGTCCTAGCCAAGCCAGCAAATGTGCCCAAGACAGTGGTTTGCCAGGGACGTCTGAGGCTCTCTCTCTCTCTCTCTCTCTCTCTCTCTCTCTCTCTCTCTCTTTCTCTCTCTCTCTCTCTCTCTCTCTCTCTCACACACACACACACACACACACACACACACACACACACACACACACACACACAGACACAAGCAGAAAGGGAGGGCACCCATCCCACAGAGTGCCTACCACCAGGTGGTGCCCTTGCCAGGAGGCTCAGGCTAGGCCCACAGAGAATCTAGATATAGGCAACAAATGTCCTCATTAGGTCTGACTGAGCTACTTCGGAGAACCAAGGAGTTTGCCTCCTGCCTTCTGTCTTTCTACAGGAAGGAGTTTGCCTCCTGCCTTTTGTCTTTCTACAGGAAGCTGGAGCCCAGTAGGTACAACCTACCTGAGAAGGAAAATTTCTTGATGCTCCCAGCATTCTGAGATGTCAGAGCAGCACACACACTTGTGCTTCCCCGGCTATTAGCAGTGGGGAGACAAAATGCTCTTTTCTCCAAAGCTGCCAGGAAAGTTGAGTGTTCTAGAAACTCTCTGTGATCACTCAAGGCAGCAAACCAAACTCCATCTGCCTGGTTCAACCTCCTGCCCTGTGGGACATAGGCACCCCTCCTCGGATTGCCTCCTCCCCCGCTTTGCCTTGGTGTGACAGTCTGGGCTGGGACCAGATGAGTCAGGTGCAACAGGACAGTTATTCTGCCCTTCTATTCTGGCCTCTAGTCTTGCCTGTGTTACTTGGAACAGTGGCAGGGAGGGACAGAAACCTGTTCTCTATTCTCTGAAGTGGTTCCAACCCCTGCAAAAGACCCTTGGGACTTGACATCAGCCTCTCCAGGAAACACAGAATGACCACCATGATGTAAAGGAGAGGTCATGCTGTTTTCCTGCCATTAAATTTCTGGCACCCCGATGATATGTCAAAGGCAATGATTCTGGTAAAAAAAAAAGGAAAAATCAACTCTAAATTCCTAAGCCTCTTTTTTTTTTTTTTTTTTTTTTGAGTTGGAGTCTCACTCTGTCGCCCAGACTGGAGTGCAGTGGCCGCTCCTGGCCACCACAGCCTCGACCTGCTGGGTTCCAACGATCCTTCCGCCTCAGCCTTCCAAGTAGCCGGAACTACAGGCTACGGGCGCTACCACGCCCGGCTGATTTTTTGATTTATTGTAGAGATGAGGCTCACTGCCCAGGCGGGTCTCGAACTTTTCCCCTAAACTTATTTTAACATTTAAAAATGTATCCCAGACCGGGCAACATGGCAAGCATCAAGAAATCAAAACATTAAAAATTAGCCAGGCATGGTGTCCTATGCCTGCAGTCCCAGCCCCTCAGGAGACTGAGGCAGAAAGGATCACCTGAGCCCAGGAGGTTGAGGCTGCAGTGATCCATGATCACGTCACTGCACTCCAGCCTGGGCAACAGAATGAGACCCAGACTAAAAAAAAAAAAAGTGTCACTGGTTGTCTTAGTCCAGGTTCCCAGAAGCAGACATCAGGATGAGCTTTGCGTGCAAGTGATTTATGGAGGATGTGCTCTCAGGAAGCCAAGCCAGGGTGCCATCTCAGGCAAAATCCCATGAGAGTGGCTTCAGCCTGTCCTACAGGGGGCTCTGGAGTGTATACTTCAGAACCCCACCCCCACCCCAGTGCACTTAGACAAGTCTTACATGTTCTCACACCCCACCAGTCACTGGTTAAGGCTGTCCTGGGGTATGTAAATTCTCAAGCAATGCCTCCCCCAGTAGCCCAATGATGGACTTCCAAAGAAGAGTTACAGGTGCTAGCTGTTGGAAGTGTGATGGCGACATGCACACACCCCAGTAAAGAGGGATCTGAGGGATCTGGCAAAAACATTAACACTGTCTTGTAAACCTGCCTATTCCATGCAGGGTTTAAGATGGCTTAACAACATTGTGTACAATACAAAAGGATAAAAATTGTGGAAGTTGAGACAATGGAGAAACACAGATAAAAAGTAAATATATCCAGAAGGAGACTTAGCATACTAACATGTTTCTTGCTAAGGGCTGCACTGAGTTTCCTGACAACCAAAACAAAGGTAAATTAACTAAATGCAAGATTGGTGATGCACACAGGATCTATACCCTCTTCCTGGCCCTAAGGTCACAGATTTTCTACACATCAAACCCCTCTATAGGAGAGTCTAAATCAATGTTGTCTGATAGAAATATCTGTGTCCTGGGGATGTAATTTTAAATTGTCTAGTAGCCACATATTAAAAAGTGAAAAGAAACAGGCATGAAAAACCCCACAATGATGGGGGTATGTCAAAAGGACACAGGAGCCAATGGAAAGAGTTCCCAATGTCCAAAGGTTAGTCGACTTAGAGCAACCAAATAGGTAAAATAATATTGGACTACAACCCAAATAATAAAATAAATACACATTTAAATAAAGGATTGAATAAATAATAAATGTTAGCCGGGTTCGGTGGCTCAGCCTGTAATCCCGCACCTTTGGGAGGCTGAGGTGAGTGGATTGCCTGAGCCCGCGGGTTTGAGACCTGCCTGGGCAACTTGGCAAGACCTCATCTCTACAATAAATCAAAAATGAGCCAGGCGTGGTAGAGTGCGTCTGTAATTCCGGCTACTGGGAAGGCTGAGGCGGAAGGATCGCCGGAGCCCAATGGGTCGAGGCTGCAGTGGCCAGGAGCAGCCACTGCACTCCAGTCTGGGTGACGGAGTGAAACTCCAACTCAAAAAAATAAAATACTACTACTACTAATAATAAATGTTTAAACACCTGGGAAAATCTAATTTGTTAACTCATATTTTTGATTTAATGGCGATGAATAGTGTGAATATTTAGAACTGTTAATTAATACCTAGTGGTGGGTATTCTTTTTCACAAACAAAAGTGCCTTAAACATTAAAGAATCTTGTCAACAAATAAGATGCACAATCACATACATGGAAAAAAGACTAGAAGGAAATAAACCAAGGCGTTAACAGTGGTTATTTATGGTTGGTGACATGACAGGATCATTTTTATTTTCTTCATTATAGTGTTTTCTTCCCATTTTCTAGAATGAAATAATGTTATTTTTTCCAAAAAATAATATAAATCTATTATTTTTCTATTATAACTGGAAAATTGAAGTTTTTTTTTTGTTTTTTGGTTTTTTTTGAGTTGGAGTCTCACTCTACCACCCAGACTAGAGTGCAGTGGCCGCTCCCGGCCACCGCAGCCTCGACCTGCTGGGCTCCGGTGATCCTTCTGCCTCAGCCATCCGAGTAGCCGGAATTACAGGCATGTGCTACCACGCCCAGCTGATTTTTTTTTTTTATTTATTGTAGAGATGAGGTCTCACTGCCCAGGCGGGTCTCGAACCTGTGGGCTCAGGCAATCCACTCACCTGTGGGCTCAGGCAATCCACTCACCTCAGCCTCCCAAAGGCGCGGGATTACAGGCTGAGCCACCGAGCCCAGCTTGAAGTATGTTATTATAGAAGTTGTGAGTATCCTGTGATGAGGGTAGAATTTGCTCAGATGTGCAAAACACAACTGTCACTAAGATCCCAATTAGTTCTTGAAGCTCCAGTTCCACTGCAGGCAAGAAAGTTCTTGATTTTGCTGTTTTGGTTTCTTAGCCTCTTCTGGCTTAAAATCATCTTGTTTTGGGCAGTCACATAGTATCTGTGCTTCTCCATCACTGCAAGGGTTTTCTTTCTCCCTCTTCATTCCAAAATGGCAGCAGGATACAGGGAAGCTAACGTATCTTCAAGTTTTGATCTTGGGACACAATTACATGTTGCCTGCACAGAGACTGGAGGCTCTATGGGGATGGAGGCTCTACCTTGTGGTCTCAGCCTCTCCTGGCTCTCAATGTGGCTCCTGATCCCCAAGGCCTGCTTGGGAAAGTAACTTCATTCCTCATTTGGAAACTCCATCCTGTGGCTGGCTCTCTGTTACAAATTTGCCTTCTGCCATGGAGATGTCCTAGTGAACTCACCAGCTAGTACCCTAGCTATTTTTTTAGGTCCCCCTGTGGCACATAGAAACCTCTGGACCCCTCTAAAGCTCATGCAAACTCATACATTACATACCAGGGTTGTTGTATAGGCCCATCCCACTGAGGCACCTCTCTTGGCCATTTCTACCTACGGCTTGGACGCCATGTTGGATGCAGTGTCAGGCTGAACCAAAGACTCTCCTGAGAGATTTGAAGGCTCCTCAGGCTATACCCAGGGAAGTGGGGGCACCAGCCCTCATGACCTTGGGGTCCTCATGACAACTCGGATGTTTCTATCTTCCCTTGCACCTGGGATTTTTATCCTGATGAAATATGCTGCCCATACAACCTGACCCTGGCCTACCTTTTCTTGCCCTGTTTCTCAACTCCTATAAGTCTTAGAATAGCTGTTCTTCTTCCTGTGGGGTAGAAACTTCCTTTCTGTCATGTCTGCAGTCTTCTCTCCTCCATGATTCACTGCATGATCACTCAATTTTTCTGAGCTTTGATTTTTTTTTTTTTTTTTGATATGTAAAAACTCCAGCCTGGAGAGTTTTAAGAAAACCATTTCCCTCTAAAAAGTCTGGCTTTCAAGACTATTGTTTTGCAATGAGATTTTTAAGTCTACTTTGAAACTCAAAACAGAAAAATGGAGCCTTTGATTAATATTGTGTCTACCTTCCTTTTCCTTAAGAGAAATTTGCCTCTGCTTCCTGGACCAGGCTATAAGGGAGGAAATGAATGAATTATGAAGAAAGAAATATACATTAGGTGATATTCAAAACATTATCCCACTTCTTTCTTAAAAGTAAATACAAATGCAAACAAAAGTCAGCACATTTTATGTTAGTCAAATTAGCAAAAAAAATGTTTTAAAATCTTAATATCTAATGCTGGTGAGGATGTATTGACTCAGGCATTGATGAGAATACAAATTCACAAAGGCCATTTGGAAGGTAACTTGGATGAGAATACACATCCCTACAAAGCCCCTCCAGGTAGAATAAATACCCTTGGCAGGAATGGACGCTCCTGGGAAGCAGGCCCTTCCAATACCCATTTTCAGGGTAGACACTCAGGAATGTGCTAGGACTGTTATTTACCACACCTTGCACCTGGTGAGTGGGCAGGTATGTTGCTGGAGTATCCAAAGCAGAGTTGCAGGATGTCCCAGAGTGGGCAGGTCTATGCAAACCTACCCCCCAAATCCAAGCAAGCTGAGAGACCAAAGAAAGAGGCTGCTTGGGTGTGGTAGTTCATGTCTATAATTCCAGCACTTTGGGAGGCTGAGATGGGAGGATTACTTGAGCCCAAGAGGTCGAGTTCAGCATGGGCAACATTGTGAGACATTGTCTCTACAAAAAATTTTAAAAATTAAAAATTAGCAGGGCATGGTGGTGTGTACCTGTAATCCCAGTTACTCATGAGGCTGAGTTGGAAGGATCACGTGATCCCAGGAGCTGAGACTGCAATGAGCTATGATTGTGCTACCGTACTCCAGCCTGGATGACAGAATAAGACCTGGACTCAAAACAAAACAAAACAAAGAAAGAGACTGACATATCCAGTTTCTCAGAAAGAAACATTTAATAAGGACTTACAAGCCAGCCACATCTGCAGTGTCCTGAGCAGTGATAAGACATGGTGGTGCATCCCCATGCCATTACCCCCTAGACCCAGAGCTTATACACCATAGAGACGGGGTGACTCAGAAAGGATGTATAGAACAATTGAAATATGATAACATCAAGGTTTTTTTTTTTTTTAAATCTCAGGGCATGCTTTACAATGAGTACATGCTCTCACACAATGAACAAAAGATAAACTAGAAATCTTAGAGGCCTTCCTGGAACAGGAGTTAATCAGAAGTCAACATGACAGATTAGCATCCAAGATGGAGTTACTTTGACCTCCACAGAGGTGTAGTAATAAGAGAAATAAGCCCCCTCACTCCTCCTGTGAGAATGGCAGAGAGTAGCTTGTGCCTGGCAGAGCCCTTGCCATCACTTGTGGAGGGCTATCCTCATGAGAGACTTGGGGAGCTTTACTTGTGTCTGGAAGTAGGTTGGTCTCCTGCTTTCTATAACCCTTTCCAGACATTTCCATAGCCTTCATCACTTAGGAGATTCTACTTCCTCTACTGATGTCTGTTGCACCTCTCCACTGGCATGACATATCATATACTGCAGTGATATCCTATTACAATGACTTCTTGAGAAGGGCTCTCTCAGCTGCTCCTGGAAAGATTGTCTTTCTATAACCCTAAAACAGATCATCAAAATCTAGAAATGTAACCATAAGGAAAATACTGAAAACTAGGCATATTCCTGCAGTCAAAACAGTTTATTCCACTTCCTGACAAATGGCTGAATCTTTGTCGGCTCAGTAAGAGTTCCCGGAAATGCTTTATCAGTCCCAAAAGATAAGCCAGCACCAGCGGGGATAGCTCCTGGGTCAGATGTGTGTTTTCAGGTATCACTGGGCCACATTTATTTCACATATTCATTGAGAAAGTACCTGTTCACAGAGTATCAGCTTAAACAGTCCTAATCTTTGTGGGTAGATAACCAAGCTGAGACTGAGCTTGGCTTTTTGACAGCCTTGATGAACAGAAAAAGAGTAGGCTGAAGAAGTGAATACTGCTTTTTAAAAATGTAAACACATTGTTCTGCCTTCTTGGAATGAGGAGTTTGAATTTGCCTTTGAAGGAAGTCTGCTTCTTTGAGGAAAAACCTTTTATGGGCATATTAGTCAGGACTTTTCTGATCATTGAGGACCTAAACCCATTTCACAATAATATGGGCCAAAAGGGAAATTTTCTGGATTAAGTCACTAAAACCAAGGAAGTGAGAGCCTAAGGCTGGGCTCCAGGGGAGACAGGAGTGAAGGCTTACTCTGGGCCCTCTCTTGTTCTCCCTCTGCTTCTTGCCTCTGCTGCTCTCAGCTCCTTGGCTTCCTCTACAAGGTCAGAAACAAGCCAAGCTGTCTCCAGTCCTCAGGTTCCCACCTACGCACCTCATCGTCAACCCCTACTTCACCCTGTTCATTTCGGAAGCGATCCAAAGAATGCTCACCTTCCACCTGCTGGTTCTTGTGAGGAATAGAGAAAGGTGAGGTGGCTCCAGCAATAACAGTAGCTGAGGCAGAGGTAAGGTGGGGGATGGATGAAGGGCACATCTTGGTCTCACAGGCTACACAGAACCTTGGGAGCTGAGGTGAGGATCAGGGCTGCCATGGACTGTTGTATAGGCTATACACTGCACAACCCTAGGGGCACCACAAGCTGGTAGAGGCTGAGCTAAACTCTCTGGAAGCAGTGACAGTGCATTGCCCATGCTGAGAGATCAGATCATAGATGAAATAAGTTGCAGACACTTCAGCAGTGGACACAGTGAGAACAGCCCATATCAAAAGATGAGCCAGTTAGGTTCTACCTGAGCCAAGATAATGGGAGACTGCAGAGAAAGATGATCTTACAGAGCTCTCCCCAGCTGTACTCACTTCTGAGAGGCTAGGAAAGATTCCCTCTTGAGAAGGAGGGGCCCCATCAGGGTGCATACAATCTAAATTGGCTGAAAAACACAAGTTATGTGAAAGTCTTTTTGTAAAGTTCTTATTAGGGATCAGAAAAGTGCGGAAATCATAAATGCCCAATGTGATGCTTTTTTTTTTTTTTCCCTGAGTTGGAGTCCCACTCTGTCACCCAAGCTGGAGTGCAGTGGCACACTCACAGCCACCCCAGCGTTGACCTGTTGCGCTCTGGCAATCCTTCCACCTCAGCCTTCCAAGTAGTTGGAACCACAGGCACATACTACCATGTCCGGCTAATTTTTAAATTTATTGTAGAGATGAGGTCTCACCAAGTTGCCCAGGCTGGTCTCTAACCCCTGAGCTCAGGCAATCCCCTCACCTTGGCCTCCCAAAGTACTGGAATTACTGGCTTGAGCCACCACACCTGACCATGATGCAGTTTTATAATAAATTAAACACACTTGTCTAGCCAGCACCCAGACAGAACTTACCACACACAGAGCCCCCTAACTCCCCTTGCAATCACTATCTCATGTCAATTATAGACTTTTCTATATACATGATGTACATCAATGGACGTGTCAGGCAGAGCCAGGGGTGGTGGCACACATGTAATCCCAGTGACTCAGGAGGCTAAGGCTGAAGGATCACTCGATCCCAGGAGTTTGAGACTACAGTGGGCTATGGTCATGCCACTGCATTCCAGCCTGGGCAACAGAGAGAGAAAAAAAAGTGTCAAGCCATGTAGACTAGTTTTTGACAATTACAAATAGAGCTAATGTGCATGCTCTTGTACATTATTTTTGGTAAACACACACACATTTCAGTTCAGTGTATACTGGGGAGTGTATGTCTTAGTCACATGGACTGCATGTGGTCAACTTGAGTAGATACTGCCACGTAGTTGTCCAAATGGTTGTCCCAATTCACTCCCCTACCAACAGTGTAGGAGAGTTACAGTTGTTCCACCTCCTCACCAACATTTGAATCGCCAGCCTTTTAACTTTAGCCATTCTGGTGGATACATGGTGGTAGTTCATTGTGGTTTTATGTTGAGCCCCTTATCATATCTTTATTGGCCATTTAGATACAGGCTTACACTGCATAATGATGTTTTGGTCAACAAGAGACCGCATAAGACGACAGTGGTTCCATGAGTGGTTCCATAATACCATATTTTTACTGTACATTTTCTATGTTTAGATACATAAATATGTATCATTTATCATAATTGCCCATGGTATTCAGCATAGTAACATGCTGTACGGTTTGTAACCTAGGAGTGATAAGCTGTACCATATACCTAGGTGTGTAGTAGGCTATGCTACCTAGGTTTGTATAAGCACACTCTATGGTGTTCACATGTAACTGAGGATCTCAGTCTTAAAATGTATTTTAAAGTCCCCTCCCCCCCCCCGCTTTTTTTTTGAGAAAGCAAGATTTATTGAGAGGACAGAAAAGCTCCCAGAGCAGAAGATGACCCAAGGCGGTTGCCCTTTCCTCTTTCTTAACCTTAAGTCTTGAAACATGTTTTAGAAACTTCTTTTCACCATGCACACTTATCTGACCATATGCTTGCTTAGAAATTCCAGGACTAATCTTAAAATAGTCTGACTGCAGGGCCATCCCACCTGGGGGAAATCACAATATGATTGATCTATAACCTGACTGTAGCTGAGAGAACACCAATCACACCTCTGGGAGGACCACCACCCAAGACATACCCTGTGCCACACTCACGTTTCCCATACCAAGTTTCCCTTTTAAACGCTTGCACTCAGCCTGAAAAGCTGAAATAGTTACTTTAAAGCATGAGCCTGGCCATTTCTCCATCTGCCTGCTTTTGGAATGAAATCACTTTTCTTTCATTTCATCTTCTACTTGTTTATTTCGGCGTACAAGTGACAAGTGGCTAAGCTTGCGCTGGTTACACACACAATGACAAAATCACCTAATAGCACATTTCTCAGAATATAGCCACATCGTTAAGTGATGCATGATTGTATCCTTTTTTGTGAAGTGCCAGTTCCAGTCATTGCCCACTTCTCTGCTGAGCTGTTGATGTTGCCTATTAAGACATGGGGGTTCTTTAAGTATTTTGAATTCTCTGTGGAATGTATTTATCACTAATATCTTCTTTTAGTCTGTGACTTCCTTTTCACATTCTTGTCTTCTGCTGGTCAGAAGTTCTTAAATTTAATGTAGACAAATCTACCAAAGTGCTTTTTGTATTATATTTAAGTAATCGTTGCCTGTTCCAGAGACTGCTCATTTTAAAGGCAACTTTAAGTAGAAAGAAATAAAGTTTCAAAGTAAGATGAATCACTTAGAGAAAAAATTTTAAGCAACATTTTTAATGTATATACAAATTGTAATGTGAAAATTGCAACTCAAAACATATATTTTAGACTTAATTCAATTCTGAAAATAAAGTTTACGGTTGGCTTTTATTTTTTAAAAATTAATCGCGGAATATTAGGGTGCCAAGAGTCTGGAAATTTTTAACTTTCGTCGATTTGATTTAGATCAACAAAGTCTCACTGAATTCCCCTCTGTGTCATGCTCTCTGCAGAAATTAGTTGTGTGAGATAAATGAGAAATGACCACATTGCTCAGGGCCTAGAAGGGAAGAGGGTATTGTGCCCAAGTTATCTCTCTTTTGTTTGTTTTTTTTAAAGAGAAGGGTCTCACTCAGTTGCCAGGCTAGAGTGCAGTGGCGTGATCATAGTTCACTGTAGCCTTGATCTGTGCTCAAGTGATCCTCCTCCCTCAGCCTCCCAACAGCTAGCTAGGTGTACAGACATGCCACCATGCTCGGTTAATTTCCCCAAGTCATATTGATGCTGCTAAGATGGAAGTGTGTCCTGGGTACTTGCTCTCCCGAAGAGAAGGGTGCATCCACTTGAGAGAGAAGGACTCCAGAAGAAGAGAGATACTTGAGAACTGGGTCTTAAATGGCTGTGGGCGATTTCTTAGGTGGATATGATGGAAGGCATTTTATTACAGGGAGAGGGAACAGGTGATCCGTGGTGTGAGCTTATTAGGACCTAGACTAGAATAAGGCCATTTACAGCCTGCCTTACCAGACTTCTATGTGCCTCAGGGACCCAGACTCCACAACAAAACCCCCAAACATCCCCTTTCTTAACCTGCATGGCAGCAGGTGGGAAATGCCAGATCTTAGATTCAAGAACCAGAGTCAGAATGCTGGGCAGGCTGTATCTCCCCGCTGAGTGGCATCTTGTTGCCTGTATCTGCTCTTTGCAGGAGTAGGTGATTTTTCAACTCACCTGGAAGAGGTCGCCTTGCAGAAAAATTGGTTTGTAAAGTCCATCCAAAAAAGGGAAGTTGTAAAGAAAGTCTTCCTTTGCTGAACTTCCTAAAGTGATGATTACTGTGCAATATGACCTACCCTTTATTGTAACCATGTTTTTATTTTAAACACTGGGCTTCTTGGCATAATGTACATCTGGCAAAAGAATCAAATTTTAGACTGGTTGTAAAAGGGAAAAAAAGAAGCTCATTAATGATGCTGAATAGTTCAGAGGGACCAAAAAGAGAATGCACTTGGTTAAGCACCAATGGTGTCTGAGGCTATTCTAAACATTCTACTCATTGTATCTGATTTTCCTTTGACACAAAGGTAGGTTATAATAATCCTCATTTTACAGTTTCCATGAGCACACAGCGCTTCAGGAAGGTTAAATGACTTTCCCAAGCTCAGCAGGCTGGATGGTAAAAAAGCCAGAATTCACATGTAGGTCTGAGTCTGACCTCCCCTGGTTAGAATTATAGCAAAGAAACCAATGTGCATAATATATGTGGGGCCTGGTTATTTCACTGCCACATTAAAAAGGACAAATGCGCCAGGGAGAAGAGGGGCATCTGGTGATGAAGTGCCCTAAGGATGGCAAACTGCATTTGACTTCAGGGGAACGAGGCCAGAGGCCATCGCAGGAGCAGGTTCCTGCTGAAGAGAGACTCCTTGCTTCCCCGGGAGCCCACCCTTCTTGACTCACACACGAGTCTTCTGCTATCCTTTCTCCAAGTGTTCCCATCTTAACCTGTCCTTTTAGATTATTTTCCAGGCTTCTAAATAGGCTCTCTTTTCTGTTGATTAAAAAAAAATTAAGGTTTTGAGTCTAAGCCTGTTACATATGATTATCCTTAACTGGAAGATGATTGGTGATGATTCACTTATTGGCGATGTGGGAGTGTCCTTATGTGCCTGCAGGCTGGGAAAATACTCCCTGAGAGTGTTTCCTTGTCTAGTCCATTCTTCTTCTTGGCGTTCCTCCCACCCCCCACCTTACACTCCGCTCACTCTGTCCTTCCTGTCTGCCCACCCCCAGTGTAATTAAGGATCTTGACGTTCAGAGAACTCAGGGATGTTTCAATCTGCTGTCCCAGAGCTGCCTGCATCTTAGTCAGAGTGTTCTGATGAATTTCTGCACTCATGAGAGCTGTTAGCTCAGTGCCTTTTTAGGAAAGGATCACCCAGCAGCAGAGCGGGAGAGGTTTTTGTCAGAATATTAAACAGAAGTTGGGAGAAGATGAGCCAACATCATTGAGGGGCTGGGTTAAGGGAAGAGTGGAGATTAAAACAGGTAGAAAAGGTGGCTGGATGCTGGGCAGGAAGGAACATAGTCCTAGAGTTTTTTAAAGAAGCCAGTCTTGGAGAAAGGCTTGGAAGAATTATTTTCTCCTGCATAGAAAAAGTGGTTAGGGTTTTATTTTCCAAAGATGGATGCGACTATGGATTTCACAGGCTCTTCTACAACTTTACCACTTGCCAAGAGGTGGAGCTAATTTCCCACCCTTGAAGTTGAGTGGGCTTTCGTGACAGGTGGTATACCGTCAAAGTGACTTCAGAGTCTTGACTGTAGAAGGGGACTCAAATTCCACTTTGCTCCCTGTGATCCTCACTCATGAAGCCTGGAGCCCGATGTAAGCATATGGACTGCCCCAAGGCCACTAGTCTGTGAGGAAGCTCAAACCAATCCACATGGAGAAGCCACACAGAGGCCCTGAAACCACACGAAGAGGCAGAGGTGCCAGCCAGCTACCCACTGCTTTAGCCTGGCTCTCCAAGCTTCAGCCACTGTCTGAGAACTCCTTACCTACAGTTACCTACAGAAATCATGAGAGATCACAAAACAATGATTGTTGCAAGACATTAAATTGTGGGGTGATTGTTTACGTAGCACTAGTTAGAGGAGAATGGGGGTATTAGCCAAGTATGTATTAGGCGAGAAAATGAAGTAGAGGGTTGAAGCCATCACAAATCGTTTAAAGAAAGAAACATGTCTGCCTGCCTTTTCTGGATTCTTCATGCCAAAGGATTGTGAATTAAATTTATAGCACCCTCATCAGCCTATGGCTTCAAAATGATGCCCTCCTTAAAATCAGATGAGTAAGACCCAAGCCCCATCCGCTTGAGCACTGTGGTTCAACCTGCTATTTCTAGGAGCCCCGTAGCAGTGTCCTCTTGGATCTGCTGCAGTTTCTACTCCTCTGCCTCACTTCCTGCCCTAGCTCCCACTCCTCCTGCCAGGACCACTGCCCATAAGGCTATTTGGTGATGTTTTCCCACTGCCATGCCATCAGTGGTTCTGGTGCTCAGGCCAGGAGCCAGCCCTGCCCACAGCTAGTGCTTCCACTGTGCTCCCTCAACCCTAAAGCAGTTGTACTTGGGCCCAGAGTCTCAAAAAGTCTCACCTGAGCAGCTTCAGTCTCTAATCCCTTTCTCCATCATGGCTCAAAGAACAGGTGGCAGAACATCCCTCTGGTGCGTCCTCTGTCTCCTCCAGCTCATCTTCCAAATAAAACTCACCCCTCACTGCAGATCAGAAGATCTATTGGATGCAGAGAGATGCTGGGGGTGAGTGGGTAGAGAAGGTGGTGAGCGTTTTTTACACATCGGGATCCTGAGCACCAAAAGTGCTCTCCTAATGGAAATCATCTCAACCAAGAGCTCATCCCCACAGTACACATTTGACTTTTGAGGAGTCAGAAATTAAGGAACAGACTTTTTTTTTTTTTAGTTGGAGTCTCACTCCATCACCCAGGCTGGAGTGCAGTGACACACTCACAGCCACCCCAGCGTCAACCTGCTGAACTCCAGCGATTCTTCTGCCTCAGCCTTCCAAGTAGCAGAACTACAGGCGCATGATACCACACTTGGCTAATTTTTAAAATTTATTTATTGTAGAGACGAGGTCTTGCCAAGTTGCCCAGGCTGGTCTTGAACCCACAGGTTCAGGTAATCCACTTGCCTCAGCCTCCCAAAATGTTGGGATTATAGGCAGAGCCACTGAGCCCAGTCAGAAAAGGCTATTTAAATTGCATCAAGCCGGGCTCGGTGGCTCAGCCTGTAATCCCAGCACTTTGGGAGGCTGAGGTGAGTGAATTGCCTGAGCCCGCGGGTTTGAGACCCACCTGGGCAACTTGGCGAGACTTCATCTCTACAAGAAATCAAAAATTAGCCAGGCGTGGTAGCGCGCGCCTGTAGTTCCAGCTACTTGGAAGGCTGAGGTGGAAGGATCGCCGGAGCCCAGCAGGTCGAGGCTGCGGTGACAGGGAGCGGCCACTGCACTCCAGTCTGGGTGACAGAGTGAGACTCCAACTCAAAAAATAAAAAATAATAAATAAATAAATTGCATTTCAGAGAAACGAGGGTGAGAAAATGGAGATACAAAACCAGCTGGCAATACAATTCTTTCAGTTATGGAATCTTTCCCAGTGGGTTTTGTAGGAGCATTATTGCAAGTTTCATTACAGACTTGAGCAGACACTGGTGCCATTATGGAAACATATTACAACACAGGGTTATTTGCAAGCCACTTTGCTTTGAAAATGCATTTAAATTATGTCTTGCAGACTGAGATGACTTTACATCATAGACCTGAAATCCACTAAGAGCTGGTTATCCTAGCATCCTGGTCTACATGATTAGTGGGATACATTAACAAGAGGGTATATCCATCAGGGCACTGGAAGTCTGAAAGGATGACTGTGGTTGTATGGAACATTTTTATAAGCATACAGAACAGAATCTGAACTGAACCCTGCAGCTGTTTCCTTACTTGGCATCTCTAGACAAGACACTAAGGGTGAGGAAATTATTTTTTGAGACCTTATGAAAATTAAAGACGTAAAAAAGAAATGAAAAGCAAAGACATAGCTTTAAAGAGTCTGAGACAAGGAAAACAATGTTCCGTATTAGAGAAGTTGATGCAAGAGAAGTTAGAGTGGAAATGCTGAAGCAGAAGCCACGATGGTCACAGATTGCAAATGGCACCTCATCAAAGAATCTCCCAAAGTGAGAAACAGCACATTCAAAACAGCATATATGCATGGCCACTGCAGAAATACTTGCCCCAGCTACATGTTCTGAGGTCCCCCTGCCCCAGGAAATAACCAACATACCTATGACTAACAGCAAGTACTTCACCCCTGGAATAGACAGCCTTTAGACCCACCATCTCTTTCCTTTTGTCCGGAAACTGATGCCCTCCTCTGGTCCATGCCTCCTTTCCTCTGTCTCTACTACTTGAGGAGGATCAGTTTACTCGGTCTCACTGTGGTAGATACATGGCTGCTACCCGGCCACTCATCCGGTAAGACCCCAGTTTTGTTCTGTATCTACCTTCCTCCGTGGCAGTTCTATGATATATAGGGGATGACAATGGGCTCATCCCCAAAGGGTGGATTCTAATTAGTGTAAGCAGATGTTAGTGGCGTAACCCTTGCCTGTGATCGGATTAGGCAGGAACATATGATAATATTCTGGCCAATGAGATATGATTGGAAGCTTATAGAGAGCTTTTGGGAACCATTCTTTACTGATAAAAATTAATAGACATAGAGCTTGAAGACAGAGAGAAACAAAACAAAACAAAACAAAAGTCTGTAAAAAAGATTAGGAATTGGAATGTACAGAAACTATGGTGAAAACTCTGAACTTACCTGAAGTAGATTTACTTCAGAGCATGTTTAAGTCAAATTGACTAAATCTTCCAAGGGACAGGAAGGCCCCCAAATGGCATTCAGATGACATACATCCCTGAGTTAAGCAATGTGCCCAGAATGCCACAATTAGTAAGTGATGAGCTGGGATCCCAAGCCTATGCTGACTCAGATCCACCAAAGTAAAGAAAAACATTTTAAAGCTTATTTTTCTTAATTACTGGTATTGCCATAACATTGTCTTCTATTGTCATTATGACTTTTCAATAATCCAGCTACACTCATCATTCTTTCATCCATACTAATCAAGAGTCTATTGTTTGCAAAAGATATTCAAGGTTGGGTTTTGGTTTTCAGATCCTGACATTCCTTTCTTCTACCCCTGGGATTTCTCACCAAAGGAACTGTACTCACAAGGAATGAGAACCAAATGGGAAATAAAGTACTGCTGTATAAATACAGAGGAAGAACCTAGCAACTAGGGTGACCATATGCCCTGGTTTGCCTGGAACATGCCCAATTGTGCCTATTTTTTCAGTGTCTATATTATAACCCTCACTTCCATCCCCCTTACCTTTACTTCAAGATGTTGAGTTTGGATAATGAATTTTATGGGGTCCTTCCTGAGAAGCTCAGTGCAGAACTCTGGTACAAGCTGGTTTGAAGAAGGTAGTTGAGGTAGGAAACCTAAGTGGCTGCTTGATTCTCATTCTCCGACTCAACTCCTCATAAGTCTCAAATACCTGACTCTGCAACCTCCAATCTTCAGTGGAGAAAGTAGAGTAGAGGCCGGGTGCAGTGGCTCAAGCCTGTAATCCCAGTACTTTGGGAGACCAAGGCAAGAGGTTCAAGACCAGCCTGGGCAAATTGGCAAGACCTTGCCTCTACAATGAATCAAAAAATAAGCAAGGTGTGGTAGCATGCGCCTGTGGTCCAGCTAAAGGCTGAGGCAGAAGGATCACCTGAGTCCAGTAGGTGGAGGCTGCGGTGGCTGTGAGCATGCCACTGCACTCCAACCTGGGTGACAGAATGAGACTTCAATTAAAAAAAAAAAAAAGAAAGTAGAATAGAAAGAAAGGCAGGCCTTGCAAGGTGTGTGTGCTGCATGGAACAGAAAGTGAAAGAGAAAAGAACGGCAGGGCCTGCTCCAAGAAAACAGGTTTTGCTTTAGTCATGTCAATCACGTGTGGATGGGAAAGGCAAGAGGAAACTCATAAGTGTGCCCTCAACTCTAACACACAGTGATCTGACCCACCAGGAAAATGTCTCAGGATCTGACCACTCCTATTATCAATTCTTCCTCCCTTGGGAGAAGCTAGATGGTGGGGAAGGAGGCAGCTAAGAAGGCCCCTCTCCCTATAACTCGTTATACTAACATATAATAGACACTATTTTAATGTATAATTATAATATATAACAGAAATGTTTTGTACTGAGTGGGTCTAAGCAAACCTACCCCTCAAAGTCCAAGGAAACTGAGAGGCCAAAGAAAGAGGCTAACATAATTCAGTTTCTCTGAAAGAAGCATTTAATAGGGAATTACCAACAGAAGCCATGTCTGTGTCTTGGGTGGTGGTGAGACAGGGTGGTAGATCCATCCCTACCCCACTGCCCTCCAAACCCAGGGCTTATCGATCTTCCAAAGGAGTGTGTTATGCTAGGGCACTTGAAAGGAAAGGCAAGAATGCTGTGAATCTGCCTAAGGGCAGCATTCATGGTGAAGGTTGTTCGACCTTAGGGCAGGATTCACATAAATACATGCTCTTACACGAGGAACAGTACATAAAATAAAAACCATAGAGGACTTCCCAGAACTGAGGTTAATCAGAAGTCAGTGTGGCAGCTTAGCATCCAAGATAGAGTTGCTTTAGCCTCCACGAGGATATAACAGTATCCTGCCAGGGTGCCTTCAGACTTGAATAAGACAGATTCAAGAGCACTAGGAGCACCTACGGTGTGGCCATAAAGTCTGAAGACGTAGGACTTATTTTATTTTTTTTTACAGGCTGAAAAGCTCTTGAATGATGCTATCTACATTCGGCTATGCCACCTGCCTTTACGGACACTATGTAGTTTAGTGGAGGAGGGAAGGCATGCATACAATGCCCACAGTGCAAAATAAAAAGTGGTAAAAGACATAAAAGTCTTTTACAGATGTTGCTACAGGTACTTAGAAAAGGAGATTTCTGACTTGGCAAATCTGGGGCGATTTCATGGAGGAAGGAGAGGTCAAGTGAGACTTTAAAGAGGAGATGGGGTTTCCGTGTGTGGAAGTAAAAGGTATTTACTCCAGAAAGAGTGTTTTGGTAGCAAGGGGGAAAAAAAGAGATAAAACTCAGACCATTTCAAAGAAAAGAGTTTTTCTAGAGGAAAATACATGGACTAAACTGAAAATAGGCAACTTGGTAACTGAAACAATTCCAGGGGCCTGACTTTCCCTTGATGAATTTGTTCTTCCTTTTGCAGGTTTTTAATTTTCCTCTCTGCTCCCACTCTGCCATAGAGTATAGATTTGTTTTTAGCCAACACAGACCATGGACTATGAGCCAGCTACTGTTCTAAAGACTTTAAACAAAATTAACCCATGTAACCCTCCAAGGTAGGTATTGTTGTCACCCCTCAATTTATATATGAGAAATGGGTGCAGAAAGGTTAAATGACTTGGCAAGGATGTACAGCCTGTTGGAAGGCCAGGATGTGACACCAGGCAGTCCAGGTCCAAGGTGCTGTTTACACCCACTGGCTCTGCTGCCTTCTGCTGGGTCCAGCGACAGCTGAAATAGCCTGGTCCATAGCCCAGGATATGGTCTGATAGCAAAATCACCTCCCAGATGTAATGGTCACTAGCTGTGCTAATCGGATTTCCTAGTTCTTGCTATGGGCAGAAAAGGCCAGTCACTAGAGAGAAGAGAGGAGAACAGACTCATGGCAAGTACCCAGTTCTGGAGTGGAGAGTCCCCAGGTCCTCCTGCTGGGGAGGTATTCTATACTGGTCTGTCCTTAGTAGTCCTAGTTCTATGGTTTTCCAGGACTGGAGCTGAGGTTTCCCTGGCTTTCTAAGCATGTAAATCCTTGTAATAACTGTACTCACTCTTAGTTGAGGTAGTTTGAAGGAGTTTATTTTCTTGGGATCCAGAGACCACCACTTCTACTCACCACTCTGTAGAGCCCAGAAGGACTGCTAGGCTGGACACAGAGGCTCACACCTGTAATTCCAAAACTTTGGGAGGTTGAGATGAAAGAATCACTTGAGACCAGAAGTTTGAGAACAGGCTGGGCAACATAGGAAGACCCCCCCACCACTAGCACCCCCTAGCTCTACAAAAGAATGCTTTTTGAAAAAAAAAATAGGTGGGCATTGTGGCACACACCTATAGTCTCAGCTACCTGGGAGGCTGAAGCAGGAGGATGGATTAAGCCTAGGAGTTTGAGGCTGTAGTGATCTATGATTGAGTCACTGCACTACAGTCTGGGTAACAGCCACACATGCTTTGAAGTGAGAAAATAACAGGTAAAGGACAAGTAATCATCAGTTCAGACTATGAAAGCCAAAGTGCTTCCTCAGTAGTACTTAAAGAAACCCTCAACTCTTGTAGCCATAGGGCGGATCAAGCTGAGAAGCAGACTTAAGACCTCATTGTAAGAGTAGCAGCACTTCAGAGAATTGATTTCTCAACCAGTCAGAACCAGAGACTTTAACCAGACTCAGCAGAAGTGCCATCACCCAATGGTGGGAAAGCTGTTCACACCTCCCAGAAGGGAGACTGACTATGGGACAGCAAATGACTATGAAGCCAGAACTGCCCATTGTGAGCTGGGTAAAGTCAGACTCACCAATTCATAAGGTGAGCAGGCCCAGCAGAAGTTTTTCAAAAGATGGAAGTAAGGCTGAGGGGGAAGGATCGCCGGAGCCCAGCAGGTCGAGGCTGCGGTGGCTGGGAGTGGCCACTGCACTCCAGTCTGGGTGACAGAGTGAGACTCCAGCTCAAAAAAAAAAAAAAAAAAGATGGAAGTAGAAGGTGCAGGATCAGGCATAAACAGGCCAGAGGGCACAAGTGAACTGCATGATGGGGTGGCAGACCCATGTCACCCAACACTGTTCCATCAGTATCTCTCTCTCTCTCTCTCAGCTCACCCCTTGGGCCCCATGAGGGGTCCCTGTGACCAGATGACAGACAAGGAAAGAGTCTGAGATTGGTTCATATATGAGTTGGCTTAATATGGGGGTACCAGCTTAAATGGCCTGCTGCTGTACCACAACCTCACACTGGGGGGACCCTGAAAGGCAGCCAGGCAAGGAAATGATCCTAACGGGCAGGGCTTTGAGTACAGTGCCCTTTATGTGAAACAATATGAGTACGTCCACTTTATGTGGAAAGAGAGTGAACGAGATAAGAAAATACACAAATGCATGGCCAGTGAAGAACGGCCAAGCTGGTTGATGAGGGGCACAGACTAACAAGATTGAAAGATCAGGGACCAGAAAGTCTAGGGAAGAGGCATACAGTGCACCTATGGGAAGAGGCACAAATTGTGAAGATCTCTCTGTTGCGTGTTAACACCCATCAGAGAATATCTGCTGCAGAAGAGGCACTAAATAACTACACACACAGGATGACTCCAACAGTAGACATCAGTCTCTGCCGCTGATCACCCAGTGTTTGCAGAGTAGGCTCATAAACAGAATAATCATGGTGGCAAAAGTGACATCTATGTATGGACTGATAGTGTGGGTTTCCACTTACTGAGGCTCATCTAGCTCTTGACGCTGCTCAGTGGCCTACCTACCAGCAAGAGAGACCAACTCTGAGACCCGGATATGGTATTATCCTTCAAGGGGACCAAATTGCCACTGGGCAGGAAGTTAGTTACCCTGGAAAAGCAGTGATTCATCTTGTCCGGGATTGACACACTTTCCAGAAATGTGTTTTCCTTGCCCACCTAAAAAGCCTCAGCAAGAACCACAGCTACAAACAGCCTTTGAAAATGTCCATTGCAGGAAGCCTGGGAAGGAAGCACCAGCATGTTTCAAGGGAGTGTTCTTAGGGGTGTAGGCGGGGAGGAGATAAAAAGGAAGCCAAGAGTTAAGAATCCAGAAGATCTTAATGCCAGAAAGACATAAACTTGAAAGACATAAACTCTGATAGAAGGTTAGGATGTTTTGTTTGACCCTTTCTGGAACTTAAGCCAAGATTGTGCTTAAGCCAAGATTGTGCTTATTAACAGCTCTTTTGAGGTAAGACAGATGTTTTCCTTGCTTCTCTGAATATTTTAGGCCAAGGCATTTTGAATCAGCCCAATATGTGTGTCAATGCTCTATTTCGAATTATTCATGAAGACCTGGTCTTTATGCAGCGAGTAATTAAGGTAATTTTTAACTATATTTCAAGGAGATGTAAATAAAAAAGTACTCAGTGCACAGTTATATATACATACGTATAGTGCTCATAGAAATAAGTATAAGCCGGGCTCGGTGGCTCAGCCTGTAATCCCGCGCCTTTGGGAGGCTGAGGTGAGTGGATTGCCTGAGCCCGCGGGTTCGAGACCCGCCTGGGCAGCGAGACCTCATTTCTACAATAAATCAAAAAATCAGCCGGGCGTGGTAGCGCGCGCCTGTAGTTCCAGCTACTTGGAAGGCTGAGGCGGAAGGATCGCCGGAGCCCAGCAGGTCGAGGCTGCGGTGGCCGGGAGCGGCCACTGCACTCCAGTCTGGGCGACAGAGTGAGACTCCAACTCAAAAAAAAAAAAAAGAAATAAGTATAAAAAAACATACCTAGGAAGGATTGAAACTAACTTTGGAATAGTGGTCACCTCTGGACCAGCAGGGAGAGAAATGTGTCTATGTGTTTTACTTATTTCTGAAATAAAATAACAGTATCTGGAGTAACTGCAGCGTGTTCACTTCTGTTCAAACTGAATAACTGGTACAGAACTTTCTGTATACTTGAAATATTTCATAATTTAAAATGTCTTCTTTTAAAATGCTTAAACTTGCAGATGGAAATCTTTAGATTCAAAGAGACTTTCTCAAGGGCAGGATGTAGTAAGACCCTTACTGAGGATGCCTTTCTGTGGACAATAGATGCAGGGGAGTTGCCTATAGCACCTAGAGTAGTCTCTCTTTAATGCAGCATGACCACATTATTTTCCTGCCTTAAATCCTTCCATGGCTCCCCACTGAACTCAAGATAAGCTGATATGCCTTTGGCCCGGCAAACACAATCCTTGAGGATGATTCCCCAAACCTCGGGAAGGTCATCTCTCCCCACTCTCCCAAGTGTGCCACATGCCCCCCTCGGAGATCGAATTCCCTGGACTTCCTGACCTGCCCTTGCTCTGGCTCATCTCTGAAACTGGCACATGTTGCTTTGACTCTCCAGCCTCACCATCACTGCCCAAATATCTCTCTTCATCCTTCAGCTTAGATGTCACCTCTTCTAGGAAGCCTTTCCAGCTAGAGCTTTAAGGCTGCTTATCTGACCACCAAACATCCATTCACCCTCCTTCCAATCACACTGGAAAACTACGCACTTCACCCTGGCTTGGGTCCATTTGCCGAAGCAAGGCTGAGACCAGCCCCACTCTACAGATGCAGTGTGGTCTGAGTCCTGGGTTCCCTTGATACACAGTGATGGCTTCAGGAACTGAAGACAAGAAAACTCAAGATGACTTTAGCTGGGTCAGGACAGCTACTGGATTTCGAGCTGAGAGACATGGGAGACCACTACAGCCTTCTAGCAATCCCAGGAGAGAGCCCAGCTGAGAGTAGAGCAAATACAAAGGGAAGAAAAACAAGTCCTGGCGGTGTTCAATCCCTGACAAAAGTGCACCCAAAGATGGTCTACCCTGGAATTTTTGTGTTATTCAAGACAATTATTCCGAGTACTCACACCTGTGCTCTCCTTTTCCTCACACATTTAGTTGGGTTTTCTGTCCCTTGCCACCAAGAAAGGTTAAACAGGTAAACCTACCATCCCACTTCCCCACTGACACAGGGTTACCCAGGCCCTTCGTGTGGTTCCCTGGGAGTAGCGCCATGTTTTTTGTTTTCCTAAAATGAAATGAAATGAAACGTGACTCTAACTCCCTCTACCTGGAGGATGTGCTATGTCAATAATTTCTATACTTCCTTTGGATTCTACCAAAATTTCAGAGTGTGTATTGTACCAGGCAGATAGGGGGATGGCTAATCTTGGTCCCTGGTGGGCACCAACATTACCATGGCTCCTTGTGTTACCTGAGCCTATTGTCAAGCTTGTCGGGCCATCCCCATCCTGGCTCCACTGCTGCTGGTGACCAGACATGCCCATCACAGCCAGTCTGCATGGGGAGCCCTGCACAGGGACCTGCCCCCCATGCTGCCAGGTCCTCCACACTCAGTGCCCAGCCTCATAGCCATCCTGCAACCAGCTCCCTCATGCCCAGCTTGGGCCATGCCCCAATTCCTTCTCCAGCACGCATAAGCTCCTGCCCTTCGGACACCATCAGACGTCATCTCACTCCTTGAAGGGAAAGAAGGCCTGAGACAGGCTCCTCACCAACTGGACCCTGAAGCTGAGAGAGGCTAATGGTGTGTCTGTGTGATAGAGGTAGATTTTTTTTTTGAAGACGAAATTCACATAACATAAAATTAGCCATTTTTAAATGAACAACTCAGTGACTATGAGTTGTGTGACCCACAATGTTGTACAACCATCACTTCCATCCACTTCCAAACTTCTTCTTCTCTCCAAAAGAGTTCTTTTACATAGTAAACATTTACCCTTCCACCTCTCCTCCCCCAGTCCTGAAATCACCAATCTGCTTTCTGTCTATGGAATTGCCTGTTTCATTAAAATGGAATCATATAATATGTGGTCTTTTGCTTCTGACTTCTTTCACTTAACATGTTTTTGAGATTTATTCATATGATAGCATATGTCAGAACTTCATTTTTTTCCTTTCTTTTTTTGAATCAGGATCTCTAATGCCCAGAATGGAGTGCTGTGGCATGATCATGGTTCATCACACCTAGACCTCCTGGGCTCAGGTGATCCTCCTGCCTCAGCCTCCTGAGCAACTGGGCCTATAAGTGCTCACTACCATGTCCGGATAAATTTTTTATTTTTTTTTGTAGAGACCATGTCTCACTTTGTTGCCTAGGCTGGCTTTGAACTCCTGGCCTCAAGCAGTCCTCCCGCCTTGGCCAGGCCCTAAGAACACTAACAAGGGCATTGGTGGGAGGGCAAGGGAGAAAGAGCCTTTTCTCCTCTCCTTGCAAGGACAAGAAGACATAATCATAGAGCTCTCCATGAAGACCATCTAGCCTCAAAGCCGCCGAAACAGCCTGCTGTTGGGAGCCACTGCCAAGCTTCTCTTCTTCCACAGAGGGCTTCCTCCAGGAGGGCAGAAACTATCCTTCTGGCTAGGCCCAGCCAGGGGTCAGCAGTGCCCTCATCCATCCTTCCAACGATATATTGTCCCCACATCTATTCATATGCAAGTGTGGCTGTATGCCTGCTTCTACAAGTACAAAAATACTGCCACACTCAGCATGTCGTGATATCCTTTGATCTTGCTTTAGCTTGAGGAATGAGATAGAAAGACCACTTCACAGGCTGGAGGACCTTGTCCACCCACTCAACTCTCCCCAGGGAGCCCCTCCCCACACCCCTCCCCACTGCTCTCCCCAGAACAGCCCACAGGCCTGGCCTCTTTCCTTGCTGCACTCTGCTTGGCATCACAGTTTCCCAGAAAGGTGCATTTCATGTTCCCATGAAAAGTAAGACTATAGACCAGGTTCAGTGGCTCAGTCTGTAATTCCAGCACTTTGGAAGGCTGAGGCAAGTGGATTGCCTGACCCCTGGCTTTGAGACCAGCCCGGACAACTTGGCAAGACCTCATCTCTACAATAAACCAAAAATTAGTCAGGCCTAGTAGCACGCACCCGTAGTTCCAGCTACTTGGAAGCCTGAGGCAGAAGGATCACCAGAGCACCCAGGTTGAGGCTGTGGCGGTTGCAAGCATGCCACTGCACTCCAGCCTGGGCGACAGAGTGAGACTCTGACTCAAATAAAAAGAAAGAAAAAATATGTTAGCATTTTTAAAACAAAACTTGTTGGGTTCACTCATTTGAGAGGGAAGAGGATCTAGAAGCCACTAGAAAGGGAAGTTTGCAGCTCAGGTCAGTGTTCCAGCTGCAATCCCTCATTCTGAAGTGACCTCATTAACCCTGGTCCCAGGAAAACAGGGTGAGCCCCAGCAAAGGGTCAGGGATTAGCTGGGGCTCCCTCTTCTCCTATAGACCCCACAAGGTCCCTCCATACTTCCATCTACTCCCTCTCCTCCTGTGCGTACCCAGCATTAGCTAATTAGTGACTTTCACCAGCTAGAGATGTTCTACTCAGCAGTCGTTTCAGACCAGGGTGTGATTTCTACAGAGAGCCACTCACTACAGTTCAATTTTTATATAAGGACAGGAAATTGTCTGCCCTGCAGGTGGGGGCAGTGTTGGAAGCACACCCACACGGTGGAGTCAGGGGGTCTTAAGGTCCACCATGCTCTGAAGTGGTAACTTTTGAAGGGTGTGCGTGTCTAAGACTCAGCATACCAACACGCTCCTAGCAGGGCCCCAAATGGCTCCAAATGGGGGCATTCAGAATACAGTCCCAGGATCCTGATGTTTGTCTTCCTGGAAGGCAGAAGGCGGATGACAGCAGTGAGAACCACAGTACCTGGTGTACTTATACCCACATCACCCCAAGCCCCAGGACAGCTCCAGAGGACACGGATCTCTCCCAGTGTTACAGAGAGGACTAGGCTTCCTTTTATAGGCAGCCTCGTTTCGTTTGGGGTATAAAAACCTGTTTGTAGTTTTATCATTTTTATGCCTTCTATTGGAGTTTGAGAGTTGTGTTTCTCTCTCATCTCTCTCTCTCTTTAGGTGAGCCACCATTTTGGCCCCTCCAGAAGATGGGTGGAGGCTGCTCAGAACTGAGTCTCTGCTTTCCAGCCCCAGCCCCTTTGAATCAGAGCGTTATTTATTTATTTAATTAATTTATTTTTTTGAGTTGGAGTCTCACTCTGTCACCCAGACTGGAGTGCAGTGGCCACTCCCGGCCACCGCAGCCTTGACTTGCTGGGTTCTGGAGATCCTTCCACCTCAGCCTTCCAAGTAGCTGGAACTACATGCACGCGCTACCACGCCCGGCTAGTTTTTTATTTATTGTAGAGATGAGGTCTTGCCAAATTCCCCAGGCGGGTCTCGAACCCATGGGCTCAGGCAATCCAGTCACCTCAGCCTCCCAAAGCGTGGGATTACAGGCTGAACCACCAAGCCCGGGAGCTTTGTTTAAAAGGGAAAACTACGGCCAGCATGGTGGCTCACTCAGCCTATAATCCCAGCACTGTGGGAGGCTGAGGCCAGAGGATTGCCTGAGCCCGGGGCTTCAAGACCAGTCTGGGCAACTTGGTGAGAACTCGTCTCTACAATAAATCACACACACAAAAAAACTAGCTGGGCATGGTGGCATGCACCTGTAGTTTCAGCTACTTGGAAGGCTGAGACGGAAGGATCACCTGAGCCTAGCAGGTCGAGGCTGCGGTGGCCATGAGCCTGCCACTGTACTTTAACCAGGCTGATGAGAGTGAGACTTCAACTCAAAAAAAAAAAGGGAAACTACATGTCCACAGGGCTGGTGAGAAAACTGGTTTGGGTACTTCCGTAATGAAGAGCAGGTGTGGAAGCAAAACAGAGGAAGGTGGGGTCCCTGCTGCCCTGCACCCAGCTGGTTAACCCATTCTGGAAGTGGCTCTGAGCCAGCAGCCCAAGGCTAGGTGTGTGGAGACCTCACTGGGCTGGACTTCTATCCCCACCAGGTTCCTTTCCTCACACGCAGCCATTGCAGTTCCCCGGGAAGAGGAACTCCATACTGGAGCGAAGACAGTAGGACTCAGAGCCCCACTGGCCTCCACTCCAACCCCACTGCCCATCCTACCAATGAAGTGGCTCAAGTGACCTGCCCATGCCACCTAGCTGAGGGTGCACAGCAGTGGCTTGAAGCTCCTGGGAAAATGAGAAGGAAAACTGACTCATTCTTTCAACCTCCGGCAGATGTTCTCAAAGGCAGATCCAAAACTAAGAACTTGGTGGCCTGAGTGTCTGGGGTGGCTGATACCCTGATGGCTATGAATCCAGGCCCTAGCGCAGGGCTGGCCCTTCATAGGTCCCAGATGCAGGGTTGGTGGTGGAATGTTGGAATGAAACAGTCCTTGTATGTTGCGGGTGGGATTCCTGTTCTCACAGGTTCTTCATGAAGCTCCATTGTCCGACTTCTTTCCTGATTCCCCAGTCCCCCGGGGCAGCCCTCCTCCAAGAGAAACTGAGGAGCGAATGAGTCAGCGCATTCCTTCTCTGTCTCACCTGCCCTGCCAGGGATCAGAGTCAGCCAACGCCCATTCGGAACACAGGGTTACACCCCCCAACTGCCGCCCAGCTCTGCCTTTTAGGGCGGCACCTTGCCAGCTGTTCTGAGGCCCACACCCTCTCTAGGGCTCTACCCCTCCCACAGAAGCACAGAAACGGATTAACCTGGCCCCTAGGAAGCATCGCCAACCTTCAGAAGTCAGATCCACCGGGCACTGTGGCTCAAGCCTGTAATCCCAGTACTTTGGGAGGCCGAGACGAGAGGACTGCCTGAGCCTAAGGGTTCGAGACCAACCTGTAGAGACCAGAGAACCTCGTCTCTACAATAAATTTAAAAAATTAGCCGGGCGTGGTAGCGCTTGTAGCGCCTGTAGTTCTGGCTACTTGGAAGGTTGAGGCGGAAGGATGGCTGGAGCCCAGCAGGTCGATGCTTGGGTGGCCTTGTGCCACTGCACTCCAGCCTAGGCGACAGATTGAGACTCCAACTAAAAAAGAAAGAAGTAAGAACAGTGAGGACTGCACATACTATCAAAAGGACTGGCCGCTGTTTACAATAACAAACAAAGAAACAATCCATAGGTCTGGAATGAACAATTGTGGTAACAATGTAATAAAGCCCGCGTCTGCAGCCTCCTGGCAGGCAAGGGGAAAAGTGGTTTACGCTACTTTCATTATTAAGCTTTAAAAAGCATTCCATAGCTTTTCTGGGACCCAAACTTTTTTTTTTTTTTTTTTGAGTTAGAGTCTCACTTGTCGCCTAGGCTGGAGTGCAGTGACATGCTCACGACCACCGCAGCCGTGACCTGCTGGGCTCAGGTGATCCTTCCACCTTCGCCTTCCAAGTAGCTGGAACTACAGATGCACACCACCACACCCAGCTAGTTTTTGTGGTTTATTGTAGAGACGAGGTCTCACCAAGTTGCCCAGGCTGGTCTCGAATCCCTGGTCTCAGGCAATTCTCTTGCCTTGGTCTCACAGTGCTGAGATTACAGGGGGAGCCACAGTGCCCAACTGGGACCCAAACTCTTAGAAGTCTTCTCTAATCCAGAGAGAGGCTTCAAAAAACAAGTGATGGGGCATGGGTAAAGGTAAACAAACTTATGCCTAGCTCTGACACCTTGACTTCTAAAAGCTAATTAATTGCCACTTGGAGGGAGCATCAAATAAGCATCAGCAGTGACATTCATGGAAAGTTTTACAAAATATGCAGTTATTTTCCTGTGGCAGTTTCACAATCAACTAAAGAGCTGGCAGAAATGCAAATTACTGATCCCACCTCCAGACCTACAGAATTGGAATCTCTCAAGGGAGAGATTCCAGGAATCTTCATCCCTCCTTGCGTTCCCCATGGAATTCCCTAAAATTGTAGAAACCTTTTAGACCTTCTTTCCTTACACTTAGAAACTGCATTCCAAGTTGAAGCCTTGACAAGTTGCTCCCCTTTCCCTCACCACTGTGACTTTGAGCGACAAAAGAGGACCCCGCTCCCAGGACATTGCCAGCCCTAAGGAAACTAGTTGCGTGTCAGTGTAGCCCACCACCCTGTGCTCCCCCACCACTGCCTTGCCTTGTCAGCCTCTGAGTAGATGCCAAGAAGGGATTAAGCATGCAAAGATTTCACTAGAGGAAATGCATGTGAGACCAAATGTAGAGAGGGCACAGAAGTGACTGCAATGTGAGTCTGGCCCCAAGCAGTGTCACCAAATTTGGCAAATAAATAGCCAGGATAACCAAGTAAGTGTGAATTTCAGACAAACAACAATTTTTTTAAATTAGAAGGACATCCCATGTGATATTTGGGACATACTTATACTAAGAATGGTTTGTTGTTCATCTGAAATTTATATTCTTTCTAGGCATCCCATATGGAACCTGGCGTCCCTAACTGAGTGAAAGAGAAAGGGAGGTTGAGTGGGAGCACCCTGGGTTGCTGTGCTGTCCAGGGAAAATTCAGTAAAGCCATCAGGGAGTCTCTGAGTCAAAGGTAGGGGAGGAACCCCCTCCCCCCAGGAATGGTCCCTGATGTACTCAGTCTTGATGGGGCCATGGGAAGTGTGGCCTCAACAGAAACCAGGGTATGGATTGAAGAGACAGGGGTGGGGCCTTGGGCCAGTTGTGCTCTCTGTGGCCAGAGGCCTTCAAGGCACACACTAGCACCACCACATCCCAACACAAAGCCCGAAGTGGCAAAGGCTCAGCACTGGCTGCCACTGGACACCTGGTTCTAGCCCCAGCTCGACCTCCTTGAAACAAGGTCAAAAGAAACCCACCTCTGTGGCTCACGCCTGTAATCCCAGCACTCTGGGAGGTGGAGGCCAGAGGACTGCCTGAGCTCGGGGATTCAAGACCAGCTTGGGCAGCATGGCGAGACCTCGTCTCTACAATAAATCAAAAAAATTAGCCAGGCATGGTGGCACGCACCTGTAAACTTCCAGCTACTTGGAAGTCTGAGGTGGAAGGATCGCCTGAGCCCAGCAAGTTGAGGTTGTGGTGGCCATGAGCAAATTACTGATCCCATCTCCAGACATACAGAATTGGAATCTCTTGAGGGAGGGACCCAGGAGTCTTCGCCTGGGCCATGGAGTGTGACTCTGACTAAAAAACAAACAAACAAACAAACAAACAAAATCCACCTCTGCCCCAGTTCTCCCAGCCGCCTTGCGGATATCCTAGACAGATAGACAGGTGATAAGGCTGAGTACTTCTTGGTTCTCAGATCAAAAGTTTTCGTTGTGGATTCCAGGCTTGTGTCTCCTGTGGGCACTGTATCTTCTGATCAGGGATACTCTGCCTCAGCCATATAGAGACAGCCCCAACGATTCTCCGTGGATGTGGTCCCCTTTTCCAAAATGTGAAATCCTGAGGGACCGAGTCCCACAGGTCTTGGAGCATTTCACATCCATCTCTGGGGAAACAACCAAGATGCCTAGAGAAGCCGAGAGAAAGGCTGGATATGGTGTCTCATGCCTATAATCGTAGTACTTTTGGAGGCTGAGACAGGAGAATTTCTATGAGACCAGGAGTTCAAAATCAACCTGGGCAACATAGCAAGATCTGACTTTACAAAAAGTTCAAAAACTTAGCCAGGCATGGTGGCATGCTCCTATAATCCCAACTACTAAGAAAGCTGAGATGGTAGGATCATGGTAGGGAGTTGGAAGCTGCAGTGAGCCATGACTGTGCCATGATTCAGCCTGGGCAACAGAGAAAAATCCTTTTTCTAAAAAATAAAGAGAAGCTGAGAGGAGATTTGGAAGGTAGAATTGGCTGGGAGTTCCAGGCCTGGGGAAGGGGAGAGCAGCAAAGGAGTAGGTTAGAGTTCCCCCTGAGTGGCGAAATGACACAGCGGTTCTTAATCCATCAGGGAGCAGAGGGCAGCACTCCTGAGCCCACATGCAAGCAAGGGAGCAGCTGAATAGTACTGTGGGGTTTTAATGCACACACACACACACACACACACACACACACACACACACACACACACAGTCTTTGTACACTTCTCTTTATGCCGTGGAGGCCACTTCCTCCGCCCATAAGTGTGGGTATACTTCGTGACTTGCTTCTAACCAATAAAATGTGGTAGAAGGGGTGGTATGTGCTGTCCAAGACTGGGACATACAAGACATTGTGGCTTCCTCCTTGCTTTCTTTCTTGAATTGTTTGCTCTGGGGAAGCCAGCTGCCATAACATAGGTGTGTCCAAGCATCCCTATGCACAGTCCAATGGTGAGGAACTGAGGCCTCTATCATCTGTAGAGTGTTTGAGCCTGCTTGGAATGGATCCTCCAGCCCCAGTCGAGCCTTCAGATGACTATAGTCCTGGCTGACAGCTTGACTACAACCTCAGGAGAGACCCTAAACCAAATCCACACAACTAAGTGGCTCCTGAATTCCTGGCCTACTGGAATTGTGAGATAGTAAATGTTTCTTCTGTTTTTGTTTTTGTGTATGTGGGTTTTTTTTTTAAATCTTATTTTTAATAGAGACAGGGTCTTGCTATGTTGTCCAGGCTGGTCTCAAGCTCCTGGGCTCAAGCAATCCTCTTGTCTTGGCCTCCCAAAGTGTTAGGATTACATGTGTGGACCACCACACCCAGCCCAGTAGATGTTTCTTATTTAAAGTCAATAAGTTTTTGAGTACTTTTTCATGCAGCAATAATAACAAATATAAGCACTGCAGCTACACATTCGAATTTCAGCTCTACTTACCACTCTATGCCCTTGGGCAAGTTACCCAATCCCTCTGAACATCTGGTTCCTCTGGCTTCCCCAAACAGCAGTGAGAGAACCTCTGCCTGATCCCCACATCCTGGAAAGAGCCAACAAGGGTCCCCCAAGGGGAGGGGCGCTCTTGAGAGGCCAGCCAGCTCTCTTGGAAGAGAAACTAGATAATATTGCCTTCCAATCATCTGTCTTACACCTGATAAAGACTTTCAAACTTAAAAGTCTTAAAGGTCAAGATCTTGTCAAACTTAAAGGTCAAGATCTTGTCAACTGTTTTCTCTGACAAGGCAATGGGCCCTGGTCTCAGCTGCCTGGGTTTTGGCAGGGCCTCAGAGAACAAGGAAGGAAATCCAAGCCCATGCAAATCTCTCCCAAGCCTGTTCACAGCCCTGTGCATCCTTCCCACCCTCTCTGTGCTTTGCTTCTAGAGTGGACCCCTGCGACTTGGCACCACAGTGGAACCTCCCCCTTGTGGAAAGCCTGTGGGTTCTGAATTCCCTCCTCACCCTTATTTAATCCTCATAACTGCCTTCTGAAGTCATCTCTGGCTCCATCTGTCCTGCAGCCAATAACTGCCTGGTGTTGGGGACAAATCCCTGCTCCTCTGCTTGCAGGTGAGACAAATCCAGAGCTCCCCAGACATCAGCTGAGGCTGTCTTGTTCCCAGAAGCCTCCACTTGCAGACTTCTTCCCCTTGCCTGCCTGCTTTCCTACTCCCTCCCTTCTGGACTCTCTTGGGAAGACTCCTAGAGCTCAAACTCCTGACCTCAAATAATCTTCTCTCCATAGCCTCCCAAGTAGCTGCAACCACAGGCCTGTGTTACCATGCCTGACTAATTTTTGGGGGTCTTGCTATGTTGCTCAGGCTAATCTCAAACTCCTGGGCTCAAGCGAACCTCCCACCTCGACCTCTCAAAATACTAGGATTACAGGCATGAGACACCACACCCAGCCTCTCTCCTGTATTATCTTATTGGAACTTAACTACAGTCTCTGGAGTAATGAATGGATCTCTGGACCAGCTTACAGAGGCTCCACATGGTCTATCCATGGAGCAGATTGGTAGTCATTCCTTTAGTTCCCAAGTGCATAATGCTAGTGAAGAGCAAAATCCCCTCTTTGGTTTCTTGACCTTGCAGGGTGAGAGCTACCTTAGTAGAAAGGGTCTAATGGAAGCCCCTGAAACTACCCCTCCCCTGCCCATCTCACATCCCTGGGGAACTGGCAGAGACTAACACCACCCTTAAACATCTTAAAATCCTTGGCCCAGATTCTGGGAGAATCTGACCTGAGACTGGGGGAACACACTGGTTAGCACCTCCAGAATGTCCTGCCAAGAGTTACCCTGATGGGACACGTGATAATATAGAGGGCTATGCCCTGTGTCTCTAGACCTGCTGTCAACAAGAGGACTCTGTGTGCCAGGTCACAGCTGTAGAAACGGAGCCTTCACTAGGAGTTCCGAGACCAGCCCAAGCACCACAAAAAAGACCTAAAGCACAGACCTGGTTGCCACTATGACCACGTGCATTCCACAGAAGAGGTGGCCCTCCAAGCACATGCTGGAGGCAGCATCGCCGCCTGCTCCCTGGGCAGCGAACCTGGCGGGAGGAGGCTGGTGGTGACAGTTGGGCCTGCACACTACACCCCCAAAGGCCCCAGGGCCAGGAATGAGGCCACAAGTTCCCTCGCACGCTCCCTAGAAAGACACTCTCCCAAGAGCCAGTATCGCCACCCTCATCTCTGTGGCCTCTCTCATGCTTTTGCGCTCCAGTGACCTGAGCATGCAGAGTAGCCTCACCCCTCAGGGCCTGTCCTCGGTCTGTTCCCCTTGTCTGCAATGTCTCCTCCATGCTTCTTATGTAAACATTTCCTCACCATTTTTCATGGGAATGGCAGCGTGGAACGGCGTTTAGGTTCTGGAATCCCTTGGCCTGGGCTCCGTTCCAGACTCTGCTGCCACACCCATGTGTGAACGGCTGCGAGTTACTCAATTGCTCCATGTGTGCTTGTCTGTAAAATGGAGCCAGGGACACTTCAGAAGGCCATGATGAAGGCTAAGTAAATATATTATATGCCAAACAGTGACCAGAGAGCCTGAGCCATAAAGAACAAAGACCAATAGAGCCAATTGTCTACCTATTAGCTCTCATGAAATTCTATGAGCCAGACTCCATCCAAGGGTCTAGAGATACTGGAATAGGTGTGATATAGACAGGGCACTTCACACACAGAGTAGGATCTTCACATTTTACTTTTAACTGATGAGGATTAATTTGTTTGTATCTCATTTGAGCGGTAGAATGTCATTTGCAAGACAGTGTAGTAGTGTCTGGCATTAAGAATTCAGATGCCTCTATCTGAACACTTCACAGAGAATGCTGGGTTCAAATCCCAGCTCCTCCCTTCCCAGTGAGTGACTTTAGGGAAAATCTACCGTTTATTTTCCATGACTATTGGAAAGACCAAAAGATACTTTGGATGGCATAAAGCAAGTGTCATACAAACAGGCAATGTTAATGAGAGTCAGGGGCTTCTTGGAGACGAAAAAGATGCAAAGGACTGGCTTTGTTTTTTTAAAGAAAGTAGAAAGAAGTAAAGTTTGTTATTCACCTTTCACAGATTGGAAAGAGGGACAACACTCAGAGAAAAACACAGAGATTAGATTAGAGAATGTAGTTTATTTAGAAAGTAAATTAGAGAGAGAGAAAGAGGAGATTCACCTCTGCAAGGTAGGGGAGGGTACCAAAGCCAGGAAGCATGGCACCAGCCATAGCTCAAGGAGCACATGGCCACACCAGAGTCTAGCAAAGCAATGGCAAGGACTGCCTTTCTAATGGTGGAATTTCAAGCACATGCAGGCCAGTGGAAGAGATACATTTGATGGTAGGGGACCTTCCCAGAGAGCTGGAAAATTAAGTCCTGGGGAACCCAACTTTGACACGTTCACATAAAGCTGATTCTGGGCTTAGTCAAAGTTCCATCAGTACTAAAGGTAAAGAAACCTACAGAAGAACAGAGTGAAGGGCTTTTGGTGAAATAAAGCATCCATTCAGGAAAAGCTCCGTCAGGCACTCACGTGTTTCATAGCAGCTCATTTACAATTACGACAACTCTGCAATTGGGGAGTATGCCCATTTTATAGATGACGAAACTGAAGCTCAGAGCCATGGTAACCTGCCCAAGGCCATTAACTTGTCAGTGCCAGGATTCTACCCAGATTCGTTGGTTCCAAAGTCCAGGCCCTTCCTCTAGAGTGCATTTCCCTTCTCCGCAGAGTCTCCAGGTAGTTTTGGAGCAGCAATCATTTTTCTCCACCATGGTCTAGATCTGCAGCAAGAATTGTCACAAAGGTCTTGGAGTTAAAGTCTCAGGCTACTCGTGTACCAGATTGTCCTTCCTGGATCGAGCTCTGCCTCAGTTGTGCAATATTTATTGTCTGTGAAGCATCAGTGTAGAGCTGCTCATCCTGGCTCAGGGAGGGGCATGACATTTCCACCCCGCAGGAATGTACACCTTTGTGAACACCTCATCTGACACAGCATCCAGCACAAAGTAAGTGTTCAATTAATGGTTGTTGAATGAATAAGTGAAAAATAACAACTGTTACTTATTGCATGTGACACGTCTTCCTCTCCTATATTATCTTTTTCTTTTCTTTCTTTCTTTTTTTTTTTTTTGAGTTGAAGTCTCACTCTCACCCAGACTGGAATGCAGCGGCACAATCATGGTTCACTGCAGCCTCAAACTCTTGAACTCAAGTAATCTTCTCCTCTCAGCCTCCCAAGTAGCTGCAACCACAGGCATGTGCTACCATGCCTGATAGCTCAGACTATACCTATGTAGCCGAATGGTTCTTTTTTTCCAGAATAATAGGTTACAATATGGGAAATTATACCAAATCCAGGGAGAATAAGGATATATACTTCCGGATGGCCGAAGAATCAGAATAGGTGTTGGTAGAGGATAGGGTCTCCTCCTCCTCTAATTTTTTGGTTCTTTGTAGAGATGGGTTCTTGCTGTGTTGCTCAGGCTAATCTCAAACTCCTGGACTCAAGCGAGTCTCCCACCTCGACCTCCCAAAATGCTGGAATTATAGGCATGAGCCTCCACACCTAGCCTGTCTGCAGTATTAGCTTACTGAACCTGAACTACAATTTCTGGAGTAATGAAGGGATCACTGGCCCGGTTTACAGAGGCTCCACATGGTCTATCCATGGAGCAGATTGGTTGTCATTCCTCTCGTCCCCAAATGCATAATGCTAGTGGACAGCAAAATCCCCTCTTTGGTTTCCTGACCTTGCAGGGTGAGAGCTACCTTAGTAGAAAGGGCCTAATGGAAGCCCCTGAAACTACCCCTCCCCTGCCCATCTCACATCCCTGGGGGACAGGCAGAGACTAGTGACACCCTTAAACAACCTAAAAGATGCAAAGATGGCGGTCCCTTCCAGAAGCCAAATCTTGTAGGGTGACAGTTAACTACTGCAAACTTAACCAAGTAGTAGCCTTGGTTGCTGTTGCCAAATGTGTATCATTGCTAGAGTAAATTAACGAGGCCTCATGTGTAAGGGGAGGCCTCCCTCAACATGAAATTTATTTATAAAAAATTGTGCATTTATTCTTACATATTTAAGTTTCAATCATCTTCAAAGTACTCTCTGTTTGATGTGATACACCTATTGAAACTCTATTTCCACTGCTTAAAATGGTTTTTGAACTTGTCAATTTTGATGCTTGTTGGTGTTTTTACTGCTTTTTGTTTTACCTCTTCCACACTGCAAGACATTTTCCCTTTGAGGACTTTTCTCATCCAGAGAAACAAAAAAAGTCAATTGGGGTGAGATCAGGTGAGTAGGAAGTGTGGGCATGGGGGTCATGCTGCTTTTGGTCAAAAACTGCTGAACACTCAGTGCAGTGTGGGCAGGTGCACTCATAAATCACCCATTATGAAATGGGCAACAATGTTGAAAGAATATAAAAAAAAAAATTCACTGAAGCTGATCGCAGCTTCTTACAACAATGCTAGCTGGTACACTGATGCTGACGGGTTCCTAGAACACTTACCTAGCAGGGAAAGCCTGTACTACAAGGGGTCTACCCTTCAAATAATAATTCTGGTTTTGGGGGGATCCCCCTTCATATATGGTATGTTGCCACAATAATGCAACATGGCTGCATTTTCCTTTTCTTCCATTTTTATCAGAAAAGGGCACAAGAAACAATCCACTTTTCCTTGAGATAGGCAGCTATGCATATTGCCAACCCTGCCCAAGGGTTACATGACTTCTCCTGCCCTCGGTCATAACATGGGGACCCATGCCACCTAGATAGCCCTCAGAATACCCTGGGTCCACTGCATTGAGATGGAACAGAAGATTGAGGAGTGACTAGCATTTTAGAGACATGTGTACTCAAAGGGTGGGAGATAACCTCTAGAGAACTCTGGCACCCACTGGATCAGGCAAATATTTAAGGGTCCAGTGGTCTAAGGCATGCCAGAGCATCCCTCCAAAGTAACAAACATATTACAGCTTCTAACACCTTCTACTAAGATGGAAACACATTGCCTCTTAGGCCTCTTCAGGCCTACAGACTGGGAATACTGCTCGGAACTATGTACTGATGGGCACTCACGGGGCCATCTTGAGTGGGGCCTTGAGCAGGGAAGGACCCTGCAGCAGGTCCAGGTGGCAGTATAAGAGGCCCTGCCATTTCAATTTACAGACCAGCAGAGGTATTAGAGGTATCTGTGGTAGGAAAATACATGGTTTGTTGTTTATAACAAGTCTTGATCAGTAAGTCACAGTGTAGATGCCTCAGATTCTGGAGAAAGGCCATGCTGTCTGAACTGGAGAATTACGTACTTTCCACAAAACAGGTACTAGCAAGTTCCTGGGCCCTAGTGGAGATAAAATGCCTGACCATGGAACTCAAAGCGACCATGCCACTGAGGGAGATAAGAACATGCTATCTGGCCAGGCTCGGTGGCTCAGCCTGTAATCCCAGCGCTTTAGGAGGCTGAGGTGAGTGGATTGCCTGAGCCCGCCGGTTCGAGACCCGCCTGGGCAACTTGGCGAGAACTCATCTCTACAATAAATCCAACTCAAAAAATAAAAATAAAAATAAGAACATGCTATCTTACAATATGCCACTCTGGCATGTTGACTATTTTGAGTTAAAGGCAGGCACTTGAAAAACAGTAAGTACAAGAAGATCATTTTGACTTTCATGTTGTTTGTTTCTTTTTTTTATATTGGAGTCTCACTCTGTCACCCAAGCTGGAGTGCAGTGGCAGGCTCATGGCCACCACAGCCTCGACCTGCTGGGCTCAGGCAATTCTTCTACCTCAGCCCTCCAAGTAGCTGGAACCACAAGTGTGCATCACCACATCTGGCTAATTTTTATTTTTTTATATTTATTGTAGAGATGAGGTCTCACCAAGTTTCCCAGGCAGGTCTTGATTCCCTGGGCTCAGGCAATCTTCTCGCCTCTGCCTCCCAAAGTGCTGGGATTACAGGCATAAGCCACTGTGCCTGGCCATGTAGTTTCTTAAAAGCAGGAGGTAAAGCTCCCATGTGAAAGATGCCCTCCCTATACTAGAAGGAAAGCAACATTCTTATCTTCAAGGATGGGAAGTTGAAATTGAAAGAATTTGGTACAAATCGGATTAAAGTAACGCATGTCTTCTTTTAGCCTCCCCACATAATTTAGTTACTTGTCTACAACGTATTACTCTTTGTTCAATTCAGTGCATATGTTTGGCTCTAACTGCATTTTTAGGTCTTCATTTCCTTAAGAAGGCTTCCTTATCACATAAAACTTGTATTAAACAAATCTGCATGCTTTTCACCTACTGAACCATCTTCTATCAATTTAATTCTCAAGCCCAGCGAAAACACCCTAGAAGGGTAGAGGTAAAATGTTGCCTTCCTTACACAGACATCATGAGCTGACTTCTGCCACATCCCCCAAGGCATAAGGCCCAGTTGTAAACCATCATAAGGCAAAGTGGTACTTCCAAGATCAGGTCCAAGCAGGATTAGAGAGCACAAGTCACCTACACAGGCAAATGGCCTAGACCTCATGTCATCTGCCCATCCTGGCACCAGGACCCCTCCCTCAGCCCACACCACTGGCCATGGAGGAAGAAGGGCTGCATTTGGCTTACAGATGGCGCAGATCAACCTGTGGGTGAGAGCCAAAAACTGACCACAGTCCTGTCCAGGGGCAGCTCTGAAAGGCAGCAATGAAAGAAAATCCATCCTGTGGAAAGAGAAGTGGTTCTAAATTAGAATCTGCACAGACGACTGGGCCATAGGAAATAGCTAGGCTGGTTCCTCAAGGTCCTGGAAGAGAGAAATTAGAAGAATGAGACCAAGGAGGTCTGAGAAAGAGGCACCTGAATGGACCTATGGGAATAGATACAGTGTGTGACCTGTGAGGCATGTGAATGGGCCCATGGGAATGGGCATAGAGTTGTACCACATGGCAGTGTCCACCATAGAACACTAAACAGTGTGGTCAGAATGATTTTGCCAGCCATGTTAGTGAGCGAACCTTAGGAGATTCCTGCTTTAGCCTCTGGCTGTCCCAGCTGACTCCACAGAGGTGAATATAATAAAGGTGCTTGTTGTTTTAAGCCCCTAAGTTTTGAAATGCTTGTTATGCAGTGATAGATATGTATTATGGAATACAAATTCGCAGACTTGGTCCTCAGATGACAGACTCTAACCCAACTCTTTTTTTTTTTTTTTTTTTTTTTAGTTGGAGTCTCACTCTGTCGCCCAGACTGGAGTGCAGTGGCCACTCCAGGCCACCGCAGCCTCGACCTGCTGGGCTCCGGCGATCCTTCCGCCTCAGCCTTCCGAGTAGCCAGAATTACAGGCATGCGCTACCACACCCGGCTGATTTTTTGATTTATTGTAGAGATGAGGTCTCGCTGCCAGGCGGGTCTCGAACCCAAGGGTTCAGGCAATCCACTCACCTCAGCCTCACAAAGGTGCGGGATTACAGGCTGAGCCACCGAGCCCGGCTTCTAACCCAACTCTTGACAACCAGGAGCCAAGCACAGTATCTGGAACATCCTGAACATTCCTTATCTGTCAGATGTCTAATCTGATTCCTTAGCTGTCAGATGTCTAATCTGTTGTTTTCAGATGGAACAAAATCAGTCCTGAACAGTGGTACTGAGCTGTAGGCACACGTTAAATGGATGTACTATCTAGACAGGTAAAATGAAAGAAGACCTCTTGAGGTAAAGGCATTTTGGCCACGCCCTGGAGGGTGAAGAAGAGGAGCAAAGGGTAGCACAAATCACAGACACTGTGAACAGCACACCATGGCCTCAGGGCTCTCTGGTCAATCCCTGCATCTTCTGTTAAGGTTGGGTAGTGCTGGCCCCAGAACTGAGGGCTCCCGGTGGTATTGTGGGGCATGTCCCCTCTGCAGGCTACCCGGAGACTGCACCCAGCTCTCCTCTTCCTAGGCTGTACCAGCAGGAGGGATGTGGGGTTGTCCGTAAGAACTGATCTGCTGACCTGTGGAGTGAGTCCCACTCAACTGAGTTGGCATTCCTTATCTCTCCTTCCCCCTCCTGGACCACAGCAATTTATTTCCACCTACTCACTGCCTAATCAGCACTGGGGTTCATTAGTCAGATCTCATCACTCTCCCCTCAATGAACTCTTCCCTCTTGTTCTGCCAACAAGGGGGCTCATTCTCCACCAGTCTTCTCTGTTGGCCTATGGTTTATGGGCAGGTGGTTTGGAACCAACTTTCCAGATGAACAATTTCTTATTATGGTTTAAAATTATACATGCAAGATAAGTACATTAGAGAAAATGTTAGAAAATTAAGGGGAAAAATGCTGGGTGCAGTGGTGGCTCATACCTGTAATCCCAGCATTTTGGGAGGTGTAGGCGAGAGGATTGCCTGAGCCCATGGGTTCGAGACCAGCCTGGGCAACTTGGTCAGATCTCATCTCTACAATAAACCAAGAAATTAGCCGGGTGTGGTGGCGCACACCTATAATTCCAGCTACTCGGAAGGTTGAGGCAGAAGGATCGCCTGAGCCCAGTGGGCTGAGGCTACAGTAGCCATGAGTATGCCACTGCACTACAGCCTGGGTGACAGAGTGAGATTCCAACTAAAAAAAAAAAAAAAAAAAATGACCACAATCCCACCACCCACCCTGCCAGCAATAACCGTTCATTCTTTTTTCCTAAACCAATAGCGTATTTGAAAACCTGTTGTCTTTATGCTTGACATTTAGTGTGAATGCTGAGCTTTTCGTTTAATGTTACAACTCATGTTTTTTGTCAGTTTTCTTTCTTAATGAATATGCAGTGGCATCGAGTGGTTGAACCCCATTTTATTTCATTATTATTACACTGTTTGGCACCTAAGGGGTTCCCAAGTTTTCGCTGCAGTAAACATCTTCTTGCCTACGGCTTTTTCCAAAAGCAGAAGAACTTCCTCAGGACAGATTCCTAAGAGAAATGACCAGGTCAGAACTTGCATATTCACAGTTCTGGATATACACTCCTTGTCAAATTATCAGTGACTTTTTAAAATTTTTGAATTGTGATTGTTGTAGTTGATGCTGTTGTTATTATGGAAGTATTAGATGACAAGTGTAGAAAATTTGGAAATGCTGAAAGAAATGAATAAAAATCACCCCCATTTTGCTCATTTAAAGGAAATCATCAGTGACATGTTGATGTAGTCATTTCCAGTTTTAGGGTTTTTCATTTGTTTTAGCATATGTGTGAATCAACATAATTATGATGACACTCTAAATAAATTAAAGATCATAATTTTCCTTGAACAGAAGAGCTAAGCATTTTCCACTTTATTGCAAACTCTTCATAAATATTGAGTTTAAGAAATGCATAATTTCCCACTAAGTACATGTATTCTCATCTACTTGCCTGTTATCCTGTTTGGGGACACTTACACTGATTTCAAATCTTTGCTTTTAAAAACATTTGCCATGAATACATCCAGAAGTTATGACTTGAAAAGCAAATTGTAAGTTGGATAAATAGAAAAATGATGAAAACTTATAATAGAAGAGTTGGCTAATTCATCTTGATTGTGGGAAAGACTAATTTACAAACTTTCCTAGACTCATGAATGGAATTTAAATAACCAAGCATGCTTTTGTTTTGTTTTATGTTTTGACAGTCAAAGCGAACTCCATGAACTATTACTGGTTGGAAGTCCTGACACTTGGTTCTCTGATGGCTTTGCCTCTCACTGTATGCCCTTGGGCAAGTCACATGCCTGGCCTCTTGATAGAATGAGCAGTCAGACTCTTGTTGGCTCTGGGGCCACAGGGCTCCCGACTGTTTCCTCTCACTGGTCAACACCATTGTAGCAGCACTTCATTAAGTGCGTTAAGTACTCAGTCACCACAGTGGAGCTGCCATCTGCTTCCTGCCCAACTCTGACTCACACAGCAGCTTGGGTTGCATGTTCAACAGTCTGGGGGCCTGGACCGGGTGGCAGCAGGCAGGAGCAGCAGAAAGGGTGTCCTGATGCACAAGCCACTAAAAATGAGGGATATTGCTTCCATGCCAGGCGCTGTAGCTCACACCTGTAATCCAAGCACTTTGGGAGCTGAGGCAGGGTGGTTGCTTGAGATTGGCCTAGGAGTTCGAGATTAGCTTAGGCAACATCGTGAGGCCTCCTCTCTATAAAAAAATTTTTTTTAATTAGCAGGGTGTGGAGCCATGCATCTGTAGTTCCAGCTACTCAGGTGGCTGAGACAGAAGGATTGCTTGAGCTCAGGAGGTCAAAACTATGGTGAGGTGGGATCATGTCACTGCACTCCAGCCTGGGTGACAGTGAGACCCTAACTCAAAAAACAAAAAACAAAACAAACTAAAAATAGGGATGTTGCTTCCTATGTACAGACATGGAAAAATTAGCAAGAAGCTTATTATGCTGGAAAAAAAAAACCAAGAAAAAAGCCCTGGGGCCAAGACAATGTGACAATATCCTACTATTTGTATAAAAATAAAAGAAAGCCAGATATGCACATATCCAAAAAATTTGAGCTCAGGACGCAGAATGCAGTGCAAGGCTACATAGTCACTATTGGCAACCACAGAGTGGCTACTTATTATTCCTCAGAAAATTACTTGAGTTCCCACATGAATAGGAGTTTTGTTTACTGCAGAGTTCGGCTGAGAAGTGGCACAGGTTTGGGTGGAAAGGGTGAAGGCAGAGTCCCCAAATGCTTCCTGCCCCAGGCTGACCTGTGATGGAGAAAAGTGCCCTGCCTGGGTCCAGCCCCATTGGTAGACAGTAGATGCAGACACCCTAAGAAATGCAACTAAAGGCTGGGTGCAGTGGCCCAAGCCTATAATCCCAGCACTTTGGGAGACTGAGGCAAGAGGATTGCCTGAGTTCAGGGGTTCAAGACCAGCCTGGGCAACTTGGTGAGACCTCATCTCTACAATAAATTTTTTAAAAAAATTAGCTGGGCATGGTGGCACATGCCTGTAGTTCCAGCTATTTGGAAGGTTGAGGCGGAAGGATCACCTGAGCCCAGTAAGTCGAGGCTGTGGTGGCTGTGAGCAGGCCACTGCATTCCAGCCTGGGCGATGGAATGAGACTCCAACTCAAAAAAAAAAGAAAGAAAGAAAGAAAGAAAGAAATGCAACTAAAAAAAGAAAAGGAAGGAGAGGGATGGGGGAGAGATAAGGGATGTGGATAGACAGGGAATGGAGTGAGGAAAAGAAGAAACTGAGGTGGTCTTTTGAACAACCATTAAGATCCTGGGGAGTTTTGATGACGCTTCAGTTAGGATGAGTTTTACTAGCTGTATTCTCCAGAGGCAGCTGTCTCTTGGGATGTCCTTGTCCTTGGGAGCACAGAAAGCAAGGCTACTGCAGTCTGGCAGCCATTGCTGGAAACTGGTCCTGCCTGGGATGGGTCCTCAGACCCCAGGTTTGCCTGGCCGCTGGTCCTGGCCATGTCCTTTCGGTGCAGTAATGAGTGACCCTGGCCCATGACTATGACTGGCCACCATCCAACCTCTGGGAGGGCCTCGACACGGGAGCCCCATCAGCTCACTCACTAAAATGGGTCTGCCTGCTTCTTGAGGATTTAGAGCAGAGCCATGGAGCATCCTGAGACCCTAGAAGAGAAGTAACAGGAAAAATATACTCTAGATGTCACTCTCTTCTCTTTCAGGATTAATCTTTGATGACAGCCATGAAACAGAACAAAGCACATGGAGAAAATAAATATCACACCATCATCCTGTATCTCAAGGGAAGGGAGTAAGAACTGTGGGGGAAAACATGGGGTGGATAGAAAGCCTTGCTCAAGGGCAACACACACACCAGGAGGAAGTGGGACCCTGAAGGCCAGCCAGTCTTCTGAGGTCTCAGCTCCACCACTCTGGCATCCTCTGCCACCATCTTGACACTGGCACCCCCACTCAAGAAGCTGGTCTGGTTGCAGGGGAATCCTGAAACCAAGTAGCAAGCCAAGGCTGGCCTGACCATAGGCCCCAATTTACCATAGATAATTTATCTTCTGACCACATACCAACTGCTTTTTGCCACCACTAGGAACTAAGTTGATCAATGTCTACAACTCTTTTTTATCCCTGAAAAGCAACTCCAGACACAAGAAACAGACATAGATAAAAATGTTGTTTTTAGCTGGGCTCGGTGGCTCAGCCTGTAATCCCGCGCCTTTGGGAGGCTGAGGTGAGTGGATTGCCTGAGCCCGCAGGTTCAAGACCCGCCTGGGCAACTTGGCGAGACCTCATCTCTACAATAAATCAAAAAATCAGCCGGGAGTGATAGCGCGCGCCTGTCGTTCCAGCTACTCGGAAGGCTGAGGCGGAAGGATCGCCGGAGCCCAGCGGGTTGAGGCTGCGGTGGCGGGGAGCGGCCACTGCACTCCGGTCTGGGCGACAGAGCGAGACATCCACTCAAAAAAAAAAGAATGTTGTCTTTGTAATAATGGCTAACGCTTTCAAGTGCTCACTAAGTACCAGGCACCGTGCTCTGTGCTTTGGTCCCACTTCGTCCACATCACAGTTCTATTACGTAGATGCAATTATTTCTTTCCAGTTATAGGTAGGGAAACTGAGGCACAGAGAAGGTAAAGATCACACAGTAGGCTAGATTTGAAGTCAGGAAGTCTTTCAGTGTGTACCCTTAGGCCAGTAACACATCTCATTATTAATAAAGCTGATTGGAAGACTCAGCCTAGATCTGTGACACCTCTTCCTCCCTCCTGGGCTCAACATATATACTTCTTGAATGAGCTGACTTAGTTGTTCACTCACATTCACTCACAGCCGTGCTGGAAGCGGTAGGGTGGAGCCCTGGAGCACCTTTCACAGAGAAGACAACTGCACCCCACAGACCGGAAGGCCACAGGAAGCAGAGTACTGCAGCACCCACAGTAAGTTGGGGCATGGGTGCTACTCCAGCACTGAGATCTCACCATTGCTTGCACACCCAAATCCTCAAGGAAGCTTTTAAATATTTCCAATCCCCAGCATCCAAAACTGACCTCTTCTCCCACAATAAAATTCCATTCTCTGGAGATAGAACCCAGGCATCCACATTTTTTAAACTTTCTGGGTGATCCCAGTAGGTGGCCCAGGTTGAGAACAACTTCTGGGCAGAAATTTCCTTGTGGGACAGTGGGACCAAGGGAATGGATGTTTCTTTTCCACATTAATTTTGGGATTGAGATGGAGTAGGGACGCCTCCTTAGGGGCCTGCAGCCCACTAACCCCTCCTCCCCCCACCAAGCATGGAAATAAGGGAAAACCTTGAGTTTTTTCCTGGGAAATTCCAAGCACTTAGCTAGCCCTGAGAAGTAAATGAGCAACTTGATACGCAAGAAGGTTACAGTAGATTAAACAATAGCCCAAGAAGCTAGAATCACAGGATGTTTGATTCCCCATAGAAACGAAAGATAGCGTCTTAACATATGTCTCTGAGTTGTGTTTCAGAAACCCACACCCCGACCAGACAGATCTGCTGGCACGTAGACCTCAGACAAAGGGGAACTAGGGACCGAACTCTGACCACTGTTCTTTGTTTTAAATTTCTTCCTGCGGGGCCGAGTGAAAGTCACACCCACACCCCAGAGCTAATATTCTTTTCTGCTGACCCCAAATTTTAAAACAAATCTTCTTTGCCTTAACCAGTTGCTAATCAGAAAATCTTTGAATCTACCTATGACCTGCAAGCCCCCACTTCAAGACATCCCACCCTTTTAGGCCCAAACCCATGTGAATCTTCCGTGTATTGATTTACCATTTTGCCTATAACTTCTGTATTCAGACAGTGTCTTAGAATACCCCAGTGTGGCCTTGGGTGACAATCACCTGATGTCTATTGTGGACTTTTCACAAAAATTTACCCGTCTCTAAAACTCCTTACCTGCAAGCCATCGGGAAGGTCAGGACTTAAGCATTAGCTGCCTGGTCCTCCTAGCTTGGCACCCTCTAAATACACATCTTCCTTTCTACCACAGCAAGCCTTGGTGTAGATACCAGGTCGTACAGCACTAGGCAAGTGGATCCCAGTTTGGTTCATTCCCAGGATGTGGGAGTGGGGTGAAAGCAACTGGAAGGCCCTGTCAGTCGCTTACACTTCAGTAGAATTCATTTTGGTCTCAGATCCCCCTGTGATGGCTCAGATACAGGCACCAAAGGAATGGGAGTGTTTACAGTAGAGTAGAAGAGGTGTGTGTTGCCTGGGCCCTCAGAGAGGGCTAGCTCTGATGGGACACCCAGTGGGGCCAGGGAAGGGGGTCCCCAGAGAGAGAATTCGAAGACAAACAAACATTATGAGCTTTCTAGCTTGTTCTAGAGTTTTTGTTTTTGTTTTGTTTGAGTCAAAGTCTTACTCTGTCACCCAGGCTGGAGTCTAGGGGCACAATCATAGTTCACCACAGCCTTGACCTCTTGGGCTTAGGCGATTCTTCTGCCTCAGCCTCCCAAGTAACTGGGACTACAGGTGTGTGCCACCATACTCAGTTAATTATTTTTGATTTTTTTGTAGAGATGAGGTCTCACTATATTGTCAAGGCTAATTTCAAACTCCTGGGCTCAAGAAATCCTCTCACCTCGGCCTCCCTAAGTGCTGGGATTACAGGTGAGAGCCATAGCACCCAGTCTTATTAGAGTTTCTACAGTTCAGTCAGACAGTGTCTTAGAATACCCCAGTGTGGCCTTGGGTGACAATCACCTGATGTCTATTGTGGACTTTTCACAAAACAGGGGATGGTCCTCTCTACTACTGGTTACCTTTTTGGACAGACAGCTCTTCCTTGAATTAAGCTAAAAGTTCTCTTTCTGTGACATCAAAACTGTGCCCAGAGCTCTACTCTGTAGAGACACAAGTAAGAATTCTAGTCCTGCCCCAAGGAAATAGCCCTTCAGACCCTGAAATCAATCCTCGCTTTCCCTAGAACCTGCTCTAGCCTGGCTGAAGCCCTTAGTTCTCCTAGTGCTGCCCATATTGCCTATTCCAGGCTTTCATTGCCCTTTCTGAGTTCCTCCATGGATGGTCATCATGCCACCATGTACCCGAGACAGTTGTGTGTTCACCGCCCCAAGTACTGCCTACAATTATTCTCTTGAATTCTCATTCCCATGCTGCAAAACAGATACTGTGATGAGCACTTGATAGATAAGGAAGATGAAGCTCAGAGCTACCAAGTAACTTATACAAAGTCACATAGCAGCTTGTTGGCAGAACTAGAATTCAGACCCAGGACTCCCTGGTGCCAGACTCACACTCATCTCAGTAAACCTCCCCTGTCAGTCCCTCTTGGGGACTTCCCAGGACAGCACACCGCAGCAAATGCTCTGAGCATCACAGAAGCAGTGGAACCTCAGGCTTGGAGACCTCCTTGCCTCTAGGCAAACATGAGATTGGTTTGGTTATTTCCATAATGACCTATGCCATGGAGAACCAATCATATAAACTCTCCTCAAAGAAGCTAATTCTGCCTCTAATAAAGATCCCCCACTCCCTCATCCCTTCTTGGGGGTGGTTAAGAAGGTGTGAGTTTTCCTCCCAAACGCTTTCTTATTTATGCCAATTCTATTTCTCAGTAATTTTCTTAGAACTAGCTTTAGCTTTTTCCAATATATTTTATTACTTGACAATTCAAGTAACTACCCTAGGAAGAAAAACTAAAGCAATATAGGGGCCAAGGGGAAAATTTCCTCTTCACTCTCTAACGATTTCCTGAAAAATGAACTCACAAAAGGCAGATTAATAAGAGAAAAGGCATACAAATGTATTAGTGTGCAGGGGGGAAAATGAGAGTGAGTATTCCAACCCCACAATGGGGTACAGAGCTTACAATAAATATCATGCAGAGTTTACAGAAAGAATGGGGGCTCAGAGCCTAAAACAGGTTATAGGCCGAGTGAGGTGACACATGCCTATAATCCCAGCACTTTGGGAGGCCGGATAACTTGAGCCCAAAGTTTGATACTAGCCTGGGAAACATAGCAAGACCTCATCTCAACAACAACAGAAAAATTAGCCAAGCTTGGTGGTGCACACCTGTAGTCCCAGCTACTCAGGAGTCTGAGTTAGAAGGATCACCTGAGCCCAGGAGGTTGAGGCTGCTGTGACTGTGATTGTGCCACTGCACTCCAGCATGGACGGCAGAGTGAGACACCAGTGAAAAAAACAAGAACAAAAACAAAAACAAAAAGCAGGTTGTAGTGGTATATGAAGTTATAGTGGCAAGACAGTTTATGGAAGGGAAAGAAGTGGAGGCCTGGTTAGCAAAGGTGGTCTTGTTATTAGGTGAAATCTTACAGGTAGCAGACCTCAGAGAGAATAGAGGGTAAATGTTTCTTTTAGATCTTTAAAGATATCAAACTCTCAGTTAATATTTCCCAGATCATACAAGGGAGGACCTCAGAGAAAGCCTGCTTGCATCAATGAAGATTCTCCACCGATGTGAATCTCTCCTACAAAAGACAGTTTTGCAAGGTCACCTCTGTTTGCAGGCCTCAGAACAGCCATCTCAAAATATGCCAGAGTATATTTTGGGGTGAAATATTTTGATTTCCTTCAGCGGCATATATAAGTGATGAACATGGTCTGGAATGACATAGTGGTAATGGATGAACAATTTTGTGAAAATACTAAAAACCACTGAGTGTATGCTTTAAAAGAGTGAACTTTATGATATGTGAATTCTATCTCAAAAGAGCTGTTCATTTTATTTTTAAAAACAGCCCATAAAGCACATATTTTTATGTGGAATGAATTTGGAAAGGTCTGGAAAGTATAAATGAGTATAAGACTTGTGCCAATCTCTTAAAATACCGTTAGATCATGGACGTGTTCAGTTTGTATAAGTGTACTCTGCAATCTGACATCTTTAATGTTCACCCATTACTAAAGGTATGTTAGGGTCGTTGTCTACAGCAGAGAAGGCCAGGGCAACAAGGTCTGTGAATCTAGGCTTGTCACTATGCTGAGAGAAATACAGAGGGCTGACTTTTTATTTTTTTTTTTTTGAGTTGGAATCACTCTGTCGCCCAGGCTGAAGTGCAGTGGCACACTCATGGCCACTGCAGCCTCGACCTGCTGGGCTCAGGCGATCCTTTAGCCTCAGTCTTTCAAGTAGCTGAAACTACAGGAATGCACCACCATGCCCAGCTAATTTTTTTATTTATTGTAGAGATAAGGTCTCGCCAAGTGGCCCAAGCTGGTCTTGAACCCGTGGGCTCAAGTAATCCTCTCACCTTGGCCTCCCAAAGTGCTGGGATTATAGGTGTGAGTCATCACACCCAGCCTGGAGACTGACTCTTAAAAAGAAACCTAAGTTCTTCCCTCAAGAAAAGGGAGTGGAACTCCTCAAAATCTAAGATGGCCGGTTGTGTGCATTTATTACTCAAGTGGAAAAGAAGAAAAAACCCTACTGACATAGCAGTAGGAGAGTTCAACTTGGCTAAGATCAGCTATAGAAATGTGAAAAGAATGAGGACAATCAAATTAACATTAAGAAAAGAGGGTTGCTTTGGGTTTTCAAATACTTATTCCAAACAGACCACGCTCCTGGTAAATGCTCAATAAATATATATTGACTACCTGTTGGCTTCACTCTGACACAAATATTTTTTAAATACCATATAAGCACTGAGCTAAGTTCTGTGGAGAGGTCACTCAGATACGTAAAATGTAATTCTTGCCAGCCACATAACCAGAAACTCCTGTGTTTCAATTCTAAGATGCACATTTTATTTATTTATTTTTATAATTACATTTTGCTACTTTGTTCTTTACAGAATAACATTTACATGGTCCTAAAATATAAATACTAGTACTGAATTTATTTTTAATTTATTATTATTATCAGTATTATTATTATTGTTTTAGAGACAGGATCTCTCTCTGTAGCCCAGGCTGGAATGCGGTGGTGCAATCATAGCTCACTGCAGCCTTCTGTTGCAGCCTCCTCTCACCTCAGCCTCCTGAGTGGGATGACAGACTTTTTTTTTTTGAGAGATGAGGTCTTGCTTTTTTTTTTTTTAAGCGAGTACATGTGTGCTTATTACATGGACATATTGTATAGTGGTGGGGATTGAGTCTCAGGTGGCCTATTCCGCAGATAGTGAACATTGTGTCCCATAGGCAGTTTCTGAACCTGAACCTTCCTCCTTCTTCCCCACTTATTAGTGTCCCCAGTGTCCATTATTTCCGTCATTATGATTGTTTAGCTCCCTCCTATGAGTGAGAACACGCAGTGTTTGGTTTTTTGTTTGTGAGTCAGTTTGCTTAGGACCATGAGCTCCAGCTCCCATCCATGTTGCTGCAAAGGACATGATTTCATTCTTTTTTATATGGCTGTGTAGTATTCCACAGTGTATATATACTATATTTTCATTATCCACTGATTGGTTGAGGGGCATTTAGGTTGATTCCTCATCTATGCAATTGTGAATTATGCTGCCATGAGCACGTAGGAGCAGGTGTCATTTTTTTATATAACAATCTCTGTTTCCTAGGGTACATACCTAGTAGTGGATTTGCTGAATTAAATGGTAGCTCTATTTTTGGTTCTTTGAGTAATCTTCATAGTGATTTCTACAGAGGTTGTACTAATTTACACTCCCACCAACAGTGTATAAGTGTTCCCTTTTCTCTGTATCTGTTTTAGTATTTATTAGTTTTTGATTTTTTAATAATGGCCATTCTGACTTGTGTAAGGTGGTATCTCACTGTGGTTTTAATCTGCATCACCCTGATGATGAGTGATGTTGAGCAATTTTTCATAAGTTTGTTGGCCATTTGCATATCTTCTTGGAGAGATGTCTGTTCATATCATTTGCTCACTTTTTAATGGGGTTATTTGGGTTTTTTTCTTGATGATTTGTTTGAGTTTTTTGTAGATTCTGAATATTAGTCCTTTGTTAGATGCATAGTTTGTGGATATCTTCTTCCATCCTATGTGTTGTCTATTTGCTCTGTTGATTATTTCTTTTGCTGTGCAGAAGCATTTTAATTTAATTAAGTTCCAGTTATTTATTTTTGCTTTAATTGCATTTGCTTTTGGGGTTTTAATCATAAATCCTTTGCCTAGGCTGATGTCCATAAGAGCTTTTCCTAGGTTTTCTTCTAAGATTTTTATGGTTTCATTTCATGTCTGACATTTAAGTCTTTGGGGGGAGAGATAGGGATCAGGTTTCATTTTTCAACATGTAGCTATCCAATTTTCCCAGCACCATTTGTTGAATAGAGTGTCCTTTCCCCAATGTATGTTTTTGTCTGCTTTGTCAAAGATCAGTTGGTTGTAGGTATTTGAGTTTATTTCTGGATTCTCTATTCTCTTCCATTGGTTGATGTGTAAGATGTACATTTTAAAACATCTAAAAATCTCTGAAATTGGGCATCATCCCCTAGTCGGGCAGCTCTGACATGGTTGTCAGGCCTGGGCATGCTCACACTTGGTCATAACAGTTCACACTGGCATCACCTTCCATGGAATCATGCGCGTATTTTTTTCCTACTATATGGAGCTTAATTACCATTAAAAATATCATCAGGCCATTGCCTTACTAGACACTGGTGTGGCCATGCACTCTTTGAGCTATGGCTGTCACCATGCTTCCTGACTTTGGCCCCCTTCCCTGCCTTGGGGAAGTGAATCTCCTCTCTCTCTCTCTCTCTCTAATTTACCTTTTAAATTAACTATATTCCCTAATCTAATGATACATAGATCATTAAAAAGAAGGCGTGGAAACAAAAAGTTGGTGTGGTCACAGTAAGGCATAAAAATAGGGCAGTGGGGCATACATTGAATAGTAGAGAGGTAGATATCTGTCGTTAAAGGAATGACTGCAATTCTATATTTTCTTGTAAAGCTATGACCAAGTGGTTATGGGACTTAGGGAAGAATTTTGAAGACAGAGTTAGAATGAGTTGTTTTTGTCACAAAGAAGCATGCAGAAGAATAAACCACCCACAAAACAACATAAGGGAGGGCAAAAGAAACTCCTGAATCCATGCGGGTCAATAAAGGAAAGGTCAAAGTCATGCAACAAAAGCTGTAACCCACGTTCATGTTGTACAGGCTGCCATCAACACGTCAAACATCCATTGTCCATAGCTTTCTGCTGATGCTGCCTTAACTTCTAACAAATGAGATGCAATTAAGGAAAACTATGAGTTTAGTCAAGAAGGAAAATGCCAACTCACTTTTGATATTCTTCAGCTTCAAAATTATACTCATGATGTAAGAAAGCATTGTTTCATAGGTTAATTTGCAGTGTTTTTTCTTTCTTAATTGTACATAAAACAATGGTGTTTCTTACCATGATGGTAGCTCTGATGTGCTGAGATATACTATATGCAATGAGGGTAGAAAATAAACTGTCTTCACTTAGGAAAGTACTTTGATAAGGTAAGTCCAGAAGGACTCTACAGGTATTATTAGAAGCAATAGCTGGTAACTTTACAAAAAAGAGACACCAGGTGCCTCCTGACAAAAGTCCACAACCCTGACTATGAAGTGGTCCTACTGGAAATTCAAACATGAATCAGATCAGGCCTCTAGATTCAAATATAGGAAATACAGAGGACAGAAGAGGACATGCAAAATAATATTGGGCAGCAGGAAACAGTGTAGGGCAAGTGACCCAGCTTCCTCAACAAATAAATTTCAAAGAAGAAAAAAAAGAGAGAGAAGATTCTCCTTTATGTAGGTGTTATTTGATAGATTAAAATATATTTACAGATATATCATGGACTTAGTAACTCTCATCCAAAAAACTGAGTATGGAAGGAAAAATAATGACTCAACAGTGGAGAAACCTGGCAGACAGCACCTTCATGAAGTAATGAAAGTTAACATCTCCAGTGATGCCACCATACACCCTGATACACTGTAATAAGAAGGGCACATCATCTCTGTGAAATTCTTCCCAAAGCATCTTAGCCCCATCTAATCATGGGGAAAATACTGGACAAACCCAAATGAGGGGAAATACTACACAATACCCGACCAATACTCCTCAAAATTGTCAAGATCATGAAAAACAAGGAAAGACTGAGAAGCTGTCACATATGGAAGGAACCTAAGGACACAAAACCTAAATGCAATGTGACATCCTGGATGGGATCTCAGAACAGAGAAAGGACATTAGTAGAAAAAATGGTGAAATTCAGATAAAGTCTGGAGTTAGTTAAGGGTAGAGTATTGATACTATATTCTTAGTTGTTTTTTTTTTCAGATTAGATAATATAGTTTATTTTAAAAATAAAGTAGCCGGGCTCGGTGGCTCAGCCTGTAATCCCGCACCTTTGGGAGGCTGAGGTGAGTGGATTGCCTGAGCCCGCGGGTTCGAGACCCGCCTGGGCAGCGAGACCTCATCTCTACAATAAATCAAAAAATCAGCCGGGCATGGTAGTGCACGCCTGTAATTCCGGCTACTTGGAAGGCTGAGGCGGAAGGATCGCCGGAGTCCAGCAGGTCGAGGCTGTGGTGGCCGGGAGCGGTCACTGCACTCCAGTCTGGGCAACAGAGTGAGACTCCAACTCAAAAAAAAAAAAAAAAAAAAAAAGTAGAGTGAGAGAGAGAAAAAGAGAAAAATGAGATTCACCTCCCCAAGGTAGGGAAGGGAGCATCTTCTTAGTTTTGACAAGCATGTTTTAATACGTAACATGCTAATTCTCTGTTATATCTTCACAATTTTTCTGTAAATATGAAATTATTCCCAAAACTAAATTTATTTTTAAAAAAGACATACCAACCCATTCAAACAAGTAGACTTCTAAAAATGATACTGGGCCAGGCACTGTGGCTCATGCCTGTAATCCTAGCACTTTGGGAGGCCAAGGTAGGAAGATCCCTTAAGACCAAGAATTCAAAAACCAGCCTGGGCAACATAGAGAGACCTGGCTCTACAAAAAAATTAAAATAAAAATAATGACATTGATGAGACAGTTGGAAATTTGAACAGTGACTGACTGAATATTTGATTCTATTAAGGAGTCATCATTCATCACTCACTTATTTGTAAGTGTGATGATGGCATTGTGGTTATACTTTCTAAAAAGAGGTCAGGTGTAGTGGGTCACCCCAGTAATCCCAGCACTTTGGGAGGTGGAGACAAGAGAATTGCCTGAGCCCAGGGATTTGAGACCAGTCTGGGCAACTTAGCAAGACTTCATCTCTACAATAAATCAAAAAATTAGCCAGGCATGGTGGTGCATGCCTGTAGATCCAGCTACTTGGGAGGCGGGAGAGGAAGGATCTTCTGAGTCCAACAGATCAAGCTGCAGTGGCTGTGACTGTGCCACTGCATACTGTACTCCAGCCAGGGTGATAGCGAGACTCTGATTCTTAAAAAAAAAAAGATAAGAGTACACAGTACATAAGAGGTTCCTAAAAAAAACAAACAAACATGTAAATATCATATGATCCACAATTCCAGTCTGGGAATATACACAAAAGAATTGAAAACATGATCTCAAAGGCATATTTGTACACTCATGTTCACAGCAGCATTGCTCACATTAGCCAAAAGGTAGAAACCATCCAAGTGTCCATTGGTGAATGGATAGATATACAAATTGTGGGATACATACAATCAAATAAATAATAAAATTTTATTCAGCTTTAGTAATGAAGGAAATTCTGATACACGCTACAACATAGATGAAGCCGAGGACTTTAGGCTTAGTAAAATATGCTAGTCACAAAAGGACAAATCATGTATGACTCCATTTTAGATGAGGTAGCTAGAAGACACAAATTCACAGAGACAGGAAGTAGAATGGTGACTGCCGGAGCCTTAGGGGAAGCAGGGCATGGGGACTTACGGTTTAATGGGTACAGAGTTTCAGTTTGGTTGGGGAAGATGGAAAAGCTCTGGAGATGGGTGGTGGTGATGGTTGCACAACAACGTGAATATACTTAATGCAACTGAACCGTACCCTTAAAAATGGTTAAAATGCTGAATTTTATGTTTATATATATATGTTCTACCACAATTTTTAAAAAGAGTCCTAATTTTTTTTGTATATATACTAAAATATATTTCAGACAAAAATCCCTGAGACTTGTTTCAGAATAATTCAGGAAATGGGAAAGGTGGAGAACAGGACAGGATTGGCCACGAGGTGATAACTGTTGCAGCTACATGATGGGTACACAAGGGTTCCTACTCTTATTTTCTCTATTTTTGTGTATGTTTAAAGTTTTATGTTAGAAAAAAAAAATCACAGTGACAAAGGAGATGAGACCAGTCTCAGTTTTCCCTCTGTCCCTGACTCAAGCAGCTCATGCATTATTGGCCAGGCTGCCAAGACAAACGTGCCCAGCACCATGCTACAAGCACCCCAGCAAGTCATGGAGGGACAGAACCCATACATGTATGGGACAGAGCACAGAAGTCTTCCCAGAGGACCGCCTTTGAGCTGTCCAAGAATATGGATTGGATTCTTTGTCCATTAAGCGAATGTGGGTGGAAGGACACTTCAGGTAAACCTGTGGCTTCAGCGCTACTTGGTTAACCCTGTCATTGTCCACCCCAGCTACCCTTCATGATCAGCTCAGTCTCAGCCCCTCCCAGCTCCTGAACCAGTCATAGACAAGGCAGACAAGAAGTCTCCATGTTTCAGCCCACAATCTTTCCCCATGCCCCTCCTTATTCGGAAGCCATCTTCCTGTGACCAGCCTCCACACCTGGTATGAACAAGGGGACAGGGCTTCAGTCATTCCAGAAGAAAACTTTCAGCAGTGTATGGGGATGGAAGCCAAGCTGCCACGGCTGAGTGTCAGAGGGGAGGTGGCAGCATGGGCATGAGGATGCTGGCCAGCCTGATGCATTGGCAGAGATGGACTAATATTTAAAAAAAAAAATTTTTTTTTTGAGTCAGGTTCTTGTTCTGTCACCCTTGCAAGACATGCAATGGCAGCAATCATAGCTCACTGCAGCCTTGACCTCCTGAGTTCAAGCAATCCTCTCGCTGCTGTATTCCAAACTACTGGGACTACAGACACGTCACCATGCTAGGATATTTTTTAAATTTTTTATACAGATGAGGTCTCACTATATTGCCTAGGTGAGTCTCAAACTCTTAGCCTCAAGCAATCCTCCCCCTCAGCCACTCAAAATGCTGGGATTACAGGTGTGAGCCACCATGCCATACCAGAACCAAAATTTTTTTTTTTTAAAGAAGAAGAGCCTATGGATTACTGGATGGACATCTGGCTTCTGCTCTGACCCAACTGTGTCAATTACCCTCTTCAGGCTTGTATCCATCTGGAAAATGACAGCTTAGATGAGCTCTGAGGTCTCCAGCTTGATGGTTATATGACTCAATTCCCTCTCCAGGGGGAAGAAAATTCCTGAAAGCACTACAAAGCTGTTTTCCTCCTAAATTCTGAGGAAAAACATAGAAAAGAAAGAAGCAAGGCTGGCAGGCAGGGGCCTGCTGTAGTATGGATCATATCCGAGGGTGGTGCAGAGTTTAGGGATGGGCTGGTATGGCTCTCTCTGCCCTGTGGGCAAGTGACTTACAGAGAGCCGGTTACACAAGCTTAAGAAGGAGTAGAGACGGCTCTGTCTCCAGCGCTGCTTTTCCTCTCTTTTTGCCCCCTGGTGCTTTACCCTGACCTCTTAGATGACACAACAGGAGAGGTGCTAGTGCATGGATCCCAGGCTTTGGGTCACTTTGACCTGAAGCAGCTCAGCCTCCTGCTCCTGAGTTCCTGAGTCATACAGAGTTGAGTTCACTCAGCCCCCGTCCGTGGCAGCATGACTAGCTGCTCCACAAGGATTTTCCTTATTGGTCTTACTCACTCTAAGACTGAAATTGAACCATGTGGTGACCCCTCAGGCAAATTCCTTGGCAAAGTAAGTCATTCCCAAGGAACATCTATCTCATGCTGAGACCCTGGCAAACTCCTCCGATCCAAAGCTCACCAAGAAGCCTCTGCCCAAACTGTGACTGGATGACTTTCTCTCTCAAACGGTAGATGACACCTGCAGTGACACTGAGCTATTTGCGCACTGAAAGAATCTCAACTTTGTTAACTTACTTAATCACGTGGAAAGCAAAGTTTCCAAGAAGCTGCCTGACTCAGCTGTTCCTTCCACCCTCTATTTGATACAGATGAAATCCTGACCCACCAGATTCTGGCTAATCCCACAAGGCCAGGATTACTGCCAGACACCCAGGTGTGGGCCACAATGGCCTCATTCTGAAAGCCAGGAGCTCTACCCAAGTTTTATTTTTATTTCTTGAGATGGGGCCTCACTGGAGGCCAGTGGAGTGAGGGAATGGAGTGCAGTGCTCTATCATAGCTCCCTGCAGCTTTGCCCTCTTGGGCTGATGCAATCGTTCCTCCTCAGTCTCCTGAGTAGTCGCTGGGACTACAGGCATGTGCCACCATGCCTAGCTAATTTTTTTTGTAGAGACAAGTTCTTATTATGTAGAGCAGGTTGGTCTAGAACTCCTGGCCTCAAGCAATCCTCTCATCTCAGCCTTTCTAAATGCTGGGATTATAGGCATGAGCCACTGCAGCCAGCCCCCTTTTAAAAATGAACTGTATGTTCATTTTGTTCAGGGTCACAGGTTTCAAAGAGCTCCCAGGCTCAGCTGACCGGGCTGTCAAGGATTCACATATTTTGGCTAACTATTTCTAGAACATTGACTCAAGCCCTGTTTACAGCTCCAGGAATATCAAGATGAGTAAAACAGAGACAACTTCCTGTCTTAGGATGCTGACACCTTCAGGTTTGAATGAGATTGTGAAAAAATTTGCCTCCAAAAGCTGAGTGAACTTGTCTCTTCCCAGCTCTTCCCTCTACCTCCATGGCTTCCCTCCCCACCAAGCTGGTGCCACTCCTTTCACCCTTTGCCCTATCTCAGCTAACCTTACCGTGCACTTACCATGTGCCAAGCACTGTGCTAAATATATATATTTAGAGACAGGAACTTGTTCTGTTGCTCAGGCTACAGTGCCATGGTGCAATCATAGCTCACTGCAGCCTTGACCTTCTGGGTTCAAGTGATCTTCCCACCTCAGTCTCCTGAGTAGCTGGGATTACAGGCACATGCCAACACACCTGAATACTTTTTTAACTTTTTTTTTTGTAGAGACAAGATCTTGCTATGTTGTCCAGGCTGATCGTAAACTCCTGACCTCAAGCGATCCTCCTGCCTCAGTCTCCCAAAGTGCTAGTATTACATGCTTGAGGCACCGCACCTGGCTTACCTTTATTATCTCATTAATCTTTAACACCCTATGAAGGACACCCTCTCATAACCCCAATTCATGGATGAGGAGACCGAGGCACATATAGGTGAAAGAAATTGCACAAGCTGGTAAGTTGCAGAGCCTGTATTTGAATCCAGGACACCTGACTACAGAATCCACATTCATTGTCGCTGACCCATCATTCCATCTTGCCCATTTAGGTCAAGTTTCTTTTTTGCAGTTACTCACTCGGGTCTGCTCTCACTGACATTTCCCTTGACACCAGAAAAATCTCCTATACTTGTCTCAAGATGAGGCTCAGTTACAAGTGACTAGAGGCTTAAGAAAGAGAAGTTTATTCCTCTCTTGGGTAAAAAGCCAAGCAGTCCAGGCTGGGGCAGTCTCCTTCTCTGCAGCTGTTCAGCAATATGTGGCCCAGCTGAGAACACAAGCATGCTGGGGCATGGGTGTGTCTGCAGAATTCAGGGCCCCTAGAAAAAGTGACCAAATGTATGACTTGATGCAATCTGGGTACTCAGCTAAGTCTGGTGCACATCACCTTGTGAAGTCCTTGACTCTCCCTTGGCTGTATATGGGCTCCCTATATCCAGAGGCAGTTATACCACGAAGCTAAGAGGGCTCAAATGTGCACCCCTGGTCATGGGTCTTTGTAAAATTTGCAAAGCCACAAAATTTAACTGCAAAAAAACGACTCTCTCCATCACTTGCCCCCTTATGTACAACTGAATACAATGTAGCATTCATTGAGCTGCTGTGGGCATTCTGGGGTCTGACTGAGGGAAGGTTCAGTTGGAGTCTGGTGGGATATACTTACCTAATTCATGGTCACACTCATGTATAGTTAAGTCATTGCTTGTTCTCACATTGTAGTAATGGCTTCCAGGAATACTCCTTCCACCCACTGGACTGATTCACCAGGTGAGGTGACCAGGAGGAACAAGACCAGAGGTGGTATTCTCTTACGAACGTGTCCTACAGTACCCAGCACCCAAAATATGCTCCTACTGGATGAGTAAGAATAAAATCCAAAATGCACAGATCCAGAAGAAACTAGTCTGTGGAAAATCTTTCCAGTGATCAAAACTGTGAAATTGTAAGCAGAACATTTGTCTCATCACGACTTAACAAAAATGAAGGGCTTTTTTCTGTCAGAAATAAATTGGTAATGCAGCATACACAATGAATGCACCATACTATTTTATTTTTATGTTTAATAGGAATCACTCAAATCGAATCTGTAAGAATTTCTGTATTTGTAGGGCACAAAAGTGTGATGGTTCTACGAACAGTGAGTATTTCTGTGTGTGAATTCGCATGTCTTAAGCATCTCAACAAATTGATTTGATGCATCTTGAAAAATGACCTGAACTCACTCATCACTCTTCTTTCTCCTTCCTTCCTTCCTTCCTTCCTTCCTTCCTTCCTTCCTTCCTTCCTTCCTTCCTTCCTTCCCTCTTTCTTTCGAGTTGGAGTCTCACTCCGTCATCCAGGCTGGAGTACAGTGGGATAATCATGGCCACCACAGCCTCGACCTGCTAGGCTTAGGCGATCCTTCCGCCTCAACCTTCTAAGTTGTTGGAACTACAGATGCGTGCTCCCAACCTGGTTAATTTTTCTGTTTTTTAATTTATTGTAGAGACAAGGTCTCACTAAGTTGCCTAGGTTGGTCTCGAACCCCGGACTCAGGCAATCCTCTCATTTCCACCTCCCAAAGTGCTAGAATTAAAGGCATGAGCTACCATGACTGGCCAAAAAATGACCTGAAAAATGATATAATGCTGTACCACCAGGCCATTAACTAAAAAATATTATGTTGTTTTTCTGGATTTTGTAATATTTGTGATATTTGTAATTTCAATTTGTAATTTGTTGTTATTTATTTCCTCATTCTAAATACAATAACCACTTTTTTTTTTTTGAGTTGGATTCTCACTCTGTCACCCAGGCTGGAGTGCAGTGGCACACTCATGGCCACCCCAGCGTTGACTTGTTGGGCTCAGGCGATCCTTCCGCCTCAGTCTTCCAACTAGCCAGAACTACAGGTGCACACTACCACACCCTGCTAGGCTTAGGCGATCCTTCCGCCTCAACCTCCTAAGTTGTTGGAACTACAGATGCGTGCTCCCAACCTGGCTAATTTTTCTGTTTTTTAATTTATTGTAGAGACAAGGTCTCACTAAGTTGCCTAACTTTTTGATTTATTGTAGAGATGAGGTCTCGCCAAGTTGCCCAGACTGTTCTCGACCCCTTGGGCTCAGGCAATCCCCTCACCTCGGCCTCCCAAAGTGCTGAGCCACATGCCTGGCCAATAATCACTTTTCACACTTTATTTTGTATTTGTATCTTTGTATTGTTTTTTGTAAAGTGGTTTTGCTCAGCCCCCCAAAGTTAGAATTCTTTCCTCCCTGTGTTGCGTGCATATTTGTCTCAATGGAACACATTTTTCAGTATTTTGAGAAAAGGTCTGTAGGAGTTTTGGAGGTTTATTTGGAATTTTGAATGTCTAAAAATGCCCTTTATCTACCTAATTACTTAACTGGTAGTTTGAATAACAGTTAATTCTGTGGTTTGAGTGCCACAGAATTTTAAGTTGTAAGCTATTTTCCTTCAGGATTTTGAAGGTATTGCTTCATTGTTTTCCTGCTTCCAGTGTTGTTCTTGAGAAATTTGAAACCATTTTGATTTTTGTTCTTTTGTGTGAGACCCTTTTCTTGCCTCTGGAAGCCATAGAATCTTCTCTTTGTTCATAAGTTTCTGAAATTTTACCATGATGTGCCTTGATGTGAATCTGCTTGTCTTATCCATTGTGCAGGACACTCCATGCATCACTAAGTCTGGAAACTCATGACATTCAGGATGGGGAAGTTTCTTGAATTATATCACTGATGATGTCTTCTGTTTCATCTGCTCTCTTTCTAGAAAGCTTATTATTCAGATGTTGAGTCTCCTTAAGTGGACCTCCACTTGTCTTAACTTTTCTCTCCTACTTTTTATCTGTTTTTTTGTTTGTTTGTTTTGCTTTACTTCCTGGGAGTTCTTCCAACCCTTTTACTGTATTTATTTTTTTTAATATATCTGTAGGCAGTATTTATTACTGTAATTAATATATCTGTATTAATACAGTATTAATATATCTGTAGGCAGTATTACTGTATTTATTTATTTTAATATATCTGTAGGCTCGGCCTGTAATCCCAGCGTTGTGGGAGGCCAAGGCAAGAGGATTGCCTGAGCCTGGGCGTTCGAGACCAGCCTGGGCAACTTGGTGAGACGTCGTCTCTACAATAAATCACAAAAACTAACTGGGCGTGGTGGCATGTGTCTGTAGTTTCAGCTACTGGAAGGCTAAGACTGAAGGATCACCTAAGCCCAACAGGTTGAGGCTATGGTGGCCAGGAGCATGCCACTGTTCTCCAGCCTGGGCAACAGGAGTGAGACTCCAACTCAAAAAATATCTACACATCTATAATCTTGTAAACATTTTTCCAATAATTCTTTTGTAGTTCCCTGAATTTTTTTATAACATCCTAGTCCTGTTTCATAGATATAATGTTGTCTGCTATCTCTCTTAAAAAGTTAGTGATTTTGTTTGTTTTCTTCTCCTTGTACAGTTTCTTTCAGGTTGCTTTCTCTGGTGTTGCTAATTGGTTGGCTTTGACTCTATCATGTTAGAAACTTTCCTCAGACGTCTTAAAATCCTAATTGGTCATATTTTTAAATGGATTAAAAAGCTGATTTGGTGGGCTTATTAACTGGGAGCCTCATGGTAGGAAGTTGCTTAGTCTCTCGATGAAAATCAATGTGCAGATCTTTAGGTCTTTCTTTCTGAGCTGGTCAGATTCCCCAGAAGAAGACTCTTTCCATCTCCAGGATGGATAATAAACCCCTTTGTCTCATTCTGGGAGGCAAATTGGGGCCAGGCAGCTAGGGATCTCCATATTTAGAATCCATATCTTCCCTTTATTTACCTATTTTCACAAAGTTTCCTAGGACTTCAGCTATACTTGATATCCCTCGGTCCAGATCTCTGGATTTTAACCTCTTCAGAAAACAACATTAGACTTCTGCTGAGATGAAGGAAGGGCAGTTGCCTAGCCACAGGGAATGGAATAAGAGTTCCAGGATTTAACTATAGGAGTTCTCAAACAGCATTCTCACAGTCTTACTTGTTTTAACCCTTCCTTCACTTTTCAGTTCTAGAATACCTTATGCTGCCATTTCCTGAAATTTTTTTTTTTTTTTTTTTGAGGAACTCAGTATAAATCACGTGATTTCTCAATTTTCCCCACTACTGGCTTAGGGGTCAGCCATCTCCAGGGTCCCAAGGCAGTTACTACTTGTCCACCTGCTGTCCAGCTTCCAAGATGATTTTGCCGTTGTCTTCTCTCTGTTCTCCCCAACTTTATTAGCTTTGGTTTTCTGTTTGTTTGTTTAGGTTTTTGTTGTTGTTGTTTTTGAGTCGGGAACCTCACTCTGTCATCCAGGCTGGAGTACAGAGGCACAATCACAGCTCACTGCAACCTTGACTTCCTGGCCTCAGGTGATCCTTCCACCTCAGTCTCCCAAGGATTACAGACGCACACCACCACACCTGGCTACATTTTTACATTTTTTTTTTTTTGGTAGTGATGAGGTCTTGCTATGTTGCCTAGGCTGGTCTTAAACTCCTGGACTCAAGCGATCCTCGCATCTTGGCCTCCCAAAGTGCTAGGATTACAGGTATGAGCCACTGCCCCTGGCTGGTGTGTGTGTGTATATATATATATGTGTGTACATTCCCACCTAACAGTGGGTTACATCCCACTCCACTCCCAACTCACACTGGGTATGTCCTACTTCACTCACAACTCGACTAAGAGGCACATCGGCCTCTAATTTACTAACTGCCCTGGGGACTTTGAGCAGTTGCCTAACTCAGCAAGTCTTTGGAAAATACATTGCAGCTGATGTGTGCAGAGTAGTCATAGCACCAGCTCTAAAGCCCCGCGAGCCTCTGGCTTAATTCGGGTAGCCGAGGAAGCCAGGGCTTGTCGAGTCACCCGCAAATACGATTTTCCTCCACAACAGTATATATATATATATATATAAATATACTGTTCCTCCACAACAGTACATATATACATATATATATATACTGTTTTGTAGCCTTTGTACGGTTTCAGAAGAGGTTCAAATTAGGTGGGGCCAATCTGTTTTAAAACTCACCCTTCAATCTGTCATTTTCCTCTGGCACCAGATGATAGTTGCCAACATTTCTTTTCAGTTCGGAAATAACCTTTTAAAATGTACCCCTTCCATTCAGCCACATTTGTAAAGACAAAACATGTTCATATATGTCACATTCTACTCTGAGGATCAAGACAGTGTCTCAGGACATCTTGATTTCACCTACATAGTTGAGCTGTCCTGCAAAGGATGCTGAAATGCTTCCCTACTTTTCCTATTTCTTTCTCTTGGTTCACATTTTCTGGGACTATCACTAACCCTTCACATCTGGGAATTAGTGACTCTCGGCTAATTTTCAGTAAGTTGACATTAATTATCCCAGGGAAGCCAGTTAAGTAAACTTTGGAGAAATGAGATCAAAGTTCAATAACCTGTCCCTTAGGCTTGTCAAGCAATATTTCTGTTATTTTACACTCAACACACTGCCATTCTATTAATATTATTGTTACTACATGTGTGAAATGACAGTGTTATGGATGCTAAGAAAAGATCTTGGGATATATATGCCTGCTTAGAATTAAGCAATAAGACACATCTGTTTCCACCTTCCCATCAGCATAAACATTTGCAAAGAGTGTTTAGATTTTTTCAAGATTTCGTTCTCTCCATGAATTTGCCCTCAGTTCAGTGGAGAGAACCAAGAGCCTTCCTGCTTTTCTCCTCTTCTCCCTTCTCTCAAGGCTTCCGTTTTCCATCTGTCGGCCAGAGGAGATGAGTGGACTAGAAGACAATCTAATGCTCCCCTGACTCAGAGTCTAGGTTCTCCTAGTGGTGTGAGCAGCACCACAACTCTGCCTCCCTTGATAAACAGTGGGCTTCCAGAGGACAGAATTTGCTTTATTTTCATCACTAAGGACACAGAGAAGGAAGGGTAAAAACTCCTAAGAGACTATTTCTCACCTTTGTTCACAACAAGGGTTGGGGGCAGCCTGGAGAGGCTACGCTCCCCCCAGGAATTAAGCACAAGTTGGACCTGGACTGTGGACTGGTGCTGTGGCATATGCTTTGACACCTGTTCCAAGCCTCCTAAGTTATTCTGGGTGATGCATGCCCAGCCTCTTGCTACCTGTGACCACAAGTAGACCCATGGAGCTATTCTGGTCTACCAGCTTAGAGTTCCTGAACCAGCCACCAGTTCGTCCTGTGATCCTGGACTTGCTGTGTGGCCTGCAGGGTGGAAAGAGAACCGACAAGACCTCTGAAGCCTGAGACAGGTGGAACACCCACAGCTGGAAGGAGGAAGGGAGTCCAGCAACACTGATTTTCCGTTGATTTTCCAGCCCAACGTTTGACCTGAATGCCTCACGCCCCACCCCAAATCCTACACCACTGGCAACTCACACTGGGCACGACTTACCCCATTCCCACCTAACAGTGGGTTACATCCCACTCCACTCCCAACTCACACTGGGTACGTCCTACTTCACTCACAACTCGACTAAGAGGCACATCGGCCTCTAATTTACTAACTGCCCCGGGGACTTTGAGCAGTTGCCTAACTCAGCAAGTCTTTGGAAAATACATTGCAGCTGATGTGTGCAGAGTAGCCATAGCACCGGCTCTAAAGCCCCGCGAGCCTCTGGCCTAATTCGGGTAGCCGAGGAAGCCAGGGCTTGTCGAGTCACCCACAAATACGATTTTCCTCCACAACAGGGCCCACCGCGACCTTCTTTTGTCTCTTGGACAGCGAAGGGAAGACAGACTGTCTTCCTCTCTGGGCGACCCTCGCCACTCTGGACAAAGAAACCTGATCACTCTCAGCCTTGGGAGAGGGGACTGAGTCCAGGACAGTGGGACTCCTTCGCCGCGAGCGAAGCAGAGAATCCGACCCCGGGAGTCCCGCAACCTGGGCCGGAGGGGCGGCCGCGGAGGCAGGAAGGGGAGGAGGAGAGAGAGGAGGGCTGAGGCGGGTCAGCACGAGCTCCGGCGGCGCAGGGCGGAGCCTGGGTCGGCCCGCCCGCGCGCAGGTGAGCGAGCCGGGCGGGGCGCAGCGCAGCCGGCGCCAGGCTTGGGCGCCCGCGGCCGCCGCTCCGAGCCTCCGGTCACGGTCGCTTTCCCCACCGAGGCCGAGGGCCCCGGAGCCATGGCCGGCCTGAGCTGCGGGGTCACAATCGCGCTGCTGGGGGTCCTGCTGCTGGGCGCCGGGCGCTGGGCAGGTGAGTGCCGTGCTCCGGGCGCGGGCGGCGCTGAGTGGCGGAGACTGTCCGCTAGCGCCGGGCGGAGAGGGGACGGAGGGACACCGGGTGCGGAGGGTGCAGCGTGGGGGCGGGGCGGCGCGGTCGGGACGCTGCGGTGGCTCCGGGTACCCGGGACTGCCCGGCTCCGGCGCGCGCCGCGTCGGGCGCGGTGGCCTTGCCCTCCTGGAGAGGGGCGGCCTCGCCCAGGGCGCTGGGCACGGCACGTGGGCGTGTCCCCGAGCGGGCAGCCTCGCGGTCCGGAGGATGAGCCGAGGAGGAACTGGCCGAGGAGGAAGAAAAAGGCGAGCGCCGAAACCAGCTCCTGGCGACAGGCCCACCTGGGCACGCCGCGCCGGGGGCTTCACCGGGATCCTTGAGGACACCCAAGAGGGCATGTGGAGAGAGAGCTTTCCTCTCCGGGGTCACCCCCTCACCTCCACGCCTGGACCAGGGAGAGGGTGCAGGGAGACCATGGTTTGGCGCTCCCATTCCCACCAGCTCACTCCTGCTCCCTGCCGCTCGCCCATCCCCTCTCCTGGAGTCCTGAGCATTCACTCGCAAATGAAAAGCCACGGAGGCTGGACTCCCCCGCCCCTCGCACCTCTTGGTGGTGGACTTCAATTGCAGGAGGGGGTTGTTCCGGGACGTGTGTGAATTTCGGGTTGTTCCGGTTGGGGGAAGGGACCGCCGTGTCCTAGCGACCTGTGCCAACGAGGAGGCGCGCCGTGGGCCCTGGAGATATTAGAACATCGTAAATCTGATTTATTCGTGTAAGAACTTGGTATGAAGCATTTCCTGGGACTAGTACAGGCTTTGCATTTTAAATAAAAAGTATAGCTATCCAGGAAGCGATTTGGGACTTGATCTTTCTTTGCTGTACCTAAGAGGGCGTTTGTGTTTGGCAGGCAGGTAAATTAGGGTAAATTAAGTTAAGGAGTAAAATTAAGCGAGTGAGGTTGAACTTGGACGTCCTGGTGACTGCTGTCAGTATAAATACAAGACAGGAAGGCTTCCTGGTTCCTGTCTCCAACATGGGATAACATATTGCTGCATACTAAGTAGAAATTATAAGACCTGTTGGGAGGTGGGGGCTAGAGGATTGCCTGAGTCCAGAGGTTCAGGACCAGCCTGGGGAACTTGGTGAAGCCTGTCTCTACAATAATTAAAAAATTAGCTGGTGTGATGGTGCACACCTGTAGTTCCAGCTACTTGGAAGCCTGAGGCAGAAGGATCACCTGAGCCCAGCAGGCCAAGGCTACGGTGGCCCTAAGTGTGCCACTGTACTCCATCTAGCCTGGGTAGCAGAGTAAGACTCCAACTCAAAAACGAAAGAAAGAAATTATTATAAGACCTGGTTTAATACATAATACTGTAATGTCCTAGGACTGAATTTTCGATAGTTTTAAGAATAAAAAGTGATTTGGGGAGTGAAAATGTGCATAAATCTATGGGGGAAATGTGTGCCCACCAGTCTTGGAGGCGTATTGAAACTCAGAGTTGAGATTTTTTTCTGCTTCTGTGATGGCAGTGGTGAACTCCAGTAAGAATACAGTGTAAACCAAGGCATTACTAATGACGAGAATGACAACCTGCACTGAGCCAGCCTCTTACTTGTCTCATTTCTCCCTGGGACTAGGGGAGGCTGCCATTTTGGTCTTGAGTAGCTCCAATGGAGTCTCCTTCCTTCCAGGAAGGTCTTGACTGGCTGAATCCTGGTTCATGGTTCATTATATAAGTACCAGGAAGTCTAGGAACTTGCCCTTTCACGTTTATTCCTCCCTCTGCTCTCAGGAGCTGCCCTATGAGCCCACATGGAACTCAACTGAGGGCTTTTGCAGTTAAAGTGGTTGCTGAGGATACCTGCTTTGCCTAGAGTCCTGGGGCTCTAACTGGTGGAGCCTTTTGAGAAGTTACTGGAGCCTCTCCTGAAAGGATGGAGAAAGCCAGAGCCCTGGCACAGTGGATTTGTTTTATAAATCCCTGCAGCCTCCTGACAGACTCAGCGGAGTGGAAATGAGCTTGGTGTCACTGAAGAGCAAAGGAAATTTTTTGCCTTGGTGTGGCGTGTATGTGTGTGTGACTTTGGCATTCCCACCAGCTCCCCCTTTTTCAGGAGCAAAGCATTGGTTGAGTTGGAACCATAGCCTTGTGAAAACCTCAACTCGGCTGCTTTTCAAGAAATACTCAGATACCAGAGTCTGGGTCAGTGACCCATTTCTTGCCTGAAGTTTGAGCAAGACAGATCAAATGACGCACCCTGGGTGAGTGTGGGTGTTCATAACTCTCCAAATTCAAATGAAGAGCTGCTGGCTGTTTTCTGCAGTGTGTGACTGGCGGACTTGATGAGCCTCCCCCCAATACCTCCCCATACTCCCACAGATTTGCATGACTTAGAGTCAGACCTGTTAACCTTGGGACTCACCTCAGACCCTGCCATCTCTCTGTGATGGCTGCCCCCCCACCATGTGCTTCTGGGTGTTCTCCCTGGCTGTCGAGGGGGACGAAAGTTCAAAACAATAATTAAGATTAAGTAGCATGTAGTTATTGTAGAAAAATTGGCAATAGATATAACCAAAATAGGGAAAAAATCATCTATGAGCAAACCACCTTGTTCATTTTGGTGCACAGTCTTCTTGTGTGCACATGTGTGCACACAAACCAAAATATGGGCTTTAACAAGTCCCCCATAGTCCACCCTATGGTTGGACATTTAAGTTGCTTCCAATTTTTCCTATTAAAAACAACATGGACATCTTAACAAGGTTGATTCTTTCAATCCATGAGCATGGACTATTTTTTCATTTGCTTATGTCTTTTTTGATTTCTTCAAGCAGTGTTTTGTAGTTTTCATTGTAAAGGTCTTTCACTTCTCTAATTAGGAAGATGCCAGGGTATTTCTTTTTATTTTTGTGGTTATTGTGATTGGGATTGTACTTTTTATTTGGTTCTATGCCTGTTTGTTGGTATATAAAAATGAGGTCGTCTTTCGCACATTGATTTTGTACCCTGAGATTTTGCCAAAGTCCTTTATCAGTGCAAGGAGGTTTTTGACAGAGTCTCTTGGGTCTTCAAGGTATAGGATCGTATCATCAGCAAAGAGGGATAACTTAACTTCCTCTTTTCCTATTTGGAATCCCTAATTTCCTGCTTTTGTCTGATTGCTCTGGCTAGGACTTCCAACACTATATTGAACAGGAGGGATGAGATTGTTTTTGTCCTTTTCTTGTTCTGGTTTTCAGGGGAATGCTTCCAATATGTCTATTTAGCAATATGTTGACTGAGGGTTTATCATAGATGGCACTTACTATTTTGAGGTATGTTCTCTTTATGCCTAGGTGTTCAAGGGTTTTTATCAAGAAGGGATGCTGGATTTTGTCAAAAACTTTTTCTGTGTCTAATAATATTATCAGGTGCCTTTTGTTGTACATCTGTTGATGTATTAAATTACATTTATGGTCTTGTTGAACCAGGGATGCATTAAATTACATTTATGATCTTGTTGAACCAGGCATGTTGAACCAGCCCTGCATCCTGGAGGTGAAGCCTACTTGGTCATGGTGGATAATATTTGAGATGTGTTGTTGGATCCAATTTGCTAGAATCTTGTTGAGAATTCTTGCATATTTGTTCATCAGGGATATTGGTCTGTAGTTCTCTTTCTTTGTTGGATCTTTACCCAGTTTGGGCATCAATGTGATGTTAGCTTCATCAAATGATTTGGGTGAGTTCCGTCTTTCTCAATTGCCTGGAATACTTTCAATAGGATTAGTATCAGTTCCTCCTTGTACAGAATACGTCCAATAATAGCAGGCTGTTTGTATCAATTTTGATAGTTCTATTCAGTGATGAGGCACTAAAAATTATGTAGCACAGATTATATAATGACACAAAAGGGTGAAATGGTATCACGTTGCCAAGGTTCTAAAATAGTACAACCTGAATTATCCCATTTTGAATATATCTGAGAATGTGTTCTTGTGGCTATGTTGTTCTTTGCTTTTGTAACTATTTTGTTCAGCCACAATTCTGGAAGTAGAGTTGCTGGGATGAGTAGTAAAGAGAATCATAGGGCTTTGAACACTTATTTCTATACTGCCTGTGGACAAGAGCTTGTCCTGGTGTCCTGGTGTGCATTCCATCCTCAGTTGTGTGAGTGTCTGTTTCTCACATTCTACAGGTTCCCCTTCTGTTGTTTCACCAGCGTCTATGGAAGAAATATTTTCCTCCATCTAGTTCAGCAAACAGGGTCTAAACAGTGTCAGTGGATACTCAAGAGTCTGAGAAGCATCACCTGAGCTGGGTGGTACTAGTAGCTCAAGGGTGCTCTTTTGCCAAAAAACCAACCAACAACAACAACAAAAAAAACAGAACTAAGTCCCATGGCTTATAACACAAGCCTCACATGCATTTTTGCCCAGCAGTTCTGACCTGGGTTTGGATGGCATGGAGTGGGAATGGGGTGGAGAGAGTGGAGTTTGCTGGTCAGAAAGACCCCTGATAGAGGTCAGGGTGGGTGGGGCATGGAGGATGACAAGACCAGTGATATGGGGACCTGTGACTAGGGTTCTCTTCCTCAGTGATGACGAAAAGCTCATACCCTTTAATTATTCTAAATTATAAAACTTATCCTGCCTTCAGATTATTTCATACCACTTCCCATGGCCTTGTAATTAGCCCATCACCTTCTCCCAGGTAGCTGGCAACATTCTGGACAACCAAGAAAGAAAAGCCAAGTTCCTTCCCTCATCTCTTTGTAGCCTTGGATTTGTATCTGCTCCATCAGTTTTTAAAATTATTAGCTACTGCCGGGCTCAGTGGCTCAGCCTGTAATCCCGCGCCTTTGGGAGGCTGAGGTGAGTTGATTGCCTGAGCCCGCGGGTTTGAGAGCCGCCTGGGCAGCGAGACCTCATCTCTACAAAAAATCAAAAAATCAGCTGGGCGTGGTAGCGCATGGCTGTAATTCCGGCTACTTGGAAGGCTGAGGTGGAAGAATCGCCGGAGCCTAGCAGGTCGAGGCTGCAGTGGCCGGGAGCAGCCACTGCACTCCAGTCTGGGCGACAGAGTGAGACTCCAACTCAAAAAAAAAAAAAAAAATTATTAGCTACTGCTGCTACTTGTAATAGCTAACACATGGAGCATTTGCTATGCCAGCCACTCTTCTGAACATTTTACATGTAAGCATCTTCCTCTTAATATCAGTAATCCATTCTTGAAAACTAGACATTCTGCACAAAAACACTAACCAACGCCTTATATCCCATCATTTTGTGTGGGGGGGAAAAATGAAAACAATCCATTGCATAGCAATGCAAAACCTCCAACAGTTTCTGAAAGCATGATGAAACACAGGAAGATAGCCATACTAATTAACCTATCTTGTTAGATGCCGGATGCATAAGATATCACTTGAGGACTGTCAGACTTTATATGGTTATTCACAAACAGTTGTTTTTTTGTGCAGTAACTTACAGCACCTCCCTTGGTTGACACTTGGGATATCTCCACTTGACCCTGACATTCTTGATCTTATTATTGTATTTGGAATATAAGTCACGACTTTCTGCCCATAATTTTGATTAAAATATTATGTTGAATTTGGAGATGTAAATACACATGTTTCTGAAGTAGACACTTGCCAAAAATAACTGAGGGAGGAAACATAAGTTCTACAATGTTCCATGATAAAAATGGAGCTGTTTTCTCCTGAGAACGTAGACGGAGGAGGTGTTCTTGAGTAGGCCTGAGTGGCATTTAACTTTCCATCCTCAAGCAAGTATTCCTACTAACCTCCCTTTTGTAGGCACAGAGAGGTGATGTGACTTGTCCAGGGCCAACCAGCTGGTATGTCACGATGCTGAGATGGCAGCATGGGGAGTCTGAGCCCAGAACCCAGCTCCCAACACCGGCGTGCCATGCCCCATGCACACTGAGACTCCAAAAGGCATTTGCTAGACATCCTAGAGACAGTGTCTGTACTCCAGTAAATTTCTTTCATGAAAAAAAAATCAGCCACACTTACTTAGTGCTCTATTCATATTTGTTCTGGGAGTATGTATGTGTTTTTATTGTTATTTTATTTTTATAGAGACAGAGTCTCACTCTCACCTAGGCTTGAGGGCAGTGGCGTGATCATAGCTCACTGCAGCCTGGAACTCCTGGGCTCAAACCATCCTCCTATCCCAGACTCCCAAAGTGCTGGGATTACAGGTGTGAGCCACTGTGCCTGGCTTGTGTTCTCAATACTTAAACAAGTTTAAAACTGTTTAGAAGAAGAAGTAAGTGAACATGATAACAAAAATTCAAACAGTACAAAATGGTGTGTAGGAGAAAAAGTATGTTACCTTCTACTGCTCCTCAGAGGTAGAAAGCCTTCTCCCAGAGCAACCATGGTATCTTGGGCATTTTTTCTGAGCTATTTTTAAGCGTATACAAATTTATAAGTGTATGTTCCTCCCGTTTGCACACAAACAAGAGCATACCACTTAAAATAGTATAGGCTATATCCCATATGCATCTTGTCTTCTTTTACTTAGCAGTCCATCATGGTGCTCATTCCATATCAGAGCATATGGAACTGGTGTGTGCTTTTTTGGTAGCTGCGTAATATTCCTTGTCATGGGAACATCATGTTATAGTTAACCAGCCCCTTATTAATGGACTGTTTTCTAGTCTTTTGTCACTATAAACAGTCTCATTGACTTTCTTTGCCATTAACGTTGTTGGGTATATGGACAAGTTTTTACCTATAGGTGAAATTTCTGGAGAAGGAATTCCTGGGTCAAAGTGTTTGTACAGAAAATCAAAGAACAAATGGAGAAGGTTAATTTCTAAAGAAGTGAAGCAACTTGGCCAAGGTCACAACTAATCAGCAGTGGTGCTGTCTGTGAATTTGGACAGTCTCATTTCAGGGTACAGGCTCCTTACCACCTTACTCTTCCATTTATTGCTTCCTTTATTCATTCCAGTTGAAACGAATTGCAAACCTTAGGTGAGGGAACTGTTGGATTTCCTTTCATATATTACTTGTGGTTAGGCTAGCAGGGTGCCATGGTGTGTCAAGGAGACTGAGGGCGGGCCTGAGTTCACTTTTTACACTGATGGTTGGTTTTCACATTTTGCATTAATGATTGATTCATTCTCACCAACTTTTTGCATTGCGTGTAATAGTTGAGCTGTAACACATCTGAAGCTGTTGTGACACACAAACTCAATGTATCCTTTGGCTCACATGCAATAGATGTTTTATTTCTTGTTCATGTAAGATCCAAAACATGATCTTCTCCAAGTGGTGATATGGACACCTGGGCTTCTCCCACTTTCTGGCTCTGCTGCCTTCAACATGTGGCTTCTGTGTTCATCTGCATCAAACTGTGATAGAAGAAAAAAGAGCATGAGAAATTTTACAAGCCTTTTTAACAGGTTTTTCTGGGCTGGGAACAGAAGCTGCTCCTGTCATTTCTATTGCCATTCTGTTCTCAGTGGTGTGGCCTGCCCAGCTGGTGGGGAGGCTGGGCTGTGTAGTCTAGATGGAAGCCCGGGAAGAAGCTGGCAATGTCTAGTTCTCAAGGCAGCCGGCAGGGTGGTGAGAGCGCCAGACCCAGAGCCAGGACTCCTGGTTCTAACCTTATGTCTTGTCAACAGTTGGCTTTAGGACTTGGGAAAAGTTGCCTCTCCCTCAAGGTCTCACTTTTCCAATCTTTAAGTTAGGGGCTGGGATCACACAGAGGAAACTCCAGTCCTAATGTTTTAAGAACTGATTTAAATCAAAGCCAGTTTGGGAACCTCTGATCTGATGGACTGACTCGGGCAGTTTCATGTCCAGCCACCAGGAGTTAAGTGGTTAGAACTATGCCTGGCACATAGCAGACACTTACTAAATGAATATCTGTGGAATAAGCAAATAGGTTATCCAAGTGTATGCTCGTACCAAGGCATTTAAGGAGAAGGACTGAGCTTAGAGAAGTCAGGTGACTTCTTTAGGTCACACTGTTAGAATGTGGCAAGAGCAAACAAATTCTAAAACCCAGGTCTTCTGGCCCCACATCTGGTGCAAATCAGACAGCAGAAGAGAGGGACAGAAAACAGTGCCAGTGGCTATATGTGTAGACTCAAATACAGGGAAAACTGGGAAGTAGAAAAAAGAAACTGTGAATTGTCAGATGGGACCAGAGCTTGCTGTGTTCCTGCAGAGGGTGAGAGAGGCAGCATGGTGGTCCTTGTTCTCTGCCTCACACAGGGGCCTGGCTTCTCCACTGCGTAGAACATGCCCATAGTCTCTGCTGGTGTCTGGGAGGGAGTGGATGAAGGTGTGGGTGGGTTTGTAGGAATGCAGTCTCACTGCTGGAAACCTTCTAGGGAAATAACCAAAAGTAACGGAGGATTGCTTATGATACTGGGAACGAAGAAAGGTATAACACAGTGCGTGTGTACAGGGTTGCTCTAGTTATATTATTTTTCTGCCTTTCTGTCTATATTTCACATGAGCTTAGGGAAAAAAGTTGGAAGGAAGTAGCAAAACCAAAATCACTGGCCTCACGTTGTGGCTCAGCAGTGTCCTCTCAACAGAGCCTTGTATTAACTACACAACTTAACAGTATGCCAACTTGGTTGGTTTAGTTTTCTCTATATAGCAGTGCTGAATTTGTGATAGAATACAGTAGAAAATTAAAATTTGCTTTTAGACATTTACTTCACAACCTCTTATGAAATTAAAAGTTGCCTGGGCAGCGAGAACTCATCTCTATAATAAATCAAAAAATCAGCCAGGCGTGATAGTGCATGCCTGTAATCCCGGCTACTTGGCAGGCTGAGGTGGGAGGATCGCCGGAGCCCAGCAAGTCGAGGTTGCGGTGGCCGGGAGCGGCCACTGCACTCCAGTCTGGGCGACAGAGTGAGACTCCAACTCAAAAAAAAAAAAGAAGATAGCTCTCTCTCTCTCTTATTCCCTCTCTCTGTCCCTGTCACTCTCTTACTCTCTCTCCTTACTCTCTCTCCTTTTCTCTCTCTCTCTCTCTCTCTCTCTCTCTCTCTCTCTCTCTCTCTCTCTCGCTTTCTCTCTCTGTCCCCGCCACACTCTTACTCACTTACTCTCTTTCTCTTTCAGCCTCTCTTTCTACTTCTCTGTCTTGCCTTTCCTCGGTTATAGTCCCTTCATGTAACTGCCCCTTTAATAAATCTCTTGGTTCAGACCGGGAAAAAAAGAAGAAAAAAGAAATTAAAAGTTCTGGGCAGCCCCTTCAGGTTCCCTCCCACTGTGGGCGCTTTTCTGTCCTCTCATTAAATCTTGCTTTCTAAAAAAAAAAAAAAAAAAGAAACTAAAAGTTCTTTCTTCAGTTATTGGACTTTAAAATTATAGTCTATACTTTTCACTTCTTCCTGAGTGGAGCCCAAGCTAAGGGAACCTCTGAAAGCCTTGTTTGTATGACTGTGCAGGGGATGGGCTGTCTTCCTGCTGATAGTGGTTCATTCCACTAGGTAGAAATTCAGTCCTGTAATGTGACTGCAAGGTCAGTGAATGCCTCCCCTCAGGGTGTGAATTTCCTTAAATAATAAATTTTGGAATGTGTTGAAAAAGAAAATTAAAACTACTCCCTGAGCCCAGATGGTGTTACTTTCTTTAAGTTTTAAATGAAGTGCAAACATTCCTACCCTCAATGACAGAAGATCAAAGCATTCTGGGTAAAATGTGCCATTTCTGCAAAAATGTACGAGGTGACAATCTGCTGCCTTTGCCTGGGATGATAAATAACAATCTCCAGAAATAAGAGTTTCATCAGTTCTCCAAGCTCAAAGATTACATGGAGTTGGAGTCAGGCTTTCATCTTTGTCTTGGGTCTGCCCACTTGCTTGGTCGTCTACCATGTCATAAAACCCTTGGAGTTATGAGAAGGCATGTGCAATTCTTGACAATGCGTGGTCCAGCTGGGAGCTGAGCTAGGATGGTGTATGTCCAGGCATGTGCCATATTCGTCCAAACCGATGTCTTATCTTCTGCTACTAACCTGGAGGCGAGAACATCAGGCCATTTCAAACAAGTGTGGTTTGGCTAAAACCATGTTTAACCTGAGGACAATATACAAACACGTGTCTTGGGACATTGCCAAGGATGCAGAGGTGATAAAGCGAAGCCCCTGAGTTTGAAGGACTCAGAACATCTCCAAGACCCAGACAGACACTGGACTCCTACACAGAGTGGCCACCAGCCACAGGGGAGAGGTACGCACCTGAGCCGAGCAGCACAGAGGGAGGAGCTGTAAGATGCCGCTGCTCATGCTGGAAACCTTTGCTCCACTGGAATCTGCCCGAGGACGCTGTGCCTGTGGTGATGGCCTGTTCTCACGTCTGCTGCCCTGCTGGCAAGTCTTGCTGGAGTTGGGCCTTGAGGCACCTCCAAGGATCCATACACCAGGCTCTCTGAGCCACGATTTGCTTCTGAGTTCTTGCTCATAGCTCCATCTCCTCTGTCCTAAGACTGCGCATCCCAAAGGGCTTAGATTCCCGGCTGGAAACTGATGGAGAAAGGGGGGCAGAGAAATGGAAGAACTGGAGCCAGAGACCTCATGGGGCTACAGTTGCCTTTCCCAGGTTTTTGGAAACAGCCTCTCTCAGACAGGCTTTGGAATTGAACAAAGCTTGGTTCAAATCCTGACTCTACCACTTATTAACTAGGTGAGCTGGGCAAGTTGCTTAACCTCCCTAAGACTCAGTATCTTTAGGGAGTTAAAAATAGGGACAGCGGCACCGTGGGGTGAACTGGAGGTCTGAATAAAATAATGTGTTCTGTGTACTGCTCTGGTCTAGAGCACATTCCTCAGTTAATGAGAATTGCTAGGACTTGGTGCAATAGTTGGGATGTTTTGTCCCCTTCAAATCTCATGTTGATATTTAATCCTAGCCGGGTGTGGTGGCTCACACCTGTAATCCAGCACTTTGAGAGGCAGAGGTGAGAGGATTGCAAGTCCAGGGGTTCAAGAAAGTCTGGGCAACTTGGCAAGACCGCATCTCTACAATAAATCAAAAAAAATTAGCTGGCATGGTGGCACACACCTGTGGTTCTGGCTACTTGGAAGGCTGAGCTGGAAGGAGCGCCAAAGGTCCGTAGGTCGAGGCTGCAGTGGCAGTGAGCATGCCACTGCACTCCAGCCTGGGTGACAGAGTGAGACTCTTACTCAAAAAAAAAAAAAGAAAATAAATTTGATCCCTAATGTTGAAGGGTTTTTTTGTTTTGTTTTGTTTTTGTTTTTGAGTTGGAGTCTCACTCCTTCGCCCAGGCTGGAGTGCAGTGCCACGCATGCTCACGGCCACCCCAGCGTCAACCTGCTGGACTCCAGTGATCCTTCCACCTCAGCCTTCCGAGTAGCCAGAACCACAGATGCACTACCACGCCTGGCTATTTTTTATTTTATTGTAGAGATGAGATCTCGCCAAGTTGTCCGGGCTGGTCTTGAACCTGTGGGCTCAGGCAATCCACTCTCCTCGGCCTCCCAAAGTGCTGGGATTACAGGCTGAGCCTCTGAGCCCGGCCGAGCTGGCTGTTAAAAAGAACCTGGTACCTCCCTTTCTTGCTTGCTTCCTGTCTCCCCATATGAGCTCTGCACAGGCTGGCTCCTCTCTGCCTTCCGCCATGAATGGAGGCAGCCTGAGGCCCTCACCAGATGCCCAATCTGTCTGGTTAGATAAATTTCAGAACCATGAGCTAAATAAACATTTTTCTTTATAAATTACCCAGCCTCGGGTATTCCTCTATAGCAAAACAAATGGACCAAGACACTTTATTTGATTGGAGCCTAAGAAGAACATTTAGATGTTCAGTAGGCATACACCCTAGACCAGAATTATAGGCTGATGTAATGTGTGTAATCAGGTCCTCATTGTTGTTTTCAGGCTTTTGCTACCTACACACTATGTGTCAGTTACTATCTCAGTACAGTCAAATTTGGGCACATATGAGGGTATCTGTGGTGTAAATTCCTAGAAGTGGAACTGCTGGTCAAAAGCTGTGCAGCATTGTTTTCAGACACTAAAGCAAGTTTTTAAAAACTTGTTTGTAGCCAGGCTCGGTGGCTCAGCCTGTAATCCCGTGCCTTTGGGAGGCTGAGGTGAGTGGATTGCCTGAGCCCGCGGGTTCGAGATCCGCCTGGGCAACGAGACCTCATCTCTACAATAAATAAAAAAAAAATCAGCCGGGCGTGGTAGTGCACGCCTGTGATTCCGGCTACTCGGAAGGCTGAGGCGGAAGGATCGCCGGAGCCCAGTGGGTTGAGGCTGCGGTGGCCGGGAGCGGCCACTGCACTCCAGTCTGGACGACAGAGTGAGACTCCAACTCAAAAAAAAAAAAAAAAAAAACTTGTTTGTGAGCAAGTGCCTACATACATGTGATTTCCTGTTAGCCAAGTAACTGACCAGACCAGTTTTATACAACTTAGTGTCATGCCCAATTACACTTGCGATGTGATTGAGAATGTCCAAGTAGGCTTCTCAGGATTGCAGCTATCCTGTGACCAGGTGCCACAAGCCAAGACGGGGCTGGAGTGGCCGTCTGGGAAACCAGAGCTGGATCTCCTTTGAGTGAAGCTTGGCAGGGCCCTGGCCTTTCATCTCTGCTGAGAGATGGAGGATTACTCTGGAACTGACCTGGAAGTTGCTGATGATCTTATCAGGCACTTCAGACTTGGTCTAAATCTGGCAGGGGCAAGTTCTTATCTTGTCAGAACATAGAAGACATTTTTCAAATAGTAAATAGTGCTCGGTCATCTTGCAGAAGTCCACTACCACCCAAATGCAGTAATCTCCCAAAATAACATCATCTAGCCTCCCAGGCCTCTGCCTGTGCAGGGAATACAACCTAAGCTCCAGCTAGGGATGCCAGGGAAGGTATGTCAAACTGGCACCTTCAAACCTTAGGCAAGCATCTGTCCCTCCTTGTCCTCATAACTGGGGACTAGAAACAAACCAAATGTCTGGTTAGATAAATTATGCTACATTCAAACAATGGAATGCTAGGCAAACATTTAAAAGAGCAAAGTAGCTCTCTGTAAATGGATGTCGAGTGACATCCCCCGCCCCAAGATGTATTGTGGAGAGAAAAACACAAGGTCCGGGACAGTAGGAATGGCATGCAACCTTTTGGCAAAATAAAATGAAATGGGAATGGCATATAGATATACACCTACACATTCACAGATGACCTCTGGAAGAACACATGAGAAACTGATAGTAGTAGTTGCCTTTGGGAACAGAGCCAGATCCAAGGGTAAGAGAAAGACGTTTTACCATTCAAATATTTTATTTTACTTTATTTTATTTTGTGCTGCATGTATTATTAATCTAAATGTAGAAAATACCTATCAGGGTATAAGGTACATACTATACAATTCACCAATGTCAATTGTACAATTCAGTGGGTTTTGTCAAGTGCATGATAGGATATTTTCATCTTCCCACAACGTTCTCCCAGATTCCTTCACAACCAATTCCTACCCCTTAGCCCCTGACAATCACTGATTGGCTACCGCCAGGGTTTTGCCTTTAAAATATTTTTAAATTAAAAATAATTCAAAGCCAAGTATGAGTATAATACTCACTAGTTTTGTTGCATTAAAACAAATTTCTCAAGTGTAAGACCCTGTTTTCAAAAAAGGCTAAGGTTGCCTCCTGCAAGAATTTGGTTGTGTAGCAGGGCTAGAGTAGAAATGTTAAGTCACAGGAATCAAACTGATAACCAAAGCTGCCTTCTCCTCTTGGAGCAACTTTTCAGGAAGAGCGACTTGCTCTGTTTTGTTTTTTTCCCTGTCCATTTCCAGGGCCTACCACTGAGCAGGCCTAGAGAATTTGATTTTTGTCTAGAATGTATTGAATAGGCTTAGCTCAGTAAGAGGTCATTTTGGTAACAAATTCTGTTCATTCTACAGATATTGGAGGCCTCTGTGCATCTAGCTCTGTATGCCCTTGCTCCTTGCCTTCCAAGGGTCTCCATCTAGAAGGGATTCGAACATGTAAACCAGAGCCCACAAATTGATAACCTTGACCTGATTCTGGTTGACATCTTTTGAAAAAAGCTGAATTATAAAAAGTAGAGCTTGCACCTTCTGATTTAACAAAGACCCTCTTCCCTATGTTGCCTCTTGAAAATATATATTATTTTTTTTAATTTCGCACCCACACAAGACTCACTGAATGTTGCCTTTTATATTTGTGTTTTTGACACTGTGCAGTATGATAAGTACAGCAAAAGATGTGTATATAAGAATTATAATAAAGATTGCAATAAATCTTCTGTAGGCAGGAAAGAAGCAGGACAGGATGTTTTCCCAGTATCTGAGGTTTGTAGGATGTCATTAACAAAACCCTGAGATTGGCCCTGGAGCAGCAGTATGACTGTATTATTAATTACCAACAATCCTACAGTGTTGTTTTGACATTTAAAATGGCGTCTCCCAACATCTCTGAAATGACAATTTGCTAAGTGATCCACTATCTGGAATTATGTAATTCAGAGTTAATCTTTCAAGGTCTGATTTATAACTGAAGAACAAAGCAGAATATCATCAAATGAGAATTCATGCTTCCTTACTCCAAATTTTCTAGCTGAGTTTTATTCATATCCCCCTCTTCCTTACTTGGCAATGGCTCTTAACTATAGGACCAATTGCTACTGTAAGGAAGGAATATGGTTCATAAAAAGGAAAGTGCACTGGGTGCGGTGGATCAAGTCTGTAATCTCAGCACTATGGGGGGCTGAGGCAAGAGGATTGCTTGAGTCCACAGGTTCTAGATCAGTCTGGACAACATGGTGAGACCTCGTCTCTACAATTTTAAAAAAAAAGTTAGCTGGATGTGGTGGCACACACCTGTAGTTCCAGCTACTTGGAAAACTAAAGCAGAAGGGTCACCTGAGCCCAGCAGGTCAAAGCAGCTGTGACTGTTAGCATGCCACTGCACTCTAGCCTGGGACTAGAGTGAGACTCCAACTCCAACTCCAACTCAAAAAAAAAAAAAAAGCAAAGTGCACTGATCTACAGTTTCTCTCCTTTTCCAGAATAGCCATCTGCTTTTTTTCTTCCACCCACAAACACAATGTACTTCGGAGTTCAAAACCCACACCTCAGCATTCTTGGTCCCTCAACTAACTTTTTCATATCCCTGAATTTTCGGTATAATTATCCTAAGATAACTGGCTAGTCCCCACACTGACACTGTCCTTGCACCAATAGTGACTATTGTAGTTGATGTAACACCTTCCATAATGACTATCCTTGTTGATATAACTTCATTCATGACTGCTGAACACCTTCCGTGATGGTAGTTCTCATTGACTTAACACCTTCCCTGTCACAATATCTTCTGTAACAGCCATATCTATGAATATATCTTTCATAATCACCATCCTTATTGATGTAGTATCTTCCATAGTGACAAAGCACCTTATTGACAAAACACCTTTCATAATAACCAACTTTAGATGTAACATATTCTGTAATGGCCATCCTCACTGACATAATACCTCCTGGGGGCAACCCTGGCCAATCTGGGTGAGGAAAGCATATACCTGGCTGGCCCCAAAGAGCTCCTGGAGTATGCTGCTTTTCTTTGCCAACCTGTTTACCCTGGGCTGCCTGGTTTGCCTGAGGAGTCACTCCATTGACCTGGCCCATGGTCACTTGCAAGGGCTCCATTCTAAAATGTATTCCTCATCTCAGGCTATGTGGGTTCTCCCTCAAACCACCCCCAAAACTTCCCCCCAACCACTTTAAGATTGCTGGCACAACAGCAAAAGATCTACGAATCCCTAGTCCCTAAAACAGAAAGTTTAAATTGAAGGATGTAGCCGGGCTCGGTGGCTCAGCCTGTAATCCCGCGCCTTTGGGAGGCTGAGGTGAGTGAATTGCCTGAGCCCGCGGGTTCGAGACCCGCCTGGGCAGCGAGACCTCATCTCTACAATAAATCAAAAAAAAATCAGCTGGGCGTGGTGGCGCATGCCTGTAATTCTGGCTACTTGGAAGGCTGAGGCGGAAGGATCGCCGGAGCCCAGCAGGCCGAGGCTGCGGTGGCCGGGAGCGGCCACTGCACTCCAGTCTGGGTGACAGAGTGAGACTCCAACTCAAAAAAAAAAAAAATAAAATAAATTGAAGGATGTATCCCCCGTTGGCTGCCCTGACCTGTGGGTTGGTAAATACTCCCCAACTGAACTCCCCCTAAATGGTCAAAATGGGCCTTTACGGTTAAACAGGTATACCTAAGACCTCCAAAAGATCGATTTCTCCTTTCTCTCAGTTGGTACTTGGTGGAGGCTGACATCCCAGTAGCCACTGCCTCTCGTGCCCTATCTGCAATGGAAGGAAGGAGCAAAGGTAAGTCAGCTAGTGATCATCCTTCAGACAATGGTAAAGCAGAGTACGAATGGCTGCCACAATATTGGAAGTCAAGGCAGTGACAGAGATGGTGGGGACAACAGTGACAGAGGATGAGCAGGTGTCTTTCCTGTTGCCCAGGATTGTCATTAAAGAGGAAAAGTATGGGAGACGCTGAGAGGCAATATCACAGGGTGAGCAAGGGGCCCATACTAGTAGAGTCTTGTCTGGGATAGCTACTAGCCTCCTTCCTACCTTCAAGACATTTTCTGTGGCCACAGGAGGCTCCTTACTAAGGTGAAGGGCAGGATGGGTGGTCCGAGTAAGTGTTCGGAAAGGCAACACCAGCACATCTCTCTGTGTTGCTGGTGTTGAATGGTACAGGTTGAAATGAATCTCTGATCACTGCCTCTCTCTAGCTGGGGTTCAGGGTGAACACTTGAGCCCTGGCTGCCCAGCAACCTGTGACCTTGAGGGTGGATGTCTTAGAGTTGCAGAAGGTGGATGGGCTTGGGAATCAGGCAGTCCTGGGTTTGAAACTCAGCTCTGTGTCTTCCCATCTGTGACTTTAAACAGTTTACGAAAAGGTAATATGTAGAAAGGGCCTGGGACTTGGCAGATGCTGAACAAATGGCGTCTGCTAAGTTACTGCCATCATATCCGGATCCCCTCCCCCACCCACCTTCAGCCCTGGCCAGCCCCTATGCAGCCTACCTCTCCTGGATGCTGGATTGTAAGGCCAGGCTCCCCACTGGATTGTACCCTGATTTCTGGTTTTCATCTGGGGTGCTTGCTCAGCCTATAGGCCTAGGTGAGACAACCAACCATGAGCTCTCTTGTCCAGGCATCCCCTTCTCTCTGGTCTCTTCCCTGTCACCTTCCAACATCTGGATCCTGAAGTTTTACAATAAATTCAATGCCATAGACCCCCTTGTTGATGTAACATTTCCATAAAGGCTAGTCTCACTTACATAACACCTTCCATCATGGTCACTCAGCGCAGAAGGGGAGACTGCCTCCCAAATGATACCTTGTTCTTGTCCAAATTTCTTTCCTTGAGCAATTCAGCGGGTCCTAAAAAAACCACCCCATCTTTCCCTGCCTTGTACTATGAGTTCTGTATTGGTTTTCTATGGCTGCATAACACATGGTGGCTTAAAACAACACTTATTAGCCCATGGTTCTGTAGGTAAGAAGTTCAAATACCGATGACTTGAATGGGCCATCTGCTTAGGGAAGGCTAAAATCATGATATTGGCCAGGATGTGTTCTCACTGGGAACTTGTGGTTGTCTTCTAAGTGCTGTTGGAGCAGAATTTAGTTCCTGTGACTGTAGGTCTGAGGTCCTATCTTCTTCTCTGTCAGTCAATCAGGGGAGCTTTCAGCTCTTAGAGGCCACTCACGTCCTTTGCCATGCAGACACCTCTATCTTTAAACCCAGCTACAGAGAGACTCCCTCATGTTGAATCTCTTTCACATGTCAACTCTTTTTCTCCAGGAAAAGTTCAGTTTCTTTTAAGGGGTCAGCTGATTAGGCCAGATACACAGGATATTCTCCCTTACTTAAAGTCAATGATGCCATTCAACATAACCTAACTCTCTCCTGAGAGTGATGTCCTGTCATATTCAGAGTCCATCCCACAGTCAGGGGAAGAGATTCTACAAGAGTGTGGGTCATTGGAGGTCATTTTAGAATTCAATTCACCCTGGGGTGCAGTGATTCAGGTTCTGTCCCCTCTGTTGGGATAGTAATAATTCTAGCCATCACTGGTTAAGTGCCCTCCATGCACCTGACTTTACATGTGTGTTCTCATTCCAATACAAAGCCCTACACAGGTGACATTTTTAACCAAATGTTACAGATGAGAAAGCTGTGGTTCAGAGAGGTCAGGTAGCTTGTTCACAGTGACCCATCCAAGTGACAAAGTAACTGGGCTCACATCAGGTTGGGTAACGCGGGCCCCAGAACACAGGTCTCTCTCTAAATAGAAACTCCTCTCCTGCTGCCCTTCCCTTCCCTCCTCCCTCATGAGGGGATTGTGGATTTTCTTTTCTTTCTTTCTTTTTTTTGAGTCGAAGCTTACTCTGTTGCCCAGGCTGGTCTTGAACTCCTGGGCTCAAGAGATTCTTCCTCCTCAGTCTCCCAAAGTGCTGGGATTACAGACATGAGCCCTCCTACCACCACCTGTGCGCTCAGCTATGAGTGGATTTTCAATTCAATTGCTAATGAGGCATTTTCCTGCCACCCCACCCCATTTCTGGCATTATCCTTTGAGGGGTGATGAGTAATAAGGTAGAAGTAGGCTGATATGACCTTCTGGAAAAGCCCTTTTTAAACTAATCTTATTTGGGCTTTAACCACCTCATGGCTTATGTTCAGACAAGTAAGAAAGTTTTCTTTCATGTGGCTTCTAATCACCAAAATATGCAGTCTTGTCAACATTTCTCACAGGCCTCTCCCCAGCCTCATCCTTTGTTCAGTTCATAGCCCAGAGAAATGAAAGCCAGGTCTCTGAGTGCAGGGGCTACCAGACTGTGTGACACACTGACCAGTTTTTCACTTATCAGAGGAATGTTCCTTCTGATTTTTCATAACCTTTCATCTTTTGAGCTTTCTAGTTATTGACATGATTTTTGTTTAAAGAACAGTTTCTCTCCTTCCTCTCCAAGGGATTACTATGTTTATGTATGAATTTGAGTCTATGTAATTTTAGCCACTTTTCGACTGTTGATCATATGCTAAATGAAATAAGCAGACACAAAAGGACAAGTACTGTCTAATGCTACATGACATGAGTAATTAGATTCATAGAGACAAAGTAGAATGCTGGTTACTGGGCTGTAGGGAGAATGGGAGTTATTGTTTAATAGGTACAGAGTTTCTGTTTGGGATAATGAAAGGAGGTGAGTGGTGGTTGCGCAACAATGTGAATGCGCTTAAAGCTACTGAAAATGCTGAAAATGAGCAGGGTATGTGGCTCACAACTGTAATTCTAGCACTTTAAGAGGCTGAGGTAGGAGGATCACTTGAGGCCAAGAATTTGAGACCAGCCTGGGCAAAATAGCAAGACCTTATCTCTTTTTTTTTTTTTTTTCTAGTGACTAAAATGATAAGGTTTGTGTGTGTACATTTTACCTCAATAAAAAAGTGGGGGGAAAAGTGTGCAGGGTTGATTTGTGGGTGTTCTTTTCACTTTTTTTAATTGATTCGGGGTTTTATTAAACTACAATAATAACTTTTTTTTTTCAAAAAAAAAGAAGAAGAAGAAATCAACTTTCAATTCTAAGGCTTGCTTTGTAAAGTACTATTGGATTCTTTTTTTTTTTTTTTTTTTTTGAGTTGGAGTCTCATTCTGTCACCCAGACTGGAGTGCAGTAGCCGCTCCCGGCACCACAGCCTCGACCTGCTGGACTCCGGCGATCCTTCTGCCTCAGCCTTCCAAGTAGCTGGAACTACAGGCGCGTGCTACCATACCTGGCTAGTTTTTTTTTATTTATTGTAGGGATGAGGTCTCGCCAAGTTGCCCAGGCGGTTCTCGAAGCTGCGGGCTCAGGCAATCCACTCACCTCAGCCTCCCAAAGCGCAGGATTACAGGCTGAGCCACGGAGCCTGGCTACTATTGGATTCTAATGCTAGACTCTGCCCCTGCTGAAATGGAAGCCTTGACACAGCACACGGAGGCTCTCCCTTTCATAAGATCCAGGGACAACACCCATGAGCCTCTCTGCTCGCTGACTTAGGGGTCAGATCACAAGGTAGGACCATTTCATCAGAAGCCAACAGGTTTTTCTCCTCCCTCTTTAGAATTATGCAAAGAAACAACTTGCTGTAGCCAGAACGGTGAAGCTATGCAAGAACCTGGTGCCTTGAGGGCAGAGACTTTGAATCATGTGTGGATGAGACCTCATGGCTGGCACCTTGCAGGCAGGAAGAGGGATTCAGAAGGGGCTGGTGCATGCCCAGAAGCACGGAGGGACAATCAGAGAAGGTTTCAAATAGCTAGCAGAGGTTTTCTGAGTTTGAGGATTTGTTTTATTGAGACATGCAATAAAGTACACAGTCTTCACAGACCGGGCATTGTGGCTCAATCCTGTAATCCCAGCACCTTGGGAGACTGAGGTGGGAGGATGACTTGAGCCTAGGAGTTCAAGACCAGCCGGGACAACATAGTGAGACTTTATCTCTAAAAAAATAAATTAACCAAGTGTGTCTATAGTTCCAGCTACTTGGGAGGCTGAGATAGAGGGATCGCCTGAGCCCAGGAGGCGGAGGCTGCCATGAGTCATGATTGTGCCACTACACTATAGCCTGGGCAACAGAGAGACCTTGACTCAAAAAAAAAAAAAAAAAACCCTCAAGTGTACAGCTGGATACGTTTTATATATGTATATACATATGTGTGTGCATCTATCTTGTAACCATCAATATTTGGAAAATTCTAGTACTGCAGAAATTTCTCCCTTGCCCCTCCCTAGTCAACACCTGCCCTCTCCTGTCCTTCACCCCGGGTTAACTATTCTGACTTACACAAGCCTAGATTGTTTTTGTCTGCTTGAAGTTGACACCATTGAAATCAAACAACATGGAGTCTTTTGTATGTAGATTCTTGTTTAACCATCCCCCTACTGACTTTTCATCAGAAGAACTTGAAGAACTATTTACTTTCTGATGGCAACCATGGGCCATTGGAGTGGACTACTAAAGAGACAGGAAATTCAGCAACTTCAAACCCCTGAGCAGGTGGGGAAAGGGAACTGTGGACCTTCGCCTGCTGGTGTCCCTGAGCGTACATACAGATGGGTTTTTTAATCTACTCCTTTGAGTCTTCCCCATCTATCCTGTGATCCTTGGTGACTTTCTTCATCCTTGTGACTCACACTTCAAGGTCTAACAAAATGAATCTTTTTAACACTTCATAAAATGTTAATGTGATTTAAAGTAGCCCTGTGGCATTTTAGCATATTGCCATGAATTATTTACAGTGGTCATAAACTGAGTTATAGTTGTGTTTAATTCCGCAATTCCCATGTTCAAAGTCTTATTATGTGACTTTCTTACCTCTATGGTCCTCTTGGAAATCATTTTGCTACCCAATGTGGCTTGATTCAACCTGGAGTTAAATGTTAAAACCCTTGTTTCGTGTTGGCAAGAGCCTTAAGATGGCCTAAATCCCAGAGGAGTTTATATACAAATGTGTTCGTTTGCCACCCAGACAGGGCTCACAGCCTGATCATGGGTCTCTAACATATATCTCTAATACAGCACGTGTTAGATCATAAAAGGGAAAAATACAACAGAAGAGTTTGGATGGTTCCATGTGGACCCATCACTACTTTAGGAAAATGATTCAAAGCATGACAGTTAATATCTAGCTTTGTTTTTGGAGGTTGGCTTGGTTACTTTAGAAAATATGTAATTTGCATCATTGCATGTAATTTTCCTTCCTAAGGAGTTTGGGAACTAAGAGTAGGGAGTGAATGGATGTACCTAACAGACCCTGTTTTGATGAACTGTTCCAATAAGTTGAATTGACTAGGTGTTCGTACCAGCTATTTTTAACATCGCTGTTGGAACTTTACTGTCCGCTATCCTCTAGAGTCATTCTAAGAGTTATGGAAATAGTAAACTGTTTTAAAGGGAACTGTGTGTCTCTTTCTGAGTGGGAGAGAACCTAATTTTCCTTGACCCCTGAGGTCCCTGGGTGTAACTCTGGAAGTCAGGGCCCAATCTTGTTCATCTCTGTATGCCAGCCCTGGCCTGGACAGCAGCTCATAGTAAAATGACCTTGAATGATGTGACCAGAGTCAGTCTTCATCACCGTTTTCACATCAGGTTGTCTCTGCGCTTCTCACTTGCACAGTGTATGCTCCTACTCCCTTGCACCTTGTTTCCTGCCCTGACCTCCCAGTGCAGTCCTACGTCCTATCCCACTCTGGGTTATATTCGATTGCACCCAAGGTTCTTTATTTATAACCAAGTATAACCAGGGTCTATGTCTAGGCCTTTTTTTTTTTTTTTTTTTTTTTTTTTTTTTGAGACAGGTTTTGTTCTGTCACCCAGGCTAGAGTGCATTAGCATAATTATAACTCACTGCAGCCTTGAACTCCTGAGTTCAAATGATCCTTCTGTTGCAGCCTCCCAAGTAGCTGGAACTACAGACATGTGTCACCATACCCAGCTACTTTATTTTTATTTTTAGAGATGGGGTCTTGCTATGTTACCCAGGCTGGTCTCTAACTCCCGGCCTCAAGTGATTCTTCTGCCTCCGCCTTCAGGGATTGCAGGCCTGAACCACTGCGCCTGACTTTTAGTCCTTTCTGGAGGTTACTAGAGTGTTGCAGTATTTAGTGTGTAGATTTAAAATGTGGCCCTTTCTGTTGGAGGGCCTGTGCGCCTGTAATGATAGAATGGGAGGTGAGTTCTTTGAATCACCCATGGCACGGTGTTTTCAGACAGAAGGGGCACCTATTGTTGGGGCTGGGGATTGGAATGGTTGCTTGCCCTGCCGCCTACCCCTTCCTCTAAACCTCTGACAGTCGTCCAAAGCATTCTGCCCAGTTGGCCCAACTGCCACACCTTGCCCCAGCTTCTTTCCGGGAATGCCTGGTAGGCACCATCATTTCACATCCTTTCACTTCTGAGAAAGAAAATGAGAGAAGATCTGCCCTGCTGCCCCGATGGCTGCTTTTCCTCAAACCAGTTCTGGGATAAGATGGGAGGAGTGGTGGGGGTGATTGGCAGGTCATGGCAGGGCCGTCTTGACTCCAAACCAGTGGATAAGTGACTTTACAGCTCAGACACCCAGAAGGACAGGTGGTACCTCTATGCCAGGAGAAAGCATTTCCTACCGAGGCGCACCAAAAGCCTGGATGAAATTGACTCAAGTTTGGGTCTGCTTTTGCCCAGGAGGCTCGTGGACAGCAGCCTGGAAAAGTGAACCCCTGGGCCGGGACTTCTGCAGGATTCTTTTCTGCCAAGACCGGGCACTGACCTTTCCTTACCAGCCCTTTGTTCTAGAATCATGGCTGCTTTTCATTTGCCACCAACTCTGTCACGTTAACCTCCCATGCCCACAACCCCTCAGGCCACCTCACAAAGTTATAATGCCATTAACAGCTGAACCATGTCAATTTCCCCTTCTTAGAACTTTTTTTTTTAAGTGGGAGTCTTACTTTATTGCCCAGGCTGGAGTGTAGTAGCAGGCTCACAGCCACTGCAGCCTTGACCTGCTGGGCTCAGGCAATCCTTCCACCTCAGCCTTCAAGTAACTGGAACTACAGGCATGTGTCACCCCGCCCAGCTAATATTTTTTAATTTATTGTTGAGACGAGGTCTCCGCCATGTTGCCCAGCTGGTCTTGAACCCACAGGCTCAGGCAATCCTCTCGCCTTGGCCTCTCAAAGTGCTGGGATTACGGGTGTGAGCCTCTGCAGAACCTTACACCTGGATACTGCCCAAAAAATACACAAAATAACAACCACGCCCCAAACATTTACAATTCCAAGGAACTTTAAATCTTGGTTTAAATTCAAACTGCACTTTTTTTTTTAAGTGAGCAGGATTTATTGAGAGAACAGAAAAGCTCCCACAATGGGAGGGGACCCAAAGGGGTTGCCCCAAACTGCACTTTCAAATGACCTTGAAATGAAGGACAATTGGCAGGAATGCAGTGTGCCCATTTGGGACCATTTTAAACCAACATCTTTCCCTTTTGATATCCCTTTTGATATCCTGGATCCCCTGGAGAGCAAGCAGCTTGGAAATGTTTGATTCTGTCTTGATCTACTTTGTTGGTGAGAACAAACCACTGTCATCAAAAAGTTCCTGGCTGTGTGTGGACGTCTTTGGGCAGGGCTAGCTTTGCTGAATAGTCATTTTTCATGCCCCAGGCTTCAGTGTGAGGCAGCTGGGGCACAAAACCTGTCACTGCCTCTTACTAATCTGACTGGGTGAGTTACTTCATCTGTTTGAGCCTTAGTTTCTTCATCTGTGAATTGGGGACTGATCATAGAACCTACTCTAAGGAATGGTTGTGGGGATTTATAAATACTTATCAAATGTACACATGGAGGCTGGCTCATGTTAAACAATCATTAAATGTTTGTTATTATTTAAGCAGGTCTGGTGCCTACACTCCAGAGGCTTTCCATCCAAGATAGACTAATCAGCCCCTGTAACAGCAACTTGACTTCTATTAATAGTTTTTTCTCATGTGAATGTAGAAATTAACTATAGATAATGAATATACTTTTTTTTTTGGTGAGAAAGCAGAATTTATTGAGAGGACAGAGAAGTCCCACAGTGGGCGGGGACCCGAAGGGGTTACAGATATATATATATTTATAGAAGTAGGTGGATCAGTGGTCTTCCTGTTGTTGGTGAGACTTATACCCCAGTTTACCAGTCTGTACATGGACTGGCCAAGTCAATGACAAATGGACTTAGAGTTTCTAAACCAGTTGTTCCTCTATGCCTTTATATCTCACTGCCCCAGGTCCTCTGGATCAGTAAGACTCCAAGTTTGGTGATGTGACAGTCTGGTAACCCCTCCCCATGGCAGGATCTGTTAAAATGGGTTATGTTGGTGAGTCCTCCAGCCCCTGGGTATCAGCCAACAACTCCATTCACTTAATAAGAATGGCAGCAGACCCTCCTCTTCTGCTGGGTGGCTTGATCATCCTTGATAGCTTCCATGAGGGCAGCTCAGTGTGGTACTATGGGGGAATAGAGACTGTAACAGTGCCAGGGTTGAACCAGAATGTCCCAGCTGCCTCCTGAGCTCAGCCAACTTGGAGATGTGAGGTTACATCTCTGAATCTCAATGAGGTGCTGGGATCATATGAGTCAACATGTATAGAAAGGCCTTAATAGCCAGTGAGCCAGGCCAGGGCTAGGTGAGGCAGGTGAGGTGTACAGAATTTAAGGACCCACTCACACTTGTACAATCCTGAGAGTGAATGCCTCCCTAAGGTCCACTCCTTACCTGCCTCACCTCAGCCAGTTCTCTAGGCTTTAGACTCAGAGCCAAGCTGGTGCTCTAGTTGTCTACTTAACATCTTTCAATGGTGCCCCATCACTAATCGTCGTGGTTAGTAATATGCTGTCATTAATAATATCAACAATAGTAACCACTGATATTGATTACCTGTCACCGTTCTAAGCACTTGGTAGATATTAACTCAATTAGACCTTATAGGAATTTCATAATTAGCCCTGTTTGCAGATGAGGAAAGTGAGGCACAGCAAAGTTAGCGAATTTGCCAAGAAAACACAGCTGGTAAGTGGTAGAGCCAGGAATTGACCGGGGCAGTGTGATTCTAGAATCTGCACTCTAAACACTACACAGATTTGCTAGGGTGTGCTGGTCCCAGTGAGTGAAGTTCAAACTCCATGATCAATAGCCAAGTCCTTGCCCTTTTCTCCAGTCTCCTCTACCCACCCAAATCAAACCCCAGCCAAACCAAACTCCTTGAAGTGGCTCCAGAAAGCTATGATTTTTACACCTCAGTGTCTTTGCACCTGCTATTTCTTCCACCTATCCTTCCTGATGCTTGTCTCACTATCTCTAGTTGGCAAACTCCTATCCATTTTTCAGGACTTTTAAGTCATACCTCCTCTGTGAAGCCTTCCTTGACCACTGCCCCCAGACAGTTGATAGCTGACCCTCAGTGTTTTCATAATACCTTGAATTTCCTGGATCCTCTCAAGTTGCTATCTGGGTCTAGTATACATTCAACATGTGTGAATTCAACAGTTGTTTCCTACAGGGAATAAAGGTGAGGAGAAATCAGTTAAATGGTGCGTGTGTCACCTCAGGGTGGATGTGAGGGAGAGAGTGGGTCACTGTGTCTTCTGCTGGTGTCACTTCCTGGAACTCACATGTGTGAGCATCCACACAAGTTAATGAAATGTGTTTTGCGAACCTGGTCCCTAAACGCAAATCACTACACCTGGTGCTCAACCCCAGAAGCAGGGATCTATCTGCTCCATGGATGGAGAAGACACCAGCTAGTGGACTTTTTGGGAGCAGAATAGTGACTGCTCACCAAGAGAGGACAGGGCTATTTTGGCCTCGAGTGATTTCCCCCCTGGGAGCTTGCTTTAGAGCCTGACTCCCACACAAGCTGTGACTGGTCATCTATGTGAATTCACGATTATACTTGTTGGATTCCGTGCCTGTCTCCCTTGGCATCCTGGCCATTCCTCCAGGGCACTGTGCATCTTAGTGTGTATCTCCTAGTGCCCAGGCTAAGCCCAGTCCTGGCTGGGAGCTGCTTAGTCCCCCTTCCTTGGACAGAGAAAGGGAATGAGAGCTGAGTCCCCCTGGAAACCACACCCAAAATTGAGTCACCTGGTTCCAATCTGTCTAAAAAATTTTAAATTGTATTTGTTAAAACTGGGAGAAATCCCCTTCCTAGCATTTGTCTCACTTGCTATAATCGAGACTTGCAAAGAAATAGGATGACAGGGAGAAGAAGTAACAGGGACGTGTGATATGGTGATTAATGAATGGTGAATAATAAATGGTGATTAAAACAGTTGGAAAGTCCCACCTGAAAAGGAGTTGGCATGGCCGAAACTCTCAAGGTGTCCTAATAAGGAGAGGTCAGGAGGCAGGAAAGCTGAAGAAAAGCTGTGACTCAGGAGCCCAAGCCCTGTGGCTTGCAAGCTTTCCTGAATGTTCTAAGCCTGGGAGCCCCTTGCACTGCCACAGTGAAAATCGGCTTGGATTTCTTTCAGCTCATAATACCTCACAAATCATACCAGAATCTGGAATATTGTCTGGGTTTCTCTGAACCTGAGTGATAGATTTTTCTGAAATATTAGACCAATTAAATATCAAATTCCTGGGGAGGCAAAAGAAAGAGATATTGAAGAAGAAAACCCCATCCATTTTCTTTAAATTACAGTGCATTTATCAAATGCTTACACGTGCCAGGTCCGACAGGAGGGCAGGGAGGCTGGGATTTTATTCCAGTGTTGGTGTTTCCATTTTCAAGGTGTAATTAATGGTGGCAAGTAGGGAAGAGGGGAAGATGTGCAAGCAAATTATCCTTTTCAAACTCTAAGCATTTGTGACTAAATGAGTTTACAAGTTATTGTACTTAAGCATTGAGGTCTCACTTTTATTACAGTGTAATAAGTGTCTCTAGAGTGATGGAATTGGTGGGGTTGGGGGAGAATCCATATTTCAAGTATGCACAAGGTCGAATTGTGATCTTCTCACTCCTGCAATCCCCCTCCAGCTGACTTATCATTTAGGATGGGTGGGGACAGTTAAAACTGAATGTCATGTGGGTCATGTGTGGGTCATGTGTGGGTCGTGTGTGGCTGTGACCCTAGGAAACAGGCTATAATATAAATCATCTCTACCTGCTGCAAAGGTGGGTAAGACTTGGCTTTGCTGAGCACATGTCTTTAGCTCAGTGTTTCCTCTGAACTATGGGCTGGAAGCCAGGTGTGTATTACTCAAGCCCAAATTCTCTGGCCTGGGACACTGATGAATAGATGCAAACTACCGCTGGGTGGTTATCTCAGAGTCAGAGCAAAGAAACATGGTGAGATGTTAAAAGTATACCAGAGTCATTTAATCCTTACAAGGTTTCATCTTCCTTGTTGGCAAAATGAGTTTGCATGAAAATCTAGGTTATAGCCGGGCTCGGTGGCTCAGCCTGTAATCCCGCGCTTTTGGGAGGCTGAAGTAAGTGGATTGCCTGAGCCCGTGGGTTCGAGACTCGCCTGGGCAGCGAGACCTCATCTCTACAATAAAATAAAAAAATCAGCTGGATGTGGTAGCGCATGCCTGTAATTCCAGCTACTTGGAAGGCTGAGGAGGAAGGATCACCGGAGCCCAGCAGGTCGAGGCTGCAGTGGCCGGGAGCAGCCACTGCACTCCAGTCTGGGCGACAGAGTGAGACTTCAACTCAAAAAAAAGAAAAAGAAAATCTAAGTTATTTAGACCCCAGATAAAATATATATATATGAAATGAAAGTAATTCATGAAGGAGGGATCGGTATATTCAATGATTACAGGTGGGATGGTTGGCTCTCCATATGGGAAAAAAAGTAAAAATCATAGACCAAAATGAGTGTTTCCAATACACATTCCCAGGTTCTGTGTTAGACCTACTGGGATTTGGAATTATAATTTTTAAAAGCTCTCCACAGACATTTGGAAGCCCCTAGTCTAGACTATTAACTCCCTGAGGACAGAAACTCTGGCAGTTTGTACCAAGTAAATCATTTGTACCAAGTATGGTCACTAGAATAGATTATGAACCCATAAAATATTTGTTAAGTGAATACATGACTTCAAAGATTCTGAAAAAGTGAATTTTTATTTATTTTTTATTTTTGAGTTGGAGTCTCACTCTTGTCACCCAGACTAGGGTACAGTGGCACGCTCACAACCACTGCAGCCTTGACCTGCTGGGCTCAGGCGATCCTTCCGCCTCAGCCTTCCAAGTAGCTGAAACTACAGACACATACCACCATGTCCAGCTAGTTTTTGTAATTTATTGTAGAAATGAGGTCTCACCAAGTTGCCCAGGCTGGTCTCGAACCCCTGGGCTCAGGCAGTCCTCTCGCCTTGGCCTTCAAAGTGCTAGGATTACAGGCTAAGCCACCATGCCCCGCCAAAATATGAATTTCTAAAAGAGATTATACATTTTTCTTTGACTGTCATTTATCATAGAATAGCTTGTTATATAGCCAGAATTATTTTGGGTACTGATTTGGCTGAAAACGAGAGAGGAACTGAGTGGCAAGATTTTGGTCAGTTAAGTCTTGTTCTTCTCTGAATCTAGTTTAAAGAAATTTGAAAATTTTACACATACCTTGAGAGAAACTAGACTCCCCCAAAATATTATCAAACCATACTTTAACTTTGGTCCTAATTTTTCTTTTATTCATGTATTCAGTGCCTACTTTGTGTAGAAACACAGTCTTTTGAACATTTATGGTTTTTTTTCTTTGTATTTGTTAAGGTATAACTTACAAAAAGTTTTTGAGTTTGAATCTCACTCTGTCACTCAGGCTAGAGTGCAGTGGCACACTCATGGCCACCGCAGCCTCAACCTGCTGCGCTCAGGTGATCCTTCCGCCTCAGTCTTCCAAGTATCTGGAACTACAGGCATGCACCACTACACCCAGCTAATTTTTTGATTTATTGTAGAGATGAGGTCTCGCCAAGTTGCCCATGCGGGTCTCGAACCCATGGACTCAGGCAGTCCTCTCACCTCGGCCTCCCAAAGTGCTGGGATTATTTATAGGTATGAGCCACCACACCTGGCCAACAAACAATTCTAAGTGTACAGTGTAATGAGTCTGGGCATTTTGCATACATGTGTAATCACTACCATAGTCAAGATACAGAACAGTTCCCTCATCCTACAAAGTCTGCTTGGCCCCTTTGTTCTCCATCCCCTCCCCCTCACCTCCAGTCTCAGGCAACTGCTGATCTGCTTAGTGTCCAGCATTTCCAATAATAATCATAGAGTCAAGAATTTTTAAATAAAAGGTGAAAAAGCAGACAGAAGGAGAAACGAGAGAGAGAAATTGGTAACAGCCAAGACTAGATGCAGCTTCACTTGATGGTGAATTAGCCCTACTTGGAGACCCCAATAACGTGGTAAGACATATTTAGGATTACAGAGAAAGAACATGAGTTGTAATATACAGCTCAGATATAAATCTGGCAACTGGATTTCTGAACACAGATCTGGATTCATTTTTAAGCTGATATTTTAAAGAACCCCTCAGCCTCAGAAGATTCTAAATGGCCAACTGTTTGAAGACAAAGCATTTGAGTAGATAAAACTTCTGCCTCAGAGGATATATTCTCTCACAAGCTATTAATTAAAAGACTCATAGTTCCTGGTTCTCATCAAGATTTATTAGCCCAGCCAGGCTCGGTGGCTCAGCCTGTAATCCCAGCGCTTTGGGAGGCTGAGGTGAGTGGATTGCCTGAGCCCGTGGGTTCGAGACCCACCTGGGCAATTTGGTGAGACCTCATCTCTACAATAAATAAATAAATAAGTTAGCCGGGCGTGGTAGCGCACGCCTGTAGTTCCAGCTACTTGGAAGGCTGAGGCTGAAGGATCGCCGGAGCCCAGCAGGTCGAGGCTGCGGTGGCCAGGAGCGGCCACTGCACTCCAGTCTGGGCGACAGAGTGAGACTCCAACTCAAAAACGAAAAAGGATTTATCAGCCCAAACTGAAATATGTGAGTGTGGTGTGTCTATGAGAAACTAAATACAACAAAGACAAGAACATGGGGACTATAGTTTTATATGGAGCTCTCTGGGGTCTGTGTGTGTGTGTGTGTGTGTGTATGTGTGTGCACGTGCCACAATCACAGCTCACCACAGCCTCGACCTCCTGGACTAAGGCAGTCCTTCTGCCTCAGCCACCCAAGTAGCTGGGACTACCAGCATGTGCCACCATACCTGACTAATTTTTAAAATTTTTTTGTAGAGGTGAGGTCTTGCTGTATTGTCCAGGCTGGTCTCAAAACTCCTGAGCTCAAGTGATCCTCCTGCCTTGTCCTCCCAAATGCTAGGATTATAGGTGTAAGCCACCATGCCTGACCTGCTCTTCGGGGACTTGACGCTTTCTGCCTCTTTGTGGGCCCCAGGCACTGCCTGAGGCCTGGGGCTACCCCTGAGAGAGAAGAGAAAGACAAGGCACCAGGCCTCCTGTAGGAGCTCATATTCTGATCACAGGAGGTGGGACCCTCCATCAGAGACTAGAGCAGGGTGGGGCGAGGGGAGGAGCATCTGTGGGCTGGTCAGGGAAGGCCACTCTGAGGTGGTTGGATTTTTGAGCTGAGACTGGCATGACAAAGGAACTAACTCCTTCTAGAGAAAGAGCACTCACTTTAGAAATGAGGACCAGCACATGCAAGGTTTGGGGGAGGAAAGTGGGAAAGAGGTTGGTTTGTTCAAGAAAGAAGGGCAAGAGTGGCCTGAGCACAGTGACCAAGGTGGAGGAGAAAACTAGCAGAGGCCAGAGAGTTCAGAAGTTTTGCTCCAAAAATGAAAACCGAAGCCCTCTTGGAAACAAAGTCACCAAACTGACTGTGATGGTGCCCTGGTGCCCTGAGAGGTGTGTCACTGCTGGGCAGTAGCTGGGAATGCTTACAGTCACAGCGTTGCTATCTACTTCCTCAGGGACTGATCATAGACTCAGAGCTGGTGGGGACTGTAGGGTTAATCTAGCCCAACCCTTCTATTTTACAAATGAAAAAACAGAGGCCCAAAGAGGGTAAAGTTCTTACCTGAAAGAACAGCCTGAGTGAGGTCAAGGGGCAAATGATAAACTGGGAGAAATATTTGCAGTTAGTATCAGAGGTTGGGTCTCAATTTCCATACTATATACAGAGCCGCAGGGCTGGAGCAGGGGATAAGAGGAGAGGGAGGCACAAAAATGGGGAGACAAAACGCCAAATATGACATCGTGTGTAGCTGCTGAGCTGAGGCACAGCACACATGTTCACTGCCCAGGGCAGAAGTGCATCCAGCCTCGTGCAGCTAGCAGTTCCGGTGAAATGAAAGCTTGTGGTTGGGCAAACACTGAGGAGGACTCAAACATCATTCAGTAGGTGCCTACACTGAGGAGGACTCAAACATCATTCAGTAGGTGCCTAGATAGATAAATCGTGGTCTGCTCAGACAGCGGAATACTCCTCAGCAGAGAAAGGAAGAAACCACTGATCCATGCAGCAACGTGGATGAACCTCACAAGCATGCGGAACAGAAGGAGCCAGGTGCAGAAGAGACTGTGCTGTAGGTGGCCATTTATTTGAAGGTCTGTACTAGGCAGCGCTAACCAACCTAGTTCTCTAGGACCAGGAGTGGAGGCTGACTGCAAAGGGGTGCCAAAGGGAGTTTTTGAGAGTGCTTTTCTATCACGTGTATATATACATTTGTCAAAGCTCTTAAAATAAGTGGGTCCTTTTTATGTATGTAAATTATACCTCAACAAAAGTTGGTTTAAAAATAAATTTTTAGACTGGGTACAGTGGCTCATGTCTGTAATCCCAGCACTTTGGGAGGCCAAGGCAGGAGGATTGCTTGAGCCCAGGAGTTTGAGACCAACCTAGGCAACATAACAAGACCTCCTCTCTACAAAAATTAATGGTATGGTGGCACATGCCTATAGTCCCAACTACTTGGGAGACTGAGGAAGGAGGATCACCTGAGCCCAGGAGGTCAAGGATGCTGTGAGCTGTGATCATGCCCCTGTACTCCAACCTGGGTGACAGAGTGAGACCCCAACTCAATCAATCCGTTTTTTTAAAGAGAGGGAAAAATATAGGTGGGGACAAAGACAAGCTTTTGGTTAGATTGCTATTTGTTTGCCAACTGCTTACCAGGCAACTTCTGTGTGCAGACATCATAACAAGGACTGACCAGCTCTTTGCATCATTACATGGTGTGACAGAGGCATCAACTCCGGTCCCATGAGTCTATGTGAGCTCTTGGATTCCATCCACAGGACTCACCTGTAGACAACTGCTCCCTCATCCACTGCTCCCAGGCCTGGAGACTCACAATCAGAACCCAAGTTAGGGCAGGGGCCGTGGCTATTGAGGAGAAACATTATTCTCCCTTCTTGGTCTCTGAGCACTGAGAAGTCAGTCAAGCAATGCAAATAGGAAGGAAATTGGGCTTGTTCGTGAACCGGGGCATCACCGTGACATGTATATACAATTCTGTTTAATGACCAAACCCCATCTCACCTGCTTGTACTGTTTGCTCAGAAGTTCTTAGCCAGGCTCAGTGGCTCAGCCTGTAATCCCACGCCTTTGGGAGGCTGAGGTGAGTGGATTGCCTGAGCCCGTGGGTTCGAGACCCACCCGGGCAGCGAGACCTCATCTCTACAATAAATCAAAAAAAATCAGCCAGGCGTGGTAGCTCATGCCTGTAATTCTGGCTACTCGGAAGGCTAAGGCAGAAGGATTTGCTGGAGTCCAACAGGCGAGGCTGCGGTGGTCGGAAGCGGCCACTGCACTCCAGTCTGGGCGATCGAGTGAGACTCCAACTCAAAAAAAAAAAAAAGAAGTTCTTGCTGAACTCCAGCCTGAGGTAGTAGCATTGTTTTACTCTAACTCTCCAAGTTCAATGACACAATATGTTTAATGTCTAATTTCTGCAAACATTTTCCTAACCTCCACTACTGAATGTACCTATGTGCTGGGCATATAAAACCTCCAGGGCAGGAGACAACAGCTCTTTGCAAGATAAGCATGTCTCCCTACAGATGGATGACTTCTGTGTGTAGACTTCGTTCTTCAGTCACATTGAGAAAAGGTGTGGTAGTTACTCTGGCTATTAATACTGCTTAGATGGGGTATCTGAGAGCAGACTGCTCAAGACATGTTTTCAATTTGTAGAAAAATTAATAATCCATGTTTTCATGCTTAGCCATTAGCATCCGGGTTCTTTCTCATTGTCAAGGTTAGCACTGTAATTTTACACCATCCTCCTTCTCTGACCTGGAGGGAAGGAACAAAGGTACAGAGAGGGCATCCTTTCTGAAGCAGCTGAGGAAGAGCCACAGTAGCATGCAGACCTAAGTCATCCTGCTCACTTCATTTTTCTTCCTTCCTGCAGAAGCTTTCGAGATCGCTCTGCCTCAAGGAAGCGGCATTACAGTTGTCATAATGCCTGTGACCCCAACTCCATTGGTGAAACCCTGTTATGTTGTTATTTCTAAGCAACATGTAACCATGCTGTCCATCAAACCTGGAGAAAAAACAGTCTTCACCTTTAGCTGCCAGAAACCAGAGAATCACTTTGTCATAGAGATCCAGAAGAATATTGGTAAGTGTGCACTTGTGAGCTGTTTGGCAATGTCTTTTAAACGTCTCTGCATGTCCCTGTTTCTTTTTCCAGTATTAAGCCAGCCTCCAATGCTAGAGAGCTAAGATCTGTTCTGAAATGCTGCCCTCTCTTTATTTAGCTCTGATGTGGCCAGTCGTGGTTCTAAGTGCTTTTACTGGGGTTAATTTGCTTAATCTTAGTCCCAGCACTTTGGGAGGCTGAGGTGAGAGGATTCCCTGAGCCCACGGGTTTGAGATCAGCCTGGGCAACTTGGCGAGACCTCATCCTTACAGTAAATCAAAAAATTAGCCGGGTGTTGTGGCACACACCTGTGGTTCCAGCTATTTAGAAGACTGAGGCTGAAGGATTGCCTGAGCCCAGCAGGTCAAGGCTGCAATGGCTGTGTGCATAATACTGCCCTCCAACCTGGGAGGCAGAGTGAGAGACTCCAACTCAAAAACAACAACAACAACAACAAACAGCTCTCTGAGAAGTTCACAGAGAGAGGAGCTTGCCCAAGCTGGCACAGACAGTATGGAACAGACCAGGAGAGGAAACTGGGTACCCTGGCTCTTGGGTCTTTGCCTGTAATTTCTCTGGCACAATTCTCTTCGTGGAGAACTACAGAGGCTCACCAGCTACAGATCTTCAGGTGTGATGCTATCTCATGTGCTAGAAACATCTCCCAAAAGTCAAGGAAGTCAGAAAACAAAATAATCAGAAGGTTGAGATAAGGGTAGGGCAATGGATACACAAAGCACAATGAAAAAAACAGCAGCTTTGGGGAGCGATAGAGATGGGATTAGCTTCAAGTTGCAGGGCTACTGGTCATGTGACCTGATCCTGTGACTTTATGTGAGTTACTCATCTGCTTTGTGCCTTAGTTTTCTAGCCTAGGCATCATACCAAATGATAGAGTTGTTATAAGAATGAAATAAAATAATGGATTGAAAATGTTTGACATAGCCGGGCTGGTGGCTCAGCCTGTAATCCCGCGCTTTGGGAGGCTGAGGTGAGTGGATTGCCTGAGCCCACGGGTTAGAATCCCGCCTGGGCAACTTGGAGAGACATCAGCTCTACAATAAATCAAAAATTAGCCAGGCGTGGTAGCGCGCGCCTGTCGTTCCAGCTACTCGGAAGGCTGAGGGGGAAGGATCGCCGGAGCCCAGCAGGTCGAGGCTGCGGTGGCCGGAAGCGGCCACTGCACTCCAGTCTGGGCAACAGAGTGAGACTCCAACTCAAAAAAAAAAAACAAAACAAAACACCTATGCTTACAACTTTTGAAAGTGATATGAAAATATCAATTTTTTAAAATAATAAATCTAGGCACTGAATGGAATCCAGTGGTCTGGTTACCCTACATTTCCATTCATGAGCAGGCATTCTGGAAACTTCAGACAAAGTCTGATATCTCTGTTGTCATAATTTCCTGAGTAGGTCCATGAGCATTAATGAAAGTGAAAATCTGGGCCTGGCATGGTGCTCACACCTGTAATCCCAGCATTTTGGGAGGCTGAGGAGGGAGGATTGCATGAAACCAGGAGTTCGAGACCAGCGTGGGCAATATTGCAAGACCTTATCTCAAAAAAAAGTAAAAAATGTAGCCAGGTGTGGTGGTGCTCACCTGTAGTCACAGCTACTCGGGAGGCTGAGGTAGAAGGATCACCCAAGTTCAGGAGTTCAAGACTGTGGTGAGCCATAGTTGTGCCACTGCACTCCAGCCTGGGAGACTGTATGAGATCCCAACTCAAAAAAAAAAAGAAAGAATGAAAGAGAAAGTCTGCTGGGAAGAATGAGTTATGAATCACTTCAGAAATGATACTTCTTTGTCCTCTGGATAGGAATCATTTTAATTATTTAAAATGTTTGTGCCAGGCACGGTAGCTCACGCCTATAATCTCAGCACTTTGGGAAGCAGGGACAAGAGGATTGCCTGAGCCCATCGGTTGGAGACCAGTCTGGGCAACATGGCAAGACCTCATCTCCATAAAAAATCAAGAAATTAGCTGGGCATGGTGGCGCACGCCTGTAATTCCAGCTACTTGGAAGGCTGAAGCAGAAGGATTGCTTAAACCCAGCAGGTCGAGGCTATGGTGGCCGTGAGCATGCCACTGCATTCCAGTCTGGGCAACAGAATGAGACTGCAACTCAAAAAAAAAGTTTCCATGACCTCCTAAAATAGGCACTGTCTTTACCAACATTCAAAGTCTAATTTTAATCACATTAGTCACCCTGTTATCTAACCTTGTTTTATTGGTTAGGCAATTAGTTCATTGGCAAGAACAAGGATTGAACAAACATAGCCTGGGCTTTTTGTTAGCCTGGATTGGTGTGTCCTTGCTGCAAAATGCCAGTTTGAGTCGCCTGGTTCCTGGCTTCTTTGTAAAAATGAAAGGTTTGGCATGGATGACCTCAGAGGTCCAAGACGGCTCTGAAATTCTGTCAGAATTCCATTACCAAAGGATAGTACTTTTAAATACCCCCAAAGAGCAGTAGTAAAGATTCACAGGCTGGGCACAGTGGCTCACACCTATAATCCCAGAACTTTGGGAGACCAAGGCAGGAAGGTTGCTTTGAGTCTAGGCGTTTAAGACCAGCCTGGGCAACACAGCAAGACTTTGTCTCTACAAAAATTTTAAAGATTAACCAGGCATGTTGATGCACACCTGGAGTCCCAGCTACTTGTGAGGCTGAGGTGGGAGGATAGCCTGAGCTCAAGAGGTCAAGGCTGTGGTGAACTATAATCATGCCACTGCAGTCCAGCCTGGGTGACAGAGTGAGACCTCAACTCAAAAAAAAAATTCACATGCCGGGCTCAGTCGCTCAGCCTGTAATCCCGCGCCTTTGGGAGGCTGAGGTGAGTGAATTGCCTGAACCCGCGGGTTCAAGACCTGCCTGGGCACCGAAACCTCATCTCTACAATAAATAAAAAAAATCAGCCGGGCGTGGTGGCGCATACCTGTAATTCCAACTATTTGGGAGGCTGAGGCGGAAGGATCGCCTGAGCCCAGCAGGCCGAGGCTGCAGTGGCCGGGAGTGGCCACTGCACTCCAGTCTGGGCGACAGAGTGAGACTCCAACTCAAAAAAAAAAAAAAAAAAAAATTCACAGATTATTATTACAGATGCCAGAGTCTATCCTTCCTTTCAGATTCCCTGTGCTCAAGATGAGAAAAAACATAATGTTCTGTTCCCTACTTTCTATTTCTAGTCTTCCACATGCTTTCCTCTTTTCTCCTTGATGGTAATACTCCTCGCTTTGTTTTAAAGAGTTTAGGAAACAAATATGTCAAAGGATGTCACTCATTGTTAGCCTTAACAAAAATTAAACTGTGGTGGTAATAAAATACAGTATTAAAGGCACGGGGCAGGAAGAGAATGGTTCTGCCGGGTTCCAACCATCCAAGGAGTTGTACATTCAGGGTATACTCGCCATGTTGATGAGTGTGTTGATGGAAAAACCAGTTTTAAAAGGTGGATCTTGGCACTGTGCCCTACAAATTGTGAAACGGTGACTCTCTCAGAAGAGGGGAAGTAGGATAGCCCAAAGCATAGACTGCATTGCAGCTGGACTCCAGGAACTTAACCTGGAAAACCTAGCTAGGAGGCGTCTTAGGTCTGGCTCTCCGGAAGCAGAACTAAAACAGGGATTTTTGCTTAAGTCATTTATTAAGAAGGTGCCCTCTGAAGAATTGAGGAATGCAGGATAGAGCAAGGAAGTAAGCCAAGCACAGATGTGGTTTTAACTGAAATCTAGCCTCCGCCTGATCCCATGGGGAGCTCTGGAGTGTGAATGTCATCCCCAGGTAGCATCACTTGAAGCAACGAGGTCAGGCCTTTTTATTCTTGCATGAGGCAGGAATTGGCTATAGGCTTCCCCTCTCCTATGGAATGGGAGTGAGGGGACTGCAAAACCTCTCAGGCTTTTCTGGTCCAAGGCAGCTCCCCTCAGCTGAGATACTTCCCCTGGCGAGGGGTGGGGGTGGGGGGGGCGCGTCTGTGAGCCATTGGCCACCAAGACTGATAGCAGTTGGGGCACGGCTGCATCTGCCTGGTAAAGGCCACCTGGCAGAGCTCTAGAGGGTCTACTGCAGGGGGCTGAGGAGAAGCAGTATGTGATCTTGTAGCATCTGTGATCAAAGTGCTTTTGTGACTGTGTTTCAGACTGCATGTCAGGCCCATGTCCTTTTGGGGAGGTTCAGCTTCAGCCCTCGACATCAGTGTTGCCTGCGCTCAACAGAACTTTCATCTGGGACGTGAAAGCTCACAAGAGCATTGGTCTAGAGCTGCAGTTCTCTGTTCCTCGCCTGAGGCAGATTGGGCCAGGCGAGAGCTGCCCGGATGGAGTCACTCACTCCATCAGCGGCCGCATCGATGCCACCGTGGTCAGGATTGGAACATTCTGCAGCAATGGCACCGTGTCCCGGATCAAGATGCAAGAGGGAATGAAAATGGCTTTACACCTACCATGGTTCCACTCCAGAAATGTCTCTGGCTTCAGCATTGCAAACCGCTCATCTATAAAACGTGAGCATGCCCCTCCCCACTGTTTGATTAGGCTGAAACGTAGAAAACCATCATTGTTCTAGGTCAGAAATGGCCACAGCTACTCAGGAGGCTGAGATGGAAGGATGACCTGAGTTCAGGAGTTTGAGGCTGTGGTGAGCTGTGAGTATGCCACTGTACTCCAATCCGGATACCTGGGCAACTGGGCAACAGACCCTGCTCAAAAAGTAAAAAAGAGAATCGCCAAATGTCAGCAGTTCTATATGATTCTACCAAAGTCTGCTCTTCTATAAGTGACATGGGTCACTCATTCCTCTTCTCTAGTAAACAAACATTTTCACTCCCTCTGTCCTTTTGGCAAGTGATGTTTGACTTCAAAAAAAACCTACCTCAATTGTTCCATTTCTAACTTCTTTGCTCTTTCTTCTCTCTCCCTCATATCTTCGATAAATGTATCAGTGATGTACAGAGCTCGCTCACACTGGCTCATGAGAACTGACACTAAGTTTAGTTTAGGAATTTTGTGAGCTCCTGTTAAACAGAGCCATTATTAAAGAATAGAATTTATATGCTTACAATTAAATCAATTATTTTAGAAACAAAAGTAGTAAATACTCAAACTCAAAACTTCCTAATTAACACCCCTGCCCGTCAGCCACAGATAACTAGGACAGGGTCTAATCTCTTTCTGGTTTGGGTTCCACTCCCAACAGGACTGTGCATCATCGAATCTGTGTTTGAGGGTGAAGGCTCAGCAACCCTGATGTCCGCCAACTACCCGGAAGGCTTCCCTGAGGATGAGCTCATGACATGGCAGTTTGTTGTTCCCGCACATCTGCGGGCCAGCGTCTCCTTCCTCAACTTCAACGTCTCCAACTGCGAGAAAAAGGAGGAGCGGGTCGAGTACTACATCCCAGGCTCCACCACCAACCCCGAGGTGTTCAAGCTGGAGGACAAGCAGCCTGGAAACATGGCTGGGAACTTCAACCTCTCCCTGCAGGGCTGTGACCAGGATGCCCAAAGCCCAGGGATCCTCCGGCTGCAGTTTCAAGTTTTGGTTCAACACCCACAAAATGAAAGCTGTAAGTGAGCCCCACTCTACTTTCCCCTCTTCCTCCAGCACCTTCTTTGTTTTCTGGGTAGCCTGCCTGGCATGAGGTTCCCTTCCTGTTTCTCATCTGTGGTTTCTGAAACACTTGGACTCTGGACCCTGTAAGAGTTTCAGGAAGTGGGTTGCTAAGCAGTAAGACAGGCTTGTTGGTGAACACCTGGCATGTAGTTTTGCTTCAGCACAGTCAGAAGTAACACGATCTTGCGATCAGGGTGCAAAGTTGTTTTTAATGAAGGCATTGAAAGATCACTTTCTAGATCCCATGTCTTGTCCCTACAAATGTGAATCTGGTTTATCACCAGCAGCGTCAACAATGATGGTGGGAATTGACACTGTTTTTTGGTTCAGCACCCCCTACTGTGAGCACACACCCTGTATACCAAGTCCTGTGCTAAGCACATCACTTACACAATCTCAGCTATTCCTACCCTATGAGGGAGGTGGGAATTACCTTCCTTTACTAACGAAAAACCAGAAGGTTCAGAGAGGTTATGGGACTAGCCTCACATCACATAGCTTGTCAGGAGCACAGCAAGCTCAGAACCCAGAGCCTGTGCTCTGGCCCATACTGAATCCCATGTGGGTTGATGAGAATGAGGTTGGATATCATTCCACAAACGTTACTGAGATGCCATGAACCTAGAACAGGGGAGAGTCAACGCCAGGACTAGGGCAAGGTGCAGTGCCCAGGGTGCAATATTTAAGGACGCACCCACTCCTCAGGGTCGTGTTAGTACAAAGTCAGTGCCTGAGGGTGAGCACCACCTTAAATTTTGCTCCCTTGGTGCCCAGCTTGCCTCACCCTAGTCCTGGCCCTGAGGGGAATAGTGTAGATTTTGAGATAAAAGGTACAAAATGAACTCAAAGCAGCTGTTCCAAGGCTATCTATGAACTGGACTCTGTGAAGGAGGGAATTGTGACAAGTGGTCTTGAACCAGGACATTCCTGACATGTGCTGAGAATGGGCTCTATCTAGAGGGCTGACTCTCATTCTTGTTTTTGCTATTATTCACTTCTGGGAAGTAGGCAGAGCCACAGCAGAAAAATTAAGTGGGAGTGTGGACTGGCATGATGTTTATTTTTATAAGGCTGGTAAACATCTGAAACGTGTCAGTGTGGGATCCATTTGAGGAATTGCCCAATGAGTGCTGTCCTGGAAATGCCTATAGGTATACGTGTGTGTGTGTGTGTGTGTGTGTGTGTGAGTGTGTGTGTCTGCTGAGACATTTTCATGATTCCACTGTCACATCTGTATGGTCAGAATGTTGGAAACAGCCGTGAAAGGATTTAGAAACACAGTGGGTTTGGGTTCTAGAAGACAGAGGGATTTGTGTATCATCTCAGTCATGATATGATGTGCTGCTGAGAACCTCTGATTAATTTTATTTCATGTACCATCAACTGGGTTGATTTCTAAAACTAATCCAGTTGTTACGCATGCTATAAACAGCATCAAGAAGGGTATGGATTTAGTTTTGAGATAAATAAAGTGTGATAGACTGCCATGGAGAGGTGTTTAGTAGTGTCAGGCCTCTAAGGAAAGTGTGGTTTGTAATTTTTCTACAAGAATGAGTGGACTTGATCGGCAGGAATAAAATTAGGTTGGACTGGACTGCCTGAGAGCTCTGGTTTCTGGGCAGCTCCATCTTAATCCTTTGAACACCTATTTGGATCCCAAGTTTCAAGGCTAGCCCAAGGAAGCTAGTCCTGTGCACCCCACATTTGTCTGATCCATTCTTAATTCTCTCTCGTTCAATAAATTTTGGTGGGCAGCTTGTTTTACAGGCAGAAAACCCAGTGATTCAGGGCAGCGACCTGGAGTTGACCTATATGAATTTGAATTCTGTTCCCCTATTTACTGTGTGACCATGAGCAAGTTACTTCACCTCTGTGTGACTCAGTTCTTCATCTGTAAAATGAAGGTGATAGGACTGCCTTCACAGAGGTGTTGTGAGTTTGAGGTAGCACAATGCCGGGCGGGTAGTAAGCACTTTTAAATATTATTCTGCAAGGTTCTAGGTCAAAGAATGGAGTCAGAGTTGAAAAAGACACAGCACTTGTCCTCAGAGATTAGACTGTGGCCCAAAAGAGAAATGATTTGTAGGATACAGCAAGTCACTCGTAGAAGGAGTTTCAGTGGCGTGTGATGGGGTCAGAGGCAGGAGAGCAGGCCTCAGGTGGGGAGGAATACCACAGGGAGACTCGTGGCAGAGTCTGGCCCCCTCAGCTGCCCGGGAGGCCCCATCGTTGCCGATGGTGTGTGCCCTTCCTTGCCACAGGAAGGGGCCCTATGTGCTGGTTCTGCTTTCTTAACCTTGGAGGTGTGAAAGAAGCCAGGAGAGAGGGGCTTCAAGGTGACTGAGACCCATGAGTCGAAGCCTCTGTCCTTGCTTCTCCTGCAAGGGCTGCAGGAAAACCTTCCAGGACTGGTCTCCTGCCGAGTCCTCTACTGCTGGACCTCTCTGAGCCTAGTTCAGCCTTTGCCCTAACTTGACCTTCCTTTGTCCCTAGCAGCAGGGAACAGCTGCCCAAACCAAAGCCACGACCCTAAGAGTACACACATGGGTAGTTTGTTTGCCTCACATGGTGTGTTGTATTTATCAATCTGCATGTCTGGGTCTCACTAAACTCCTGCCAGCTGGGAACCTTGTCTTACTCCTCTTCCTTCATCTACCACAGTTTCTGGCACATTCTGTGCCCTCCATAAATCTTTGTTGCATCAATCTCAGGCAGCATCTTACCCAAAGTGACTCGAGAGCCAGAAGCACCACACAAATTCAAAGCCCCTCTGAAGGGGCGAGGCAGAGAGGATGAAGTGGGGCACCCACAAGGGTGAATGCTTGGGAGGTCAAACAGGAGAAGAACATCAGAGACGAGAGCAAGGCCAGGTGTGGTGGCTCACGCCTGTAATTTTAGCACTTTGAGAAGCCAAGGCAAGAGGATTGCCTGAGCCAAGGAACTTGACACCAACCTGGGCAATATGGTGAGACCTCTTCTCTACAACAGATCAAAAGCATAGCTGGGCTTGGTAGTATGCCTGTAGTCCCAGCTACTCGAGAGACAGAGCACCAGCCAGTCCAGAACCTTCCATAACAGGATCTGAGCACAGTGGGCCCAGGCTGAAAAAATTTTTTTTTCCTGAATGTGGGCAACAGGCACGTGTTACCTTGAACCTAATTGTCTGCAAAAACAGACAAACATAAAAACCCTACCAACCCACTCTCTGCTTTGCAAAATTATCAGGTAGGTTCAAGCTAGACCCAGAGGACTTCTACAGGGAATATTTTTTCATGACTTGACCACAAACAGCCTATGTTTTAAGTTGACTCACATATGACTGCCTAGGACCTAAGGAATAACTGATGTGGCCAACTGTGACCATGTGTGTGAGCACTGGTGACTTAAGCTGCCCAGAAAGTATAGCCAGAATTTCTGGGAGCTCAGTTCACATACAACTCTATCAAACTTACTTTGTTTTCTTTCTTTCTTTCTTTCTTCCTTTCTTTCTTTCTTTCTTTCTTTCTTTCTTTCTTTCTTTCTTTCTTTCTTTCTTTCTTTCTTTCTTTCTCTTTCTTTCCTTCCTTCCTTCCTTCCTTCCTTTCTTTTATTTTTTATTTTATATATTTATTTTCAGTCAGGGTCTCATTCTCTCCCACAGGCTGTAGTACAGTGGCACAATCACAGCTTACCACAGTCTCAAACTTTCTGGGCTCAGGCAATCTTTCTATCTCATCCTCTTGTGTAGCTGGGACTATAGGTGTGTGCCACCATGCCCAGCAAATTTTTTTATTTTTGTAGAAACAAAAACATGTTGCCTAGGCTGGTCTTAAACTCTTAGGCTCAAACAATCGTTTCACCTTGGCCTTCTAAAGTGCTAGGACTACAGGCGTGAGCCATCATGCCACTTGTTTTCAAGTGCTCTATAATGTTCTCTTCTCTTTTTCAGTACAGTATTACTATGTCATGCCTGGTGTTCTTACCCCTTCTGTCATGCAGCCTATTTTTCTTTTTCTTTCTTTCTTTCTTTCTTTCCTTCTTTCTTTCTTCTTTCCTTCTTTCCCTCTTTCCTTCTTCCTTCTTTCCTTCCTTCCTTCCTTCCTTCCTTCCTTTCTTTTCCTTTTTTTTCCTTCTTCCCTTCTTTCTTGTCAGGGTCTTACTCTGTCACCCAGGCTAGAGTATAGGAGCATGATCGCATAATCACAATAATCACCACTCACGGCAGCCTTGACCTGCTGGACTCAGGCAATTCTTACACCTCAGCCAAGTAGCTGGGACTGCAGGCACGTGCCACAACACCCAGCTAATTTTTTTTTTCTTAGTAGAAATGAGGTTTTGCTATGTTGTCCAGGTTGATTTCAAACTCCTGGACTCATGCAGTCTGCCCATCTCAGCCTCCCAAAGTGCTGGTATTACAGGCATGGGTCACTGCACCCAGCTCTAATTTTTCTTTTTATATAATTTCTAGAGGATTGAAGTGACCCTGTTAATATTGATTACATGAGTTTATAGTACAGTATTCTACCCGTCTACATGATTCTTTTTAGGGAGAGCCTTCTAGACTACTACTGGCCTACTGCTTTATGCATTCTTCTCTAGCTTTGGAAAATATGTTTGCTTTCTCTGAAAATACCAAACAAACTAGTGTCTTCACAATCCAGGGGTTTCTAGGTGATCATGATTTACATAAAGTAGATGGATATTTCCACTGTATTACATGTGACATTTTGTTAACCACTCTGAATAAATGTTCATTGTGGAAGAGTTACATTGCTTCTTCTTGTGTTTGGTATAACCTCCCGAAGCTACCTGGAACCCTTAACTAGTTGTTGAGTTTATTTTGGTTTTGTTGTTGGGTAACTTGTATTCTGTGAGTCTTAAATTTGTCCTGCCCAAGTTGATGTATCTTGTGGCCTTTGACTTATTCCCATAAAGCCCATTTGGAAAAAAAAAAATCTCTCTCTACAGAGAACCACAACGAGTCCTTTGTGAAGTGTTGGTCAATCACTTAACCCCTGCAAAGGTTCTCAGTGTGGTTTTTAAAAGTGTCAGTAACTATCAAATAGTAAGGGGGCTCTTTTTAAGCTTCAGGCTCAAATGTTTTTTATATAAAAGCTTCGATAATGTTGTAGAAAGAATACAGGATTCTTTCGAGGCAGCAAACTATCCAGATTACGGATCTGCCACTTTATGAGGGTATCTTGAGCAGTTCATTTGCACCTCTCTTTGATCTACCTTCTTCCTACCGTGAAGGTAGGATAAAGCAATTTGTCAAAGCACATCGAAGACACAGAGTAAATATCTTGTCTTTTCATAGATTTATTAATGTTAACAGGTGATATTTATATTTTAAACTTCCCATTTTTGAGAGGTGAGGGCTGCATACTTTACTCTTCCTTGTCTGCTGAAACTGCATATAGAAACATTTCTTAGGCAACAAGGACATTTATTGCATCTACCCCTCAAAGTTATTTTGAGTTCCAACCAAAAGATGTGTGGAAAGAACATGTGTAAAATTACTAATGGGCCAGGCACAGTGGCTCGAGCCTGTAATCATAGCATTTTGGGAGGCCGAGGCAAGAGGATTGCCTGAGCTCAGGTGTTCGAGACCAGCCTGGGCAACTTGGTGAGACCTCATGTCTACAATTAATCAAAAAATAAGCCAGGCTTGGTAGCACATGCCTGTAGTTCCAGCTATTTGGCAGGCTGAGGTGGAAGGATCACCTGAACCCAGCAGGTCAAGGCTGCAGTGGCTGTGAGTGTGCCACTGCACTCCAGCCTGGGCAATGGAGTAAGACACTGACTCAAAAAAAAAAAATTACTAGCGAACAGAATGCAAAATAGTGGAATGACGTGTGTTACTACAGAGAGAGTTGGGGCCTCCTGACATTCCTGTTTTTCTCCCAGAATCAGGATTGTTTTTCTCAATAAGTCACACTCTCTGTTTTGGCTCCATCTCTAGGTGTCTAATCATAATCTACCTGCACCTGACTATTATACAATAACTTTAAAGGAAGCATAAACTACAGAACCACAATACCCCTCTGCACTTACTAGATGGCTAAAGTAAGGAAAGCTGACAGCATCAGATGATGCTGACACATCAAATGTAGAGCAATGGAACTCTTATACTCTTGGACCGCTGGTGGGAGTGACAGGTGTACAACCACTTAGGAGAATTGGCTGGCGGTTTCTTATAAAGTTAAACTTACACCAACTGTCATCATCCACTTAGTGTTGACATAACAGAATATCTGAGACTGGGAAATTTATCAAGAAAAGAAGTTTATTTGGCTCATGGTTCTGGTGGCTGGGAAGTCCAAGAAGCACAGTGCTGGCGTATACTTGGCTTCTGAGAACCTTGCACTATATCATAATAGAATGGAGAAGTGGGAGTGTGCAAAAAAGACCCAACACAAGAGGCAGGCTTGCTCTACCACAGCTCGCTCTTGTGTGGATTAATCCAGTCCCTTGAACTAATCCAATCTTATAAGAAAAAAAAAAGAAAAAGATTAATCCATTTTGACAACCTGATCACCTCGTAAAGGCACCACCCCCAATACTGCCACGTTGGGGACCAAGCCTCACCAGGAGTTCTGGTGGGGACAAACCATAGTACCTACCTATGGCCCACCTGGGTATTCACCCAAGAGAAAGGAGACTATGCCCACTCAAATGTGTCTAAAAGGATATAATGGCAGTCTTATTCATAAAAGTAAACTAAAATACCCCAGTAGAAGTAAACTAAATAAAAGTAAACTAAATCACCAGTAGAAGAATGGATAAACAAATGTGGTATATTCCTTCATGGACTACTACTCAGCAGTAACAAGGAAAAAAAAAAAGACATATCCACAACACATAGATGAATTCTAAAAACACTTTGCTGAGGAAAAAAAGCCAGAAACAGAAGAGTACATACTGTATGGTTCCATTTATATGAAGTTCCAGAATAGCCAACATCTGGAGTGAAAAAAATCAGAAAGTGGTTGCCTTTTAGGGGATGGAGAATTGACTGGAAAAGAAAACAGAGGAACTTCTGGGTTCATAGGAATGTTCTAGATCTTGGCTTGGGTGATAGATACAACAGATATATAAAATTGCCCTAACTCATCATACTGAACCCTTAAATCTTTGCATTTTATTTTGTGTAAATTATTTATCAAAAAAAAAAGAAGAAGATATATCAAAAGGTTAAGAGAGTATCTTCAGATATTGAACCACTTTGGGTCCTACCTACTAGCTAGTTGTGTGACTTTGGGCAAGTTACTTAACCTTTCTGAACTTCAAGTTTAGTTTTTATGAAGTGAAGATAATAAAAATGCACGGGGGGGGGCTGGGAATTGGCATTTATTTATTTAAAAATTGTATTTATTCTTACATGTTTAAACTTCAGTCACCTTCAAAGTATTTTCTATTTGATGCAATACACCTACCAAGGCACTTTTTCCAGTGCTCAAAACAGTTTTTGAACTCATCAGTTTTGGTGCCTTTCAGTACTTCTGCCATTTTTTGTTTCACCTCTTCCATGTTGGCAAAATGTTTCCCTCTGAGGTCTTTTTTCATCCTGGAAAACAAGAAAAAAGTCACTTGGGATGAGATTAGTTGAATGAAGGGATGGGGCATGGGGATCATACCATTCTTGGTCAAAAACTGCTGAACCCTCAGCGTGGTGTGAACAGATGCACTTGTAAATCACCAGTCATGAAATGGGAAAACACATTGAAACAACCTCTAAGAAATTAATTCCCTGAAGCTGAACACAGCCTCTCACAACAACGCTAGCTGGTACACTGATGCCAGCAGGTTTCTAGAATACTTACCTAGCAGGAGAAGCCTATACTACAAAGGCCTGCCCTCCAAAAGATAATTCCAATTTTTTTTTAGGTCATTCCCCCTCATAGTATTACTTCTCACAAATTTAAATTATGAACTTCTCAAAGGAAAAGTCTGTTTATTGTTGTATACCAACTCTGGAGTATAGTGTTAGACATAAAAACAGGTCCCCTATAAATACTTGATGAACCGTTGTTGAACTAAACCAAGCATGATCCAATCTGGTGTACTTCTAAAGCACATCAAAGAACAGCCTCACTATCCTCTTGAAACCAGATGGTAGCCAGCAGGTTTTTGCCACGGATGTATCATCCATAAGTGAGCTGTGTGAAGCCAGTCCAGGCCTCGCAAAATCTCTAGCTGCCAGGCTAGAGAAGGTGGTTCTAAGGAGACGATGGGCATTGTAGAAAGAGTTCAGACTTTGTAATCAGGAAGATGTGGGCTTCAGTCCCAGTCTCACCACTTCCTAACCTTAGTTTCTCTGTCTGCAAAGTGGGAGTGCTAATACCTACTGTGCTAGATTGTATTTTTGTTCTAAAATATTCACTGCCCCTCCTCTGAGGGAGGATTAGACTTTCTACCCCATTGACTGCAGCCTGGGCCATGTGAGTTTGCTTTGGCCAATGAGCAGAAGTGAGTATGCCACTTCCAAGCAGAACTTCAGCACTCATCAACGTGATTCACTTTTTCAAACTCTGTCACAAGACTTATGTGTCAGAGAGAGAGACTTTTTCAACCTGGATATGGAATTAAGAAGACATAGGCCAGAGCTGCAGCCAACTCATAATGGATATATAAGCAAACATTTGTTATCCTAACCATTCAAATTTGGGAATTACTTGTTACTACAGCCTAATTTAGCCTAAGCTAACTGACACACTCTCTCTCAAGAACATGATGAGGATTAACAACGTAACATAGCCGTTGACTTTCTACCATGTACCAGTTATGGAGATCCATGAAGTTCACATTCTGGTGGGAAAGACAAACAAGTAATAAGAAAATAATGATTTCCCATTAAAGATAGCTATGCTCCCTTCTTAAACCCTACCATAATGGTGTTTTTAAGAACTTTGTGTGTGTGTGTGTGTGTGTGTGTGTGTGTGTGTGTGTGTGTGTGTGTGTGTCTCTGTATGTGTTGGAGTCTCACTCCGTCACCCAGGCTGGAGTGCAATGGCATGCTCGTGGCCACTCCAGCGTTGACCTGCTGGGCTCTGGCGATCCTTCTGCCTCAGTCTTCCAAGTAGCCAGAACTACAGGTGCACGCTACCATGCCCGGCTGTTTTTTTTATTTGTTGTAGAGCCGAGATCTTGCCAGGTTGCCCAGGCTGTTCTCAAACCCACAGGCTCAGGCAATCCACTCGCCTCAGCCTCCCAAAGTACTAGGATTACAGGCTGAGCCACCCAGCCTAGCCAAGAATATTTTTAAAAGCATCTTTCAACATTTTTAAAGTATAATTTAAAAATATTTTTAAAAGCATAAAGCTCAAGGAAAAAGAGAAATGAAAATAATGTTATAACACTTAATAAAGTAGAAAGTAGAGTGGTAACTAATCCAGTAGACCTGAAATCCTAAGCCAACAGTGGGGAAAACCAAAAAGAAACCCAGTTTATCCTGCAAATACTCAAGAATTGATAGCAATTCACCTCCAGAACTGGGAGCTAATATGGGGCTAAGGTAAGAGAAACCACTAAAGCCCCAGATCCTATTTTTGACAATAAATAGCCAGTGACTGCTCTTTCCCAGCCAATAGAACATCGGAATTTCTTTTCCAGGGAAGATCAGACAGTCCCTGAACCAATGATCCCAGGCACACTGCAGATGGAGGTACTAAGCGGAACACAGGGGACTGAGTACAAGTTGACGTAATGACCACGAGGCCCCATCCTCCTTCCTTCACCTGGTAGCCATGTAGATATTTCCTCTATTTGGTGGATGGTGGATTCTTCTCTGGGGGAAACCGACTGACCCAACAGGAGAGACCCAAAGATACTGATGTTACAGGTTCACCAGGAAGCAATCTGGCTGAGTCCCCCTACAGAGAAGCCCAGTCCGCAAGCAGAGCTATTGCAAATAGCTTTTAGTGACTCACTGTCAATAAGAGCCACATAGATAGATCCCCAGACAGCTGAAGAAGGCCAACAAAAAAGACAGAATAAAACAAACAAGCATGCCAAGAGAACGGTTTTCGTAATAAAATTATAGGTGTATCTAAAAAAAAAAAAACAGATGAAAAGCAACTTGGAGGAAACAGACTATGAAGGGAGAAAAAATTCAAACAAAACCGGCTATCAATAAGACCCTCAAAAAAAAAAAACAGGAAAAGATGCTGCATCCATGTAAAAAGAACAGACTGTAATTTTTAAAAGGAACTTTCAGAGTACCAAAAGGAACTCTTGAAGATTAAAAATAATACAACAAAAGTGAAAAATTCAGGGCTGGACACCGTGGCTTATGTCTGTAATCCCAACACTTTGGGAGTCCAAGGCTAGAGAATCACTTGAACCCAGGAGTTCGCGATCAATCTAGACAATATAGTGAGACCTCATCTCTACAAAAAACTAAAAATTAAAAAAAAATTAAAAAGATGAAACTCTCAAAAGGGCTGAAAGGTAAAAATGAGTTAATCTCCCAGAAAGTGAAATGAAGAAAAAGACAGATGGAAAGTAAGAAGAAATATAAAAATTTGAATTAAAAATTTAACATTCAAGTAAAAGGAATTCCAGAAAGAGAGAACATAAAAAACTAGGTGAGAGATTATTTCAGGAATATTTGCCAGAACTTGATGGACATGAATTATCAATTGAAAGGGACCACCAAACACAATGGATATAAATAGAGCCACACCAAGACACACTGTTATGAAATTTCAGGACATCAGGGACACAGAGGTCCTACAAGTTTCCAGAGAGGAGGAAAAAAGTTTTATACAGAGGAATAAGAAACCAAATGTCAATGAACAAATTGTCAACAGCATCAGATATTTAAAAACAATAAAGCAAGACCTTCAAAAGTACCAAGACTGAGAGCCCCTGCCTTAGAGTATGTGTGTGCATGGCTTTGGCAACATACAGATGAGAGAACAGCGGGTAGGTGAGATACTGCAGTGTAGCCTGGGTCAGACGAAGATGATCAGGGACTGCAAAAGCAAAGGGGCTTCTCACAACCCAGAGAGAAAGGGGAAGGTGTCCTGGAGGTAACAATGAAGATGAGTTCTGAAGGACAGTAAGAAATGAGCTGGATGTGGGGCTGGGAGGTTGAAAGGCTAACTATTTTCTAAAGCAGATCCAGTTCTAGACATGACATCCAGTTCTAGACATGACATCTCTCTAGTTAAAGCACTGTTGGATATGATGGTAAAATTTACGTGGAAATAGACAATAAAAACCAAAGAAAGAAATTAACAGATATGACAACCATAAAACGTTTTCCTAATTATGCTTCTCATTTGACACTGAGCTCCCTAGCAGCTGGTTTAAAAGGAGTGATTCCATTAATTACATGGTCCGTGTTACCAGGAAGGAGGAAGCTTAGCAGTCCCTCCTGGGAAGCAGAACTTTCCCAGCTGGAATTGAACTTTCTCCCTGGTACTACAGACAGAGAAGCGAAGGGATCTGATGGGTGGTGTTGTCAACACCCTTGAATTGTAAAGACAGCGCCACCTTGCACAGGCACCTTTCTAATGTGATGATTTTTTTTTTTTTTTATAAAAGCAGAATGAATGAAATTAAAAAGAAATGATAAAAATTGATCTCCCTGGGGTTGTGGTTAGGGATAACATTATAAAGTGAAATGACTGTTCTATAAAGCAATCTGGTAATCTAGTTTAAAGAGTTGAAAAATGCATTTTTCAACTTTTATTTCTAATGGCAAAATCATAGAAGTCAGCTAAATAACCAAAATGGTTTTCCAAATGATACCAGACATAGGTGAATACTTTCTTGATAAAGATTCAAATTTCCCTTGGCCACTCATGCTCTTCCCACTCCAGGTTCTTCTCCTGGAGTAACCACAATTTCAGATTTTTTGTATTCCTCCCCAGATCTTTTTTCTCTTCATCTGGATATATAAGTATGTGCATGTAAATAGCTATTTTGTTTCATGGAGAGATTTTTTACCAGTTGCAGGGTATCATCCTCATGGTATCATATGATATTGTCTATCTCTTGCTGTTTTGCTCGATGCAGTATCTGGGCAATTTTCAGATCAGTATCTTTAGATAGCCTTCATTCTTTGTAACAGCTGCATGATATTCCATTCATGAATGTCCCATAGTTTATTTAATTATTCCAGTGTTGGACGGTTTCTAGTTTTCTGCAATTGCAGCACTACAGTGAAATGTGGGCACCCGTGGCCTTGTCATACTGTTGGGCTCTGGGATGGGGTCGGTGGCGAGGTTTCATTCTTATACTGATTCCCATGTTCCTGGAACAGACTGTCCCCGTCTCCTGCCAGCTGTGTGGGAAAGCACCCATTTCCTGCTGCCTCCCAAGCTTTCAGTATTACCAGACATTTATGTTTTCCCCCCATCTGAGGAGGAGGAAACAGTAATGCTTTGTCTCAATTTGCTTTTTTTCTGATGCAGGTGACATTGAAAACTTTCCACATGTTGAGTATTTGGGCATTTGTATCTCTTTTTCTATGAACTACTCAATCGTACCATATTGCAAACATTTTCTCCCAGTGTGGCCCTTGTCCTTTAGTGTTATTTATGGCACCTATTGTCAGACAGATATTCTAATCCTTTTTCCTTCATAAGTTGTGTTTATTTCATATTTATAACAATTTTGTGGTAGTCCATCATTTGTATTTTACAAAAAGAACTTTTTGTTTTAAATAGAGTCAGGGGTCTCACTATGTTGCCCAGGCTGGTCTCAAACTCCTGGCCTCAAGTGATCCTCCTGCCTCGGCCTCCCAGAGTGCTAGTTAATTACAGGCATGAGTCACCACACCTAGCCTAACTTCCTTTTAATGTTACTTTAATGTTCCCATAATAAATCATTTCCCCAACATTCTCCAGCCATGATATGATATGCCATTTCCCACCTCAGGAGAGGTTTTCTACTAATTTTTGCCATTTCACATGGTTGCTGCTGATCCATGCTTCACACCTGTGTTCTATTTGTGATTTCAGATAAAATCTATGTGGTTGACTTGAGTAATGAGCGAACCATGTCGCTCACCATCGAGCCGCGGCCTGTCAAACAGAGCCGCAAGTTTGTCCCTGGCTGCTTCGTGTGCCTGGAGTCTCGGACCTGCAGTACCAACCTCACCTTGACACCTGGCTCCATATACAAGGTCTCCTTCCTGTGTGATGACCTCACACGCCTGTGGATGAATGCCGAGAAAACCATAAGTACGCACCTTCATTAGAATATTCGTCCCAAGCTGTGGGTGGCTCTTCCCTCCCTTCCTTGTCTTCTTAGTGGGGTTCACTGAGTAGATTATAAATCACATGATCGAAGATGCCCACTCACAGTGCAGGTGACAAAGGACACTCAAGAGGCAAGCAGCAAGTATGGATGTGCCCCCTTAGGACTAGCCTTGGGTGGGGCGTGTGTCCCTCGAAGTACATTGCACTGCCCCAGGTCCAGGCTTGTCTCTACCCAGCCTTCCACTCTCCCTCCGGTGAAATCTTCTCTTCCTCTGCTCAGTCTCACATCCCCTCTGGGATACTCACTGCCCACCTTGTCACCTCTCACATGAGACTGAGAGCCTTGAGGTCAAGAACTTTGGCTTGTTCCATTTTCATCCAGTTAACCCCTAACAGTGGCTGGCCATGTGTTAGTCACTTACAAAATATTTGATGTAGTCTGGGTATGGTGGCTCACACCTATAATCCCAGTGCTTTGGGAGGCTGAGGTGGGAGGATCTCTTGAGCCTAGGAGTTCAAGACCAGCCTGGGCAACATAGTGAGACCCTGTCTCTACCAAAAAAAAAATTTTTTTTTAATTAGCTGGGCTTGGTGGCACATGCCTGTAGTCCCAGCTACTTGGAAGGCTGAAGGGGGAGGATCCCTTGAGCCCAGGAGTTTGAGATTGCAGTGAGCTGTGATTGCACCACTGCACTCCAGCTTGGGAGACAGAGCAAGACCCTGTCTCTAAAATATAAAAATAATACATAAAGATAACAAAAAAAAGTTTGATGAATGAAGGGTAGTAAACCAATAGTTCCCTCCCTGTTGGACCACTAAGTTCTCTGCCGTGGCTGCTCTGAGAGCCTCTGTAGGTAGAGGAGCTGAGACCTGAGAGGCTAAATATCCTTCCCAAGGTCACCTCATTAGGAAGTGACAGAGCTAGAAGTCAGGCTGAGCTAGAAGGGCCACTCACAGCTCCAACCACTGCACAGAACTGCATCCCCACAGATAGGGACACTGGGCAGCAAGTTTGGGAGGGTGATGAAAACCTGTGCCCCGCCCCCATGACTTTTAGCATCTAAAACACAGATACACAGAGGCAAAAACTTGAGCAAAAAAGGAGAGAAAATGTCAGTCCTAAGCCCTCCCCAGAGATTTGTCTGCCAGCTCAGTAGACAGTAAGCATGTTAGAGGGCAGGAGGGAAAGCTAGAAAAGGCGCATGGTCCAGGTGTGGTGGCTCAAGCCTGTAATCCCAGCACTTTGGTAGGTGAGCCCACGAGTTCAAGAACAGCCTGGACAACTTGGCGAGACCTCATCTCTACAATAAATCAAAAAAAGTAGCTGGGCATGGTGGCGCGTGCCTGTAGTTTCAGCTAGTTGGAAGGGTGAGGCGGAAGGATCACTGGAGCCCTGCAGGACGAGGCTGCGGTAGCTGTGAGCTTGCCACTGCACTCCAGTCTGGGCAACAGAGTGAGACTCCGACTCAAAAAAAAAAAAAAAGGCACACGGAGAAGTGGAGGGCAGGGTGGGAGGAGAGAGACTGTCAGAAAAAGCATGGCAGCGTGCAGACATCCAGCCTCGGCCATACGAGAGAGCTGGGGCGATGTGCTCTGGGCTCCCCTGCACATGGCCACCACAAGCCCCTCTCTTCCAGGCTGCACAGACCACCGGTACTGCCACAGGAAGTCCTACTCTCTCCAGGTGCCCGGTGACATCCTCCAGCTGCCCGTGCAGTTACACGACTTCTCCTGGAAGCTGCTGGTGCCCAAGGACAGGCTCAGTCTGGTTCTGGTGCCCGCCCAGAAGCTGCAGCAGCACACGCACGAGAGGCCCTGCAACACCAGCTTCAGCTACCTTGTGGCCAGCGCTGTCCCTGACCAGGACCTGTACTTCGGCTCCTTCTGCGCAGGAGGCTCCATTGAGCAGATCCAGGTGAAGCAGAACATCTCAGTGACTCTTCGTACCTTTGCCCCCAGCTTCCGCCAGGAGGCCTCCAGGCAGGGCCTGACCGTATCCTTCGTACATTATTTCAAAGGTAAGGGCGTCTTTCACTCTCTCTCCATCTCCTGCCCCTTTAGCCTTTTGAGTTCATTTTCTTTTGGTCTTGTGATCACTTCAACTGAGTTGTCAGTTTGGAGAGAAGGGGTAGCTCAGTGGGCTGAACTCCGCACAAGAAATTTGAAAGATGGTGAGTCCTGATCTTGACTTTACCATCAACCTCGCATGGAAAATTCCAGGGGTTAGAAATAAGAAAGATGTTTCTGACAGTGGGAGGTGATGGTTGGTAGGCAGCAGAACAAATAGTCAGGCTTGAGTCTTTTTTGGAAGCAGGCAGGGCATAAATGAGAAATAACCAAATATTCCCCAGTCCTGAATTTTTAAGGTGGTAACATAAAAATCCTTAGGCAGACATTTTTATGACTCTGTTTTTGCAATTCAGAATGCAGTGCAGAGAGCACAGAGGGAGTAAGACCGGGAGAGAGATTAATCTCTGGAGCCAGGGGGTCCTGTTCCCCAGCAGCGTGGCGGAGCAGACCCTCCCGGGAGGCTGGTTTGTGATCTCAGTGAGCTAAGGTAGTAAATGAGGTCTCATCGAACTCCAATGGTCGGTTTTAAAAGTCACAGTCATTACAAGTTGCTCAGAGAGCAGGTGCATTAAGTTAGAGGACATTTTGAAATTGACTAAGACTTTTGTTTGATGTTTACTTCATACTCTTGTCCTCAGAGGCATGAGTAGGAGGGAGAAGAATCTTCGGCCATAAGATTAAGGTCAGTCCAGGCTGCCTGATATCTCCAAGGTTACCAGAGAAACTCCTTCTGAGGAGTCTTTGAAAGTAAGACACATTCTCATCAGTGTGCAATGTTAGGGTTTTATCTCTCCTGAAGGTAAGGACTGTCAAGAGCTCTTTCAGCTTCGCAATTTTAGAATTCTTCCCAGAACCTGAAATTTTTTAATCTCCAAAACAAAAATCCACCCCAGAGCAAGGAAATAGATGAATAGGTAATAGACAGAGAACATTTCTGAAAGGAAACTGATGGAACCACTGGTTTGGCAAACTGGTCTGATTTTTGTTTGTTTGGTTTGGTTATGGGGGGGAGGGGAGTTGTTTGTGTTTTTCTTTTTGTTTTTCTTTTTCTTGAGTCGGGGTCTTACTCTGCCATCCAGGCTAGAGTTCACAGTCATGGCTCACCACAGCCTCAACCGACTGGGCTCAAGCAATCCTTCTATCTCAGCCTCCCAAGTAACTGGGAGTACAGGCATGCACCACTATACCCAGTTAATTTTTGATTTTTCTGTAGTGATGAGGTCTCACTGTGTTGCCTAGGCTAGTCTCAAACACCTGGGCTCAAATAATCCTCCCACCTCTGCCTCCCAAAGTGTTTTTCTTTTTTATTTTTTTGAGTTGGAGTCTCACTCTGGCCCAGACTGGAGTGCAATGGCCGCTCCTGGCCACTGCAGCCTCAACCTGCTGGGCTCCGGCGATCCTTCCGCCTCAGCCTTCCAAGTAGCTGGAACTACAGGGGCGTGCTACCATGCCCGGCTAATTTTTTTTTTTTATTTATTGTAGAGATGAGGTCTCACCAAGTTGCCCAGGCGGGTCTCGAACCCGCGGGCTCAGGCAGTCCACTCACCTCGGCCTCCCAAAGTGCTGGGATTACAGGTTGAGCCACCAAGCCTGGCCAGTGTTTTTTTTTTTTTCAAAAGACCTGAGTTTCTAATCTGAGACTAGTCCTGCACTGACCAATACAGTGAAATTAGCTTCCTGTGGTTATTTACATTTAAATTAATATGAAACAAATTTTTTTTTGAGTTGGAATCTCACTCTGTTGCCCAGACTGGAGCGGCCACTGCAGCCTCAACCTGCTGTGCTCCGGCGATCCTTCCACCTCAGCCTTCCAAGTAGCTGGAACTACAGGTGCACGCTACCACGCCCAGCTAAATTTTTGATTTGTTGTAGAGATAAGGTCTTGCCAAGTTGCTCAGGTGGGTCTCGAACCCACAGGCTCAGGCAATCCATTCACCTCAACCTCCCAAAGCGCGGGATTATAGGCTGAGCCACCGAACCCAGCTTATGAAACAAATTTAAAATGCAGTTTCTCAGTCATACTGGGCACATTGTATGTAAGTGCACAACACACATATTAGACTAGTGGCTACCCTGTCAGTACAGGTATAGAGCATTTGCATCATCGCAGAAAGTTCTATTGGACGGTGTTGGTCTGCACAGTTCAGCATCATCTCCTCCATCACTCCTTTCTCTCTCCATTTTGACTGAGTGAAACATCTGTCTGAATCCTCTTCCCTTTCCTGCAGAGGAAGGCGTTTTCACTGTGACCCCAGACACAAAAAGCAAGGTCTACCTGAGGACCCCTAACTGGGACCGGGGCCTACCATCTCTCGCCTCAGTGTCCTGGAACATCAGCGTGCCCAGCAACCAGGTGGCCTGCCTGACCTTCCTCAAAGAGCGGACTGGCGTGGTCTGCCAGACGGGGCGTGCATTCATGATCATCCAGGAGCAGCAGACCCGGGCCGAGGAGGTCTTCAGTCTGGAGGACGAGGTACTCCCCAAGCCACGCTTCCACCATCACAGCTTCTGGGTCAACATCTCTAACTGCAGCCCCACGAGTGGCAAGCAGCTGGACCTGCTCTTCTGGGTAGCACTTACCCCGAGGACTATAGGTAAGGGTCTTCAGGGGCTTGAGGATGGTGATAGAAAATGCGCAGCTGATGGATTAAGGAGCAAGGCTGGGAGGCAAAATAAAAAAGTACAGATTGAGTCCTGGCTGTCCATGTATCAGTCTGCTATTGCATCCATAATGCTGCATAACAAACCACCGCAGAACACAATGGCTTACAAGCAGCCATCTATTATTGCTCACATGTTGGTTGGGCAATTTTGGTATGTGGTTGGTTTATCAGGGCTCATTCACACATGCACTTGTGCACAGCTGCACACTGGCTAAAGACTTTGCTGATCTTGGCTGGGAGCTCCACGTGTCTGGGCTCAATCAAGATCCTCAGACAACTGGGATTACTTGGCTCAACTGCATGTGGTCTCTTATTCTCCAGCCTGGGCTTGTTTTCATGGCCGTTTCAGAGAGATCCATGAGGGACTGAAGGAAGCATGCAAGGTGCCTTGATGCTTAGGTTAGGAACTCACATACAATCCCTTCTGTTGCATTCTTTTGGACTGTCTAGATTTTTTAAGTCAATCTACCACCCTCCTTTACCATTCATCTCTCTTCACTCTTATGATCTTCCTCATCTGTAGAGAGTAGATGATAGTAACTACCTCATAAAAGTATCACGGGAGCCGGGCTCGGTGGCTCAGCCTGTAACCCCCGCCTTTGGGAGGCTGAGGTGAGTGGATTGCCTGAGCCCACGGGTTCGAGACCCGCCTAGGCAGCGAGACCTCATCTCTACAATAAATCAAAAAATCAGCCGGGCATGGTAGCGCTTGCCTGTAATTCCGGCTACTTGGAAGGCTGAGGCAGAAGGATCGCCGGAGTCCAGCAGGTCGAGGCTGCAGTGGCCGGGAGCGGCCACTGCACTCCAGTCTGGGCGACAGAGTGAGACTCCAACTCAAAAAAAAAAAAAAGTATCATGGGGATTCAGTGTTAGTAACTAAAATGTGGGGACCTGGAAAATGTGACAGAGATATGCTGTGCCAGTGTTTTTTATTTAGTTCGAGTAAAACATTAGAATCCATGAAGTGCCTGCCCTCAGTCGTAGGCCTCAGAGGCGGAAGGAGGAGTTTGCCTTTATTCCTCAAAGTTGTAGGAGCCACTAAAGAGTGTGGTTTTTTTTTTTCCTTTTTTTTTTTCTTTTTTGAGTTGGCGTCTCACTCCATCGCCCAGACTGGAGTGCAGTGGCACGCTCCCAGCCACCGCAGCCTTGACCTGCTGGGCTCCAGTGACCCTTCTGACTCAGCCTTCCAAGTAGCCAGAACTACAGGCACATGCTACCACGCCTGGCTAATTTTTGATTTATTGTAGCGAGGAGGTCTCGCCAAGTTGCTCGGGCGGTCTCGAACCCGTGGGCTCAGGCTATCCACTCACCTCGGCCTCTCAAAGTGCTGGGATTACAGGCTGAGCCACCGAGCCTGGCCTCGCTGAAGAGTTTTAAGCAAGCGAATGCAGGTATTGCAGGGCAATCTGCAATGGGGCTGTGTCTGCCCTGTATTCAGCGATGGCCACAGAGTATCAGAGTATTGGAAGGGATCATGAAGGATGTTATTTTTTTCCCTTTCTCTTTCTGGTGGTCAGAGTGATTGAATGTCCACCCCAAGGGCACACAACTGGTTAGCCACAAGAGAATCGGTGGGAGCAAAAAGCCCCAGGAGAAGAGCTTCACATCATCAGATTACCGCCTAGGTTTTCTTCCTCTCTTATGTTCATTTTCTATTGTTTATTTCTGTTCCTATTTTCTTTGGATTTTTTTTCTTCTTCTTTTTTTTTTTTTTTTTGAGTTGGAGTCTCACTCTGTCGCCCAGGCTGGAGTGCAGTGGCCACTCCCAGCCACCGCAGCGTCGACCTGCTGGGCTCCAACGATCCTTCCTCCTCAGACTTCCACGTAGCTGGAACTACAGGCGTGCACTACCACGCCTGGCTAATTTTTTGATTTATTGTAGAGATGAGGTCTCGCCTGCCCAGGCGGGTCTCGAACCCGCGGGCTCAGGCAATCCACTCACCTCAGCCTCCCAAAGGCGCGGGATTACAAGCTGAGCCACTGAGCCCGGCTGGATTTTTTTTTCTTTTCTTGGGGAATAAGCAAGAAAGTCTAAATCTCTATTTGGTAGAATTCCCTCTCTTTTTTTTTTTAAGAAAAAGACAGGGGTTTCACTCTGTCACCCAGGGTAGAGTGCAGTAGCGTGATCATAGCTCACTATAACGTCAAGTTCCTGGGCCCAGGCAATCCTCCTACCTCAGCCTTCCAAGTAGCTGGCACTACAGGCGCACATCACCACGCCCAGCTAATTTTTTAAATTTTTGTGGAGATGGGGGTCTCACTATGTTGCCCAGGCTAATTTTGAACTTCTAGCCTTGAGCAGTCATCCTGCCTTGGCCTACCAAAGTGCTGGAATGAGCTACCATGCCTGGCTCTCTGAGTTCCCTCTCTGATTTATTTTCTTTTTCCTTTGTACAACTGTAGGAAAAGGACAGCACAGATGGAACAGCTCTCTCCTTAACTCCTTTGCTTCTGACTTTTGAGTCTCTGCTTTCTTCTATACTCTCCTGCTTTTCTTCTCTCCAAGACAGGCCATGGTGATTGGTGGAACATACCTGGGATAGGCCAGGAGTAGCCTTTGGAGTAGATCTGGTAGGTCCCCCAAGTTTATTTCAGTTATTTATTGCTATATACAAACTACCCAAAAATTTAGTGCCTTAGACAATAACCGTTTTTGTTTGCCTACCATTTGTAGGTCAGGAATTAAGACAGGGCCCAGCAGGGTGGCTCATCTGTGCTCCAGGATATCTAGGGCCCCAGCAGGTGCCTTGAATAGATAGAGGATGGCTGGGATGGTTCAACTGGAGACGTATGTCTGGGACCTTTGTTCTCACTTTGGGCTGTGTTGGGTTTTTTTTCTCCGCATAGCTAGTTTGGGCTTTCTCACAATTCAGTGGTCTCATCATAGTCATATTTTTTGCATAGTGGCTGCTTTTCCCTCAGAGAGAAAGTGCAGGCTGATGCCCTCTTAAAAGTTAGGCCCAGAATTTGCACAGCCACCTTCAATTGGTGAGTCCAGATTCAAGAGGAAGGGAAATAGACACCTCATGATGTGAAGAGCTATATGTGCATTCAGGAGGGAAGGGTTGATGGCAGCCATCTTTGAAGACTACTCAAGTTCATCACTGGGCTAACCCCATGTGTCTCCTTGTGTCTCTGCTCACAGACATGACTGTTGTCCTTATCGCAGTGATAGGAGGTGGAGCCTTACTACTGTTTGCCCTCGGACTCATCATCTGCTTTGTGAAAAAGAAGTAGGTGGAATCTCTTAAACTCATTATCTGATTAGACACCTCCTCAGATTGCACAGACCAGGTGTATTGTTAATTACTGACATTGTTTTCTTTCTTCCCATCTTACCCCCCCCAAAGATGAATAAATAATATTGCCAGATATGAGTTAAGCTTTTAGGAGGAGGAAAAAATCCCATACCTGGGGTTGGGGGGATGGGGATAAAAAAACACATGACATTTTTACCTGCAGTTTATTGTACAGCTGCCTCAGCACCAGTGCCCTGTGAATTGCTTATTGTTTGTGCATTAGATTGATCATCGCTGGGGTGAGCTTGGCAAGAAAATGCTCACATAGGCTCTGCCAGACCATGTCTCTGAAACCACTCCCTTCTTTACCTTAAGGGGAACAAATGTATGTTGACCCAGCTTGTTCTCCTGCGATTTCTTAAACAAACTGCTTTATGCCTGTTTATTCTACTTAAAGTACCAGAGACCAGGCCCATGAATGAGAAGAAAGAAGACCCAGTAAACTGCCCCAGTCTTACCTGCCATGTCCTCAGCACAACAGCTTCTATTTTCTGAAAAGAAAATGTTGATCTTTCTAGACAAAGTCCACACTGCCATCAAAATTTTACAAATTCTACTCATATTTCTGATTAAAGCCATGGAGGAAAGATGAGATCTGTTTTCTTTAGCATGATTTGACCTTCCAAAAAGCCAACCAAAAAAATTTCTGGCTAGGCACAGTGGTTCATGCCTATAATCCCAGCACTTTGGGAGGCCAAGGTGGGAGGATCACTTAAGGCTAGGAGGTCAAGACCAGCCTGGGAACACAGTGAGAACCCTAGCTCTACAAAAAAAATAATTTAAAAATTAACCAGGTGTGGTGGTTTGCATCTGTAGTCCCAGCTACTCAGGAGGCTGAGGCAGAAGGATCACTTGAGCCCAGGAATTCAAAGTTGCAGTGGGCTATGACCATGCCACTTACACTCCAGCCTAAGTGACAGAGCAAGACCCTCCCTCTTAAAAATAAAAAAATAAAACAAAAATTGTTTAAATTAACGAAAGTGGCCAGGCTCCATGGCTCAGCCTGTAGTCCCAGCACTTTGGGAGGCCGAGGCAAGTGGATTGCTTGAGCCCTCAGGTTCGAGACCACCCAGGCAACTTGGTGAGACCTCGTCTCTACAATAAATCAAAAATTAGCCACGATTGCCTGAGCCCGCGGGTTCGAGACCCGCTTGGGCAGCGAGACCTCATCTCTACAATAAATCAAACTCCAACTCAAAAAAAAATCAGCTGGGCGTGGTAGCACATGCCTGTAATTCCAGCTACTTGGAAGGCTGAGGCGGAAGGATCGCTGGAGCCCAGCAGGTCGAGGTTGCGGTGGCCGGGAGCGGCCACCACACTTCAGTCTGGGTGACAGAGTGAGACTCCAACTCAAAAAAAAAAAAAAAGTTAGCCAGGCACAGTAGCACACACATATAGTTCTGGCTTCTTGGAAGATTGAGACGGAAGGATTGTCAGAGCCCAGCAGGTCGGTGCTGGGGTGGCCATGAGCGTGCCATTGCACTCCAACCTGGGCAATGGAGTGAGACTCCAACCCAAAAAAAAAAAAAAAAAAATTAATGATGGTTCTGAGCAGACATCTAAAATTCCTGATCTGCAATGAGACTGTCTAAACACGTCTCCACTGAGAGGAAGGACTGGCTCACAGCAGATCCACAGAGAGGTCTTTTCTCCATGAGATGTGGCTATGTGTATACTTACCTGGCAGGGGAGATACCATGATCATGAGATGTGGCTATGTGGATACCTATATCACACAGGGGGAAAGGGCTTCTTTCAATGAAACATGTTACAGTTTTTCAGGAAACTGCCTTTTCTGATATGTGCAGAATGCCCCATTCAGTTAGGAAAGCATGGTATTAACACAGGGCCTCAGCTTCCTCATCAGGAGGGAATTGAGCAAAGGAAGGGGTCCAGCCCTTGCCTCATCTCCAGTTTTTGGTTAGAGAATCCCCAGCTCCGGCCTTGCTGTGGGCCCTGCTTGTGTGAGGCTGCTGGATGGCAGGCTTACATAAGGCCCGTCTGTCCCCATACCGGTATAGGAAGACAGATGGGTTTTGCATGAGAACAAAGGGACACAGTGCATCAAACATGTTCACTAAGTGGGTATTTCCTGAGGGTCTCCTGGGCACTAGAACCCACGTGAGGAGAGAAAGACACAATCTCCTCTACCACCCATGGGGGTAGGGGACTGACAAGGCTGGCAAATAAACAGGCTGTTTCAGGACAGCTCTTCATGAGTAGAACTTGGGTGGTGAGATGCGTTCCAGGCTTCAGGGAGGAGCCTTAGGAACTCATCATCCTGTCCAGACAGTGTTACAAGCTAAAGGTACTAGATGTGTTTTTATCTCAGAAAAGTACAGAGAGCCTCTCCACAATTAGTGAGCCATCAGCCTGTGTGTTCTATGACCCATTACGCTAATTGAGCTAATGTCCTCCATTTGCATTGCTGGTCAACTAAAACGTCAGCAATCTCTGCTGTTTGGCTGGTGGAGATGGAGGGCAAAGCGCTGTTTTCTGTGGCAGGGAGCACTAATGCCCATCCACGTCCCTAAAGAACATTACAAACCAGATGCTAATGGTGTTATTGAAGAACTCTGGCACCGCAGCCTGAATTTTGTCTTCTTTTTAGCTCTTTTCTCTGTTGGAGGTTATTGCTGAGACACTGGGTTTCAGCTAATACTGAGTTCTACACTCCTCATCTTGGGCTGAAAACAAAGACACTACCTTCCCTCCTGAGTCCCAATATGATCATTTAGAATCGAGATGGTCAGGGCATTTCCCCATGTCAAAGAAGGATGAAGCATTAGCTACAGGAGAGTTTCGAGAGCCTGGAAGTGTAGCCTGGAAGTGTAGCCTGGGCATGCCTCAACCTGGTGTGGTCTAGAAGGACTGGGATACCACCTATTGCTAGTGGAAAAGAGAGGAAAGAGATTATCAGATGTCTCCACCCTTGGTTACCATGCATCTATCAAAAATGAATTGAGCACAAATAGTGTTAAAGGTGCCCTCTCTAAACCATTGCCTGCTACCTGTGACCTCTCAGTTTCAAATGCTAAGTGATTTAAGGGACTTGGGGGAAACTTGGTCAGAACCCCACAAACTCCAAGCTCTGGTAGGGCTATATAAATGATACACCTCTAAGATTGTTTCCTTTGTGATTTCTTTCTTGTTTCCTTTCTCCAAATAGGAAAAAGAAGGCAAACAAGGGCCCTGCTGTGGGTATCTACAATGGCAACATCAATACCGAAATGCCGAAGCAGCCAAAAAAGTTTCAGAAAGGACGAAAGGACAATGACTCTCACGTCTACGCAGTCATCGATGACACCATGGTGTATGGGCATTTGCTACAGGATTCCAGCGGGTCCTTCCTCCAGCAGGAAGTGGACACCTACCGGCCCTTCCAGGGTGCCATGGGGGACTGCCCTCCCTCCCCACCCCTCATATGCTCCAGGGCCCCGACTGCAAAGTTGACCACTGATGAGCCGTCCCCTTGCTTCCCTCCTGAGCCTGAGAGTGAACTATATACCTTCTCCCACCCCAACAACGGGGATGTAAGCAAGGCAAACAAGGGCCCTGCTGTGGGCATCTACAATGGCAACAGCACAGACATTCCTTGGCTGGACATTCAGGAGCCAGTGGAGCCAGCAGAATAACTTGGACCCGTCTGAAAAACTTTGCTGAGATGCATAAAACAGGGCACTGAGACACCCGTTAGTGTTTGTGACCAGAAATCCTAAAGAAGAGGAATTATATGGAAGGAATAGCAGAAAGGTTTCCTGGACACCACCAACCTCACATTTCTCAGTGGACTCATTCAGATGGTGAGACATTGAAAACAGTAGATTCTGATCTAGATACAGTCATCACAGTGCATGTCCTTCTAAACTCAGGTTGTGTCATTAACCAGCCCGTCAGGAGAGAGAGACCTGAGTCCCCCAGCACAGGGCTGCAGTAAGCCCTGGATTTGGAGTGATGAAAAGAGGCTTGCCCTCTTCAGAGTGACAGTTCCAATTCCTAGGAGCCTGCCCAAGGTCTCTGCTCTCATTGGGATCCCCTGGATGGAAATGACAGTTTGCCTTTTATTATTTATTTGGTGGTCCTGTGCATTTAAGAGGTCAAATGTATAACCACCATAGCTTTTTCACCTGACTTAGTAACAGCTCATGCTACCTAGTTTGGATACCTGAGTAGGGACTTCTCTGACCACTAGATAAACATGTGCCTGTCCCCTGGGAGGAGAAAATAATTTGCAATCTGTCCAGCCAGAAAAGGGTGTGTGTGTTTGGGTAGTACTGATGCCTGTCTGCTTTGATAAGAGACTTCCTGATTCTCTGTCTGCTTGTGGTTATCCTACTGTGGGAAACTCACCTTGAATCCTACTGTCCTGCTAAAGGACAATGAAAGGGCCTAGAAATAGAAATGTCCTTAGGTTTCCATGTGTGGTCCTCCCAACTGCAGCAATACTTTGGCATTTAAACAGAAATGTAGCCGGGCTTGGTGGCTTAGCCTGTAATCCCAGCACTTTGGGAGGCCAAGGTGAGTGGATTGCCTGAGCCTGCAGGTTCGAGACCAGTCGGGCAACCTGGTGAGACCTCATTTCTAAAATAAAATTTTTTTAAAAAAATTAGCCGGGCGTGGTAGTGCACACTTGTAGTTCCGGCTACTTGGAAGGCTGAGGTGAAAGGATTACCAGAGCCCAGCAAGTCAATGCTGAGTGACCGTGAGTGTGCCACTGCACTCCAGGCTGGGCGATGGAGTGAGACTCCAACTCTAAAAAATAAACAGAAATTTAGAGAATATTTTCATCCTCTAAAATTGTTTAAATATATGCCAGAGAATGGCCACCTGTGTTAGTTTCCTCTTGCCACTGCAGCCCATTACCTGGTGACTTAAAAGCAACACATTATCTTGCTCTTCTGGAGGTCAGAATTCCAAAGTGAGTTTACTAAGCTAAAGGTGAGGTGTCAGCAGAGCCATGCTCCTGAAAGCCCTGGGGAAAATCCGTTTCCTTGCCTTTTCCAGTTTCTAGGGCTACCACATCCCTTGGCTGCAGTGGCTGGTCAAGTCTTTCTTCACATGGTGTCACTGTGACACTGGCTCTTCTGCTTTCCTCTTTCATGTATAAAACCCACCAGGAAGCTGGGCTTGGTGGCTCAGCCTGTAATCTCAGTACTTTGGGAGGCTGAGGTGAGTGGATTGCCTGAGCCCGCGGGTTCAAGACCTGCCTGGGCAACTTGGCGAGACCTCATTTCTACAATAAATCAAAAAAAGTAGCCGGGCGTGGTAGCGCGTGCCTGTAATTCCAGCTACCTGGAAGGCTGAGGCGGAAGGATTGCCGGAGCCCAGCAGGTTGAGGCTGCGGTGGCCGGAAGCAGCCACTGCACTCCAGTCTGGGTGACAGAGTGAGACTCCAACTCAAAAAAAACCAAAAAAACAAACAAAAAAACCCACCAGGAAAATCCAGAATAACTTCCCCATCTCAAGATCCTTAACCTAATCACACTGGGAAAGTCCCCTTTACCGTGTAAGACAACATCTCCACAGGCTATGTTTGGGGTGCCATTCTCCTGCCTTCCTGTCACTGACTCCCACAGAAGCTATCACACAAAATAATCTAGCCCACAGGGATATTTTATTTAGCCTGCAGAGTCTTTCTTAGAATCAGTTACCAACATTTAAAATTACAAAAATTTTACCTAAAAATCCAGATCAGAAGATCTGGTCATTCTGGGGCTCACATTCTCACCTTGCAACCACTGGCTGGAACTGAGCTGCTGCCCTGCCTTTAGACGAGGCATCCACTTCACGAGTTCACTATAGTCCACGCCGCTCCCTGACGCCTCCCACAATGAGGCTGAGCGTTCATTGCTATTGGTCAGTGCCACTGACAGGTTGTTTTTCTTGTAATGAAAAGGAAAGGTTGGGACTCGTGTCTCTCATCAAGTGAGAAGACAGACCATGAGGCTGGAGTGTGTTTCAGGAAAGTGTTTTCTTACAGCTCACGTCCTTCAACTGTATGAACTTCCAGCCCGTTGCTTATGGGTGTTTGCCTTTATGGCCCCTGCTCTAGTCTGGGAGGAGAGGGATTATGCTAGAGTGTGTTTGTCACTGTGTTTGTCAACACAGGCCAAAGATCACTATTCCTGTGACAAAATGCCTCCTTAAAAAAAAAAAAACCACGTCATTGTACCAATGAATTCACCTGGGAAACACTCAGCCTTGTTCACTTGTTCACGTGGCTTCAGTGAAAGGAGTTTTACAGTCTCCTAAATAGTGTGTATACCAAGATCTCATGAATGTTTTCCTGGAGGGAGAATTTTTTTAGATTATACCCTTGGTGCTGCCTATAACACCCTTCCCTTTTGAAAGGCTGGCTGCTGCCCAGACACCCTTGGCCTCTTGACCCGAGGCACTGACAAACCCTCGCCATGAAGGGCCCAAGGAGGGCTGAGGCTCCCTTTTCTCGGCTGGAGGAAACTTACCTGAAGTCACCATTTGGGACCTTGGACCTCCATTCTCTACCATCCCCAACCTTCTGGCCCCTTCTGAGCACCACTGAATGCCCTGTATTCTGCCTGAGGCATGGCCAATCATCTTTAGGCTGGCTACCCATCCCCATCATACACATCACCATCATTTAGTTTCTCGCTACTGAGAGCTCAATTTCCTGGCCAAATTGCTGGTTCCCAAGACCTCAGGTGAATTCAGCATTTTCTGAAGCTGTGCCCCAGTGAAGCCTGGATAACCTGGCTTTTTTTTTTCTAAAGCCCAGGCCCCACTTATGTAAAATAGTTCAGGGTCACTGGAAACCACTCAAGCACCACTTGAAGCTTACCGTGTGCCAGCCCAGTGCCCATCCACACTGGGTCTGCTGATGCACAGGTATCCCTCACGCCCATCTGCCAGGGCCTGTGAGGAAGGTTGGCGCATGCAGAACAGATCTCCAGTGCTGTGGCCATTGCACACGAGGGGAAAGTCTCAAGGGAGAGTCAAGAGAGACAAGCACGAGTCCATCCGTCAGACATAACCTTGTAACGTTAGAGGACTGGGTTGTGTGCATCTCCAGTGCTTAACTGGAAATAACTTATTCGTTGTAGATAATTTTTAGGTTGCATTTTATTCATTTCCTATGCATTTTTTTAAATAAACAAATGTACCTAAAAAATGAGTCTCCAGTTGTTAAATGCTTTGGCTGCTTGTTCCCGGTTCAGTAGAGGCACCCGTTTCCCAGCTGTTGTCTGTGACAGGCTCAACATGGGCTCAGCAGATGCTGTCTTCATGTGTTTATGGTACAGAAAGCCGGGCTTCAGGCTGCAAGCTCTTCCTTTCCTCCTCACTTGGTGGGCTGTGCAGTATGTGAAGCAGACGTTTTTGTCCTGAAATAAAACTGATGGTCTCGCGTCTCCTTACCACTCGTTTTCAGGTTTCACTGTATGCAAGTTGGAAGGAACGGAAGCTATTGCCAACCAGCGGGTAACTCAGAGGCCAGGGCTTGTTCTGTTCTGTTCTTCTTCCTCTTCCTTTTTTTTTTTTTTTGTTGGAGTCTCACTTCGTCACCCAGGCTGGAGTGCAGTGGCATGTTCTTGGCCACCCCAGCGTCGACTGGCTGGGCTCCAACAATTCTTCCACCTCATCCTTCCAAGTAGCTGGAACTACAGGCATGCCCTACCATGCCCGGCTAATTTTTATTTATTATAGAGATGAGGTCTCGCCAAGTTGCCCAGACTGTTCTCAAACCCATGGGCTTAGGCAGTCCCCTCATCTCAGCCTCCCAAAGTGCTGGGAATACCGGCTTGAGCTACCGCGCCTGGCCTCTGTTCTGTTCTTGTTGAGGCAACATGAGCCCCCTCTGTGTGTTCACTCCCGATGTCTGACCCTCCTAGGAGCCTGAGACCACCCTAAACTCTGAATACAGTTAAGCGCGGTGCAGGTCACCAGCCAGCAGAACAGAAGTAAAGGGAGAGTGGTGGTCAAGGGAAGCCCCTGATGGCACCCGCCATCCAACATGCACTTGGAGGGGAGACCCATGCACCCTGGGTAGAACACACCAAGGAGACCAGATGTTGCTGCCTATTGAGCCACCCCAAAGTTCAGTTTGCGGGCTATTTTCTTCACAAGTCTATCATTGGATCAGGACTCAGCAGGGATTGCTTTACCTCTGCTCTGCGTGTCCTCAGCTGGGGTAGCACAACTAGAATCCTCTTTCAAGATGGCTCTATTACACAGCTGACAAGTTAGTGCTGCTGTTGACTGGGAACCAACTTGGACCACCCACAGGGCTCCTAGGACTTCTTCACAAAACAGTGGCTGGGTTCCAAGAGTGAGTGTTCTCAAGAGTCAGGAGGACAGAACTGCCTGTCTCTCAAGACCTGGGCCTAGACACGGGCTTGGCATCACTTCCATTCTATTCTGTGGGCATGTCAGTCACAGAGCCTGCCCAGATTTAAGGGAAGTAAACAAAGACCCCCCCCCACATCTCAGTAAGAGAAGTGTCAAATAACTTGCAGCCTCTCACCCTGTCACCGGACTGGAGTACAGGGGTATAATCATAGCTCACTGCAGCCTTGACCTCCTGGACTCAGGCAATCCTTCCTCCTCAGCCTCCCAAGTATCTGGGACTACAGGAACATGCCACCCTGCCTGGCTAAGAGAACCCCTGAGCCCGACCTTGTTTGTTTACATTTAAATATGATTGTAAATCCCTCCAAAATGTGCAGCATTTGTTTCCAGCATAATACAACAATTATATTTGAGTAAATGTCTAAATTCTCTTCATTCCAACATGTTTTCATTCAACTAATTTCTCAGTTGCGTACTTCATCAATTTAAATGCCTCTAAAGAGATTAGTCTCCATCCCATCACTTTCCTAAACTGATTAGAGACCACTCTCAATGTCACTGTGTGTTTTTGATAGTTTTGTCCTGTTTTTACATACTCATGAAAAGGCTCCACTAAAAAATAGCACCATTTGTCATGTAACATTTTTTTCAAACATGTTTGAAATGAGGAAGTTTTTGGCAGACTTTATAAGAGAGTCATTGTTAATACAAACCCAGTACATTATAACACCATAAAAAGATCTTGAGTCTAACTGTAACATGGTGATATTTGTATGTCACATTAAGGGCATTAACTAACCCCAAAGAACAATTTGTCACTGAAAGTCTATGGATGTCACAAAGAGCCATGGTCACCAATGAGATCCAAGTGAGCTCATTAGACAATGAACAAGCTAACTAGGACTGTTTATCCATGTGGGAGCTTTCATCATGTTTCTGAGTTAATCTTAATTTTTCCCAACCTTGAGCATGACCTGAGTCTGTCGAGACTCAAAGCCTCTTTAAACTTAACTGACAAGCCGGGCTCGGTGGCTCAGCCTGTAATCCCCCGCCTTTGGGCGGCTGAGGTGAGTGGATTGCCTGAGCCCGCGGGTTCGAGACCCGCCTGGGCAGCGAGACCTCATCTCTACAATAAATCAAAAAATCAGCCAGGCGTGGTAGCGCATGCCTGTAATTCCGGCTGCTTGGAAGGCTGAGGCAGAAGGATCGCCGGAGCCCAGCAGGTCGAGGTTGCGGTGGCCGGAAGCGGCCACTGCACTCCAGTCTGGGTGACAGAGTGAGACTCCAACTCAAAAAAAAAAAAAAAAAACAACTTAACTGACTTGAGTGCAATGTATGTCATTCTGGCCTCAGTGGAAAAATCAGTTTCTAGATGTTTTCTGCCCTACACCAGCCGGGTATCCCATTACATGACCTAGGGTCTCTCACTGGTTTCTCAAACCTATATCCAAATCACCTGGGTTTCTTACATAAAATGCAAATTACTGGGCCCCATACAGAACTACAGGGTTAGGATCTCTGGACTGGAGTCCAGACATTTCCATCAAGCTTCCCATTTTTGGACAATTGGCCAAGACCTCTCTTAAAAGAAAAGGGATTTAGATGTGCCTGGGTGGGGTCATCTGGGATCTCTTTTCTAATCTGAAACCATTCCAGGAACTCCTAAGGCAAGGGCTCAAGCATACAAAGGCTACTTGGACACAGACCCAGTACTACGTGGTGCCTCTGCAGGGGCTCAATGTTGCCCACCAAAACTGCAAATGCTGACTTGGGACAACTCCTCAGATCAGAGGATCAATTTTATATTCAGCATATACGTTTCTTCTGCCGTTGGCCTAAAGCAAAACCCTGGGAAGCAGATAATGGTCAGAAGTTCAGACCTGGAACTTTCGCAGCCAACCTGCTAGGACAGTCCACACACTCAGACTCTCCCTGTGCAGGTGACTGGGTGACAGGAAGGGGCCTTTACCATTTGCCTGTGGTCATACACCTTTCTAAAGTTTAACACTTTAAAATGACCCTATGGCCAGATGTGGTGGTTCAAGCCTGTAATTCCAGCATTTTGGGAGGCTGAGGTGAGAGGATTGCCTGAGCCCAGGGGTTTGAGACCAGCCTGGACAACTTAGCGAGACCTCATCTCTACAATAAATCAAAAAACTAGCCAGATGTGGTGGTGCACGCCTGTAGTTCCAGCTACTTGGAAGGCTGAGGCAGAAGGATCACTTGAGCCCAGTCAGTCGAGGCTGCAGTGGCCGTGAGCGTGCCACTGTCCTCCAGCCTGGGTGACAGAGTGAGATTCCAACTCAAAAGAAAAAAATGACCCTATAAGGTCTTTGACATGCCTCCTTCCTTCCTTCCTTCCTTCCTTCCTTCCTTCCTTCCTTCCTCCTTCCTTCCTTTCTTTCATCTTGTCTTCCATCTCTTTTTTTTTTTTGAGTTGGAGTCTCACTCCTTCACCCAGGCTGAGGTGCAGTAGCACACATGCTCATGGCCACTCCAGCATCGACCTTCTGGTCTCCAGCGATCCTTCTGCCTCAACCTTCCGAGTAGCTGGAACTACAAATGTGAGCTACCACGCCTGGCTAATTTTTATTTTATTGTATAGACGAGGTCTCGCCAAGTTGCCTGGGCTAGTCTCGAACCTGTGGACTCAGGCAATCCACTCGCCTTGGCCTCCCAAAGTACAGGGATTTACAGGCTGAGCCACCAAGCCCGGCCATCGTTTTTTTTGAGTTGGAGTCTCACTCTGTCACCCAGGGTAGAGTGCAGTGGCATGTTCACAGCCACCACAGCCTCGACCTGCTGGGCTCAGATGATCCTTCTGCCTCAGCCTTCCAAATAACTGGAACTACAGGCACACGCGGCCACATCTGGCTTATTTTTTTAATTTATTGTAGAGACAAGGTCTCACTAAGTTGACCAGGCTGGTCTTGAACCCCTGAGCTCAGGCAATCTTCTCACCCCAGCTTCCCAAAGCACTGGGATTATAGGGTTGAGCCACCTCGCCTGGCCTGTCTTGTCTTCCATCTTTTAAAAATTGTTTTACATTTTAGTGTGAAAATCTTCTAACATATGCTAAAGTAAAGAAAAAACAAAAATGAACACTAATATATCCATCACCCAGCTTCAACAATTATCAGCATTTTGCAATTCTTGATTCGTCTGAGGTTCTTTTAACTAAAACTAGAGGCCTGGAATCTCAGAAGTGGAAGGACCTTGGCACACCAGTAATCAGTTACCTCTACTTGCCTCCTGCCCCAACTCCTACCACAGAACTTACCAGCCATGGCATCCCTAGGACCCAAAGTAAAATGTAGAGAACATGAAGAATAATAGGCTTTCAGAATCTTGGGAAAGTTCGCTTACCTGTGATGCCAGCCAGTATTGTGGATTCAAACTATGCAACACTTCAGCCCAGGCAACAGGCTGACCAAAAACAAAGGATGCCATAGGTTAAATGCTCATTCACAGTGCACAGTCAGCCTGGTTTTTGCCACCTCTCATTACCATAACAATCAACATCCTATAATAAGCATCCAGTTATCTAGAGAAATGGAAAAACAGCTATGAAAGCTTGAGTTCCAAAGAGTCTTAATGGCAATCTCATCTTCCTCTTTTGGGTTCTTAATCTCATGACATACAATACCTATAGAAAATCCCCAAGCCGGGGTCGGTGGCTCAGCCTGTAATCCCATGCTTTGGGTGGCTGAGGTGAGTGGATTACCTGAGCCCGCGGGTTCGAGACCAGCCTGGGCAATTTGGCGAGACCTCATTTCTACAATAAATCAAAAAAATTAACCGGGCATGGTAGTGTCTGCCTGTAGTTCCGACAACTTGTAAGGCTGAAGCGGAAGGATCGACAGAGCCCAGCAGGTCGAGGCTGCGGTGGCCAGGAGTGGCCACTGCACTCCAGTCTGGGTGACAGAGTGAAACTCCAACTCAAAATAAAAAAATCCCCAGACAGGTTTAGCTGCCCCTGACATCCTGCAACAAAGACACTACTCAAAGCCATATGTGACTTCCCTAATAACCAGCATCAATAGAGAAAGGGAATATCAAAATCACATACATCTGTAATCGTTAATAAAGAGAAAGTGAGGAATCCTAGCTCTAACTCTTGGGATGATGTGAATTTTATAAATTATATATAAAAAGCAACCTATGGTTTTATTGTCCTAGAAAACATTAACCAGATTTGTGCCCAACTTTAAGAAAAAAATTCTTTGGGTATACATTTCTCAGTTCCTCAGATGTTCTTAGAACCAGCTTACCATCTTACTTCTCCCTCAATACATTGAATAAAAGCTGTGGCTCATGTTCATTCTATTTTGTAAAAGAGTCCATGTTTTTAACCTTTTTTTTTTTTTTTTGAGTTGGAGTCTCACTCTGTCGCCCAGACTGGAGTACAGTGGCCGCTCCCGGCCACCACAGCCTTGGCCTGATGGGCTCCGGCGATCCTTCTGCCTCAGCCTTCCGAGTAGCCGGAATTACAGGCATGCGCTACCACGCCCGGCTGATTTTTTTTTTTTTTTTTTTTTTGTAGAGATGAGGTCTCGCCTGCCCAGGCGGGTCTCGAACCCATGGGCTCAGGCAATCCACTTACCTCAGCCTCCCAAAGGCGCGGGATTACAGGCTGAGCCACCGAGCCCAGCGTTTTTAACCTTTTTAACTTTGACTTAACTGTCCACTGAAACTGCTGTCATAGTAATGAGTCTTGTCCTCCGCCTGCTCACTCAATATCCCAAGTCCCATAAAAGGGTATCTCATTGGCCAAGTCTAGCTCATGGGGTCCACCCATGGTTGTACCAGGCTGGGAAGAGGGAGGATCCAATCCCTTTAGTATCTATAGTGGAGGGAGGTACCAGGTAAATGCCCTCACATAAACCAAAATGTCATAGAAAAATGGGAATAGATACTAAGCAACCCAAAACAGCAAATGGTAGTATTCCCTTCATAGACCTGTTACAACTTAGTACATTGCTCTGGTTTACAGACAAGGGTGCTGAGGTTCATTTCCTAGTCCAACTGTGTCACAATCATCAGTTTACCGCTCCTTGAAAGGCTGCAGAGAACCAGCTGGGGAGGGGACTCATCTCTGGGGGAATCACTGCTGTCAGGTGACTTGGCTACTCATTGAACAGTATTTCAGAAACAAACCCACAGAGGAAGCCATGGGACACTCACCCAATGTTGTGTTGAGGAGGTTGTGGCGGGGAGTGATCTGTTACCCACTATAATACCTACATGACATAGCTAAATTTCTACCTGGACCTAACCCTGCTGACCTTTAAGAAACAGGCCTAGCCAGGCTTGGTGGCTCAGCCTGTAATCCTGCGCCTTGGGAGGCCGAGGTGAGTGAATTGCCTGAGCCCGCGGGTTTGAGACCTGCCTGGGCAAATTGGCGAGACCTCATCTCTACAATAAAAATCAAAAAAATTAGCCAGGCGTGGTAGCACGTGCCTGTGGTTCCAGCTACTTGGAAGGCAGAGGGGGAAGGATCACCAGAGCCCAGCTGGTCGAGGCTGCAGTGGCCGGAAAAAAAGAAACAGGCCTGAGGTCAGAAGTTCCCTCTTGACCAGACCATCTAATACAGACAAAATTCAAGATGGCAGCCTAATCAACCTCTGTAGAATCTCTCACCTGATTAGAACATGCTTTCCATACTAAATGACACACCCTTCAGCAGCCATGACAGGAAAGGACAGACCTAAAAGTGAGAAAAAGAGAGGGTAACCCAAATTCTGAGAAAAAACATGAATACTCCTCCCCTCACTTTTAATGTTTAACCCTTTCATTAAAGAATCCTCGAGACCAGGCGTGGTGGCTCATGCCTGTAACCCCGTACTTTGGGAGGCAGAGACTAGAGGATTGCCTGAGTCCAGGGGTTCAAGTTGCTGGTGCCTGGGCAATTTGGCAAGACATAATTTCTACAATAAATCAAAAAATTAGCCAGGCGTGGTAGCGTGCACCTGTAGTTCCAGCTACTTGGAAAGCTGAGAAGGAAGGATCGATCACCTGAACCCAGCAGATCCGGGCTGTGGTGGCTGTGAACATGCCACTGCACTCCATCCTGGTTGACAGAGTGAGATTTCTACTCAGAAAAAAAAAAAAAAAGAAATCCTGTATTTTAGCTCCCTCACCTCCCTCCCGGTAAAAAGTTGATTTGCAAACTACATTCTCACTTCTCCATTCTATGGCTATAGAATTAAACCCTGCCTTGTTTGATTCCCCACTTTCAGTTTCATATATTGGCTTTGTGACAAAGGACAGGAAATAATCCCATTTTGAGGGTAAAGTAGACTTTGTCTATGTGCACTATAACATTTGTGTACATGAGGATATATTGTTGGAGCTCAGAAAATGATACCCCACATGGCACTTTGGCATGCTGAGCACTTTGCATTAAAAGAAATTGGAAGGCCTTAGAAGTTGCCTCAGAATCAAGGTCTCAAGGGCTCAGTGGCTCAGCCTATAATCCTGCGCCTTTGGGAGGCTGAGGTGAGTGGATTGCCTGAGCCCATGGGTTTGAGACCTGCCTGGGCAGCAAGACCTCATCTCTACAATAAATAAATAAATAAATTAGCCGGGCGTGGTAGCGTGCGCCTGTAGTTCCGGCTACTTGGAAGGTTAAGGCGGAAGGATCGCCAGAGCCCAGCAGGTCGAGGCTGCGGTGGCCAGAACCGGCCACTGCACTCCAGTCTGGGCGACAGAGTAAGACTCCAACTCAAAAAAAAAAAAAAAAAAAAAGAATCAAGGTCTCTGATCTTCCCTTGTTTTTCCCTCCAAGTGCAGGAAGAGCTCTCTGTGAAGTTCCCTTATCTGACTGAGGAAAGTTCTTTCACAAGAAACAGAACTGCCTTCAATTCCCTGTCTGAAATCTCATTAACCAGGGAAGATTAATCACTGAAGAGGAAACTGAAGGTCATCACCACGCTTACCTGGACAGACTTCTTATCTATTCTTCTGAGAGCTGCTTCCTGCGTCTTTACAGTCAGCCCTCCATATCCACAGGCTCCACATTTGCAGATTCAACAACTGTAGATCAAAAACCACAGATACGGAGGGCCAACTGTACATATTTTCCACCCATGGTTAGTTGAATCCAAGGATGTGGAACCCATAGGTACAGATGGTCGACTATACGATGCCATTTTATAACAGGAACTTGAATATCCTTTTGGTGTCTGTGGGAGATCCTGGAACCAATTATCTGCAGATATGGAGGGCTGACTGTATCTGTATAATAAGATGACCTTTGTTCACAGTGTAATTCTACCCTTCACCCTCCCATAACTTGTCATCCCCTCCTCCAGAGCCCATAAGTTTGTCCCAGGTTATTGTCTGTGTTTCAGGCCCATTTATCTCCCCTAAAAATCATGTACTCTTCCTTTAAAATTGCCAACATCCCCCTTCCCTTTCCCCCATGAAGAGGATATTTAAGCTTCAACCAACAGGCCCTTCTTTGGCTTTCATACCTTTTGTGGTTTCTGTGTGCTTGCATGTTAATAAATTTGTTTGCCTTTTCCCTTGTTAATTGGTCTATTGTCAGTTTGTTTTAGAGATTCGAATCCTTGAAACTTCAGGGGTTCAGAGAAAGTTCCTTTCATCCCATAGCATGTTAAACCCAGTCTGTCCTCGTTTTTAGAAAACATGTTTCCCAAAACTGAAGAAGACCTTGGAATTGCTGAAAGGCAGCTATGAAATACTAGCTGTGTGACCAGACAAACAATCTACCTTTTCCAGACTGAAATGTCCTCAACTGCAGAATGTGAATGCTAGCATCTACCTGATGCGGTGATTAGGAGGGCAAGGGGAGGTGATCGTATATACAACAATGTCTGAATTTAGTAGCCACTCTAAGTCTGCATTGAAGAGGAAAAACATCGTCGACAGTCAGCTTTTTTGGTTTGGTCTCTTCATCTTCAGAAAGCTGATTGTCTTTTCCTGGGAGTTGACAGTTCTCCAGCTAATTGTGTCAGATTTGAAGACTTTTGTTCTCATCCTCTCCAAACTCATTTAGCTGTCAGCTCCAGCAAGCTGGCATATGATCCTACAGCATGTGTGCAGCCTGAGATGTACCTGAAAGAAACAGCATCACGGTGTGAGTCGGGTGGGCTCAATAGCCAGGGAACAGGATAGTGCAGAGTCTCACTTTGTGATAAGAAGAGGGTTGGCTGTCCTTGTCTGAGGTAGCCCTGGGTGTTTGGGACTGCCTGGCTAGGACAGCCAGATGAGAGATGACTAAGTTGAGGTTGGACCCCAAATGGCTTGAAGTAACCAAAGCAACTGCCCTGTCTTTCTCTCTATTCCAGCCCCACTTCCCCAAGGACACCTTCCTCAATGCCCAGGGGCTGGACAAAGAGTGTCACTCTTTTAAAGAAAATTGTCACTTCTTCTCCAGTGTAGCGTTAAGTCAGAGTGAAATCAGTATCTCTAAATAGCCTTTAAACATTTAGAACGTTTTTCTTTTAAGTTTGAAAAAGGCTGGGTTCAGTGACTCAGCCTGTAATCCCAGCACTTTGGGAGGCCCAGGCAAGTGGATTGCCTGAGCCCGCGGGTTCAAAACCCACCCGGGCAACTTGGCGAGACCTCATCTCTGCAGTAAATCAAAAATTAACTGGGTATGGTAGCGCACACCTGTAGTTCCAGCTACGTGGAAGGCTGAGGCGGAAGGATCACGGGAGCCCAGAAGGTCGAGGCTGCAGTGACCGGGAGCAGTGCCACTGCACTCCAGTCTGGGCAGGTGAGACTCCAACTCAAAAAAAAAAAAGTTTGAAAAAAATCTTGTTGAATAGAAAGTGTGAACAGTGTTTGCCTTCAAGAAGGAAACTAAACTGGGAAACTTTTCACTGTATACTCTTTTGTAACTTTTCAACCTTGAGATTATATCTTCAATTTTAAAATAAAATGAAAATTAAAACTTCACTTAAAGACTTGTTAAAATTTGAAAGGATGTAGGGGCCTATGTCTGTCATCCTAGCACCCAGACAGGCGTGTAAGACCAGGCTGGGCAACATAGTGAGACCCTGTCTCTATTAAAACAATAACAAGCCGGGCTCGGTGGCTCAGCCTGTAATCCCGCGCCTTTGGGAGGCTGAGGTGAGTGGATTGCCTGAGTCCGCAGGTTCGAGACCCGCCTGGGCAGCGAGACCTCATCTCTACAGTAAATCAAAAAATCAGCTGGGCATGGTTGCGCATGCCTGTAATTCCGGCTACTTGGAAGGCTGAGGCGGAAGGATCGCCAGAGCTCAGCAGGCGAGGCTGCGGTGGCCGGGAGCGGCCACTGCACTCCAGTCTGGGCAACCGAGTGAGACTCCAACTCAAAAAAAAAAAAAAAATAGCAACAACAACAAAACACTTACTAAAACTCAAGATTCCGTGGTTATTAAATGATCCCAAAAGGTGTTTCAGGCTTGCTGGTCTCTAGTGGGTTCATTGTTGTTTGAGCCTCCTCATCTCCAGTGGTGTGACCAGTTTGGCTAGATTTCCCTTCCTCTGATCAGAGACCCTTGGCTATTCCCTAAGTGGCTCATGGATGGAACAGACTGGAAAATGCAGCAGAATGCTGCTCAAACCCTGCTGGCAGCCTCTTCCATATCACCTCTGGAACTCCATTCTCTACCCAGTTCTCAGACCTTGATACTCCCAAACCAGATATGCTCAGGGGCTGACCACCAGTCCTGGAAGAGGAGGTACTAGACTCCCCCATCTGAAAAGAAGAGTCCCTACCCCAGCTGGTGAAATGATTTTAGGCCTTTTCCTGGCTTCTTCACGCTGCCCACAATGTTCCTTTCTGACCTCTGCAGGATCCAGGCCACAGGGCCTAGAAACCACTCTGATTTTAAGCCTGGGGGCTGGGCCTGTGAGGGTTCAAGTTGCTCCTTGGAGTTCAGGGAAAGAAGCCCAGCATGAGAGAGGGGCGACTCAGAAAATTCTTTTGTGGTTGCTATGTAATTAGAGGGGAAAAAATATTTTTAGCCAAAATCCAAGACTGTGGTTCTGCGGGAAAAAATACAAAAATCATTCTGCCACAGACTTGAATTCAGTCTGCACTTTGGATCCTGGGCTGGCTCATTGGGTCTCAGGATACCAGCAGGGGCCAATTCCATTCCTGAGTCCTTTCTTTTCACAAGACACTAATTACTTGGCTGCCTGCCACCCACAGGGTTGTCAGAGCTTGTTTGCAATCCCAACAGCTGCAGGATCTTTTGATATTCCTGGGTTAAGTCTCTTTCCCCACCTACCGCCTCAGGGGCTGCCCCCCATTCCCCAATTAAGATTGCTACCAACCCCCCATGCCCACTGCTGGTCTCTGCAGCCACCATGAGGCCAGCCTGCAGGCTTAGTTTCATGAGTATTTGATCTCAGTGGGACCAATGGTAGCATTGCTAATTATACTCTTTCGGTTTGCAAAGCACTTTCACGTTATTTCATTTTGTCTCATTCTCAGTACTGTGCCAGGCACACAGCAGCTCAGTGAATTCTGAATTGAACTGGTTCTTATAAACATCCAGCGAGGTAAGTACAGCAGAACTAATTATCTTCCCCCTACCTCCCCCCTCCTCCTCTTCTTCTTTCCTTTTCTTTTCCCTGTCTTTTTTTTTTTTTTTAATCTATTATGAGGAAACTCCAAAGAATGTGTGATTTTTGCAAGGTCACACAGAAAGAAAGTTACAGGCGGATGGGAAAATTTCAGCCTCCTGCTGCCCAGTGGGAGAAGTGGGCCCTTCCACTAAACTTCATGCCACTCCAAGGGGTACTTATGAAACTTTTGCACCTGCTAATCTCTTGTCTAAGTATTTCAGTGCTTTTGATGGTAAAGGCCCTTCAGAGACTTAGGGCAGGTGTTCACCCGGGCCTTTGACTCAGAGTATAGGGTTTACTGTGACTTTGGATCCAGCCTGTTTCTTTTCTTTTGCTTAGATGTCTTTCCATAAGTAAAGTAGCTAATGGGTCAATATGCATAATTTAAAATGGCCAAAGGAAATTGAATTAGTCTTTTTGCCCTGAGAATCCCAATTTCTGGAAAAGTCAAACATTCCTAACCAATGGTACTTTTCATTCCAAAAAGACACTCAAAAGGGAGCTACAAAAAAAAATCATTCATCAGAATATTCCATTGGTGGGTTGTACTGAGACATCACCAACAATCCCTCTCTCCAGGTTATTGAAAAATCTGGTGACAACTGAAATGAGTGATTGAGGCATAAGTCTCAGTCATCGAGGTTTATTGAGCCAGCTTCAGGGCACACCCAGGAAAAAACACAGATTCGTCTGTGGCTCTTTTTTCCAAAGAGGGTCTCCGAAGGTTTAGTATTTATACATTTTCTTTAAATGAGGGAGCAGTGAGAGGAATGGTTACATACTTGTGAGACTTTAGTTAGTGCCCAGTAAATCTACATTTTACATAAGAAAGGAGCAGATGTCTCAGGGAGGGACAAAGAAATGATTAATCTCATCTTCTGTACTTGGGAAGATAAGCTAGTAATAGATTGTCAATGTGGAGTCTGTTAAAAGGACTGGTTTTGCCAGGTGCAGTGGCTCACACCTGTGATCCCAGCACTTTGGGAAGCCTAGGTGGGAGGATCACTTGAGGCCAGGAGTTTGAGACCAGCCTGGGTAATATAACAAGACCTTGTGTCTACAAAAAATTAAAAAATTAGCCGGACTTGGTGGCACTTACCTATAGTCCCAACTACTTGGGAAGTCCAGGCAGAAGGATCACCTGAGCCCAGAAGGTCAAATCATGTCACTGCACTCTAGCCTGAGGCACAGAGCAAGACCCCAGCTCAAAAAAAAAAAAAAAAAAAGAGGCTTGGGCGCGATGGCTTATGCCTGTAATCCCAGCACATTGGGAGGCTGAGGCAAGAGGACTGCCTGAGCCCACGGGTTTGAGACCAGCCTTGGCAAGACCTCGTCTCTACAATAAATCAAAGTTAGCTGGGTGTGGTGGAGCATACCTGTAATTCCAGTTACTTGGAAGGCTGAGGCGGAAGGATTGCCTGAGTCCAGCAGGTCAAGGCTACAGTGGCCGTGAGTATGCCACTGTACTCCAGCCTGGACAACAGAGTGAGACTCCAACACACACACACACACACACACACACACACACACACACACACACAAGAAAGAAAGAAAAAAAAGAAAAAGAAAAGAAAGGGCTGGTTTCTGTTTAGTCCTTAGGGAAGAAAGTATAATGACAATTAGCAAAAGAGAGGGTTTAATGAGGCATGTCGGACCTCCCATCTGTCAGGGCCAGAACTCAGCTTCCAACGTTTCTCTGGAGTCCCATTGGCCAGAGAGTGTCTGTTCAGACAGTTGGGGGCTTAGAATGCTATTTTTATCTATCACTGGGGACAGAAAGAAGATGACAGTGGTGCTATCAGTTGTAACAGTTCAACATGCCACAGAAAAGGTACTTGTCCCTTTGGTCTAGGTTTGGTTATTATTTTGCAAGAGTATGGTCAGTCGTGTTAAGAAAAAGTATCCAAAACCTGAAAGTTAGACAAAATGATGACCAAATGTCCTCTCAGAGTTTCCCCGAGCATTATCTAACAAGTTCATCTGAAGGCCAGTTAATGCCCTAGGGAAATGATTCTTTTGGTTGACTTACTATTGATCCCAACCTAGATTCTAAGAGTACATATTCATTTGTAGATAATTGTTAAGTTGCTGTGTTGGTTGATTTTGTGCTAACTTGACTAGGCCATGATGTGCCCAGGTTTTTTGGGTTTTTGTTTTTTTCTTTTTTTTTTGAGTTGGAGTCTCACTCTGTCACCCAGACTGGAGTACAGTGGCCGCTCCCGGCCACCACAGCCTCGCCTGCTGGGCTCTGGCAATCCTTCCGCCTCAGCCTTCCGAGTAGCTGGAATCACAGGCATGTGCTACCATGCCCAGTTGATTTTTTGATTCATTGTAGAGATGAGGTCTTGCTGCCCAGGCGGGTTTCGAACCCGCGGGCTCAGGCAATCCACTCACCTCAGCCTCCCAAAGGCGCGGGATTACAGGCTGAGCCACCGAGCCCGGCAAGCCCAGATATTTAATTAAACATTATAACTGACTGTGTCTATGAGGATGTTTCCGGGTGAGATTAATTTTTGAATCTGTACACTGAGTAAAGTAGATGGCCTTCCCCAGTGTAGGTGGGCTTCATCCAATCCATTGAAGCCTGAATAAAATAAAAGGTTGAGAAAGAATTAATTCTCTCTTCCTGATTGTCTTTGAGCTGGGACATTGGTCTTTTGCCTTCAGTCTCAAACTCAGACTGGAAGTTTTACTGTTGACTCTCCTCTCCTACATCTAAACTTCTCAGCCTTCATAAATCATGAGATTCAAACCCTTATAATAAATCAATCTCTCTTTCTTTATACCCACACACATATCCTGTATATATGTGTGTGTGTGTGTAGACACAAGTCCCATTGCTCTGTTTCTTTGCTGAACCCTAATACAATTTTTGTTAGAGATGCACATGAATTCTCTCCAATAAAAAAATAACTCCAAACCGGGCTTGGTGGCTTAGCCCGTAATCCCGTGCTTTGGGAGGCTGAGGTGAGTGAATTGCCTGAGCTCGCGGGTTCGAGACCCGCCTGGGCAACTTGGTGAGACCTCATCTCCACAATAAATCAAAAATTAGCCAGGCGTGGTGGCACACGCCTGTAGTTCCAGCTACTTGGAAGGCTGAGGCAGAAGGATCTCCAGAGCCCAGCAGGTCGAGGCTGTGGTGGCCAGGAGCAGCTACTGCACTCCAGTCTGGGAGTTAGCTGGAGTGAGACTCCAACTCAAAAAAAAAGAAAAAAGAACTCCAAAGATTATGGTTTTATTGTCTTGTAGGACATTAACCAATTTTGTATCTAACTTTGCTACCTTCTTCTATCATTATTCTTCCCCTGAATATACATTTATTGCAGTTCTTCAGGAAACTAAGTAAATAGTTTACTTACTCTTGTGTGCTGAGTGTTCTTTCTAAAACAAACTACGACTGTCTAGAGAAGGAGAACAAAGGCTTCTGAAGAACCCAGCAATTCTAGTCCATGCTGGCACCCATTCCGAGTTCCAGGGCTGGCTCTCAACACTGTAGCAGAAAAAAAGCCAGAACAGAGGAGGAAGATTCTACTGATGTTCAGCTGCAGCAAGAGACAGCAGGAACTTCCTCATCCTCTTTGGGAAGAATGAATTCTTCCAAAGAAAGGATTAGAGACATAGGCTGTGGAGGCCTTAAAGAGACACATTGGAAGGGGTAGGGAACCTGGGGAAAGTAGGAAGCCTCCATGCGGGACAACCTCGAAAGGTCTAAACAGAGTCTTGTCTTTTTATTCAGTAACAGAGATCAAGTTAGCTAAGCTTGAACTACCTAAAAAATTCCTTATACCCCCAGCACTAGCATGGAAGTCCATGACTGCAGGGGTTTTGCTTTGTTCACCTCTTTATCCCTAGGACAGTCAGCAGACAGGACGTAGGAAGATGTATCTATGTTGTAGAGCCTGTCTGAGGAGGACTGACTACAAAAGGACATGAGAGAACTTTCTGGGGTGTTGGAAATGCTCTGTATTTTGTTGAGAGTAAACATTTGTCAAAACAGATCAACTGTACACTTAAAATGGGTATATTTTATTGTTTGTATATTATAACCGAATAAAATTGATTTAAGAAGAAAAATTGAATCAGGATTTCTTCTATGGCTGGGCGCAGTGGCTCAGCCTGTAATCCCAGCACTTCGGGAGGCCGAGAGGATTGCCTGAGCCCAGGGGTTTGAGACCAGTCTGGACAACTTGGTGAGAACTCGTCTCTACAATAAATCACAGAAATTAGTCGGGCATGGTGGCGTGCATCTGTAGTTCTGGCTACTTGGAAGGCTGAGGCGGAAGGATCGCTTGAGCCCAGCAGGTCGAGGCTGTGGTGGCCGTGAGTGTGCCGCTGCACTCCACCTGGGCTACAGAGTGAGACTCCGACTCAAAAAAACAAAATTATTTGTAATATAGTCTGTGACTCACTCTAAGCAATGCCCTGGTTTACAGATTCTTAAGTTCACCCTTCTGTCATTTTCAGAAGTTTCAAACCCAAAGACTTACTTATAAATGTAAATACTCTGAGAGAATCAGTAGAGGCAGAAGACTTTCCTTGTGGGAGAGACCAGAATTTTGACTCTGGCATAAAAATTGTTGAGCCGAAGACAATTAAGAAGCAGCAGCCGGGCTCGGTGGCTCAGCCTTTAATCCCAGCACTTTGGGAGGCCGAGGCGAGTGGATTGCCTGAGCCCACAGGTTCAAGATCCACCCTGGCAAATTGGCAAGACCTCATCTCTACAATAAATAAAAAAAATTAGCCGGGCATGATAGCGCGCACCTGTAATTCCAGCTCCTTGGAAGGTTGAGGTGGAAGGATCGCTGGAGGCCAGCAGGTCGAGGCTGCAGTGCCGGGAGCATGCCACTGCACTCCAGTCTGGGCGACAGAGTGAGACACCAACTCAAAAAAAAAAAAAAAAAAAGAAAAAGAAAAAGGATATACAGGAAAGTTCTCTGCCCTCCATCTGTTTGCCTAAAAAGAGATCATCAATGTACAAAAACAAAAGAGGTCTCCCCACCCCCTTCTATCAAGAAGAACAAAGGTTAACCATGAAGGCCACTTTAGGCCCTCAGTGACTTAAAGATGGCACCAGAGAAATCTACATTAACAAGTTTTACTAACTAGCCTTTATCTCCATTTATTAGCCTTCCCACAAGTTGCTGCCTCTAGAGACTCAAAATCCTTTTCCTTTGTCTTGCCACATCTTTGAAAATTTACGTTCTTTGTTGAAAATGCCATATAAACTGGAATTCAAAACCACCTCCTTGAGAACAAATCATTCCCTGGGTATCTCCTGTGTACATATGAAATGTACATGTTAATTCTGTTTGTTTTTCTTGTTAATCTGTCTTTTGTTACAAGGGTCTGTCCCTAAGAATTCCTAAGGTTGGGGAAAAATGCTATTTTTTTCTCTTGAACACTTACATAATCACCTTCAGGAACAAAAAACTAAGATAGATTCATAGCTGGCAAAAAGCAAAGAACTGTGGAAAATTCAAATTAGAAGAAAAGTTAAAGATTACCTAGTGACCAATTCATTTGTTTTACAGATGAGGTAACTAAGGCCCCATTGAAGAAAGGATAATTGGGAAATGTATTCCTTTCTCTTCCAGAATTAGATCTTTCAGAAAACGCCTTCATTTCCTCTTAAAAGGCAACCTTGTGACATTTCTGCAAGTAACAGTCTGAAAAACACCTGCAACACAGGTACTCCTAATAATAAAAATAAAAATGCCTCATACTTTAAAAAAAAAAGTCTAGATATATATACCTAGAATGAAGCTGTAGTTTCAATTATGTTTCCTTAAGTAGCATGGATAACAAGGTTCTTTTGAGATAATAAAGTCTTTGTCTTTGGTCTTTAAAAAAAAATCAATCTCATTTATTTTCTCAGTCCAGGGATATCGATTTTTTTTTTTTTTTTTGAGTTGGAGTCTCACTCGGTCGCCCAGACTGGAGTGCAGCTGCCACTCCCAGCCACCGCAGCCTCGGCCTGCTGGGCTCCGGCAATCCTTCCGCCTCAGCCTTCCGTCAATTTTTTTTTTTTTTGAGATGGACTCGCAGCCACTGCAGCCTCGGCCTGCTGGGCTCCGGCAATCCTTCCGCCTCAGCCTTCCAAGTAGCTGGAACTATAGGCGCGCGCTACCACACCCAGCTAATTTTTTATTTATTGTAGAGATGAGGTCTCACCAAGTTGCCCAGGCAGATCTCGAACACGCGGGCTCAGGCAATCCACTCACCTCAGCCTCCCAAAGGCGCGGGATTACAGGCTGTGCCACCGAGCCCAGCTCTGTCGATTTTTTAAAATGAAAATTTGTACTTGCTACAGTTGCTACCAGCGTAGACTTCTTGCACAAATATATCAAGATGTTTCTCTTTGCCTTCAATTCTTTGCCAAGACTTGAGCAATAATTGAACATGGCACCACATCTGCTTTGGTCTGCATGAATAATTTTACCACTGGTAGGACTAAAAACTGTGAGGTATTTATTCTGCTGGACAACCAATTCAATTCAGTTATTTCAGTTCACTCTTACTGAATACCTGCTATGTGCAAGACACTGCATTTGGGCTGATGGAGAAGAACTTGCCATGTTAAGTGCTAGAAGGGAGAGTTCAGACACAAAGTGGGAAGAGAGGGGGAGGGGATTACAAGCACTAGGTGGTAGCATTCATGCAATTTGAGCATGGCGCCAAACCAGGAACTGAATGTTTCCTTTCCATATGATGTTTTCTTAAACTGTTAAGACACCTCTAAACTAGAAGAGGAATTGCCAGGCACGGTGGCTTATGCCTGTAATCCAGAACTTTGAGAGGCCAAAGTGGGAGGATCACTTGAGCCCAGGAGTTCAAGACCAGCCTGGGTAACACAGCAAGACCTGTCATCACAAAAATAAAAATCTAAAAATTAGCTGGGCGTGGTGGTGCATGCCTGTAGTCCCAGCTACTTAGGAGGCTAAGGCAGAAGGATCCCCTGAGCCCAAGAGGTCAAGGCTGCGGTAAGCTATGACAACACTCCAGCCTGGGCACCACGATGAGATCCCTACAAAAAACAAATGAGAAAAGAAATGAATGTGGGGCTGTAGTTAGAGATGCAGTAATAAAATGTAATGAGGGTCTTTTGCCGATTTTTGTTGTTGTTGTTGTTGTTTTGAGTTGGAGTCTCACTCTGTCACCCAGACTGGAGTGCAGTGGCCGCTCCCAGCCACCGCAGCCTCGACCTGCTGGGCTTCGGCGATCCTTCTGCCTCAGCCTTCCAAGTAGCTGGAACTACAGGCACGTGCTACCAAGTCCGGCTAATTTTTTGATTTATTGTAGAGATGAGGTCTCACCAAATTGCCCAGGCGGGTCTCGAACCTGTGGGCTCAGGTAATCCACTCACCTCAGCCTCCCAAAGGCGCGGGATTACAGGCTGAGCCACTGAGCCCGGCCTTGTGCTGATTTTTATTCGGTTTTCCCAACTCTGAGTTTTATTTCTAGCTCTACTCCCAAGGCAATAGACCACATTGCATGTTCTTACATTAGCAAACAAGCTACATTAATCTATAAACTAATTAAAACATTTGCAATGATTTCCTAGTGTCTTAATAACTTTCATTTTGGATACTGAAAAGAAAATCATGTACTCCATCATAGCCCTCAGGAAAGCTGAAGGCCAGGGCAACTCAAAGTTTATAGATTTTGCATCTCTAAGAGACAGCCCCACCTCAACATTAACCTTGAGCCCAAACCTCGAGGGAGAGTGGCATTGTGGGGCATTCTTGATCCATGTCATCATGTTACCAAACACCAGGGGTCCAAAACGTCAGGGCTTATGTGGGCTCCATTGCCCACTGCACAGAAAGCCAATCACAGAGACAAGGCTTTTGGACAGGGAAGAAGATTTTTTATTTGGGTGATATCATCCAAGGAGAATAGGAGATTCAGTCTCAAATCTGTCTCCCCAGTCAATTGAAATCGGGGGTTTATATAGCAGGAAAGGGAATGTAAAACAGCAATTAGGGAGGTGTAAGGAAGCATTCATGCTGAATGAGGGGTGTGGTATCTCATTGTCTGGATACAGTGTTCTGGTGAGTTTCAGTCCCTTGCCTGAGGATTGGTTTCCTGAGGAAGGAACTCAGAAAAGACAAATATAAGTTTCAAGTTTTAAGCAGGGAGAGTCAATTTCTATGTTTATTCAAGAAAGTCATAAATATCAGTTCTATGTGGAAATTGGGTCTGTTGCAATCATAGGCATGGTTTGGGGCTGACAGAGGCAGGCACTTTGACGATGTTTTAGTCCTACTGATGATGGGTAGCATGTGGCGTGTTGCTCATGGGTTTATGGCTTCATACAGAAAAGAATTTCAAAGCAAATCCAAAGTATAGTTAAAGAAAGAATTTATTAGAAAGAAAAAGGGCAATCTCAAAGAAGCCCATGGGTGCCATAAGAGAAAAGACACCTTGACCTGTTAATAACTGAGTGTTTATATATACATATATTTTTAGTGATGATTGGGCAACCTGTTTCTTTTTCTTTTTCTTTTTTTTTTTGAGTTGGAGTCTCACTCTGTCACCCAGACTGGAGTGCAGTGGCCGCTCCCTGCCACCGCAGCCTCGACCTGCTGGGCTCCGGCGATCCCTCCGCTTCAGCCTTCCAAGTAGCTGGAACTACAGGCGCGCACTATCACGCCCAGCTAATTTTTTATTTTATTGTAGAGATGAGGTCTCACCAAGTTGCCCAGGTGGGTCTTGAACCCGTGGGCTCAGGCAAGCCACTCAACTCAGCCTCCCAAAGTACTGGGATTACAGGCTGAGCCACCGAGCCCGGCTGCAACCTGTTTCTTAAACAAAGATGTATGTGCTACATGGTAGGTTACAATCTGTTGATCATATGTCTCTATTATTATCAACTTTTCTTTTTTTTCTTTCTTGAGTTGGAGTCTTACTCTGTTGCACAGGCTGGAGTGCAGTGGCACCCTCACAGCCACCCCAGTGTCCACCTGCTGGACTCAGGTGATCCTTCCACCTCAACCTTCCAAGTAGCTGGAACTACAGGCACACGCTACCATTCATGCCCGGCTAATTTTTTGATATATTATGGAGACAAGTAAGGTCTCACCAAGTTGCCCAGGCTGATCTCGAGCCCCGGGGCTCATGCAGTCCTCTCTCCTCAACCTCCCAAAGTACTGGGATTACAGGCTTGAGCCACTGCACCTGGCCTATTACCTACTTTTGAGTTTACTTGCATCCTGTGAAAAATCTCAAGATAATGGTAAAATTTACTGTTTTACTGATTAATTTTCTTCCTGAAAACATCATCCCCCAGTGCCTCCAGTTGTAGAACATTATGTCCTGATAAGACAGTGCCTAGCTGGATGCCTGACCACCTGGATTTTTAATTATCTAAGCTATACTGGCCTGCAAGAAACCCATCTATCTAATGCTAAGCCATGCTGGTTACTCTGCCTCGCCATCTCAAGGATATGAATTCACATTTTCCAGGTTCCCCCTCCCAAGTTATTTGAGGACCCACAGAGTCAAGAAGAGGGTTCTGAACATAGTGGCTGTGCTAGGGATGAGCTTCTTCCAAACACTAGTTCCTATGCCTGACCCCTCTCTGAACAGCCACCCTGAGATGCTGAGTAAATGATAAGGTGAGGAAGGAGGAAAGGAATCAATGAACTTCCATCTTCCTAGTTGGTCACATTCTTCCAGCAAATCCTTATAAAGGGTTCTTGCCACAAGAGGACCATTAGATAAAGGACTACTTGTGTTCAGGGGATTTTGCTCCCCAGACATCTCCAAGGGCCACCCAAAATCCCCACCCAAAGATCCTGGGTAACCTCAGCCCCCAGTCTCTTCCGGATATGGTTTCTAGTGTATAAGGTAAGTTTCTCATCCTAGGGTTGTTAGCTAGGGGCCCCAAGTCACAATCACCTGGGCCTTTCCCACCACCTCATCTCCCAGGAGAGAGTGAGATACATCTTGAGGCTTATTTTTATTTTTATTTTTTTTGAGTTGGAGTCTCACTCTGGCGCCCAGACTGGAGTGCAGTGGCCACTCCTGGCCACTGCAGCCTCTACCTGCTGGGCTCCGATGATCCTTCCGCCTCAGCCTTCCAAGTGGAACTACAGGTGCGCGCTACCACGCCCAACTAATTTTTGATTTATTGTAAAGATGAGGTCTTACAAGTTGCCCAGGTGGGTCTCGAACCCGCGGGCTTAGGCAACCCACTCACCTTGGCCTCCCAAAGTGCTGGGATTACAGGCTGAGCCACCAAAGTGCTGGGATTACAGACTGAGCCACCGAGCCCGGCCTTATTTTTAAACTAACTGTCCCCTCTCTGCATCCTGTTTCTCACCTCCAAGCCATGTTTTGAAGCCATGTTTAAAATGGACAGGGGAAGGACAACCAGTACAAAAGATGCCTAGGCTGGAGCAGCCCAGAGGGTGAGAAAAACCCTTGAGAAAGAAGGGCCTGGAGGCTGTGGAGAGTGAGGCCCCTAGGGAGGGAGAAAAGGGAAGGGGGAGGAGGAAGGGGATGGGCAAGGCTGTAGAGGGCGAGGGGCAGTGAATTCCACAAAGGGTTTGGGAGAGGTGAGGCACTTGGGGCCCTAATCAGGGCCCAGAAGCCCATTAAAATGGAAGAAAATCAAAATATTTCACTCCAAAATATGACTCCTTGGTATAATGATTATCTTATTTTATTTTATTTTTATTTATTTTTATTTTTTGAGTTGGAGTCTCACTCTGTTGCCCAGGAGGGCAGTGGCCACTCCTGGCCACCACAGCCTCGACCTGCTGGGCTCCGGCGATCCTTCCGCTTCAGCCTTCCAAGTAGCTGGAATTATAGGCGCATGCTATCACACCCGGCTAATTTTTTGACTTATTGTAGAGATGAGGTCTCGCCAAGTTGCCCAGGTGGGTCTCGAACCCGCGAGCTCAGGCAATCCACTCACCTCGGCCTCTCAAAGCTTGGAATTACAGGCTGAGCCACCGAGCCCAGCCATAATGATTATTTTAAATTAAAAACCCTTAGAGATTAATAGGCTCTGGAAGAGACTTTTTCCCTATGGACATAAAGATAGAACAACCACCAAAGAAAACAATTGTTCTTGCTCCTCTCCCTGTTATTTCATTATCCATTACAGAAAAAGAGATGAAACAAAAATATAACCACATCCAAGATGTACGTTTTATTTTTTTATTTTTTGGTTTATGGCAAAATGTACTTTTTCAAGTAATGACTGTCTCCAAGGATCACTTAAAATCCAAAGAGAACTATTTACAAGTTAATTTTTATTCCCTAGCAATCATTTGTTGCCCCTCAATAGAATTCTTCTCTCCCACAACCTTTTTTTTTAAACCAAGATCCAAGCCACCACTCTCTTTGCAACCTCAAGATGGTGTACAAGCTTCTGTAACCTCACTGGGAAGTCTGGTCTTCGTTCTGAAGGCTCCCATGTATAAACATTAAATAAGTTGGTATGCCTTTTCTCCTATTAATCAATCTGCCCCATGTCAGTGATTTTCAGTGAAACTTTACGGGGCCAAGAGCCTTGTCCCCCACAAAACTAAGTTCAAGTCCACTAGGCTGTGAGTGAGGAAACTGCTAGGACTTCAACTGTGAATAAAGCGGGAAGAGGATGAGCCCTGTTTATCTATGAGACTGTGCTAAATGTTTGCCTAGGGAGTTTCTGGTTGATATTTTCACTGAAAAGGTTTGCTCTGACAGACCCCCTACATTATGGTTTTGATCTGCTTTTTCTCTCGGAGTATGCATTTCCCCACCCGGGACCCTACAGTTCTCCCACAGCTAAAGTATTCCACAAAAAATGTTAGCAGTGTGATAGGCTAGCATGGCTTAAAGGCTGAACAGCTAGAGCATTATTGGACAAATGTAGCCTCTGTGCTGCTCAGGTTAGTTGGCCCAGAAGTATAGAAAAACTTCAAGCACCTCTCTGTTTTCTCCTCACTGAGTTCATAGTTCCTTTAGATCTAGTCCATCCTAGAAGCATTAGTTTTCCTAACTGTTACTCTATTTCTACCCACTAGTTAAAAGTTGAGGGGTTAACTTTGGCCTCTTACGTCTCTGGAATATGACCCTTCTTATTGTTTTTCCTCTGGAAAGGCATGTGCATTTCTAATTTGGTGACTTGGGAAGAGTACCATAAAGGCTACAGGGAGGATGAGATCTGGTACCTGTTATGGAGTATTTGCCTTATTAGCTTCTGCCACATCCTCCTGGTGTTTGTTTTTTGGTTTTTTTTTTTGAGTTGGAGTCTCACTCTGTCACCCTGGCCACTGCAGCCTCAACCTGCTGGGCTCTGGCAATCCTTTTGCCTCAGCCTTCCAAGTAGCTGGAACTACAGGCACGTACTACCACGCCCGGCTAATTTTTTTGATTTATTGTAGAGATGAGGTCTCTCCAAGTTGCCCAGGCAGGTCTCGAACCTGCGGGCTCAGGCAATCCACTCACCTCAGCCTCCCAAAGTGCGGGATTACAGGCTGAGTCACCAAGCCCGGCTCCTCCTGGGTTTTTATGCCCACTGCAAAGGAAAGTCAACACACTGAGACAGCAGTCATTGCAGCGGAGAAAGAGTTTAAAAATCACAAGACAACCAAGTAGAAGGACAGATGTTTCTCAAATCTACCTCCCCAAGAACTCAGAGGCTATGGTTTTTTTGTTGTTTGTTTTTTGGGGTTTTTTTTTGAGTGGGAGTCTCACTCTGTTGCCCAAACTGGAGTCTAGTGGCCGCTTCCAGCCACCGCAGCCTCAACCTGCTGGGTCTGGCGATCCTTCCACCTCAGCCTTCCAAGTAGCTGGAACTACAGGCGCCCGCTACCACGCCAGGCTAATTTTTTTTGATTTATTGTAGAGATGAGGTCTCGCCAAGTTGCCCAGGTGGGCCTCGAACCTGCGGACTCAGATAATCCACTCACCTCAGCCTCCCAAAGGCGCGGGATTACAGGCTGAGCCACCGAGCCTGGCTGAGGCTATGATTTTTAAGGGTAATTTGGTAGGCAGGCAGCTAGGGAATTGCAACCACTGATTAGTTTGGGATGAAATCATAGAGGTGTTGAGATAGTTTTTGTGTGTTAAGTCATTTTTGGTGGAAAGGGAGGGTCACAGGGCACTGGTCTTTTTGGCATCAGATGGCCTACCAGAATGCAGAGTCTGAAAAATATTTCAAACACCAGTTTTACACTAATATTATCTATAGGAGCAATTGGGGAAGTTACAAATCTTGTGAACAAAAGAAGCAGGACAGGGAGTTCCTGGTGATCAAAGTTGTTCATGTCCTTTGGCTGATTAAACTTCTGGATACCATCAAGGAGGTTACCATGACCTACAACCCATTGGTTTTTGAGAGAAAAAAGACTTCATTAATCTTGTAGGAAGTCCCACAGGCTAGGCTATGCATAGAGAAAGAAAAGTTCAAACAAAATTTGGCCCCACATTACAATTCTAGCTTTGTGGTCTTTTATTAATTTTATGAAGGTGGTTTCACTTCCCTCTGAAGCACAAAGGCAGGTAAGAGGAACAATATCCATCTCTCAGAGGTGGACTTCTGGACCTCATTTTCAGGGATAGATGTCCCTCTCGTGTCCTTCCTGACCTCTCCCTCAACACTTATCATTCCAACCTTGCCAGTTCCCCCACAATTTCTCTGCTGCAGTGCCTCTCCAAATTCCTTTTCCTTTGGAAAGGTGGTTCATAAGCTAAAGTACCCTTCAAGGGCAAGGGATTCTCAGTCGGGATGAACTTTGTCTCCCCTTTTCTCTGTCTCCTAAATTTCTATTTCCAGTTTTGTTTACCTTTGATGTTCTTAGTTCTCTCTCCTTGCAATGACTGGATTTTCACTCCCTCTTAGTTCATCTCTTCCTCAGTTCTCAGGACCATCTCGTTCCCTCAGTCTGCTGATGTCTCCCATCCAGACAGCAGGTGTTTTCTGTACGTTGGCCACTGTACACAGCTTGTACAGATTGGTTTGGAACTTATTTTAAAAGCCCTGTGAAAACTAAGTGTATTTCCAATTGATAAATCAGGAAGAATTTGTATGAATTTTTTGAGGTTACAGAGCAAATAGAGTTGGAGTGGGAAATCTAGTCAGGAGATTCTTCCACAACTCAGCCGTCTATCCCAAAACCTTTTTCCTCATCATTGTCTCATAGTCTTTGATTTCTTATATTTTTCTTTCAAAGGAGAAAGACGTTGGAGACCAACTCAGATACTGATGTCATAGAACAAGCTAGGACCTGACCACCTACTGGCTATAACTTATAGCCAAAGACCACTAGGAACAAAATTGGATTTGTTGGTTTGTTGCAAGGAGGGAGACTGTGTGTGACAGGAAACCACAGGGCATCTCAGTAAGAAGGTATAGAAGGGACTTAGAATATGGGCTTGTGTTAAGTGATTTGAAAGAAGTCTCAAGGAAGCAGGAATTTGCTCTGGATTGGATATTGTCAGGAAGCAAGATTAAGACTATGGAAGGGAATCTTAATTTTTACAAAGAGGGTGGGACATGTGCAGCAGAGCTACCACTGTGATTGGTTAAAGAAACAGTGAACAGTCATGTTAGCTGGGGTGGGGCTGGGGTGCTTGGCGATTCTTATGATTTGCTAAGTGACCTCACTTTTGCCTATACTCGAATGTGATTACAGAATGGTCTTGTTTTGGTCAGCACCTGTCTATTGTTGGTGATCTGTAAGACTGGCCATATTCAACAGGAGACTATTATAGCCCAGCTGTAAGCACCTGGCCAGTCAGAGCCAGTTCCCAGGGACTATTTTTTCTCTTTCTCACAACAGAGGCAAAGACTCAATCCTTCAGTTTCAGCCTGGTCTATATCCCAGTCTCATATCTTCATACTGGGATAATGATCATCACATTTGAAGAGGAGGAACAGATAAGAATAAGAAGAGGGGGCTGTTTGGGAGTGGGAGTCTTGATAGAATGGGATCCAAAGCCGTGCCAGGAAAAAAAAAAGTAAGGTAACATTGTGTGTGGTGTCTTCTACATTATTAGAGGTTCCAGGTAGAGGGGTGGGAAAGGCCATTATGGAGTGGTTGTTCCTTAGTAGAGATCGTTCTCACTTAGAAATGCAGTTCATTCTTAAGGGAAACACAGGCAGGGTAATGCCGATTTTCTGGTACATCCCTGATTTTAAGTAATGTGATTATTCCATTATCTTGTTATAGTTGAGCTACATATCATATTGTTTTGTATAATTTCATTTTGGTGAAGGGAATTCATTACTTGCCTATCCTCTGAGAAGCACACAACAAAATGGGATTAGAAGTGAAAGAGATGTTTTGGGGGAAACACCAGTGAAGGAGCCTGGGTTCCAGGATGCAGGTGTAGGCAGGGAGAGCCCTCCATGATACAGGCTCGACACCTGTGTAAGGAAAAAGGCAGGAGGGACTGGGTAGAGAGAACCTCAGACTACAGCACAGTTCTGAGAAACTCTTGGCCAGGTCGCTGGAGAGCTCCCAAGCTAAAATTCCCAACGAGAGGAGTCACCCTTGTTAGGCAGGAATGGATCAGCATTCATGCCCCTGATGTGCTTAGTCATTGCCCAGAGGCAGCAGGGGAAAATCTGGTCTAATGTCCCTAGGGGTGGCAGCTGAGGCTGTCAATCAACTCTGTTCCTTTCAGCAGGTTCTGTTAAAGAAGAGAAAGAAAAAGAAAAGTCCGTGTGGCATTCTCCTCCATGGCCATATGTTTCTTTGGTCCCAGGACCACTTTTTTTGTTGTTGTTGAGGCAGAGTCTCACTCTGATGTCCAGGCTGGAGTGCTGTGACATGATCACAGCTTACTGCAGCCTCAACCTCCTGGGTTCAAGCAATCCTCCCGCCTCAGCCTCCTGAGTAACTGGGACACAGGGGCGTGCCAACACACTCAGCTAACTTTTAATTTTTTTGTAGAGACAAGGTCTTACTGTGTTACCTAGGCTGGTCTTGAACTCCTGGTCTCAAACAATTCTCCCACCTCAACCTCCCAAAGTGCTGGGATTACAGACGTGAGCCACTGTGCCTGGCCAGGACCACTTTTTTGAGTCATTGAACCAGTTCAAGTCTTCCTAGAAGCAGAGGCCAAGACAAGATTAGACTTGCAAGAGATTTGTTAAGGGAAATTTCTGTGAAGGATAAAGGTACAAAAGAGCAGGAAAAAAAAAAACTCTATACAAATGTGACTTAAACTGTATATTACTGGTGACTAAATAAACTCATAAAAGGGTTTTTTTTAAAAAGCCTTTGTAAGCTGGGCTCGGTGGCTCAGCCTGTAATCCCGCGCCTTTGGGAGGCTGAGGTGAGTGAATTGCCTGAGCCCGCGGGTTCGAGACCTACCTGGGCAGCGAGACCTCATCTCTACAATAAATCAAAAAATCAGCCGGGCGTGGTAGCGCATGCCTGTAATTCCGGCTACTTGGAAGGCTGAGGCAGAAGGATCGCCGGAGCCCAGCATGTCAAGGCTGCGGTGGCCAGGAGCGGCCACTGCACTCCAGTCTGGGCGACCGAGTGAGACTCCAACTCAAAAAAAAAAAAAAACTTTTGTAGTGCATCCTGAATTTTGGTTTGGGAAATATAGTTTCCGTATGCCATGTTAAGTGACAGAATTGAAATCTGAAGCATCAAACAAATAAGATCCGCTTCAACTACTATATTTTGCATGGCACCTTCCTGTGAGAGTCTATGAAGATATATCCTCTACCTCAGTGGTTCTCAACTTCTCAGCTGGGGTGACTTTTACCCCCCAAGGGGACATTTGGCCATGTCTGCAGACATTTTTGACTATCACAACTGGAGTGGGGTATTTCTGGCATCTAGTGGGTAGAGGTCAGGGATCCTGCAAAATATCCTACAGTGCATAGGACAGCCCCTGCATCAAAGAATATCCCACCCCAAATGTCAATAATAGTAAGGTGTTGACACTCTGCCCTGTCTTTCCTCTCAGTCTTCTTGCACAGAAGCCAGCAGCACAGGTGACTTCAATGGGCATGAGGAACAGTCTAGACAGGTTTAGTGGGGAGACCTCTGAGACCGGAACTCCCAGATGAAGAGGATTATCCCAGAACTAACCCCAGAGCAACAGGGCAACGTAGAGCCATCTTCCGATGGTGGGTCATAGAAATCAAGCAGTCTACAGAATAACACTCTCTTTCCTATCTAAATGGCAAGTTTTGCTTTAATGAATGCCCCAGATCCCCAATAGATTTCTAAAGATATAATTAAAATTCACACAAAAGTCTCTTAGGTAAGTTACAGAAACCATCATGTCAAAAAGTAAAACACTGAACACTTCGATCCCAAGAAATACGCTTTCTGTGTGGTAACATCTGAGTACCCACACCTGCTCTGCCATTTCGATCATTGTATTTGGAATGTAATTTGGAATTTTCCCAGCCTATCTTGCTTAAAATCTACCGAGTTTGGGGAACTTTCAGTAGAAATTTTTCTTTTTCTTTTTGAGATAGGGTCCCACTCTGTCACTGATGCGGAATGCAGTGGCACAATCATAACTCATTGCAGCCTTGAATTCCTAGACTCAAGCGATCCTCCCATTTCAGCCTCCCAAAGTGTTGGTATTATAGGTGTGAGCCACCATGCCCATCCGGGCTGCATTTTCTGTCGGTGGCTATGTCCTTCACTCAGACAACTCTCATTGTATGGGACCTGCTCTATGGCTCCAGCAGTACTATTTGTCCCTGTGCTGTCTGTCCTACAGGGTGCTTCCTGCTGGGGCTAGCCTCCGAAGACCCCAATATCCCTTGTCATTTTGCCAAAAGGTGCCCATATCTCAGTAAATATAGGAAGTCCTTGCTTTGCATGGCAGTGTGGGATTGTAAAATGGCCGTGCAAGCTAAAACCATGCAAAACAATCTTCATAATCAATGAGGAAGATTATAGTTGTTCTATAACCTTTCAAAACGTTTGCCAAAACATTTAAACCATCTTACTATTAGTAAGAGAAGTAGTAAAAATTGACATTAAGACACCAATTTAAAATGGTATAAATATTGAAAATTAAAGTGTCTTCTTTGTAAAAACTCTTAGTAGTGTGGAGAATCTTTGACACCTCCTTCCCATCATATATAACTTTTGATATAGAGTGAGCATCTTTTTCAATGTCTTGAAAAACTGTTGTACTCCTTTCTTTTCTTTCTTTCTTTCTTTTTTTTTTTTTTTTTTTGAGTTGTGGTCTCATTCTGTCACCCAGACTGAAGGGCAGTGGCACACTCCCGGCCACCACAGCCTCGACCTGCTAGGCTCCGGCAATCCTTCCGCCTCAGCCTTCTAAGTAGCAGAACTACAGGCACACGCTACCACGCCCGGCTAACTTTTGATTTATTGTAGAGATGAGGTCTCGCCAAGTTGCACAGGTGGGTCTTGAACCCGCAGGCTCAGGCAATCCACTCACCTCGGCTTTCCAACGCACGGGATTACAGGCTGAGCCACTGAGCCCGGCGCATTTTCTTCTTTATTAGTCAGTTGAAAAATGTCAAATGACTTTATCACTGGATGAACTGAATAAGAAGTGCATAGTGCCTCATCGCCAACAGACTTTGAAAGGTGATGTGATGTGTCGCTGATCCTGCTGCACATGTGTTAGGAGCGTGGACTGAAGAGTTAGCAGTAAAATTTTACTTTACAGGTCAGGCTCAGTGGTTCAGCCTGTAATCCTAGCACTTTGTGAGGCCAAGGTGAGCGGATTGCCTGAGCCTGTGGGTTCAAGACCCATCTGGGCAACTTGGTGAACCCTCATCTCTACGATAAATCAAAAATTAGCTGGGCGTGGTAGCACACACCTGTAGTTCCAGCTCCTTGGAAGGCTGAGGCGGAAGGATAGCCAGAGACCAGCAGGTTGAGGCTGTGGTGGCCAGGAGCGTGCCACCGCACTCCAGGCTGGGTGATAGAGTGAGACTCCAACTCAAATTTTACTTTAGGGCTGATACAACAATGTAACTGAAAATTGAACTATCTTGTTAGGGGATTGGTGTTATTGAACTAAACTATGATCACTAAAATTTAAGCATATCAGAACTCTATAAAATTAAGATTGTCTATAATTCTATCTCTTTTTTTTCCTTTTTTTTTTTTTAGAGGTGAGGTCTCACTCTGTCATCTAGGCTGGAGTACAGTGGTGTGATCATAGCTCACTGTAGCCTCAAATCTCCTGGGTTCAGATAATCCTCCTGCCTCAGTCTCCTGAGTAGTTGGAACTACAGGTGTGTGCCACCATACCTGACTAATTTTTACATTTTTTGTAGATGCAGTCTCACTGTGTTGCCCAAGCTGCTCTCTAACTCCTGGCCTCAAGTGATCTTCCTGCTTCAGCCTCCCAAAGTGCTGAGATTACAAGTGTAAGTCAACTCACCCAGCCAATTCCCTCATTACAGTCTTTCGAACTGGCTTGGATTCTGTTTCTTACTGCGACCATGAGTGATAAAAGTATACAACTAACACTCCTAGGGAACAGGGGGGAAAAGTTTCACAGAGGTCAGCCAAGGTCTGCCAAAGAAACTCAGGGCCAGCAATCAATGATTCTGCCAACCAGGAACAGGCAGGTAGGAAGGCACCTGGGGATACAATACCCTTCTAGGTCCAGGCTCTCCAAGAAAAGGACTGGCCTATAAAGAGGACTGACCCAAAAACAAAGGCTGAGATAACCATGCTTAGGAACTAGGAATTTGTTGAAAAGGAACTAGGGTTTTACCCAACTACACAATTGAAAACAATCTTCCTCTTCTGAAAGACTCATGGCAGCATGTGTTTGGGAACCCAGATGAATGAATGATCATTCTTTCTTCGAGATCTTTTAATTCTTCTGCCTTCTAGTTTCTAGCTCCCTCCAACATTCAGGCTTTGGCACAAACTTCTAGTTGCCTATCTTTTGCCTTTCTTAAAGAAGTTTAATTTTATTCAGGGTTCAATGTGCCTACTTATAAGATTGCACTTCTAAGCCTTTCTTGAAACTACACACTAGAAACTGTTCTGCCTTATGAGGTAGGTATTAGGAAAAGAGAAGGCTTCTTAAAGGAAGCTGACTAGACCTTTCTTGCCCATTCTCCCTTTCTGAACTGTAGATCATAACGACTGGAGCTCCAGCAGCCAAGATGAAAACCCCACACTAGAATGGTAGAGTGGGAAAATACAGAAGGAACCTAGATCTTTCGCGACCATGGAGATGCTAGATCAGTATTGGATGACCTGTCTCAAGACTTCTGTCTTGCTCAAGTCCCTGCTATTTTGGATTTGTCACTCTATGCAACTAAATCTAATCCTAACTGATGAACAAGTCTACTTTCTACTGAAATTAACTGATTACACCCAGTCCTTCAAGACCAACCTTACTTCCTGTTAAAATCAATATAAGACAATAACCAATCTGATTGTCACCAAACCTGGTTAGTGTGTATGGTACCATTGCTCAGTGATTAGAGTGGTAAGAATTTACTGAGGCAGACCATGGAAGAAGAGATTCTGGGACTGATAGGTTTCTTCCAAAACCCTAATCTGGAAGGCAGCTGGCTTCACCTGAGTCAGAGGTTCTCAGCTGCTACATTTTGTAATCACCTGCCACTGCTTGATTCTACTCCCCAGAGGTTCTGATTTTACTGTTCTAGAGTGCAGCCTGGGTGCTGGGATTTTTTTAAGTACTTCATGCAGGTGATTTTAATGTCTGGCTTGGACTGAGAATCACTGACCTAACTTTCTTATCTTTTTTTTTTTTTTAGAGATGAGGTCTCGCCAAGTTGCCCAGGCGGGTCTCGAACCCGTGGGCTCAGGCAATCCACTCACCTCAACCTACCAAAGGCACGGGATTACAAGCTGAGCCACCGAGCCCAGCTCTGACCTAACTTTCAATTTGGCTCGATCCCATATTAGCTCAGAGCCAACTGCATTGCCTGACTATCTTCCCAAGATAATTACCTTTCTTGTATTAAAAAAAAAACAAAAAAAAAACTAGGTCACAGCTGAGCTCACTGTGCTTTTTTTCTACCTAGGTAAAGGTCATGGCTTTTATTACCTTTTATTATCTTTTATGTAGGGTAGTTTTGTTTCCAAAGTTTTTCTTTTTCTTGTTTTTTTTTTTTTTTGAGTTGGAGTCTCTCTGTCGCCCAGACTGGAGTGCAGTGGTCGCTCCCGGCCACCGCGCCTCGACCTGCTGGGCTCCGGCGATCCTTTCGCCTCAGCCTTCCAAGTAGCCGGAATTACAGGCGCGTGCTACCACGCCCGGCTGATTTTTTTATTTATTGTAGAGATGAGGTCTCGCTGCCCAGGCGGGTCTCGAACCCACGGGCTCAGGCAATCCACTCACCTTAGCCTCCCAAAGGCGCAGGATTACAGGCTGAGCCACTGATCCCGGCTCCAAAGTTTTTCATATAGGACCATTGTTTTACATCTTCATAATTGTGTGCCAAGGAGTAGGACAGAGCCTTTAGATAGGGTTAGTCCACAACAGCAACACAAAGAGGCGACACATCCACTCTACAGATGGGGAAACAGCCTCAGACAGATTGATCCCAAGCCTAGGTCACCGTGTGTCCCCAACGAATGGTCTCCTCCTCACCTTCCAGCACACATTCTTTCATCACCCGGAAAGTTGAACTGGCTTATGGGAGCAGGGTGGGTGGTAGCTTAATAGATGTGAATTCTAGACCCTTCTCTGCTGCCTCCACCAATAGCCTCGGAGAGAACAATTCACAGGTGTTTGAAAGAGACTCTGGTAACCACAGATAAATGAGCGATGAGTGAATTGAGAGGCTAAGAAATGTGTGTTCTGCTTCCATGTCTGTGAGCTTAGCTCCAGTGTTCCAGCTTCCATTTCAAATCATGCAGATGAAGAAACCATAGTTCAGAGACTGTGACTCACCCAGGGCAACAGGACTAGAAAGTAACAGAACTAGAATCCAAAACTATGGTTTCTTCCTGACCTGCTGTCACTGATGTTGAATAACTGTAATCTGGCTTAAGGTTTTCCTGATTAAGAAAACCCAAGAAATTAGAGGAAGGCTTAGTTTCCCAACTTGACTTTGATCTACTGTTTAGCATACCCGTCCTCTTCTGAAAAACATCATCCTACCACATTGCAAAACAGGAGAGCCACTCTCAGAGGGCAAAACCAGTCCCATCCCTTTGTTTCCGAGCTCCTTAAAATACCAACTGTTCCAACAGCAGGCTCCAGGCAGAGTGCTTGACACATGGTAGGAATTCAGTACTTAATAGCTAGCTATAAGAAATGGTTTGCACAAAGCTGCTTTCTATGAAGAAAGTGAAACTCTTGGGCTCGTTCTCTAGCAAGCTGTGAGGCCTTGGCTAGTAGTCACTTAACTTCCCTGTGCCTCCATTTCTACTTCTAAAGGACTGCTTTGATATTTCTGCCTCAGCTGTGTTCCCATATTGCATGCAACAACAGTGCATTCTAGTGGACGAAAGGGTTAGTTGTTCCGTACGTTGTGCCAATGATTTTCAGCTTGAAAGACCTATAAACCATGCTCATAAATGAGTCAACCCTGAAAGCAGGTGGGGTAGAACCTAACGTTAAGCCTCAGAATTAGCCCCAAGGAAATTAGGGTGGAGGTGGGGAATGTGTTTTTTACAGGATCCTGTCCCACCAATCACAAATGTACACCAATACACATCACTGTCAACTCTTCTTTACAAATCTTTTACAACCACATCACGAAAATCTGAAAACTTTCTTCAAGATTCAGGATGGACTTAATGTATATAGCAGATGGCATGTGGGCTTGGGAACGCAACAGACCTGTGCTGAAATTCCAGTCCCATCACTGAATGTTCTCAGGAAAGTTATCTTTATACCTCACTTTCCTCAATTATGAAATCGGTTTAGTAATACCTCCTTCCTGGATTTATGAATATTAAATGAGATCATTTCTGGGCCTTTGCCCATCATAGTAAGGGGCTTTGGGGTCAACATAAGTATTGCTAGTTTTGTTTTTATTAATATCTCCTTTTTATCTATGCAAAGCCAAAATCGAAGAAAGAATTGTCACCTGGGAATCTAAGGTATCAAATATGCACCAGTGGAACAATGTTTTCAGACTAAGAATGGACATGTATGTATGTGGGTGGGAAGAAAAATCACTTTCCATGGGCCAGCTGCAATCAGGGCTTGAACCAGCCTTTTCCTGTCATGTAACTAGTGGTTATGCAGCCAGAGTTATGGTTTTAAGAGAAAAAAAAACTAGGTAACAGTTGAACTCACTGTGTTTTTTCCTATTCAGGTAAAGGCCATGGCTTTTATTACCTTTAATTATCTTTTCTGTAGGGTAGTTTTGTTTCCAAAGCTTTTCATACAGGACCACTGTTTCACATCTTCATAATTGTGTGCCAAGGAGTATGACAGGGCCTTTATATAGGGTTAGTCCACAACAGCAACATGAAGAGGTGATGCGCCCACTCTACAGATGGGGAAACAGCCTCAGACAGAGTGATCCCAAACCTGAATCACCGTAGTCCCCAACGGATGGTCTACTCCTCACTTTGTAGCACACAACCCAGAAATGTGGGGGAAGTTGTGAAGCCAGGAAGAATGTTATTTGTGATGGTTTAAACTGGAGACTGGAGTCAAGCAGCAATAAAACAGAAGAGGGAACAGATCAGAGGGCTCCTTGGGAGGCAAAACCATAGAGTCCTGGTAATTATTTGGATCTCAAGTATCAAGTCTCAAGACAGACATTTGAGTCAACTTTAATGCCCCACAGCTTTGGGGCTTGGGCGACTGGGTAAGTGAGGCCCTCATGGAGATGGTGAATTGAAGAAGAGGAGACCTTCATGGAGATGGTGACTTGAGTGGGAAGACACTGAGTCCCCTTTGGGACATATTGATATAAGTGCCCTAAGGACTTCTAAGTGGTGCTGTCCACCAGGCATCTCAATCAGAACACATTTGATACACATTAGCAATGGCCAATGGCCACTGCAGACAATAAGATGGTCAGTACAGGGGATGAGCCTTGCTTGGCAGAGGAAACAGCCACCAAACAGCTCTCTTATCTGGAGAGGATTCTACAAAAACATTCCTGAGGACAGTTGGGTAGAATCCTGGACTCAGGAGTCTTAGGGATCCTCTAGTCTAAAACTCACTTTGCAGATGAAGAAATTGGGGGCCGAGATGCCCCATGGGCCTTTTCCAGTGTTCCACAGCCAGTGCTGCCAGGACCAGCCCCAGGTCTCCAGGGTACCCCCATACTTCCTTCCGACTCTTTCTCCCATTGGCTGGGATGGGCTAGAGTGAGGAAGCTGAAGGAATGGCCATATGGGAACAGGAACTGCAGAGGTGACAGGGCAAGGTGGAGAGAGCAAGGTTCAACTAGGCTTGAGCGCATGCATGGCTCCCACATGTCAGGGACAATCAAGCTGACAGAAAGAGCCTTCACAGAAACTTCCACCTCCTGCTCAGCCGTCCTCACAAATGCTGAGGGCAGCAGTGTTCTTAGAGAAGGGTTTAGGCCAGTGCCCCTCAAAATTTATTTTGTTACGATTCTCCCAATACAATTGCCATTAATACACAACTGATCAAAGCATCACAGTTCTATTATATATTTTTATAAATATGCTTAAACACAATTCTCTTAATTAGATGAGTGGGTTTTTAAAAATTAGTTCATGTATCCTAGAATGAAGCAGGATTCAGTATCAGTATTATTTCTATTTTTCATTTTTAGAATTGTAAATGTTAAGAAACTTGATCAGACTAAGTAAGTTGGTGAGACTGAAAAGAGTTATGTTACAGTGATGTCACTTAATACTTGAGCTTCAGAGATGCAGGTCAAAAGTGTTTGTCATTGGAAATTATTTTGTATCAGCTGACATCTTGATTAAGCTCTTCTCTAAGGTTATTAAAGGGCAAAAAATTAGAAACCACTGCATCTGCAAGAGACTTTGAACCTGGTCTTTTACTTGCTCAATACCTAGACCAATATTTCAAATTGTCCTTTTGGTTGGTATCCCTGAAGTTCTTTACACACCACGGCAACCTACCATAGCAAGATCATTGAAGGGTGGAGGAGTTGGCCTTTCTTCTGTAAAGAGGGAAAAAGGGTGATTGTGAAAAAGGAGATAAAAAAGCAGGCCCCCACCCTATGCCTAAACCCAGGTGGCTCGATTGTAGCAGAGTCAAAAGTAAAGAGTGATAGGAAGTGAGTCCTTTAAAACTATTGTTATTTGTATAAATTCTGGAAAATTCTCCAAAATGTGTACCTCTGAGGCAGGGCAGGGACTAGTGAGGTGAGTGAGGTCCTTACTGGGGTACAATTTTAAAGTGACATCCCACAACTTTTGAATGCAATTTTTAAAAATCAGAATTAATGCCAAAAAATTTATGATAAGAAAAATACCAAATTTGAAAAATAAAGAGAAGATTGGAGGACAGGAGTACCCAGTCTGAAGTGTGCAAATCTCAGTTTTCCAAATACAAGAGAGGTCGAGGCTGATGAAAGGTGGGTAATGATTCTCTTGCCCACACTGCCACCTGCTGCTGGAAGCAGGCGATGATGGCCGCTGTCCCAGGAGCACCACAGCAGCTGCCTCTCCATCTGGTCCCATGCTCACACGCAGAGGCCTGGGTGTCCTCTTGTGAGCAGCCACACACTTCAGGAACTTTGAAACACCCGCCCCGGTCACCTCCATCCTGCTAGAAAGCTACATGGGGGTAAAAAGAATCCAGGACTCCAAGTTACAAGACGTAGATTTGAGTCCCAGCTTTGTCTCTTGCTAGCTGGCCCATCTTGAACATTCCACATCATCCTACTGAGTCTCAGTTTCTGCACTTACACCAAGGGATCACATCACCTTCTCCCATAATGGCTTAACTTCATGAGATGCTTTCTATGACAATGAGGAACAGACTGCCTGGTATGAGGTACATACACAGTTCATTACAAGCTGCCTCCCCCAAAGGCTCCATCACCCTCGATCAAACTATCATTGGTTTATTACCAAATGAAAGATACTCTAAAAGACAGCTAGAGAGAGTCAGTACTCCAGAAGTCCAGACAGAAATGGCCATGGCCGATGGGTAAGGAAGATGTCTAGGAGGTGTCACTAGGGCTGGGCTTACAATGGATGGATGGTCCAGGTCATGCCGGGAGCTGGCTAGTAGCCTTTGGGGAACACTAGGCCATTTCACTGATGCTGTATTTCAGGAGCTCTCCAGTCACAAGAAGCAAGCATGGCAGTGCGGTGGAAAGGCCAGGGCCTTTGAATCAGCTCTGGATTAGATCCTGGTTCCGTTACACACTAGCTTTGTGATCAGTGGAAGACACTGGACCTTCCTGAGCTTTGACTTCCTTTTCTGTAAATGGTAATAACAGCATGTCTCGTCTTGGGTGGGTAAGTTAAATAAGTCAACATATTTAAAGTTCACAATGGTCAGCTCAATAAGTGGCAGCTGTCATTGCTAAGATGGAGTAATGTGGGCCCCTGACTGACCTTCTGTGAAGAGCAGGAAGGAAGGGGACACACTGGTCAGATGGTGGTGTCATATTTGGCTCCTGGACCAACTCCAGGGAAATGTTGAGGAAGGAGGGGAATGCGAATCTCCCCTGTGGGCTCCCCACCCTTGCCCACCCCCCAGCAGGACTCAGCAGGCCAGTGAATCCCAGAAATATAGCCTCAGCAGGAGGGGGTGAGGTGGGGGATCCCCTTCTCCCCTGGAACTGGGGTAGAGATGCTGCATTCCTACAGATGGTGGCGGATTCTACAAAGAGAAGCCTGGGACTTGAGTAGGGGCCATAACTTAGACAACAATGTCATATCCGTGTTAATTTCCTGACTTTGATAACTGTGCTGTACTTATGCAGCAGGCCAGCATTCTCTCCCTCCCTTACTCTTTTCCTCCTCCCTCCCCTAGTTCCTCCTCTCGTTCCCACCCTCCTGCTGAGAATCTGTTCATGTTACAAAGAGTGCCCGGGTCACCTTCCTTCACCATCTCCCTTCTCGCCTCCTTGACCGAGGAGGGGGCTACGGGGTCTGGCTCCTGGCGTTCCCCTCCTTCAACACAGAGGGGGATTTGGGGCCGGGTTCCCGGAATCTCCTTCGATTCGGGGGAGGCTTCAGGATTAGGCTCCTAGAATGCCCCCTTTAACTCGGAGGGTACTTTGGGGTCAGGCTTCTGGAATCTCCCTCTTCAGTACAGAGGGGGCTTTGGGGCCAAGCTCCAGGAATCTCCCCCTTGACCGTGGAGGGGGCTTCGGGGCCAGGATCCCAGAACCTCTCCCTTGAACGTGGATGGGAATTTAGGGTCAGGCTCCCAGAATCTCCTCCCTGACTGCAGAGAGGGCTTTGGAGCCAGGGTTCTGGAATTTCCCTCTTCGACATGGAGGGGGCTTTGGGGCCTGGCTCCCGGAATCTCCCCCTTTACCACGGAGGAGCTTGGGCTTAGGCTGCTGGAATCTTCTTCAAGGCAGAGGGGTCATTGGAGTCAGGCTCCCAGAATCCCCCCCTTCAAGTCGGAAGGAAATTTGGGGCCAAACTCCTGGAATCTCCTCCTCCACCGCGGAGGGGGTTTGAGGCCAGGTTCCTGAATCTCCTCCTTTACCAGGGAAGGGTCTTGGGGGTCAGGCTTCCGGAATCCCCTTCAAGTTGGCGGGAGCTTTGGGGCCAAGGTCCTGGAATCTCCTCCTTCACCGCGGAGGGGTCGTTGAGGCCAGGCTCCCGGAATCTTCCTCAAGGCGGAGGAGGTTTTGGGGACAGGCTCCTGGAATCTCCTCCCTGCCTCGTAGACCCCGCACAGACCGCAGCGCCTCCCGCGAAGCTGCACCAACTTTATTTGCGAAAGGAGGCCCCAAGCGCACGTAGTGGGTCGGGGCTGCGAGGTCCTCATGACCTACGCCCGGCTCCCACGACCCCGGCCCTCCCCAAGTCCCCTCCCCGCCGGCCCGGCCCTCTCAGCCCCACCCCCTCTGGCTACACGATCCCAAACTGGCAGATGTAGGGCAGCTGGTCGCGGCAGCGCTTGTCGAACCACTTGCCGTTGGCCGCGCCGGCCAGGGCGGCGCAGTTCTCGGCCTTGCCGCCGTCCGGCTGCGCGGTGATCTCCGTCTCCCAGTTCTTGTAGGCGATGCGGCCACCGGTCATGTCCACCCAGGTGCCCTCTGTCGCCATGTCGTTGAGGCCCAGCCAGATCTCGGCCTCGTTACCCACGCTCTGGCGCAGGTACTCGTACAGGGCGTCGTTCTCCATGCCCGTGTGCGGCGTGCCCAGGGTGCCTCCGCGCGAGATGCAGTCCTCGCTGGCCTCGTGGAAGGTCTTCGTCTGGGTGAAGGCCAGGAAGCATTTCATGTGCACCTTGATGCCTTTCAGGCAGACTGGGAGGGGGAGAAACGGCTGTCACCGAAGGTCTGCCAGTTCCCAGGCCGAAGAGCCAGCTAACTGCCCAGTCTACTGTCCTCCCTCCCACCCCACTGAACTCTAGGTCCTGGACAAGCCCTAGGACCAGGCGGGAGGGGCCCTGACCCTTGTCCCTCCTTTGAGCACCCTGCTGTGGTGGGCATTGCAGTGCAGGCCCAGATCCCCACTGGAAGCCTTGGTGCTTCCGCTGCTGGGAGCAAGTTCTGCCTTGAGCTGCAGAAGTGCCCAGCCCACATCACACCCTTTCCCAGGCCTCCACCTCCAGCGCTAGAGGGGTGTGTGAAGGTGAAAGCCAAGGCAGGACAGCTTGGGAGGGCCCCTTCAGTCTTGGGGCACCTGTGGGGTAGGCCTGCACCACAGCTCAGCCTTCCTTCTGCCGGCTCCAGCTTCCGTCCCCTCCCTCCACAGGTGTAGACCCCAGGGCTCTCCCTAATAAATTAACTCCATCTCAGAGTCAGCTTCTCAGGGAGACGAGCCAGAACCAACTGTCCTGGTCCTCCTCTGGCTACACCCTTCTCTAAGATCAAATGAGGACAGGGCGCTTCTTCAGTGAATTCTTCAAGGGCTAGTCGGGTAGGGCTGGGAGGAAGGAGGTGAGACAAGAGCCTTCAGACAGATGAGAAGACAGGAAGAACAGGGCACAGGCAGGATGCCAGGACTGATTTTCAGGCAGGGTATTCAGAAGTCCACGAATTCTCAGTTTGAACCTGGCCTCAAAGGTTCTGATGAAGGTACTTATGTGGTCGCATTAGGAGGATAGAGTGTGTTTTTGTTCAGTAGTTTGGTTTTTTTTAGCTTGATTTTTAACTGAAATTTCTAGACATACTCTTTTCTCTCCAGATCATATAAATCTTTCGCCCTTTACTAAAGATTTCCATGGGAAGAAATATCTAGACAGAGGGGGTGCATGTCTCCATTTGTCCTCTTACTGCTCACAATGCAAATGTTGGAGGGTCTGCCCTTCAGTTCACCCTATCCCGGACACTCACCCGCTCACTCAGTTACTTCCATCCGCTCAACAAATATCAATGGAGCAGTGTCTCCATGTCCCCACCTCTGACGGCTCTCCACATAGGGCCTGAAGCATTACAGAGGCATCTACCTGCAGGCTCTGTCCCAAGTCAGCCACTCTACTTTGTGCTATCCTGCAACTTAGCCAAGCAAACTTCATTGCCTTTCCTTCCTGGGACATGGTGACACACAGCCTAGACCCCTATTGGGGACAAAAGACTTACCCCTCTGGCTGGTAGGAGTGCTGCAGAAAGTCAGCCCTCAGTCCCCTCTGAGGGCTACCTGCCTCAGCAGAAGCCAGCCCCCTTCTCCCGAGACTGTGCCCCCACCCCCAGAGCAGCCTGCACCCAGTGACTGACCAGTGAGCCCTCTTTCCCCAACACAGAACAACCCTGGTGGGGCATCCCATCATCAAGGGTCCCTCTGTCATTCACCGAGGCTTTCACAGAGCCCATAGTGCAGTTGGATTGCCTCCCTCTGCCCGCTCCTGCTTCCCCTGGTCCCTTCCCTCCCACAGATGCTGATCCTGCTCCCTCTGATGACTTCCTGTGGGCCCTCTACTCAGACTGGCTTGCTGTGAGCCCTCCTGCAGCCCCCCACCAGCACGCTTGGTTCCTCCGGCAGTGCGCCTTATGATGTTATCATCGCTGCTCACATTGTGTTGCCCAGGTCTAGTCACCATCCTGTTGATTCACACTAGCCCCCTCCATACCGCTGCTCCTGTCCTGCTCTCTGACTAGACTCAGTCCCTCTTAATCTTCTGTGATTCCCACATGTCCTTTAAGGGCTCAGGTGATTCCCTGAATATACCGCAGCTCTCTGAGAGCAGGACTCTGGCCGGTCACCTCTGCCTCCTCATGTCTGGCAGAGACATGCCAGGCAGGTACCTCCCATGTGTGTGCTGGCTGGGGAAGGGAAGTGTCGCCTCCCCTGACCCCTGATTCCTCCACCCTTTGGTTAAGTCAACGGAGCTCAGGGATGCCTTCGGGGGTTTGCTGACAAAGTGATCCATGGGTTGTGGTACTACAGAGAGAACATTAAGCAGGAAATCTCCCTCAGAAAGCCAGAAGGCTTCCTGGGAATCAGCAGACGTGGAGGAGGGGACTCTGGGCCTCCATATGTCATGAACTTCGTGCGGGGGGGAGGTCCTTTCTCTTTAACTCACCTCAAGGGGCCAAATGACAACTGGGTGACTTTGCACAGCACATAGCTTAGACATGAGAGAGACCTTAGAACTATCCTTGCAAATCTACCCCATGCCTGCTTTGCAGCTGAGGGAACTGAGGGCCCAGAGCGACACTGCTCTTTCTAAAAAGTCCCTCTGTGGCAGACAGTGTTGTTTCCCAACTCCCTTCTTCTTGTCCACCTCCATTATAGAAGCTGGAAAAGCTACATTCTTGCATTCCTGGGTGCTCTTAAAGCTATAGGTGACCATACGATTGAGTTCTGGTCAATTGGATGGAAGTGGAAGACTTACTTCCCTGATAAATGGGATTGATATGGCAGGACCACCCTTTCTCCTTTTTGCCCTGAATGCACTCATAATGCCTGGAGTTGGGGCGGCCATCTTGGGACCATGAAGTGAAGTTTCTGAACAAAAGTTTACAGCTACCTATTTGCAGAGTCACTTTTTGTTTAAGCCACTGTTAGGTTTTCTATTATTTGAAGTCAAAAATATCTCTGGAGATGCTCCCTTTTGAGAGGCCTCTTTTCCACCTGCCATGTTAAAGCAAGCTACCCAAAGCCATGTGTTCATCCTTCCTTCAGTAAGATTTGCTGGGTTGATATGTGGCAGGTGCTTTGATGGGTAAGGTGGTGGGAGAGGCAAGGCAACTGAAAGCAAACGTGACCCCTACAGTCTTAGTAGAGGAGGCAGACATAAATCAACATATGAGTATATCATTACAAATATAATAAGCGTGATAAAAGAAAGCTCATTATTCTGGGAGAGCTGATACCAGAGTAGTCTGATTGAGATGAGGGATTCGAGACTCCTGAGAAGGTGATGCTAGAGGCATTTATCAGGTGGATCTTGGGGGAACAATTCAGGCTGTCAGAACAGTGTGTGCAAAGGCCCTGTGGGATCGCCACTGTGAATGCTGAAGGAAAGGATCTGAGTGGAAGAGAGTGTGTAAAAACTGTCCAGTGAGAAGGATCTTGGATGTCAGAGGAGGCAGGAGGGGAGGGTCTTGCAAATGAGTGTGCCCTGGTCACAAGCGACAGATGAGAGAATGGCTGTGGGTGCAGGGAGATTTGTAGCTTTGCTAAGGAGGAATCAAGGTGATTTCCAGCTGACAACTTAAGAGGCAGCATCACAGAACTAAGAGAGGCTCTGCCCCTGCAGCTGTTGGTAAGTCCTCGGCTTCTCAGTGGACAGCGGGGGAGAGGACATAAGAGCAGGCCCATCATGTAGGTGTGCTGTGAATTAGTTAACATGCACCAAGCACTGAAATAGTGCCAAGTGGGTAGCAAGCCCATGTGTCCACGGTAACCACGAGGGTGGGTCTGTGTTCCCCGTGGGATGGAGGGCAAGGTTATGTGGAGTAGGTGGGTCTGAGGCATGTGGAAAATGGACACAAACATGGTGGGAACATAGTGGAAAGGGGAGCTGGTTGGCAGGTCAGCTGGCCAGACAGTGCTGGGAGGTAGATGCAGCCTCACCGTGCCCCCAGGCCCACAGCTTTGTGATTTTGTGTATCCTCACTCTGCTGGTTAGTGCAGAGCCAGGAACATTAGAGCCTGGCTGTCATGATACCCAGCATGGCCTGGGGCAGGCTGCTTTTGTTCAAATTCTGCTCTGCCCCTAACCAACTAACCGGCCGGGTAAACATGGGCCAGGTTCTGCACCTCTGTGCTTCAGCTCCCATCTTCTTTCCCTTTTTTTTTTTGTAGAGATGGTGTATTGCCCAGGCTGGTCTTGAACTCTGGCCTCAAGCAATCCTCCTGCCTTGGGAAAGTGCTGGAGCTACAGGTGTGAGCCACCATGCCTGGCCAGTTGCCCTATCAAAATGGGAGGGTAAGGGTGATTTAGAGACACACACAGGGCTGTGAAGCTGCCTTGGGCTGCAGGGGCTAGCTGAGTGGAGGAGATCCTGGCAACTTTGTTAGGGTGGGCCACTATTTCTGCCCCACAGAGTGTTCCAGGGGTCACGCTTCTGGTATGTGGTAACAGATTCTTGTTGAAGAGACTTTTGTCCTCCTGGGACAGCTCCATTTCCACACCATCTAGTTGTGACCAGAGATTTGGCTGTGCACACCAGGGTAGATTTTACAGTCAGGGAATCTCTCCAAGAGGAAGCTGGCTGGGGTGGGGCTCCCTGGTTCTCTGGTGTCCTGCTTACAGGCATGGCCTAACGGAGCTGGGCCCTGGTGCTGGCTGGAGGCGAGAGGCGCTTTGCTGGCTGCTGACCTGGGCCCTTCTCTCAGGCGCCCCAGTCCAGAGAGGCCACCACCTGCACTCACCCGTCTGCAGGGCCTGCTGCTCCTTCAGCAGGGCCACCTCCTGGGCCAGGTTGTCCAGCCGGCTCTTGATCTCCTCAAGCATCTTCGGGCCCACAGCATCTAGGATGAAGCAGGAAGAAATATGTGAGGAAGACAGTAGAGTGGGAGTTGGGGTGGGGCAGGGACTGGGCAGGGAGGACTCTACCGCCACAAAGGGACAAGATATCAACCGTGACAGCTTGGGATACTTCTGGCCTCAAGCAATCCTCCCACCTTGGCCTCTCAAAGTGCTGAGATTATAGGTGTGAGCCACCATGCCTGGCTAGTTGCCCTATCTTTAAAATGGGGAGGATCAATCCCTCCTCAGCATGGTAAGGATGATTTAGAGAGACATACAGGGCTGTGAAGCCCCCTGCCTAGGGCTGCAGAGGTTAACCAAGTGGAGGAGCTCCTGGGAAATTTGCTCTATTTCTGCTGGCAGTCACCTGATTAATCACTCGTGATTTTCACAGTATGCTGTGGGGGGGCACCCTTAACTTGCTCCTGCTGACATGAGCCCTGTGCTGTGTTTGTGTAGGAGTTTTGTGGGGGAGTAGGTGGGGCCGGGATTAGCAGGGTTTGGGGCAGGGCGTGCAGGCAGACCCTTCAATGACCTCCAACTATCCAGCCACCCTCTCAGCTCCAGAGAACAGAGCACAGGCAGCAAGACCAGGAGCGCTCAAGAGCTCCAAGCTGGAGGAACAGGAGACAGAGCAGCAGGGCAGGCCCTCCAGTCAGAGGCCAGGTTGGCACCGTAAGCAAGCATGTGCCTAGGCTCAGAGGACCCACAGCCACAGGAGGCCTGGGTCAGCTGCTCAGCCTCTCTGAATGGTTTCCTCATGTGCAAAGTAGAGGATAAAAGCCCCACCTCAGAGGATTCTGGAGGAGACAAAGAGAAACGAAGCAGGAGACCACCTAGCTCAGTGCTTGGCCAAGTGTGTGCCTATCCTAGCCATCAAGAACGTGAAGGCAGGAGGAACCCAGGCTTGGCACTTTCATGGAGCGGGCCTGGCTCTGGGCTCAACCTTTCCATATGCCATTCCATGTGATCTCATAATCAACCCTATGACCCTGGTAATATGTCCTCTACGCCACCACCATTTCACAGACGTGGAAACTGAGGCCAGCTTGAGGCAGCTCGCCTTTGATGGCAGAGCCAGCAGTTGGCAGGGTTGGCCTGGAGCCCATGTCCACACAGCTCCGAAGCTGTGCCCCTCCTCACCTTCACAACAGACTCCTAACACACAGACCCCTAACAGGTGCCGTCCTGCTGGGAACCAGTTATGTGGGAGTCACCAGGGCAGGTAAGGAAACATGTTTCTATGTGTGTGTAAGTTGAGAGCTCCGGGAAACAGTGTTTCTGAAAGCCCAGGGCTTCAGGAAAGGCTGCACTCAGCTTGGCTTCATTCATTTGGCTGTGCCCCATGAATCCACATTTGTGAGGAGTGAGATCAGAACCTCTGTCCACCCATAAGACGCCTTTGCAGGGGAATCAAATGTGTAGAAATCAGGGCTGAGGAAAATAACCCCCAGATGAGCTAGACAAAAAAGGGAGGGTTTGGGCTGGCAAATCGCCTAGGGTTGTGCGTGCCTCCAATAGGGCCTCTGCCTCATCTGGTTCACAGCAGCTCTGTACCCAGTCACATGATGCACCAGCTATGTAAGCTGGGCACTGCACAAGGGCAGTCTGCCGAGGGGACAAATGAAGGCTCGTGTCTAGCTCCTAAGCCTTGCCTTGGGTATGCTGGTCCAGAACAGAAAAAAAAGGGTGCCTTTATATAATTTATCAGTTCAGAAAGGGTTGCTTTTGTAGTTTGCTCAGAGGTGCCTATATGTCCAAAGTGTCCTCCAGGGACTGGCCAAGGAGCAAGAAGCTAATAGAATTATTTTCAAGCAAAGAAGGTGTGGGAGTAGGAGGTGTCTCTACTGCCCTGGGCTAGTAGTCAGGAGGTCCTTGTGCTGCCCCTCTGTCTTTGACCCCCAGAATCCTGATGTGTGGTTATTGGAATGGATGTCCTCTGGACCCCCAGGTCCTGTTCTGAGGGCCTGTAATCCCTGTGAGGCCATTCTGCCTCCTGGTCTTCCCACCAGGTATGGCCACGTGACCCCAGGAACAGATGAGCTCCCGGAAGTTCTCTGGACTCATCCCACCTGGGGGCCAGGATGAGGGCTTGGCACTGGCTGTCCTTCCCTCCCTCTGCCAGACCTGCCAATGTGCTCTCCACCTCGTGGCCCAGGAACCAAATGTTCTCCTTAGGCATGGCCATCTCTCCTCTGGACTTCCTCTCAATTTTGGGGCACCAGCCCTATAACTAGATTGTTCCTGGGATTCTCAATCCTGGCTGCTCCTAGGGATTCCTGGAGACTTGTGGAAAAGGCAGATGCCAGGACCTACCAAGATGCCTGAACCAGCATCTGTGGGACTGGGGCCCAGGCACCTGGATTTGAATGTATCCCCCAGATGATGTTGATACCTGATGAGAACCACCACCATTCATGTCCTGAGAGCAGGGACCATATTTCTCTGCTGTTGTGTCCAGCATATATATTGGTCTCTACATGGAGAAAGAGCACCACGTGCATTTGTTGTGTAAGTGGATGGAAGGAAGAAACCTTGAGCTGAGTTGGAACACTGAAGTGGGTTTTTGTGAGAGCCAGGGGCTGAAAGGCTGTTCTGCAGACTTCCAGAGCTCTAGCACTCCAGGGAGCCTTCCATGGAGCCCATGTAGGGTTTGAGCATAACAACTGGAGAGGACCAAGGCATCGTGGGCTCAGACCCTCTCCTTTTTTACATGCTTGAATCCAAGACTTGCATAATTGAATATATACTGAACCCGAGAAATAGGCAATTATTTTCCACACTCAAAAATCCTATTACCTAGCCGGGCGTGGTGGCTCAGCCTGTAATCCCGCACCTTTGGGAGGCTGAGGTGAGTGGATTGCCTGAGCCCGCGGGTTCGAGACCCGCCTGGGCAGTGCAACCTCATCTCTGTAATAAATCAAAAAATCAGCCGGGTGTGGTAGCGCATGCCTGTAATTCCGGCTACTTGGAAGGCTGAGGCGGAAGGATCACTGGAGCCCAGCAGGTCAAGGCTGCGGTGGCTGGGAGCGGCCACTGCACTCCAGTCTGGGCGACAGAGTGAGACTCCAACTCAAAAAAAAAAAATTCTATTATCTGCCTTTGGAGCTGCATCTTTTACAAAGAGTGTCCCTTGGTGGCAATTCTGACTAAGGCTCATAGACATAACCATGCACGGTATTGTCTTCTCTCTTTAAATGAATATTTTGCAGAAGGTAATATATGCATATCATTTTCTGAAATCCAAACAGTTCAAGTTAAAGTCTCTCTCCCAACTGAGACTGCCCCCAGAACCTTAGCTTTCCTTCCCAGAGGTAATCACTGTTACTAACTCTTGTGAATCCTTCCAGAAATAGTATATGCATATACAAGTAAATATGTATTCTTTTTTTTTTTTTTTTTTTTGAGTTGGAGTCTCACTCCGTCGCCCAGATTGGAGTGCAGTGGCTGCTTCTGGCCACCACAGCCTCGACCTGCTGGGCTCCGGCAATCTTTACGCCTCAGCCTTCCGAGTAGCCGGAATTACAGGCGCGTGCTACCATGCCCGGCTAATTTTTTGATTTATTGTAGAGATGAGGTCTCGCCTGCCCAGGCGGGTCTCGAACCTGCGGGCTCAGGCAGTCCACTTACCTCAGCCTCCCAAAGGCGCGGGATTACAGGCTGAGCCACCGAGCCTGGCTGTAAATATGTATTCTTATAGAAATTCCCTTTTCAAAGCAGATGTCATCATGGGATCCACACAGTTTTGAACTTTGTTCATTTTGTAAACGGAATCTTGGCGATGACTTTTGATCTGCACCCAGCTCTGCCCTACTCTTCTCACACCCTGTGGGGTTCCAGGGTGCTGATGTGCCTTTTTGTATGTCACTAGTTCCTGACCAGTGGGTGACTGCCCATTTACAGAAGAGGCTCCGAGAGGCCTCCACATCACCCTCTTTGCTCATCTGTGCTCTAGGTCCCGGCAGCGTATTTTTCTGCTTGATCCACACCCTCACCCCCTCGGACTCTCCTGGCCTCCCATCCTGGCGGGGCTGACAGCCTGGTTTATTGCCATGACATTCGGCTGATGTTGTCTCAACACAGCCTGTGGTGACCTCACTGTAGGTGGGGCTGCAAGGGCAGGTCCTGCTGCAGCCACAGCAACTCAGAGACACCCCAGACCCCTGAGGCTACAGAGGAGAGCAAAGCCACTTTGAGTTTGAGCAGTTTTATTTCCTTAAGGCTGTGATACACTATGGAACTGAGAATTCAATTGTTCTTTATTTTCCCCACTGGGCTAGGTGCCTTTACGTATTTTGTATCATAAAATCCTCATGACAAGCCTTTGAGATAAGACCACTGTCCCCATTTTACAATTGAGAAAAAAAAAACGAGGCTCCAAGACAACAAAGCCTGTGCAGCACTCCCCGGTGAGAGTTGAGCATCTTTATACTGCCAAGCCAAAGGTTTGGGTTTTTTTTTAAATATTGAGGAAGGCCGGGGAGGACAGCAGAGCAGAGCTCAGTTTAGATGATCTAGAAGTTACTTTCCAATTCTGAGAGAGGGATCCTTACGGTTCTGACACCTTCCCCACCCCACCCTACCCATGGGAGAAGTCCCCCAACCCATAGGATATGTTCCTAAAGTTCCCTAGAAGACTCATCAAGGAGAAAAATGAAGGGAAGGAGACACTAAAGAGAGGGGCACCTGCTCCCTGGAAGATGGGAGGGGCCCTGTCCCCCTCCTTACCTTTCTTGACATTTGCAGCCTTCTTGACCTTGGAGGTTGGGGGCTCAGCGGTGACCTGGGTCAGGAGAGAGAAGAAGAAGAGGAGCAGGTAGGCCCCCCAGAGCTCCATGCTGCTGTGCGGGCAAGGGCTGCTGTTGCCGCCGACTGCGGGTCTGGTCAGGACGCAGTGGCAGCAGTGGCCCAGGCTGATTGTCTTAAGGCAGCCGCCGCGAAGACCTCTGTCCAGGAAACCCTCCCAGACTTGGCTGCAGGCGTGCCAAAATTAAAACAAAAACAAGCGCCTGCAAAAGGAGGAAGGCCTGGGAGCCGCAGAGCCTTGCTGCCCAGGGAACACCCACCCAACATCCTGACCCTGCCTTCTAAAAAGAAGTCACTATTTTCTAGGATTCTGAGAAATAGCTGACAGTGGTCAGAGCTCGCATCTGTTGAGCATTACCTTGAGCAGGGGCTGGCTGGTGCTAGTTACTGACATTAACTCTCAGAGGCCTCAAACCAGCGATGTGAGGAAGTACTTTCTTTTCTTTTTTTTTTTCAGTTGGAGTCTCACTCTGTCGCCCAGACTGGAGTGCAGTGGCTTCTCCCGGCCTGCTGGGCACCGGTGATCCTTCTGCCTCAGCCTTCCAAGTAGCTGGAACTACAGGCACGCACTACCACGCCCAGCTAATTTTTGATTTATTGTAGAGATGAGGTCTCGCCAAGTTGCCCAGGCGGGTCTTGAACCCGCGGGCTCAGGCATTCCACTCACCTCAGCCTCACAAGGTGCGGGATTACAGGCTGAGCCACCGAGCCCGGCTAGGAAGTACTTTCATTTCCCCACTTCACAGTTGAGGAAACTGAGGCTCTGTGAGGTTAAGGGATTTGCCCAAGCTACACAGCTGTTAAAGGACAGAGGTGTCTCTTTATAAAATATGTAAAGCAGTGTCTGGGCTGGCTGCCTGGTTGGTTTCAAATGTTCATTATGATTATTTTGTGATTCTGTCTCTATGTACTTGAGTTCTTTTTTGGTTAAAAATACAAGAGTCAAACATGGTGGCTCACGCCTGTAATCCCTACACCTGGGGAGACTGAGGTGGAAGGATCACTTGAGGCCAGGAGTTCAAGACTTGCCTGGGCAACAAAGTAAGACCACATTTCTATAAAAAAATAGAAAAATTAGATGGGCATGGTGGTGCGAATTTGTAGTTCCAGCTACTTGGGAGGCTGAGACAGGAAGAGTGCTTGAGTCCAGGAGTTTGAGACTGCAGTGAGCCATGATCATGCCACTGCACTCTAGCCTAGGCAACAGAGTGAAACCTCGACTCAAACAATAAAAAGTACAGGGGAGTCCTTCCCTTCTTGCATTCCCCTTCTCAACAGTCCTGTCCTAAAGCCATAAAGTGGGGCATAGCAAAAGTGGTGACCACAGTGAGGGAAGGAGAAGCTGTGGTGCCCCAGAGCCATGTCAGAGGAGCACTGGAAGACTGTTTCCTGGAAGAGTGAACTGGTGGGGGGTGTCAGAGCCCAGTAGGGTGGAGGGAGTATACCAGAGAAAGCTAAGGCTCTGCCTGGAATGCTGGAGTCCAAGCGAGGAAAGGAGGGAGGGAGAGGGGTGGTGGCAGTGGTGGGAGATTTTTACATGCAAGGACACTAATGGAGTAAATAAATCTGCCAAAGACAATGGGAGCCAGGTTTCTCCACTGTCATGGTGAAAAAGAAAATTAGAAGAAATTCTATAGTACAGGATTAAAACTGGAGTGATGGGTGTGCCCTTATGGACTTGTACATATAAAGCTATGTCCATAAATACAAATGGAAATGGTGTGTGTGTGTGTGTGTGTGTGTGTGTGTGTGTGTGTGTGTGTGTAGTTCCCAGCTGTTCCCTGGGAGGCTGAGGTGCAGCGAGTCCTCCAAAGCCTTAGTACTCCTAGTACCCAAGTACTGGCTTCTTTTGTTTTTTTTTTTTGAGTTGAGTCTCACTCTGCCGCCCAGACTGGAGTGCAGTGGCCCTCCCGGCCACCACAGCCTCGACCTGGTGGGCTCCGGTGATCCTTCTGCCTCAGCCTTCCAAGTAGCTGGAACTACAGGCGCTACCACACCTGGCTAGTTTTTTGATTTATTGTAGAGATGAGGTCTCACCAAGTTGCCCAGGCAGGTCTCGAACCCACGGGCTCAGGCAATCCACTCACTTCAGCCTCCCAAGGTGCGGGATTACAGGCTGAGCCACCAAGCCCGGCTAGTACTGGCTTCTGAATACAACTTTCCACTAAAGGAAACAGAGCACCTGGGGAGAAATGACTGATCCCAGTCACTAGGGCAGGGCAAGTAGAAAATGAGCCCAGAATATGTTGTTTTTACCAGAAAACAAGGAAGTTCTTACAGAATGAACACATCAATAGGACACACCCAGCTTGAAGAAGCTTCCAGTGGCCAAAATCGGGGGCAGTTTAAGCATTAAAACAGAATCAAATAACAGAATCAAATGGAAAACCACTAGTAGACATAGATGTAAGTTAGGGAATATTGAAAGTCTGATATTCCTGGCAGGGTGTGGTGGTTCATGCCTGTAATCCCAGCACTTTAGGAGGCCAATGTGGGAGGATCACTTGAGTCTAGGAGTTTGAAACCAGCCTGGGAAACACAGCAAGATGCTGTCTCTACAAAATAAGAAATAAAAATAATTAGCTGGATGTGTTAGCAGGTGAGGGTGTGCGCTTGTAGTCCCAGCTACTCAGGAGGCTGAGGCAGGAGGATCCTTTAAGTTCAGGGGGTTGAGGTTACAGTGAGCTATAATTGTGACACTGCACTCCAGCTTGAGCAACAAAGTAAGACCCTGTCTCAAAAAAACAAAACAAAACAAAAGACCAGGCACAGTGGCACATGTCTATAATCCCAGCTCTTTGGGATTACAGGTTTGTTTGAGCCCAGGAGTTGAAGACTAGCCTGGCAACATAGCGAGACCTCATCTCTACAAAAAAAATTTTTTTTAATTAGCTGGGCATAGTGGTGTGCACCTGTGGTTTCAGCTACTTGAGAGGCTGAGGCAGAAGGATTGACTAAGCCCAGAAGGTCAAGCCTGCTGTGAACCATGGTTGTGCCACTTCACTCCAGCTTGGGTGACAGAGGGGGACCCTGACTCAAAATTAATTAATTATTTAAAAAAGAAATTCTTGGGGCAACCCCTTTGGCCCCCGTCCCACTGTGGGAGCATTTCTGTCCTCTCAATAAATCCTGCTTTCTAAAAAAAAAAGAAAGAAAGTCTTTCTCAATGGGATGTTTGCATAGTCTCAAAGTAACTGCTCACAAAAATTCATTCCAGAGAGAATCAAGTGACCACAGAGAACACCATCAATAATGGGACTAATTCAATGCTAACAGGGCCTGAGAGTCTGTGATGAGAATGCAGCATCACTCCACGAGATTCCTGCCAAGGCCTCAGACAACCCTAAATGGATGGACATTCTACAAAATGACTACCAGTAACTTTCAAAACTGCCCAGCTTCCGGCTGAGGAACTGCTTCAGACTGAAGGAGCCTGAAGACACAGAACAACTAAATGCAATGTGTGAATCTGGACTGGATCCTTCCACTCTCAAAGACATGACTGGGACAGCTGGAGAAACATGATGGGGTCTAAGGATCACCAAGCAGGGATGTACAGTTACGTGATGCATCACAACACATCAGTCAATAGCAGATCGCATATATTACGGTGGCCCTATAAGATGATAAGGAGTGGACAAAATCCTGTCGCCTAGTGGCCTTGTGGGGGTCATAAAGTCATAGCATAACACATTACTTACATGTTTGTAGTGATGCTGGTGAACAAACCTTCTGTGCTGACAGTTCTATGAAAGTCTAGCACAGTATTATGCCCTCCACATAATACTTGATAATGACGATAAACAACTACATTACTGGTTCATGTATTCACTATACATAAACCCGTTAGTTTGGGATTTTTGCAGGGCACAGAACTTTATTAAGATGGAATCACTGCTAATTACACAGAAGCTATTTGCCTAAGCCAAAATCTGTAAGGTTGATATGAACTTAGTTACACAAATCGAAACAAATGGCATATTCAAAACCATAAGGAAATATCCTAATGCCAGGGTGATGAAGCCTGGGATGAACAAGTCTGCACATTTATGTCAAGCTGTTAAAGAGTTTGTGGGCCATGCAGTGGTTCCTTGCATGCAAGAAGTCAAAGAACTCCTCTGTACAGTCCTCTTCAGTATGTGATTGAGAGGATACATGCTCACCACAGAGCTCTAACCGTTCCCAGGCCTTTACATATGTCTCCAGCTGCTTACATTGCTCTCTCACTGTTGTTAGGGGATCCACTAATTCCTCCTCTTCCTCCTCTTTCTCCTTGGGTTTTCCAGACCTAGTCAGCATCCTTTGTTTGTCTTCCAGTCCCATGTCTGGCTACAGTTCTAAATTCAACAGTGGCACCTAATCCACTTCAGGATTAGGAAGGATTAGTAAGGGTCACTCCTACTATACTTCCATCACTCTTTTAGTGTACTCCTACTTTTTTTTTTTTTTTTTTGAGTTGGAGTCTCACTCTGGCGCCCAGACTGGAGTGCAGTGGCACGCTCCCAGCCACCTCAGCCTCGACCTGCTAGGCTCAGGCGATCCGCCTCAGCCTTCCAAGGAGCTGGAACTAGAGGCATGTGCTACCACGCCCGGCTAATTTTTGATTTATTGTAGAGATGAGGTCTCGCCAAGTTGCCCAGGTGGGTCTCGAACTCATGGGCTCAGGCAATCTACTCACCTCGGCCTCCCAAAGTGCTGGAATTACAGGCTGAGCCACCGAACCCAGCCTCCTTTTACTTACTAAAAAAAAAAAAAAAAGACAGTTAACCGTAAAACAGCCCCAGGCAGGTCCTTCAGGAGGTGTTCCTGAAGAAGGCATTGTTGTCACAGGAGATAACAGCTCCAAGCCTGTTACTGTCCCTGAAGACCTTCCGTGGGACCAGATGTGGAGGTGGGAGACAGTGACGTTGATGATCCCGACCATGTGTGGGCGTAGGCTCATGTGTCTGTGTCTGTGTCTTTGTTTTCACCAAAGGTGTTTAAAAAGTAATAAAGCAATTTTTTTTTTTTTTTTTTGAGTTGGAGTCTCACTCTCACCCAGACTGGAGTGCAGTGGCCACTCCTAGTTACCGCAGCCTTGACCTGCTGGGCTCCGGTGATCCTTCCACCTCAGCTTTCCAAGTAGCCGGAATTACAGGCATGCGATACCACGCCCGGCTGATTTTTTGATTTATTGTAGAGATGAGGTCTTGCTGCCCAGGCGGGTCTCGAAACTGCAGGTTCAGGCAATCCATTCACCTCAGCCACCCAAAGGCGTGGGATTACAGGCTGAGCTACCTAGCCTGGCAAAGCAATTTTTCAAACTAGAAAAAGTCATATAGAATAAGGATATAAAGAGAGAAAATATTTCTGTACGATTGTGTAATGTGTTTGTGTTTTATAAAAGAGTCAACAAAATCAAAAGTTTATAAAGTAAAAAGGTTACAGTAAGCTAAGGCTAATTTATTATTGAAGAAAGAAAACTATTTGTTATAAATTGAGGGTAGCCTAGGTGTACAGTGTTGATAAAATCCACAGACCTGTACAGTAATGTCCTAGGCATCCACACTCACTCACCACCCACTCACTGACTCACCCAGAGCAACTTGTGGTCCTGCAAGCTCCATTCATGGTGAGTGCCCTATAGAGGTGTGCCATTTTTAAATCTTCGTACCACATTTTTACCTTTTCTCTGCTTAATATATTTAGGTACACAAATACCATTGTATTATGTTGGGTTGATGCATACGTTCATAGCGTTTGTTTTTGACATGGCAACATTGCAGTGTTGGGAGTCTGTTTATTGTTTGTCATTGTCATTTGGAGTGACAGTGTTGTGCTTGTGAATATGCCTTGCATTTTGCAGACTTGAAGAAAGTTAAAGCTATCTGTGAGTTAAAGGAGATGGAGTGGCAAGTAGGGAAAAAACAAACACTTCCAACACATTCTTCTGTTTAGCAGAAGAGTAAAAGACAGCCGAGGTCATGTACAAGGAGAATGCCATTGGGGAAAGCACAGCAAGAAAATGGTTTTGTCGTTTCAAAGAGGACCACTTTGACCCTCATGATTCTCCATGTGCAGAAAGACAAACGGGCTTTGATGAAGATCGTTTACTCCTGAGTAGCTGGGGTGGTTTAAATAGTGCTATTAGCTGAGGTCTGGGAACAGACTTTCCCAAGCTCTAAAAAATAAATAAATAATTTTCTTAAAAAAAAAAAGAAAACTGTTGTAATCCCGCGCCTTGGGAGGCTGAGGTGAGTGGATTGCCTGAGCCTGAGGGTTCGAGACCCGCCCGGGCAACTTGGTGAGACCTCATCTCTACAATAAATAAAAAAAAAAAAAATTAGCTGGACGTGGTAGCGCGCGCCTGTAGTTCCAGCTACTTGGAAGGCTGAGGCGGAAGGATTGCCGGAGTCCAGCAGGTCGAGGCCGCAGTGGCCAGGAGCGGCCACTACATTCCAGTCTGGGTGACAGAGTGAGACTCCAACTCAAAAAAAAAAAAAAAAAGAAAGAAAGAAAACCATTTACATGCTTTAATCCATGATGATCCATATTAATAAACAGAGAATTGACAAATGTGATGAACTGTGACCAGTCAACCATTGTGTGACATTTGCATTCCATGGGCAAGCAAAAATGCTATGTAGCCTACGAACAATAGGCTATACCACATACCTAGGTGTGTAGTAGGCTGTACCATCTAGGTTTGTGTAAGTACACTATATTACTCACACAACAGAATCGCCTAAGAACACTTTTTTTAAAAGAAAACATCCTCATTGGTAAACAATGTGTGACTGTACACCTGCTACAGTCCTGATTTGATGGTGTGACAGCTCGCTCATAAATAGTTCAAGGGGAAAAATGTTCTTTGTACAGTAGCTGCAAATTTTCTGTGAGTTTGAGATTCTTCACAAATAAAATATAGTACTTTATAATTCAAGCTCTTTCCTGCCTTCCAGGGACTCCACCCAGCCCCATCTGACTTAGGGAGGGTTCTGTTCTGTGGGCCAGGGAAGTGGGAGGCTGGCCTGGCTGGTCCAGTGCACAGTTGTAGTGCCAAGGGTGGGAGCCCTGGGTAGGGACCAGAACGCCTGTAGGCCCTTTAATAACACTGGGCTCCACCGCTCATATTCTCAGAGTGGGAAGGGTTTTATATCTTCAGTTGAACCCTCAGGGAGACCATTTGGGGCCTAACAATTATATAACCTAACTAGAGGCCTTGCTTCCTGGAACTCTGGGTGGGTAACAGATGGCAAAGGAAATTTTTTTTTTAACTCTTTGCTTTTCTGGTTGTCTCACCTTGGCCCAACTCCATTTCAGCCATCCAGTGGTAGGGAAATGGAAGAACTACTATGTCTTCTAAATATGAGGCAGCCAGAGCCCCCATGTTTTCTAGGGCGAGCTGATGGTTGAGGTCGTTGGGATTGCAGTGGGGTCTCACAGGGCATCGGAAGCAGCCAGGGCAGAGTGGGAAGGAAGGTATTCCCCCGCTCCCAAGGTGAAGAAGGGGCATAGAGAGTTTGTCTAGGTGAAGGGAGAAAGGAAGGCATGTGACCACTGCTCCAGGAAACAGAGCAAAAGTACAATGGGCTCTAGATCCTGAGCAATGAGGGGGTGGAAGGCGGAGAAGACATATGCTGGAGATGTAGCTTAGTGGGTTCATCGAATCTTGTTAAAAGACTTTAGACACAAGCCTGGAGACCATGGGAGGTCAATGGAGAACCAAACAGGGAGGGCTGGGATGAGAGCACTTTAGAGAGAGCACTTTGACTGCTTAGTGGGGTTGAGGAGGGCAGATAGATAGCAGAGGGGTATTAAGCGTGTGCCCAACCTTAGCTCCAAGCAAAGTGGGACCACTTCACTGGGGGAAGTGTGACTCTTTCCTACTAACCGGGCTAGGTAACTCTTCACATTTCAGGAATGAGGCTGGCTTAGGGGCTTCCACTGAGTCGTAAGCAGTGTCTTTGGTCTTTTGCCTTCAGGTTCTCGTGTGTGTATGTGCACATTAGCATGTGTGCATGTATGTATGTGTGCATGCTACACAGAGATCCTCTACAAGCACCTGGGAGTCTATCCGTGCTGTTAAAATGACATGTAGAATCAGGATTGGCAAAAGTGTCTTTTGGCTTGGACCTCCTCAGGTCTAGGCCTGGCTTGTCTTGCAAGAAAGATCAACACACTCTGGAGACAACAATTCCGAAAGGAGATAAGTTCATCTCACAACTTTAAATGTGTACCCATCACCATCGCCCTCAGAATGTTATTATTATTACTTTTTTGAGTCGGAGTCTTACTCTGTTGCGCAGGCTGGAGAGCAATAGCATACCCACGGCCACCGCAGCCTAGACCTACTGGGTTCAGGCAATTCTTATGCTTCAGTCTTCCAAGCAGCTGGAACTACAGGCATGCACCACCATGCCTGGCTAATTTTTTTTATTTATTATAGAGATGAGGCCTTGCCATGCTGCCCAGGCTGGTCTTGAACCCGTGGGCTCAGGCAATCCTCTAGCCTCCGCCTCCCAAAGTGCTGGGATTACAGGCGTGAGCCACCATGCCTGGCCAGAATGATGTTTTAAAAATAAGTTCTGTCTTGGTCAGGTGCTGTGGCTCATACCTGTAATCCCAGCACTTTGGGAGGTGGAGGCAGGAGGATCACTTGAATCCAGGTAACACAGTGAGACTCCATCTCTACAAAAAAATTTAAAAATCAGCTAGGTGTTATGGAGCATGCCTGTAGTCCCTGCTACCCAGGAGGCTGAGATGGGAGGATCACTTGAACCCAGGAATTCAAGGCTGCAGTGAGATAGATTGTGCCACTGCACTCCAGCCTTGGTGATAGAGCATGACCTTGTCTCTAAAGATTATAGAAAAAATAAAACAATAAAGAAACCCTGTCTTATGAGCAGCACACTGCCCTGTGTTGTATTTGTGTGTCAAATATGCTATTTCATTCAATGTAAACATTGAAAACATATCATCTTTTTTTTAGAATCCTGTTTTGGTATTTATTATTTTTAATTGCTTCAGTGGACCTCAAAAAATGCAGTGGCTCACTGTCTTTCAATTTCTGAGTAAAAAAGCAGGTTAGAAGAGGTCATCTAGCCTAACCACCCCTCAATGTGGGATGTCCCTTTCCACTGACTTTGTCATATGTGTCCATATGTTGCTTAAACTCTTCCAGGGATGGACAGTTCATTACTTGAAAAGCAACTGGTTCTGTCATTAGACACTCAGCTTGTCATCAAGTTCTCCCTGTGGTGGGGAGGATTGGCCTCCAGGACATCACCTATCATTCCCTGGCACTGACCTCTGGAGCAATCACGTGAGAAGCCAGTAACTGGCCAACATGTCCTTCTCTGACTGTCCTGTCTCCATGTTCCTTTCCTCTTTTTCTCCCAAGTGTTCCTCTACATTTTGGTTCCTGGACTTCTATAACCTTTTGGAAAAATCACCTTTGGGTAGAATTCTGCTTGTTACTACCTTCATTATGGTGCAGATCCCAGGACAAATTATGTTCTCAAGGGGCCCTGAAAACATGGGCAGGAGTCTGTGCCCTCTGTGGTCAGACTAGACCCTCTAACCAGAAAGCCACAGCTTCATGGGTTCTTTGCAGTAACTATGCTTCATTTGTTGCCACTGCTGAGTTTATGACCATTAAATGTCCAGGTCTTCTTGTCCTCTGCCAACTGTACTGGCTGGATGTGGACCACCATTACAGCCAACTGCAATGGATTCACCAACAGCCCCGGAATCAATGGAATCAGTGTTATTCTTGCCATATGGAGGACGATATCGGTTTCAGCTTCCTTGTATTAAAAAGCTCCTTCTAATAGCACTGTCTATGAGAACTTGACCAGAGCATGGTACGGTAAGTGGTGGTTTCAGCCACAAAAGTGATGCTCCTTGTATTACTGGTCACGCATAACCTGCCCTTCAGGAAATGTCTGTTCACTAACACACCACTCTCAAGGCCCAATCTTTTCATACCAATTTCCCAGCACAAAGAATGATCTTGACAACAAAACTCAGTGGCAGAAAATCAGAAGAAGAGAGCTCTAAAGGCGCAATGCAGTCTTCAAGTCATCCCCTCCCCAAAGCTGTTGGAAGTCTGAGTTATACAAAACAAGCTCTGGGCACTCCACCCATATCAACCCAAACAACATGAAAACTTCTGGACACCATTGAGCCATCCCCCACTGCCTACCCTTACCCTGCACAGATGTTTCCTTTCAGTTCCACTGGCCCCATGTCAACAAAACTGTGGCCCAGTCTATGGAGGTAGAGAACTTTCCACATCCCCATTCAAAGCTAAGAGTATCCAGGGTTTAAATCTCTAAGAATACTGCAGTGGCCATGTCAGCCCTTAGTCAAAACCAGAGACAAATGGCTTGTAACCTTGGTCTCAAGAACCTTTGCTAGGAAAGTCATCTGTCCCTTTCAAACCTTGTTGGCCCAGTACACTGTCATTCATTCAAGTATTGGCTCTGTCCCTGTGTACCAAGCCCTGGGTTAGATAGGCCCTGAGGGACAGCAATTCACCACTCAGCCAGGTCGTGGCTTTCAAGGGGCTCATATTCCTTGTGTTGTCCTTAAAGTTTGGCAGTGTGGCAGTGGAAAGAAAACTAAGAGTCCTGAGTTCCAAATTTGGTTGAGTCACCTGGCACTTGTGTCCTTTTGGGCAAGTTATTCAAGACCAAACTCCTCGTCTGTAAAATGGGGTAATGATCTCTACCCTGCCTACACATGGGATCCTTTCAAGGAGCACATGGAGGTCACATGTGGGAGGTGGCTGGGCAACCTGCAAAGTTGTGGGAAGAAGGAGGATTGGTCTGATTATCTATGCTCTCCCAATGTGGCGGGCAGTTTGATGCCCTCCTCCTCCCACCCTGGAGTGGAGGGAAAATGGATCACCTGATTGTAGCATTGGGAAGAATAAAAGCTGGGCATGCACATATCTGCTGCCTAAGCTATAATATGATGCTCACACAAGAAGAAACAGAAAACCTGATTTGCCCTATAGGAAGCTATAGGAGATTTCAATCCACCTTAATTGACACTCCTAGGCCTCCCATCTAGTCTTGGAATTCAGCAAATGTACACCTAGTTGTGTGTTCCGGGATCCTGAAACTTCCAAATGATCATCCTAGTCCTGCACAGTCTTGCCAGAGGTTTTGTTTGTTCATTTTTATCCCATAGAGTTTCTTTGTGTTCACCAAGCCTGATCCTTATCTCACATCCAGAATCTGCAAATAATTCCAGGGAAGGAGACAGTTGGTGACAGTTCACTTCAGAAAGTCTTTCCCTTCTCTGGAATATTAGGCCATGTGATCCTCTTTGCTTCCAGGGCTCTCCAATCTTTTTTTTTTTTTTTTTTTTTGAGTTGGAGTCTCACTCTGTCGCCCAGACTGGAGTGCAGTGGCCGCTCCTGGCCACCGCAGCCTTGACCTGCTGGGCTCTAGCGATCCTTCCGCCTTAGCCTTCCAAGTAGCTGGAACTACAGGCGTGCGCTACCACGCGTGGCTGATTTTTTTGATTTATTGTAGAGATGAGGTCTCGCCAAGTTGCCCAGGTGGATCTCGAACCCGCGGGCTCAGGCAATCCACTCACCTCAGCCTCCCAAAGGCGCAGGATTACAGGCTGAGCCACCAAGCCTGGCTCTCTCCAAACTTTAAAGATAATATTCTTGAAATGCATCCAACATTTTTGGTTGTGGTAGCATGAATGGTGGCCTTCCATGGCCTACACCTCCTACCCAGAATGGGAAGTTACAACCTTGTTGTCACGCAACTCTTCTAGGGGTTGCTCTGATGGCACTAATACAGTTCCCAACGATCTGCACTCCTTGGGCCCATCTCCACAGGTCCATGTACATCCCTTCTTGCTGATCACCCCATCTTAATCCTTTTGGGCCTTTGTCCAACTCATCAAGCAAGTCCCTATTACCCAGGAATCCATGTGTATTCTTACCCCTCTGTGCAAACTGAACAACCAAATGTACTGCTGCTCTCAGTTGCTTCACTGCTGTCCTATAGGGCCACCACTATGTGGGGCTATAATACAGTGGGCAGTCCCTTTTTGGCTTGTATCAATAAACAGAACCAACTCATCCATAAACCAGACTTGGGGTTTTCCTCTTCCTGCAGTTGGTTGTGGGAATCCCCTCCCCCTTGAGGCCATAGGTGTGGACGAGAGGCATTGGTGCACAGGGGTAGGTGACAGAAGAATCTGAGCTACCCATTATGTTCCTTGCTTGTGCCCCCTCAACTGCTCAGGCCTGATACTGAATGTACCATTACATTATGCATGAACTGTTGCTGCACCCACCCAACCTTACGGCCTGGTGGGTCTGAAAATAGCCAGCATAATAAGTGGGTAGCTCAGGTCACTTGAAGTCCTGGGGTCAGGTATTCACTCTGTAATTGGGCCATGTGGCAAGCCAGGAACTGCTTTTCAAACTCACTCATTCAGAGGTGAATAGTGTTGGGTGCCATGGCTCAAGCCTACAATCCCAGCACTTTGGGAGGCCGAGATGAGAGGATTGCCTGAGCCCATGGACCACTTCGTGAGACCTCATCTCTACAATAAATAAAAAAATTAGCTGGGTGTGGTAGTGCTCGCCTGTAGTTCCGGCTGCTTGGAAGGCTGAGGTGGAAGGATCGCCTGAGCCCAGAGGTTGACACTGAGGTGGCCATGAGTGTGCCACTGCACTCCAGCCTGGGCGATGGAGTAAGACTCCAACTAAAAAAAAGAAGAAATATAGAGGTGAATAGTTGGCCATCGCATGGCCTTGCTCCAGAATTCGAGGGTTTGTGCTACAACTTTCCTGCTGGGCTTGCCAAAAACTACACAGCACACTTTATCTGTCCCAGAAAGCCCTAACTCTGTTGGAATTTCTGAGTCATGTAGAGCATGAGGGATGCTTGTGATGCAGTTTCAATGGGCTTCAGGGTCTTGTCTTGTTACAGGCTCTCACTCACAACTGGTAGCTTGGTGAGTTACTCAATACATGAATTGAGGTAATATTCTCAAGTGTGGTATTTGTGTCTTCAAATTCTAGAGGCCCAACAAGCTCTGTACTTCTCTCATAGTGGGGGTGGTGGGGGTGAGGGTGGATGCAAGGTTTAAAATGTATTGCTTTGGAGGTGATGTCTCAGAATGTACCACACCACTGGACATCTACAAACTTTATCAATGTTGTGGTCTCCTGAATCTTCATGGAGTTTATTTCCCACTCTCTTGTCGACATGTATTCTATTAGGACTTCCTATGTATCAGATCCAAGAAACATTTTTTTTTTTTTTTTTTGAGTTGGAGTCTCACTGTCGCCCAAACTGGAGTGCAGTGGCTGCTCCCGGCCACCGCAGCCTCGACCTGCTGGGCTCCGGCGATCCTTCCGCCTCAGCCTTCCAAGTAGCCGGAACTACAGGCACGTGCTACCACGCCCGGCTAATTTTTTTGATTTATTGTAGAGATGAGGTCTCGCCTGCCCAGGCGGGTCTCGAACCCGCGGGCTCAGGCAATCCACTCACCTCAGCCTCCCAAAGGCGCGGGATTACAGGCTGAGCCACTGAGCCCGGCTTAAGAAACATTTTATCAATATAAATAGATCCGTATGATGGCCCTGCAGACTCCATTGTGACATAAAGCAGGTGATTAACAGACCAGTGACAGGATACTGAACACAATTCGCTGTTTTCCACGTAAGAGATGCTTTTGATCCTTCTTGCTGATGGGAATTAAGAAAATATTTGCCTAACCTACAGCCACGTACAAAGAACCAAAAGCTGTGCTGATCTCTCCTAGTCAAGACACTTCACCCAGCACAGCAGCTGAAATTGGGCTACCCGCTTCGTTTGTGGTGATCCTCTGTTATCCATCATGATTCATCTGGATTTTACAGGACTAGAGATAAATTAAATAGTGATGAGGAAGAGACAACCACCCCTGTATCCTTTAAGTCTTTGGTGTTTGTGTTAATCTCTGCAATTCCTCCCAAGATCATGTATTATCTCTGATTTACTATCTTGGCCAGGGAGGGGAGGCAGTTTCCAACTTTGATCCTCCTTACCATCGTACTTTTTAATCCATCACATTTATGCCATCCTAATTAATATCATAGTCATCCCACCTACATATTAGGGGACAGAGAAATAATCCCAGCACCTAGAGAATCCACTGTGAGCCAGACTTGTGCCAGATCTCCATCCTCTTTAGCTAGAGAACCTTGGGGGCATTTCAGGTCTCCTGACACAGGTGTCAAGTCAGAACCTCATTCAAAAGTCTTCAAACCATGTTTCCCCAGTGCTCAATTATTCCAGAATAATTTATGGAAACTGGGTGAAGGACGAAATTTTCTGCTACAGTGGTTGACATAAGCCTTTTATGCTCCAAATCTTTTTTTTTTTTTAATTTCTACAAGTAAAATTCTAATTGGTTGCCCATCTGTCTTACCTCTCAGAACACACAATCTATTACCTATGTATGGCCCAACTGCCACCCTGGCCTTGCTGCCGTTCGTGGAAATTATGCTCCTTGCCTGTGTGACAGCTAAGTGCTGCCACCTGCTATCAGCCCACTACCACTAGAGGTCCAAGGTCTGTGGTACCATTTCTCACTACCAACCCAACTCTACAGATGACAGGTACTACTGACCCTCTCAAGAAACCAGGGCCCATTCCCTAGCATCTTCTTTTTGCTTTACTGAAGCATGCCCTCTAAGTCATCCTAGGGATCCTAGTCAGGTGGCATGTTCTCCAGACTCATATCACAAATCAACAGGCTTGCTTTTATAAACCGTCCCTTTCCTTACTACTCTCCTCCAAGGTAGTTGTGGTTATCTTTTCCTCATTTACTTGTGGTGATTGCCAGGTCCACACTTCAAAGGGACTATCCCGGCAGTGAATTAGGAACAACTTCAGATCTCCTTGCCAGGATATTAAACCCCATTTCCAGTCACAGCCTGGTCCAACACTCTCAAGATCCACTCCCAACTCAGTTTTCCCAATATACTCCACATCAGGTCTTGCAATTATTTTGATGAGGAACCTTTCTTCCTTCAGTAGAAACTGTACTTCCCTGCTCAGGCTGGGTTGTAATCTGACCCTAGTCATTGGTCTGGACACAATGAGGGGGTGTGGAGCAGAGGTTGACCAGGACCATCTTGTGAGGCATTTGTCTCGGGTATGGCCTTTGCATGGTCTCTAGGAAATGAATGGCTGTTGTCCTTTAGTTAAGGGATGGAGTCTTCTTCTGCCTGCTCTAAGTGTTCAGGGGAATGTGAGGGACCAAGATGGTACCTTTATCCTCGGTCTGAGTTCCTTTCTTTCCTGGTGGAAGACTTGACTTTTGTAAAGTTAACCTGCTGAAGATGTATCTTCAGTCTTCTTTGCAACTTTGCCGCCCTAGCACAAGCACAACTTGGAATTGGAACTTAGCACATTCTACCCTGCAGTTGCAGATCAGGTTCTTTAAGCTGTGCCATAAAGACCTTCTGGTTTTGATAGCATGCCACGAGTTGATGGCTGGCTGAAGAGCCTGCCATTTTATTATTTATTTATTAGAGAGGTCTTGCTATGTTGCCCAGACTGGTCTCAAACTCCTGGGCTCAAGTGATCCTCCCACCTCGGCCTCCAGAAGTGCATGAGCCATGATGCCTGCCAGAGCCTGCTATTTTTAAAAAGGCTTTCCATGACAGTTAATACAATCAGCCCACTCAATAATTCTCTTTGCTACCACCTACTCCATACTATTGTGTAGTAGAGCTCTCACATAACCCAACACCTCCCGTCCTCCTGTACCTCATCTCAAACTGCCACAGGCAATCTTGGCTGGCTGCTGTAGGAGACCCTGGGTTATCACCAGCCACCCACAGGCCTTTGCTGCCATCTGCCAATGACCGCTCCTAAATCCTATTTGGAGGGTCTGCTTTCTGTAATGACTACTGGTGCAACTGCTTAGTCTGGGTTTCTTCCCTAAAGCAGAGCCTGAGACAAGGACCCCTGTTCTGGTAGTTTATGTAGGAGATGGAAGCACTAGGTACAGGAGGGATGGACTGGGGAGAGTAAAACGGGGTGGGGGGGAGCTGATCCCAGTCATGAGCACCTGAGGCATGATCCCACCAGCACATTCTGACGTGTGTATCAAATACCTCTCAGAATTGTCACCCAAGGATCAGAGTAGCATCTTTCCATGGGTTCTGATCCCTCAGTGATAGCAGGTTGCCTCAGGAGGCAGAGTCCCCAGAACTTCTGGGCTGCACATTCTTTGTTGCTGAGTGGGCTCTGGCCATTGTCCACGACAGGATGTCAGAGGAGCCTAAGAGGAGAAAGCAAGTCTATGGGACACACTGGGAGGGAGCCTGCAGCTGGGCCAACCTGAGGTGGAGCTGAGGACAGGAGATAGCCTGCAGGGGCATCTACCAACACACGGAACATTACTGAACTCTTTCACCACTGACTGGCACTTACCGGATGGCCATTATCTGTACAAATAACACTGGGATGAACTTCTCTGTATTTAAAGTTTTCACTCCCTTTTTTCTTGAATTGCTTACCTTGGTTACATTCCCCAAAATGGAATTATTAGGTCAAAGAGCATGCATACTTTTAAGGCTTTTAATATATACTGCCAGGTGTTTTCCAAAAGGTCTGGAATAGCATAGATTTATGTTCTGCTGGTAGTTTGTACACAAGCAAGTTTGTGTTTACCGAGCAAACACAAACTACTGTTAATATTATGAATTCACGTGTTTGACAGGCTCAAATTTGTGACTTGAGACACTAAGGAATCACAGATACAATAAAACCTACTCATATTGCAAAACATCACATTTGTTACACACCTGCCCTTACTTTGGCCAACTTGGATGTTCTCTCTGATGTATTTAAAGGCCACTAGAGACAGCCCAGTCTCTGCTGGATGACACAGGTCTCTCCAGGATAGTCTTTTCCCAAATCTTTGCCAGTCCCTGCCTTCAGGTTTCTTATTCTGAGAGTTGCAATTAGACCTTTCCAATAAATGCCTCTCCTGGAGACTCTGCTCATATGGTGTTTTGTTTCATTTGTGATATACACATCCTACAAGTAGGGGTGGCCTTTAAGGAAGAGTATAGGCTGGTTAGAGATAGATGCTAAGATCTATTTCCCCTTTTTCATTTTTTTGGGAACTGCTTAGCCAGCTATCCCAGCCAGGTAGCTGTATGCCGTACAACTGGCTTGGCAAAGCCTAATCTATCTGAATGGAATGCAGCTGAGTGAAGCTTCACATACATGATTGTATCCATTCTAATTCACACAGCTCAAAATAATCCACCAAAACCAATTACGAAAATGGAGGGCATGGCCAGGCGTGGTGGCTCACATTTGTAATCCCAGCCCTTTGGGAGGATGGCTTGAGCCCAGGAGTTTGAGACCAGCCTGGCAACACAGAGAGACCTTATCCCTACAAAAATTCAAAAAACTAGTCAGTCATGGTGGCGTGTGCCTGTAGTCCCAGCTACTTGGGAGGCTGAGGTAGAAGGATCACCTGAGCCCAGGAGGTAGAGGTCTAGGTGTGGTGAGCCCTAATCACACCACTGCACTCCACCCTGGGCAACAAAATGAGACTCCCAATTCAAAAAAACAAAAACACCAAAGACTTCTAAACTTTAAATTTGAGCCGCAACACTTGCACCAGCAATGTGCCAAGTTTCATCTTGTCATAGGCAGTAAATCAGAGGCAGAGGAAGGAAAAGGCCAATTTTTGCCTTGACAAGGGCACTGAGTGTCATGGTGCCTGTAGGAAGAGTCATTAGAAAAATCACTGCAAAAACATAAAAGATGAAAGCCCAGGCTGTATTCTCAACAGAGCAGCAGTGTCCCCGTTAAGCCCTTGCCAGTTTAGGCAGCTACTTCTCTCCACAGGGATGGACCTGGCCAAGCCAGGAGGAGGCGCCCACACCAGGACCCCTGGAGGCAGTCCACAAGGGCTTCAACTCACATTATGTTCTTTCCATCAGGCAATACATTCCTAACGCCTTACCCTATTTGTCTAACTGGAATGCAGAGAGCAAACGCTATGGCTGAAATACTCTCCTTCATGAATCAGCTCTTCCCCAGGGTATCTTAAGATTGATTTAGGAGTTTCAGTTCTCCTGGAAAAAAAGAACAAACTGCTCTGCCCATGAAGAGACTTATTTCTAACACACTGCACTGTGAGCAGAATGCAGGCTCATAGGAAGAGACTTCTGGACCATTAGGAATGGCCGTCCCTTCTATCCCCAGAGTATGAAGGCGGCTGAGTAATCAAATGATAACACTGCTAAAGCAGCCATCTTAAGGCTGATAAAACAATTAAGTCTTAGGAAACACCAGGGAGAGATTATAAAACACAAAGCAATTTCAAAACAAGAGTGATAAGAGAAAGGTTGGCTAAGGGCCAGAGTGGCCACTAAGCCCCTGATGCCTCCTGGAGGGCAGGAAGCCAGAGCTGGGCTTTCCCAGGATGGGGAAGGCTCACCAGCCAGGCAGAAGCTGGGGCCCATACCACGGTAGTGTACCTCCTCTTTTCGCCTCCCCCACAAGCACCCACACACACAAGATGACTGAACGTTTCTCTGTGATTCATATTTTGAAAGTTCTACAAGGGAAAAAAAAATTCACAAAATACATATCTGTCAAAAGCATTTCCTTTTAATCATCTTCTGCCAGGTCTTCTCCAGTGTGTTTACTGTTGCTGTTCTGAACTCCTGCAGCAGGAGTTTCTGGGGAGGCCTGTGACCAGAGCCCTCTTCCTTAGCGCAGTTCTCGGGACTTGGCTGTCATTCACTAGATAAAGGCCAGGCTCTAAGGGGTCACCGAAAAGCGCCCTGCCTTCAGCTGAGGAACTCTAGACATACCAAACCAGACCAGAAAACAGACTTTAATTGTACATGTACAAATGTTGCTTTCACCTTATGACAGTTAAGAAAATATATACAAACTTCAGTTTAAAAGGAGAAATAAAAACAAACAATCCACACAATTGAGGGGATGATGCTTGAATCACCCCAGGAATCCGACTTTCTGTCTCTTGGGTCCCAGGCTTTCTTCCTTGTGTAGGACACTCTGCAAGGAGGTGTGCAGCACCTTGCCCACTCGCTTGCCAGTCTGCAGACAGAGAAGGGAAGGGAGAGAGCACACACCCATTGTGAGGCACACACACCCATTGTGAGGCACACACACTCTGACCTGGAAAAGCTTTCCTTTCTGCCAGCTAGCCATGATGTTGTACACATTCCATCTGTCTCAAAGGACTTTTATTTAATTAAAGCAAGTTAAAGCAAAAACCACAAACCCCAATAACATAATAGTTATATTTTGGAAAAGCCTTCATAAGAAAAAAAGAAAAAAGATGCCAATCCCCAGATAGCAAACAGGAAGCAGCAGAGCCCATCTCAACCATTAGCTCATGCTTAGCACTCCTGCTGCCAAGGAGCAACAAAGCTGACAACCAAATCTGGGCTTGGTTACAGCCAAGTTATACTGAAATGTGGTGAGAAGGCACAGAGAGACTGCAGGGAATCAGAGTTTAGCAAGCAGTTTCCGCTACACTTCTAAGCAGAACTGCTCGGATGTGACTGAAGTCAATACCTGGATGGGATCTTAGGTGTTGCTGCCATACGGCAGATGCAAGAAGGCCCCTCCAAACAAAACAGAACTCCCAACATACAAAAATTTTTCATTATGAAACTGTTATTCCATCTTTCTTTGGGCTCAAGAGTCATTTTAAGAATACAATGAACTTGCCACAAGTCTCCACCCTGTCAAGTCTTCCAGGTTTCCATAGCAGTCTGAATTCAGTTCTGCCATTGGTTCCATTCTCAGCAATGTCAGGGAGAAAAACACCAGGGCCTAGATCTCCAATTCAGTACTCCCAGTTACCGGTGTCTTCTCCCTGGTCCCTCGCTATAACATGAAGTAAGATTCCAAAAACGATTAAAACTCTTATGAAAAGATGATCTCAGCCAGGCTCGGTGGCTCAGCCTGTAATCCCGCGCCTTTGGGAGGCTGAGGTGAGTGGATTGCCTGAGCCCGCGGGTTCAAGACCCGCCTGGGCAACTTGGCGAGACCTCATCTCTACAATAAATCAAAAAATTAGCCAGTAGCGTGCGCCTGTAGTTCCAGCTACTTGGAAGGCTGAGGCGGAAGGATCACCAGAGCCCAGCAGGCGAGGCTGCGGTGGCTGGGAGCGGCCACTGCACTCCAGTCTGAGCAACAGAGTGGGACTCCAACTCAAAAAAAAAAAGAAAAGATGATCTCAATCTAAAAGGCTGAAAAGTGATTGACTCTATGAAATGCAAAGTTAGGGTTAAGGGTCAAAATGCTTTTGGAAAGATTTGTATCCTAACATTAGAAAAAAATACTCTGGTTTCTCTTCAGATTATATAAATCTTTTGCCTTTTACAACATAAGAAAAAAATGTCAAAAGTCCACCAAGGAGATGCAATAGGCAGGACACCAAGACTTGGTAGGGCTTCAATGCCTCTGAATCGGGCTTGCAGGAAAGAGACTGCAGGGGCTGGGGGTGGCAGCCTGTACACAACCCCCAGGATCTCAGCTCCATGGCAAGAGTCATTTCCAGATTGCTGAGTCCCTATGTGAAATCAATAAAAAGACAAGGTCACAGGTTCCAGTCCCCCGACCAGAGTTAGCAGACTTCATCTCCCAATCCCTAGGGAAGGACGGAACTCAGTTCACTGAACAGAGCTCTGGGTCTCCCACCCACAGCAGCCAGAGCAGGTTTGGCTGATATGGCTGAGATAGCACAGTGGCTGATCAGGGCTCTGGTCTGGTTTGAATCCAGCATTTATGAGGTGTGAGGCCTGTAGGCAAGTTGCGTATCCATGTGCCTCAGTTTCCTAATCTGTAAAAATGAGGATAATAACAATAGTTACCTCATAGGACTATCAAGGATTAAATGACATAATATACTTAAAGCACTTAAAACCATGTCTGGCACATAGTAAGCATACAATAAATTTTAGCTATTACTTGTTTATTTATTTTTTGTTGTTTAGATACAGGAATTCTCATAAAATTCTCTTGGGGGGAGTATCTTCTAAAGTAAGGCTTGACAGTCATTATCTAGAGAGACCTTTGGTAAAACTTGTTACAGTGTGCTTAACAGAGCACAGAGAAAGAGAGCTAACCTTTACTGAGAACTGATGATGTGTCAGACACTCTGACAAGGATTCACCTCCATACCCTCACATGACCCTCATAACTATTATTATTTCTATTTTCCAGATAAAAAGACTGTGGCCTAGAGCCAGGATTTGCAACTGGTATGTCCTCATAGCCCATGCTTGGGAATTCCACACTAGATATTTTCATTTTGATCTTTTAGATACGATGATAAAAAAGAAAGTAGACACGAAGTGCTAGGCTTCTTCAGTGAGCAGCCATTGTTTCTAAGAATGAAAGAAGAGCACTTGTTATTAAGCAATGATTTCTGGGTATGTGTGGTGATCTGGTGGTTACCTAAGAAGTAAACAATCAGATCCAGCTAACCCTTTTCCTGGGAGTTCAGGCAGTTGGTCAGAAAGTTGAGGTGGATATGGGGAAAGAAGAAGACCTGGGAAGTGTAGGTGAACAGGGCCCAATCCTTGCCTGGCAGGATTTCCAGGCCAGTGAGGAAGATGGACACGTGTCGCACATAGTATTGAGAGCTGCAGAAGTGCCCTGATGGTCTGCCAGGGGCTGAGGGCTCAAGGGGAGCAATCCACCCTCAACCTAGGGTGTCAGATTTCCCATCACCCCCACTTGTCTTCATTTAGACACTTCTAGAGCTATGAAGAATACACACACACACACATATTTATATAATATGTAAAGAAGGACGGTCACCCTTCAGTCCCTGGTTCTACTTTTATTCCTTTCAAGGGACGGGAAGCAGTCAGCCAGGAATTTAATTCTCTCATCAAGTCACAAAAGTTTGCGATTTTGAAGTTACAAGTGACTGCTTACATTAACAAAGTCCAGTTCTCTTGAGCTAGGTGCAGTGGCTCACAGCTACAATCTCAGCACTTTGGGAGCCAAGGTGAAAGGACTGCCTGAGTTTGAGACTGCACAGTTCGAGACCAGCCTGGGCAACATAGTAAGACCTTGTCTCTACAATAAATCAAAAAATTGGCTGGGCGTGGTGGCATGTGCCTGTAGTTCCAGCTACTTTGGAAGGCTGAGGAGGAAGGATCGCCTGAGCCCAATAGGTCGAGGTTGCGGTAGCTGTGATTGTGCCACTGCACTTCAGCCTGGATAACAGAGTAAGACTCTGACTCAAAAAGAGTCCAACATCCTTATTCAGAAACATAGAAATGGTGTAAGAAAGGGGGAGTGACTTGCTGAGGAAAAGCAATGGTTACCAGTAGGTTCCCTACCTCTCAGTCCTGAGTCCTACCTCAGCAGACCCTCAGCTCATACCAGCTGTCCTCCAAGCTCCAAGTCTGAAGTCAAGGGTTGAATGGGGAACATTCCCATGATGTGACCAAGGGTCCAGGAGGTAGCAAGAGCCCCCAGCCAGGTTCAAGCACCTGCCTCAACACCCGAGCCTCACCTCCATCATCTCGAAGATGCTCTCTGGGTCCAGGCTGCCCTTCCCCACTTTCCTCATGCACGTCACAACTCCCTTGCTGGTCACCGACACCAGCAAGCTGGCCAAAGAGCAGGCCTCTTCCTGAAGAGTGGCATCCACCACATGTCGATAGCCAATCTGCAAAGCCAGGAGAAGCACAGGACACATGGGGTTATGCACTCCCTCGATCCCCACCCTTGATGGCCTTGTGGTAGGAATCTCCACAGCAGGCAAGGGGCTTGCACTGCCCATTCAAGGTCTTAGTTTAGATTCTGCTCATAAGGAAAATGTTTGAAGGACTGTTCACCACTTGAATTGCAGGCCACTATGTGAGCTGTGCCAATACAAACATGAAAAGGAAAAATGGGGCGAGGGGGGCTAGAACTGTAATCCAGAGAATATCCAAGTCAGAGGCCCCCAAGGGTTTCCAACAAAGGGGCACTGGGGAGAAATTCACACACCAGGCCACATGGATGTTTCACTGATGCCATGGATGAAGTGGGTCCAGGCTAAGGGACAAGCTCAAGAATGAATCAAGACAACATTCACCCTTCTGTCTGAATGTTTCACCACAACCCAGTTCATGAAGTAACTTGAGTAGCATTAAACATGACCTGTTCAACCTTAATTTTATAAAATGAATCCAGGTCGGATGTAGTGGCTCACACCTGTAATTCCAGCACATGAGAGGTTGAGGCAGGAGGACTGTTTGAGCCCAGGAATTTGAGATCAGCCTGGGCAATACAGTGAGATCTCGTCTCTACAAAAAATTTTAAAAATTAGCAGGTTGTGGTAGTGCATGCCTGTAGTCCCAGCTACTCAGGAAGCTGAGTTGGAAGGATCGCCCAAGCTCAGGAGGTTGAGGCTGTGGTAAGCCATAATCATGCCACTGCACTCCAGCCTAGGTAAGAGTGAGACTCTGACCCTCCCCCCAAAACATTTAATATAATGAATCCTGAGTGGAATAAGCCACAATCCTGGCCAATACAGGTCTCTTCACAGTCTGGTCTGTGCTAGTTACATGACACATTAGCCAGATGTTCGGCTCCACAAGCCTCCGTGCTATGTGAAAACCACAATGGACATATCAGACACCCAGGATCTGCTCCAACCCTTCATTTCACAGGGGACAGTATTCACCACCATACCATTACTCAACCACTCCAGACCCCACAGAGTTGAGCACAATAAGGGAAATATGCATACAGGTGCATCGGTGAAGTGCACAGTATGCAGAGGAAACTTAACAAACTCTGGGTACTATTATTGCAAACTCACTTGTGCACACTCAGGACTATGCCACAGCTCACAAAGAAAAATAAAAGTTAAAGCTAACTTTACAGTATCTAATCCTGTAACCTCTCAATTTATTACGTATCCACAGGGAAAACAAAAGTCTTAAGATACAAGCTTAAGCTAGGCTCGGTGGCTTAGCCTATAATCCTGCACCTTTGGGAGGTTGAGGTGAGTGGATTGCCCGAGCCCACGGGTTTGAGACCCGCCTGGGCAGGCAAGACCTCATCTCTACAAGAAAATCAAAAAATTAGCCAGGTGTGGTAGTGCGTGCCTGTAATTCTGGCTACTCGGAAGGCTGAGGCGGAAGGATTGCCGGAGCCCAGCAGGTCGAGGCTGCGGTGGCCGGGAGCAGCCACTGCACTCCAGTCTGGGCGACAGAGTGAGACTCCAACTCAAAAAAAAAAAAAAATATACAAGCTTATACCTTGCACAGAGTGACAATGCAGGGGACATTCTCCACACTTAGTCTAATGCAGTCATAAGGGTCATCTGACAGTTCAATGTCCTTTGACCCCTCTTCATCCTCCAGAACACGAACTCTTGGTATCCTGGAAAAGAAACACAATTAAAATTCACACTCACTAGGAATAACTTCTTTTTCTTGAAACTGAGAATAGGAGTTGGAATCCCTGTATCTCATAAGAGATAGTCATACTATGCCTGTACTTTACCAGTCTCATTCCTGTCATCCCTATCAAAAGCACACAGGCAGCACTGAAATGCAGTGAGGAAAGGAGTTTTATTTTATTTTATTTTATTTGAATTGGAGTCTCACTCCATCACCCAGTGGCACACTCACAGCCACCCCGGAGTTGACCTGCTGGACTCCGGCGATCCTTCTGCCTCAGCCTTCCAAGTAGCCAAAATTATAGGCGCAAGCTACGACGCCCAGCTAATTTTTTATTTATTGTAGAGACGAGGACTCACCAAGTTGCCAGGGCTGGTCTCGAACCCGTGGGCTCAGGCAATTCACTTGCCTTGGCCTCCCAAAGTACTGGGATTACAGGCTGAGCCACCGAGCCCAGCCGGGAACTCCTTTTTAAAAATGATGTTGAGCCGGGTTCGATGGCTCAGCCTGTAATCCCATGCCTTTGGGAGGCTGAGGTGAGTGGATTGCCTGAGCCTGTGGGTTCGAGACCCACCTGGGCAGCGAGACCTCATCTCTACAATAAATCAAAAAAATCAGCCGGGCGTGGTAGCGCAGGCCTGTAATTCCGGCTACTCGGAAGGCTGAGGCAGAAGGATCGCCGGAGCCCAGCAGGAGAGGCTGCAGTGGCCGGGAGCGACAGAGTGAGATGCCAACTCAAAAAAAAAAAAAAAAAAAAAAAAGATGCTGGACCAATCAGATATCCACATGGGGAAAAAAATAAAAACCAAATCTCGATCCTCACCTCACACCACACACAAAAATCCATACCAAATAGACTACAGATAAAAGGTGAAAGATCAAATAATAAAGCTTTTAGAAAAGAACCAGGAACACCTGTATGACCTTAGAATACATAAATATTTCTTGAACAGGATGCAGAAAGTATTATCATAAAGGGAAAAAATAATAGATTCAACTACACTAACCTAATGAACTTCTGTTTGTCAAAAAACATTATTTAAAAATAGACAACCTGGCCAGGGTCAGTGGTTCAGTCTGTAATCCCAGCATTTTGGGAGGCCAAGGCAAGTGAATTGCCTGAGTCTTCAGGTTTGAGACCCACCTGGGCAACTTGGCAAGACCTCGTCTCTACAATAAATCAAAAAAATTAGCCGGGCATGGTAGTGCATGCCTGTTGTTCCAGGAAGGCTGAGCCAGAAGGATCGCCAGCGCCCAGCAGGTTGAGGCTGGGGTGGCTGGGAGTGTGCCACTGCACTCCAATCTGGGCAAGAGTAAGACTCCAAATTAAAAAAAAAAAAAATTAAGCCAGGCTCGGTGGCTCAGCCTGTAATCCCGCGCTTTGGGAGGCCGAGTTGAGTGAATTGCCTGAGCCCTCGGGTTCGAGACCCATCTGGGCAACTTGGCGAGACCTCATCTCTACAATAAATCAAAAAATTAGCCGGGCATGATAGCGCGCGCCTGTAGTTCCAGCTACTTGGAAGGCTGAGGCAGAAGGATTGCAGGAGCCCAGCAGGTCGAGGCTACAGTGGCTGGGAGTGTGCCACTGCACTCCAGTCTGGGCAACAGAGTGAGACTCCAACTCAAAAAACAACAAACAAAACAAACAAAAAAAATTAGCCCAATAGAAAAATGGGCAAGACTTGAACAGGGACTTCATAAAAGAGGCTATTCAAATAGCTAATAAACACATGAAAAGGTACTCAATTTAAAAATTCATCAAAAACGTACAATATGGTCAAGTAGAGTGGTTCACACCTGAAATTGCTGCATTTTGAGAGGCTAAAGCAGGACTGCTTGAGCCCAAGAGTTCGAGGCTGTAGTGAGCTATATGATCACACTACGGTACTCCAGTCTGGGTGACAGAGTGAGACCATGACTCTTTAAAAAAAAAAAAAAAGCACATTACAATGTGAGATACCAAGGCACACTCACCAGAATGACTGATATTAAAAAACAAACAAACACCCCAAAAAATGAAAGGATTGGCAAAGATGTAGAACAACTCACAACTCTCATACTGATGGTGGGAATATCAACTGGTAAAAGCACTTTGGAAAACTGTTTTGTTTTTTTTGAGTTGGAGTCTCACTCTGTCGCCCAGACTGGAATGTAGTGCCGCTCCCGGTCACCGCAGCCTCGATCTGCTGGGCTCCGGCAATCCTTCCGCCTCAACCTTCCAAGTAGCCGGAATTACAGGCACGTGCTACCATGCCCGGCTGATTTTTTGATTTATTGTAGAGATGAGGTTTCGCCAAGTTGCCCAGGCGGGTCTCGAACCTGCAGGCTCAGGCAATTCACTCACCTCGGCCTCCCAAAGCGTGGGATTGCAGGCTGAGCCACCGAGCCCGGTCAGAAAACTGTTTTGTGGTATCTACTACAACTAAATATAGCTATACCCTATGGCCCAGAACATTCATCCCCAACAGAAATGGATAAATATATGCACCAAAGACATGTACAAAATGTTCCTGTCCAGCCCCATTTGTAATAACCAAAAACTGGAAACTAACCAGACGCCCATCAACAGATATGGATAAACGGTGACACATTCACACAATGAACACCATACAGCAAAAAGCAAGCTATGACTATGGCAACAGCATGGATTTCTCAAAACATAATGCTCAGTGCACGAGGCAGACACAAAAGAGAACATACTGTCTGATAGCATTTATATAAGTATAAAATGAATCCATTTAGGACACTGGATATCAGTAGTCGGGTAATGACTACACGGGAGTATGGAAGATGGGGGATGCTTCCAGGGTGCTGGCAACATTGTTTCTTGACCTGGGTGCTGGAAAACACATTTAGCCCATAAATCAAGTTCCTCTTGTCTGGGGTAAAGCAGCCAGGAAGGAAGAGGTGGTCCATTCAGCTAATGTAACAGAAACAGTGTTGGTACTTTTCCCAGCTTCTCTAACAAAGGGCTCCTATGATTCAGCCCTGCTGACCATCCCTATTCAAGGCAGCATCCAGACCAGGGGAGCTTCAGCCAGAGAATGTTCCCAAGCATCTGCTAGGGTCTGTGCTGGTTGGAACTTCCACATCAGAAGCCCCAGGGTATAAGTTCTTAAGTACTAAAGAATATCCTATTTGAACAAGTCAGGTAACCAGTTTGAATTTTGGTTGGAATGTTAAAAAATAAGTGTGTGAGGGCTGGGCGCAGTGGCTCATGCCTGCAATCCCAGCACTTTGGGAGGCAGAGGCGAAGAGGATTAACTGAGCCTGCGAGTTCAATACCAGCCTGGGCAACATGGTGAGACCTCATCTCTACAATAAATAATAAAATTTTTAAAAAACCCAAACATTAGCTGGGCGTGGTAGCTCATGTCTGTAGTTCCAGCTACTTGGAAGGTTGGGAGTTGGGGTAGAAGGATCGTCTTAGCCTAGCAGGTTGAGGCTGGGGTGGCCGTGAGCAGCGTGCCACTGCACTGTAGCCTGGGCGACAAAGTGAGACTCCGACTCAAAAAAATAAAATAAAATAAAATAAAGTAAAATAAAATAAAAAATAAGCATGTGTACACACATATACATACACACACATACATACACACACACACACAGAGTATCTCCCAATCTCCCAACCTTTTGGCCACAACATGGCTGAGCAGAATGGTTGAAGAACACCCTCAGGCAACCTCCACTCTTTGAAAGGACACTGATCGTGCGAAAGGTCTTTCCACATACCAGGGGCCTCACCTCAGAGTCCCCGTACCTTGCTACCTGCTAGACTGTTCTTGGTCTGCGATGAGATTATGGCTGTGGCCGTGACTAGTGTCCTCCCGACCTGAGAAGCTGTGTTTTACCGTCCTGGTGTACAATTTGCCCAACACCTCCCCAACAGTTAGATGACCTTGTCTGGTTTTTAATCTCTCTTTTTGCTAGGGTGCCCATGGAAACCAGATGACAGATGGGGAGTCACTTCTGAAGCTTGAGATACATCAGATGGCAACTTCCTTTTCTTCCCTGACAGGGCCCAGCACCAGTTGTTGCTGATAGGCTTTGGTATGCAAGCTCCCACAGTAGCCACAAGTGCCAGGTCCACATCTCAAACTGTCTCAGCAAGGAGGCCAGTGCCACAGCTAGGAGAGGGGGACACTACAGCTTTCTTTCTCAGCAAATATTCCATCTTGCAATTTGTTTTTGTTAGAATTTCACCATAGAAAAACTCTAAAATACAGATAAATGTTAAACTGGCCAAAATATAAGCACTGAAAAATAACTATAACAACCATTTTCAGATGTATATTTTTTCAGACATATTAAACGTAAGAATTACCAAAAGTAAAATACAACAAAACAAACAAAAAACAGGATAAGGGAACTGCATTTAACAAATGGTTTTCCATATTAACAAGTCTTTAAATATGCTGCTGTGTGAATTTCAGTCCCCTAGGTTGGGCACTCATGTTGTTTCCAATTTCTCACCATTATAAAGAAACTGTGGGCCGGGCTCGGTGGCTCAGCCTGTAATTCCAGCTCTTTAGGAGGCAGAGGCGAGTGGTCTGCCTGAGCCCATGGGTTTGAGACCAGCCCGAGCAACTTGGTGAGACCTTGTCTCTACAATAAATAAAAAAATTAGCCGGACATGGTAGCACGTGCCTGTAGTTCCAGCTACTTGGAAGGCTGAGGGAGAAGGATCACCAGAGCCCAGCGGGTCAATGCTGGAGTGGCCATGAGTGTGCCACTACACTCCAGCCTGGGCGATGGAGTGAGACTACAGCTCAAAAAAAAAAAAAAAAACTGTGATGAACATCCTAGAAGAAACACTTTTGCTCACTAATTCAATTATATCCTTAGGTTATATCCCTGGAAGTTTCTAATCCTAATTTTTTAAATATCCCAGCATCCTCTGTTTCCTTAATATAGGCTCTTTAATGGAATGAAATACCCCACTTACATATTTATAAATGCCGCAAACATTCCCCAAAGTACTTGGTGCACCGAACAGGGAAAGGTTATCTAACCAGACAGAAAAATATCAAATCCAAAGGAGCTCAGCACCTTGTCCCTTATACACAGCCTGTCTGGAAGCTAACCACTGTGGCAAAACATTTCCTGTTCTTAAACTAAAGAGCAGACTATTACCCTGCTTTTAGAACATTCATGTGTATAAAAAAGGAATATGTGAGCACCTATTATGTATCAGGCATTGTTCATGGTGCTAGAGACATAGCAGAGTACAAAACAGGTAAAATCCCTGTCCCCAGAGTTTGCCCAATAGTAATATTTGGATAGTTGGCCTGAAGGTGTGTCTACTCCTTTTTGCTTCCCTGTTGTTTCCAAACATTTTTCTACATAGTATGTATTAACCTATGAAAATAACAATACAAAAAAATAAATACAGAAATGTATGTATATATTTAGTTTTACCTTATGAAATCTCTCTTTTCTGGGAGATTAACGTTAGATACCCCCTTTTTCCTTCCTTTTCTTTCTTTCTTTTTTTTTTTTTTCTGTGAGTCAGTGTCTCACTCTGTCATCCAGGCTGGAATGCAGTGGCATAAACATGATTCACGGCAACCTTGACCTCCTGGTCTCAGGTAGGTGGGACTACAGATGTGTGCTACCACACCTGGCTAATTTTTAAATTTTTTAGTAGAAATGAGGTCTTGCTATGTTGCCTAGACTGGTCTTGAACTCTTGGGCTCAAGCAGTCCTTCCATCTTAGCCTTCCACAGTGCAGTGATTACAGACATGAGCCACTACACTCAGCCAGATACTACCATTGTCAATGTTAAAACCCCTTGTTAACTGCACATATGAGCTACAGTAGAAATTTCCTCAGTGTTCCATTTCAAGTGTCTGCTTTGTTGCTCTGCAGACCCACAGAGCTGTTTCCAGGGAGACTTACCTTGTATTGAAGAGAGCAGCCTTTACAGCAATGGAAATGGCATCAAACAAATTTCCACCACACTCCAGCAGCTAACAGAAACAGGGATTGAGGAGGGAAGAAAAAAGAAAAATATCACTTATTACTTTTAAGTATTACCCCCAGTTAACGGACACTGGTTTCTAAAAATGTTGACTGTGTTTATAAAAAAAGATAACATGTGGCTGCTTTCCTGGCTCGCCATGCTTGATAACAGCTTGCTGCCAAAGTGTGTTTACCCTAATTACAAGTGCTGTCTTGTTATGGCTGTGTTTACACGGGCCAACCATGCCAGGTCACAGTTGGTCATAGCTATGAAACCAACTCTCAGGGGCCTCCTCTTGACATGGGGCTCTTCTCATAGGCACTCAGCCCACTGGCCTGCACTGAAGGTGGGACCGATCACCTTTATTTTGCCCCAAGTAGCTCCCAAGTGTGACTCCAATCTTTGCTAACATATGCCTGGTCTCCAAACAACTGTAAAATAATGACTACTGATGCTGCAGCTGCTACCAGGTTCACACTTGCCAGTGGGGTAACCACTAGTATGTAATGAGAGTACACCTGACGTTCAGACACAAAATACTACCTGTCTTCCATTAATTGTAATGAAAATAAAGTTTCTCATATAAGCTTCTGCCCATAAATCGAGGTGTTGGGTACACTTCCATGTGCTCAGCTAACAGGGATGGTTAGAGCACGTCATTAAGTGGAGGATGCTTAGGAGGGGCCTTGACCTGAGCTCAGGGAAGAAAGTGCTACCCTAAGTGAGAAGGAAGAGAAGGCATGTGTAAAAGGAAAAGTCACCCATTTGTGTGTTTTTGTTTAGAGCCTGTCTCCTGTTCATCCGAACTGTGAGCTCCAAAAGGCTGGGAACTCTGTGGTTTTCTTCACCCCTTTATCCCTCGAGCCCAACAAAAAGGTTGCTGCTGTGAAGGAGGCGACTGGTGATTATTTATAAAAGATAAGGCAGGCCCTAAGCCTGGGCCTTCTAAACTCAACTAAGTCAGAGTCAGTGCTTGTACCCAAAATGTCCTATCACACACATCATTCATGCCAGTGCAAATCTCATGTGCCCACCTTTAAAGCGTTCCAAGCAAAGCTCAAGTCCAGACACACTCTTTCCTAAAGCCCTGCATAATACTGCTTATTAAAATATGATCCCCAGCCAGCTGGGCACAGTGGCTTATGCCTGTAATCCTAGCACTTTAGGAGGCCAAGGCGAGAGGCTTGCCTGAGTCCAGGGTTTTGAGACCAGCCTGAGCAACATGGCTAGACCTCATCTCTACAGTAGATCAAAAATTAGCCAGGCGTGGTGGCGTGTACCTGTAGTCCCAGCTACTCAGGAGGCTGAGGCGGGAGGATCACCTGAGCCCAGGAGGTCAAGGCTATGGTGAACTGTGGTCATGGTGTTACACTCCAACCTGGGCAACAGAGTGAGACTCCAATCCAAAAACAAAGCAAAACAAACCCTAAAATATGATCCCTAGCCTATGTTACCACCTGGCTTTGTAACTGCAACTCTTTTACTTAGCCACTGGACTAGCTCTTCTCTGGTCTGGTGACTGTTCAGACATAGACTGTTACACAGCCAAGGGGCTCAGGGCCAGGCTGGATTTGACTCCTGCCTTCACCAGTTAGCTGAATGACCCTGGGTAGTACTTAACCTCTCTGGGTCACCTGTGGAGGATAAAAATCACACTTAGCCGGGCTTGGTGGCTCAGCCTGTAATTCCGTGCCTTGGGAGGCTCAGGTGAGTGAATTGCCTGAGCCTGCGGGTTCACGACCTGCCTGGGCAACTTGGTGAGACCGCAATCTCTACAATAAATCAAAAAATTAGCCGGGTGTGGTAGCACGCGCCTGTAGTTCCAGCTACTTGGAAGGCTGAGGCGGAAGGATTGCCAGAGCCCAGCAGGTCGAGGCTGTGGTGGCCGGGAGCGGCCACTGCACTCCAGTCTGGATGACAGAGTGAGACTCCAACTCAAAAAAACAAACAAACAAACAAACAAAAAAACACACAATTATCTCAGAGTTGTTACAAAGGTAGAATGACAATATCTATAAAGTCCTTAGATGTGTCTAGCACACAGTCAGCATTAGGTAAGTGTTTTAAAATAAATGTCGACGTGCTCTTCCATTTCCAGCTGTCCCTCACAAACTTTCTGGGGAGGCTGCATGCTCTCTGGCTTCATCGCTGACAGCTGAGGTTCTTAACCCTGAGGTTTCTCACCTTGGCTATGCATCAGCAACACCCAGGAAGCCAATTAAAAATGCAGGAGAGAGCAACTCCTTTGGGTCCCCTCCCACTGCGGGAGCTTTTCTATCCTCTCAATGAATCCTGCTTTCAAAAAAAACAAAATGCGGGAGAGGCCTCCAGGTGGGCCTGCTGACCAGTCAGGGCTGAAGCCCCTCATTTTACACTCTGCTCCACAGTATCTGCTTTATGCCAAGAAAGTGCTAAGTAAATGCTGATGTCTGTTCTGGCAGTTATGGAGCCACCATGTTTCTAGAGGATCCTGGGGAGCAATTCACCCCTCCCTTACTTTACAAGTGAGGAACGCTCCCACATGTGGTAACTGACCCTGTCCAGTGTTCTTTCTACTGTCCTGAGCAGCATCCCATTACAGTTGGACACAAACGCTGATGGCCAACAATCTAGCTTGTCACCAAGACATTAAATCACGAGGGCAGGCCAGGTGTGGTGGCTCATGCCTGTAAGCCTAGCACTTTGGGAGGCTGAGGCAGGACTTGAGGACTTGAGGTCAGGAGTTCAAGGCTAGCCTGGGCAACAAAGCAAAACCCTGTCTCTACAAAAAAAAAAAAAATCAAGAGGGCAGAATGCTAAAATAAATCCCATATATCTGCTGGAGGCACCCCGGAAGGACAAGCACCAATCAGTCTGGTGCAAAGAATGAGTCCACCTCCTGGTCTCAGGTCTGCCTGTCCAGACTCCTCACGGCATATCACACCACAGGATAACTCCCTGCGCTCCCTGGCATCAGGCAGTGTGGGGGCTGAAACTCATCCTTGCCACTTGCTGGCTATGTGTCTTGAGCTTTGATTTCCCCCTCCATAAAGCAAAGTCATGTTTCTCTCTAGGGTGGCTGTGAAGATTAAAGGACAGCACATCCTCAACATTCCTGGCCCACGATAGGTACCCACAGATCCTACTTTCCTTCCTCTGCTGCTGGGCAGGCCCAGTCTAGCAAGATCCTTTTTGGTAAATACACTAGTACAGCTAAGAAGCAGGAAGGAGGGTGAGTGATATATGGAAACCTTAGGCCCAGAGCAAGCCAGGCAGAAAATGGGAGGCACAGGACATCTAGTGCTGCAGAGAGACACCCCAGGACTGTGTTTCCAGGGCAAGTTGTAGGTGTCTACCCTCTCCAGGGGATGAAATTCCTCCTGTGACAGAGTTGGGAAAGGAGCAGCTCTGGAGAATGGGAAGACATACTTGGTCACAAACATACCTTTCTCTTTCTGATGCATACATCCTAGAATGGTTGTTTTAAGGCGACTGCACAACTTAATTCTGCAGCATTCTGGGAGGAGGGGCTTCTTTCATAAGGTAACCTTCCAAAACACACTGCTAAGAAACACAACCTACCAAGTGGAAAACATGTTTCCCCACAGAGAACTTGCTCCTGCTCCTTCTAAACTTTCCCTCATGACCTCTGAGGCTCAGCACTTTCTGCAACCCCTACCACCAGCTGCAGCATGCTGCGATGACTCCCCAGTCTCTTCCTTCCCATGCCCAAGGTCACGGACCACATACTGCTTCTCATTGCCACTGCCAGAGCCCACTGAAGGACAGGCTTGTGACCAAGCTTCCCACCAAAGTTCACCTGTATGTTGTTAGGCAACATAGGCCTAACAGTTAAATTCCACTAGGGGTTAAAAACTGAAGCCATTAGACAACTATGAAGAGAAAAGTGAAATTTCCATGAAGTTAAATTTTCATTTTCATGAAATAAACCAGTTGGGGAAAAACACAATACTGAAAATAGGAAGTTCACTGGACTATAGTAAGTTTTAAGTAAGTATGCCTGTAGTAAAAGTATGAAACATGGCAGGTACCAGCGAATATCTGTTTGGAGATGGGCTCTGCCTGAGCACTGCCCAGACCAGGTGGGAAACACAAATCCAGAGATTCATTTTCCACAGTCCCAGTGACAAGACTGGATTTCCACTACCTTGCTTCAAACATGGACTCAATATGTTCAGTATATCTTTAGATTTAGGATAAAAACACATTCCCTAAACAAAAGTTTATCCCTCACCTCACATGCATGAAGCACATTTCCATCAAGGCTGACAGCAAACATTTGCTTTCATGGAAGGGGACTGTACCCAATGATACAAATTACCTGAAAGACCTCATTAATAATGAAATTTTTAAAAATGCTTTCTAAGTCATTAAAAACTTTTCTGAAAATGCCATTTCAAAAGCTCATGTCTTCTTCCAAAATAAGCAAAAGAATTATCCTCAGATGACAGAGACACAGCACACATTGCCCAGGGTACTCTTGCTCACCACACATCCCCTGCTCATGGAAGAAGAGGGCTGTTTCTGAGCTGAGATGATATCCCTATAGTCAGTGTTGCAAAAGTCATCTCTAATATGCCAGGGGCAGGGGCTCATGCTTGTAATCCCAGCACCTTGGGAGATGAGAGGATTGTCTGAGCCCAGGGGTTCGAGATCAGTCTGGGCAACTTGGTGAGACTTCATCTCTACAATAAATCAAAAACATTAGACAGGCGTGGTAGCCCACACCTGTAGTTCCAAGCTACTTGGAAGGCTGAGGTGGAAGAATCGCCTGAACCCAGCAGGTTGAGGTTGCAGTGGCCATGAGCATGCAGCTATACTCCAGCCTGGGGAGGGAGGGAGGGAGAGAAGGAGGGAGGGTGGGAGGGAGAGAAAAAAAGAACAAGTTTCTGTTGCTTTGAGTTTGACTGACTCGAAAGTGCATTGACGTCCACCTCTGGGCCATCCTCCTACAAAACTACAAGTGTGTACAACTACTGAGAAGGAACAAAACAGGAAGAATTACCAAAGAAAAAATGCAGTGTCTCTAACCTTTTTGGTGGGGGAGGGGAGAAGACATACCATTCTTCAGACACAAGGAGGAACTTGAAAGTTCATGTCGTGGAGCGGCACCTCCCGGGGCAAGTATGAAGCCTGCCTCTACAGTCCCCACCTCCTCAAAACCAAGAAATTAATTACATGCATGGAGGAACTCACACTACAAAGCATATCCTACTTATCAGAGAAGCAAAAAATCAAACAGACCTGTAATTTAATTATTTTTACCCATTAGTATCAGCATTCACAACAGTCTAATCTGCCAGACTGTGGTTACAACTGCTATCTTTGACCATGCTCCGTTCATTATCAATAATTTAAAACTGTGTAGAAAGCCCTATCCTGTTTCATGTAAAGTTAACATTTAGAGACACCCAGGCTTCATCAATGACAGGGTTGAAGTTCACTATCATCCACAGGTCTTTATTTCCACATTCATTAAAGAATCTCTTTGGTCAGTGGCATAGCCTGTGTCCTCAATCTGAAGTGGAAGATGCAGTCGCTAATCTCAAGGTTCATAAAATTTAATGTAAAGCAATAAAACAGACCTAACAAGAGTCTGGACATGAACAAGCAAGTGCTTGCTACATTATTACACAAAGGTAAAATTAATTACAGCTACAGAGAAAAGTTACTGTCAGGTGCCAAAACCTGGGTAGAGGAGTATTCAGGAGGGAAAGTGTAAGGGAGGAAAAGGAGTGCTGGACTAGAAAGACTCCTGGGGGAAACAGACTCTGTGTGGGGGGAGGCAGGGCCTCGCCTGGGAAAAGAGGGGCAGGCAGGCTCTAGGGTCCTTTCAAGGGACAATGGTACTCGAGGCCAAGTGCAGGTGTCAGCATCACACAGACCTAACTTTGAGATCCAACAGCACTACTCACAAGCTGAAACCTCTTAGGCTAGTTACTTAACCTATGTCTTAGTTTTCCTCACTCATAAATGGGGTATATCGTCATATCCATTCACAAAAGGTTTGTAAGGTTTAAAGGAAAACACATGTCAAGAGCTTATTATCATTTCACAGAGAATGTGCCAACCTGTCTAAATTCTGCTCATCAGTTCTGGCTGGCACCATCCCGAGAGCATCTCTTCTTTTTTTCTTCCCTAACAACTTTTGTGGATAATTTTAGGTGATTCCGTGATACAACTATAAATTTATTATAGAATGGCATTGTATGTATGCTACTTATACATATGTTGTATTTAATTTTAATAAATTATTATAGGAGACCATCTTTTTCTAACCAATCTCACCCAGTAAGCTGCAAACATCTATGTAAAGAGGGAAAAAGCACTGGGAGGAAAGTAGGCCAACTGGTTTCCAACAAAGGCATAGTATGGCCAGTACGGCAATGCGATACTCACCAGCACATCCACATAGAGAACCCAGCAGTGTTCCCGAGGACTAATGCAGAGGGACTTCAGGTCAACACTGCTCTTATTGTTAAATATCCGGTAGAGGGTGTTAGCAATCTCTGTGCCAAGGTCATCACCTCCTCGACCTTCAAATTCAGGGGTAGCATTGGCTGAACTATACAGAATGGCAACAGAAAAGCAGGGTAAGTCTTTCCAAATGCAAAAATCAAAAGGGGTAAGGCTTTACTCCAGTTTCCTTGGGGAATGCTGAAAGAGTCAGTTGCTGTAAGGAAAGTCACCAGAAGGAGGAGTAAATGGCATCTGCCACCTTTCTAGCTTCCAGACACATGCAATGAACCAGCTAGCACTGTAGCCTGGGTTTGTCAGTGTGTATGATGGGGTTTTCAAATGACTTCTAATAGAAGTCATCTTTAGCCAAAGAGAAATAAGAGAGTGATGGTAATGTGAACCTCAGCCGGTAATAATTAACTCTCTTATCTTCGTGGCGCAATCAACAGTCTGGCAGGCCCGGGAAGCTGGGAGGTCTGAGGAATCCCACAGTCTGGCTTACAGAGGGGTTACATTGTATACACCAACCCTAATTTCACAGTTTTAGAATGTGCAATGATACTCTCTATGCAACCACCACAATGTAAGTACAATAAACTTTCTGGAATGACTTAGAAGATACATATGACTGTATGTCAGAGCTATGTCATAAACTTTAAATTATCACTGTACTGAAAAGAAGGAAAATAAAGAGAAAGATGGTTGGTTAAATTCTAGGTATCCCCCTTGCTTTATTGGATATTTTTCAAGAGAAAAAACTTTTCTCCTCTTTTCAGCTTCTTAATACTTATGCCCAAAACCTCAACAAAGAGCTAACAGATTCAACATTTACTATCTTAAAAACATGACTCAAAAGTGTTCAACAGGACATTTTTGAGAGCTATGACTTAATACAAACTCTTATTATGACTGTGAGATAAGTAAACTTTACAGCAATCATTTTACTCTAAGAATAAAGGTCCAGAAAAGTTAAGGAGTCAGCTGTCTCAGCATGGACTCTATAAATCACATATTGAAGCTTTCTGATCCCCTCGCCCATCTGGAAAGCACCTAGCCCTGCCCTAGGTACCAGAGACCTAGAGACTGAGCAAGGCAGATACAGACCCAAAGCTAGCAGTTCCGACCACATGGGGAGTTTCATAGTAGAAAGTGAACAGTGAGGTGTTGGGAGTGAGTGAGGGTGTCAACCAGTCTTCAGGGTTGTAGGAGACCTCAAACCTGGGATGAGAAGGAGTTGGTCAGGTCACATAGAGGCATGGAAAGGCCCAAAGCTGTGCCCACCCCATTTGTATAATGATAAAAGAAATCTCACTCAGTAATACAGGTGTAAGAATGAATTCTTTTTTTTTTTTTGAGTTGGAGTCTCACTCTGTCACCCAGACTGGAGTGCAGAGGCCGTTCCCGGCCACTGCAACCTTGACCTGCTGGGCTCCAGCAATTCTTCTGCCTCAACCTTCCTCATAGCCGGAACTACAGGCACGCGCTGCCACGCCCGGCTAATTTTTTGATTTATTGTAGACATGAGGTCTCACCAAGTTGCCCAGGTGTGTCTCGAACCCGCGGCCTCAGGCAATCCACTCACCTCGGACTCCCAAAGCGTGGATTGCAGGCTGAGCCACCAAGCCCAGCCAAGAATGAATTCTTAAACAATCAGACAATGTTGCTGTACAATAGTGTTGCTTCTCTAATTATATAGCATTCCCTTACTACTGTCACCAGCAGAACCTCACTTGAAAGTCCCCAAGAGAAACTTCATTACTGCCATAGCAACTTCGATATTCCCTCACTGCCTCTGTGGGACTCAGGCATTGAGCTGTGAAAAGTAGCTCATTGATGTTGAAATAATCAAGTCACCAGGGACCAAGCTTTCACTTTGAACACTCAGCAAAACACAACTTGTTTGTGATTTAAACACTAAGCAATCAATACTAAGTCTCGTGTTTTAAGTTCTTAAAAACACATCTATAGAAATTTCTTTGTAGACTCAGAGATGCTTATGCTCAAAATGTTAGTCTTTTCCTGAATGTGGCAGGCACATCCTTCTGGGTATGACCAATTATTCCAGGATGAATGCATAAACTCTTCTTGAGCCCTGAGGAGTGGTTGATAGAACTTCCCAGGTCCAACTGTCTAATTAATCTACCTAAAAAACCATGTCTCATTTTTTTTTTCTCCATTGTTTTTTGGACAATGGGCTAATCTAAAGTGGAAATTTCAACCATTTAAAAATAGCTTTTTTAGGCACATAATTCTTTCAGCATAGCTATCAGTTAGGCAGAGAGGAAAGGTTAAAGACTCATAAGCTCACAGAATGTTCCTGTGTTAGATGGTGCCCTAGCCATACAGTGACTCTGGGGAGGAAGCTGGGAAAGTGGAAGGCAATTGCTCAGGGTGGGGGGACAGGGTACAATGCTTTAAGTAATATAAGAAAGCCAGAGACCCATATCCTGCTGAGGAATGAAAGAGAGACTGGAGGAGAGACATGAGAATTCTACTTCATCACTGGGGCACTCACAACAAAAGGGCCCTTTCTGACAGAATAGGACAGAAATGTAGACCTGGAAAGGGCCTTAGAGCCATCTCTAGAGGATAAAAAACCAAATGCCTGCAGGAGTCAGCCAGGTAACTATTGTACATGTATCTGTATAAAGGGCTACGTGTAATTATTGGGGAATGATGGAGGCTGTGGCTAACTTTCCAACTCTGTCTAGGCATTTTAATTCATTAAAAAAAAAAAACCCTTAGTGAAACAAGTCTTACAGGTGGGATTTGACCTGGATTACACTGTGAGATCCCAGATAACCTAAATCTCATTTTATAAAAAGAGAAACTTTAACAACTTTTTGAATGTTTAATATGAGATAGATTAGATACCATTCTTTGCACTTCAGGTGTATTAACTCATCTAATTCTCGCAGCAACCCTAGGAGGTATTAACCCATTGTATTTCTCTCTCTTTTTAAAAAAATTATTTTTTAGAGGCAGGATCTTGCTCTGTTGTCCAGGCTGGTCTCAGAACTCCTGGCCTCAAGCGATCTTCCCACCTCAGTCTCCCAAGGCACCGGGATTACAGGCATGAGCGAGCCACTGTGCCTAGCCTAACCCCATTATAAAGATAAGAAAACAGTCACAGAAAGGTTATGTAATTTTTCCAAGACCACACAACGAGTGCCTGGTGAGCTAAGACTCTAATCCAGGCAGCCTCCCTTGTCTGTTATGCTTTCCCTTATTCTTCTCAAATCTGTGATTTAGCAAGTTTGGTTTGTAGTCTAACATTAGTCAGATTAGCCTTCCTTGGGCTTATCTTCCACCTCAAGGTAATGAATGGGTGCTCTGGTCTTAGGACTTATTACTAGACCACAAATGTTGGAGTCAAAGAATGCAGACCAAGGAAGCCCTAAAGAAAAAGCTTCTCTGTGAGAGAGAGAGAGAGAGAGAAAGAGAGAGAGAGAGAGAGAGAGAGAGAGAGAGAGAGAGAGAAAACGAACACGGGCTGGTAATTCAATCCCCTGCTCACATGCATCATATTCCTTCAGTAAAGGGGAACACACTTGGTTTTTTGGGCATAAAACCAAATGCTTTCTGATTTACAGTTAACCAAAACCAATTCAGACTCTTCATGACCCAGTCCCTGTTTCAGAGTTGTGGGAAACTGTTTACTGAGCTGGATAAACTAATAATGATCCTGGGAACGCTGCCTCTCCAAGCTCTCTGCCCCTTGACTCATCACCTCCACCCTGTTCCTCTGGCTTGAAACATCTCTGGTTTAACTGGAATAGGTTAAGATCAAGGCCATGTCTACCTGGAATGGGACTCAACACTAGGCCCATTGTTGTTTCCCATGCAATCTAGCCTGCAAATCTATGGAGGCTTACAGCTAGGTCAGGCCAGGCTCACAACAGAAAAAGTGATTTAGTGGGTACCTAGGGCAGGGCTAACTCAGGGCCTTAACCCTCCAGTAGTCATCCAGCCCCAAAGTAGGTCCTAAGGCTGATTCCTCTGTGTGTACACATGGTCATTTCTGGACCTGCAGAAGCTTCCTTAAAAATGGGTACCAGAACAGTAGTACATTCTCAGCTTTTCCTCATAAGCCCTCATTTCAAGTTTCTTGAGAGTCATCTCATCAGCTCTGGAGACTGAGTACAACTAGCCTCGAATGGCTTTTGCAGACTGCCTTTCTGCACTGCACCCAACCCTAGTCCTAGTGAAGAACAGTGTTCCCTTTAAGCAGCATTAAGCAAGCAAGGTACAGAGACATAGTGGCCCCACTCACCAATGTAGGCCTCGAAGATTCTGATTGAGTATCAGTGAAAATACAAGCGATAACACTGAAAAGTAGTTGAGCTCCCAGTGGGAAATGACAAATGCCAGACACACTGAAACATCTATAAATGAAAAACATTATCCTTAACTCCACCAGATAAAAGCTCAACCCTTTCTGTGATACTAAACCACAGCCCTAAACCCATCAACACAATGGTCAGAGAGCTGAGAAGAAACTTGATGGCTCATCACATAGTGGTAGACCAGGGTGATACATCAGCTCACTAAAGTCTTACCTCATTAAAGACCTCTGGGTCTTTGATGGAAACCATTTTTCCTAAAGTTTCAAAGTTCTCACTTAAAATAGCGTATTCTCAGGCTGTAACATAAAGTAAAGACATGAGACAGGAGGCAGAAGGTCAGATTTTACTCCCAGTTTAGTGAAAGTGCTGCCAGGCATCTCTGGAGCAGGGCTCAGTGTTAGTGCAGCTGGGCACCCTATTCAAGGCTGTGAGACCTTTCAGGATTTCCCATAATTCCCAAGTAACAGGGAAAATTATGGGGACGGGGAACAGTTTCTACGTTGGCTCTATGTATTATCATTCCAAGTAGCCAAAACCAAAGTGAAATGAGTTCATAGAAAAGCAATTAGTTTCTCCACGACCTCTCTACTGCTGGGAATTTAAATAATTAAAAATCTGGAAGTTGCTGATAAGAAGTTAAATCAAGTCAGGTTCATAGTGGCAGAAGGGACCTCCCCCTCAGCCTGTGGATAGGTGACTGCCTTGAGCCCTCCAGCAGAGGCCCCATGCCTAGGGCCAGGGTGGGAGTATGGCATCCTTACTGCTGGGCACATCCACAGATGTCCACAAGCCGTACCTAGTCACTAGATCAGAAGAAAGGATTTGCTTGTTTAATGCAATTAAAATAATTATGCTCCTTGAATACTCAAGTGAGGCTCTGATACAGGTGGCAGCCACCGGCGCTTGGTAACCTCTCCCACTTCTGTAGGAAAATGGGGTTTTGTGACTCTAACTGCTGGCTGATCACATTAGCTGAGCAACTTAAAGAAGCTGAAATATATCACCTTGAGACTATCCACCTTGAAACAGATTCAGAACTACCTGGCAACTGGAGCTCCTGAGCCTGTTGGTGTCCTTCTGAGACTTAAAAGGAGGAAAAGGGACCAGTAGGTAGCCACTCTCAGCCAGAAAAGAAAGGTTACTTCTAGAAGCCAGATCTTGGAAAGGGGAAATGCAAAGGTTCCTCTCACACTAGAGTCACCCTCCCTTGTCCCTGGGACAAGAAAGAGACAGCAGGGTGACCTGGAGTCATGTTCAGACACAGTGAAATGCATCCCCTGTACTAAGTGTTTGAGTGCAGCACTCTCTTTGCTGTGGTTGAGCTGATTGCCTTTGATCGGCCTAACATGCATGAGGTAGATGATAATGAAAAGGAAGAAAATAAAAACAAATCACAGTTCCTCACACATGGTATCTGCTCCTCAGTGACTGTTTGCTGCATAGAATCAAGCAGATCAAGGTCAGGAGAGGCATTTTGCTCCCTTCAAGACCAAAGGAAAAAGTAAGCTAGGGGCTTGAACAAGGTGACCGTCATCCACAGTAACTTAAAGGATGGGCCAATTACACTGGATAACTCAGACTGGTGAGAGCAGCAAGGTAGTACCAGGAGAGGAGCCTTGGGGGACCAGGACAAGGGGGCAGAAGTTGGCTAGAAGGAAAACTGGCCAGAAAAATGAATGTAGATAGTTCTTGGACCTCCACGCACAGTGGCCTTCTAAAGTTGGCCTCTATGGGCTGCATGAGGTGGAAAGAGCAAAGAGTCACTGTTGGACAGACTTGAGCTAGCATTTTAACTATGTGACCCTCAGAAAGACGCTTACCCACTCTGAACTCCACGTAAGTGTCATCTCTCTCTTATAGCACTGTGAGGATCAGCTTCTGTGTTTGGAAGAGAAGAATGAAGACTGTGACTCACTCTACAAAAGTGGGTTCATATTTGTGCAGAAAAGGATGGCCACAGTGGCCCCAGGCTGCTATCTTTTGAAGGGTCTGCTTGCAAGGTTGGCCCTTGGCTGGCATCTGGGAACCTGGCTTTCATAATGTTGCCAGTCAACAGTAAATTGATGGAGGTAGTCCACCATACCTAGGTTGTGCAAATAATATGGTTTATGCTGAACACGTGTTTTCCTTCTAGAGGTCTGGAATTTTGTTATGTATTAAGCAAGGGATGCTAAGTGACCAGCCCCGAGTAAAAATCTTGAACGCTGAGTCTCTAATGGGTTTTCTTGGGCAAAAATGTCACAAATAAATTACTACATTTTCATTGCTGTAATAAACCTTAGCTGTGAGTACTACTATAAGCTAAGTCCTGTGAGCCCTTCTAGCAAATCTCCAAAGTGATTAGTAAGGTCAGAGACTGAATTTAGAAGCTTGAATTTTGATTTTGGAAAGATTATCAAATATCAAAGATGTATAACATTTGATATCACAACACAAGATCACAGGTGACTATAAGTTATCTCATTCATGTGGAGATGGTCTCAGAGACCCTGATACAGGTTTAACATTAAATACCTACACCTAGCATGAGCCAATAGAGACCCTTACCTGCTTCAAGAAAGCCTGCTGTCACCACCTGGCTTTTAGAAGCAAGATAACAGAAGATGGGACCAAGCCAGCAACCCAATAAAAAGCCCCAACCCCTAAAGTGGAGAGAGCAAGGAGGAGAGAATATTTACTGAAAGCCCAATGGGAGCTGGTCACTGTGCTAGGTACTCAGTTTATCTTCATTTCTTCATCATCACGATGTTATACCTGTGTTATTATCCTCACATTTTAGATGAAGAAATGTAGGCACAGAGAGACTGAGTAACTAGCCCGAGGTCACAGAGCTGGTCAGAGAAGAAAGTAGGACTCTGGCCCAAGGCTGTTGCAGACACCACAGAGCTCTCGCTTTTCCCAGCACCCACGCTGCCTGCCTAACTGCCACTTCCTCTGCCTGTTGGGCTGCTTGGCTGACATGAGGCCTCGTCTGCCAAGCAAATCATGAATAGTCTTCTGCAGAGCTAGAGCAGGAAGCAAAACAGGTCATTTTAGACCACATGATCCTTACCATCTGTGTTTGACATTTTTCAAAATACCAGAACACACATCGTTTCATTTGACCCTCGTAACAACCATGTACTGGGCTACCTAGCAGATGTCCTCCTTTTTCAGACAGGGAAAATCAGGTCCAGCAATGGCCACGTGATTAAGACAAGGGCAGAACTCAAGCCAAGACCTCCTAGTACCTGACACTAGGAGGTCAGCAGATGCCTGGAGGATGGCCGAATGATGATAAAATAAATACAAAATAATAGTGGGCTCAACAGGAACCTAGAGTTCATTTTCTGAATCTTCACCTTTTAAATCATTTTTCTTTAAAAATGTCTGCATATAGGTAGTACTGACCAGTCAACAAAGAACTCCAAGTAGCCTTCATTCGGTCTCTCCAGCTTCGGTGTCCCCATTTCTGCTTTCACTCCCACCAAGATGTCTGTGTGACCCTGCAGACACATGCAAGAGAGGCCCTCACTCAGGGTAGGCAATCACTCTACCACATCCCCCCCTCTTCTGACATATGGCCTTGGAGGACTCTCCTAGAAGCAGTGCTGAGACTTGGAAAGTGGCCTTCAAGGAGGAGAGGAGTCCTTCAGATCTGGATAAACTCCTCCCTGAGTTTGGTTTGGGCTCAGATTTTCGCAGGATCAATGTGCACTCCAAAAGCCAAAAGGGGTCTGCAGCTAGTTCCCTAGGCCTACCCATTTCTGCACCCAAACATGAGACATGGCCACAGTACTCACCAGCTTGACCCTAGCGGACCCACTGGTGTTGGACACCACATCAGTTTCCACTTCAACACATCGGTAGTCCTCACAGCCACGGCCATCCACACGGAGGTCTTCCTAAGTGCAACAACCACAGTCCTAAGGCTGTCATCCCAAGCCAACAACAGACTCCTAAAATGATTCACTCCTTTTCCCCCCTAGATAATAGGCAGTATAACCACTTTTTCTCTTAGTGGATCACCCAAAATTCTGTCCTCATAGCTGGTAACAATATTGCTACTTTAATTATGCGGAAATGGAGGCTCAGAGAGGTTAAGTGACTTGCCCAGTGTCCAATATCTAATAAGGACAAAATTAGGTTTCCATGCCAGGAATGTCTGACTGCGAAGTCCACATTACATACCAACATACAGAATATGCACACAAAAACAAGCAATAGCTAAGCAAGAGCTGAACGAGAGACAAAATAAGTCACTGCTCTTCAAATCTGCCATTTAAAAATTATACCAAAAGTCATGGGCACAACTATCTCAACTGTAGCCCTCCCACACCCATAATACAACAAGATCTACTGTGCAAACAGCTCAAGCAAGACACCTAATCTTTTATTTTATTTTATTTTTTGAGTTGGAGTCTCACTCCATCTCCTGTGCTGGAGTGCAATGGCACACTCACCGCTACCTCAGCGTCAACCTGCTGGGCTCAGGTGATCCTTCTGCCTCAGCCGGAACTACAGGTGTGTGCTACCACGCCCAGCTAATTTTTGATTTTTATTGTAGAGACAAGATCTTGCCAAGTTGCCCAGGCTGGTCTCGAACCCACGGGCTCAGGCAATTCACTTGCCTTGGCCTCCCAAAGTGCTGGGAAGACACCTATCTTTTAAAAGAGGCATTCTCTAGAACAGAGGCAACAAACGAAGGCCCATGAGCCACTTGTTTTTGTAAACAGTCTTACTGAAACACAGCCAAGTTGATCATTTAGGTTGTCTGTGATGGCTTTTATGATGCAAAAACAGTTGAGTGGTTGTGAGAAACCATATAACCTATGAAGTCCACACTCTTTACCATCTATTCCTCAAAGCAAAAGTTTGCCGAAGACTCTTTCTGCAGAAGATGGTTTCAGAGTGGTCTATACACCTGTGCGCTGCCTGTCCCTTCTATCCATTTATTTACTTCTTCAATTATTAGTATCAGTACAACTCACAGACATCTATTTTGGTTATAATCCAATACTATCATCATTTATTTTGTTGCTCAAAGTGGTCTAAATTTAGCCTTTGGGACTCCTTTGGGTTAGTATGCTCTTTCTTTTTTTTTTTGAGTTGGAGTCTCACTCTGTCGCCCAGACTGGAGTGCAGCAGCCGCTCCTGGCCACCACAACCTCGACCTGCTGGGCTCTGGCGATCCTTCCGCCTCAGCCTTCCAAGTAGCTGGAACTACAGGTATGTGCTACCACACTCGGCTAATTTTTTGATTTATTGTAGAGATGAGGTCTCACCAAGTTGCCTAGGCGGGTCATGAACCCGCAGGTTCAGGCAATCCACTCACCTCAGCCTCCCAAGGTGTGGGATTACAGGCTGAGCCACCGAGCCCGGCTAGTATGCTCTTTTAACACACCTCCAACCTTGAGTACTTCTTTACTTTGTGTTCCAGCCTTTTGTGTTTTCCATGCTCCAGCCCTGGGGATCAGCCCTTTCTCCAAAGAGCTCTAGTTTGGTTTTTTTTGAGAATGGTATTTTAAAACCAGGGTCTGGGTGCTAAGTTTGTTGCTACTGGGGTATCACTGCTTCCAGACCATCTCAGAAGACATAGCTAGGAAATATATGTATGTATACTAACCCACATATACATACACATCTATATTTAATTTTGTATCTATCTACATATCTATTAAAAAGCCGAGTTCTGGCTAGGTAATCTCAGCATGCCTGTAATCTCAGCACACTGCGAGGCCCAGCCAGGAAGATCAGTTGAGGCCATAAGTTCGAGATCAGCCTGGCCAACACAGCGAGACCAAGTCTTTACAGAAAAAAAAAATTAAAAATTAGTCAGGTGTGGTGGCATGCCTATAGTCCCAGCTACTTGAGAGGCTGAGGCAGGAGAATCCCTTGAGCTTAGGAGGTCAACGCTATAGTGAGTGGTGATTGAGCCAATGCCCTGCAGCTTGAGCGACAAAGCAAGACCCCTTCTCAAAAAAAGAAAAAGAAAAACAAAGTCATCTTCAGTGCTTCCTGGTTGGTACTTTTTTTTTTTTTTAAAGAGCCATGCATTCACACTGATAGTTCAATTCAAATCTAACATCACAGGGTTCATTCTAACCTTCCTCCTTTTCTTATTTATAACTCCTTTCTCAGGGAGAAAGCTGGGTCTCATGATCTACAATGTTTTTGTTTTTGTTCAATCTTAGTATACATATAAAGTAGTTTCAGAACTTCTAATCCATACCCCTGTGAGAATCAAATTTATTAACAAAATACAGTATTTGTCTAAAGTTTTTTTGTCTTAAACCTTATAGTACTCAGTCAAAATACTGTTTTCCAGTTGAAAATTTAGTTCTTTTCTTTCCATGTGACTATATTAGTCATTTGTAACATGGGCTTATTTGTAACAGTATTACAGGCCCCCCCATCCGAGTTACTTTTAATTACTTATTTACTTTCAGGGTATGTGGAATATCATTATGGCTCTCAGAAAAGTTTGCCCAGAGAACTGTCATGCTCAGTGTCCAATATCTATCTAATAAGGACAAAATTAGGTTTCCATGCCAGAAATGTCTGACTGCAAAGTCCACATTACATACCAACATGCAGAATGCGCACACAAAAACAAGCATGTCATGCTCCCCTTGCCTGTACTATGCTATTTCCATGCTCCCTTCTTTCCACTCCTTCCTCACCCACCCCAGGCAGATAACCAATCTCTTCAGTTTCTGGTTTATCTTTCTCATATTTCTTGTGTATATTTCTGGTTTATCTTTCTTACTTTTCCTCTTTAGATAAGAAAAAAGGGGATATCTTTTTTATATCCCCTTTTTTCTTATCTAAAGAGTGGCAGACTATAGATACTCTTTTATATCTGGCTTTTTTTTTTTTTTAAGTCACAATATGCATGCAGGAAAACACCCATGTAGGCTTATAGAGATCTTCCTCATTCTTTGTACACATTTTATGAAAGCAGACTTTTGCCCCCCAGAAAAATAATCATTAGCTTCATCAGATTCGCAAAGGATCTGACTCTCCCCCAAAACATAAAAATAAAATAAAATAAATCACTGCTCTAAAGTATGTGACTGTCAGAAACTTATTTTTAAAACTGTCTGGCAAAACCTCATCCTTAATGCCTTCCCAAGAAGCATCCTTTGAGGATACAAATCACCTGAGCAAAGTAGATACAAACATAAAGTATCTAATTGCTTTTGAGCACTGTTATACTCCCCTCAAACACAAATAACACACACTACACACTAATACACATATATCTCACCATTCCTAATCCTGAATTATAACAAATACAAAACTGACTTTATCATCCAGGTTTAATATGCAACCTGTTAGGTAAATATTGACATTTCTTCTTCCATAAAGGGTACAGAAAATAACAGAAGGGCACAATTTCGGAGCTTTAATGACAGCTGGCCGCCTTAATCTTATGGCTACATCACGGAGACCACTGATTTAGCGTTAGGTCCTGGCAGAGGAAAGTCATGAAGGAAAGGTGGAGGCGCTGCCGCCAAAACTCTGACGGGGGTGGGCTGAAGAGCTCCAATAGGAGGGCCGCGCTGTGAGTTAGCAAGTAGACAGAGACAGGGAGGGATACGAGTAGCTCCTACCATTTTCAACTCGTTCTGGAGTGGTCAAAACCAGAGGATGAAGACTGAGCACAGAACACCTTAGATAGAGCTGCCTGGGGATCTTAGTTCTTCACAGGCAAAACGGAAACAGTAATTATGCTATCCGCTGCTGAGCCGCTTTTTAAAAACTCTCCCTCTTTTAGTAAAGTGACGTATATATTTGAGTCGGGGTCTCACTCTGACGCCCAGGCTGCAGTGCAGTGGCACGCTCACAGCTCACTGCAGCCTCGACCTCCTGGGCTCAGGTGATCCTTCCGCCTTAGCCTCCCGAGCAGCTAGGACTAGAAGCGTGCGCCACCACGCCCGGCTAATTTTTATTTATTTGTTTGTTTGTTTTTAAAGAGACCAGGCCTCACTATGTTACCCAGGCTAGTCTCGAACTCCTGGGCTCAAGCAATTCTCTCGCCTCGGCCCCCAAAGTACTGGGATTACAGGAGTGAGTCACCGCGCCCAGCACGATTTATATTTTCTTTTTTTTTTTTGAGTAGGAGTCTCACTCTGTCACCCAGACTGGAGAGCAGTGGCCGCTCCCGGCCACCGCAGCCTCGACCTGCTGGGCTCCAGCGATCCTTCCGCCTCTGCCTTCCAAGTAGCTGGAACTACAGGCGCGCACTACCATGCCCGGCTCATTTTTGACTTATTGTAGAGATGAGGTCTCGCCAAGTTGCCCAGGCGGGTCTCGAACCCGCGGGCTCGGGTAATCCACTCACTTCAGCCTCCCAAAGGCGCGGGATTACAGGCTGAGCCACTGAGCCCGGCTACGATTTATATTTTCAAAGCGCGTTCACCTCGTATGCACACTCTTTCTGCGCCTTCCAACCACGAAGTGATGGAAAGAGGGCCAGAAAGTCAGCTCCAAACCCTCATTTCCTAGAAGAAAACACTGAGGCGCGCCTAGTGAAGTGCGCAAAGACTGGATGGATGGCCCTAAGGCGATGCTCCCCCACTAAGAAAAGGCCTCGGGGACAGCCCAATCTTAAGCACCCGCAAAGCTTCACGTTCTCTAACAGGATTGAAAACGTCCGCGTCACCAGCTTTGAACTGAAACGCCGGCCGCAGAGCCGCTACCTGGACGCCGTGCACGATGTACACCTTCTCTGCCTCGCTCAGGGCCACGGACGCCATGCCGCCAAGCCGCTCCGCGAGCAGCGCGCGTCACTCGCCTGCGACGCCTCCGTGCCGACCCCGCCCCCGTGCTGGCGTCATCAGCCTGCGCGGCGGCCGCTCCTGCAGCCGCGGCCGCCGCCACCGCCGCCACTGCCGGGAGCTCGATGGGCTTCTCCTGTGCTCCGCCCCGTGTCTGGCCGAGTCCAGAGAGCCGCGGCGCCTCGTGCCGAGGAGCCATCGCCGCAGCCCGAGGCCAGGTCCCGGGGTGGAGACTCCAGAGGGAGGCGGCGGCAGGAGCCCCACGGGGGCCTGGGACTGGGAACTGCCTCCGACTTCACGGTCAGTTGGGAGGGGAAACTGGGGTTTGGGGTAAAGAAGCTGGGGTGAGGCGAGCCGCACGGCCGGGGCGCTTGCGGTGGGCAGGCGCGCGGCGTAGTTGCTCGGGCTGGAGTTGAAGTAGCAGATCGTGTATGTGTGTGAGAGAGGGAGAGAAAGACACGCCGAGTGAGGAAAGGCGGACGTCGTGATTGGCCCCGGGGGACGGGGACCGTCTTCCCACATCCCCCCCCTTCCCTGGTCCCTAGAATGGTTGAAGAGAAGAGATGCTGAAGCTCTCTTTAGGTCGTTCTCGGTGGGAACGGTCCCGGCCGGGAATGGGGGCACTAGTTCCGAGGCGTCCCCACCCCTGTACCCAGGAATATCTCTCGCTGGCTCACGCTCGCTCTCTGACCCAGTACCTTGCAGGATCCTTTTGCGACGGGTGGCCGCCAGAGCATTGTCCCAAAGATAGCAGGGAGGAGGGTCTTGGTAACCGGCGCAGAGGAGGTGCGCAGTGCCCGTGCTCCCCAGCGCATCCCAGCGGGAACTGGAAACCTCAGCTGGTGACAGCGATCGCTGGAGGCTGTGGACACTTGCCCTGAAAAAAAAAAAAAAAAAACTAGCCTTATGTTGTGGCCGAGTGGGAGCATGATCCTGGATAGCCAGAGGATACCTGCAAGGTGAAGCTGGGGTCACCGAAGAAGCCCATTCAGGCGGGGCAGATAGGGTACGGTGCAAGTTTTAAAGGAGCCGTGTGGATAAATGGGGGAAGTTACTCCAAACTGACTTAGACAAGGAGGGCATCTGATGAATTTCCTGGTTGTTCCATTTTTGAGGAACCTCCCTGTTCTCAAAAGTGAAAGTAACCCTTGACGGCTTGATCAACCAAAAAAAGTGATTGATGTTTCTCAGATAATGGTTTCAAATACAGTTTCAGAAAACTGTTGAAAGCCTACTGTGAATGGACTTTGTGCTATCTCTGGGACATTAAGACAAGAAAAACACATTTTATGCACAGAGAAGTCCTTGGGCAGAAGTGAAAGCTCCAGGGCCAACATTCCCACAGGTCATGGTGGCATCAGTAGTATTGGCTTTGGGAGGTGGATTTGAGAAGGATTCAGAGAGGAGGTGCCTACCCACATTCTTAAGCAATAAACTGGTGCGCTCCAAAATAAATGATCACTTCGTAGTATACTGGACATTAGGTGTTTTTTATGACTGCACATAGTTCTCTAAAGGTGCACTTAAAGGGAAGACATCTTGCAGGATTGGTCTTTGCCCTCTAGGAAAACTGAGAGGTGAAGTGGGAAGGTCTTCCTTCCTATTGAAGGTAGAGATGCCCCACATGTTGTGGCATTTAGATGTGTATGTGTGGTTGGATGATTGGATTCTATATGAGTAACTCTGTATCAGATAACAAGGGATTGCTGATGTTAGAAATGGTATTTGGTGCTAGACATTACTCTGAAAGTGGGATTTTAATAGCTATCATGTCTAAGGGGACTGAGGATTTAAAAGGTGGCCTCAAATTGACAGATCAGAAAAGACAGGAAGAAAAGCCTGCGTTTGGATACCATGGAATCGTCTTTATATAAAAATCTTTCAATGTCTTTAAAAATATAGAACATATATATTTAGAGATGGAGTCTCACTATGTCACCCAAGCGGAAGTGCAGTGGCATGATCACAACTCAGTGTAGCCTCAAACTCCTCAAGTAAATCCTTTTGCTTCAACCTCCACCATGCCTGAATAATTTTTTCTTTTTTTTTTTGTAACTGGAATCTCACTACATTGCCCAGGCTAGTCTTAAGTTTCTGGCCTCAAGCAATTCTCTTGCCTCAACCTCCCAAAGCACTGGGATTACAGGCATGAGTCACCACACCCAGCCTAGAACATATATTTGAACTTTTCCTTGACAATTGAAAAAAGATTTCACACTGAAGAAGGGTCAGCAGTATTTGCTAAATAATGTATGATGTCTGACATATTAGGCTAAGTAGGTATGAGAGGTATAAACAATAGAATATTCCTTTTATTAAATTCGCTACTAAAACAATGACACCTTCACTAATCATTCCAATTAAATGCTGCCAAAACATTCTTATTAATCACCTTTCCTGTGGTAGTGCATCAGACATCTTTAAAACCCATTACTTGAGATGTTTGTTTTGTTGTTGTTTATTGAAGCAATTTAGAGAAAATATGATAGCCAAAAAAAAAAAAAAAACCCTCAAGAAGTCAAGTATGGCATATTATTCCATTAACCAGCTTGTTTTTCCATTAATAGAGTACAGGGTCTTAGAATAGTATGCCTCCAAAAGAATCTGAAATGGACAGATCAGAAAAGACAATTCACCTCTCAGTTTTCCTAGAGGGCAAAGACTAATCCTGCAAGATGTCTTCCCTTTAAGTGTACCTGTAGAGAACTATGTGGGGTCATAAAAAACACCTAATGTCCAGTATATTATGGTATCCAAATGCAGACTTTTCTTCCTGTGTCTTTTCTGATCTGTCAATTTCAGATTCTTTTGGAGGCATACTATTCTAAGACCCTGTACTCTATTAATTTTCTTCAATGCTAATTTACATAGTGCTTATTATGTACCAAGAATTCTTCTAAGCATTTTATAGAGATTAACTGATTCAGTTCTCACAACATTCCTAAGAGGCAAGTGCTTTTATCCCTAGCTTACAGATTGGGAAACTGAGGCACAGAGAGGTTAAATGCCTTGACCAAGATTATAGGTCACATAACTAGTAAGTAGTAGAGCCAGGATTTGACACCAGGCATCTTATTTCTTGTGCCTGCACTCCTCACCATTATCTTTCACAGTCTCCCCCAGGCTTCATTTTGTTCACCAGAGTATTTGGTAAAAGAAGCCCATATTTGTTATGTAATTGGTAACTGCCCTGTATAGTTATATAGTTAGTCTTAATTCTAAAAGTGAGGAGTCTGTTCAAGTGTAAGCTCATAGCCCTTGAATCCTTGAATCCATGGAATGTGGTTCTGATGGAAGTTCCTGTCTGTTTCCGCCACCCTCTAAATAAGGCAAAAGGTTATATACAGGCAGATTAGAGCTTCACTCCAAGTTGCTAAGGAGAAAGCCTTCAATAACAAAGAAGGTCAATAGATCTGGTGCTAGGGTTGAACAGGCATGCATGGAGACCCAGGTTCCAACCATGTGCCATACTCAGATCTCGAAAATCTTCAGACAGTAAGTGTTTGCATGCCTGCGACTCCCTAATGTTGTGGACAAAAGAGGTAAGAAACCCAAAACACAGCACCAGCCTAAAAGGAGTTAGAATTTATTATATTTGGGCAGCCCAGATCCTTGAACTAGAGCATGAACAAGACAATAAAATTAAGTGCTCAATTGAGACATGGTAATTAGGAGAGGCTAGCCTATAATCAGGTACTAATTGTGCAGGCCAGGCATCAAGTACAAAAGGTAAAGAGCTGCTAGCCACAAGCGGCAGGCAACAATAACATTACAAAAGACATGGAGTTAATCTGTCCCACCCAACCTTGCTTAATTAAAGCAATAAAAGCCTGTTATGGAAGAGCTTGGGGCAGTGCTGAGTCTGTGGTGCTGAAGGTGCAGAGAGCTCTTAAAAACCCAGTAGGAAACATTTTATTCCCAGTCTTAAGCAGACATGGCCATGTTTTAGGCCTTTTCCTTTGCATTTTCACTATTAACCCAGCACCCTAGAAAAACACAAAGTGAGCTACTGTTTCCCATATAGACGTATTTCCTTTAAACGTGTTGCATTTGTCCTGCCTTTATTTTGTCTTAAAGGATACTAGATATAATTATCTGTTATAGTCTGACCTGCCAGTCTGTGTCTTCTTCTAACATTATAACTTGAAATTACAGCGATAGAAAAATTGATAATATTACATGAGTAAAACTTATTGCCAATTAGAGGAAGGGTCATAGGGTCTTCATGTGTGTTTGATTTTGAGAGGGTGGCAGGGTGCTTTCTATGACTCATTAGAGCATGTATGAGAAAAGATGGTAATATATCCTGATAACCAAACATGGAAATATTTCAACATACCCTCTGATTGCCATAGAAAGTAACTGTGTGAAGTAGAAATGGAGAGGTCATGTCTCAGTATTGACCTGCTGGGGGAAAAAATGGGGCTAATGCCATGCTATCTCTACTTACTTCCTGATTTTTGCATTTTTTAGTCATTTGCTTTCCCCTTTGAAAGCAGATTTCCAGAGATAAATTGCCAGGCCATTCATGGCTGCCAACTCTGAAGATGAGAAGACTACAGTTACATGTCCCACCTAGTTCAATCATTCATCCCAGCACATCTGAAATGCTAGGAAAACTTCATATTTTTATAGTCTTCTCCAAAGCATAGCCCTCTTGGTACATGAAGACTTGTTGATTGAACTCTTTGGATTTTCTGTGCTCCCCAAGACATGAATAGCTGTCTCTTATTCAGGGTCATTGGAGATGGATGCCTTTGGGTGAGATCAATTTCTTACCTTAGCAAAGTGAGCCTAGTGGGACAAGTACAGTTCTGGCTACAGTTGTTGCAACAAGTCTTGACTCTGGTATTTGAAGTGGCTATTTCTAAACCAAGAAATAGTAGCAGAGACTCTAGAAAGACAGGTTGGTTAGGAAGATAACAATCTATGGTAGAAAGACTATGAGGCATCGAGTCCAAAGATTTGGACTTTGCTCTTAACTTGCTTTATGACTTTGAGCAAGTCAGTTAACTTCTGTAAGCCTCATTTTACCCTAAAATGAATATCCTGCCAGGTTTTAAAACTTAGACTAGATCCTGGATATGCAAATATTTAAACATTGAAAAATGGCCATGTTTAACTTGGGGTTTTAAAGATTTCTCTCATTAATACTTGATTGTATTTTGACAGTGCTTTTTCCACTCTGAAAAAACATTAAATGAATGAACAAAAGGAAATGGTAATTGCATGCCATAGCTGATTGGGGGGGCAAAAAGCAGAGTATGCTCAGGAAAATTGATAACAGAGATAGTTACTAGTGAGTTTTTTAATAAATATTAGCAAAGAATGGGAAAAGGAGGATAAGGGAAGCTTTTGGTAAAAATATATAATCTAGGCCAGGTATGACTCATGCCTGTAATCTCATCACTTCAGGAGGCTGAGGTGAGAGGATTGCTTGAGCCCAGGAGTTTGAGACCAGCCTGGGCAACATAACGAGACTTTGTCTTTATAAAAAATTAAAAATCAACCAGGTGTGGTGGCTTGCGCCTGTAGTCACAACTACTTCAAAGGCTAAGGAGGGAGGATTGCTTGAGCCCAGGAGTTTGAGGCTACAGCGAGCTATGATTATCGTGCCATTGCACTGCAGTCTGGGTGACAGAGTGAGACCCCGACTCCAGTAAAACAAATATATATATGAGGGGGGACCTAAAAAAACCTGGAATTTATTAGTAAAAAATTGTGTATTCTTACATGTTTAAACTTTAGTAACCTTCAAAGTACTGTCTGTTTGATGTAATATACCTATCTAGACACTTTTTTCCACTGCTCAAAACAGTTTTTGATCTCATCAGTTTTGATGCCTTTTAGTGCTTCATCTGTTTTTTGTTTTGCCTCTTCCAAATTGGCAACATGTTTCCCTTTGAGGACTTTTTTCATACATGGAAACAAAAAAAAAGTTGCTGGGGTGAGATTGGGTGAATAGGGAGGATAGGGCATGGAGGTCATGCCTTTTTGGTCAAAAACTGCTGCACACTCATTGCATTGTGAGCAGGTGCACTCGTAAGTTATCCATCATAAAATGGGCAAATGTGTTGAATCTCAAAAATTATAAATTCATTGAAGGCGACTGCAACCTCTTACAACAACGCTAGCTGGTGCCTTGATGCTGATGGGTTACCTGGTGCCTTGATGCTGATGGGTTACACTTACCTGGTGGAGGAAGCCTGCGCTTCAAGGGGCCCGCTCTCCAAAAAATAATTTGGTTTTTTTTTCCAGTCCCCCCCATTCTCATATATATGAGGGGGAAAAAAAAAATATATATATATATATACACACACACATTCCAAGAAATTAACAAAGAAAATGTTGAATTTGCTCCTGAGAACAGAGGAGTCATAAAATCTCATCCCTGCAGGGAACCTGAGCAGCCAGCTTGATCTTCCCCCTTATTTTATAGAATCAGGATACTGAGGCCTAGGAGGGCAACTGTCTTTCCTGAGATCATGAGGTTACTGAATAGCAGGACTGGAAATAGACTCTGTCCTCTTAACTCCAAGCCCAGTCTTCATTCCCTTCAGTACTAGCCTTGCATCTATTTTTTTTTTTTTGAGTTGGAATCTCACTCTGTCGCCCAGACTGGAGTGCAGTGGCACCCTCCTGGCTACTGCAACCTCGCCCTGCTGGGCTCCTACAATCCTTCCACCTCAGCCTTCCAAGTAGCCAGAACTACAGGCGTGTGCTACCACTTCCGGCCAATTTTTGATTTATTGTAGAGATGAAGTCTCGCCAAGTTGCCCAGGCGGGTCTCGAACCCACGGGCTCAAGCAATCCACTTGTCTTGGCCTCCCAAAGTGCTGGGATTACAGGCTGAGCCACCCAGCCCAGCCTCCTCGCATCTATTTTGAAAGTCCCCTAGAGATGCCAGAGACGCTCTCTCCCGGTGAGCAATGACTTCTTTTAGACCCCACTACAGCCTGGTTTCCACTGTCCCAGGACCCTCCCAAGGCTCTGCTTTTGCACTGCCACTTACAGTACCTGGGATAAGTGGTATCAGCAGAGACCTGAAAACCAAATGGCTCCCCTTCTTGAAACCTGGTATTTGCTACATTTGCAACAACTGGTTCTCTTTCTTTTCCCTGGCTAGTTTTACAGTTTTCTCTAAGTGCTTATGGTTTCAGTCCCTAAAAACCCTAGCTCTTACCTGGGTGATACCACAGTGGTTGCATATCTGCACATGGCACAATGTGGGACCAAGGTGCCATTTTCAACACCCTTACTTTCTCTCAGAAAAGCAGCATTCTGGTCCTTGGCCCCACAGGAAGTGTTTCTGAGCAGAAGCAGCTTTTAGGGACTCAATCCTAGGGTAACTCTTCTGGCTGAGGCATGGAGCTCACCCTCCAGTCTCCTAGGTTAGGGCAAGATCAGTCTTCTAAATACTAGCTGGCGTTCAGCCAAGGCCCACCTTAGAGTCTAAAATGCTTATTTTCAGGCCTGTGGCCTATGAAGACCTCTGCATGTAGCCCACCTGATAACACTGTCTCTGCATAACCATGTGTGGGCAAGATAGCCAAACTGGAAGTAACCCAGGATCACTGAAGGAAACATCAGTGCCCCTCCCCCCCTTTTTTTCTAGTTATTAGACAAAATTTGTCATAGTAAGTAGTTAAAAACAGACTCTGGGGTGACAGCAGATTTTGGAATCTATCCTGCCTCCATTGCTTCCTGAAAGTATGAACTTAAGCATGCCTCAATTTCTCATCTCTTAAAGGGCAATGGGAAAGTGGGTATTTATACTTACAAGATAGAATAGCTATGAAAATGAAATAGGATGAGTCATGTGTAGCATGCAGTCCCGTGCCTGGTGAGTAGCAGGCATTCAATAAGGGTCAGAAAAAATCCAGTGTCCCACCCTACATTCAGCATGTCCCACATTGTGGCAACAATTAAGCAAAATCTGTTTTGGAACCTACCCTGACAGAGGCCAGAAGACAGTTTAGTGTCAAATGAGATTGTGCACTTGATTACACAGACTTTCACAAACTGTGAGAGTGTCACATTCATCGACAAGTATTCATTGGGTAACTGGATCAATAATTTATTGTTGCCTTTATGAAGATTTTCCTGCCAGCTTACAGACTGCCCGCAAGGAGGAGTTAATGCAGCATAGCAACTAATTAAGGATTACAGCAGGTACCACTCATTAGACCTAGAAAATGACATTTTATGGAAAACCCACTGATTCCTTGAGCTTCATTTCTTGCTCTGTAAAACAGGCTGGACCAGAGTGTGGAAGATGCCAGCTACCTCTCACAGTCTCTTTCCACTGTGTTTCTGAGGGCATGAGTGTGTGAAGTAGCCCAGTGGGTATCATGTTCCCAGAAGGGGTTCATGGAAGAAGGAATGCTCTATTTCTTTCTTTCTTTTTTTTTTTAAGAATGGATATGATGGACTCCCAGGAGCCAGTGAAAGGAAAGTCTGCTTAGAGTCATTTTCTTTGTTTGTTTTTTTTTTTAAGAGCCGCAGAAATTAGAGATTCTAGTCCACCCTTCTCACTAAAGCTATGTTGAAGTGCCTTCTCAGGTCCTTCAAATGAATGTGAGGGAGTAGGAAGTAGAACTCATATCTCTTGCTTGTCATTCTTCTATCCCCACTTCGAAAAAAAGAAGCCATGTGGCCGTGGTCAAAAACGAGGTTTATGATGGTAAGCAGAACTGGTTTTGAATCTTCCCCTTGCTCTGTGTGGTCTTGGGACTATTCCCCACCCCTCTTTCCATCTCTGCAATGGAAAATAAGCTGCTGTGCTGGGTTGCTGTGGGAATCAAAACGAATGGCTTCATGTGAGTCCTCAAGCATAACAAGCGTTCAGTTAATGTTGGTGCCCATCTCTGTTACTCTAGCCAGCACTGACAAAATGCCACGTGGACATCAACTTCCACATCTGTAAAGCAGGAGAATTTGATTAAAATCAACTTGACAGCCTTTAACATTCCTTCCAACTCTAAAATTCTTATTCATATGGTGATTTTTTTAACAGTTAATTCTTATGAATGGTCTCGTTTTGAAGTTGTTTCAATTTTTCTCATCATTGCAACGTATCATAAACCACACCCATAAAGAGGGATAGTAGAACATATTGCCAAAAAAAGTGGTAGATTCTACAGATCTCAACATTTGTGACATCTGTTATGCCACACTTTAGGTGGGTGTGTATTTTTTTATACATTAGTAAAGCCAGGAGGTGGCGAAATAGGCAATTGTAGTAAAATAGCATTGTAAGTAGAGGAACTGTTAGCCTCCATGAGCTGTCCAAATCCCAAACTTTTTTCTGAAAGGAAAGACCTTGGTAGGCATCTGAGTGAGTGTGTGTATGAACGGGTTTTATAAGGAGGTAGCCGGTTGTGAGACAAGAAGGAAAATTTAGCTTACTGACCGCTTCTGGTTTCCTCAATCAACTTGAATATGTGGGGAATATGGTTTGGAGAAACAATATTTTGCCTTTTTTCTTTAAGTTTTTTTTTTTTTGGCGGTTGAGCATGACAGAGCCAAGGGGCAGGCAGAGGGAGACAGAGCCTCCTATAGAGAGAGAAGCAATGTACACTTGTTTGTAAAGATCTAAAACAGGCCAGCTGGCTCTGCCTGTCTGGACACCTTCCTTGGCTACCTGGGTGTGATGCAGAAGATAAGGCACCTTTCTTCTGTTAGGCTTTGTACCACACCCCTTACCTTTTTGAAAATGTTTAGTGACTCATTCTATTTTTTTATGAAGTATTTCAAACATAGTGAATCATGGTTTATTCTTTGTTTTTCCGAGACTCATCTAAAAAGGGCATAAAATTTACAATCCTTGTGGATCCTTACATAAATTAAATTAAGATAATTGTAGTTCAAGTAAACTAATTTTCTACCTGACCAGATTTGTTTCTAATGCTTCTCATGCATGGACCTGTATTTATCTTTGAAGCTGCAGGACTAGGTGCTAGCTTGTGAATACTTATCACTCTAAAATGTGAGAAGTCCTAAAAAAGGCAAACACCATATTTTTAAAACCATGCAATTTAAACCATAGAAAGTTAATGTTATACTCAGGGTGAATTTTAATTGAGAGTTAAGATAGAAATATCAGAAAAGATGTTACCCTTTTTCAAGTGGATATTTTAAGTGTTTGTTTAAGGATAGACTGAATTGTTTAACTTTGGTAAAAATTAGTTTAGGTGGGAATTTAATGCTTAGGATGTTCAGTGTTCAAGAGGACACCAGACCAGCCCCCAACAGCAGATTTATTAAAATTTTGCATATTCGTTCAAAGCAAATTTTTACTTAGGCCAAAAGCTTCCTATATTTTAGAGTTTCTGCTACCTTGTTGATGTTTGTGGCATCTGCTAAGGAGTTGATGAAATTGAGTTTCAACTATATAGTTCCTACTTGTAGGGACCCAGAAAGCTTAACCACTCAATTTTTGTTTTGTTATGGTTTTGGGCTTTTTTTTTAATTGAAAACATAGTTTATTTGGAAAGTAAGTGAGAGAGAGAGGATTCACCTCTCCAAGGTAGGAGATAGGGCCAGAACTTAAGAAGCATGGCAGTAGCCACAGCTCTAGGAGCACATGGCCACACCAGAGTCTAGTAAAGCAATGGCCCAGTTTTTGTTTTAATTATTTGGATGATTCTTATCTCTAAGCGAAGGAGAAATAATGGCACCTGATTTTGAGTTTGTTAAACTAGTATATGTACAGATATTTCATACAGGCCTTAATGGTTGAGTTCATTGCCCTTTGTTAATGCTACTTTAATCCTTACGGTCCTAAAATCTACTTGTATGCTGTTCATGAGTGCACGTGTCAATGTGAGAATGTAGGTGGGTGTGGTGTTTTAGAAAAGCAATCCTCACAAAGTACTTTGAGGTACTTCTAAGGATTGGGTTTTAGATCTGACTGAACTACATGACTTTAGCATGAGATCTCATTTCATGAAAGCAGGTGAAGTGGGACTTGTTGACAATCTGAAATGATCAAACGTCCTTGGAACACCCACCGGATTGAGAACAATGCCATGTTGTGGCTCTAATACATTCAATACCAAACTTTTATGTTTTATGCAACAGTCATGCCTTTGACCTCTGTTCATAAAGCGTGGACTGTGGGTCAGATTTTTAAGCCATGTGATAGATTTATAGTGATTTGCCCCTCATTCAGCAAATGATGTAACTGGATTCTGCCCATCACTAATGGTTGACGCTTGGTAAACCAGGAGTTCAGCCAGCCAACCCACTGATGTGCCACAGTGATGGAGCCTGTGAGCTTGGCCTTACCACCACCATTTTCAAACCCTTTGAACTGCCAGCCATGAATAGGCAGCATGGGAATTGAGTCATAAGTGGTATACCTCAAGGCTGACCCAGCAACCCAGTCCCTGAGGCTCATAGGGCCCCATATTCCACATTTTTTTTTAAGAGATGGAGTCTTACTATGTTGAACTTCTTGGCCTCAAGTGATTCACCTTGGCCCCCCAAAGTGCTGGGATTACCACACCTAGTCCCCAGACTCCACTGCAGTGAATACATTTGTGTTTGTCTATCTGGGTTGGTCGAAGGGCACACTTATGATCAGATATAATGAAGACATGTATTGTACTTGGATCTGGAGGCTGTTCTCTAGGCCAGAAGCAGTTTTTTGTTTTTGTTTTTTAGAATAGCACTAATTTCAGTCATTTCTTGATTTTTGGCTTCTGAAACTCTAGGAAGGAACACTAGCTGATTTCACTTCCCACACTCTGTGCCCCATAGAGCTCAGATCATCATTCTGACACCATATCTTATCATTAGGATTGCTAGCTTTAGAGAGCTCTAGAACTCCTCTGAGTCTGTGAATCTATTTTTCCTATGACTTCCTCACAGCCCAGGCCTGGTTCGTTTGCCCTTTGGGCTTCAGTGCACTCTTCTGTCAGATGGGAAGAATAGCTGCTTTGAACATGGATTACTCTTTTCTTTTTTTTTTTGGAGTCCACTCTGTCCCCCAGGCTGGAGTGCAGTGGTACACTCATGGCCACCGCAGCCTCAACCTGCTAGGCTCAGGTGATCCTTCTGCCTTAGCCTTCCATGTAGCTGGAACTACAGGCACACGCCACCACACCCAGCTAGTTTTTTGATTTATTGTAGAGATGAGGTCTTGCCAAGTTGCCCAGGCTGGTCTCAAACCCGTGGGCTCAGGCAATTCTCTCACCTCGGCCTCCCACAGTGCTGGGAGTATAGGCATGAGCCACCACACCTGGTCTGGATTACTCTTTTTTAATGCTAAAAACCCTTAGCCAAAAAAGTACAATGTAGATGACTATAATTAAAATTACAAAATTATCATTGTTCTAGATCTTTCCTTGGAAAACTGTTAGCTACTTAGAGGAACAGAAAACTTAATACCACCAAAATGAGACTCAGGCCTGTGGTCTTCATGCCTTCCTGGGCTTGTCAGTCTCTGGACTCAGCCCTGTCACTGCCAGAGTCCTTGCTATGATGTGGGTAGGATCCCCTCACAACTTTTCTCAAACTTTACTGGCTCTTTAATACCTCCAGGGTGAAATCCCAACTCATTATGAAATGTAAAGGCTTTCTAAAATATAACCTCTTCCCTACAAAGCCTATATATGTGCACAGTCCTGTACATGGCCTGGACATCCAGCCCCCCATCAGTATCACCACTCTCCTTGCCAGGCCCACTGCTTTTGCTTTTGTCTAAGCAGTATATGTCACCTGGCTCTGTGCCCTGTTTAGATCCCACCCCTTCAGAAGTCCTTGCCATGAAAAAGTCTATTTCTCACCTCTGGGTTGTTGGGGTTTTTGGTGTGGTGGTGGTGTTTTGGTTTTTTGGTGCTATTTGCCCCTGTATTGTGCTATGCATTGGTCACCAATGTGTTAGCACTATTGTGGTGTGTCTGTCTGATTTATGTGTCTGTTCACTCAAGAACTACTGATTTGAGCACATGCTCATACCAGATACCAGGTTACAGAGCAAAACAAAATGGGACTTGCAGGTTAGCAGGAAAAAAGCAAGTAAGACTGATCTTACCAGCTTGGGAGCTGGGGGAAGGGAATGGCAGGGCCTGAACAGGGCAGAACACACACACTATTGTCATCACCTCTCATGTGCCCCCTGTATAGTTGCTTGCATTTAGTGACTACTCCATGAATGTCTTTTTTAATTGAATTAAGTGAAGAGAGAAGACTAGAGAGTAAGCAGGGCAAGAGATGGAAGGAGAACTGGAGGAGGCTGCCCCTCTGAGGGCATGCACTGGCAAGAGGTTGCACTGGGAGTTTGGGGCCCACCAACCTCCTTGGGGGCCTGCCCTAGAGGCCTGAACAGCCAGTTCTGTTCATCTCCTCAGGAGGAGGGTCCTTGGTATAGGTCCCTTGCTCAACCCTGATGTTTGGAATTGCCTAATTCAAAATAGGAAAGGAAAAGAGGATCTATATTTGATTGGGGGTTGTTTTTATTAGGGGAAGGATGAAGGGCATTTGTGGAATTTGTTTCACAATGGGCTTTTCCTCATGTTTCAACAGATTTTCGGGTAGCTAATTTAAGTAACAAATCCTTGTTGGAAAGCTACTTTCACTGCTTTTGGGAGGCTTGGGGTTTAAGTAATCTTTCATAGCAGTATTCCTTGCTTGATTTTGACTGGGATATTTTGAAACCCTACAGTGTGGGTTGGACGTGCTCTTTGGTTCAGCACCTAGTGTCTGACCCTGCTAGGTGCACCCTTGGCTGGCCTTTTCCTGGGTCACAGGCTCTTGCTCACCAGTAAGGATGATGGAAAAACAGAACTCTCTTTTGTATACTCTTTGATCTCACATTGTTCAAGGATGGAACATTCTGGTCAGTCCACCTACTCCATGGTTCTACTGGGGTTCTGACACACCATCAAGAATATGGCCGCAGCCCAGAAAGTGAGGCCTCCAAGAGGTCTGCCTGTGGCCACAAAGCTTCTGCATTCATTTAATTGACACATGTGTTAAGTGGCTGCTCTGTGCCAGTCACTGGGCTAATGATAAGACAGCGCTTTCTGTCCTCAAGGACTGTATGGTAGGAGAGCAAAGCAGGTGTTCTCTAAGGACTTATTCCCCCAAATGAGTACCCTTTTACAAATAAATCTAACAAGACTTAGTTGTATTTGCTTTTGCAGCCCACAGCCAATTAGCAATAGTAAATAGAGGGTATGTTGGGAGGATTTGTGACTGTAGAAACAGAAATGACAGTAGCCAGAGGTGGAGGAGGAAATCAAAGACCCGTAGAGCAGAGATGCCAGAATTATAATTATAATAGACTGAACCATCCAGTTGGTGTAAGGTTGAGACTCAGTGAATTTCAGTAGCCCCTGAGGACATCGCTACCTAGCACACTCCAGTTATTGATATTCCTGGTAATAACTAAATTATTCCAGGAGAAATGGATGGTTATTATACTTAAGGCAAGAACAGCTATATCTTTTCCTTCCTTCCTTTCTGCCTTTAAATTTGGTTGTATTTTTAAGATTTCCATTTTAACCATCCAAATGGTTAAAATGTGTTTCTGCTTAGAAGCAAGTCACAGTTACCTGGAAAGTTTCCTTACGTGGAAGTAAGGAAGGGCTTATTCTTTAGCAAAACCACGCATATGAAACATAACTCTAGTTTAGTCAAGTCATTGCCATAAATACAATTAAGAATGAGCAATTGTCAGGCCATTGCCTTGCTTAGACTCTGGTGTGAGCATATGCTCTTTGAGCTATGGCTGTCGCCATGCTTCCTGACTTTGGCCCCCTCCCCCACCTTGGGGAGGTGAATCTTTTCTCTCCCTTGTCTTTCTAATTTACTTTTAAATAAATTTTTCTTTCTTTAAAAAAAAGAATATAATGCCATCAGCTATCCTGAGTATACTGTGAGCATACTTTAATCACTGGAAGAAGCTAAACAGGAGAATTGCTCTAAAATGCATTTTCAGTGAGTATCCATTTATGAAAACCATACCATTTATGATAAAGAACAATTTGATAGAGTACACAGGTTATGGGGAGATGACCCTCAGGCTGCAGATAATGGGAGGTTATGCTGCCAAGATGTGGGTGGGATGGTGTGAGTTGTAACTGACAATCTCTGTCACACAGGCTGTTCTGCAGGGGAAGCAGGAATTATGATGGATCTGTTATTTCTTTGATGGCCAACAGCTGCTTGGAATCAGGTGTCAGCAGACTTTTCTGTAAAGAGCCAGAGAGTACTTAGGGCTTATAGGTCACAGCTACTCAATTCTTGACATTGTAGTATGAAAGCCATCAAAGATGACAAGTAATCAAATGGTGTGGCTGTGGGCCAATACAACTTTATTGACTTTGAGCTTAAATAGTAATTGTGGGAACATAGGTAATTTACATACAAATCTGTATGGCAGCAGGAAAACCTAAAAGAATGCTTGCAACTGGAAGCTGTCAAAATGTTGAGCTTCAATCAGCTTTTGAATAATTGTGGGATATCTGCTTTTTGTTTGGTTGGCTTTGCTTGAAGAGTTTAGAAGTTGCTGGGCACAGGTCAGGTCCCAAACATCCCTGATCTCTGATCTACTGTCCTTCTGTTTGGTGCTTTAGAAGGTGGGCCCACATCTTTTAATGCATGGGTCCAGCAGGAGGTGAGCAGCAGACAAGTGAGTAAAGCTTCATCTGTATTTACAGCCTCTCTCCATCACTCACATTACCGCTTGAGTTCTCTGTCTTCTGTCAGATCAGTGGAGGCGTTAGATTCTCATAGGAGTGCTGCTATTGTGAACTGTGCATGCGAGGGATCTAGGTTGCGTGCTCCCTATGAGAATCTGATGTATGATGATCTGAGGTGAAGCTGAGACAGTGATGCTAGTGCTGGGGAGCAGCTGCAAATACAGATTAACATTAGCAGTGAGGTTTGACTGCATATCTCCTCCCCTGCTCCCATCCGTGGAAAAATTGTCTACCATGAAACGGATCCCTAATGCCAAAAAGGTTAGGGACTGCTGTTTTAATGCATTAGGTTGTCTTTGGTAGCACTAAATTGCCACTGTCTTCTGGAGTGCACAAGATTGCTTTGTTAGAAAATCCTTGTCAGTGGGTCATCAGGAACGAAGACTTTTACTCTACTTGAGCTGAGCAGGTTAGTCTATGTGTCACGGCCTCTTGTTCCCTAGCACAGTGATAGTTACTTGTTTGTTGATACTACGTTGAGCAAGTACATAGTCCACATTGAACTGCCTTTTAGCCATTAGTTCTCTGCCACCTTGGCAGGAGTGCCTCTGTCCTTATTCTTCATTATGAGTCTGTGTGACTTTTGACTCTAGAATGTCTCTCATTTTGAGTAGTAGTTACTGCTCTGCCCTCTTAGCTGTCTGGGCACATCCTCAGTTTTCATAAATGTACAATATTCAGTCTAGATGCTTTTTGTTTGTTGAGGATGAAGGCAGTGGAGGAGGAAGGACAGTTGATAAAAAGAGTAAGGATAATCCAACACAATCATTGAAAGTTTGCCCTTATCCTTCAGAGCTGGAGTTTTCAAGAAGCACACATGCCAGTGCTGCTTTTGAGTGATTTTAAAAGACTGAGGTGTCATTTGCCTGTGTCGTAGCCTGTGCTGTGGTTGACTTTTCTACAGCACCTACAACTAGTGGGGAACTTGAACCATTGCAGTTTCTTAGTTCGTTCGTTCATTCGTTCCTTCCTTCCTTCCTTCCTTCCTTCCTTTCCTCCCTCCTTTCTTCCTTCCTTCCTTCCTTCCCTCCCTCCCTCTCTCTCTTCCTCCCTCCCTCCCTCCCTCCCTCCTTTCCTTCCTTCCTTTTTTGCTGGTTTGTTATACAGGATATTAGGAAAGATACATAGGAAGAGATGGGTGTAGGGTAAGGTATGGGGGAAGGAGTGCTGAGCTTCTCTGCCCTCCCTGGGGTGCTTCTTCTGGGAACTTTCTAGTGTTCAGCTATCTGGAAACTCTCCAGACCCAGTCCTCTTGGGAAGTTTTGTGACCTTAGCATTCCTTCCTCCAGGGTATAAGATGGGACTCTCTCTGGGGGAGTGTGGGGGTGGTCTGAAGACCCACCATCAAAATAGAGGGGAGGACTAAAGTCCTGCCTTGGGGCAGGTGAAAGTTTGGCAAGAGAAGATCAGAGATTCTGTTTCCAGAGGCCAGTCCCTGAGGCCTAACGTAGGCAGCATTGTAACAAAAGACTGTAACAAGGGCTATGGAGGTTATGAGCCAGGAATCATGGATGAAAACCAATGTATAAATACAGAGGGTGCCTCAAAAAGTGTATACACGTTTTAAGAAAGGGAAAAACTGTATTAAAATTGTAATACTCAATAATATGAATACAAGTCACGTTTGACTTCTGCATTTACAAGAGGTGCTCAAAGTAGTTACCATCTTTCTAGGTACCGTGAAGGAATACTGTCAATATTGTCAGGTTCCCAAACCAGGAAGAGTCATCACAGTTTCTAATGAGAAACCTGTTTAGTGACACAACGAGCCAGAGAGGTGAAGATAAAGAAGAGGAGAGAAATCTGTGCCTTTTGTATCTTGCAGCACGTGCTGTGGACAGATAGACTTTAGTCATTGATTCTTAGTTATTTCACTGCTGTCTCCAGAGACTCAAGCTGCAGCTATTAGGAAAAAAGGGTGCTTTGCTCAGCACTTGTTTCTTAAGGAATAGCTGTCTTTCCTAGAGAGTGTGTATGCACAGTCTGTGAGGTGTACAAGGTGTTATGATCTTTAGCTACTTACACTGACTCCCTTAGTTCTTATACCAGCAACCCTGAGGGGAGGTGGCCAGGGCTGAAATGTAGGTATTTCATAGGGGAGAAAGCAAAGGACATGAAGCCTGCTGCCAGGTGGTGGAAAAATGTCTTTGAACTCCCCTCCCCACCCCTCCTGTTTTCCCTCCCCCTTGCTCTCCCTCTCTCTACCCTTTAAGTTAAAATTTGACTTATTATTGAGGCACTGCCTACCCAGTAGATTCCTAATAACCAAGGAGACCTAGTAGGTTCTAGTCCCACCTCTGCATTGACATGCTGTGTCTGCTGCCTGCTCTAGCTGACCTTGGGCAAGGCATTTATCCTTTGGAGGCTCCATCGCCAGGATCTGTCATGGGAAGGTTTTGGGTAAGATGGTACTGTTCACAATGGATAAGTTAACTCTCAGGAGTAGGGAAGATAACGTACATTTTAAATGAACAAAGTGTTTAGGCAGTTTTTCTGCCAGGAGTTTGCACATAGATTTTCTTGGCCCACTTTAGTAAGGTAAGATTTTGTTGTGTCCTTGATGACAAGACAACACCAAGTTTCTGGGTTTTTCCTCTCTCTTTCAGATGCCAGTATGGACAGAATAGCTTATGATGCTTATCCCCACTTACCACTTTCGAGACATTGAGCGGAAACCAGAATACCTCCAGCCGGAGAAGTGCATCCCACCTCCCTACCCTGGTCCTGTGGGAACCATGTGGTTTATCCGTGACGGCTGTGGCATTGCCTGTGCCATTGTCACCTGGTTTCTGGTCCTCTATGCTGAGTTTGTGGTCCTCTTTGTCATGCTGATTCCATCTCGAGACTATGTATACAGCATCATCAACGGAACTGTGTTCAACCTGCTGGCCTTCTTGGCCCTGGCTTCCCACTGCCGGGCCATGCTGACGGACCCCGTGAGTATGTCTGGGCTTGTTTTGACCAGCCCACACTCTCCTCCTCTGGCCCTGGCATGGCCGTAACCTGCATGCTCTCCCTAGAACTTGGGAATATAAAGATCAGGAGGGCCAGGGCAGGGTGGGGAAGCACCTGCCACCCCCCTTTGTTCAGAATTCTATGGAATTCAGACTAGGGAAGAGGGGCCAACCTCTATATAACAATCAATTGTCTTGCTGAAATGATACTCTGTTTACATTGATGTATTCATTAATTTGACCTGCTGTGGGAGGGGCTTGGCCTGGGGGAAACCTAGTCTCTGGTTAGAAAGTGCAAGCAGATAACCTTGGCGCCAGGGGCCAGATTATCTAAGCAGAAAGCATGCTAGAGGGTTGGGGCAGGATGGGGTTTCCCAATACAGGTAGGGCTAGAGTGAGGTGGATTTGAAATTAAAGCCACATCCAATTCCAGGAACCTGCACGGAAATGGCCTTCACTTTGCTTGGGCGAGGTGCATCTTTTCCTGAAAAGCTGGACAAGCCTGTTTCAGGCCGCAGCAAGTGCCTCTTGGTGAATATCTGTGGGTAAAGCAGTGGTGTTCTGCTCAACGACTTTGCTAAATATACCAAGCTGTGCACGTGGCTATTGAATGTTTGTGCACCCTGGTATTAAACCCTCTGTTCCTGTTCATTCTCTTGTATGGAAAAAGCAAGAGAGTATGTTTTTTGCTAAAGACCTTCTGTGGCTTGTTGCAGTGCGTGGGACGTGTGTGTTTACATGAAGAGATGGAGAGCACTGCTACTAAAAGTGACACTGGCCACACAGATTTCGTTTCTGTGAGCCTCAAGGAAAATTGCGCAGTGAAGATGATGGGGGCCTGAACCAGTTTCCAGCTTGAGGGCTCCATTTCCTGCTGGTTCAGGTGGTGGATTGCTAATCCATCCCAAGGGAAGGCAGCTTTCCCAGCTCAATTACCTGTCCAAGACTGGTTCAGATGGTGCCTCTCCTCATGCATGAGCCTCAGGCCTCTTGGCCCATTGTTAGCGCTGCTTGTGGGATTACTGAATAGCACCACCTGAAGGAAACCAAGTGTTTGGGCATAATCCTCAGTGCCCTAAGCACAAGGGTATAAAAAGACTTTTCCCAGCAGCATCAGTGTGGCCATACTGAAAGCAAGTTAAGTATTATTAGAAATGTTTATGATGTCCTTGCTATTGTGGATACAGAAGTAAAAGACATTATTTTGCTCACTTCGTAATTTAGTGTCTGCTAAGCCCCAGACACTATTCTTACCCTCAGGGTGCCCTTGGTCTAGAATAGACAGGTGAGGATAGCCCAGTATGATTAAGATTGTGGCAGGAAGAACATGAATTGCTGTAGGAGAACAAGGGAGGGAACGTTCACCAATCTAGGTGGAGGTGACTGCTTGGAAGAGGTGATGCCCAAGCCAGCTCTTGTCAGAGCAGGGACATTGATATTAAGGACAGAAAGATAGGCAGAGGGAGCAGTATGCACAAAAACATGTGGGAGTGTGGCTACTCTAGTTTGAAGTGGTGGGAGTTTAGGAGGAAATGAGTTTGGGTTGGTGATGTGGGTGGGATGCCAAAGGAGGATAGGAGTTGGATAATGAGGGGCAATCTAGAACCCCTGAGGATTTTAAACAAACTGTCATTTTACAAGGATCACCCTGGCAATAGTGTGAAGGAATATAGTGTGGAGGAATAGCACTGGTGGGGGAATAAAGTGAATGGCCATGTTTATTGAGTGCCTACTCGGTGAAAGGTTTCTTTCTAAGTGATGGGTACAGTTATAAACAAGTCAGACAAAAATCCCTGCCTTATTGAAGCTCACATTCCAGTGTGGGGTCAAGCCATACAAACATGATTGAACAGGTATTTTAGAAAGTGGTAAGTGCTTTAAAGACAGTAAAACAATGTGATGGGGTAATGTGATAGTGACTTTCCTGGGGCAAAGGGGGACCACTTTAGATCAGGGTGATCCGAGAAGGCCTCTCTGAAGTGCTATCTTTTGAACTGACCTGAATGAAACAAAGCTACAAGCCCAACAAATCAAGATCCGAGGGCAGAGGAGAGAGTAAGTACAAAGGCCCAGAGATAGGCACACACTTAGCATGAGCGAGAAATAGGACTAAACCAGGCTACCAAAGCATAATGAGGGTGGGGACAAGAGGGGCTGGAAGAGACAGAGAGCCTTAGAGTCTGGATTGTGCAGGGCTTCATAGGCCTCTTGTGAACTTTGGATTTTATTCTTGGTGCAGTGGGAAGCCATCTGAGAGGCAGCATGTGATCGAATTTGCATTGTGCTTGCAGTGGAGGTGCTGCAAATAGGACGGGGAGTAGAGGTAATGCAATGGTCCAGACCAGACATGGTGGCAACAGAGAGAAGCTGTTGAATCTGGAGTTTATTTTAAGCCACTAGTTTTCAAGCCTGGCTGCACCAGAGAATCCCTTGGAAAGCTTTTAAAAAGTCCTGATGCCTGGGCCCCACCCCCAGAGACTCTCTAATTGGCCTGGGGGCAGGGCCCTGGGTATTGGGATGCTTTAGAGCTCCCACGTTTCCCTCCTGTTCAGCCAGGCCTGAGAACTGCAGTTCAGAGAGCTGGCATTGGAGAGGGAGGCAAGGGTGTGTTCTCCAGAGTCTTGGCTGGAGCAGCTGGGGGATTGCTGGGGCCTTTTATGAATGGGAAAGTCTGGGAAGGAATGAATTTTGGAGGAGAAATCAAGGCTTGTGTTCTGGCCAAACTGCCACTGTGTTTCATGCAAGCAGTGGACAGTAGATTGTTACTCTGGAGCTGCTGGAGGGTCAGAATCAGAGAGTGGAATGTGGAGGTTATTGGTTTATACAAGGCATGTGAAAATAGGGACCCAGATGGGATGGTGGGAGAGGAGGCTTCCTCCCTGGCATTCCTGCTGCCCTCACATGCATGTGTTCCTTTACACATTGCATTGACGCATGCATCCTCTCCAGGGACCTGAGCAGGCTGGCCCTTAGTGGATGCAGGAGAGCACGGTTCTCACTGATATGTTGCTCGGCTTCTGATCACAAATGGGAGAGAGCCACAGACTGTATCCCAAATAGCAATTTGTTTCTCATACGTGTATTTGGCTGATAGTCCTAAAGAAAACTGAACCTAAAAACTGAAGAATTTGCCAAATATCTATCATTAGTAAGGCAAGCAACTCCAAGTGTGTCCTTCAGATATGCCCTTTTTCAGGATCTTTCGGCCACCACCTGCCTCTCCCTACCCCCAGCACATGACATCTCTTGCAAAACCCAGTATGTGAAACAGATGTGGAGCTGCAGAGGCAGAGACTCCCGGGGCACTGCTGGGACAACCTGGACTTCCAGGGGCAGGATTGGAAGCCCAGATCTCAGTAGATCAGTTAGGGGTTCCTTATTTATACTGCAGGGGGAGTCTGTTTTCAGAAAGAGGTCACTGCAGTGTTCTAAGGAGTTCTCTAATGGGATTTTAATGTTTTGTATCTCAAGAATTCATTCGTATGATTCCAAATGGGATTATAATGTTTTGTATCTCAAGAATTCATCCATAATTTTTCAGAACAGTTTATATCCAAAGGTTATAGTCAGTGCATACGTTGTGTATCATTTTGGTTTGTTAGCAGTACTATTTTAAAAACTCTTTTATGGTCTCCCCCCAGCTGTGTGACTCTCAGCTTTGAAATTCTTGTTCCAAATGTGGCATCTGGATAATTGCAAGCACCAAGCCGTCTGGACGATTTAGCAGTCATTTACTGCAGTGCAGCAGTAGACAGGTGCACATAGGACTTGTGCAGAACAGGGAAGAGGGAAATGACTCACAGATGTGTGAGCAGCCCCCTCAGGTGAGACTGCCATTTGAGAAATAGGGTAAAGGGACAGGCCTATAAACAGAGGGGAGAGGCAGCGCCTTGTTGGCTGGCAGTCTGGCCTGGAGACAGTATGTGCATGGGTGGGAGCCAGTCAGGCTGGTATTTGATCTCCTGGTGCCCTCCTCTTGCCCACTCTGAGGTTGTGCAATATCATCAAAGGAGTTTTCTGTGTTCCTGGAGCACTTCAGGTGTGTAGCGGTCCAAAATGGCTCCACTTGTCCTGTAGAGGCAGCCTCTTGAAGACAACCTGGACTTAGAAACTTACTTTGGTATCCCTCTCTGTCCCCCCTCCCTCCCAGTTCTACCACCTTTTCTTTTCCAGGTACAAAAACATTTTAATTCCTTACCCTGTGAACTACCTCAGGAACCCTGAGGGGATTCTTTAGATCTGGGATGATGTCTGTCTCCCAGAAGATGCTTAGAGCTCTGACAGACAGAGCTCATCTCTTTTTGTCCTGGTTGCCAGAAAGCTCAAAGCCAAGTGTTGCACAATCACAGCAGTTGCATAAACCCTTATGGTCAGCATATTTTTGCCCCTCCTTTCCTTAGATCTTATCATTTATTAGCTTTATAAATTATTTCAAATGTGAAACTTGAGAAAAGGCAGAATATACAGTAATGTGTCATTTAACAATGGTGATAAGTTCTGAGAAATGTGTCTTTAGGCAGTTTTGTTATTGTGTCAACATCATAGAGTATCCTTACACAGGCCTACATGGTCTAGCCTATGTGGTATAACGTATTGCTCCTAGGCTACAAATCTGTACAGCTTGTTACTATACTGAATACTGTAGGCAATTGTAATGCAGTGGTGTTTGTCAAAACATATCCAAACATAGAAAAGGTACAGTAAAAGTATGGTATTACAATCTTAAAGGACCACTAACATACTAATGTGTGTACTAATGTACACATGGCCCATCATTGACCAAAACGTCATTATGTGGCACATGACTATAAATCCATTCAATTTAGCCACACTTGTGAACCACATTGTGAAAGAAAAGAAAATGCATCTGTTGACTGCCACTGCCTCCCTCCCTTTGAAGCCCACTCTGTGAACACCTTGCTATAAACACCTTCATGACTATCTCAGACCACTGCAGCCCACTGATTTTAGTTTCAGCTGCAAAAAATTATGAGTAAAAATGTTGAGGCTCACTTCAGATGTGCAGTTGGTATTCCCTTCTGGAATCTCTCTCAGCAGCCTTATTTAGCACACCCTGTATACAGTATTTCCTGGAAGGGTAGCATGGCAATATGATGTCAGTCTATTCGAGGAGGAATAGTGCTGGGTCCTCCCACAGCAGCCTACCAGAGAATGGCCTTGCTCCTCTTGCCTACAGGTATTGGCACGTTCACTGGGTCAGGTCAGGGGACTTGCCTGAGGGCTCACTGGAGTAGCATGCTGCATTCTGCCTCAGCCAAGCAACTTCTCACACCTGCCACTGAACAACTTTAAATGCCAATGAGAAAAATCTTTCTGGCTCCAGAGAAAAGAAGTGGCCCATCTAGGGACCACCTACCTACTACCTTTCTGTGGAGAAAACAGGTGGCCCTGTGATGGAGGCCTGGGACTGGTCACCTGCTCCTGGGAGAGCTTTAGAGGGAGAGTTTCTGCTGAGACCAGTGGGTATGTACAGGCCTTGACTCCATGGCCCTGAAACAGTTGAAGCAAGTTTTCACTCTTTGCTTGAAATGGATGGGAATGTTGAGTCCTCGAAATCATGGGTGTTTCTTTAAACCTGCCTCCACTGCTTTCCACTGTGTCCTTTTTATGTTGTTGTATTATCCTAGATACTAATTGAAAAAAGCCTTATTATCCTGGGCCTGTTTCAGTCTTAATATTAGTGTGCTGATATGGTTTTTGGCAATAGAATAATACTATGACATCAAGGCAATTTTTTAAAAAAATGTTTTACAAGTGACTTGATAAAAACATCTGATAAGTAGATGTTTGTCTTCTGGTAGTGGCATAGGCTCTAGGTTTGGACTGCCTGGCTCTGAATCCTAGTTCTGCACTTAGTAGCTGTGTTATCAGAGAAGCTGCTTAACTTCTCTGCTTCAGTTACCTCAAATGTAAAGTGAGGAATAGCATAGTCTCTCCTCATAGGTTTGTTGTCAGAATTAACTGATAAAATACAATTTTGTCACAAAACATTTGGGACTCTGCCTAGCATACAAGCACTCAATAAATCTTGTATCATTATTATTCAGCTTGGGTGTATTAAATACATTCTTCATGCCAGGCCCTAGAAAATTTATTGGGCTACAAGTTGATAGACATTGTCTCTGTCCTTCAGGAATTTACGGCCATGTAGGAGCAATGGTGTGAAATTAAGTAATATGTGTTAGGATACACCTACAAGCTGTGGTAGCACACAAAGTTCATTCTGCCTGGAGTGTGGCCTGGAGCCAGGAGACAGTAGGCAGAGGAGGTGCTCCCTGGTGGGTTTTGATTTAGGTCCTAGAGGCAAGGAGGTGCCTGGTAGGCTGGGGTAGTGCTAAAACAGAGCTCCTGAGGGCAAAAAGGAAAACTTGGAGAGCATGATACCTTTGGGAAACTCCAGTTAGGCCACAGGGAGGGACTATCTAGGGAGGGAGACAGCTCTGGATTGGTTGTCTAGGCCTGAGTTATGGTGGCCTCATGAGCCCTGCCTAGGAGCTTGGACTCTGGGCCTTGGTCCCTAAGAAGCCAGTGAAGACTTTAGACCAGAGGAATAATGTGGCCAGATTTACATTTTAGGAAGTTTACTCTGGAAATTAGTGGGGGGAAGGACAAAGGTGGGGCTATAGGATACAAGGGAGAGATTAGAGGTGGAAAGAACTAAGAAGTCCGGGGCAGGTGATAATAGGTGAGTGAAGGCATGACAGTGGTGTGGAGAAGGAAAATGGGATTCAAGGCACAGCTTGGAGCAGAATTAGCCTGGTGGAGCAGATGGGGTATGAGGCAGAAGGTTAGAAGAATTGGAGTGACTACTGGACTTCTGCCCTGGATGGCAGGGTAGATGGATGTGCCATAGGTCAGGAAAGGGACAGTTTGGGGAGCAAGTAGTGGATTTAGTGTCTACTGTGCATGATGCCTTTTGGACAGCCAGGTAGAGATAACTGCAGACTCAAAAGAGATCTGAGCTGAAGTCAGTGACTTGAGCATCATCACTGGGTAGAGATGGAGTAGTAGGGGTGGCAGGAAAGGTTATCCAGGAGAGAGTGCAGGATGAGCAGGGAGGAACACTGAGGAGCACCAGTCACCTGGATAGGCAGGATCACAAGGGTGAGGAGATGTGCAACCCCCCAATGGGAGCTGGTCAGGAGGCCCCAAGAAAGTTGAAGATTGAGGATCAACCTTTGGATTTGGCCGTAGGGAGTTGCTCAGTGACCTGATGAGAATGGTTATTTGGTGTGGAGGGGCCAGGCACCAGAGCAGGGGACTAAAGAGTGAGAGAGAGACGAGCAGAGGCCTCAAGTGCACGGGGCTTTAAGAAGTGGGGAGGGAAGAGCGAGATCTGCTAAGAACATAGGGGAAAGATCAGAGGCGATAGTATGGAGCCCTGAGGGCCAGGACTGGCTGGAAGCCTAGTCTTCCAAGACAGTGAGTACCAGTGAGTCCAGGACCAGGGGGCCAGGGAGATGTGGAATATGAGAGAAATTTAACCTCAGCAGCTTCAATTTTCTCCACAATACAAAAATAAGTAGGGGTCGAGGAAGGTACTAGAAATTTGGGCTAGCCACTAAGGGAAATGGCTGATGGAGGCACACCCCACTCCACCCCCTGATACACAAACCATACACATACACATTATACATTACATCTTTTCCCCGCTGAGAACTCAGAGCTCTATGCAGAGAATGTGGAAGGAGTTCATCTATATTTTCCTTATTAAAATCATGAACAAGTATTACTTTGGAAATGAAGGAGACAAAAAAAATCAGTGCATTTTGATCTGTCAGCCTGCAGTAATGTGGAAGCTTGAAAACATACCTGTGAAGTATGTAAGAAGAAAGGGGATGGGGAAGTAGGTATTTCTCAGTAATGCAAGAGAGATAGCAGTGGCAAAAGTGTCTCAGCAGGCCTTCTGACCCCCTGCCTTCTGTTCAGGATTGTACATGAGCTAATAACAAGGATTTCTGAAATCTGTGGAGATGAGCTCAGAAAAGCATATTTTTTAAAAAAGAAAGAAAATGTTGTCTGAGGCAGAGACTGGAAATTGTGTGTGTCATACTCCTCAGTCTCTGGGGTTGGCCTAGCTGCATTCTGGCTCTGAGAGGTGGACTCAGGTGTCAGGTGGCTGGGCAGGTGGGACCTTGTCTGGATGGGGATGAACCTTCCGGAAGAGTTATGCACATGAGACACATTGGAGGGGACACACTTAGAAAGGCTGAGCTGCTAAACAGTATCTCTAATTATGGCATGGAATAGCAGGCAATAATGAGAATACCAAATGAGAGCTCTCATTGCCCTTTATGGTTAAGAGTTTCCTCTTGCAGCCCTTTATGTGGGGTCTCCTGGGGTTTACCGCAAATTCTGGTTCTGGGACCTTCTGAAAAACTGGACTTGAACAAGCTGGGCATGGTGGTGTGCGCCTATAGTCCCAGGTACTAGGGAGGTTGAGGCAGAAGGAACACTTGAACCCAAGAGTTTGAGACCAGCCTGGCCAACATAATGGGGATCTGTCTCAAGTGGGGGTTGGAGGCTGAACAAAAAGCCACCTGGGCCTTCATTTAGGAAAACTCAGCTCCATTGCTTCACTTCCTTGGGGTAAATGATGACCGTTTATACTTTTTGTCTTGTACATATGACAGTAGTAACTTCCAGTTGCAGTTTTGTGGTTTCAGGATTCACCAAAGGTCACACAGTTGCCCAAATTCGATTACTCTTTTACATGAAAGAGAATGAAAAATAAGTCCCTCTTGGCTTTTGTGTGACCCTCTTCTCTGCCTGGGCCAGAGCCCTTCCTAAGCCCCTGGGAAATCCACTCATTCCATGTAGTCTGGCCTCTACCTTATCTTCATGAAGCCTTCCAGACTCTAGCCCCCTCACTGGGGACCCTTGGATGTCTCAAGGTGAGATAGTAGAGCATTTTGGTTACAAATTCAGGAATATTGGTTCTGTTTCTACATTGTATGGCTCTGTCTTGTGGTTTATTTATTTATTTATTTTTTGCTTGTGTTTTTAATGAGTTGCTTCCTTATTACAAAAGCCACACGTTCATAACAGAAATTTTAAGAAATGTAGTCAAGAAAATAAAAAGTACCTGTGATCCTGCTACATGAGATAACCACTAACACTTTTGCATATATTTTTGTCTTTTTTCTTTCTTTCTTTTTTTTAAGGAGACAAGGTCTTGCTATGTTGCTCAGGGTGATCTCAAACACCTGGGCTCAAGCTAACCTCCTACCTCAGTCTCTCAAGTAGCTGGGATTACAGGAAGGTGCCACTACCCTTGGCTTTTCTTTTTTTTTTTTCTTAGTTGGAGTCTCACTCTGTCGCCCAGGCTAGAGTACAGTGGCACACTCACAGCTACCCCAGAGTTGACCCACAGGGCTCAGGCGATCCTTCTGCCTCGGCCTTCCAAGTAGCTGGAACTACAGACGAGCACTACCATGCCTGGCTAATCTGTTGATTTATTGTAGAGATGAGGTCTGGCCAAGTTGCCCAGTCTGGTCTCAAACCTGTGGGCTCAGGCAATCCTCTCACCTTGGCCTCCCAAAGTGCTGGGATTACAGACTTGAGCCACCGCACCCAGCCTTTTTTTTTTTGAGACAGAGTATATACAGGGTATATCTTTATCGTGTGTGTGTGTGTGTGTGTGTGTGTGTGTGTGTGTGTGTGTGTGTGTGTAAAATCTATCATTGGGCCAATTGTGGTGGCTCATGCCTTTAATCCCAGCGCTTTGAGAGCCCAAGGTGAAAGGATTGCTTGAGCTCAGGAGTTCAAGCCTAGACAACATAGCGAGACCTCATCTCTACAAAAAAAATAAAAATAAATTAGCTGGGCATGGTGGTGCACACCTGTAGTCCCAGCTACTCAGGAGGCTGAGGTATAAGGATCACCTGAGCCCAGTAGATCGGCTGCAATGAGTCTTGGTCATGCCACTGCACTCCAGCCTAAGCTACTGAATGGAACTCCAACTCAAAAAGAAAAAAATCTATCATAGATGTTTTCCATGTCAATAGCTATGTATTTTTATGGCATATTTAATATCCAAAACTGTATTTTAAATGGCATTGTACATAACCATATGATCCTTGCCCACCAAAGTTTGTTTGCTTTTAAAATTTCTGTTATAGGTCGGGCTCGGTGGCTCAGCCTGTAATCCCAGCACTTTGGGTGGCCCAGGCGAGTGGATTGCCTGAGCCCGTGGGTTCGAGACCCGCCTGGGCAACTTGGCAAGCCCTCATCTCTACAATAAATCAAAAATTAGCCAGGCATGGTAGTGCGTGCCTGTAGTTCCAGCTACTTGGAAGGCTGAGGCAGAAGGATCGCCGGAGCCCAGCAGGTCGAGGCTGCAGTGGCTGGGAGCGACCACTGTACTCCAGTCTGGGCGACAGAGTGAGACTCCAACTAAAAAAAAAAAAAAAAATTTCTGTTATAGACTCTTCTGATATCTGATTGCATTTTACAGATCAAATTTTTTCTACTCCTTCTTTGAACTTAAAATTTAATAAAACTTCAGAGAGTTAGAAGGACATAAAGGACCTTCTTGCCACCCCACTCTTACCCCTGAGCCTCCACCTATGAGATGGGCATGTGTGTGGACACGTGATCCTTTGATTTTCTCATTGCTTCCTGTCTCCTGCTCCTCTTGAGCCTTTGGTTTCTCGTTCTCAAGACACATCAGTGGGGATGTCATTTCTCTGAATGACATGCTCCCCGTGTTAAGAGTGAATAGGTCCTCACCAAGGCAGGAGGAGAGACTGGAGGGGAAGGACCAGGTCCCCACACAGAGCCATATGAGAAGCAGTGTCCAGGCGGTCTGTGAGCCCATGCCCCTCTCTTGCTTAGTATCCACCAGGATGCTCTGGGCCTTCCAGGATCCCCACGCTCAAATCTCCTGCCTCCCCTCAGCTCCTGGTAGCTGTGCTCCTCACCAACTGCTCAGCCTTGGCGACCTCACTGCGTCTATGTGTCTGTCCACCCCACCCAGCTGTTTGAGGCCACTTCTTTGTACTTCCCACGGTAGTTGGCCCATTGTAGACTTGCAGGAGAGAGTCATTGTTTGCTTTGTCTCTGCAGTTTCTTCAGCTGGAATCTTTGTCCACTGTGGTCATTTTCTTAGCAAAAGATAAAACCACAGCTTCCTTGTATTCTCGGCACTTAAAGATTTTTGTTTCTTCGGTAGCTCTTCCCTTCCCAGAATTCTTTTGTAAGAAATGTTCTGACACCCAGTGCTTGTCTCTTTTGCACAGGGAACCCCTCACTTGGTCTGTTGTGGTCCATGAGCCCCACTCTAGGGAAACCAGGGTTGCACTATCTGGCTCACCCTACCTGCCCACCCTAATAAACCACACTCTCACTCACTCTGAGCTCATTCAGAACTTGGGGGCAACCTCAGATTTTTTTGTTCTGATGTTGCACCAACTTCCCCGATTGTGGTACCTTGTGGATGCTCACTAAGGAGTGAAATGTCACATAGACCTGACACAGAAGCCATGGACTGGGAGGGCATGGGCTCCAGTAGCTGTGGCTTGACCTAGTCTCAGGCATGGTTCTTGTTTGGGAGCAGGGTCAAGCAGGTGGAGTTCCCCAGGGTGGTATCCTTGGCTTCCTGCCATCACTTCCTTTCACCCCTTTGCTGGACGCTGTGAGATCTTTTACCTTGGGCTGTGTGTTTATACTGTGTGCCAGGCCAGGGGGTCTGGTGCTGAACACGGAGGACCAAGTTATGGAGCCTCTGGTCTAGCACAATAGTTCTCAGCCCTGGCTACATTTTTTTTAAAGCTGCTGCATTGGTGCCAATGCCATATCCAGAAAACAGGTTACCGTATACTGAGCACTTTGTGGCAAGTATCATCTAAGCTCTTTTTGCAAGTTGTCTATGTCGAGTTGAACCCTCTCGCAGTAACTTTGGGAATTAGGTAAAATGAGTCCTGGTTCACTGATTAGGAATCTTAGGCACAGAGAGGCCCACTTGTCAATAGGCACACGGCTCACAGATGGAGAACTCAGATTTATAGCAGGCCAGCAGACTTCCAAGCCAGCATCTTAGCCCTGTGCCGTGTCATTGACCGGTCTCCTACTTCTTGGACCCATATTCCCAGCCACCTTCCTGGACACCTCCTCCTGGGTATCCCTCAGGCACTTGAGTGTCTGGGATTTTAATTTCTCTCTTCTTATCTGAGCCACATCAGGAAGAGGCAACTAATCTCTTCTTGAAGCACTTTGTGCCCTAATGGTTGTAGGCTGTCTGTAAAGAAAAATGCCATCACAACCTTTAGGTCTGGCATTTAGCACTCTATATGGACCTGCCCCTGCCCATTGGTCCAACCTCCCTGTGACACTGCTTGCCTTGGACTCAGCACACTGATTTTCTTGCCATCTCCCAAATATGCCATGCTTACCCTCAGCACTTTGCCTTGCCCATGTCCTCCTCTGCTGGAGTCCCCTTTTCTCCCACAGGTCTACCTAGTAAGTCTCTGCACAAGCCGCAGGACAGCTCTTCAACATCACTTCTTAGAATGCCTCTGAGCACCCTGTTTAACTGGCTGCTGCCTCCTTAAGCTCCCTCAACTCGAGTGTCTTCTACAGCATGTAACCCCTCTTCCTAGAATTGTCAACCTCCAAAGACTATGAACCTTCTGGAAGTAGAGACCCCCTTTAATACTTAAGTTCACAGCAATGGGCATGGGAGCACAAGCCTCAGCACCAAGTAGGCACTTGGTGAAGATGGTCATGGAGACCTTGTGTAGGCCTGTCTGCCACCTGTTGTCCTTCTATTTGGATGGCTGCACAGCCAGAGCAGATTTGCATGGCTTTTTGGCTCTACCGTTGGCCCCAAAGAATGCAAAGTATTCACGAAGTATTACCAAGCATATTAACAGGATGGAAGAGCAAATCAGAGAGCAATTCAGGCCAGGTAGTGAGTCAAATACCTGAGGACAATAGCTTCCAGTTGCTTGTGGATTCACTAAGATCAAAATACAGGTTGCCAATTTTTACAATAATGCTGGTAAAATAAAATAAAATAAAAATTAAACTTGATCCCAGTAAATGGGACCCATTAAAATGTAGACCTGCAGATTTGGAACTGGGAAAACTGCACTGTTAGATATAATGCTTACCAATGAAAACTCGAAAGGCAGAAGCTATTACCAGGAAGCTTAGGGTAGAACAAAAAATAATGAGTCAAGTCCTCACCTAATATTTATATAGGAAAGAAGGAATTCAATGAAAACAGCTATAGCAAAATGGAAACAAAATAATCAAGAACAGTGTAACTGTTTAGAGTAGAAATTAATCAAGGGATTAATGCGGCCTAATGGTGTTTCCTCAGGAAAGTTCTTGGTCAATAAATATTCCTTAGTGTTGGCATAGTGCTGAACACAGAGTCCACATGTTGTTGGTAGCAAAATGTTCTGTCCATGTGTGTGTGGTTGCTGCTTTCAAATGACTATCTCTACTGTGAGTGTCAGAGCTGATAGAACCCCCAGCCCACCACTGACTCCTTTCATCTTTCCTACAGGGGGCCGTGCCCAAAGGAAATGCCACTAAAGAATTCATCGAGAGTTTACAGTTGAAGCCCGGGCAGGTGGTGTACAAGTGTCCCAAGTGCTGCAGCATCAAGCCTGACCGAGCCCACCACTGCAGGTACACTCGCTGGGACTCCCCTCCTCTCTTCCGCCTCCTTCCACCACCCTGCCACACTTCCACCTGCCTCCTTCCACCACCCCTCCCACACTCACCTCTGGAGTAGTGCACACTTCTCCCACAGGTATCAAATCAGCAACATGACTTCTGAATGTCCCCTGCTCTGGGCACAGAATGACCATTGTGAGTCTCCCTCCGGTGAGCCCACTAGACTGGAAAGGGTGTTTGGTTTTGTTTCAGGACACCTGTCCCAGGACTTAGCTCTGCCACACCTGACATAGGACCTTGGCAGGACCTTGGGTATTTCCTCCTTTGTTTTGATATATGTAAAATTGAGGGTATTCCTACTTTTCCTACCTCACAGCTTTATGATAAGGGTACCTTGAGGCAAAGCTTTAGAACATCATTTTGTGAACATCTAGTACTTGAAATGAAGGAGTTTTCCTTGAATCAAGACTTTCTTTTGAAACAGAACTTCCAGAGGTTATGACAGTTTTGTAGAATTCAACCCAAAAAGTCATTTCTGCCTGTTCTCTGTGGTCAGTTTTCCCATTTTGTTTTCAGGTTTCTTTGTTGTTTTGAGTCTTCTTTATAAAAAGACATCTAACTAAAACGTATACTTTATCATTATGGTGGAACTTTAATGGGGCACTGGGCCTGGGAAACCTGGGATGCAGAGAAATGCTTCCATTTAGGGCATTTGGTCCCCTTTTCAGGCCAGTATGTTCAGGTTGGGGAGTGGTTGTGGAGGAAAGAACTTGCCCCTGGTGTTGGAGGTCTTCCTTCTCCATCCAAGGCTGTGGACACCTTAGGGTGTGGGAGAGATCTGAGTGGCTGCAAGGCCTGGGCTCATTGCCTGCCTTTCGAGGAGATCGGTCAGTCCCAGCATTCAGGATCCATATAGTCAGCTCCTCAGTACCTCTGCATCCCAGGACCTCAGCCCACCTTGTCCCACCATCAGTTTCTTGTTTTCATCTTCCTGGTCAACCCTCAGAAATCAGTATTGTTGTGGGGATGACCTTTCTAGATGAGGAAATTAAGGTTCAGAGGGGTTAAGTGACTGCTCTAGGGTTATATAGCCAATGAGTACTAGAGACAGGACTGGGTCCTGGTGGTTCTGACTCCAAGTCCAGATAGGGCTCTTTCCACTAGAACTCCAGTTTGGGGTAACTCGTGTAACTTTATGTAATTGTATGTGTGTTTTTCTGTCTCTGAAAGAGAGAGATCTGAAGACCTCCTCAACTGGTTGCCACCTGCTTAAGTGCAAGGGCTGAGGAGCTTGGACAGGGTCCTATGAAGATTGCTGACACCTGTGTATTTTCGCTCTGGGTCAGCTTGCTTCTGAAATCTAATTCAAGACTTGCTTCATGTGCCTGAGGTAGTGGTGTTAGTCTAGTCTCTTCCTGCCACTCAGACTCAAGAGCCAGCTGTTTTCTAAGCGTTACCCGGATAAAAAGGCCCAGCTTGCTTAAGTGGTTCCTCAGGGTAGCCCAGTGTGGTGGAGCAGGCTCAGACCTTGGAGTTGAAGAGGTTGGTGTTGGAAGTCTGACGCTGTCCCTTGCCACATTGTGAGACCTCAGGCCAGGTATTGTTTGCAAGCCTCAGCGTTCACTTCTATAAAAAGGGTTGTTCCTCCCTAGCTTATTGTGGGGATTACATAGAAGTCACTGAATCACCAAGCTCAACAAGTGGAAGGTACTTGTTAACAGGAGAACATGTGAGGAATTAGGGATGTGCTGGCTTAAGAAAGACTAGACCAGAGCCAGGGAGGTGTTAATTTTGTAGAAAAGCACTTTGGAGAACCCACAGTAGTTCTTTTCTCTCCCCACCCTGAGCCCTCAGCTGCCTCCACTGCCTGGCATTTTCCTCACTGCCTCCTCCTTGCCTCTCTCCCCAGAATGATCCAGGGGAGATATTCTTGTGTGCTAGTAAACAAATCAGCTTGGGCAAAACAAGAGCTGTTGATTCAGATGAACTCAAGTGAGGATGCCTGTGAGGTGCCTGTTCATACCTCAGAAATGCATGCTGACTCCTTTGTGATGGTGCATGGTAGCCCAGGCCATCTGGGGACCCGTGATTTTGGACAAGTAGAATCCCAGCACACAGACAGACAGGGTTTGTTATGGGTGGTTGAGCCCAGAGGCTGCCTGCCTAATTAGAGAAAGTAATTTTCGGTCTTGCCTACCCAGGCAAAAGTGCATGTGGACACGCGTGTTTGTACCCAGCTTTTTGGCTTCTCTGTTCAGCAGAATCCTTAGAATTTGAGACTGTATTCCATGTTCTGTGGTGGGTACCACACATACATCCAGACCTTGGACCTGTAGGTGTTCCTTCCAGCCCTGCAGTATGTGTCTGGGTCTTTTCTTTCCAGGAGAAGCACTCTGAAACCCCAGGCTGGTTTCATCTGGCATCAGATCTCCTGTTCATAAGGACCATGGAAACATGTGGAAGTCCTGGGAGGAGCCATTTATGCTAATGTGGGTGGCCAAGGCATTAGGCCTATGCTTTAAGTTCTTTATGCATGAGGTAGTAGAGACCTCTGCTCTTGCAGGGGTCCCATCCTCCAGCCCACATTCAACATCACCCAGTGCCCCAGACACACACACACACAGACTGAGATGGTCACAGGCTGCTTAGAGCCCTGTTAGATTCTAATTTTATCTTGCCCATGGTTGTGGCTACTGAGAAAATGTATATAGCTCTAACGTTATTTTTAAAGCATTTTGTATACATTATGTGGTGCTCACAATGACCCTGAGAATGGGGAAATTCTGCTAGGCTGATTTGGAGAACCTAAGTTTCTTCTTTTTTTTTTTTTTTTTTTTTTTTGAGTTGGAGTCTCACCTCACTCTGTCACCCAGACTGGAGTGCAGTGGCCGCTCCTGGCCACTGCAGCCTCGACCAGCTGGGCTCTGGCGATCCTTCCACCTCAGCCTTTCAAGTAGCTAGAACTACAGGCGTGCGCTATCACACCTGGCTAATTTTTTTTTATTTATTGTAGAGATGAGGTCTCGCCAACTTGCCCAGGCGGGTCTCAAACCCGCAGGCTCAGGCAATCCACTCACCTCAGCCTCCCAAGCGCGGGATTACAGGCTGAGCCACCGAGCCTGGCTGAGAACCTAAATTTCTTTGCTCAGAGCACCAAATGAAGATCTGCCCTCAGATCCCCTATTCTTTCCCATAATTGTTCCTGAGCTGAAGCCTGGATGTGGTGTGGATGCCTTTTTTTGTTTGTAATTTTAGTCATAGCCAATGAGATGTCCAATGGAAACCTGTATGTGAAGCCGTGCCACTTCGTACCTTCTTGCCAATGATGTGGTTGAGCTCATTTCCCAGGCTCACTTTTTCCGTCTGTAGTATCAGAGCCTGCATTCAGCTGACCCTTGCTAAGTGGGGCCTGGGCTTGCCTCTGAGCTTGTTAGAGGTAGATAAGACATGGCCCTGACCCCAGTAGCCTCCCATGCAGGCAGGGCAGGCATGCTTTGCCACCATGATACTGTTTGGTAAGTGCTGCTATAGGGAGAGACACAGTCCCAATGGGACATGGCTATGTTTTGTGCTTAACCATCACTCAGCCAACTCCTTTGGGGCTGAGTACCAACTAGGGGCCTTCATACCTTACTGGAGAGGGAGCACATAAGCCCAGAGGAACTAAGCACATATAAGCTAGTGAGCTTGTTGGGCTCTACCAAGCTTTGGGGCCTGAGAAATGGTAGGGAACCTGGAGAAAGTGGAAGAAGAAAAGCCTCTGCCTTCTTTTAAAACAACGATTTGGGAATATTGAGGGGCCTGGAAACCTGGGATGCAAAGAAATGCCACCATTTAGGGCATTGGTCTTTTCAGTTACTGTTACTGTATGCTTAGTCCCTGTGCCCAGAAGGTCAGCATCTCACAGTGTCCCATCTACAAGATGCTGGCACGAGTGCTAGAAAGAAGTGCCGGAAGGGGACTGTGGACTCAAAGGAGCTTCAGAGGATAAGGTGGATTTTGCCAAGTAGAAAGAATGGAGAAAAGGCCCTCGGACATCGGGGCCATCCACAGCCCAGGCGGGGAAGGTAGCTGCCGGTGTGCTTGAAGGAGGCTGGTCTGGCTCCTGGTCTGTGAACAATGAGCCTTCCTCGGCCACTGTTTTGGGCTTCCCTGCTGCTGTGACTGGGGCGGGGATACCGCTGAACCCCCTGCCCACTTGCATGCAGTGGGGGCTGGCAAGAAGACTGTTTCTGAGGTGATTGATTCTCCGAGGGTGTCAAGAGTTGTGGGGGGTGGCCCACATTTCTTCTTCCTCGTGACAGATGGTACCTGAGACAAAACAGCAGGGCAAGGTGTGGAGTGTCCTTCACTGCCCCAGGCAACACCTGTGCCCAGACCTTAGCCTTTGACTGCTCCAAGCCACAGCCCCGGTCAGGCTGAGCCTTCTGTGAGCAAGTTAGCCTCTGAGCAGACTCCAGCCATGGTGATCTAGGTCTCACCTCACCCACTCTGGGTACCACCTGACTCGGGCCAGCATTTTGGGCCAACTTTGGCAGGCCTCAGTGCTCCCTGAAGGATATGAATTTTTCTAACTTGGATGCCCAGTGAGACTCAGCCTGCTGGGAAACCCAGCTTCCTGGTGTTCACGCCATGTCTCTTCAGTGTCTGAGAGGAGAACAAAGGATGACTTCACTGTGAGAACTTGCTCTCAGGCAGTCCTCAGAGGATATCCGGCCACTTGGCACCTCTCTGCCACTGAGCCAACACTGTCTCAAGAGTAACCACTTGAAAACCCTTCTAAAAAGAAGTGTGGATGGAAGAGAAACTGCTGAGAAGCCTAGAGCAGGGAGGAAGTCACCATCAAGTTTGTTTCCCAAACAGGGAGGGGATCAAGAAACCCACAGGTGATGGTCTTGGGAAGAAACAGGCTGCAGTGGCAGCTCCTTGAAGAGAGCGTGGGCCTGGTGGCCAAGGCCAAGGACGCAGGCGTAGCTCATTCTGCACTGTCTGCTTGTCTGCACTTTTATTTTTTTATTTTTATTTTTTTGAGTTGTAGTCTCGCTCAGTTGCCCAGACTGGAGTGCAGTGGCCGCTCCCGGCCACCGCAGCCTCGACCTGCTGGGCTTCGGCGATCCTACCGCCTCAGCCTTCCAAATAGGTGGAACTACAGGCGTGCGCTGCCACACCCGGCTAATTTTTTTGATTTATTGTAGAGATGAGGTCTCACCAAGTTGCCCAGGCGGGTCTTGAACCCACGGGCTCAGGCAATTCACTCACCTTGGCCTCCCAAAGTGGAGGGTTACAGGCTGAGCCACTGAGTCCGGCTTGTCTGCACTTTTAAAATTATGTGCTAGGAACCAATTTAAAAATATACATCCTGTATATATAGTCACATATATATTCATATGCATTTTTAAAATTGGTAACACAGAGAGAAACAGAGACAGAAACTAGGTAATGGAGTTGCTGGTGCCTGGTTCCCTGTTACCCTTCGTGTCTCTTTCAGGCCCAGTGTGCCTGAAAGGGACACGAAGGGTAACAGAGAACAGGCACCAGCAACTCCATTTTCTTACCTTGCCCTCCTGGCCACCAGGGAGATTCTAGATCTGGGCCACCATCTAAGATGTATCCATTCCTAACATGCATGTGTTAGCAAGGCCCTTTGAAGTGGTGGAGAGAAGAGCAAGGATGGAGACCACTATGAATCCACCTCTCTGGAACAGGCCCAGTGTCGGTTCTCATGTGTTCCTTATAACGATACTTACTTGGAATGGAGGGGAAACCTGAGGCTCCAAATAGCCAGTTTGACCAAGGTCCTCAGCAGACCCAGGTCTGCCTTTCCACCAAAGTCCATGCCAGGCCTAGAAAAGCATGCATCTCCTCATTGGGCTGTGAGTGAGCCCCACTGTGGAGGACTCCTTGGGAGTGGTCCCTGCTTCTGGGCCCCGGAGTCCAGGAAACAGTGTGCCTCCAGCCTGGCAGAACTGGTCCTGCACTTTTCCTGCCTTTCTAGCTGGTCAGCAGGAGCATAACCAGCATGGAGGTGTGAGTGTGAGCCAGCAGTGCCCTGAGGCCCCAACTCTTCCTCCAGGAAGAGTTTCATAGTGCCCACCATCGCCACTATGCATTTTTTCAAGAACCGCAGATAGTTACGGAAACTAGTGGAGAAAAAAGCTGGTATGAACTACACAAGGAACTTTTAAAAAGGAAATCTGGCCAGGTGTGGTGGCTCATGCCTATAATCCCAGCACTTAGGGAGGCTGAGGCTGGGATTGCTTGAGCCCAGGAGTTTGAAAGATTAACCTAGGCAACATAGTGGGATCTTGTCTCTACAAAAAAAGTTAGTCGGGCATAGTGATGTGTGCCTGTAGTTTCATCTACTCAGAAGGCTGAGGCAGGGGAATTGCTTGAGTACAGGAGTTTGAGGCCGTGGTAAGCCATAATTGTGCCACTGCACTCTAGCCTGGGTGACAGAGTGAGACCCCCCTGACTAAAAAATAAATACATATGTACATACATCATGCATACATACTTACATACATAGGAAATCTAATTATATTATTTCTAAGCTTGTATTTATAGGATTTCAATTTGTTTTGTTTTGTTTTGTTTTGTTTGAGTCAGGGTCTCAATCTGTTGTCCAGGCTGGAGTTCAGTGGCACAGTCATGGCTTACTGCAGCCTTGACCTCCTAGGCTCAATCAATCCTCCAGCCTCAGCCTCCTGAATAACTGGGCTACAGGCATGTGCCACCACACCCAGCTAATTTTTTGGCTTGTTTGTTTGTTTTTGAGACAAGGTTTCATTATGTTGCCCAGGCTGGTCTCAACTCCTGGGCTCAACCCATCCTACGGCCTCAGCCTCCCAAAGTGCCAGGATTACAGGCATGATGAGCCACCATGCCCAGTGAGGATTTCCATCTTTTTTGAACAAATACCCCCAGATAATAAGAGGGAACCTACAATTTATTAAGATAATGAGGAAAAAAAGAATGATTTTTGATGAGTACTTTTATTGACTGTTGACTTAAAGAAATCTGGGGCAAAATTAATAGAGAGAGCTTATTTGGGCTAAGGTTGAGGACTGCAGTCCAGGACACCCTTCCAAGTTGCGTTGGGGAGTTCTCTGTTCAGCCTTTGTTATAGGGAGGTTTTGTTTTTTGGGTTTTTTTTAAGATTAAAAAATATAGTTTATTTTAAAATAAATTAGAGAGCCGGGCTCGGTAGCTCAGCCTGTAATCCCGCGCTTTGGGAGGGTGAGGTGAGTGGATTGCCTGAGCCCGCGGGTTCGAGACCCGCCTGGGCAACTTGGCGAGACCTCATCTCTAGATAAATAAAAAAAATTAGCCGGGTGTGGTAGCGCACGCCTGTAGTTCCAGCTACTTGGAAGGCTGAGGCGGAAGGATCGCCGGAGCCTAGCAGGTCGAGGCTGCAGTGGCCAAGGAGCGGCCACTGCACTCCAGTCTGGGTGACAGAGTGAGACTCCAACTCAAAAAAAAAAAAATAAAAATAAATAAAAATAAATTAGAACGAGAAAGAGAAGGGAGACAGAAGATTCACCTCCCAAGGTGGGAGAAGGGGCCAAAGCCAGGAAGCTTGGCGACAGCCATAGCTCAAAGAGCACATGGCCACACCAGAGTCTACCAAGGCAATGACCTATAAGGAGGCTTTTAAAGGCAAAAGGGAATAAGGAGCGGAATGATACAGACTTGTTTGGCAGAAATTCTCATTGGCTCACAGAATAACAGTGACTAGTAATGGGCGGTATAGTATTGGACTATACAGTGTGTGGCATTTCATGGCTACTTGACATCAGTTAGTCTACAGCCCACATAGCAAGTGATTTGAAGAGGTAATTATTTAGCTAAAGCGGGGTGTGAGACATGGCTGCTGTCATGTGCTATCACATTTCAATTCCTCTCTGGACCTGATAATTAAAGGGGCTCACATTCCTCAGAGTAAAAGTTTTTTTTCTTTCTCATGGCAAATAATTATAAACTTGAACTTTGGGAAGCAGTTGCTTTCAAACCACCTTTAGTCTTGGACTCTTGTTTCATTGTATTACTTTATATTGTCCAAAAGGGGGGAAAGGGGTGGTGTTTGCTATCACAGAAACTTGAAACAGTGTTAGCCCCAAAATTCTCCCAATAACAAGTTAGAAATATGCAAATTAATGAGATTATCTAGTCAACAGTTAAGTTTAAATAACCTTTCTGCTTTTTTTTTTTTGTTGGCTCAGTGGAAACATTAAGAGCCGAAAGGTTCTTGGAGCTGGGCTTCCTGCTGTCCTTGACTTTTTTCTGAAATAGCCCTCTCTTCTGTCTTTTGTCCCTCCAGAGTGGCAGTACTGGCTCTTGGTTGTTTGGTCTCTGTATCCTAGCCCACTTAGTCAAGTTTTCAAACCTACTTCATTTTTTCCCTCAGTACACCAAATTCTAAACTCCGTGTTACCTCAAGAGAGCATGTCTTTGTCATGTCTGTTTCATTCTATTTACCTATTAAACAAGACTAGAGGTCTTGGAGGTGAATGACTCTTTTCCTGTTTGGAATGATTGCCACCCTGAGGATCCTAACCTTGCCTCTCAAGCCCCTTGTGACACACACCCAGCAAAACCCCTGTCAGTGCCCAAGGAAGCCACTTCTGAGGAGTGGAGCAGGAGCCATGGGTTCTGTGTTCCCTGGGGCCCTCTCAACACCATGAGGACACCCTAAAGTTCTGACTTGGCTGTTTCAGTGTTTGTAAGCGGTGCATTCGCAAGATGGACCACCACTGTCCCTGGGTTAATAACTGCGTCGGTGAGAACAACCAGAAGTACTTCGTCCTGTTTACAGTAAGTCAGATTCTGAATTCCACCCCACCCTCCCGAAGCACTGGAGCACTTTGTTCTTTTGACAAGTCTCAGCATTCACGGCTGTTCAGAATACTGCCTGGCCTTGTAGGTCTCTGCCTTCCTGCCAAGGATCTCCCTGGCTCAGCAAGTGCCTGTTCCTAAGCCCTTCACTTGAGTGTTTAGAAAATTGATTCACGTTGATTAGCTATGATCAAGGGCTTGTTCTGGGCTCCCATCCCAAGAGTTGGACCTAAGTAAGTAGCTCAAGAAGGCAGTTTGGGTGATGCCCTCAAATCTTGACCTGCAGGCAGGCGGAGTCTCTTTACTGCTAGGGCTGAAAGGGCTGCTGACCTTGACTTTTCAAGGAAGGAGAAGCAGCAGGCCTTGAGCTCCCCAGCCCCCAGGAAACCCAGACTGCCTAGTGACCGGGCTTTGTTTCTGTTCTGGTTCCACATATTCCCAGATATGGCTGCTCACCTCAGAACCAGAGCTGAGGGGCAAGGAGACCTGTGGGGGAGCCATCAGATGCCCCTCCGGTCCACTCCATCAGACCTCAGCCTAGCCAAGCATTCCTGAGTGGCAGGTTCTGTGTGCCTGTTCTCAGGAGCCTGTGAAATCAGAGGGTTCTCACCACAGTGGTGTCTGCACTGCTTTCCTGTTTCAGATGTACATAGCTCTCATTTCCTTGCACGCCCTCATCATGGTGGGATTCCACTTCCTGCATTGCTTTGAAGAAGATTGGACAAGTGAGTATGTGCCAGAGCTTCCCTCCCTGCTCCAGGGTGGGTATGTGACCCAAGTGGGGCAAGTGCGGGGGAGGGAGGCTCTGTTTCCTGCATGATGCCAGGGGCTAACCTCATTTTATTAGATCTCCTGAAAGCCTGTTGACTAATCAGGGAAAGAACAACAGAGCCCCGAATCTCTCTTTGTGAAAATACACAGCCCCTTAAAGTCAGTTCGATAGGTAGTGAGTTGGACAGACCCTCTGGACTGAGCGTACCCAGGGAGATTGCAGGCCAAGCAGGCACGGAGACGAGTTCTCGTGAGTGGGAGCAACTGGGAAAGAACTTTTATTGCTGTGTCTTTAAATGAGGCACTTTAATCAAAGGTCATTTTATTGCAATCTTGCAGAGATTCATTTTTAACTTTCTGACTTAGAACATGATGATTTTTGCCAATTTGTTTGGTTTTTATGGTAGTTCTTTTTTGTTTGTTTTTTTAACCTTCCAAGTCAGCCAGAACTACTAGCGTGCGCTACTACGCCCAGCTAATTTTCGATTTATTATAGAGACGAGATCTCGCCAAGTTGCCCTGACTGGTCTCGAACCCACAGGCTCAGGCAATCCACCTGCCTCAGCCTCCCAAACTGCTGGGATTGATCCACCAAGCCCAGCCGGTAGCTATTTTTTTATATTGCTAATCTCTACCTTACATTAAGATTGTAGACAAGTTCTCCCAACTTTAGAAGTATCCCATTTAAATGTATAAATGCCAAGGGAGGAACTCTAGCCAGAATATTGCACAAATCCTGGAGGAAAAAAATAGATGCTAGAAGAAAAGAAATAGGAGACTGCCTGCTAGGCTAGATCTTCCACACTTACAGTCTGTGAGACAAATGTCTTGAGCAAGAAACCTCCTATTTCCTCTGCTTTTCCCTCAGCGGGTCCCGTTCTTCATTTCACCATCTTTAGAATGTTTACTCTTTCTGTACATGCTGACATCAGCATTTTTTTGGCCACAATTCTGGTATAAATGGGGTGGGGGGGGTGTCAAGCTAGTGGATAGTAGGGAGAGGAGGAGGGTAGGAATGAGTGGGCATCTGCAGAACTTTCCACTCTGCATAGCTGGGTGAGTTGCCAGCAAGTTCCTAATTGCTTAGTGAACATTCTGAAAGTACATGTGTTCTGCTAGACCCTGGGGAGCCAGATCAACTCCAGATGTGGCCTTGGTGACTTGACAGGACAGTCTGAGGAGGACATTTTATCAGCTCCCACCCATCATCAGGTTAAGATTCTTGTGCAGCAATAGGAGTAACATAGACTGTCAATGAGGCCAAATGTCCCTGTCTTTGAAATGATGCTGCCAGGGGCCATTTCATTAATGCCTACTAGGAGCCAGACATAGCACGGCTTGTTTTATCCTGATAGCCTGCAGGGTAGGAGAGATGTTCCCCACTTTGCAGATGACAAAAGCTGGGGTTCACAGAGACTGAGCAGGTTCCAAGGTCAATTAGCTAAGAAGAGGGCCTGCAACTCAAGCCTAGATCTGGAACAAGGTTTTCCAGCCCTATCGGCTGACTCCAGTGGCCAGGGTCCTCCCAGCCATGCTCTTGGTTGTCTTTGGTCAAGATTCCTGATGGAGTAGGCTTTGGGGACCCAGGTCCTAAGGCAGCTAGGCTGGAAAGGCATAGGACAGTCCTCCAGCCATTACTGCCATCACTGCTCAGCCCTAATGGAGATGTTGGACCATAGAAGCTGATGAAAGGGGGTAGGGTGCTGTCCCCTAGGCTGAGGGCACTTTGAGTTGATGTTTAAAGAAGGGTAACAAGATGATCTTACATTCCCTGCATCTGGTTCCAGCCTTCCCTAACTCAATTTGTAATTCCTGGGACCCAGCCCAGAAGGGGAAGGATGCTTGCAGCTTTGCAAGGAGGGAGAACAGTCCATGGCCTGGGCTCTGCCTCCAGCTCCAGGGCCACTGAGGTGGGTAAGGAGTGGGCAAGATACCTCCAACCAGTGAGCAGCCCTGTGTGCTTATGCCAGGCCAAGGCCAGGCTGCGCAGATGTCCTTTCATGAATTCTTCGTCATTCCCCTATATAGCAGGGAAGATGAAATTTCAGAGAACCCAAACCTTTATCCCAGATTTTTAGGTACTGTTCCAAGGCCAGTTGTATAGCAGTGAGCAAAGCAAAGTCTCTGTCCTCCTGGAGTGAAGTGTAGTGGGAGAGGCAGATATCAGACACATACAGAAAGAAACAGGTAATTCCACAGTGCAAGGAACAGGAAAGACACAGGGGCTAGAATAGTATATTAGTGTGGGCATCATAGTTGGAGCTCATGATTAAAAATTGGTAGCAGGATTCATGCCCTGCCGTGTCTGCCAGACGTCAGAGCCCTAGTTCTTCCCAATACTCTGCCCAGCCCGAAGCCAGGCAAGTAGCTACCACCCAGGGTTAGCCCATCAGTTGGCAGGCCACCCTGACCAAGCCCTACCCTCAAGGAAACAAGAAGAGAAATCATCTGGAGGCATTGTTAAGTTCCCAGGAAAACCTGAGGAGACAAGGGCATTTTCGATGAGATGTTCCTTACCCCACCACCCATATGGCGCTTAGTATCTCTCCAAGCTCATTTCCACATTTGATCCCCCTTGCCCCTCCTGCCGTTCCTGCGAGGAAGCCAGCAGGGCCGCTCAGAAGGTGCTTACTCCCTGAATTACCACAGCCAGTGAAGCCCAACTCTGCCCTCCAGGGTCTGACCTCTCCAGCCAGGGAAACAGGCCTGAGCACTGGAACAACAAGAAACAAACCACAGCCCAGGCTCAACCAGCACAGGAGTGCCGAGTGCCAACCAAGAGACTGCTGATGCCTTCGGCTGAACCAGACACTTCCCAGGGTTCCTCTCCCTGCTTAGTGCCTCTGCTTTTTTCTAACAGGCACTGGTTTTCTGACTTAGGCTTTGCTTAGACAAAGGATTCAGCTGCTAAAAACAAAACCACACCTCTAGTCAAACCTCACAGCTTTACAGTGGAGGGGGTGGTGGCCTGGAAAGAGTGGAAGCTTGCCTCAGGTCACACCCCAGATTAGGGTGGGCCCATGGGTTGGGGGCCAGGACAGTGAAAATACCTACTCTGGGCCAGTGTCTCTTTGGTTGACTCCCGAATCTTTAGGACTGATGGTGTCAATGACATAGATGTCCCTAAGGGGGGCATTATTTCACACTGTGGTCAGGGTTAAGCCTTGGCTGTTAGACTGCCCTTTGCTTAGCTTCAAATCCCAAAGCCACCACATGATCCTCCACACCTGCGCCTCTCTCCCACCTGTGATGATGGAGGCACAGAGAGAGGTAGCACGTCATACAGAAATGCCCAGAAAACCCAGGGCCAAACCAGGACTGGATGGGCCTCTCTACTGTGTACCCATATTGTGCTTTCTGAGGGAGGGCTGGTCAGGCCTTCATGCCGCAGTTGAGTCCTTCCTTGGTCCTTCACATGCCAGGCACTGTGCTTGGCACCAGAGACAGTGAACAAGGAATTAATGTTGGGGGAAGCCCCATCTGGGGCCTGGCCTGTTGAAGAGGCCTCCCTAAGGGAATAACAGGTAGCCAGGTGCAGGGGAGGAAGATCCCCACTGAGGCCTGGAGGAGCCAAATCCTGCAGGCTGGAGACAGTGGGAGCCCAGGCGGGCAGAAAGCCAGGGTAGTGAGCCAGGCAGTGGGCAGCAGCCCCAAGCCCCCATGTTCCTTGTCTTTCAGAGTGCAGCTCCTTCTCACCACCCACCACGGTAATCCTGCTCATTCTTCTGTGCTTTGAGGGGCTGCTCTTCCTCATTTTCACGTCAGTGATGTTTGGGACCCAGGTGCACTCCATCTGCACAGATGAGACGGTAAGGGGGTCTGCCTGTCACCTGTGCACCTGGGGTTGGGAGAGGGCTGCTCTCAGGCCAGACCTGAGGCCCCCTGGCCAGGCCCCCAGTGTGTAGGCACAGCTCCTTCATTTGCAGTGACACTTGGGTCTTCTTCATGCCTACACAAGTCCTCCAGCCTTGGGGCAGCCACAGCAGGTCACACCAGAGTGGAGCCTGGCAGCCGTGGCTAAAAGGCTGCCTTTACCATGAGTCCTTCCATTCCTCTTTGAAGGGCCTTCCTGTACATTGTGCTGTGTCGGATACTCCATTGGGCACTGGGGACACCCTTCCTGCCTGGGACCACAGGCTTGGAGATAGGGTGGTCGAGAGGGCACCCTAACCCAGCTAGGATAAGCAGGGTCAGCGTTCCAGAGGCAGTGACACCATGACTGGGTCGTGAGGGCAGAGCCAGGAAACGGATCTGCCTCGATCCCCCAGGGCAGGAGGCTCTTGCCTGGCCTCAGGGTCACCTCTCCTGGTCTAGCCCTGGCCCTTGTCCACTGCCTTCTCCCAACCCCACTCCCACCTCCCATCTGCCCACGGCTCCTTCTCTGTGAGCTTTGAAGCTGGTGGCTGGCCCCTTCCCTGGTGCCCCTGCTGCTATCTCCTGACCCTCCTAAGGTGTCCGGAAGCCTCATGGTGATACACCATGGCTGCGAGGTGGGCATTTCTTCCTTTTTTGGCTTCGGGGTCCAGATGAGGGTCTCCAAGAAGAAGGGACAGCGCTTAGCTCCAGGCATGAGGAGCAGAGCCTGAGGTATCAGTCCCTCCTCACATGCTCCTTGGCAGTGGCAGCTCTCAACAGTGCTCCAGGGGCTTAGGGTGGGGGTGGTGTCTGTTGGGTAATCAGCATTAGGTGGGGGCTCACGGAAGACAGAGTCCTCCTGTGGCCACTGGGCTTCCCTCCCACGGGCTTAGAGAAGCGTGTGCAGAGAAAAGAAGAGACAGTGTCTGGCCACCAGAGCACCATTGTTTGGGTCTGTGGAACTCCTAATGCTTTAGAAGGTTGCAGGGTCTCAGCAAAATTTTTCTTGTATAAGAAATAGTATCCAGTGGTGTCGATCCAGCTGTGTATCCAAGCAGTAAATGTGACCCACTTCTCGGTGTAAGACCTGCAGGGAACCTGGAGGTGACTGTCAGGCCCTGCCTGCCATCAGGATGCCGCCAAGCCCATGGGCCATGGTCTGGGGGAGCCAGAAGGCAAACGACCTAGATCCTGGTTGTTCTTCCCACTGAGGCCATTCTTCAAGGGAATTGTGTTGCAAAGGAAAGGAGAAAGGAGTGAAGCATCCTGCAGCTCATGGGAAAGCATGCCTTCCCCTTGCCTCGTGCCCTTCCCAGGTCCCTAGTCTATAAAGACAGACAGGGCTGTTCCCCCAGGCGCCCCTCACCAGACACCGCAGCAGACAGACCCCTGGCTGGGCTTTTACCGGGCTGCTCCTCTCCGGTCCTCTGGACAGGGCCCCATTCTCAGGCCCTGCCCTTTGACCAGCTCTTGATCCGCTGATCAACTCCATCTGAAGAAGGAAAGGGGAGGAAGCAGCTTTCTCCCCAGCCTCCATTTTTTCCTGTGAGACTTGGGTGGGATATGGCGCAGGCTCTGTGACAGCTGCTGCATAGGTCCCTGCCTCACTTCTCAGAGGAGCACTAGGAAGACCTTCGCCATGACTGAGGCTGACTGGCCTAGCCACCCTCTAACCTGTACTAATCCCTCCTCCTTCCTCTTCTGTGGTGACTTCTCCCCTCACCCATGATCTCTCACTCCTGTTTGACCTTCTCAGTTTGTCTTGCCAGTCCCACTAAGCGGAGTTCTTCTTGATCCCCCAGGCTGGTGAAACTCACAGCACCTGAGCAGTCATTTGATTTGTTAATTTTTTTTTTGTCTGCAAAGTGGTCATGGAGGCTTCAAACTTCCTAAGAACCTATCCCAAATGAACGGCCATTATCGGTCATGATGACTGCAAGCTCCCTGCCAGCTCCAAGGCATCTCAGGAGCATCTCCAAAGCCTTCACAGCGCTTCCATTCACAGCCCAGCATGAGGCTTCTCAGGAGCCCGTGAGGGTCTGAGTCTGGACAAAGGAGCTCCTTCCCCTGGCGAAGCACACCGGATCAGCAGTTAGGAGCAATGGCTTAGGTGCTCGCTGGTTTTGCTCATTTTTCCCTTATTGGAGGAGCTTGTAAATGCGTGCCTAACAAAAAAGTATGACTATTTTCTGTAACATTTTTTATGAGCAAAAGAGGAGAAAGATGTTTTCTCTAGATAGTCTTGTTGCCTTAAAAAGGAAGCATTTACTCCATTCACCTCAAGCTATGGACATCCCTCCCCAAAAACTACAGCAATGAAGTGCTTGACTGAAAGTATCATTGTTCTTGTTTTCAGGGAATAGAGCAATTGAAAAAGGAAGAGAGAAGATGGGCTAAAAAAACAAAATGGATGAACATGAAAGCTGTTTTTGGCCACCCCTTCTCTCTAGGCTGGGCCAGCCCCTTTGCCACGCCAGACCAAGGGAAGGCAGACCCGTACCAGTATGTGGTCTGAAGGACCCTGACCAGCATTGCCACTCAGACACAAACCACATCACAGCACTACCGTCCGATCCGTTTCCATGAATGTTTAAATCGAAAAAGCAAAGCAACTCCTTAAAACTTTTTTATGTCTCAAGTAAAATGGCTGAGCATTGCAGAGAAAAAAAAGTCCCCACATTTTATTTTTTAAAAATCATCCTTTTGATTTTTTTGGTAACCGAAGCTGCTCTTTTTATTTGTTTGTTTTAAAATCACTTCTCTAGTCTCTGGTTTCCTCTCTGCTGTCTGTCTGGCATGACTAATGTAGAGGGTACTGTCTCCGGGCTGTGCCCACTTCTACTAACTGAGTGAGACGTGATGCTGTGCGTGCATGGACCAGTTCAGACGCCTGGTGGGGGGCGCATAGGAAAGCCAAGAGGGCCCTGATCTCCGACTGCTCAGGAGGCAGTGGCAGGTGCCCCATAAGACATAAAACCTCACTGAAGATGGATGCTTGCCCTCTTGAGACCTGAGATGGGCAGGATCAGGGATGGAGCCTTCAAAAGGGCCCTCGGGCACAGTGGCCTCATCCCGCTCCCCCCAAGTGGACACAGTTTGCCTCCTAATTCACAAATTCAGTTGCCTGCCTTGCACTTTATGTGCTTGGGATGTGTAGAATCATTTTGAGGGTGGGAAGAGAGATGAAAAGGGTCTTATTTGTACTCCGAATCAGCAATTATATTCCCTCTGATTATTTGGGAGAGTGTGAAGGAAAGAAGTTTTTCCAGTTCAAAATGCCTTATACAATCAAAAGAGAAAAAAATCATGCAATTTCAGGCAAGCTACTTTTTCGTTTGTTATGTCTACTTCATCTTCTGCCACCCCACCTCCCTCCCTCCCCAAGCAAGATGTCAGTTAAGCAATGTTAGTTCTGAGTGCTGCAGATACGAGTGCCCAACAAGTACAACTCCACGTCAGCACCTTCTCATTTTGCAAACTTGTAAGACGATTCACTTTCTGATACTTAACCATCAATGTGCACGTACCTGTGTCTTATATTTTATCCTGGGAGGTTGTTGTCCTGGCAGGGGGCTGACCGTGATGCTGGGGTGATATCATAGGCCCCAACCTAAGTCGATAGATGGCCATCCCATTGGCTAGAGTCGGCAGGTACACCTAAGCCTGCGGCGCTGGGACAGAATTTCCACGTGGGAGGCACTTCCTGTGTGAGACTCCTTGAAGGGGGCTGTGAAGATGGTTTGAGCTGAGGAGGTGGGGAGTGCCCTCCAGATGCAAAAACACCAAATCTGAATACTGACCATCTGCGAATTCCTACACACTGATTTTTTTTTTTTTTAACCAATTGCCACAAACTCCCTTTTTAGCTTTTGCGTGGGGTGGGGGTGGGGGATAATAATCTGGTCTTGGGTAGGGAGAAACTTAATCTAGTCATGTGATTTTTCAGAAAAGCAAGTGGAACATGCTGCCTCTTTTCAATTCTGTCAGTGCTTCCACATGGAAAAAAATGCAATAAAATTTTTCCAAAACCTGTCTGATTTAGCTCTCCTCTTTTGCATTGTACCCTTAGGAAAGGACAGACTGTCTACCATCTACTTGAATTTTCCCTGGCTGGGGTTTTCCCTGGTTGAGTCTCTCTCTCTCTCTCTCTCTCTCTCTCTCTCTCTCCCTCTCTCTCTCCCCCCCTTTCCCCTCCCTCCTCCCTTCCTTCCCTCTCTCTCTCCCTCTCTAATGAGTTTGTTTGTTAGTTGGTTTTTAAAGAACATTTTTAGTCCCTCTCTTAAACAGACTTGCTCCATCAGGCCTCTGTCCCTTGCTTTCTGCAACCTGAATCTATTCCTTTGTGTTGATTGGGCCTCCAGTTGCTACAGAAAAAAATCAAGTCCGCACAGTTTGCTCCTGGAGTCAGGGGTTGGGAAGACCCATTTTCTCCATCAACTCAGCAGAAAGCAAAGTCAAGCCACAGGAAATTGCTGGAAGCCTCCACACACAGTTCTGGTTTGTTGCTTTGGGGAGCTCCTGTTTCTGGTGTTAAGTAATGGGAACTGAGAAAGATCATCTCTCAGATGTTGAACCAAAGAGCTCTGCAACCTTTTCTAAGTCAGTTAACTTTGACTTGGCTCTGCTGTGCTAATCGTGCAGTAGAGTCAAAGCTGAGATCCTGAGTTCTTATCCTTTGTACTCGGATGTCCCCTCTGAAGGGATATCATAAATCTAGCAAACCACTGGGATGTCCTGTCTCAGGGGACATGACAAGGTTGCTGGTGATTATTATACAGGACAAACTTATGCCAAGGCAGATTTTTCAAAAATAAATGTTTCCTTGAAGTTTTCCATTCAAATTGTACAAAAAAGCAAATAAAGAAATGGAATATATACTGAGATATAAGTTTAAAAAATATTAACTGGCGTTACATAGGTAGCTGAGCTTGTTTCTGGAAATGGTTTAAGTTATATCTTTTTCAGTGAAAGAATAAGCTACTGTAAAAATGGGGTTTTTATATTCTACATTTCACCAACTTTTAATGGTATGAGAGATCTGTCAACCACTGGGTCCTTCTTGAATCAGAAATTAAAATGTAACTTCTGCTCAAAAAAAGAATGTGTGAAGTGCTTTCACAATAGTGCTGACACCTATTTGTAACAGAAGGTAGCAATAAAGAGCATTCGTATAAGAAAGATAGCTGTGGGTTTACCTTTTGTATCATATGGCATAACTTGAAAAGATAGTTACCGTAGCCTTAAAAGAAAGAGACTTTCAAAATTGAAGGCAGGTGGTTACCACACATCGGAAAAATGTAAGATGTAAAATTTTGGTTTTTTTGGTTATAAATAAGTTCCTCGATGTCCAAAATTCCATTATAAGCCAAATATCATTACAATAAGATAATTAGTTCCAACACTACTATTAAATATGAAGTGGTTCATTTTTTACTATTTTGTAAAAAAGTGCAGTTGAGTTGCTGATAGGTGATCTGTGAGATGGATCCAAGTGCAAAGGGCTAAAAATGCTGTTTTAAGACCTAGTTTATAACATTTGTTCACATGCTTTTTTTTTTTTTTAACCTGCAGTTAAATATATGAAAGAAGTGTGGTTGTGTTAGGTGACTCTAGAGCAGTTGAGCAGGATCCAGCCCTCAGGACAGATCCCTTGAGAGGTAGTGCTGTCTCTCTGGCCCTCCTCCTAGGGGAGGGAGACTGAAAATACTCCATCTTCAATGACATTTTTTTGTGGGCCAGGTTGGTTCTTTTCCCTTCGGAATTTCTGAGGAATGCAGTAGATAATGCTGAAAATGCATTGAATTTTTTTTTTTTTTTTTTGAGTCCTAAAAATAGAAACTTGTTTAAACTTGTTCATGCTATGTTTATCTTTCCCATAGAGAGGGGTTCCTTCAGACATCCCAAATGATTCTGCCTCTGGGTTTTTACAAGCACTTTGACTGGGAAGAATGAATGTTCCCTAACCCTCATGCCAGCTGCACACAGAAGATAGAATATACCCCAAGGTTCCTGATATTTTTCCTGTTTCATTTTCATCAGACTGATAACATTTTGCTGAGGGCACAATGTCTGAGGAATGTGGCTATCATTTGCAGCATAGTAATTGGTTCCCAGCCTGGCATCCACATGGGGAGAAGACGTCCCTGAGTTCTCCTCAGTGTTTCCAGATGCAATGGGAAGAGGACATCGCTCTACACGAAGGTGGCCCCAGCTTTTTGCTCAAGCACAGAAGTTCTGGTAGCTCTGAATGCTGCAGTTGTGGGGAAATGAGCCAGTAGTAGCTACTTTCTTTTAGGACTTGGGCTCTGGAGAGTGAAGGTGAGAAGTTAAGATGTGGCTTGTTAGATTAAGTAATCCCTGGATTTCTTTCCATCTGTCTGGTCCATCGCAACCAGACTGAACATGCAAAAGGCTTAGCTCTAAGCAAATCTGTACATATTTGCATGGACTTGGTGGCATCATGTACACAAAAGTACATTTGGGTAGAAATGCATGTGCTGAGTCTCCTTTTTAGTCATACCATTTTGTCTTTTTTGTACTTTTTTTTTTCCTTTTTCTTTTAGAGATAGAATCTCACTTTGTTGCCCAGGCTGGAGTGCAGTAGTGCAATCATAGCTCACTGCAGCCTTGAACTCCTAGCTTCAAACAGTCCTCCCATCTCAGCCTCCTGAGTAGCTAGGACTACAGACATGCACCACCATGCACAGCTAGTTTTTTATTTTTGTTTTTGTTTTTAGATTCAGGATCTCACTTTATTGCCTAGGCTGGTCTCAAACTCCTGGTCTGAAGCCATCCTCCTGCCTCAGCCTCCCAAAGTACTGGGATTACAGGCATGAGCCTCTATGCCTGGCCCTGTACTTCTGTCTTAAAAGAACCCAAAGTATTATCAGCTTTTGCTCCTCTGAGTAGGTCATTAAGCAGCTAAAGTTTACCAACCTGATGCAGAAAACTTTTAGATGAGGTAAATTAACAAACATTTATTACACACCTTTGTGAGGTTGGCATCACACAGAACTACTCTCCGAGAGGCGAGGCTGAGCTCTCCCAGCCAGGCTGATAGGTTTTAAGTTTCTCTCAAAACTTGCACCTGCATCAGCTTAAAGGGTGAGCCAACCAGTAGAGGCAAAGGGTCCCACTTAGAAGGAGCACTTAAATATCAAATTTGAAAAGGGAAAGATTTTGCTAGACTTTCTCTCCAGTATCTATCTACTTGAGGTTCCCAGGCCGTTAACATCAGCATCACTTGGGAACTTGTTAGAAATGCACATTCCCAGGCCCTATCAATCTACTGAACCAGAAGCAGAGTGGGGCCCATCAGTCGTATTTTAACAGCCCTTCAGGTCATTCTGGCAAACACTCAAGTTTGAGAATCCACTTGGCCTTTGCAGGGGTCACCCTTCAGGTGGTCCCTGGTGCCTGCTAGTGACACAGGTCCTGTGTGCAGCTGGGTTCAGCCAGGTGAGCCGACTGTCCTGTGGCTGATGAGGAGCCACTGAGCCCTTCTTCCCTCGTTCCCTGCCGCCTCCCCAACAAATGATTGCTGAGAAAACAATGAGAAACTTTGAAGCGGAGCCAAGCCCACCACTCCTGTGCATCTCATGGCTGGTGAGTTGTCTACAGCCAAAGGCATTTAGCAGCTCAAACACATATGCTTGCATCCTGGCCATTGCTTCCTTATCTGTGGGCCTCAACACTCAGGTGGCTTTTTCTTATATCTCTTAAATATATATCTGGCCTGAGAATCACCTCATAAAAGATAAAGAAACAACTACGCCACTGACCAGCCTACTCTCAAACCAAAACCTTCTTCCCACCCTCTCCCTGAAGAAAAGAATCCTTGCTGAGGAGAAGCGTGATTGCTGGAGACAGGCAGGGAGTGGCCCCAGGGGGCACTCTCCATCCTGGTACATGGGAGAAGTTAATGCAGCTGAGTCAAGGAATAGTGACAAACTGCAGAAGATGCTGGCCAAAAACCTTCTGGGGCAAAGCGCATACTCTAACTCGAACATAAAGGCCCTGAATTTCTGAGGTGATAGTCTTTTGACCAAGCAAGTGTTTGGGCCCTGGCCTCAGTCTTAGGTTCAAATCTCTCCTTGGCTGCTTACAACCTCACCTTACTACCAAGGTATGACCTGGGGCAATAACTACCTTAAGCTTCAGTTTTCTCATCTGTAAAATGGGGATGGTAATCTAAGTCACAAGGTTGATGTGAGGATTAGATGAGGGTAATGACTATTTTGGTATAGTGTCTGGCTGTGGTATGACTTTATAAGTGTTAACTGTGTTAAAGCTGTGCTTTTCAAACCGTGGGTCAAATTGCTCATGGCTTGCAACCTGCATTTTCTAAAAGAAATTTTTAAAACACATTGCAAATTGTAGGATAAGTACTGTTTTATGAAACTTTGGGAGGGGAAAATTTTTTCCTCTTGTGGATTACAGTACGAAATCCCTGGTGAGGAGAGAGAGTTATGTGGCCAGCTCTGACCAGGCACGCTTGCATGGGCTGCCACCCAAGGCTCTGGCCACATCTGATGACACAGGGTGCAGGGAGACAGCCTGCTCTCGCTCTGTGGGTTTCAGCTGGGTCTGCAGAGCACATGCTTGGGGCTCTGCCTCCCGGACAAGCCTAAGTCCTAATATATTCATTTTGGGATATTGGTGAGTTTGTTTACAGATCATAGCTCATGTGTTACCCAGGCAGACTTGGGCCAAAAGGGCCCAAGTCTCACACACGCTGCAAGAGGTGCTGGCATAGGCCATCACCACCTTACTGTAATCATCCATTTGTGTTCTCTTGAGCCTGGTGAGGATATTGCTGCTCTGCAGACCTCATGCTTAAGAACTGTTCCTTTGGAACACTTGAATCCACACAAAACTCAAAATTGAGTCCTCCCGGGAAAAAGCAAGCCCTGGGCCCTTTTTATATATCAGATTTTGGGGGGATATTTTCTGTCTTCCAGACTTGCAGTTGACACTCCTTGAGCTTTTGTCCCCTTGACCACTGAGGACCTCAGGTCCTGTCTGGAATACTTTTTTTTTTTTTTTGAGTTGGAGTCCCACTCTGTCACCCAGGCCAGAGTGCAGTGGCGCGCTCACGGCCACCCCAGTGTCGATCTGCTGGCTCCAGCGGTCCTTCTGCCTCAGCCTTCCAAGTAGCTGGAACTACAGATGCGCTCTACCATGCCCAGCTAGTTTTTTGTTTTTTTGTTTTTTAATTTTTGTAGAGATGAGGTCTAGCCAAGTTGCCTGGGCTGGTCTCGAACTCACGAGCTCAGGCAATCCACTTGCCACTGCCTCCCAAAGTGCTGAGATTACAGGCTGAGCCACTGAACCCAGCCTGGAATACTTTGATGAGCCAGTTGAGGAGGTCCAGTATAATCTGTGAGTGCTCATCTGGGAGCGTGTCATGTGGATGGAGGATGGCGATCCTGCAGGCTCTTGGCCCTATCACCCTCTTCTCTGACTTTGAGCACAGCACAGGCCAGAAGGGATTTGCAGGAAAACTGGAAATACATCGGGCAGAGAGAAGACACTAGTTCTGGCCCCATTTCTGATGCATAATCAGCCAGACAAGCTTTGCCCACTGTCACGGCCTCTCAGAACCTCTATTGACCCATCTTCTAAGTGTCAGTCTTGATGCCCACCTCCTCACAAGTGACTGTAAAGACCTCTGGTCATGGCTGTGAATGAGTTCAAGTCATACAGCCAACCTGTCATTTCTGAGTGTCTCCTCTGTAGCCTGGTCTGCCACTTGGTGAAGCCCCAGCTCTCATGCAATCAAGCTAAAGCATCTTTCTTAACAGACTGCCGGTGATCACCCTGGAAGGGAATGCAGGATGCCTGCAGCAAGTAATCTCCATTGGCCATTGCTTCCTCTGCTAGCAAGGGAGGCCCGTTGAGGGCCAGTCAGGAAGCAGCATGGCGTCCTACGCTTGTGACCCATGTGAGGTTCCCTCAAGACTTGTGTCAACAAGATCCATTTTCTGAAGGAGTTTTTTGTTATTTTATAAAAATAACACTTGTTCATTGATGAAAACTTGGAATGTGTGGGAAGTCTATGGAAAGAAATACAGATTGTCTAAAATCCCATCTCCAAGGGTAACCACACAGGTATTCCAATGGTATGTAAAACTAGATTAACACCATTTTTTATAGCTGCATAGTGTTCTACTTGATACAGTTATTTACTTAGCCATCATTATTGGGTAGTTTGATAGTTTTCAACTTTTCATTATTGTTTTCATATAATTCAGTGTTCAAGTTTGAACTGCATAAGTCTTGTCTCAGATTATTGATTATTTTAATACTTTTTATTGTGAAATAATTTCTGATCTACAAAAAAGTGACAAAAATAGTACAAAGAGTTCCTATATATACCCTTCAATCAGTCTCACCAAAGGTAAACATTTTATACAACTATAATACAAATATAAAAACCTAGAAATTTACTATTCAACACTGATGCAATTAACTAATGCCTGTAACTTGTTTAAATTTCTCCAATGTCCTTTTCTGTTCCAGGATCCAACATTTCATTTGTCATGTTTTCTTAGTCTCCTCCGATGTGTGACACTTTCTCTGTCCTCCTTTACCATTCATGATCTTTACCCTTTTTTAAAATTGAGGTGACATTCCAATAACATAAAATTAACCATTTTAAAGTGTACATTTAGTACCTTCTCGATGTTGTGTAACTGCCATGTCTCTCTGGTACCAACACCTTTTCATCAAACCTTGACCCTTCTGAAGATTACAGGCCAGGTATTCCATAGACTCCTTCAATTTGTGTTTGTCAGAGGTTTTCCCATGATTAGATTGAGGCTATGCATTTTGGGCAGGAGTACCACTGAAGTGATGTTGTGTCCCCGGGGCACTGTGTCAGGAGGCACATGACGTTGACACATTCAGTTACAGTGATGTCAACCTTAATCATTGGATGAAGGTGGTGTCTGCAGCTTCCCTATTGTAAAGGTATTGTTTTTCCCTTTGTAATTAATAAGTATCTTATGAGAAGAATTGAGATAAAATTCTTTAACTTAGGGTTTTTTTCAAAAGTCAAGAAACTTAAATCTCTGAGATGGTGTGGAAAGTGCTGGAGAGGAATTTGCCTAGAGTACGGGCAGATCTGAGACTGTACCTCAGTTTCTCCTTCTGCATAACAAAGGACTCTACCAGTTATGTGAGGATCTTGTGTGGAAGAGAAAACCTAGAACGAGATACACAGATCTTCCCGAGGTGGTCTTGAGTCATGTGAATGAACAGTAGCCATGCCTGGCAAACCCACAGCACATTTCCTTGGCTTCCAGAAGAGATGGAGAAAGCAGAGGCCCCACTGGGGCATCAAAAGCTCTCTGTGGAGGATGTTATGGGCCTGGAGAGCTGGCCTGGCTGTGTTTTTAACTCCTCTGGGCTTCCCCCCACCCCATGCCCTCTTTCTGTGGCCTGGCGGCTGAGTCGCAGCCGACACCCAGAGGCAGGTGAGTGGCCAGCCTGGGGGAGCCGCAGGGTATACCCGCTGCATGAGCAGGCCTGAGTCCTGCCCCTCCTCCCCATGACGACCCTGTGCACCCGCCTGCTGCATGTTGGCACTAGCTGTCCGTGTGCCTGCTTCTCCACCTCACACGTCATGTGTTCCCTGCTCTGTCCCATTAGCGCTGTCATCCTTCTTCATGCTAAGTTTGTAGCTCCTACCCTGGTGGGAGTTGCTCAGAACACTTAGGAGGGGGGGTCACCATTTTTTACGTGGTGGCTTTCTCAGCAGAGAGGTGGCTCCGCTCATGCCTGGAGGAGGCCTAAGATGTTCCTCCTTGGCCCTTGGCCACTCAGCAGCCTGGCCTCTTCCCAGTCTTGTGCCTGTGAGAGGAAAGGAGGGGAGGCTGGATAGCAGGTGGGAAGCAGGCCAGTCCCCATGCAGGCCCTGCTTGCTGTGCTCCTCCACGCCGTTCCCCATGCACGCCCCAGCGACCCTCCGAGGGGCCTCCCAAGGCTGACTTGCAACACAGCAGGTTGGGCCCTCTCAGACCCCATCTGACCCACCCTGGGGCCCTGTCACTGCTGTGCCAGGGCTGGGGGGGGTGAAGTCCATAGCCCCTCACCTCGCTGATGTGCTTTATCCCCTCTCCCTCCAGGGCATAGAGCGCCTCAAGCGAAAGAACCAGCCCAGGGAGCACACGGGCAGCTGGCAGTCAGTAAAAGAGATCTTTGGTGGCGACTTTTCCCTCAACTGGTTCAGCCCCTTCTCCAGACCCTGCCAGCCAGAAATCCCCGGTGACAAGGACTTGGTGCGGCAGGTAACATCGCTGTCAGACACCGACAACACCGAAACCACGGAGGAACCGTCAGAAGACACGAAGGATGAGGACTCTGTGGAGGTGATAGATGAGTAAATGCTGCTGTGAGGAGAGAACCAAACACTAAACGCGAGCTACCAGCCTTCGTCCTGGGGTTTTGGTTGAAGGGGCTCATGGGCTTGACACACCCCCAGCACCCCCGATGCCTCCCCCAGCCACTCACTTGGCCTTGCTGTCCCTTTTAACCCCCTACTTCTCCCTCCTCATGTCGGGCCAGGCCTGGGGATGAGGGGTAGGCAGGGAACTGCAGAGCGGGATGGGGACTTCCTCAGAATTCACGAAGATGAGCCTTTGCCGAGATCAGGTACCATTCTCCAAGACTGGGTGGCTTTCACAGCCTCTGCCCAGCAAAGGAAGCTCCCTACCAGGGCAGCCCAGGGGCAGAAAAGAGCTTGCCTTCGGCTTTCCTTGGGATGCTTGCCTTGGGAAAGTTGGGGCCCTGGCTCCTGGCTTTTGGGAACTAAAATCATGACATCATGATGGGAGGACAAGGCATGGATGGCCTTGGGGACCTGAGGTGACATCAAGGGAGACCAGTCGTACCCTGGAAAGGGCTTCCGCCTGCTGTCTGCCCCATCTACCTGTGAAGATAGGCTTGGTGTGAAGAGAATCTCAGCACAAGGCTTTCCACACGCATGTGCAGGACATGGCCAGCATGGCCATGAGCCTGAGTTATGACAGTAGCACTGAAAATTTAGCTCCCATGCCACAGACACTGGAATCTTCAGAGCTGTCCTGTCTGTGACTACAAACCTATCCATTCACTGGTGTGATTAGGGAAAGGACTTAGTTAGAGATAGTGGCCACCCTAACTTCCTCCATGAGAATATAATTTAACTTTCCTTCTTGAAGGGAGTCAAATAATACACATGGGTCAAACTGGCCAGAAATCCTGCCGGTTCTCCCAAGATGGTGCCTCTCTGAAAGGATGAGTGATGGTAAGGAAGACACATGCACACACACACGTGTGTGCACATTACCACAATAAACCTGGACCGTGGTTACTCATTGGAAGCTTGGAATGGCTGACCATTGCCAAAGGTCTGAGTAGGGTTCTGGTGCTCCTGAACTCCATTCCACTGGTTGCTGAAGTAGCATATTTTGCACAATGTCCAACAGAAGAGTTCATATCCCATTTGGTATAAGAAATGGATTCCAGCTGGGCTCAGTGGCTCAACCTGTAATCCCAGCACTTTGGGAGGTAGAGGCGAGTGGATTGCCTGAGACTGCAGGTTCAAGACCCGCCCAAGCAACTTGGCAAGACCTCGTCTCTACAATAAATCAAAAATTAGATGGGCATGGTAGCGCACGCCTGTAGTTCCGGCTACTTGGAAGGCTGAGGCGGAAGGATCGCCGGAGCCCAGCAGGGTGAGGCTGCAGTGGCCAGGAGCATGCCACTGCACTCCAGTCTGGGCAACAGAGTGAGATTCCAACTCAAAAAAAAAAAAAAAGAAAAGAAATGGATTCCGTGCCCTCAGTCCCTGGCTTGGGCCTTTGTTCTTCTCTTTGGCCTATTTCCCCAGGGTAGTCTGGCATCAGTGTTGGCAGAGGCACTGGGCAAAGCATGCCAAGGCAAGGTCTCTGTGTCAGGGCCCCTCTCCAGCTCCAGGCAAAAGGGCATGTGTCCTGGCCCAAAGGGGGTGGTGGCCCCAGTTCACCAGGGAAAGAGATCAGTATTTGGAGGTATAGCCTCAGGACGCTGAGAACATAAAGCTATGGTGACCATGAGAAGGGAAGGGGAGTGGCAGCGACCTAGTTCTTGTAGGGCATTCCATGAAGGGGGATGATTCTATCAGAGAGAGACTTTCTGACTATAGCTGATGATCCACTGGAGTCTGGGTTTAGCTGCTCAGAGGGGCCAGTTCACAAAACCACCTCTATCCTAACCCTTGATCAGAGCTCTTCAATGATGTCCTACGGGAGGGGAGATGGCAGAGCTCAGCATCAACAGAGCATCCAGAAAGGCACAGTCATCCCACACCCAGGCTGCAGGCCCACGTCTTTGGTCAGTATCAGCTTTAATATTTATTAATGAGATGTAAGTACCCAAGTCGGCTCCAAAGGCAGTGAACTCGCAGTCTGGGCAGGGAGTTGACACCCTTTTGAGAGAAAGCTGTTCCAGCTGTGGGGGACCCCTGTTTGTTGTCGAGCTGCCTGGATGGCAGAGGGTATACCAAAGAGTCTGCACCTCAGGAAGGAAAGCAGTGCCAGCCCCCTGGAGTCCCCTAGGAGGCAGTAGGTACAATAAGGAAAAAGACCTTGCTGGTCACGGTTGCTGATGTCAGTCTCTGTGCTGAGTTCAGGCCTGAGGCCAGAGGCACCTGCAAAACTGCACGACCCTTGAGGAACATCCTTGCTCTTTGGGACTAAAACTGCTCTTCCTGGACCCAGCTTGACCTGAGAGTAGAGGCACACTCCCACCCCGCTCAAGGCCAATGCTGTTTCTGATCCGTTGCTCGAAAGGAAGGCAGAATGGGAGGTGTTCTCCCTCACAGAAGCAGCCCCTGCCCCTTCCTCATCGCTGACCCAATCTCCCTGCTAGACCTCAACCACATCAAGTCCTGTTCCTGAAGGCGCTGGACTCGGCCATAGCCAGTGAGTAATAACCTGTCCAACCCTGAGGCTCGTGCCCCCATGACAGCAACACTGTGGCCTTCTCTTCACGGTGACTGTTGACAGCATAACATTCTTCTGCTTGGCCTCAAACTGAAAGCACTGCAACTGATGTCAAACAAGATGTTCTACAGGGAGGGAGGCTGGGGGCAAACCTTTGCCTCTTTCCTTGAATAAAAAGCTCTCTGTTCAACCTCCATGGCTGGAGTCTCCCGTTTTTAGCAGGAGATCCCAGTTCAAACCCTTGAGCAGCATCCTTCTTCTTGGGGTATCTCAAAGGCACCTCCAGGAAAGCCACTTTTCTTCCATGCCTGAAGTGGGAGACCAGTGTCACATGGGCACCACACAGCAATCATGTTGGCTTTATCGCCTCTCAGTATAGAGCGCTGTACTTTGAGGTGACTAACCAAACCCCTCTCTTTGTGTTACCGCCTGTGTTATTTCCAGCAGAGGGAACAATTCCCTTTCATTCAGTAAACATGTATTGAACACCTACTGTATGCCAGGGAGGTGGGCAACTAGGCACAAGTGACCAGGAATGTTTTCTGACTGGAGGGCCGGAAAGTGGGAGGGTGACAGGTATCCCACCCCCAAATGCCCTGTGAATTACACACAAGATAACTTTCATTCGAGGGATGTGCATGCCTCTGCCAGGGTGTACACCCGATTATAGTTACAGCCTTTGAGAGAGGGACTGGACGTCCTGAACAGACAGAACAAAGCAGCCAACCCCTCAGAGATGAGCCCCTCAGCCAGGGACAGTCAGGATGCGATGGCTTCCCAAGCGACCACATAACCTCCAGCACAGGATACTTTAGTAAGCTTGTTAGCATAAAGAAAAAAGGACTCAGGCAACCACATAGTTATCTTGAAGCAGAGTTTAATTAAAAGCATATTGATTATAAAATCAATCAAATCTCTGGAGGGCAGAACAAGAAGGAACAGGCTTCAGTTAACAGAGAAGGGCTTCCTGTTGATCGAGGAGGAGCCTCTTCCCTAGGGTGACTCCAGGCAGCGGGGCTTGTCCAGAGAAGCAGGAAGGCCCTACCATCTGCCCGGGGCCTGCTTTCTGGCCAGCCAGAGGCTTCTGAGAAAGGACGTCCTGCCCCCACTGAGAGAGATGGACCTCAGGAGAGGGAGAGCCTGTCGCCCAGTCTGGGCCATCTCCAGGTGGTCTCCTGCGGGGCCTGCCAGGTCTGCCTCTAGGCTCCCTCCGCCCACTGGAAGCCTGGGGTGTCTTCTGTACCCCAAAGGTCAGAAAAGGGCACCTTTGTTTAAATCCTTCTTCTCGGACTAGCCATAGCCAGGATCCTCTCTGACTGTCCTAAGCCCTCCAAGTCCTGAGGTGGAGGCCCATAGGTGGCCAAGGCAGCTCTACTCCTGGGGGAAGGTGGATGGGAAGGAGCAGGGTTCTGGGGTTGTACTTCCTTGGCCATGAGCAGGCTAAAACTGAAGTGGGGCAAGAATGGAAACAACGGGCTCAGCCAATTCACAAACTGGCCCTCAGGATCCAAGATGGCTCCCAAGTAGAGCCCCACCCACAAGGGAAGTGCATTTCCCACGGAGTGGAGGGCGGCGAGGTTCTCTAGTCAGTCTCTGAATGCGACCTGGAGGAAGTGGGATGTGTCAGGTTTCACCGGAAGGTGAGAGTGAAATGTCTGGCTGGGACCAAAGTAGAGGAGGCTACAGCGCTCCCTTGGAGAAGAGTCAAGGGCAGCAGGGGGGCTTGCGGAGGGAGGGGCAGGTCTAGGGCAAGGAGTCTGTCCGGCACCCCTGAGGTGGACAGGGCTCTCACCAGGAGGCGTATGGCCACCAGTCCTCTCCCGCTCCTTCCTTCCCTGTGTTTGCCCTCTTGAGGGTTTAGATTTTAGCTCATCGACATCACTCATCCCAGGCCAATGGGACCGCTGGGCCGGCTATGGGGTTGGGCTTCAGGTGTCAGTTTCAAGCCGCCTGGAGTTGTAGAAGGTAGAAGACTACCCAGTGGCAGATGACTCTCAGTCCTGCTTCAGCTCAGAGGGCAGGCCCAGCTGTGGCTTCAGTGTGTACAGATATCAGGGAGCCCAGGAGAGTGGACATAGAGCACGACAAGAAGGAATCATGGATTTCAGGCAAGTAAGAGGAGGAGAGCACTTCTCGCAGGCCCAGCCCAGTGCTAGAGAACACTCCAGTTGGCAGATGCCTTTAGGGCTGGTGAACCCTTGGCCTGAAGAGATAGCAGCTTCTCATGGGGCCCCAGCAGGTGGCAGCTCTGAGTTTTTCATAGCCTGTGGCTCCAGGGAGAGAATCTGTGGCTTTGGGTGTCTGTGGATCTGAATCTAGACAATGGTGGCCCTTATTATTGAGGCCACAACTCAGGAAGGGAGTGAGGTCCTATGATCTAGGCTGGGTGTTTCTAGCTATAAAAGAGGGACCTGGTCTTGTGTGTTTGGCTGCCTGTGGTTTGTGTTGGCTTTTGAACTCCTTATCTTCCACCTGCTGGCTCTTAAATCTGCCCTCATATAAGTAATCAAATCTAATCATCCATGATCTGAAAGCTAAGCACAAAATAGGAAACGCTGAAATGCTCAACCAAGGCTCAGAGCCCATTGGGGTTCCTGCCTCTGTCTTCACGCACCAGGCAAGGCTACTTGGTGATGAGAATAAGCTTCTGAGCATGAATCTCTTTAACTTGATCGGAACTTAACTTGACGATAAATTTCCTGGGTCCAGTTTTCACTGGGGTGCATTTTATTTGGGATTGGATGGTCTCGCCAGCCTTCACCGTCCTGAAAATTTCAGACACACAGACACACAATCAGCCAAGGATGCCGTGGGGAGAGGGAGAAGATGAGTTGGGTGAGGAACCAGGAGGCCCAGCCTCAACTCAGCCTCTTTGGAAAGTCCTGGCCATTCCAGGGCACAGCACCATGGACCTCCATCCTGGGTGCTATCTGTTTTCTCAGATATGCAACAAGATGTTTGTACCAGCTGGTTTCCAGGATCTCTTCCAACTCTGACATCTCACAAACCTTAAGCCCTGCCTGGGTTTACTACAGATGCTTTTGTTTCATGGGTATTAGCAACAGTTGTCTCAAATGAAATACAAGAGGAACATCTGTTTTATGATGAATCCACAGGAAAGGAATTGTCTGGCCCTTCACTATTCAAAGTGTGGTCTAGGGTCCCACAATGCAGGCCAGCACCTGGGAGCTTGTTAGAAACACACCTAGATCTGCTGAATCAGAATCTGAACTGAACTGTAACAATATTCCCCAAGGTAATGTGTGTGCTCTTTAAAGATCAAGAAACCCCGTGAAAGAAATAGGAGTCTACTGGGTTTTACTTGGAAGATTCAGACATCTTGTAAGAAATAGAACATCAGGCTGGGCTAAGTGGCTCAGCCTGTAATCCCAGCATTTGTGAGGCCGAAGTGAGTGGACTGCTTGAGCCAGTGGGTTCAAGACCAGCCCAGGCAACTTGGCAAGTCCTCATCTCTACAATAAATCAAAAATTAGCTGGGTGTGGTAACGCGTGCCTGTAGTTTCAGCTACTTGGAAAGCTGAGGTGGAAGGATCGCTGGAGCCCAGCAGGTCAACATTGGGGTGACCCTGAGTGTGCCACTGAACTTCAGCCTGGGCAACAGAGCAAAACTCCAACTCAAAAAATAAAAAATAAAAATAAAAAAGAAATAGACTATCAGAAACAAACCATTAGGGTTCAGTAAAGTCCTTTGCTGGATATATCAGCATAACAAAATCAGTTTCCATATAGTCCAGCAAACAATTAGAAAATAAAAAGTCTTCCATTCACAAAAACTATAATATACCTTAGAATTAACTCAACTAGGAACATGCACGTTATATATGAAGAAAACAATAAAGCTTTTTAAAAGTGATAACGAAGACCTGAATAAATGGAAAAATATCTCACATTCCTAGCTGGTAAGACTCAATACTGTTATTTGGCACTGTTCTCCCCCAAATAAATCAGTCACTTCAATGCAATACCAATCTGAATCCCAACAGTTTTTTAAATGATAAGATGATTCTAAAAGTTCTATGGACAGGAAAAAGAGGAAAGAGGGACATTTGACTAATACATGTCAATATGTACTTGTGATAATCATCTCAAATTATCATAGAATTAATAACAAGTGGCATGATATTGCATTGGAAGAAGACAAATGAAATTGCAAATGAAAGAATCCAGAGACCCAGGCATATATATGGGCATTAACAGTATAATAAGTGTAGGATTTCAAAGTACCAGGAAAATGATAAACAAAGGTGGAGCTCTACATCACTTTATACCCACAAAATTAAATTCCAAATAAATACCTAGTTGTGTAAATAAAGCCAGAAGTTCTAGAAAAGCATAAGAGAATATCTTGATACTCTTGGGATGACATGAAACTCAGTATCCATAAAGGAAAAGGTTGATGAATTTGGCTACATTGAAATTTAAGTTTTAGTAGTGAAAGACATCATAGTTATTGCTTTTTTTAATACAGACTGTGGCAAACAGTTTGCAACACATAACCCTCTTTTCTGTGTAAAGACTCCATGCATATTAATATGAAATAATTAATGACTCAGTAGGAAAAGGGACAAAGGATATGAAAGAACAATTCACAGGAAATGGTCAATTGACATAATAAATTTTCACTCTCACAAATAATTAGAGCTGCAATATACAGCATTGAGGTTACTGACCATTAGCTTGGCAAGAATTAAAAAGAGTTGTTGGTGGAGCAAACATCAGTGCAATCTTTTCTGGAAGTAATTTGGAAGTAAAATGTACCTACATTTTGATCCTATGACTCCACAATGGGAATTCATATGTCGGGAATATTTACACACATGCACAAGATATGGGTCTGGAGAGTATTTCTCTTGTAGGAACAGCTCAGAAAGACTCACCCTTGGTTAGAAATCTGCAGTGGAACAACACCCAGGCTTTCCAAAGAGAACTTGACATTAGTCAAAGGGATGGCCATGGAATTCTTGAAAATACAAGTGCAGACAAGTATCTGGTCAACTTTGGCTGTGTTAGGCAACTGTAGTAGAATGAGGATGAGAAAGGGGGAGAGAAAATGTGAATGAGCCATGTGTGTGCTTTCATGATAAGCTAAAGCAGAGAAGTAAAACCACAGTGGTGAGTTATATCAAGCTAGGGAATGGACCTGAAAGCAAGGTGTTGGCAGGCCCATGTACTCTCTAAAGGCTCTAGAAGAGAATCTGTTCCATGCCTTTCTCTTAGCTTCTTCTATTGCAACAATCATATATACATATATACCACCTGAGCTTTGTCAGACATTTTTTAAGGAATTCAATACATATAATCTGATGCCAGCTGGAGATCCTAACCTGACCTTCCTCCTGGCCTCTTTCAGCCCTAGTCAGGATCTCCCTTGACCACCCAGCCCCAGCTGCAGCCTGTATTTCCAAGCCCCCCTCCAGCAGGAAGGATGGGTACAAGGCTGCCTCTCCAGCAGGGTCCTTGAAACGGGACGCTGGTGAGGGAGGAGTTCCACAGATGCCCTTCCCAAGCTCCAGGGTTCAGTACCTGCACAGGCTCATGTGACAAGCCCAGGCTCCTGGCCTACTATACTAAGGCTCCCCTCTGTACCCTTGGGCATGAGTCCTACGTCACACACAAGACCCCAAAGACCCAAATGTCCTCCCAGCCATGTTGCTTCACAGAGCAGATCAGAGAAGCAGCCCAGAGGCCAGGCTCTGCTCCTCCTCCCTCAGAGCACCCCAACCTTCATTTGTCCAGAGTCAGAGCACTTGCAACTGCTGTACCCACTTCCCCCAACTGGCCCTGGCTGCACCGTTTCTCAGACCCCCATCACTGTACCTTCTGCATCTTTAGACTTTTGTGCTATGTGCAATTATTATTTATTCAACTTAACTTTTAAAGTTAAGTTAACCAAAAACTATAAAAAAGAACAATGTTAGACCCACTGCTGCTCCAGAAATACCTGTTTGGAAAAACAAGGTACCATTTTTCTTAGGAATACAATGAACCTGAAGAACAAGCTAAAGAGGGTTCTTAGGGGCCCCTCCCCACTTTATGGCCAAGCACCAGGCAGGAGGAGTCCTTTGTGAACGGTAGGCAGCTCACCTGTACAGAGAACTTGGGGTACTGAAAGCACGTGAACACCTCAGAGGCGATTATTTCACCTGACTCCACAATTTCCGAAATGATGAAACCTCTAATGATTGGATCATCATCTAGCATAATCAGTCTGTCGATGTAGCTCTTGGGGTCCAAGGTCAGAGTTACTTCTGATACTGTCAAAGAGCCAGGGAGAAGGGGAAAGGTCATTTATCATAGCTCCCCAGTATGAGTTTTCATCATCAAGCACAGAGTTAGATTAACTTTGGGTGGATTGAACTGGGTAACCTTGGACATGTCTCATCCTCTCTTTGGAAAACAAGACATTGGGCTCAAGATGGAACTAATAATTGACTGAGTTCTTCTGGCTTCCATCCTTAGTCCATGACAGATATTACTAGTTGTCATCAGGATGTCCCACTTGTTCTTAACACTATGCCTTACATACCGACAAACCATTGATTACAATGGGCATTTGGGATACAATTTCCACCACCATAGAAGACTTTTCACAACACTCCCAGCACCCCTAATTTCTAACTCAGTGACAAGCCCTAGGCTCATGGTTCAGTGGTCTCTTTGGCCCACATTTCTTCTGTGGCTGGATTTCTTGTGACTACCAAATGATAGGTACTCAGGAAATGTTTGTGTTCACTCACACAAAAGTTTGTTAATGTATGGGAGTAGTCTACAAAAGAGACAGGGATCCCAGATGGTGGGGACCCTGGTCCCTCTTGGGACCTGAGAACTCTCCTGTCCTTGGCTCTCATACCTTCATCTTCGAGCATCACGTTCTTATTGAGGATACACAAGTTTGCCACCCTCTTGCCTGTGTACATCTGTAGGTCAAAGGAGCCCGAGATGTTGACATCTTGTGGAATAGCAGTCTTCCTTTTGAGAGTCACGGTGAAATTAACAGGGTTTCCAAACAGTACATGATCTGCCTGGACTGTCATCTGAAGAAAGTTATCTCTTATAGGTGAGACATACTCCTTCTCAAAACTGAGAAGGGAGAAGGCATGTTCCATGATCTCCCTTTCTTCAGAGGAGCCTGAGAGAGAGACACAAAAGCAGCCTCTTTAGGGTACTACTGCCAAGGCCAAATGTCCCAACCAACCCTGAAAACAGAGAGAGCCTGCCCATGTGGCCAGGACTCCAGAGACATCCTAGGAACCCAGTTGCTATAGATGTACACAGAGATATGTTCCAATCCCCATTCCTGAGTAATAGCACATTCGGACATCAGTGGGAATGACAGAATAAACACCTCCAAAAATATGATTCTCCAAAAAGTAGTGCAAACACTGGCAAACATCAAAATCTTCAGAACTCTTGAAATTAACTAAAGGTTTATAACAATCTAAGGAGCATTTATTCATGAAAAAAAAACAGTTTAATCTCAGTAAGAGGAGAGCTTTGTGGCATTCTGAATCCCATCCCTTCTTGCCAGCTCCACAGTAGCCTTGACAACCAACAGCACCAAATCACAGTGAAAACCAGCAGCCTTGCCACCTCTGGAGAGGTTAGAATGATTTTGGAGTTCCCTAAAAGCTCCACTACCAGAGAATTGCTATTTGACACAATGACAACTCCCTGGAAATCCCCATTCTCAGAGCTTATCTTTATTAACCTGACTCAGAACTCTCTTGTTACAAATAGCCTTTTCCTTGGGCATTTGTTAAAACAGACAAACAATAGCAACAACAAAACAGCAGCAATTGTTTAACATTTGAAGTTGCCAAGGCAACAATAACAGTTGAGGGAAAAAGAAGCTGACCAAAAGACTTAAAAGGAAAAGCTGATGAATAAGATGGCCATAGGGGCTTTGAAAGACTCAGACAGATTCTTCAAAATGTAGATGATCTGAGAAAGACCTAATAAGGCCCTAAGATCATACTCCTATCTAATCTTGAGGCTCTGCACAAGCAGGAAGTGAAGGCAAAGGAAGAGTTGTAAATTATCTGCCAGAGCATTAAATGTGTATGTACCCCATCTTGCACGCAGAGTCTCTTGGAAAAGGTTAGGAGTCTTATTGATTTAAGGAATTCAAGGAAATCTCTGTCCAGTAACTAGCTGACCACTAAGCAAGCTGAGCAGAGACTTCAGTGGTCTTGCACAATAAAGATTATAGACTTTACAGAATGATATCAGGGAAGTCAGGAAACATTGCATGTTGTTAGTCATGCAACAAAAACTACAAACAGAAACAACAAACCTGGGATGGGGTACAGGATCTGATTTCTAGAGTTCCCATATTATAATCTTTAAAATGTCTGATTTTCAACAGAAAATTACAAGACATGCAAAGAAACAAAAAAGTATGGCCCATACACAGGGCAGGAAAAACTGTCAATAGAAACTGTTCCTGAAAAAACCCAGACACTGAGCTTACTAGAAAAAAATATTTTTTTCTTTTCTTTTCTTTTTTTTTAGTTTGGTTCTCACTGCCACCCAGGTTGGAGTGCAGTGGCACAATCATAGCTTACCACAGTCTTGAACTCCTGGGCTCAAGTAATTCTCCTGTCTCAGTCTCCCAAGTAGCTGGAACTACAGGTGTGTGATATCATGCCTGGCAAATTTTTAAAAATTTTTTGTAGAGACAAGTTCTCACTGTGTTTCCCAGGCTTGTCTTGAACTCCTGGACTCAAGCAATCCTCCTAGCTCAACCTCCCAAAGTGCTGAGAATACAGGCATAAGCCACCATGCCCAGCTAGACAAAGACTTTAAATTACCAACTTTAAATATATTAAAATAACTAAGGGAACATATTAGAGCAGCAACTTGCCAAACAGAGAATAAGAGATTAAAATTATTTTTTAAAAAGAACCAAATAGAAATTCTGAAATTGAAAACTACAATAATAGCAGACTAGAACTTGTAGAAGGAAGAGTCAGCAGACTTGAAGGTAGGTCAACTAAGATGATCAAGTCTGAGAGACAGCAAGAAAAAAGAATGAGAAAAGCTGAACAGAGCCTCGGAGACTGAGGAACACCATCAAGTATAGCAGTTGATAGATACCATTTGTCTCTCTCTCTATCCTATCTCTCTCTCCTTGATACTTCCCTCACCTAGCCTTTTTTTTTTTTTTTTTTTAAGACTCCTTCTGGCCTAATTGCTTTTGATCAGATTTTCCCAGTCTCAAAACAAACTTGGGTATAAGATTTTATTCAACAGACAGCAGCTGTAGGAGAGATTTCTGAACTTAGCCACAAAGCTCTCCATCCACATCCACTCTGAACACAAAGAGACTTCAGAGAGGAAAGTTCCAGTTTGTCCTGGGCCACCTTGGCAGCCATTGCTTGACTCATTTATAGTCAGGAAATATTTGCTGAGGGCCTACACTGTGCAAGGTACTGTATAAACTCACAAAGCTCACAATAAATTGGAGTCCCAACTGACCTGCTTGTGACTATGCTGCAATGAAGGCTGGGAAAAAGTCCGCCTCCCTGAACACCACCCTCCATTCCCCAACACAGCCAGAGGTTCCATCTCTAGCAGCCCTTACTATGTCCTGCCTTCCTATTACACCCCACATTCTGTTTGCTCCCGTCTAAACTCTGAACCCTTTGAGGAAACCATATGAAGTCATCTGCATTTCCTCAGTTCCTGGTAGAGGAGCCACAGCCAAGGGGCCGTGGAAGAAAGAAAGCTCCATGTGACTGAGGATCAGCAGGAACAGAGGCAGGGACTGAGCAAAGGGAGAGTGTGGATAGTAGACTGCAAAGGAGAAAGTTCCAGATGGGGAGAGCATGGCAGAGGTCTGGTAGAGGGAAAGCAGCCAGTCATTTCAGAGAGAAGCAGGCGGCACAGCTGGAGATGAACTGGAACTCAGGAAGAAAACTAGAAGCCAGTTCTGCGAGGCCCAGAAGGCCAGGGTGAGAAGACAGTCCCTAATTTGCCAGGTACTGGAGAGCTCCCAAGGTTCATCAGCTGGTGAAGCAATGCACAGACCTCAATTAGGACATTCTTAAAAAGAGGTACAAGTTATGCTTTCTGCTCCCCAGTCCTAACAGCCCACTTGAAGAAAGACCCACACAAAACCAACCAGGTCAGCCAGGATGAAAAGAGAAGGGTCTTAAAGCTTGCTGCTGAGAAATTGGGGGCTCAGATGGGAACCGAGGAAGCCCTGGGGACAGGGAGGGCTGTCTGCAGATGTGGAAGAGGCCTGGCCACTCATAGTGAAGCCCAACACCGCAGCTAGGATAGGTAGGAGGGATGAGAGGCCTGTTCTAAGGGATAATAAGGTCACAGTATCAGGAGCAGCCCATCTCAGGACAAAGGAAACTTATGGGCAGCACCTGTGTCACTGCCACACCTGTGTGCTCACTCTTCATTGGGTTCATTCTACCCGTCCCTGGATATTCTCCAGACATCCTGAGTTTACCCTGAATTCCGACTCATCCTCCCTCCCTGGATTGTCTTCACCCCCTTTGTGGGCCTAAGCACAGCAAATGGCACCGCCATGTTCCAAATGAACCATCGGAAACAGAAAGCCAAGGAACATACCTCCTGTCTGACTGAACATGTCCCACCTCCCCCCACCAGGCTAGACCTGCCTCCAGAGAAGCCCCTGGCTTGGTGTGGGACCTGCAGAGGTGTGTGCAGTGGGACGAATAAGGGTGGCTACTTACTCACTGCGGGCTTGGACAAGTAACTTGGCATCTCTGAACCCCAACACTGGCTTTCTAAAATGTTAACTAGAGTACAAGCCTCAAAAGCCAGTGTGAGGACCAAGTGAGGTCAGGAATATCACATGCTTAGCAGTGAGATTGGCATGTAGTAAATGTTCAAGCAATATTAGCTGTTGTCACAACTATTAATTAGTAATTATTATTAACAAATGGTTAATCATAATGGTAGCTGCTATTGTTGGTGATAAATGATAGCTATGAATAAAAATCAATGTAGAAATTCCTACTCTTTACCATCACCATTGTCATCTTGACTGGGAGTTGGCAGACTTTGGCCTGTAGGCCAAACCTAGCCCACCACCTACATGTCTCAATAAAATGTGTCTAGGACATAGTCATGCTCATTCATTTATGCATTTGTCTGTGTGGCTACCTTAAAGCTACCCCAGGAGAGCACAGTAATGGCCACAGAGGCTGGATGGCCCACACAAGCCTAAAATATTTGCTATCAAGTCCTTTACAGAAAGGTTTGCCACTCCCTGTTCTTGACTATTTTCATGGTCTTGGTGACTCAGGGCTGAGTTAGAAGGAGCCCTATGATGCTGGTCACCTTCTGGGTACTTGTACTCAGATGTGATGTCATTCCGGCTGTCTTGGCCCACTGCCTTGGTGCTGATGTTTTTCCCGATGCCCATGGTCTCCTTGGAGACCACGTGTAACTCCTGCTGCTCATTCACTGACTTCACCATCCAGATGAGCTTGTCACCATTTACTTCTGAGAAGATGAACTTGGTGTCATAGACCATGAAGATGTCGCCTTTACGGATGGCAGCCAGTGGCGATGGCCCGCAGCAGTAGGCACCTGAAGGGAAGTCAGGGAGGGTGGCTCTCAGTTCTCAGGAGGATTCCCCAGCCAACCCTGCCTAGACCCAGTGACAGCAAAAAAAAAAACCCCAACAGGACTGGCCGGCAAGCTTTGCTCAAAAGGTAACACTTCCAAAAAGAGGGACACATGGCAGCTTTGACTTGAAGAGGGTCAGGAAGCCTCCATCCCAGTTATAGGAAGTCACCCTGCCTGTTAACCCATCCTAGCATCCCAGTTCCCAGTGGAGCACAGAGTCACACAATGTGAGTCTGACATCTGGTGTCAAACCTTGAAGCTTTGTGACTTGAGCAAGTCACTTTACCTGTGTGTGGATCCATATCCTAGAAAACTGGAGATAAAAACAGCACCAACCTCATAAGACTATTGGGATTAAATGAAATAACACAGGCAAGGTATTCAGCATTGTGCCCCTGAAATGAATGCAAACTGTTGCTACGGATCTAGGCTCATGAAAACATTTCCATTCTAAGTGCTCTCTTTTACATTTCTGGCATGTGCATAGAGAGGTCCCCTTATCAGTCACTGACAACTTGGTGAGAGTTAGTCTCTTGGCTGACCAATCTCAGTATTAGTTTGGGGTTTTTGTTTGTTTGTTTTTGCTTTTTTTTTTTTTTTGAGTTGATGTCTCACTTTGTCATTCAGACTGGAGTGCAGTGACACGATCACAGCTTACTACAGCCTTGAACTCCTGGGCTCAGCAATCCTCCGGCCTCAGCTTCCCAAAGTGCTGGGATTGCAGACCTGAGCCACCACACCTGGCCCATTATTTTATTTCATCCTCTACACACAGGCTTTTCTCACTTACCTCTTTCAAGAGGCCAAGCCTGTGAATTCCGTGTAGTGAGGAACCAGGACTCAGAAGAACTGGACTCATCTAATTCTGGCTCTGCCCCTAACTTGTGGATGGACCTCAGGCATTATGTATAAAGGGAGAGGGTTAAGTGGGCTTCTTTTTTTTTTTTGAGTTGGAGTCTCACTCTGTCACCCAGACTGGAGTGCAGTGGCACGCTCCCGGCCACCGCAGCCTCAAACTGCTGGGCTCTGGCGATCCTTCCACCTCAGCCTTCCAGGTAGCCGGAACTACAGGCACGTGCTACCACACCCGGCTAATTTTTGATTTATTGTAGAGATGAGGTCTTGCCAAGTTGCCCATGTGGGTCTCGAACCCGCGGGCTCAGGCAATCCACTCACCTCAGCCTCCCAAAGCGTTGGGATTACAGGCTGAGCCACCGAGCCCTGATGTTAAGTGGGCTTCTAAGGTCCCTTTTTGACCAGGGGCACGGGGCTCCTCACTGTCTGGTTGCCACTGTGACTATTCCCACCTCAACAGATGCTTCTGGGACTCCCTGGGTAGAAACAGCCCTCAACATGCCCAGCTGAGAATCTTCAGGCAGAAGGCAGGGAGTATGAGTGTGTTACCAGCTCCTCCCATCTCTGGGAGCCACCTTCCATCCCCTTCTACCTCTCATTTTAAGAGCAATGCCTGATCTCTAAGAAACGTGGAGGCTGGTTTCACTTTTAACTGCACTTTCTGCCTTCAGGACCACGTGGGCTCACACTGCAACTGGAGGAATCAAGGGTTGCACATGGAGGGGTTTGGAGGTAGCAAGTGTTTTTAAGTTTTAGTTTGAATGCCTTTGGGGACCTGCATGCTCATGTCTCTGGGTCCTCATCTTCCCAGTTAGACATCCCTTTCGCTCTCTGGCCCTGCAGGCAGGTAAATTTGCCTTGTCCATGGAACAAGGTTTACAGCCAAACTGAGACTTGTTTCTAGACGGACCTTCACAGTCATCTACTCAGTCCAGTGTCCCATGTAAGCTGAAGTCCCTAAGAGGCTGTGGGAATGGGGCAGAGGTATCAGGGAGCCAGGGGCAGGTTCATCCCAGGTCACACCGGCTAGGGCAGTTCTGCTTTTACATAATAAGGTGTCACATAAAGTTTCCTTCAGGAAGGTTTGCCTTAAAAAGTTTCAAAACTGTTTGCTGAATTTATTTTCCCTTATTAGGCAGACTTTTTTGTCTGTAATACTAGGACTCACTATTTAAAATAAAGATAACTTGATTCCATAGATTTTCCAAGTAACCAGAGACCAACCCCATGCCTCTGTTTCCCCATCTGTACAAAGACATCTCCCAAAGCCCTTCCAGGGGAACTACTGTCTCTTACCCAGGACTTGGTCGCCCATAACCAAGTGAGATAATCATCCCCATTACATCACATGGGCTGCGATCTTGTCCAGCTACTTGGAAGCTGTGTGACCTCAGGACTCACTTTATCTCCCTGAGCCTCAGTTTCTTCATTTGTAAAATGGGGATAATGACAGAACCTATTTTGAAAGGTTAGCTGTGACTTAAATGGACCATGTAGCTATCACACATGTCACATGGTAGGGACCCTTAAAGTACTCCCATATCATTACTGTCATCAGTATTATTAGCATAATCTTTATAAACATATCTAGCAAACTGAAGCCCCTGCTCAGTGGGACTGGCAGGGATGCCTGGGCATGCCTTTGTTCCTGGAAACTGTTATTAAAACAATCCCCCACCTGCTTTGGTACCCACCCAAGACCCACAGGATTCGGGACCAGGCCAGCAGAGCAGCACACGCAGAGCACTTCCCACTGGTCTGCTCACCTTCACTGCGCTCCTGTGGCGTGCCATCCACTACCTGCCAGCCATCGTAGCCCTTGGGCAGATCGCGACGCTTCATCCAGGCCTCAGTCCACACATGAAAATTCCTGCAGCAGGTCAACAACAGGCCCCGCCCAGTCCGCCCCCAAACACTGTTAGAGATACACATGCCAATCATCAGGGACCCACTGAGGTTGTTCTCAAGGCTTGGGAAACCTTTGTGAACACTGAGTCCCACCTGCCCCACCTGGAAAGCCTCCAGGTGCAAGTGAGTGTTGGGGGTGGGGGGGTGGGGAGCAGAAGTCTCATGAGACCCTGCTCTTGCCCATGGTTCCCCAAGAACCTGGGAGTTCTCACCAATGAACACAGTGAACTCAAGGCATAACCAAATTCTGTTTGTCTTGACTCTTCAGTGTTTGAGGCATCATAGACACCTAGTAAACATTTGCTGAAGAATGAATGAACTAACAGTTGTAATCCTTTTCTAGGCTGTAGATGGCCACTCGGTGGGATTCTGATTTTGTTGACAGCAATTTTGTAATGAGCCAGTCTCTGAACTCTCATATTATCTCTTGCTATTTCAAGTTGGGTCTCTTGGTTTTCTGGGTAGACAATACCCCAGGATCCTGGGGTTATTTCTAGGACCCAACGTATACCCAAATCCACACATACTCAAGTCCTGCAGCTGGCTCTGTGGAACCTGCATACAGGACGAGTCAGACCTCCAAACACATGGGTTTTGCATCCTGCAAATATATCTGTGTTCAGCTGGAAAAATCTGCATATAAGTTGACCTGTGCAGTTGATACCCATGCTGTTCGAAGGTCAGCTATATATCATCTGCCAATAATACTGCTTTAGTGCTTCCCTCCTAAAAGTTTCAAGTCTTTTTTTTTTTTCCTGTCTTGGTAGATGAACAACAACTTCTCAGCAACATTCAAGTGAAAGCTGAGAGAAATGGCATCCCTGCCTGGTCCAACTTCACCTGCAGTGCTCGGGTATTTATAATCATGCCCTGACCTTCCCACCTCTTCCACTCTCTCTGCAACTTCTCATTCTCCCTCTTCTCTCCTGTGGTCACTTTCAGTTTGCAAGGGGCCTGTGTGCTCTAGAACACAGAGCAAAGGAAATAGTGCTTCATGCTAGCCAGCAGGTACCAGTTAGTCAAAGGTTCTCAAATAGCAGTACATACTAGATCTCCTGGGCGGGGTGCTAACGTTAAATAGATTCCTGACCTTTGCCTCTAGAGGCAGGGGCTCCAGCACAGGACTCTGCATGTTTAACAAGCATCCCCAGGTGATTTCATACTGATTGTCCAAGGCTGAACTTCGAAAAACACTGAATTTCAGGAGTAGTGATCGACTGCTACAACTTGAATCAGTCTCTGGAGTCCTACAGCACAGTGGAGTCTGTAGGTTGGAAGGGCCTAGAGACTGGGACTAGAAGATTTTGGGGATGCCAGGTGCAGCGGTCATGTCTGTAATCCCAGCTACTCAGGAGACTGAGGTGGGAGGATCACTTGAACCCAGGAGTTCAAGACCAGCCTGGACAACAAAGCAAGACCCTGTGTCTAAAAATACAAAAAAAAAACCCCAAATAATAATAATAAAAATTACTGGGAGAAGGAGGCAGGACAGGATCGGAAGGAGGGACCCTACCAGATAGAGTCGTAGGTCATATCGGTGATTGTCTTGCCCTTCTCATCCACGTAGGCATCCACGGTGAGGTTTCTTTCTGTGTCGTGGGCTGAGTCAAAGGCTGTCACACTGCGTGCTGGGATGCCCAATGCTCTCAGCACTGAAATGACCCCAGGTGGGGATGACCGACAACTGTGGGGGCTGGGAGCCCCTCCCTGGGTACCTCTCCCCTTGGCCCCTGGGCCTCCCTCCTACCTGTGGTCAGGATCCCAGAGAACACCCAGCACTGTCCAAAACACACAGGCTGCATGGTGGCATAGTACTGCTGCAGGATGGGCACGCTGCCCGTCCACAGGTATGGGGCCGTGCCACCCTCGTACTTCCCAGACCAATTCCCAACGAGCACGCCTTTGCCATTCTCAAAGTTCACCTGCCACACACATAGAGACGTGATCAGTGTCTACCCTTCAGTGGAACAAGGAGTTGCCAGCCTGGCCACCCAGCCCCCAGTGTGGACACCACAGAGTATCTCAGAACACTTGAAGGACATGCTTTGTCCAGGTTCAAAGAGCATACCAGCTGGGGTAGATGGTTGTCGTTCTATGCCTCAGTTTCTTCCTTTGTAAAATGATGATCATTACAACACCTATCTTTAGAGTTGTTTTGAGGATGACCTGGGTTGGGCCTTGGCCTGCCTCTCTCTTAACCTCCAAGGAGTCCTAGCTGGACAATCCTTCCCACTTTATTAAAACCGGAGAGAAGGCAAAGCCACATGAGTTGATCTTTTTTTTTTTTTTTTTGAGTCAGGGTCCCCCCACTGTGTCATCCAAGTTGGGGAACAGTGGTACGATCATGGCTCACCACAGCCTCAACCTCCTGGACTCAAGTGATCCTCCCACCTCAGCTTCCTGAATAGCTGGTACTACAGGTGCATGCCACCAAGCCTGCCTGCCTAAATTTTTAGAGGGGGTCTTGCTATGTTCCTGGACAATCCTCCTGCCTTGGCCTCCCACAGTGCTGGGATTATAGGCATGAGCCACTGCGCCCAGCCCAAGTTCATCTTTTAAACACTTACAACAAACAGTGACTTAACATATATATAAATAATTTTAAAATTAACACATTAACAAACAGTTTTAACTTAGACTTTCATTTCAATCTCTATTGTACAGGCAGATACAGAGGAGTCTTCTGAAGACACTAAAGGTGACACAGTCACAAATCTTTGATCCCGTGGTCTTGCTTTGACCACACCCATCCCACCCACACTCTTCTGGTCAGCATATTAGCATTCTTCACAAACCCCATGATACCTCATGAAAAACACAATTATACAGCCTCATGTTTCCCAGGGTGCTAAAGATGTCAGTTTGTTACATTGAAATGTTTACAATCTGCCACAATTTCTGAATCCTGTTTGGGGGTTTGTTCAGTTTAAATTTAAAAAGAGTTTAAAAAACTGGTGAGGGCTGGGCCTCTCATGACCTCTCAAGTAATGTGGCTGAACAAGCCTCTTTACTTATTAAAATCAGGGGGAGCACAGAGGCCACCCATGCCCAAGAGTGGTCAGAAGGGATAAAAGCGAATGAAAGGGAGACAGGCATCGGGACACACACATCCCCTCTTCACTGTCACCCAGTCACTTCTGTGCTCCAGGCAGCTGTTTCCTCCTGTGAAAGCTAGTAGTGGCCCCAGCCTGCCAGTGCCTGCTGGACCCAAGCTGCCTGTAGAGCAATGTGGGGGAGGGGAGAGATAAGGCAGGAATGGTAGCGACACTGAGCCCAAAGACTCAGACTTTCAAAACTCCTAATGTACTATGCTCTGTTCCCCTGTGGAAGGAACAAAGCACATTCCTGTTCCAGGTGTGGCCCCCAGTCAGTCTCTCTCCTAGACCTAGTGACTCACCTCTAACCAACAGAACACAGCAAAAAGGAATGGGCTGCCACTTGTGAGATGAAGTTACAAAGACTGTGGCCTCCAGCTTGGGCCCTCCCTGTGTCACGTGCTTGCTTTGCAGGTGAAAGTCGCCCTATGGTAAGGCCCCTGTGGTGAGAACCCAAGGCTGCCCACACCAGGTAAATGAGCCTGGAGGCGGGTCTTCCCTGGTTCCAACCTTGAGAGGCCTGCAGTACACGAGAAGCCTTGAACCAGAACCAGATTCCTGGCCCACAGACATGTGAGATAATAAATGTTTGTTGTTTCAGCTACTGTGACTGACGGGGTGACTTGGTACACAGCAATAGATAAGGAAAGCACTAACTGCCCCATGGAGGTTCCTTGCCTGGTGTGGGAGCCCTGCCAGAAGCTCCACCTGCTGGTCAGAAATTCACAGTAGCTCAAGCAGGCGCCTTGATGGCCATGGATATCTAGGGGTGAAGGAGGACTATTAACAGGGGACCTGGGAGAACAAAGGGGGAAAGTTGTCAGACCTAAAGCTGAGGGTCCCCAATGTTGCATGGGGTTCTGAGACTCCTGAACGCAGAATCTAATCTTTGGCAACCGAATTTTGGAAGTGATTCCTGCAATATCTTGGAGCTCTGAGGTGCTCGCCTTGGCTCCTCATTGTGAGCTTGGAGGGCTTTAGGAAGGAGCACTGCACTGGGAGTCAGAAGAGCTGCCTCAACCACCACCTTACCATGCACCCTCAGGTCAACTTCCCCTTCTCCCTGGGCTGGTTTCCTCATCTCTGACACAAGCAGTGGCTTAATCCACTGCTCCCGAAACTTCAACACTCATAAGAATTACCTGGGAATAGGCCACACATAGGCCCACAGTGTGTCAGGCATTGGGCTGGGCACTTGTTACGTGTTATTGAGTCCTCATAATAATACAAAGACGTGCTAACTAACAGAAGCCCAGAGAGGCTTAGCGTCTTATCTAGAGTCACGGAGCTTGAAAGGAGAGAAGCAGCCAATATGTGCAAGTTCACCTGCACTGCTGAGAACTAGAGCCTCTCACAGCAAGCTCCCATGGGGGTAACAATGAAAGAGCAGGCCTGGCGGGCTCTGTGCCTGGGCCCAGAGGGTCAGCATCAGGGCCCCAGCGATCCCACCAGCCTCACGTGGAATGCGGGCCATTCAGGGAACAGGAGCCCAGCATTTATGAGGTACCCCACATGCACCAGACACAGGCTCACAGTTACTCAGCAAAGAGAGCGTTTCATAAGCCCTGGACTTAAGACCTTTCCGCTCACAGACCCACCTGGAGATGAATATATGTCTGCTCCCACCCACTGATGCAAGATAGCCACTCAGCTGAAGTCAGTGGGCCTTTGGAGGATGGTTCTCAGGGGCATTGTCATTTGCCTAATAATCCCTCAGTGGTGCTATAATTTGCATAATTCTCCCAAGGCAATATTTATTTGCCTTTTTCACTTTCACTTTCTCATAAGCGTACAGAGGGTAAAAAATGGATGTGGTTTCAGATTTCATATTGTAACCAACTTTAAGAGACTACCTCTTGTTGAACCTAGGTGTGGAATAGAAGAAAAATATCTTCCATAATCTGAAAAGGCTATGGAAATAGTCCTGCCTTTTAATCTTTGCATATCTGTGTGAGGCCAGACTTTCTCCATATGTTCCAACTAAATAAATGGACCTCAACGGATTGAATACAGAAGCAGAGAGGAAATTCCAGCTGACTTCTATTAAGCCAGACATTAAAGAGATTTTCAAATGTAAAACAATGCTACTCCTCTCACTGCATGTTTTATACTTCAAAAAACAGGTGATTTTAAAAATTAAAATGCACTATTTAAGTTAACATGATGGATTATCATTCTTCTAGAATAAATAAATATCTTTAAATTTTTCCATTTTAATTTCTAATACAGTAAATACTTATAAGCCATATCAACACAAGCTATTTGGGGTCCTTGATCATTTTTAAGGAGTCCTGAGACCAAAATGTTTGAAAATTACTGCTCTGGGAAATCTGACTTCCAAGTGGCCAGGCAGAGTAGAGGATCTGAGGGGTTTTTCTCAATGCTAAAGCCAGGAAAGTCTCAAGCAAATTGGAATGATTTGCTTACCCTAACTGGTGCCCAGCATGCAGACTGTAGGAGGACCTTACCTATTAAGACCATTTTGCAGATGGGGAAACTGAGGCTCAGACAAGTTAAGTCATTTATAGCTAAGGTCAGCCCAAAAGTGTCAGGGCTGGGATTCTGAACACGAGTGTGACTTGGAAGCCTACACTCAGAACAGAGTTCAGCAAATGTACATTTCTTGATAGTTTTGAATGATTGATTGGCCATAGCACCATGGTATGCTTCAAAGAGCTCACAGTCTAGCTGGGGGAAGAGCCTAGAATCATGTTCAGATAGTACAAGACAGCATCAAACTGGGGGCAACATTACTCCACAGACTTCTGTGTTACCAGAATCTCTTATACTGAGCCCAGGTGTCCCACACCTACCAGAGCAGACATAGCCCTGCACACCAGCACGGGGTCCCTCTTTTCTGTGGGCTTGAGGGAGCTCTCGTCCAGCAACAAAATGCAGCAGTCCAGGATGTCTTTCTCAAACTATTTCGGGAAATGAAGAAAGAGGCGATCAATAAGAGTTTCCCCTGTGTCAGAAACTCAACACACACCATCTAATCTGCACATCACAGCAGCCATGTGGAGTAACCCATCTCCCCTGCCTGCAGTCTCACAAAAAAGTCCACCACAGCATCCAAAATTAGAAACCACTTAAAAGTTCAGCCACAGGGCAGTAGTTAAGTAAGTCCATAGATCTATAGGGTGCAGCCATTACAAAAAAGAGTTTATAACACTGTAGGGAAAACTCCTTTGTAATCAAGTTAAATAAATGAAACAGGCTACAAAGTCATGCACAGATAGGATTACTTCAATATGTAAGCAGTAGGAATAGGAAAAAGAATGAAATATACTACAACGTTAAGTCATTATCACTGAGGGAAGAGGTTAGGAATGATTTTATTATCTTTCTACATTTCTATACTTCTTAAGTCTTCTAAACCATTTATGATAAACACATGCTACTTTTGAAACCCTATTTATTTTAAACCAGTTAATCAATATATAGTTTGCATCTCATAAAATCTACCATTTAAACTGAATGATTCAATGGTTTGAATATATTTACAGAGTTGAAGCGCATATGTTAGTTTTGCAATCTGAGGGGGAAAATTATCAAAATAAAATAAAATAATAGATTACAGTGTTCATGCTCCAGAAAGAATCTGTGAAAGTTTTGTAGTTATAATTCTTTAGGGCTCTTAAAGTTGTCCCTTGATTTTCAAAGAGGGGCAACTACCCAGGATTCAAGCAATTCCTCCTTTCCATGCCTCCTGTGGTCTTCATTTCTTCCTTCCTTCCTCTGCCCCCACACCCCCACTCCTTCTTCCCTCTCCATCTGCTTCCTCCCAATTTCATTTCCCTCCACTGCCCCGTCTGCAAGGGGTGATGGTGACACAGACTTCCAGGGATGGAGTGAGGGCGAAGAGGATGCCTGTGGTGTGCCTTGCACAGAGCACACGGTTGGCCTCACAAAGGGAGGCCCTCCTCCAGCGGTCCTACTTCCGGCCTATCCTGGGTGTCCAAACCCAGGGAGAGTAGAAGAAATTCAAGCCATTGTGAAGGGTTTGGCATTTTCCAGAAGCTTTTCCTTGCAAAATCTGATGAGGGGAAGATTGGAAGTTTTTGGTGCCATGAATCTGCACACCCTGGACTTCAGAGCAATCATGTGCTGGTGTCCACTCTGCTGCTCTGCCTCTTGTTTGCACAAACAGTTCATCCTTCCACTTTGCAAGGCCTCCACATCAAGTCTTCTAAAAAAATCTCCCTCGACTTTTGGAAGCTCCTTTGTCAACACCAACACTCTAGCAGTCACAGGGTTTCCTTGTAAATAATTGTCAAGTGGTTGGTTTTCTGATAAATACACTGGGAGAAGTTGGGGGGAAGGAGCAAGGGAGGATGGGAAAGACCCTGGGTGGGCCCAGAGGAGGGGCTTCTGGCTGAGACTCCAATCCCACCTTTCCCCTCTCAGTCCCTCATCCCAGCCTGCACAGCCTGTAGAGGTCATCCCCCGTCAGGGCAAGTGTCACACGTATGAGGCTGAAGTTTGACCTGAGGTTTACAAACCTTTTTCCACAACCTTTACTGGCTACTACCCAGCTAAAAAGGTGGTCTAGCAAGTGGGGCCTGGTCCAGTCACAGGATGACATATCCTTACCTGACCAAAGTTCCAGGGCTTTTGTCTGATGTATTGTGCAACCCCCACGAAATGGCAGCCGGTGTCGTTGAGGATGTACTCTGCCAGCTCTTTCTCAGAAGGCATGAATACCACGTCCTCTGAAGCAAGACCACACATGCACAGGGGTTATCACCCACCCCGGGGCAGAGGCCATCTGAGCTGGGGGTCTGCAAGGTCTTTTGGAGGGACTTGGAACAGCAATTGTTGGGGGAGGGAGGTGAGCAGGAGGGGAGGTCAAGGCAGGCATCCAAAAGAACTTCCTGAGCCAGCTGTGAGGGACTTCTGGGAAAATCCAGAACAAGATTAGCTAAACATAATGAAGATCAAGTATGAACTATAAACCACTGAAAAGAAAGAGTCCGTAAGTACACACGGGTAATAGAGAGAGAGAGAAAGAGAGATGGATGGCTGGAGGTGAAGGGAGGGCTGTGCTTACAGGAGATGCCTGAGTTGGCAGGTAGATGTGTTGGAGAGCTGGTATTGGACAGTCACTTTGGCACAGGAGAGAATGTCAGTGGATGCTAAATCTGGAGGTGGGGAATTCTGATGAGGAATGGAATGTTTGCATGATCTTAAAGTGTCTCCACATAGACTACTTGTTAGTTACAAAGGAAAATATAGTAACTACATAGCAGAAAATTTTGACAATTCCTTGACCAAATGATCATGTTTAACACCTCCAGATGAGAGTTAAGTAGACACCGTGTGTCTTTAGATGTGAATTTCTGAGAGGGATGCATCATTTGATAATGATATTAATAACATTCCAGCCAGGGTTGCAAACTCGAATCTAAAAATGGTGAACCATCAGACACAACCAAAATGAGGAATGACCTTTTTAAAAAGGGCGATCTCTAGTCCTCGAAAATATGTCCCCAAAAAAAGCCTAAGAAAAGCTGAGGGGCCGTTCCAGATTAAAGGCGATAAAGCGACAGACATGATAACTAAAGGCAATAGGGGATCCTAGGCTGGATCCTGTGCCAGAGGGGAAAAAAGTTATAAAGAACATGATTGAATCGAGTGACTAGACTGGAATTGTCCAGAGAACACATGATAAGAGTGTTATGTTGACTCTTAGTTTACTGGAGTTGATAACTGTGCTGTGGTCATATGAGGATATCCCTGTTTCTGAGGAATGCATACTAAAGTATATAAGGATTAAGAGACTTGTTGTGTGTAACTTACTGTCAAACAGTTCGGAAATAAAGTGTGTGTGTGTGTGTGTGTGTGTGTGTGTGTGTGTGCACGAGTGTGTGTGTGTGTGTGTGTGTGTGTGTGTGTGTGTGTGTGTGTGTGTGTAGAGAGGGAAAATTATACAGCAAAGAGGGGCAAAATGTTCCCATGAGGTGAATCTGTACAAAAGGCATGTGGGTGTTCTTTATACTACTTTGCTACTTTTCTGTGAGCTTGAAATAATTTCCAAATACAAAGTTTGAAAAAAGGAAAAGAAAAAAGAGACCCCTGGTATCAAGCTTGAGTACCTGACAGTTTTTAACTTCAAGAAGGTGCCAGGAGAAAGGGCAGGTACAGAAAAGAGTTGGCATAGAATGCACCATGCTTGAAGTTGCAACAAGATGTCCAGCACCTTCTGGAGAGAGGCTGGTGCTGACTATGGTGGAAGTCACTGTGAGTGACACTTGCCAAAAGGCTCCTGTGTAGCCATAGGGAGAAAGAAGTTGGGTAGATGAGCGTGGAGAGAATGGACCTCAGAGAGCAGAAGGGAAGAACCAGCTCCAATTCAGGCCTAGACACCTCGACCAAGGCAGCCTCTGTGGCGTGGTGGAGGCAGGTGCCGGGTGGGCCAGGTAAGGCAGTAAGGGAGAAGTGGAAACAGCGAATGGAGACCTCTGCTCCAAGGGCTTTGCCACAAAAAGGGACCTCCAGTCATGTCCATGATCTTTCCTGGGTCACATCCCTTCCATTAGTCTGCAAGCACCTTGAGAGCAAACCAAGGCGCACAGACCCGTGCATTGCCATAGCACCTACGGCCTCTCATTTAGTCAAATGAGTCCTGCCAGGGCACCTGGTGCTCCCCACAGACCTGAGATTCACGGTACCTTTACACCATGGGTTGAAGAGAAGGTACAAGGCGTCTTCTTCAGGCTGAAAAGTGTTGCTTCCAGTTTTCACCTGCAGGTAGTACTTCCCCACAATAGCATGGGGGACGCTAGTGACAGCCACTGTGACCTGAGTGGAGCACAAGGCATGGTGAACATGTCCACTCAGGCCAGATCCCAAATCCTACAGATGCCCCTCAGAAGAATCTATCAGTCCTAACAAATCATTCCGTCTGAAACCAGCCCAGAGACCAGGAGTGGTCAGGGCCCTGGCAGCCAGAAGTGTCCCAGCATGGGCAGGACACACAAGACAGAACAGCAGCCACACAAGAGGTTTTGGTGAGTCCTACCAAGGGCCCTAGATGAACTGGATTTAAAGCTTGGCAGACGTTTTCACCTCTCTGAGCTATGCTCCCTTCACTACAGCCTGGAGATGACACACCTCCCAGATTGTTGGGAAAATCCTGTAGATAATACATATGTAAACCCTGGAACTTCAGGGAAAAGGATACATGTCAGCTGTCTCTTGGAGGAAAAAAAAGCACCTTTCTCTGTTGTTGAAATACAAGTAGTCTGAGCCCAGGAGGCCATCTGTCGAAGGGCACCCAGGCTTTTATCCAGTCTTTTTGGATAAATAATAACTGAAGACAGGATTAGGATGATCAATGTTGCTGCACCACAATGATACCAATAAGAACAATTCTCATCATTATCACAAACCACTTCCATCTGTGGCCTAGGATTCTCCCAGAACCCCTGAGATATTTTGGTTGGGCGCAGTGGTTCATGCCTGCAATCTCAGCACTTTGGGGGGCTCAGGCAGGAGGATTGCTTGAGTCCAGGAGTTTGAGACCAGCCTATTCAACATAGTGAGACCTTTTCTCTAAAAAAAAAAAAATCAAAAAAGTAGCTGGGTGTGGTGGCACATACCTGTAGTCCCAGTTACTCAGGAGGCTGAAGCAAAAGGATCACCTGAGCCCGGGAGATGGAGGCTGCAGTAAGCATGAGTGTGCCACTGCACTCCAGCCTGGGTGACAGAGTGAGACCCCCCCCAAGAAAAGATATCTTGTAGGAGCAGTAGGCTCTCGGGTCAAATCCAGCTCTAACTCTTAATAGTTGTGTGGCCTTGGCTGATTACTTAACCTCTCCTATGCCTCCGTTTGTTTAAAAACTCAGAATAATAACAGTCCCCCCACAAGAGGGAGTGTTGTGAGAATTACAGGCTTAACTATCATTATGTTGCTGGTGGGGAAACTGAGGCTCACAGAGATGGCCCAGAAGGTGGAGCTGAGCTCAAACTCCGGAATCCAACACTCTGACCCTCTACACTCCTCTTGCAGCAAGAAGGAGGAGGTTGCATCTCTCTGAAGCCTTAGGACCCAGCTATCTATTCATGCAGCGGCTGACCACCATGAGCAGGGTGTGTGTCTATGAGACCATAATTTTGCCTTCCTTGCTATATCCCCAGCACTGTTTTTTTACAAAGGAGCCCAGAGAAAGCAGCCTTCTAGGGTGCAGGAAATGTCATCCTTCCTGACCTGGGTGGTGGTCCCATGGCTGTATCCATATGTAAAAAATCATTGCATGAAAACTTAAGATTTGCATTCCTTCAATTAAAAAAGCTCAAAAATAAAAAAATCATGCTTTTTTGAGTAAAGAAACACAGCTCACACTCCTGCCTTGGGAGCTGACTTTTCTACCAGACCACTTAGAAAAACCAAGACTTCCAGATAGGAGGAAAATGTACTCAAAGGCTTCTCCTAGATTTTTACCTCCAAAATCACTCAAATGCAAAATTGGATTTGGGAATCTGGGATCTGGGCAGTAGGGAGAGGAAGGAAGAACCCCAAGGACAGTAGAGCTGGCCCCTGCCAGCCCTGGCCCACTCATGTCGCTTCCACTACAAATTCTACTGCTCCAACAATCCAGTGTAATTGTCATTTTAAAATCATAGAATTAACCTGGCAATTAGAAATCTAGGGCTTTATCCTAAAGAAATATTAATAACCTAATCCAAAGATCTGGCTGAGAGATGGTTCATTACAACACTAGGAAGACTGGAGACAACTGTGAACACCCGATGCCCCTCAAGAGGATGGAACATTAGCCAATGCAAGCCTGCACGCTCCAGCAGAAGCCACAGTGAAAAACTTCTTTGTTGGAGAACACAAAACAAAAAGGGAATATTCACAATGTCTTGTAAAGTGAATTAAGTCAGAGTCGGACTACCCTATCTTGGTATTTAAACATTATGTAGAAAAAGCCAGAAGGGCTGGGTGCCCTTGTAATCCTGGTACTTTGGGCAGGAGGATCACTTGAGCCCAGGAGTTTGAGAGCAAACTGGGCAACAGAGCAAGAACCCATCTCTTTTTTTTTTTTTTGAGTTGGAGTCTCACTCTGTCACCCAGACTGGAGTGCAGTGGCCACTCCCAGCCACCGCAGACTCGACCTGTTGGGTTCCAATGATCCTTCCGCCTCAGCCTTCCAAGTAGCCAGAATTACAGGCATGCGCTACCATGCCCAGCTGATTTTTGATTTATTGTAGAGATGAGGTCTCACTGCCCAGGTGGGTCTCGAACCTGCGGGCTCAGGCAATCCACTCACCTCAGCCTCCCAAAGGTGCGGGATTACGGGCTGAGCCACCGAGCCCGGCTGAACCCCTCTTTTACTGCATTTTATTTTTCAAGTCAGGGCCCACTCTGTTTTCTAGGCTGGAGTGCAGTGTCACAATCATGGCTCACAATGGCCTCAACCTCCTGGGCTCAGGTGATCCCTCCATCTCAGCCTCCTGAGTAGCTGGGACCACAGGTATGTGCCACCATACCAATCTATTTAAAAATTTTATTTTGTTTTTTTTTTTTTTGAGTTGGAGTCTCACTCTGTCACCCAGACTGGAGTGCAGTGGCCGCTCCCGGCCACCGCAACTTCAACCTGCTGGGCTCCAGCGATCCTTCCGCCTCAGCCTTCCAAGTAGCCGGAATTACAGGCATGCGCTACCACACCCGGCTGATTTTTTGATTTATTATAGAGATGAGGTCTCGCTGCCCAGGCGGGTCTCGAACCCATGGGCTCAGGCAATTCACTCACCTCAGCCTCCCAAAGGCGCGGGATTACAGGCTGAGCCACCAAGCCCGGCTAAAAATTTTATTTTTGTAGAGACAAGGTCTCACTATGTTGCCCTCCTACCTTGGCCTCCCAAAGTGCTGGGATTACAGGTGTGAGCCACCATACCGAGCTCCTATCTCTATTTTTTAAAAAATAAGGCCTGGTTTGGTGGCTCAGCCTGTAATTCCAGCACTTGGGAGGTCAAGGCAAGTGGATTGCCTGAGCCCATAGGTTCAAGACCAGCCCAGGCAACTTGGTGAGATCTCCTCTCTACAATAAATCAAAAAATAAGCCAGGTATGGTAGCACAGGCCAGTAGATCCAGCTACTTGGAAGGCTGAGGCAGATAGATCGTCAGAGCCCAGCAGGTTAACACTGGGGTGGCTGTGACTGTGCCACTGTGCTCCAGCCTAGGTGACGGAGTGAGACTCCAACACAACAAAACAAAACAAACAAAAAACCTGGAAGGAAGGGTGAGTAACTTAATTGGTGGAATGATTGGTTATTTTTATTTTCTTCTCTCTGCTCTTTTCCTCTAGTCTGGTGAACATTGTTTATTTTAAAATCAAAAGGGGAAAGGGTGGCAAGGTATGTTTGACCACAGAGCTACTGTGTACAAGCGGGAGGCCGAGGGGGCACACTCTGAGACATTTGGAGACATGGCCCCTGCTATACATGTTCTGTCGTGGAAAGTTTTAAGCAGCGCTACCAACTGGAGGCCGAGGGAGGGGATGGGGGCTCCTCAGATCAGGCAAGGAATTGGCCAGAGCCACTCACCCATCCCAGCCCAGTGGGCACTCACCTCTGCATTTGACTGATCCTGAAGGCTCGCCTGCCAGCGATGGGAGCTCAAGGGCACCCTGGGGTTGACCACCACCAGGGTGTGGTTGGAGATATTAGGATTCGGCCCTGGAAACACCCAAGGGAACAGTCTTGGCATTGGCCCCAGAGAAGTTCCCCTGCTTTAGGGGCATACTGCCCACTCTCTGGGTCCCCACTCCTTCTTTCCAGACTCCTCGTGCATCCCCTGGCTCCCTGGACCCGGCCCCTCCCTCTGCCCAGAATGTCCAGTTTTAGTGTCTGTTTGCTTTAGATGAGTTTCTCTACCTTCTGCTCTCCACATTCTCCCTGGCCACCCTGTGGGATCCTGACCTGCCGGGAGCGCCTACTGCCCGTCATGGGCATCTCCACCTGCTTTGTGTCACTGTTTACCCCTTGCTGGTTTGTGCCACAGTGACACGCTTGCTCACTCTGGCTGATCCAGGGCAACTGCTTAGCCTCTGTTTCTCTCATCTGGAGGAGGCAGACGCCACCGCCAACCCTGCAAGCTGTCACAGAACCTTTTTTAAAAGGTCAGTCTGGTTATGTCATGAACTACAGAGACTACTGGAATCAAATCCAGACCCCTTCCATAGCCCACAGGTGGCCTCAGGGAGGGTTCTCCACCTCACCTTCCTCTCATACCTTCCCAGCCATGACTGGGTCTCTGGTCCCCAGAGAGATGGTTCCTGATGACACCATGTGACCACATCCGCTGTCTCCTCAGGGCCCTGGCTCTTGCTTTGCCCATGGCCAGGAGCACCCTGCTCTCAGCTCTTCACATGGCAGCTCCCACACGGGATGTGGGGCTCAGCAGAGTCACCTCCCAGGGAAGCCCTTCTGCTCCCAGTGGAATCAGCACTGCCCCTGGCCCATTGTTCTCCCTCTTGCTGGAGGACACTCTTGTCTTGGTTCCTTTGTCATATTTGGCCCTGTCATACATGTAGCACCCTCAGTGCAGTGCCCAGCACCTGAGAATGTCAAGAAATACTAGTGCTGGGATGCACATTACTCAGGGGTCCTGTAAAGTCGCTGAGTCAGGGATAGCAAGGCCCTGGCCCATGTGTCAAGCAGGCAGCCTGTGACACAACACACAGTAGGTGCTTGTTTCATCTTGGCTGAAGGGAATGGAGGCTGTTCTGACTGATCTCCACCAGCACGTTGGAAGAGACCCCTCCCCTGTCGTCACTCAGGGTAGGAGCGAAAGGAGCTCTCTCCCGGGATGTGATGTGTTATGTCCGCTTGTAAAGTGGATCTACTTGATCGATTTGAAAACTTAAAAACATTAAAGTGCCGGGCTCGGTGGCTCAGCCTGTAATCCCGCGCCTTTGGGAGGCTGAGGTGAGTGGATTGCCTGAGCCCGCGGGTTCGAGACCCGCCTGGGCAGCGAGACCTCATCTCTATAATAAATCAAAAAAAATCAGCCGGGCGTGGTAGCGCATGCCTGTAATTCCGGCTACGTGGAAGGCTGAGGCGGAAGGATCACCGGAGCCCACCAGGTCGAGGCTGCGGTGGCCGGAAGCGGCCACTGCACTCCAGTCTGGGCGACAGAGTGAGACTCCAACTCAAAAAAAAAAAAAAAAAAAACATTAAAGAAGCAAGACCCTCTCCATTATCCCCCCGACCTGTCACAGGATCTAATACATTTTCTGTTCCCCTAATTATACTTATGTGCATATTTACCTAACTGTAACAAGCCGATGAGCTGTTTCCCGTTATCTTTGCATCCACAGTGTGATATTTTAATCATTATTGCTGGCTTGCCTCCAGCCCACACAGCTATGGTGTCAGAAAACCTCAGTCCTATGATTCAGCTCTAGGAAATGTTTCAGAGCCCTCGAGAACAGCTGCCCTGCTGAGTCGCCTCTTCTCTCTGCTCCGGCCCCTCCCCTGCTTAGCCCAGGAATTGATCGTCTGTGGGTGGAGTGCTCACTGTGTGTCAGGGCCTGCTAAGCCTCTCCTTCCATCCTCATCATGCCCCCTACCAGCTCCACTTTACAGCGGGAGAAACTGAAGCAAGACACCCCTGCATCAGACTGATCTGAGAGTAGGTCCTCAGGGCTTCACCTGTGCTGAATTGCAGGCTCAGGTTGTGGAAGGGTTGTAGGGGCTGGTTCAGGAACAGCCGCAGGTAAAACACCTGCCCCCGCCGGAACACAGGAATGCTGGTTTGGAACTCCGAGGTGTGGTGAGAAGCAGCATTCTTCTGCTTCATGAAGTCAATGCGAAGAACCTGCAGGTCTGTCAGTAACACAGCACGTGGGGAAGAAAAGAAGAGAGAACATTCATTTCCCAATCACCTTTCTCTGGGGTCAAAGTCTGACGGTGTGTTGAGGTGGAAGCTGGATTTGGGAGTGGAGTGACCCTGCTCCACCTCTGGCTGGCTATGAGTCTCTCTGAGACTCAGTCTCCTCACCTGTAAGATGGGCGTGCATGTACCTACCTTGCAGGGTTACATGACCATGAGCTGAGACCAATGGACATCAAGTGCTCAGCCAGGCACTTCTGTTAGGGTGGCCCCTGCCACCCCCATTCCTCCTCTCTACAGACATGGCTTCAGGGACAAAGCTAGAGGCAGGGTGTTCTCTATTAATCAACACAGAAGCTGGAGAAAAAGAGAGGTGTCGACAAACCAGTGAGGGAACAGAGGACTCCCAGGACTGCTCCCCTTTCCTGGCCAGCCCAGACTCCTACCAGCTTCGAATCAGACACCATCCTGGGGTGGGAGTTCACACCTGAAGAGGAAGGTGGGTGTGGAAAGAGGCCAGGGGTGAGCCTTTTTATCCAAATAGAGGGGGGCAGTGCAAAGGGGCTCCCATGAGCCAAGGCCAAGACCACAGGGGAAACCCCCAAAATACTGGAATTTATTAAAAAATTGTGTATTCTTACATGTTTAAACTTTAGTCACTTTCAAAGAACTCTCGGTTTGATGTAATACACCAATCGAGATGTTTTTCCACTGCTCAAACAGTTTTTAAACTCATCACTTTTGATGCCCTTTAGTGCTTCTGCTGTTTTTTGTTTTACCTCTTCCACACTGGCAAAACATTTCCCTTTGAGGCCTTTTTTTCATCAGGGAAATTTTAAAAAGTCACTCAGGGCAAGATCGAGTGAATAGGGAGGGTGGGACACGGGGGTCATGTCATTTTTAGTAAAAAACTGCAGAACTCTCAGCACGTTGTGGGCAGATTCTTGGTGTAAATCACCCATCATGAAATGAGCAAACATGGTGAAAGAATCTCCAAAAAAAAATTCACTGAAGCCAAGCACAACCTCTCACAACAATGCTAACTGGTACACTGATGCTGATGGGTTCCTAGAACACTTACCTAGTGGGGGAAGCCTGTACCCAAGGAGCTCACCCTTTAAAAGATAACTTCAGATTTTTGGGGTCCCCTCTCCCACATGGGAGTTTTTTCTTTGTTGCTAAAGTGAAAAGTACATTCAGTAAAGGAAATAACCTACCCATGAGTGCGCTCTCACACACACACACACACACACACACTACACATTCCCTCTCTTTAACACTTGTATTTCTCACCATGTACCTGTTTAATGACTTTTTTTGTGTTATCTCAGCTTAGAGACCATTCCTTTCCCCTTTATCCAGAATTCAAACTACTCTCAAGCTCATAGTCATGAAAGGGAAGGACCCCGATAAAATGCTTTTGGAGCTCAGCTATTACCATCTTCCAGAAGCCTTACAGTGTCAGTCTTGGCTGCATATTGAAATCACCTGGAAAGCTGTAAAACCTATTAATGTCCACTCCAGAGATTCTGGTGTAATTAATCTGGGAGGAGCCTGAGCTTTTTGTTTTTTGTTGTTGTTGTTGTTTTGAGTCAGAGTCTCACTCTGTCACCCAGACTGAAGTGCAGTGGCATGCTCATGGTCACCCCAGCATCAACCTGCTGGGCTCAGCCGATCCTTCCACCTCAGCCTTCCAAGTAGCCTGAACTATGGCACACAATACCATGCCTGGCTAATTTTTTGATTTACTTTAGAGATGAAGTCTCGCCAAGTTGCCAGGGCTGTTCTCGGAACCATGGGCTCAGGCAATCCTCTCACCTCAGCCTCCCAAAGTGCTGGGATTACAGGCCTGAGCCACCGTGCCAGGTCATCTTTGTTTTTAAAGCTTTCTAGGTGATTCCAATGTGCAACTAAATTTGAGAACCGCTGGTTCTGAGTGACTAATACAAACCAGGCAGAGCACTATATTAGTTGGGGGTTGGACTCACCCAGAAGACATGTTAAATGCTCGATGCTGCTGATGCTGTTGATCAAGGGAGCACACTTTGAGAACCACTGGACTAGGAATCCCCATGAGGTCTGTGAGGTGAGGTCAGGTGAGACACAGGGACTTCTCCTGCTCCTGAAGTCTCATCCAGCAGACATCCCTCCTCTTTAGAGATCGTGGAGGTCAGCCATGGAAGCTTGGACTTTCTTAACTATGAAATGGGTGGGGTGCTCATGCCCAGATCACAGGACTGCCTTGAGAATACAGCTGAAGATGTGACTGGAGACAACACAGCACACTCATGCTGGAGTGGCTTTAGAACTAGGGTCTGTACAGGTGTTCTCCAGGCAGCCAAACCTCCAGCACATGGCCTTCCCTCCACACTGCTCCACAGGGCCTGGGCATCTGATCCCTCCAGCAGGGAGTCTCATTGGACAGACAGACCTATCTGCCCAGGCACCTCTCCTTCTGGGATTGACACCTCAGGGTGGGTCCACAGCTAGGTGGGATATCTTAGTCTACCTGTGCTATTACAACAGAATACCTGAGAGAATGGGTCATTTGTAAAAAATACAGAAACTTCCAGCTTGAGCAACTTGGCAAGAACTTGCTTCTACAATAAATCAAAAAATTAGCCAGGCATGGGGGCACATGCCTGTAGTTACAGCTGCTTGGAAAGCTGAGGTGGAAGGATTGCCTGAACCCAGCAGGTCAAGGCTGCGGTGGCCATGAGTGTGCCACTGCACTTCAGCCTGGGTGACAGAGTGAGACTCTGACTTAAAGATACCAAACAAACAAACAAAAAACACAGAAACTTATTTCTTACGGTTCTGGAGACTGGGAAATCCAACATCAAGGCACCAGCATCTGGTGAGGGCCCCTTGACTCATCATAACATGGCAGAAGGCAGAAAAGTGAGAGGAAAAACTCCCTCTGCCAAGTACCTTTATAAGGACACCTAATTCCATTCACAGGGAGGAGCCTTCATGTCTAATCACCTCTTAAAGGTCCCATTTCTTTCACACTGTGCCTTTGTGAAAAAAGCAGGCTGCCTCCCCACATGCTGACAGAAACATTGCCAAGAGACGTTACTTCATGAAAAGCTCAAGGCACAGAATGCATTGATAAGCTCTCGTTTGTGTAGAAAAGACAGAAAAGTATACATAAATATACCTGTTTCTTAGTACATACAACATCTCTGGAAAGGTCTAAAAGAAATTGGTAACTGGGATGCATCACGGTGACAGAGGGGGGTACTTTTTATATTTTGAAACATGTGAATGCATTATGTATTCAAAAAGTAAAAAATCAGACTCACAAACATCTCTTTTTTTAACTTGGGGAAAAAGAATAAGAAGAAATCCATAAGGTCAGTAAAGATTAACCTTGTTTTTCTAGACTTGACCTTGACCTAACCAGAAAGTCAAGCCCCTCGTGGCAGAGGTCACACTGTACAGTGTCACATTTGCAATACCTGAATTTGGGGGCAGGGAGACTTTCAAACCACAGTATGGCGTCAGGAGCTGCAGTCTTAAGGGCTTCTTCATGTGACAGTGGAGCTTCTGCTGGGGGAGCCAGAGCCAACAACAGAGTAACACAGCTGAAAAAGGGGTGTGACAGTCCCTCCACATCCTGACTTATTCCTGCTCCCTCACTGACTAGGCAGGTGGGTGCCCTAGGTATTCAGGGGTAAAGGTACAAACTTTGGTGCCAGGAAGCAGGGACAGTGAAAGGGCAGTGGGTGCCCAGTTGGCCAAGATGTGGGTTCCACGGAGATCCCACCCACTCACCTTTCAATGTGGCCATCGTCCCTCAGCTCCTCCCTTGCAGTGCTGGGGAAGACTCTCTCTAACGTCTGGCACTTCCACAGAGCTGGTCCTCAGGGGAGGAAACAGTCCCTTTTTATGTGGTCCTGGGTTAGACGCGATCCTGCTGTGGCTGCCAAGGGGTGGGACTTGGGAAAGGGACATTGATTAGAAATAATAAAAGCCTGGAACTTTCCATATCAGACCTAGAACATCAGGAGACAAGATGAGCTGATTTAAAAGGGGGGTGGAGGGATGGCACCTTCATGTCTTTGATGTGACCTAGACAATGAGTCACCAAAATCCAGGACCCTATGACCTCTGCCACAGGTAGCTTGACATTCTGGTTACTGTCAAGAAAAAGTCTAGAAAAACCAGGCTAATCTGTACTGACTTTATGGTTTTCTTCTAATTCTCTTTTCCTCAAGTTAAAAAAGTAAGAGGTAGCTGGACTCAGTGGCTCAGTCTGTAATCCTGTGCTTTGGGAGGCTGAGGTGAGTGGATTGCCTGAGCCCGCGGGTTCGAGACCCACCTGAGCAACTTGGCGAGACCTCATCTCTACAATAAATAAAAAAAAATCAGCCGGGCATGGTAGCATGTGCCTGTAGTTCCAGCTACTTGGAAGGCTGAGGCGGAAGGATCGCCAGAGCCCAGCAGGTCGAGGCTGTAGTGGCTGGGAGCAGCCACCGCACTCCAGTCTGGGTGACAGAGTGAGACTCCAACTCAAAAAAAAAAAAAAGTAAGAGGTGTTTGAGAGTCTGATTTTTGTTTTACTTTGCAAATATATAATGCATCCACAAGTTTCAAAATGTAAAAAGTGCCCCCTCCCGCCATCTTGATGCGTCCTAGTTACCAGTTTCTTTTAGACCTTTCCAGGGATGTTGTATATACTAAGAAAGACATTTATGTATAATTTTCTGTTTTAGTTACACAAATGAGAGCATATCAATGCATTCCACACCTTGAGTTTTTCACGAAGTAACATCTCTTAGAGATGTTTCTGTCAGCATGTGGGGAGGTAGCCGTTCTTTTCACAGCAGCAAAGTGTTCTGTTTGTGTGGATGGTCCCTAATTTTCATAAGTAGTCTCCTATCCATAGGCACTTGGGTTGCCTCTGACCTTTCACTATTACAATCAGTGCTGCAAAGAATAAGTTTGTAAGGAAATCCTTTTACCCTTGTGCGGGTGTATCTATAGGGAAAACTGAATGTCTCGAAGTGGAAATGTTGGGAGCTTTTGTCATTTTGATGGCTGTCAATGCCCTTCTCTTCATAGGTAACATCATTTTCCCAAGGATATTACTTCTATGGAAAGTAGCCTGCTTGGCACACAGTGAAAGCCCCAGGGCAGGAGTAAGCAGATTCCACCGGACCCCTAACATCATAGTAACTTGCTGTGTGTCACTGGGAAAGTTGTCTTCTCCCACTCCTTGCCAGAAGAACAAGGGGATTGCAGGATGATGCCAAAGGTTCCTTCCAGACCAAACAGCCTGGGGACCCACAGTCACCTTTGCTGGCTTGGAGTGAGCCAGAAAGCAATGGCCTGGTCACTTTCAATAACAAGAATGAGGTCGAGCTTTCTGCTGCCCTAAGGACAAGCATCTCCATGCTGCATCTCTGGATGTAATAAAACAACCAAACCCTGAAGCACACAAGACACTTGCAAAAGACTCGGCTGGGCTCTGTCTGCAGGGAAGCCCTAGGTTCTGCAGTAACAGGTTCAGGGATGAGAGGAAGATGCTTGCTTTCTCTTTATTATTCCCTTTTGCATCATCAGAATTTAGCACCATCTGCAGAATTACCTATTTAAGAATTAAATTCAGGTTGGGTGTGGTGGCTCATGTCTGTAATACCAGCAATTTGGGGGACCAAAGTGGGAGGATTGCTTGAGCCTAGGAGTTTGAGGCCAGCCTGGGCAGCAGGGCGAGACTTTGTCTCACAAAAAAATAAAATAAAAATTAGCTGGGCATGGTGGCACGCACCTGTAGTCCTAGCTACATGGAAGGCTGAGGTGGAAGGATCACCTGAGCCCGAAGGTCAAGGCTGAGGTGAGCTGTGATCTTGCCACTGCTCTCCAGCCAGGACAAGAGAGTGAGACCCCAACTCAAACAAACAAACAGAATTAAATTAACTACTTAAACCAGAAAGGAAGAGTTCTGGCCTGGGGGGTGAGAGGGTTTGTGTCTTAGTTGCTCCACTTCTCTGAGCTTCCTTTGTCTCTTTTGACAAACTTGGGACTTCCTTTATCTCTTTTGACAAAAGGTGAGCTTTCTCCAGTGCCTTCCAGGTCAGAGAATCCAGGGCACAAGAGTGAGTATATAAGTATCTAAAGGGGCCAGGTTAGGTGGCTCAGCCTGTAATCCCAGCACTTTGAGAAGCCGAGGCAAGTGGATTGTGTGAGCCCATGGGTTCAAGACTCACCCAGGCAACTTGGCGAGACCTCGTCTTTACAATAAATTAAAAAATTAGCCGGGCGTTGTAGCGCATGCCTGTAGTTCTGGCTACTTGGCAGGTTGAGGTGGGAGGATCTCTGGAGCCCAGCAGGTCGAGGCTGCGGTGGCTGGGAGTGTGCCACTGCACTCCAGTCTGGGCGACAGAGTGAGGCTCCAACTCAAAAAAAAAAAAAAAGTATCTAAAGGGAACAGATTTTGGGGTTAGACAGAATTGGGCTTCTGTCCTAGATATGCTACAGATACGCTGTGAGACCTTGGGCAAGTTCCTTAACTTCTCTGTGCTTCTGTTTCCTATCTGAAAGATGGAAGATAACAAGAACACCCATGTTACAGAGCTGTTGGGATGCCCACTAGGTCAAGTGTCCACCACAGGTTCTATGGTGCCTGGCACAGAGGATGTACTCCATGAAAAATACTATGAGGAGGTGACAGCAGTTCCAAATTCTCTACAATAAGTGAGCTATGGGAGACTTTAGAGAGGGCATCCCTCCCACTACCCTCATTTTACAGATGGAAAATGTGCAGCCCAGAGAGAGGGACCACTGGGGTATGAGCAGAGGTACGGGAAAGCCTCTCTCCTCTCTTCCTGCAACAGGACTTCTAGGCCTCAGCAGAGCCGCTCTTACCTGGTTCCTTGTGCATGTGGCATTTTATCTGTCAGCTGGTCCTGAAGGGTCAGCCATTGTCACCTTTCCTGTCAGGGCCACAGCTAACCCAGGGTCTGGGCATAGGCCACTGGGGCCATGAGCCCCCAGAACTGCAGTGGCCACATTGCACTAAGAACTGGCAGCCAACTTACGGGGTGTTGGGATCTGGAGACAACCCAACCCACACAAGACCTCTGCTCTCTGCTCAAAGAGGCGACTGGGCTCAGGCCCTACCATGGGACAGGAGGTTCTGAAAACACTTTCCTAGAAAAGTCAGCATGAGCTGAACTTCATGTGAATCCCTAGATGATAGACACAGGGAGGAGGGAGAAGAGAGAAAGGCAGGCAAGAATGGTCCTGGAAACCAATGGGTGGAGAGTGGGAGATAGAAGACATGTTTCAAAATAAGACTGGGCATGGTGGCGCATGTCTGTAACCCCAGCACTTTGGGAGGCCAAGGTGAGAGGATGGCTTGAACCCAAAAGTACAAGACCAACCTGCATAATATAGTGAGACCTCACCTCTACAAAAAAATCAAAAAATTAGCTGGCATCATGGCACATGTCTGTAGCACCAGTTACTCAGGAGGCTGAGGTGAAGGGATCACTGGAGCCCAGGAGGTAGAGGCTGTAGTGAGCCATGAATGTGCCACAGCACTCCAGCCTGGGTGACAGAGTGAGACCCTGACTCGAGAAAAAACAAACAAAACAAAACAAAAACAAACAAAACTCACAGGGTATTTTAGCCAGAAATGGATTCTTCTTGTTTTGCGTCCCCAGCCCACAGCACAGCACAGGGTCAGCACTCAACAGATGAGGGAACACATGAATAAACAAACAAGTAAGCAAACAAGATGGGTGCTCAGGTAGGCACCTGGGAGAGGCCCCGTGCAGGTGCCTGTGAAAAGATGCCTCCTCCAGGTCACGGAGGATACTAGGAGCCCCTTTTGGAAAGAAAGTCTAGTAATCATTGCTTTTGGGGGTCCACGTCCAATTTCTCACCAATCTCTGCAATCATTCCCAAACTCTGAGGAAGAAAAGGCGTCCAAGGCTCTGTCAGCCTCCAGGCGCCACAGGGGCTGCTCACAGTGCCAAGCTCCGGGACTGAATCATAAAGATGTCCATCCTGATACTCTTACCCCCCTTTTTTTTTTTGGAGACAGGGAGGAGTTAGTAAATATGCATTCACAGATCTGGAGGAGCATAATCTCTTCTTCTTGTTTCTGAAGCTATAAATTCATCTCTAATCTGACTCTTTCCTTTTCTTCTTTTTTATGTAGATAAAGAACTTTATAAGAGAAAATAAAAGAATCCAATAAACGCTGAAGTTACTTTTCATCAAGCCACTCCAGCGCTTGCCATTGTGCACGGGTGTTATTTACACTCCACGTAATAACCTGCATGTCCGGCTACACTGATAGCCTGCCCTTGTGGACATTGCCTAGTGTCCACCTATTTCAAATACTTCCTCCTGCTCATGGGCACATGATACCCTTCCATATTTCCTAGCCATTTCTTGACCATCAGGCAACTAGCTGCTAGTAGCAGCAATGCATCTCAGAACGATGTTGTCCAAACTGCGTAATTTTTTTCTCAATTTTTCCCCTGGTGTAGCAGCATTAGATCTAGGAGTACAGGGTTCTAACTTTTCAACTCTGGCAAGGGGCCGCCCCACAGTGGAGCATGCTGGGGAAGATCCAGACTTGCCACTGCAGGCCTCCAGGCAAGAAGAACTTTGGGGATCCCATTGAAGACCAGCAAGGGAACACAGAAGGAGTGCAGAAGGTATGTACATCCTCAGCCAGACTATCTGGAATCCCCCCTTAGGTCCAACTGTGACCAGTTGAGTAGATTTTGGAAAAAGTTGAACACTCCAAAGCCCTGGTTTCCTGAAGGACCTGCATAGTTCTGCAATTTGGAGTAACAGCCTCTGGCCAGAACAGTCCTGGAGCCAATCCCACTAGAATCAATATGGTCTATCCCACCTCCCATCCTCACCCCATCTGGCTTGCCACACCTGAAGACTCTGGGCTGGGCCTGGCCATTCCTTATCCAGGCCCAAAGAACCTAGAGAAAACTTCGGCAAGCAAGGATGAGCTTGGTGTTTTCTTGCCAAACAACAATAGCAATAATATTTTCATGTCTAATAATTGTTAAAATGTGATCATTCCAATTTATCAACAAATGACGGTCTAAAAAAATTTATGAAACTTATCAAAACTAAAAAAATGCAATGAAAGTGTACATCTTCCTTACCAAGGTCAAGAAAGAAACAATATGGATACAGTTGAAGCCCCTATCCCCTTGTATACCCTTCCCCAATCTCGTCCTCCCTCCCTCCTTCCCCAAAAGTGACCACTACTCTTGAGTTTGGTGGTTATTTTCTTTTGCATATTTAAAAACACTTACTATACATATGGATATCTAAAAACAATAGGTAATATTGTTTGGAAGGTTTTTAATTTTGCTTAAAAGTGTCATCCTAAACATGCCCTTTAACTTATAATTTTGAGATTTACCCACGTATGTAATTCATGCCTCAATGTCACCACTGCATAGTATTCTGTATACCATAAACCACAACTTACTCATTTATTCTCCCATTGATATTAGATTGCTTCAAATTGTTCTCAAGTATAAACAATGCTGCGAAAAGCATGTGTGTACATGTATTCTGGTGCACATGTGTTTCCAGGCCTGGAATTGCTGGTTCAAAGTGATGTACAACCTCTGCTTTGTTAGATTATGCCAAAATGTTTCCAAAGGGTTATGCCTATGCAGTGTCACAGTGCTCCTCAACCTTGACCTCACTTGCTGTCGTTCAGTTTTGTACATTTTGCCAATCTTGTATGAAATGGCAACTTACTAAGTTCCCCCCTAGTTTTATTGAGGTATAATTTATACCTAATAAAATTCATCCACTTTAAGTGCAGGATTTTAGTCATTTTATACAATTGTGTAACCACCACAATCAAGATACAGAACAGACCCATCACCCCAAAAAGTTCCCTCCTGATTCCCAGCTCCACACTGATCTGCCTTCTGTCACTGCAGTTTTGCTTTTTTATTTTTTTTAGAATTACATATAAATGGAATCATATAGCATAAGCACTTTTTAGATCTGTGTTCTTGCACTCTGCCTAATTATTTTGAGATTCTCCATGTTGTAGCATGTATCAATATCTTGTTCCTTTTTATTACAAAGTAGTATTCCATAGAATGGATATACTATATTTGTTTATCCACTCACCAGTTGGCCATTTGGGTTGTATTAGTCAGCTGAGTCTGCTATAACAAATACCACAGACTGTATGACTTAAACCACAGATGCTTATTTTCTCACAGTTTTGAAGGCTGGGAAGTCCACGATCAGTGTGCTGGCAAATTAAGTTTCTGGTGAGGAAACTTTTCCTGACTTGTCTTCTCCCCCTCTTGCTGTGTCCTCACATGACCTCTCCTCTATGCATGCATGGAGAGACTCCTTCTTGTAAGAAGTTCAGTTGTATCCGATTGGAGTTCCACCCCTATGACCTCTCTTAACTTTACCTCCGTAAAGGCTCTGTCTCCAAATATGGTCACATTGAGGTTTGAGGCTTTAACACAAATTTTGGGAAGACACAACTCAGTCTTTAACAGGGCCATTATGAATAAGACTGCTATGACCATTCTCTTACAAGTTTTTGTGTGGACATACATTTCTCTTTGATAAATACCTAGGAGGGGCAAGTGTGTGTTTAACTTTACAAGATATTGTCAAACTGTTTTACAAAATAATTGTACCATTTTGCTCTCCAGTCAGTGCTTCCAGTTGCCTACATCTTCACCTATACTTACTATTTCAGTCATTTAAATTGTAACCATCCCAATAAGTGGGCAATAGCATCTCGTTGCGGTTTTAATTTGCATTTCCTCATGGCTTATGATGTTGAGTATATTTTCATGTGCTTATTTATCTTCTGCATATCTTCTCTTGTGAAGTGTCTGTTTGAATATTTTGCCTATGTATTATTGGGTTGTCTTTTTATCCTTAAATTGTAAGAGCTCATTACATATTCTGGATACAAGTCCTCTATTAGATATATACTTTGCTAGTATTTTCTGCCAGTCTGTGGCATACCTTTTCCTTTCCTTCTCATTGTGGTTTTAATTTGCATTTATTTTACTACTAGTGAGGAGGTTAAGCCTTTTCATATGGTTACTGGCTGTTCAAGTTTCCTCTTTTATGAATTAGCAATCCATATGCTTTGACCAATTTTCTTTCGAGGTGATTTGTCTTTTTCTTAATGATGTATAAAGTTTGAGGAACTTTGAGAAAAGAATTTCTAAGAGCCCCGTCCAACCACATCCAGCCCCTACCTGAATCTCTGTGCTCTTGCCCTCGCTGAGGGGGAGGCATCTGTGCTCCTCACAAGGCCAAACTGCACTACCTACTTGTGCATCGGACCCCATCTCCCCTGCTCTGGCTCAGCACTCAGCACTCTCACCATCGCCCCTCTTTCCTGCATGTTCAATGTTCCATCAGTGTGGGACCACTGCCATCAACAGGTATAAATATGCTGCTGAGTCAAAAACAAAACAAAAATCCTCTTGTCACCATCTTCTCTGCCAGCTACCGCCCCAGAGTTCTGCTCCCTTTGGATGTCCTTTATGTCTTTTTATTTCTTAATTGCTCTTGCTAGGACTTCCAGTATCATGTTGAATAGAAGTGGGGAAAGTAGGCACCTTTGTCCTGTTCCTAATCTTGGGGGGAAGCTTTAAGTCTTTCATCACTGACTATGATGATATTAGCTGAGGGTTTTATATATATAGTCGTTATCATGTTAAGGATGTTTCCTCCTATTCCTGGTTATTGAGTGTTTTTATCACGAGAGTTGAATTTTGTCAAATTATTTTTCTGCATCAGTTGAGATGATCATCATTCCTTACCATTCCTTCTTGAATCTAACCCAGTAAGGCTCTTGCCCCTGTCACTCCACAAAGCTGCTCTTATCAATGTTATCTCTTTGCTAATCCAGTGTCCATTCCTCAATCTTTTATTCACTTGACTCTTCAGTAGCATTAGGCTGGGTGATCACTGTCCTTTTCTGCTCATGATTCCAAGACACCACATTCATCTGATTATCCTACCTCACCTGCTGTTTCTTCTTACCCATCTTGCCAATTATTTCATATCTCTCTGACTTCTAAACACTGGAGTGGCCAGACTCTGCCCTCTGCCTCTTTTCTCTAGAAGAGGTCATCCAGTCTCATGGCTTCAAATACCATCTCTATGCTGGTGACTCCCAGACATCTCCCTGAGGTCCAGAGCCATACTACCTACTATCTATTAAACACTCTCACTTGGATGTATTATTACACTGTACACTTAACAGGTTCAAAGCTGAGCTCTTGCTATTCCTGCCCAATCATGCTTTTCTCTCAGTCTTCATTTAATTACTGACATCTACATTCTTCAAATTGCTCAGGCCAGAACCATGGAGTCATTATTGATTGAGCTCTCATACCCACATCTGACCCATCAGCAAATCCTATTGGCTCTGCCTTCAAAATGCATTATCTAGTCTGATCACTTCTCACTGGGCTGAGATTTAGCCAACTGCTGCCAAAACCTCCCTCTCCTCTCATCTAATTGGCTGCAGTAGCCTCCTGAAAGGTCTTCCTGCTTCTGCTCTTGCCTTCAATAGTATGTTCTCAGCACAAGAGTGATCCCTTTAGGATATTAGATCATCTGTCTTCTGCACATTCAGAGCAAAAGTCAAAATGGTCTACGGAAATCTTGCATTATCTGGCCCCTCTCACATTTTGATCTGGCAATGAATTCTTTGATATGACATCAAATGCACAAGCAAAAAAAAAAAAAAAAAAGGAAAAACAGATAAATTGAATTTCCTCAAAATTAAAAAGTTATATGTTTCAAAAGACACCATGAAAGTAAAAACACAACCCATAGAATGGGATAAAATATTTGAGAACTCTTACAAATCATTAATAAAAAGATAAACAATCCAGATTTTAAATGGGCAAAGACTTAAAAGAAACATTTCTCCAAAGAAGATATGCAAATGATCAATAAGGACAAAAAAATTGCTTTACACCATTGGTCATTATGGAAATGCAAATCAAAACCATAATGAGATACCATTAGGATGGCTATAATAAAAAAGATGGACAATATCAGTGTTGGCAAAGATATGGAAAAATTAGAACACATGTACTTTCATAGTTAGAATGTAAAATGATATCAGCTGGGCTTGGTGGCTCAGCCTGTATTCCCAGCACTTTGGGAGGCTGAGGCAAGTAGATTGCTTGAGCCTATGGGTTTGAGACTAGCCTGGGCAACTTGGCAAGACCTCGTCTCTACAATGCATAAAAAATCAGCCAGGTGTGGTAGCGCATGCCTGTAGTTCCAGCTACTTGGAAGGCTTAGGTGGAAGGATCGCCAGAGCCCAGCAGATCGAGGCTGGGGTGGCTGTGAGTGTGCCACTGCACTCCAACCTGGGTAACAATGGAGGGAGACACCAACTGGAGTTAGACTCCAACTCAACTGAATGGATAAACATAATGTGGTATAACTATACAATGGAATATTATTCAGCCACAAAAAGAATGAAGAACTGATAAATGCTACAACATGAATGAGCTTTGAAAACATTATGCTAAGTGAAAAAAAATCAGACACAAAGGACCATATATTGTATGACCCATTTATATGAAATGTCCAGAATAGAGAAAATCTAAAGAGACACAAAGTAGATTAGTGATTGGCATGGGCCTGGAGGAGGGTGGAATGGAGAGTGACTGCTAAAGACTTTAAGAGTTTCTTTTGGAAGTGATAAAAACGTTATGGAATTCAATCGTGGCAATGGTTGAAAACTTTGTGAATACACTAAAATACTACTCAATGGCACACTTATAAAAAAAAGAGTAAGTTAAATTTCAAAGAAAAACAAAAAATAAATGGGAGCTGTCCTATCAGGTCATTGGCTGTTGAACCTGGATGTCAAATTGCCAGCTCCAGAGCAAATAAAACAAAGTTCAATCCATCATCCAGGGTGCACACCAGAAGGACAAATATTGATAGTTTATTCCCTTATCAAGATAAGAAACTTCTGAAATGAGAGAAGATATGAACATTTCCCCCATCTTCTTTTTAGATGATTAGAGATGTGTCTGTCTGCTTTTTGAAGAATGACTAATCTTCCTTTTAAAGGAAACATATTGTATCTTTTGACACCCCCCTCTCCCAAAGACATACTTATTGAATTGAGAGTAACAGGGTGTTAGGTCAAAATCAACCATCTCTGTGTATTCAGCAGGTGTTTGGATGGGAGACAATGCCTGCCCATGATGGACTTCTTCCTGCCCTTTTCACGAATTGGCCAGGGAGGCCCAATGACCAGCTTTCAGCAGTCTGCAGGTCTGGCCTTGGCTGGGCATCTAATCCACATGTGTGAACACACGCCGCAGGCCTTAGATGGCCTTCTGTTTCTTCACTGATAGAACGATGAGGGTTAGACTAGATCAGGAAGATGGGACACTAGGGACCCTCAGGGGAGGAAGGAGGTGGCTGGTGACCAAAGGGTTCTGAGATTTGATCGTTTTGTGTCATAGCATGAAGCAGGCTCCTGTACTGCATGGCCTCTCTGGGCTTTAACATGCTGCTGTGGGAGACAGGACAGTTGTGGGGATTAAGAACCAAGCCCTGGAGTCTGACTGGACGAACAATGCAGTTCTGGCACTCATTAGCGGTATGACACTGGGTAAATTATTCAACTGCTCCCTGAGCCTTGGTTTTCTCATCTCTAAGACAGAAATAACAAGAGCATCTCCCGCATGAAATCAATGAACATTCTGTGAATCACAGCTTTGTGCTGGCCCCTGTGGAGAGCACAAGGGTTTTGAGGAAAGAACACGAGTTTTCCAGGGAGAAATAAAGGTGAAGGGAACCCAAGGGAAAGGAAAGAGCAAGTACAAAAGCATGCAAGCAGGAACAGATACAGAGGATTTGAGGACGGCTGAGACGCAGATGTCTGGGGGGGGCTCATGTGGTGGGGGTTGGGTGGGGAAGGCAGGTGCTAAGGTGTCATTGAGAGAGAGAACTCTTGCTGGAGTGGTGGGCTAGGGCCGATCCCAACCAGAATGAGCCTTGGTACAGTTTTAGACACTGACTCATTCTGTCGACCGTGCAGAGATGAGTAAGGTGGAGAGGAGTGAAGGTGCTACATGGATGGGGAGGAGAGGTCTGGAAAAGACCCTTCACTCCACCCAGATCCCTCTCAACTGCAAGGAATGCATGAAGACTATGCGGGAAGACTCTGGGGGAGCACTGGGGAGAATGGGGCAGACACATGCTTGGCTTGAAGCTCTGTGCCAGAGTGCAAAGGCAGCATGCGGCACACAGACCATTTTGAACTAGGAATGTCATCATGCTGTGTAAGACACAAAGGAACCAAGGTGAACTGGGAAAGAAAAGCAAAGGACAGAAGAGACGTAAAGGTAAGGGTGGGACGGTGGGGAAGAAGGGGTACTTCTGGGCCACTTTTCTTTCCTAATAAGTCAAATTTTTCTCCCTGAGAGCACCAGGAGGATGGACAGACCCTCAATTCATAGAGCTCTGGCCTGCGTGATGTTGGAAAGGAAACACAAAATGGGGCTCTGGCAGGCAGCAGAGCACCTGAGAACCATGCTGAGAGGGGAAAGCTGGGCAGAGCCTCCACACCAGGACTCAACTCATCCTGGCTGCTTCCTCTTACTCCAAAAGGGAGGGAAGAATTAAGACTCCATACTTGGCAGTTTTAACTTATAAAAAAAGAATTTATTAACCCAGTTTTCCTTCTTTTGCCATAGTACATAAGCATGACACAGATGGTCTGACACATAAGCATGGAGTTGTCAGAAGGCCCCACCAGTCACTGATTCTTGAGTTCCGAGACTGGCTTTTGTTAGGCAACAAGACTACAATCACAGCGTGGTTTCAAGTACCATATACAAAGCAGAGCAACCTCAGGATCTCCAGCCTCTGCCAAGGTTCACTTGGCTGGGAGCATAAGAATCAAAAGTACTGTTCAGACGATCAGGAATGCTTCAGGCAGAACACTGCCACTGCTGTACCTCTCCTCAGAAGCCAGAGCTATCCACCCTCAAGGCTGCTCCGTCAGAGGCCTGCTTCCCTCGTGAGCAGGGCTGGCCTGAAGACCTGGCTGGTCCTGCACCTTCCTTTGGCTGATTGCTAGAAGGCCAACTGCACGCTTGGAAGCAGTCCCACATGCCAACTCGAGGCTGGGCTGCCATCATGATCTTTCCAGCTGGTCCATCCAGCCAGTTGATACTACTGCTGCTTGTGTGGAAGGGGCTTCCAGGTGGGCGGAATCTTTCTGTGGATCAGGCTGAGTCCACAGAGGATGAGGAACACTCCTCCCCACCACAAGACTTCCTGGCACTCTCCATACAGCACAAAGCCCAGGAAGGCCTGTGGATCAGAGACAGCTGTAAGATACTCAACTTCATCAGGGAGTGACAACCTCACTCCTCTGGGGCTGACTCCCTTCCTAAAGGGACCAAAAGAAAAGGCCTGGGGCCAAAAGCCTGGGACTTGAAACCCAGCTGTCACCTTCATCAAGTCACTCCATTCACTTCCTTACCTCTCTCACAGCACTGGACCCCAGCAATGTACACAGAAGACCCAGCAGAGACCAGCAGGTAGATACAGCTGGTACCTATTGTTACTGACCTGGGTAGGGTTACCAAGGCCTTCTCCCTCAACTCAGGACTCACTGGGCTCAGTTCTACCTTGTCCACCTCACACTATAGAGGAAGAAAGGTCTCAGAAACCTCAACCCTCCATACCTTATGCTCAAGTGCACAGACTTCTAGGAGACAGCTAGGCTGCACAGAGACTTCAGAATGAGGGGTTCACCTTGGAGGGGCAGTAAGCAGGTAGACTTCTTACAGTCAGGCTGCATTGCTATTAACTTGAGAATTCTTCCATGATTAGAATTAGATTCACCCCACGAATAGAAGAGCAGCCATTCAGGGGTCAAGTCACAGCCCACCCTCTGCTTCAGTTTCTGTCCTTTCCCTTATCTGGAAAAGCAAGGGTTACCCAAGGACAACTCACCCAGAAGCCAGGTTTAGGACAGCTCAGGCTACTCACCGAGCTGAGGATGCTTGAAAATGTCATTGTGACAGATGCAATGGCTGAAGACATGGAGAAACTGAGGCCACGGCTAAAGAAGGTCCACATCAGAGAATTGGTGCTGAACATCACAATAATGCCTAAGATGCGTAGGCCTGTGTTCACCTGCAGGAGAAAAGTGTCACTGCAGCCATGCCCACCCTGGGCAGTGACTTGTAGCAACCCTCACAGCACACCGGGCCCCTGTGAGATCTCAACACAGCCTGGAGCGCCTCAGAGCATTCCCACACAGAGCTTCACTTAATCCTCAGTGGGCAGCAGACCTATTTCACAGATGAAACAAACCCAGAGAAGACACTTATTTAGCTACCTTGCCAGCCTTGTGACCTCAGAAGCAACGGCTAACCCTAAACCAGTATTTCCTTCTCAACACCAGTCCCTTTTTGGTCCTACAACGACCAATGCTTGATCACTCCCAGAGGGCCAAGTAGCTGTTATTCTGCACATAGTACAAGTCAGGGGTGGAATCCTTACTTTGGATTTGGTAAAGCCATGTCTCTCCTCTCCCCGCCTTACTCCTGTGCAAATTACAGCCCACTCCCAGCAGCCCTCTGAGTATTCCTGAGTTCTCTGTGCTAAGCCCTAAGTGTTTTAAGTGCATTCTCATTTATCCCTTAAATGCATTTCACAGAAAAAGAACCAGGAGCATTAAGTAATTTGCCTAAAGTGCCACAGTGGTGAGAGCCACCAGGATTCGAGCCCATGGGGAAACACCACCTGAGACTATTTGGCGATTCCAGGCAACCCTTGGAGAATCTGCAGAAAATTTTCTTTTTTTTTTAAAGGAGAAAGTCTTGAGAAGGGGATTTTTAGAAGCCTCCTATACAAAGAATATGTAAATCCCCTTGTTTTGCAATGAGTTAGAAACCTGCCTGCAGACAAGGCTGTTTCCTCAGTGGAATGGGCCCATCTAAACATCATCACCCTTATTTCTCATAACAGTTTCCAGCAACTGAACATCAAGTGTCTTGAGGAAGAGGTGCTTTGTTATAATTTACACAAAAGCATTGTATGGACCTGTGGCAGTCTGTTTTAAAAAAGGGTTATGAAGGCCTGGTTCATGACTAAAAAACTTCACAGCCCATAGAGTCACTCATTTTACTTTAGACCACTTACCCCAAGAATTATACCCAATGGGATGCTAATTTCAAACATGGCATGTCCCATTGGTTTAGCCCTAAGGAGGCTTAAACCTAGATAATCAGTCTGTTAATGGCCAGGTTAGGGGCCAACCCTGGGCTGCAGATGCAATGAAACCCCTCTAGCAAGTAGGACCTCCTATTCCTATGACTCGGAATAGGAGAGGCAAAGGGGTACACCTTAGCACACACGGGAAGGCAGTTTAGGGGTTCTCCGCATCAAAGAAATGCTCCGACGCTTTATTTCCCTAGGCCTAGGGTATCCCTAACTCCCAATATTCCTGGCAGCAGGGTAGACTGGTCAGAACACCTGTTAATTACGGAGGAAAGAAATGGGCAACAGGCTTCTCACCTTAAGAGTCACGTGGAGACAAATGCTCGGGCACAAAGTCTTAAAATGAGAGGGTGGATGTAGGTGTAGGTCTTCCCCGAGAGCGAACTAGCCCATTAGGAGAACAGGTTTTAAGTGCCCGGTAAGGGAACAGGCCTCAGTCCCCGTCTCTTACCGCCTACACTGGACGAGGGTTTGCGTGATTCGATCGAAGGATGCTCTCCTACCCCAACTGAACACAGCGCCGCGGCCCGGACACCCGGCGGAGGGGCTGACCGGGTGGCGACAGCGCCCTGCGCCCCTACCTGCCCCACCCCGAGAGCCCCGCAGAGCCCTCCTCCTCCCAGCCCCGCCCGCCCGTAGTAGCAGCGACAGCAACAGCAGCGCCCCGGGCTCGACCTCGCTGCTGAAGGCCAGCTTGGCGGAGGCGGCGGCCAGGGCCCCAAACGCGCCGGCGCACAGGCAGTTGAACACGCCCCAAAAGCGGCGCCGCATCGCGCCCGCCTGGAGGTGCGGGGGAAACTCGGCCGGGGTATCGGGATAGGCAGACGCAGACACGGCGCCGCCTGGGGGCCGCGGCCTCTCGGCCATGATGCCGGCTGGCTCGGATCTTCGCACGGCTACCAGCAGGGCTGAGCGCGCACCGCTATTGGATGGCAGCCTCACGTGACGTGACGCTCACGTGATGGGCGCTCACGCAGGCCCATTGGGGCGTGGTCTCGGAGGGGGCGGGGCCGGCGGCCTCTTGCCTATGGTTTAGAAGGTCTTTGCGCTGAGCAGGACGCGGGCTCCAGACGCCTGAGGCCGAGACTGGTACTGTGGTTGCTGTGATAGAATGTAAACTACTTACGGCCACTCGGGGCGGTGTAGCGTCGGCTTTCCCTGGGAACTTGTTAAAGATGTAAATCCCAAGCCCCGCCCCAGGCACAGTGAGGCAACCTGCACTTTAACAAGACCGCGACTGATTCGCCTGCCCCTTCCAGTTTAAAAAGGGCAGAAGCGAGCAATGCTTGGCAGAGGGCGCTGACCTCCACGGAGAGAAGTCGGCGCCTCAGACAAATCTAAAGCCTCAGATGGGTAACACGTTAATCATAGAAAATTGAGAAAATATGGATAAGCGGTGAGAGGAAAATAAACCATCCATAGTCACTTAAGTAGGATTAATGCTACTTCTAATTTCCTATATACTTATATGTTTAAAATGTTTTCATTAAAAGCACATTTCCGGCCGGGCACGGTGGCTCACACCTGTGATCCTAGCACTTTGGGAGGCTGAGACAGGAGGATTGCTTGAGGCCAGCCAAGGCAACATGTCTCCAAAAAAAAAATAATAAAATAAAACAAAACCATAAAACCCCGAACATTTTCTTTAAAATAAAGTGCTATTGAAATGTATAAAGTATTACTTCTAATCTACAGGAAAATGACTGTTAATAAGAGTACTTTTTCTTTTTTCTTTTTTTTTTTTTTTTGGAGTTGGAGTCTCACTCCGTTGCCCAGGCTGGAGTGTAGTGGCATGCGCACGGCCACCCCAGCGTCGACCTGCTTGGCTCCTGCCATCCTTCTGCCTCAGCCCTCTAAGTAGCCCAGCTATACACATGTGCTACCACGCCCGGGTAATTTTTTTTTATTTATTGTAGAGATGAGGTCTCGCCAAGCTGCCCGGGCTGGTCTCAAACCCGTGGGCTCAGGCAATCCTCTCACCTTGGCCTCCCAAAGTACTGAGATTATAGGCATGAGCCTCTGCGCCCGGCCTACTTTTTCTATACATATATGTGTTTAGTCAAGTATAGTACAAATGTTTAAAATTTTTTACATGACACTTTTTTTTTGGAGTCGGAGTCTCACTCCGTCACCCAGGCTAGAGTGCAGTGGCACGCCCAGGCCACCCCAGCATCGACCTGCTGGGCTCCGGTGATCCTTCTGCCTCAGCCTTCCAAGTAGCCAGAACTACAGGCACGCGCTACCATGTCCGGCTAATTTTTCTGATTTATTGAGAGATGAAATCTCACCAAGTTGCCCAGGCTGTCCGTGAACCCGTGGGCTGGCAACCCCTTCACCTTGGCCTCCTAAAGTGCTGGGAGTGCAGACTTGAGTCACGGTGCCTAGCATGACACTTCTTTTAGAAAACAAAAAGGGGGCAACCCCCTCAGCTCCCCTTCCACTGTGGGAGCTTTTCTGCCCTCTCAATGAATCCTGCTTTCTCAAAATAAATAAAAACAAAAAGGATTTCACAGTAAACATACTGCTCAGCAGCATTTTTTATCTTCCATTTGGGAAGTTTTCATGCATGGATAACTCCAGTAACTCCTATATGGTATAGTGTTCCATTTTGCAGATGAGGAAATTGAGACTCAGGCCTCGATGCACCAATCCACTAAGCAAAGAGCTGTGTGAACCTCAGACCAAAGATGATGTCCTCTGAAAACTTTTACCTTACTTTGAACTTTCAGGAAATCAAAGTGGTGTTGCATCAACCAACTGTGCATGTTGTGAAGAATATAAAATGAGTTTTTCTTACAACAGTGATGCTTCTACTAGCACTACAGGTTGGTGCCACCTTCTCTATAAAGCAGTCTCTGCTACTGCCCTACCTTCACACCAGTCCTGTGTTGTTCCTCTGATTGTTCAGCTCTGCTTCTGCGAGCTTGCAAGCTTCTTGAGGGCAGAGACTACACCTTCTTTCTTCTCCAGTGCCCCCTTGCCTAGCACAGGGTGATGATGGTTGAATTGACACCATCCTCAGACACTGTTGGGAAGTGATTTCTGCCTCTTAGACAGAAGCTATCCTGTGTACACAGATCACCTAGGAATCTTGTTAGGATGCATTCTGATTAGGTCTGGAGCTAGACTGAGATTCTTCTTTTTTTTTAATTTGCTTTTTTTTCTTTTAAATTTTTTTTTTTTTTTTTTTTGAGTTGGAGTCTCACTCGGTCGCCCAGACTGGAGTGCAGTGGCCGCTCCCGGCCACTGCAGCCTTGCCTGCTGGGCTCCGATGATCCTTCCACCTCAGCCTTCCGAGTAGCTGGAATTACAGGCATGTGCTACCACACCCGGCTGATTTTTTGATTTATTGTAGAGATGAGGTCTTGCTGCCCAGGCAGGTCTCGAACCCGCGGGCTCAGGCAATCCACTCACCTCAGCCTCCCAAAGGCGCGGGATTACAGGCTGAGCCACTGAGCCCGGCTTAAATTTTTTTTTATTTTAAAGATGTGGGGTACAATTCAGGATTAGGTATACAAATGTTCATTATGCAGGTACCCTTGTTGATGAGGTGTGCCCCCGCTTCCCCAGGCAGATTCCCACTACCACCATCCTGCTTCCCGGCCCCCCTCCTGGCAGTTTCCCACTACTGCCAATCCTTTTCTTAATAGTATTATAATTGTTCAAGGTCCGCTTATGAGTGAGAACATGTGATACTCAGTTCTTTATTTCTTTGAAAGATCACTCAGTATTATTGGCTCTAAGTCCATCTAGATTGCTGTGAAATTCATGATTTTGTTCTTTATGACTGTGCAATATTCCATCGTGTATATGTACCACATTTTTTTTTTATCCAGACCTCTTTTGAAGGCCAGCACGGTCGGCTCATGTTCTGCATTTTTAACAGGCTCCCAGATGGTGCCAATGTTGTTGGTCAGAGCACCACACTGAGTAGCAAGGTACTAAATGATTGTTCCCTACAGTCCCCTTAAGTGCCTTGCAACATACTTGCCTTCCTACCAGGGGCTCTGTCAGGGCATATCCAGCCATACGTGTCTTCTCTTTCTTTGTTCCACAGTGCCCAATAACGTGACCAGCTCATGCCCTTGCTACAGATGTTTGATTGAAAAGACTATGGTTTAGATTAAAAATGATAATACACAGATCTCAAATTTACCAATAGTAAAGCATCTAGAACTGCCTGAAATAGGACAGTCTGGAGGGGAAGGAATATCCGGCCCACATTTATTTATTTTTTGTGGCTATTTTGATATTTTTTATTAAGGGCTATAACAGTATCCAGAAAGATAAATAAATGTGATGCCATGGCATCTGTCCTCATAGGAAGGACTGGCTTTCACCCATTGTTTCCCTCCACAATGGCCTTCAAATCGATTCTGTGCCACTTCCTCTCCTTTTATTCCACACTGCAGGATTTCTGAATCAGTGTTCCTGCCCTCAGTCTTCTCACTTATAAATCAAATTCAGTTTCAATCCATTGTTTAAAGGGAGCGTATTTTTTTCTGTTCCACGAAGAGAACTTTTGTGCGCACAACAGGATCATAATGCAGGAGCATCAGCTTCTCCCGCAGCCGGCTTCTCTTGGTGTTGAAGGAGTACCCGGTCCCAGCTTGGCTCACCATCTTCACCAGAATGGTTTTTGACTTGCTCTTGGCTAGGGACACCGTGGACAGCAGCATGGCGGCCTCCCACTCTGGCCCCGCTGACCCACATTTATTTAAAAAATCAATTCAAACAAGCCTCAAAGATGGCTTATGAGCAAAAAATGACCTGCTGAGTTCTGGAATAACCTTTCAAATGCCCCATCATGTCGGGGACCAGCCCGACCTGAGGGGTGTTGGACCTGCTCCAGGGAATCAGGATACGGCGAGAAGAAACCACTCGGAGGCAGTTCTTCTGGGATCAGTGTGATCAGGACTGAGTCCAATTTTATTCAAACTTTTTCCAGCTTATATACCATTTTCTATAACCTCCAGCAGTATGACAAATACCTGCTGGGGGCTTACAGGTCTCATGATGCATAACGTACTTCACAAAAGATTTTTGCTTAAGGTAACAATTAACAATCAAAATTCCATGATGCATATCGTGCTTCACAAAGCTTACATCAAGATAAGTGTATGATTTCAGTAATAGTTTTGCTGTTTTCTATAATATTTAATGATTAATCTATATAAGCTATTCTTATTTTTACCTAATGTAAAATTTCCTATGATTTAACAAAACACTCAAAATCTATACTATTTAATGTCCACCAGTAAAAAATATTTCTGTCAGGGACACTGGTGCCAGAGCCTTCTATGAAATGCTAAATAGTGAGAAGCAGAGAATGCTAACCACAGTGTTCGACAAACCAAATGTGTACTTTACCATCGAAGTCTGCTGGACACTGAAGTTGATGCCTCAAAGCAGAAATCCAAAGTACAAAAGTATATCCAGAAATAAGTAAGAGTACTAAGGATTCACTCTCCAACAGGCCTGTGACTAGGTTTTATCGCTACCACACACAGGCATATTAGAGGGCAAATTTCAAGCAGAAAGAGGTGAAGTAGCAAGCACAAGTCCACATAGTGTTATATGTGGATAACTGAACTATGTATATATTTTTCTAAACTTCCTTATAAAATTTCTGGTTTAAGTGAATAAATCAAATAGTGGTTGTCACACCTTTGGACAAGAAAAGACACAGTTGCCATGACGATGGCCGGGGGGCAGAGGCAGACTAAGAGTTTTGGCACATAATGAAACTAGGAACGTTCTGCCTGGCTAGAGGCAGGAAAACAAAATTATTAAAGCAATTTCTGCTTACAGAAACAAAGGCTGTATGGTTACTTCTGAGAAACAGAGACATAAGAATGGCTCAGTCAGAGAAAAATGAAAACTTAAAGCACAGAATGTTTTTCTGCTGTAAGGCTTTACCCGAAATTTTAGCCGAACTGTTTAAAAGGTTTACTTTCAAATAATATAAGCTTTTATGTCACAGATATAAACTGGTCACTATTCATATACCAACACTATAGATGTCACTGATGCTTTTGTGTCAAAAGCAGATCTCCATCATGGGCCTTCATAGGCCTCAACTGTATAGCCGTAGATGTTGGCTCCCAACACCATCACCTTTAAGAAGTCACAATTTAAGAGGCCTTAGGGGCTTAGGAGAAATTTAAAAGTATAAAGTCCCTGGTGTAAGACAGTAGGAACAAGTGAGGTCTGTGGTGACCTATGGAGTAATGCCTTCTATTGTTTTCTATCTAGCCTTACTCTCGCCTCTTTATTATTGTTAATATTTTTAACTGTCCATTTCTCCACCTTTTCTTTGTTTTGCTCACACAAATGAGCACATACTGAGCCAGGCCCTATTTCAGGCAGCAACGTCACCTAGATCCCTAAAACAAGATCCCTGCACTCCTCGGTTTTGGCTTTTTGCAAAAATCTCGGTTCTAACTCCCTGTCCTGAGGTGATCTACTGCCTTTTCTTTCCTTGCTATGAGTGATGTTATGGGTTCAACTATGTACCCTGAAAAGATATGTTGATGTTTTAACCCCTGATGCCTGTGAATGTGGATTGGAAATGTGACCCTATTTGGATTACACTGCAGATGTAATCAAGTTAAGATTAGGTCATTAGAGTGGGACCTAATCCAGTATGATTAGTAGCCTTATAAGAAGAGAGAGAGACATACGGGAGAATGTCAAGGATTGCTGGCAACACCAGTAGCCAAGAGAGAGGCGTGGAGCATATTCTCCCCTAGAGCTCTAAGAGGAAACATGGACCTACTAACACCCTGCTTTTGGACTTCTGACCTCCAGAACTGTAAGGAAATAAATTTCTGCTGTTTTGAGCCACCCAGTTTGTAGTCATTTGTTATGGCAGTTCTAGGCTAATACAGGTGATAAGACCTGATTTCCAGCCTCAATATTCCATCTCTTCTTTTTTGAGTTGAAGTTTTACTGTCACCCAGGCTGGAGTGCAGCTGCATGCTCGCAGCCACCGCAGCCTCAGTTTTCTGGGTTAGGCGATCCTTCTGCCTCAGCCTTCCAAGTAGCTGGAACCACAGGCCTGTGCCACCACACCCAACTAGTCTTTTGATTTATTGTTGCGATGAGGTCTTGCCAAGTTGCCAGGCTGGTCTCGAATCCCTGGGCATAGGCAATCCTCACTTCTGCCTCCCAAAGTGCTAGGATTACAGGCGTGAGCCACTGCATCCAGCTCCGCCTCCTATCTCTAAGCCAGTTGCAGTGTTTGCTTGCGACCTTACATCAAATTTAAGCTCCTTTTTCATTTCCAGCCCTTAGGGATTTAGTATTATTCCTTAAGAGTTCAACTATGCTTTAATTAAAGTTGCTTTCCTACAGCTTTAGCTAAAAGAAGTATAATTTACAGACCACAAAACTCACCCATTTTGAATGTACAGTTCAATTTTTAGTAAATTTATACTAAATTTACTAAAGTTGTAGAGCCATTACCACAAAGCAGTTTTCTACCACAAGAAGTTCCCTCGTGTGCATACATTTATTCCCACTCCCATCCCCAAGCAATCAATGATTTACTTTCTGCCTCTCTAATTTTGTCTTTTCTGAGTATTTCCTATAAATGAAAGCATACAATATGTGGTCTTTGGGTCTGGCTTTGGGTCTGGCTTTTTTCACTTAGCATGTTTTTTGAAATTCATCCATGTTGTAGCATGTATCAGTGTGTCCCTTTTTTATTGCTAAGTAGTATTTCATAGTCTGGAAAAATGTTCAATAGCATTTGTCATTAGCAATTGGAACACACTGCTCATGGAAATATAAAATGGTACATTGAAAATGGTACACTTGGAAAATAGGCAACATCTTAAAAAGTTAAACACATGCTTCCCAGATAATCCAGCAGTTCTACTCTTAGTCATCTACTCAAGAGATATAAAATATATGTCAAACCAAGACTTATTCACAAATATTTACAATGGCATTATTCACGATAGACTCAAATTAATGTAACTCAAAGGTCTATCAACTAGTGAATGGACAATGTGGTATATCCCTACAATGGAATATTATTCTCAATAAAAAAGAATGAAGTTCTGATACATAGAAGTTACTTGAGGGCAGGTGTTTTTATTTGCTTTGATCACTGATGACTAGTGAACAAGTGAATGAACAAGTGAGAGAACAACATAAATCTCTTTAATTATTATTTTAAAAATATTTTATTGAAAAATGACTTTATTTACAGTTATATAAAATGCTCATCAGGATACATAAAGTAAGAATACAAGAATAATCTACATTAACAAGTTTGCTTTTTATACAAGTTACTAAATCAGCTATCAAGTTCCTCCAAGTTTGCAAACCACCATGTTGTTAGATCTTCCATAAAAATCACAGAAGCATAATCTAAGAAAAAAATGGTCTTGCCAGTATCTACTGTAAACCTTAGCTGCAGGCTTTTATTTTTAAAAAAGACAAGACGTTCTTCCAGCATTTACAGTTGATTTAATAAAGCCTTGAAGTGGGTGGCAGCCACTTAAGCAGACTGCTAATAGCAGACTGCTGACTGTCACAGGGCATATAAAATGGAATGTTTATTAGAAACTTGAGGGCCACTACCACCCTAAACACATTTAATACTCAAGGTCCCTAAATTCAGCTCTAAGTGGGCAAGAGTAGGTCCTATTATAAAAGAGAAAAAAAAAATCTTCAGACAAGGTGATTCCTAGGTAGTTGACCAGAATCCTTAAGGCTCACTCTTTTTCTTTTCCTTTAAAAATAAATTTTCAGCCCGCAACTTTTCTGTCTCCTAGGAAGTAATAAAAGAAAAAAAAATTAAGGCTCTTATTCTTACAGGAAGACTTATTCTTCTTGGCATTCATTAAGTATGTATTCCAAATTAGGACTAGAATTTTCAATTTATACACTTTTTTTTTCTTTTGAGTTGGAGTCTCACTACATGGCTCACGGCCATCCCAGTGTCGACCTGCTGGGCTTACGCGATCCTTCTGCTTCAGACTTCCAAGTAGCTGAAACTACACACCTGGCTAATTTTTTGATTCATTGTAGAGATGAGGTCTTGCCAAGTTGCCCAGGCTGTTCTCCAACCTGTGGTATCAGGCAATCCCCTCACCTCGGCCTCCCAAAGTGCTGGGATTACAGGCATGAGCCATTGTGCCTGGCCAGTTTGCACACTATTTAACATTAAACAAGAATCTGCCATTTATGAAAATTTAGTCAACTGAACAGCAATTAGAATAGCAATGATCAACATTCTTTGAATTTAGGAAGCCCCTGAAATAAGCAGTTAACTGATTCAATCTTAAGTTTTAATAAGATAAACCTTTTTAAAACAAGAATGAATTTATTCAGATAATTCTCAGAGTTTACCTCAGTGAGTTTGACATTTTCCTTCTTCAGCCGCACTACGTACTGAATCTTCTGATGTAGGTTTTGGTGACCTACCAACTTTCCATTTTCCTCAGCAAGATACTCTACCTGCTTCCTTAGCATTTCCATCTCCTGCAGGTAAATCAATCCAAGTAAGGAAAAATGAGAAGCAGGTCTGAATTTTCCTTTTAAAATTACATGATTTCTTGTCTTCCAAGAGCACAGGAAGTGAAAGTCCAGAATCCCAGCTTGTATGACCACACAAATGCTGCACTAAGGACACCCAATCACAGAAATAAGTTTTACACTGGCTAGTTAATTCTTTTCGGTTAAGTGTTCTAAGTACCAAGAAAAACCAACACAGGCACCTGGAATGTTCTCTCTCTTTCTTCATACATTTCTTCCAGCTTTGATCTTAGTTGTTCTTTTTCCTGGAATGCCTTAGACTCCAAAGTTCTGGTTCGTTCAACTTCCTCAGTCATCCTAAGACATTCTGTCTCTTTTTTGTGAAGAGCACTTTGGACTTCTTCCAGACTATAAGAATGAATGTCACTTTATAGCATTTTAAAGGAATATAATCACAAAACAGCACTCACAAAGATATTTGTCCCCCAAACCAGAATTTTGATTTGAGAGTAAATCACTCATCTTCAGCCCTCCCTTGATGATGGCAAAAGACAGCAAGTGCTGCATATCAAGTAGGCCTTTAAAAATTTTATTTTACTCAAGATTTTCATACTGGAAAACTCTTCAAGCCATTTTTTAAGTAATAAAAATTTAGAATGACATTCTTTTCGATTCAGCCCATGTGGAACAAATGTAATTTAAGTATCATTACAGTCTGCATGGTTTATTCAATGTCCCACATATTAACCATTTCTGATTTCAAAAACTGGTCCTCAGATACTGGGACGCTAGTCATTTTTCCAGGGATGCACTATTTAGAATTTATACACTTTATATGCTATCAGTTGAAAAGAAATATAAGAAACAAAGTTATATAACTATCAACTAAAAAAAAAAATAAGAGACAAGGTTACTATGTTATATAAATTCCAGTGACTTTATAAAATTATCTGAATCCTATAATATTCCCCAAACAAATACTTTTTTTTTTTTTTTTTTGAGTTATGGAGTCTCACTCTGTCACCCAGACTGGAGTACAGTGGCCGCTCCCAGCCACCGCAGCCTTGACCTGCTGGGCTTCGGCGATCCTTCCACCTCAGCCTTCCCAGTAGCCGGAATTAGACAGGTATGCGCTACCACTCCCAGCTGATTTTTTGATTTATTGTAGAGATGAGGTCTCTACAACCGAGCCCAGCTAACAAATGTTTTTTATTTTACAATGCATATTGAATATAATGTTGATTATTGGAATTATGTAACACACAGAATTTAATACACTAAGTTAGGCTAGCACGTTGTTTTCAGACTCCATTCTGTGGAACTTAGAAGGACAGTGCGGGGGAAGAAGCTGGTGCTCTCTAGTTCATTTACAACTGCTTTGCATTTGTTTTGCATATTTGCTTAGTTGGTGACAAAGTTTCTGCAGCATGGCAGCTTACAGGCAGTTCTGTTTCTTCCTTGTTTATAAAAATTCAATTTTATTTGAGGGACCTGGGTGGAAGATAGAAGCACCATCCATTTCCCAAAGGGTAAATAATGACTGTTCTAAGAGGAGCATGGTTATCCCTGCCCTACTGCCAGATACTGGTTTTCTTGGCTTGCCTTGAAGGTGTGCCCATGTGCGCCTATTCTGGCTAAGGAGACAAAAGCTGATTCTTTGAGGCTTTTGACAAAAGAAAACCCTTTAAACCCACCTCACTGCAAGCTGTTAATACTCTTGTGGGATATGATGTTTGGGGCTGTAGCAGCCCTCCATGAGGCCATACACAAGAGTACCTGAAGCAAAAGGATGGAAAACATCTAGGTCTCTGATGGCATCACTGAGTCAATGCACCTCCAGATTTCGTTATTTGAAATTATACATCTCCTTCCTGTACCATGGTTAGCTTGGTATTTGGTTCCATGTAGCTTTTAAAAAATCCTCACTTAGCCGGGCTCGGTGGCTCAGCCTGTAATCCCGCGCCTTTGGGAGGCTGAGGTGAGTGGATTGCCTGAACCCGCGGGTTCGAGACCCGCCTGGGCAGCGAGATCTTATCTCTACAATAAATAAAAAAAAAAATCAGCCGGGCATGGTAGCTCATGCCTATAATTCCGGCTACTTGGAAGGCTGAGGTGGAAGGATTGCCGGAGCCCAGCAGGTCGAGGCTGAGGTGGCCGGAAAACCGCACTCCAGTCTGGGTGACAGAGTGAGACTCCAACTCAAAAAAAAAAAAAAAAATCCTCACTTATATACATGGAAACATAATGTTTACAATTGCTGCCATAGGCTGGGATTGAAAAATCAGGGCTGGGCGCAGTGGCTCAGCCTGTAATCCCAACACTTTGGGAGGCTGAGGCAAGAGGATTGCCTGAGCCCGGATGTTCAAGACCAGCCTTGGCAACTTGGTGAAACCTCGTCTCTACAGTAAATCACAAAAACTAGCTGGGTGTAGTGGCGTGCATCTGTAGTTCTAGCTACTTGTAAGGCTGAGGCAGAAGGATCACCTGAGCCCAGCAGGTCAAGGCTGCAGTGGCTGTGAGCGTGCCACTGCACTCCAGCCTGGACAACAGAAAGACTTCAACACAAAAAAAAAAAAAGAAAAGAAAAGAAAGGAAAAAAATAAAAAATCAGTGTGTGCCATTGGTTGGTTGCCCACAGTGAAGTGTGGGTTCCTGTATGTTCCAGAGACAGAAGATCACTGAAGACTCTTGGTTACCAGACTATGACTACATGACAAGTTAAATACCTTTTTCTTTTTGTTAGAAGATCTCAAATGAATATTATTTCTAAAATAGTCGTAATTCTACTAACTACGAGTATATAGCTGAATTCTCAAAGATCCGATGAGTGATCCAGGTTTCTGCCTTACTTTACTGCTAATTGGCTGGGTCTCTGAATTGCTCATCTGTAGAAGAAAAGATTGTTTTCACATGCATATTCTTTGATTCTATGAAGCAAATGACTCAACAACTGAGTATCAAATCTTTCACAAATTGGGTGATCTTTGTCAGCTGATCCTTTAAAAGAATTTTTGATGGTGGATCATTATGTAATTTTTAACATATGAACTTAGAGTACAAATAATTGGATTAGAGTACTCTAACAAACTCCTTATATTGCTATTTACTATGTGAATATGGTTTCTCAGCATTTATATCTATAAAAGCAGAAAGTAGGAATAGAATTGATAATGAGTCCTGTCTCACTCCAGAATTGAGTATAACAGAATGAGCTAACTGAAGAAAAAGCATTAGGATAAGATGATGATAATGATAAAAAGCATTAGGATTGAGAGATGCACTTTCTTTTTTTTTTTTTGAGTTGGAGTCTCACTCTGTCACCCAGACTGGAGTGCAGTGGCCGCTCCCGGCCACCGCAGCCTCGACCTGCTGGGCTCCGGCGATCCTTCCGCCTCAGCCTTCCAAGTAGCCGGAATTACAGGCATGCACTACCACGCCCGGCTGATTTTTTGATTTATTGTAGAGATGAGGTCTCGCTGCCCAGGCGGGTCTCGAACCCGCGGGCTCAGGCAATCCACTCACCTCAGCCTCCCAAAGGCACGGGATTACAGGCTGAGCCACCGAGCCTGGCTTCTTTTTTTTTTTTTTTTTTTTTTTGAGTTGGAGTCTCACTCTGTTGCCCAGGCTGGAGTGCAGTGGCATGCTAAACTTAGGTGATCCTTCCGCCTCAGCCTTCCAAGTAGCCAGAACTATAGGTGCACACTACCACGACCGGCTAATTTTTTATTTATTGTAGAGACGAGGTCTTGCCAAATTGTCTGGGCTGGTCTCGAAGCTGCAGGCTCAGCCAGTCCACTTGCCTCAGCCTCCCAAAGTGCTGGGATTACAGGCTGAGCCACCGAGCCCGGCCAAGAGATGCACTTTCATTAAAATTTTCCTACTATTATTATTTGTAAAAACTTACAATAAATTTGTTACTTTGATCAATAATAATTGTAATGAGAACTCAACTGGGAAAAAATATAACGTGATTAAGTTTTTAAAAATAAATTGCTTTCAATTTGTATACATAGTTCATTGCTAAGTAGCATGATAGGGTAATTAATGAAAAATTTAAAAATATTAAATTTGGATATAATTCTGCAGGATGTAGAATGAAAACTCAATTCAAAGAAAAAAGAGTGTAAAGTTTTAGACTCAATCATCTTTTCTTTCTTTTCTTTTTTTTTTTTCTTGAATTGGAGTTTTACTCTGTCGCCTAGGCTGGAGTGCTGGGATTACAGGAATGAGCCACTGAGCCCAGCTTGTTCAGTATTTTTTAAGTGATTAGATGAATTAGTTGAATATTGTTAAAAGAACCATATGAGCTTTATTTTCAAACATCACCATTTTTAATATGCCAGAATGTCTATCTTTTCCAATAATTTAAATTTATAATGAAAAATTTTAGCCATACAGTCAACTTCAAAAACATGCAAGGGGTATAAGGCATTTCATAATTCTTTTAGGAGGTATAGTAAAGGAAAATGTCTGAGGACCTCTATTCCTGATGAAAAGTATCTATCCAAAGAGTCCAATATCTTTCTAATGGTGTTTTATCATTTTATTTGTTAATATCAACCAGATTGCTTTTCTTTTTTGAGTCGAGTCTCACTGTCACCTAGGCTAGAATGCAGCAGCATGCTCATGGCCACCACAGCCTTGACCTGCTGGGCTCAGGCAATCCTTCCACCTCAGTGTTCCAAGTAGCTAGAACCACAGATGAACACCAACATGCTTGGCTAACAAGCATATATTTAACTTGATAGAAAACATAGTATACCTTGTTCATCAAAGAATGAAGTAATTTGTAAGGCTCTAAAAACTAATATGAATAAATTAAAACCATGGCTTCAGAAAATATATAAAGACACCCAAGGTCTAGACCAGAAGAAATCAGAGTATCAATCTATGCGTCTCAGAAGGCCTTGACTTTTTAAATTAGAGGAAACCAGAAGCAGAAATCAAAAGGAAAAACCTGGTCAGTTACACTGTTCTCATTGTCCATGTGGAGAAAACCCATCAATCCCTCAAGGGAAGCTTTTTCCTGGCATTTATTTCTTTGAGATTTCTTTTGGAGTGGCTTTCACATGAGAAATCCCTTCAGCAAGTCATGTCAGGAAAATAATCTGTAAACATCTATTATGTTAACATTACTGCAGAAGGAAAGAAATTTCCTTGTAATTTCATCTCTTTAGCAAATAAGAAAAAGATTATCAAGAATTTGAATTACAAAATATACTTACCCTGCTTTCATTTTCAGCACCTCTTCAACAATCTTATTCTATGATAACATTTACAAAAAAAAAGAAGAGAAAAGCATAGTTAGGTTCTTAAATAACATAGCTAAAAAAAATTTGAAAGAAACCAGCCCATTCTCCTTCATGTTAATAAAACAAATATCATTTTCTACAATCCCAGCTACATACACATAAAGTACCTACTACAAGACTTCATGCACTGTGCCTTCTAAGGCCTCAAAGAGGCCTTGCTACTTGCTTCAAATAAAGAATTATATGTGTGAATATGCTGAACAGTGTATACTTACCATCTAGGCATGAAGACAAATTCACTCTTAATTCTCAGCTATGTCTAAATACTGATAGAAAATGTACAGAACTGTGGGAATGCAGAATCGCCAAAAATTTCAATAGTAAAATGGTTTCTAAAATGCATAACCACAAATACTAACTATAAAAGCATTGCTCAGACAAGAAGAAACTTACATAAAAATAAAAAACGTACTTTAGCAAGTCTTTCTTTGATGATTTCTTCTTCTTGTTCATGCTTCAGCTGTTGATTGTCTGGATGATTCTGATCACTGAATAGATGGGGGAATAGAAAACACTGTCAAGGATATTCACATTTCAATTTCATATCTATTATATGCAGCAATACCTAGTTGTGCAAAGAAAAGCTAACTCTATGGTGCTTGGATCAAGTTAGCACAGTTGATAAATGTGATCAACATGTGGGGATGAACAAACAGATCTTCCCAGAGCTCAGGATTCCTCCCAGTACAAAAGCAAGATGAGCAGAGATGAGAAATCTAACCAAGGATTGATGAAAAGTAAAGTAGAAACTTAGTTAAGAGTAGTAACATCTAAAGGTCAAATGTGTGCAAAATGAGGCTGAAGGGCCTGGTATGAACGATCAGCTGGGAGGGGGCATCTGCAGGACGGGAAGGGTTGCTAGAGCCTCAGGCTGGCCTGGCAGTGGAGCCCCTGACTCCCCCTTTGCTTGGATTCCATATTCAGCTGGCATTTTCTAATTACCACTCTGGTTTCCCATGTATGTTTAAATCAGGAAAGGTTCCTTCAAGCACCAGATATGTCTTCATGAAAAGGGAATGCTCACATATCTACAGTAAGAATATTATATTCTGGATGACACATCCACTTCTGTTAGCCTGACCAGGCCAGGATTAATAAGTTGAGTTTCTGTGGGCAGCCCTAAACCAGGGAGACATCTCCCGTGGAGAACCTGCCTGAATGTCATAGGCTTCTCTAGGAATCTCTCTCCCACTGGTGAATAGAATACCATTTCTTGAAGAAAAACAGACTCTACAGTAAGTTTTCTTTCCCTTAACAAACCTGGCAGCCTTCAAAAATGATAATGAGACCTCAATGAAGAAAACACTCAAAATCATTAGAAAAAGATGTGTTTTCTGTGCATTAATCCAGGGATCAGCAATTTTTTTCTGCCAAGAACCAGATAATAAATATTTTAGGCTTTGGGAGTCATATGATCTCTGCCTCAGCTATTTAGTTTGGCTATTATAGTGCAAAAGCAGCCATAGCAATATTTAAATAAAATAGTGTGTGGCTATGTCTCAATAAGACTTTATTTACAAAACAGGGTGGTGGACTGGATTTGGCCCCTGGACTGTAGTTCACCCCCTTTCTGTTTTTCACAAAAAAGGTCTACGTTCTATGTTACTCTTCATATAAAGAACATGAGGTTAGGAAATACATATAAAAAAAAAAAGACACATTTATTGAGCATCATGATCAACTATTACATTTAACAATCAACAGCATGAGTGCAAAAAAAAAAATTCCTTACAACTCTTTATTGGACTGCTTTTCACTTTCCACAGAACAGAAACTAAAATAGCCTATTATACAATTAGTTACACATAAAGTCCTTGGTTTTCTGCCTATAAATGTGTACTGTTAGCTGGGCTTGGTGGCTCAGCCTGTAATCCCGGCACTTTGGGAGGCCGGGGCGAAGGGATTGCCTGAGCCCGCAGGTTCAAGACCAGTCCAGGAAACTTGACAAGGTCTCATCTCTACAATAAACTTTAAAAAATCAGCTGGGCATGGTAGCGCATGCCTGTAGTTCCGGCTACTTGGAAGGCTTAGGCAGAAGAATTGCAGGAGCCCAGCAGGGCACCGCTGGGGTGGCCGTGAATGTGCCACTGTACTCCAGCCTGGGTGATAGAGTGAGACTCCGACTCAAGAAAAAAAGAGTACTGTCTAAAACATGTGTCTCTGTAGCAGGTAGACCCTGACACCACTGTGCTTGGCTGAGTTCACAAATCTTTTGCAACCCATAGCTTCCCTGTTACTTGCCTGGCTGTGCGCTAAGCTTTGGTTCATAGCAGTAATTAAAATCTTCTGCCATTGTCAGTTACTGCTGCTGCTGGAACTTCCTAAAAAGAAACTCAGAAAGACAGGCTCTCCAGGACAAATGAGTTTGTTTGGGAACAGTAGAAGGACTGCAACTCTAGGGTATGCAAGCTATAGTGGGCCATAGGTATACACAGGGTATTGAGCCAAAGGGGATGCTTTTAAAGACAAGAGAAAAAGTCCATGTAAGCCGCCCTGAAATAAAAGTTCACTGGTCACAGAGCTTACTGAAAGAGTTGGCGTTTGTTCATTGGTGGAGACAGTCATTGCCAGGCAACTGTCTTGGTGCAGGCACTTCACTGAAATACTGCAGGCCTGAGGCATTCCTGTTCTAAGCTCTGTTACAGGGATATGCAGGATTAGGCACGTAGGAACTACAAGAATTTCTTGTGATATGTTATAGGTATGCAAAGTAAAAGGTTTTTTTTGAGTTGGAGTCTCACTTTGTCGCCCAGGCTGGAGTACAGTGGCACAATCACAGCTCACTGCAGTAATTAACCTCCTGGGCTCAAGTGATCCTCACGCTTCAGCCTCCAGAGTAGCTGGGATCACAGGTGCATGCCACCACACCTAGCTAATTCAAACAATTTTTTTTGCAGGGATGAGGTCTCACTATGTTGCCTAGTCTGGTGTCTTGGGTCTTGAACTCCTGGGCTCGAGCAATCCTCTTTCCTCGGCCTCCAAAGTGCTGGGATTACAGATGTGAGTCATGGTTTCTTTTTTATGGTCTCCTGACTCCATTTTGTTAGGATTTTGATATAAGTGACTCCATTTGGGACTGGCAACTTTCACAGATCTTAGCTATATTGGTTTCATAGTTGATTTGGTCAATAGTGGCCTCCACCCCCTAGGGGACAGAGCTTCTACCTCCAAAGTTTCTTCCCTCCGTGGGTCCAAACTGAAGATTGATTGTTGTAATTGCCAAAATCACTGTAGCTCCCACCACCTCCAAAATTGCTTCCATCATTACCAAATTCATTATAGCCATCCCCACTGCCACTGTATTTACTACCTCTATGGCTGCTACCAACGCTACCATGGCCACTGCGTTTTTTTCATTTCCACTAAAGTTGTCATTTCCATTGAAACCATATCCATGACAAACACCAAAGTTTCCAGAACGACTTTAACCTCTTTGGCTAGATGAAGCACTAGCTTTGGCTAGATGAACCTCTTTGGTTAGATGAAGCACTAGCCATTTATTTCTTTGACAGGCTTGCCTTACTTCACTGTAGTGGCCATGTACAGGGGGGACCCAAAACAACCTGGAATTATCTTACGGAAGCCCTTTGTAGTATAGGCTTTGCCTGCTAGATAAGTGTTTCAGGAAACCATTGGCATCAGTGTACCAGATAGCATTGTTGTGAGAGGCTGCATTGCGGAAAAACATCCCAAGTTGTGGCAAACAGGTGACTGGCTCTTCCACCATGACAACACACCTGTCCACACCACACTGAGTGTTAAGGAGTTTTGGACCAAAAACAGCATGACCACCACGCCCCACCTGCTCTATTTATCTGATCTTGCCCTGAGCAACATTTTTTGGTTTCCCAGGATGAAAAAAAAGCCTCAAAGGGAAATAGTTTGCTGATGTGGAGGGAGTGAAAACAAAAAAATGGTAGAAGCACTAGAAGGCAATAGTGGAAAAAGTATCTCCATAGGCATACCGCATCAAACAAAAAATAATTTGAAGGTGACAAGTTTAAATGTGTAAGAATAAATATACAATTTTTATAAATAAATTCTGGGATTTTGGGGGATCTCCCTTGTACTTCATGTTACTTCTGAATGACAATCTTAACCATGGAGTCATGGTCATCAAAAGTTATAAAAGGAAAGCTCCTCTTCTAGCCATTGCCCCAGTCAGTCATGATTTCAATGACTTCAATCTTCCCATACTGTTCAAAAGAATCTCTTAGGTGATTTCTTCAGTATCTTCTGTAATGCCACCAACAAAGATCTTTTTCACAGTTCAGAGGGTCTTTGAGAACCCTCTTTGGTTCTACAACTCTTTGATTCATGACTGCATCCTCCTCCTCCACGGTGACATATGTGACAAATCAAAGCTCCCATAGCCCTTGGTGTTTGGATCTCTCATTATCACACCATCTGTGAGCATCCTTCATCACTCAAAATGGCTCCTTAGACTTTAATTGGTTGTTTCAAAGTTCAACCGTCCCACAAAGAGCTTTAATAGCTATTCAGGCAGCTATTCGGGCAATTAAGAGACATTGACATAGACATGACAACAGTTGGAAGAGAGATCTTTTTTTTTTTTTTTTTTTTGAGTTGGAGTCTCACTCTGTCACCCAGACTGGAATGCAGTGGCTGCTCCCGGCCACTGCAGCCTTGACCTGCTGGGCTCCTGTGATCCTTCCACCTCAGCCTTCCAAGTAGCTGGAACTACAGGCACGCGCTACCACGCCCAGCTAATTTTTTTGATTTATCGTAGAGATGAGGTCTCGCCAAGTTGCCCAGGCAGGTATCGAACCCACGGGCTCAGGCAATCCACTCACCTCAGCCTCCCAAAGTGCGGGATTACAGGCTGAGCCACTGAGCCCGGCTGGAAGAGAGATCTTGACGATGCTTCCTTGGTGGTATCCATAGACAGAAGTAATAAGCTAATGAATCTCTGAAATATAGTTTTTAATTGTGGTTTAACAAATCATCTGGAAATGTCCTATGTTCTATGCTCATACTAACTATTGATAAAAGACAGCATACTAAACACAAGACTTTTCTTTAATATGAATGGACATACAGATGGAACACATGAAAACTAAGTGAGCATACTGTAAACTACCTGCATCAGAATCACCTAGAAGGGGAGGGAGTTGTTTATTAAAATGCAGATTTCTAGGCTTCATTCTAGTCCTACTAAATCAGACCTCTGATACTCACTAAAATTTGAAGAGAACCATTTAGGAAGATTTGAGCACATCCACCATTACCATCCTCAAATATCTATGTCTCATTTAGGTTTTGAACAGTGTATCGCAGGGATACTTCTGGACAGGGCTGGGGAGCTGCCAGAGTGAGCAAGCTTCTGTTAAAGACTTTCTAGCAACAATACAAATAGCAGACACCTCAATTTGGGAAGGTTTCTATCCGAGAGATTCCCCATTTGATTTAGTTCAACTTCCTGCATAAATTTTATAGGCCATTTTCATATTCAATCCCTCACTCAGCAAGTTAGCAATATGCAGAATCATAATTCTACTGTGTAACTTAATAGCTACCTTTTACTGAATGACACCCCACAACTAAGCACTGTAACTGTTACTTTATATGTGTTATTTTTAATCTTTAAAACACCTTGTGAAGAAATTAGCATTTCCACATTTTATTGCTAAAAAACTGAGAAACTAAGAGTTTTAAAAAAATGTGCCCCAAATCACATAACTTAAGTGTCAGAGACAAGACATAAGTCTGGATGTGGTTGCCCCTGACTCTATGCTGTGCCATTAGCAAATGCATTAGAAAACTGCCTTAGATGAAGCTAAAACACACAGAGAGATGCCTAAAGTCAAGAGAATACTCCTATGTAAAATATTAAGAATATTCTTCCTGTTCTGCTCAACAGCTTTCCCTGGACTAGGAGTTATGAGGCTAAGCCAACTGGAAGGAAATTCTCTTTTTTTTTGCAGAGCTTTTTGAGCCTTGTCTTGTTGATTTTATTTACTCCATAAAAATTTTTTAAAACAGAAGTTGTTTGGTTCATGTATTTCACACATTTTTAAATCCATTTCAGCAGCTTTACAACAAACTCAATAATGCAAAAATGCACTGCAGAGAAATGCAACAGTTAACAGATCAGACCTGATTCAAAATCAATCAATGGAGCATCTCCTGGATTAGTGGAAAACATCATACACATTCTGAAGCCAATTCCACTCTCATTCTTTTAACTACACCCAGGCAGGCCAAGATTTTGCCCACAGAGTTCTGGTGGCTATTTCTTACCTGATGTCCTTTTGTCTTTTAATATCATCCAATTGACTTTGCAGGAGCCAATTTTTCTCTCTTAACTGCTGAGATTCCAGGCGTAGATTTTCCATTTCACACAACTGCTCCTAATAACATAACAAGTCACATCTTTTCAAAAAATATATTATAGTATGCTTTATTTAGCTCTCAAAGGCCATGATCAAGACAAGTATTCCTCTTTTAAGCTCCTCTTGAGCACAGAATCTCATGCTGGGTATCACTGGATAAAGAAGACTGGGACAAGCTCTTAGAGACCTACAATGGTGACTCATGAACATATCCAGTGTCCTTAACATAATTTCTTATCACTATCACTTAATTCATTAAAGTTCCTTATGTGAAAAGATGACAGTCTCTACTTGGATAAATGTTCTCAACAATTTAATTCTATTTAATAGTCTAATGAAAATAAAAAACTGATGCTACAGTCTTAAAATACTTTACTTGGATAATGTGAGCAATTTATGTTCCTAAATAAAAACTCACTGCACAGCAATGACTTCACAGGCTAGATGCTATCTTCTGTAGAGCATCAAATCCTCCCTACTCCCACACACCTACACACCACCTCCCCAGACACTCTTCTACACACTCCCATCCTAGGCCATATACACATCCCACCACTCACAACACCACACCCCCAAGTAACTGGGTAAAAACACTGTGAGGAAGCTTAAAGAAACAGCAAACAAGAAAGCATTTTAAATTTATCACAGACTAAAAGAAAGCTCTCTAATATATAAAGAATGCCTATAAATCAATAAGAAAAAGTCTAATGACAGATAAGTGGGTAATGGATATAGTTCACAGAACGAAAAAACAAAAAATGCTAAATTTTACTCCTAATACAAAAATTAAAAATTTAAAACTACACTGAGAAAAGTTGGAAAGCACGAGGTAAGGTTTAAGGAAACAGGCTCTCTCCCTCTTCGCTGATTATGGTATAGTTGACGCAGCCTATATAATATGATATCACTGTGTAAAAACCAAATGGGGCAGGGAAAGAATGCTCAGACTTGGTCATGCATGTACTGAAAAGCTCTAAAGGAAACTGGCTGCCACGGGAGCCTCCAGGGACAGCAAACTAGGTAAACTGGTATCAGAGGTAGGAGGAAGACTTTTCTGTTTAACTTTCAGTTCTGTGCCTTTTGAATTTTGTGTGCTACTTATTTTTTAAAAATTAAATTTACTGGCTGGACTTAATGGTGTACATCTGTAGACTTAGCTACTCAGGAGGCTAAGGTAGGAGGATCACTTGAGCCCAAGAGTTCAAAACTAGCCTAAGAAATAGCAAGACTCCATCTCTTTAAAAAGAAAATTAAACTTACTTTAAAAAAATTACCCAGTTACCTTCATTCTGAGGATTTCAGCGTTTTTGACTTCTCTGTCTTCATTTAGCTTTGTTACAAGGTGTTCCAAAGAAGTCTTAGAGGCTCTTCCATCTTCTATCTCTTGTTCTTGTGTTTCCAGGAGTTTTGTCAAATGTGTTTGGAAGTGAGGTGGTGTTTTAGGACTCTAAAATAAAATTATATCTCAACCAAATACCCAATTATGTTATAAAGATTTCCTTTCAAATGGACATGCCAAGCACATAGAAAACATTGAGGTTATTAGACATATTATTCCTTATTCAAGTAAGACAAAAAATGGGTACTTTTATCAAGTAAGAAGCAGATGGAAGGTGAACAAAAATCTTTTTTCTTTAAAAAGACAAAGCTCTGGTCTTAGTCATTTTCAAATTTTTATCATTCACAAAATGATTTATTCCTCCCAAAATGTACTCTTTCTCTGATTAGTACCTGGGGGTCCTCAGCAGCAGAATCCATCACATGTTCTAGTTGCCTCATTTTAAAGTTATATTCATTCTTCTTTTGTTCTACTTCCTCCTTCTTTTGGTTTAGCTGGGAAAATTGAACAGATGCAAAATTACAGTTAGAAAATAATATGCAGCATATGGTCCAATTAGAAAACACAAACTTTCCCATCACTAATCTTCAGGGAAATGCAAATTAAAACCACAATGAGAAATAAAATCACCCCACACTTGTTAGGATGGCTGTTATCAAAGAGAGGTGTTGGTGAGGATGTGGAGAAAAGGGACCCCTTGGACACTGCAAGGAATATAAATCAGTACAGTCATTATGGAAAATGATAGGGAGGCTCTTCAAAAAACTAAAAATAGAACTAGCCATATAATCCAGCAATCCCACTTCTGAATTTGTACCCCTCAAATTAAAATCAGATGTTGAAGAGCTATCTGCATTCCCATGTTCACTGAAGCATTATTTTCAATAGGTAAGATACGGAATAAACTTAAGTGTCCACTGACAGACAAACGGACAAAGAAAATGTGCCATATATACACAATGAAATACTATTCAACCTTAACAATGAAGAAAATTCTGTCATTTGCAACAACATAGATGAACCTGGAGGAAATTACTCCAAGTAAAACAAACCAGGCACAGGAAGACAGATCATGTACAATCTCTTTTATACGTGAAATCTAAAAATTTGAACTCATAGGAGTAAAATGGTGGTTGTCAGAGGCTGGGGTAGGTGGGAGGACACACAAATGAGAGATGTTGGTCAAAAAGGGGCACAAGGTTTCAGTTAGACAGGAAGAATAAGTTTTTGAGAACTACTGCATGGTACAGAGACTATAGTTAATAATAATGTAATATATATTTCAAAATTGCCTCAAGATTTTTAAATGTTCAAACTACTAAAAGCATAAGTATATGAGGTAATAAGTATTAATTAGCTGGATTCAGTCATTCTATAATGCATATATATCATCAAAACATCACATTTTACCCTAAAAATATACACAATTATAATTTGTCAATTAAAAAAAGATATTTCATAGAATTTTTTTTATATTTTAAAAAAAGACAAGCTTCCCATGGTATATGAAAATATGCTTTTTGGGAGTGGGGAGGAAAACACAACATCAATAATGGTACCTGATCTCAAACCAGGCAAAGTAGGGATCAAAGGAAGGCCCAAACTTTACCTGTACGATGACCACTTGTATACCTAATCCTGAATCGTACCCCACATCTTTAAATTTAAAAAAAAAGGGGGGGAAATATGTTTTTACATTTTTTCAAAATTTGATTAATAATTTGAAAAGCAATAAGATATGAAAACAAAGCCACAACATTTTTAGAAAGTAATACATTGTGAAATCTGGGGATCCTCTTTATGTATATCTAATTTGGTTATTACTCCCTCGCTGATGAAGCTTAATCTGGCTGGGTAGGTTACTCTTGGTTGAAATTGTTTATCTTTTAGGACTTTGAAGATAGGGCTCCAAGCTCTCCTAGCCTGCAGGGTTTCTGTAGATAAATCTGCTGCTATTCTAATTGGTTTTCCCTGGTAGGTGATCTGGCCTTTTTCTCTTGCTGCCTTTAGGATTTTTTCTTTTATGCCTACTTTGTTTAGGCAAATTATTATGTGTCTAGGAGTTGGTTTTCTCATTTGTTGTCTTGCAGAGGTTCTCTGAATTTCTTGTGTTTGAGTTTTTGCATTATTGCTTAGATAAGGGAAGTTTTCTTGAATGATCTCATGGAAGGTTTGTTCCAGTGTGGTCTCTGTCTCTCTTTCTGCCTCAGGAAGGCCAATTACTCTTAGGTTCTGTCTTTTGAAGTAATTGCTCATCTCTTGAAGGTTTTTTTCTGTCTTTTTGAAGTTGTTTTCTGTGTTTTTGAGAGTTTGGGTTAGTTCTATATTTTGGTCCTCAAGCTCTGAGATTCTTTCTTCTGCTTGGGTAATTCTGCTTTCCACACTTATCAGTTTGTTATTTATTTCATTCACAGTATTCTTTATTACTGTTATCTCAGATATTAGCTCCTTTCTAGTTTCTTCTTGAGTCTCCTCAATTCTTTTTAATCTCTTCCTTAATGTCTTGATATCTAGGTTTGTAGTTTGAGACCAGTCATTCTGGGGGCTCTTCATTATTTGCATTCCAAAGTCAGTTTTCTCAGTGTCTGCCCTCCCAGGAGTCTGGGAGAGACCCATATTCTTCTTTCGGTTTTTCTTCATTTGTATAGATTTTTCTATCGTCTCTTAGTGGCTAAAGTCCCTTGAGCTCTAATCTCCAGCCTCTCCCCTCTGTTTTTGTTGCAGGCAGCTTGCCTGCTGCCTGGGAGATCTGTGACTTGTTTCTGTTCAGTATAGGGGAGGGGCTTTGTCTCCTGTATAACGATGTCACCATGGGAACCGAGGTGGAGGCTCTGATAGGTGGGCGGGTTGATGCAAATCTGCCTTGAAAATGGCGGAGGTGGTAGTTCTACTTTCACTTTTAGGGATGCTCGTGTGGGTCTCTAGGTGGGACCAGCTGCACAGCTGGGCGCTGGATCCGGGGTGCCACCAGCAGGCTGGGGTGGAGGAGAGGATCAGGGGTTCCCTCCTAGAGCTGGAAGCCTCTGATCAGCACCTTACACAAGCTCCCTTACACAAGCTTGCGGTTGCACGCTGAGTGCCTCAGCCAGGGTGGGCCCAGGGCTCCAGATCTCCAAAGCTCCAGAGGGCAGGTGGTGGCTCTGGGTCCCTCACAGGGAACTTCAGCCAGAAATGGGAACGGTATCTCTGAGGGGCGGGCACCCAGAGCCTCCCTGGGTGACCGGCAGCTTGGTGCTGGGTGCTGGTCATGACGATGTAACCAAGGAGGGAGCTGGGATCCGGGATTCGGGATTCCCCAGCCGGCTGGAGTTACATATAGTGGAGCAGCTGCCACTGGGCTGCAATATCTGGCCCTGCATGGGACCAAAGGTCCCCGGGCCTTGTACCAGTGTGGCTGGCGGTGGGTAGGGGGTTGCAGGAAGAAAAGTAACAGTCTTTTTGGGAACTCACGTTCGGAGAGTCTCACGGATCCACCTATGCTGTCGCCATCTTCAGGAGTCAGTAATTTGGTTATTACTATAACTCAACCATCTTTTCTTTCAAAAATTTATTTATACTTTAAAATTTGTCTTTTTTTTTTTTTTGAGTTGGAGTCTCACTCTGTCACCCAGACTGGAGTGCAGCGGCCGCTCCTGGTCATTGCAGCCTTGACCTGCTGGGCTCTGGTGATCCTTCTGCCTCAGCCTTCCAAGTAGCTGGAACTACAGGCGCGCATGCTACCTCGCCCAGCTAATTTTTTGATTTATTGTACAGATGAGGTCTTGCCAAGTTGCCCAGGAGGGTCACAAACCCGCGGGCTCAGGCAATCCACTCACCTCAGCCTCCCAAAGTGTGGATTATAGTCTGAGCCACTGAGCCCGGCTAAAATTTGTCTTTTTAAATTTCACAATAAAGAGATCATTTAGGAAAAATACAAAACCTTTTATAAAAGAACAGCAGCAGCCAGAAGGACGATAAAAGTCAGCTATAATCTCATAGTGGTTAGAACTTGTTACCATGTGTCAAAGACCTTGGGTATATGAGGAGACAGTCAAACAAGTCTCAAATCATGGAGCAGATCCAAGTCATTATGAGTACAAGTTTGCAATCTGCAATGTAACTGCCAGATTACTTCAACATTCTATTAGCTGACCTTTTGTACATGGAGAAATTAGCCAAGGCAAGAATGTCATGACAACTTCAGCCCTAGAGTCCTCTGGTCCCCAATCTTGAGTGACACAGTTGTGCATCTCACCTTGTGCTGGAGTTCCTGGATCAGGGCCTCCTTCTTGGTCAGTTCCTCCTGGGCAGCCTGCAGCAGCCCTGAGTGCTTTTTCGAGGCCTCTGTGAGCATGTTCAGCTGCTCAGTGGCATGAGCCAGGTCCTCACAGAGCATATCCCTCTGTTAAAATGTAAAAACTTTTTTTGCTTGTGTATTAATCCATTCCAAGACAAACATTAGTTAATATTTAGGTGAACAAGTCTAGAGATTAATAGTATTACAGTAAACTCATACAGGTATCCCAATAGAGGTTTAATTGCACTCTCCCCTTACCCTCAAAGCTGATCTCTTTTTCCTAGGGAAGACTCAAGATAAAGGCATCTAGCTTACTTTTTATCTCACCAATTAACTCTAGTCCTTTATACACTGGAAGGTAAATAGTTGTAAAGATGGGCCTCCTTTCAGCCAGTTGGGGAAGGATCAGACAGTTTACCAAACTGTGAAATACTGTCAATGGCCATCAGAGTTTTGGAGTAGCTTTTTGGAAAGTGGCACAGAGAATGAGAAGTCCTGTAGGTTATGTATATAATTTCAACGTATGCAGTATATATAATTTCTTCCAATTAGAGACAAACCCGCTTGTCCTTCCTTTCCAAATGTACATTTATGTATGTGTTTATGTATGTATGTGTATATATACACACACACACACATTTAAGAAAAACTTGAGACATCACAAACATTCTTCCGTGTACTTGCTCTTATCATTGGTGGGCTCCATTTCATATTATGGATACACCACAATTTAACCTATCACTAAATAGTTGGGTAGATTTGAATTTCTCACTATTACATTCTATTATCCTATCTAGATGATTTCTTTAGGCTAAATTTCTAAATGTGCAAGCTCAAAGCATATGCAAAAAATTTAAGGCTATATATTACCAGACCACCCCCTCAAAGGCTGAACTTAAATTCCTCTAGAAGTTTGAGTAATCACCCTTCTCTATACATCTTCCTTGGGTTTTAAATTTTATCAGTTATAAAATAAAAAATAGGCTGGGCACAGTGGCTCATGTCTGTAATCCTAGCAACAAAAAATTAGCTGGGCGTGGCAGCATGCGCCTGTAGTCTCAGCTTCATATTGAAGCAGAAAGATCACCCAAGCCCAGGAGTTCAATTGAGGCTGTGGTGAGCTGTCATCATGCTACTACATTCCAACCTGGGCAACACAGTGAGAGTGAAACCCCATGTCCAAAAAAAAAAAAAAAGTCAAAAATAGTTATTTTTAAAATTTGCCTCTCTTTGATTCCAAGGAGGTTTATGTGCCACTATATTCCATCTCTGAAGAGCTACTCATATACCTTCTTATGTCCATTTTCCACCAGGAGTGTTTCTGTCCTTCTCATGACTTGTAAGGGCTCTTCTATGTATTATGATTATTCCTTTGTCATCAGTTGTAAATATGTTCCCCCACTCTATTGTTAGTCTTATTTTTGTTTTTAATATTGTATAATATGTTCTTATAGTTTTCTTTTTTCTTTTTTTGAGTTGGAGTCTCATTCTGTTGCCCAGACTGGAGTGCAGTGGCTGCTCTCGGCCACTGCAGCCTCGACCTGCTGGGCTCCGGCGATCCTTCCACCTCAGCCTTCCGAGTAGCCAGAATTACAGGCATGAGCTACCATGCCTGGCTGATTTTTTTTTGATTTATTGTAGAGATGAGGTCTTGCCAAGTTGCCCAGGCGGGTCTCGAACCCACAGGCTCAGGCAATCCACTCACCTCAGCCTCCCAAAGCACAGGATTATAGGCTGAGCCACTGAGCCCAGTTCTTATAGTTTTCTAACCTTAGTATTAAGATCTTTTCAAAGAGCCACCCAATCTCAAGATTATTCATGTGTTTGTATTTTATTTTCTTCTTTTTTAAAGAGATGAAGTTTCACTATGCCACCCAAGCTGACTTTGAATTCCTGGACTCAAGCAATCCTCCTGTCTCAGCCTTCCAAGTAACTGGGACTACAGGTGTATACCACCTGGCCTGGCTTGTATTTGTATTTTCTAATGCTTCCATGATGTCATCATCTAAGCTAATCCATCTAAGAACTTGTTTTGGTTTTGATGAGAACCTAACCCTATCTTTTTAAATTGGTCAGACAATGCTCCCAAAAGTTACTGTCTACAATCCCCTCTTTCTTCACTGTTGAAAAATACCCCCTTTACTATTACAATAAATTTCTTCACATTCACTGTGGTCTATTCGTGGATATTTAAGGTTGTTGTTCCTTTCAGCAGTCTGACACTGGATACGGTTACTACCTACTTTACAAATCTTTCTGCATTATTAGTTTTCTTCCCTCCCTTTCTTCTCTTTCTCTCTTTCTTTTTTGAGTTGGAGTCTCACTTTTGTCACCCAGGCTGGAGTGTAGTGGCACACTCACGACCACTGCAGCCTCGACCTGCTGGGCTCAGGCAATCCTTCCACCTCAGCCTTCCAAGTAGCTGGAACTACAGATGCACGCCACCACACCTGGCTAGTTTTTGTGGTTTAGTGTAGAGATGAGGTCTCACCAAGTTGTCCAGGCTGGTCTCAAACCTCCGGGCTCAAGCAGTCCTCTTGCCTCAGCCTCCCAAAGTGCTGGGATTACAGGCTGAGCCACTGTGCCCAACTTCATTATTAGTTTTCTAAGTTTTGTTGGGAAATCTTGCATATTTATTTCAAAGAAACAAATCATCTCATCATTTTTTAAAAATTGGGATCTGAATTGGAATTACATAAATTTCTATTTCTGAAGCAACACTATGCATTCCTGCCCAAGTTTTCCTTTAGGTCTCTTATCCAAGTCTCTTTTAACATCCCTTAGAAAGTTCTATGTCTATAACACTTGTTAAAATTTCCATAAGATTTTTTTTTTTTTGAGTTGAGGTCTCACTCTGTCATCCAGGCTGGAGTGCAGTGGCATGATCATGGTGATTATGGCTCACAGCAGTCTCCAACTCCTGGGCTCAGGCAATTCTTCCACTTCAGCAACCCAAGTAGCTGAGACTACAGACACATGCCACCTATAATTTAAATTTTATTTTTTGTAGAGATTAGGTTTTGCTATGTTGCCTAGGCTGGTTTCAAACTCCTAGGCTCAAACAATTCATCTTCCTCAGCCTCCCAAATTGCTGGGATTATAGGTGTGAGCCATCGTGCCTGGCCCTATGCTTTTTTTTAATGAATAGAACTTTCTAAAAATGCTGTTTTTAAACTGGTTATTGCTGATATATACTAAAGCTATTCTTTTTTAATACTTAATTTCTTTTCATATCCCTTAGGAAAGTTTTATGTCCTTAATGATTGTTTTGTTACATATTTTCCCCTGAGATTTTTATACTTTTGGTTGTTTTTGTGAATAGAATTTTTTAATTCCATTATATTGTTAAATGGTTATTGATAGTATATAGCAACTATTAAAGATTTAATTTAAAACTGATTACTAAATTCATTATTCCAACAGATATTCATGCAATATTTTGCAGTTTCCCTGCAGATACTCATAACCATCTGCAAAAAAAGTCACTTTCTCTCAGTTTTTATAATATCTGTATTTCACTTACTATTTCAATTTCATTGCAATGACTGGAAACTCATATTATTGACGAAAAGCATATAAAAACAATTTGAATAATTCAATAAATATTTGTTGAATTTTTTCATGGGTAGTATAGTTTAGTCAAAAACCCCTTATTTCTAAAGCAAAAACAGTTTAAACAGTGGGTTATCTGTGGAACAAAAAAAAGGAAGACTAAAAGTATACAGGATTTGTCTAAAATATCTTTGGAAAGTTACACAAGAAACTGATACATCAGTGGCTAAGAAACAGGGAGGGGTAGGAGAAAATGTACATTGCTTCTGACCCATGTGATAGTACTGCTAAATTTTAAAAAGATACATTTACATTAATAACCACAAAAATGAAAACTTACTTTACCTAAAACTCACGAGACAACCCTGCAATTACTGTATTCACCAGCTTTTCTCTGCTTCCTGCTGCTACCACTGCATCCATGTACATGCAGTTTCCACCATTCCCTTTACATAAGGTCAGTTATTGAAACTTAACATGGTGTCAGCACGAATAAATGAAAGTAGATCAACCAGATAAAACATAATAATTTCTTTTTTTTTCCCCACAATCAACAACTTTATTTTATTGTGCCACTTCTTTGGACTCCCAATTTTTTCATTTATCAGAACACAACACAGGAATTGTTTCTTAAATAATTGCTCTGCTCTGTCATTCTTTGTGATGACCAGATCAGGAGCTTCTTTTAGGTAGTCCAGAGGGCCTTCTGCAGAGCCTAAAAAATTGACACTCAACACATTGGACTGTGGGCATCTATACAACCCTAATGTGTCTGCCTTCCTAATGGCCCTGTTTCTTTAAAGAAACTACTGTCTATGAAACAGGTAACATGTCACATTCTGCATTGTTTCCCAAGCATTTTGCATAATAACTCATATTTAGTAGAGCCCAGCAGGTCGAGGCTACGGTGGCCGGGAGTGGCCACTGCATTCCAGTCTGGGCGACAGAATGAGACTCTAACTCAAAAAAAAAAAAAAAAAAAGTTTTATTATTTGCTGGTAAGCTGGCTTAAAAAAGATGTGGGTATATTTTCTGACTATGCTTCCTGTCTACCTATAGTGAATGCCTTTAAATTTGCTATCTTTACTGATGCTTATAAAAGGGAGAAAATTTATGAACTGGGTTCTTGCTATCAAAACTCCCTAAATCTACAATGGTCTTTTAACCACTGAAGTGGGCAGATAATCCTATCTGACAACTAAAACATAATGATTTTTGTGGTCTCTCTCTCTCAATTGTCTGGATGCCCCAGGGAATAGTGACTCTAGTTATTAATTATTCATTTTAAAATCCTGTTTATTCATTAATAACCTCCACACACCAACACACATATTGACAAGGAATAAGGCAAACAAAAAAGTTGTGATGTGTTAATACCTACCTCTATGTCTTCAGAGAGTATTCTCAGCCTAAGAGTTTCTTTCAAATCCAGAAGATCCACTTCCTGCCTCTTGATTAACACTTTGCTCTCTTCTTTCTCAACCAAAGCAGAGTTGTATTTGCACTATAGAAAAAAAAGTCATAATATAAGCACTGTCTGTTTTATTACCTGCTTATTTGTAGATTAAAATAACAAGAATGAGTCTTAGTTCCAAGGTGATGACCAGATTAATATAACTCAATAAATACTTTCTAAGTGAAAGAATGGAAGAATAAATGCCTAAGTGGTGAAGAGAAATGGAAAAGTCCTATAAATATCAGTGAAAAAAACACTTGGTTTTGTCATCCTTTCCAGGATGCTGCCTTCAGAAGTAAACATGAAGTACAGCAAGCTTCCTGTAGAGCAAAGGCGTAAGGAAGAATGACAAACCTTAACCCAAGCAGAGGAGAAAGTTATCCACATTCAACTTAGACGTTATGCTTATGAAATAAGTAGTTACTATAGAAATGATTTTAAATTCAATATTGGGGAAACAAACTTTCTATATAATTAACATCTCTGAACTTAACTAAAATGCATTTTGTCTCAAAGCAACTAAGAAATGCTATATTAGCCTTAACTATCACAGCCAACAAAGAGTCAGTTTCTTATACAGTTTATATCAACAATTTCCAAATGGTACCCAGAGAACTCTCTCCCAGGTCAGAAAACTCTAAGAAACACAGCAGCCTACTTTGCCTCCCAGAGATGCACATTGCCCACTGGCATAATAAAAGCTCTGCAAGTCCTACAAAATACAGAATCCCGTTGAGCTTTAACTAGTATTTCCAAAAGGACCACAGAATCCTTTTTTCCTACTGGAGCATTTGTCAATCTCTTGAGGAGTCTGTGAAGTGTCTCATGCTCAAATTTAACATCTCTTGGTGACTGAACTTACATTTATGTCCTTCAGCTCTTGTTTTAGGGCGTCTATAGTTTCTGTTTTCTCACAAATTGATGTTCTTAGCTCCTGGATCTGGTTCATGAGGTCAGCTACAACTTCCTAATGAGGACAGAAACAACATTTTCATACCCAATGACATTAAAGAGGAAATAATTTTTTTTTAGATTAGAAAATATTGTTTATTTAAAAAGTACATGAGAGAGAGAGAGAAAGAGAAAGAGGAGATTCACCTCCCCAAGGTAGGAGAGGGGGCCAAGCCAGGAAACATGGCGACAGCCAGAGCTCAAAGAGCACATGGCCACACCAGAGTCTAGTAAGGCCATGGCCGGAAATAATTTTTTAATGATAAATAATTTATCTTTCCTAATGACAACATGAGAAGTCAATTTCATTTTAGCAAAATAGCACATCATAATACATTATTATCAATTTTTATTTTAATGGTTTTATACATTTTATTTTATTATATGTTTTGGTTTTATGAATGAATAAGAGCTAGACATACAAGGATTTTATATCTAATTTTAAACTTGGACATACATATTATTTTTATTATTCTAGTTAAAAAAAAAAAGAAACACTGCCATCAAAAGTGATAGAGTAGTTTGCACTTAAAGTTACACAGAACATTAATTTAAGTGCAAGACCACATTTTCTAGCAACCTTGGAGGACGAACAAGGCACAAGGCCTAACTGCATACAGAAATGCTAGCTATCAGTCACCCTGGAGGTGCAAGATGGAGCAAGAGAATAGAATGTTAAACTAGCGTTCATAAAGAAACCACACAGAGGAATGTGATTCCACTTACCTTGTCAGCATCTCTAGACTTTTCCAGAGAACTGATCACTTTTTCAGTAGCAAGTAAGCTCTCTTCTAGATTCTGCACATTTGCCATCTATAGGGAAAAACAAGTATCTTTAGAAAAATAAATCACAAAGTTAATCACACAGACACACAAACAAGTTGAAATAAGCTTTTCATATTATAGAGTCTACACTAGAAATAACACTTGAAAATGATAAATCAGGTTGAAAGAATGATTTTGTGCTCTACCAAGAGACCACGAACAAACTATGATTAGAGTCATTTTGGAGTTAGAAAAACAAGAGCTGAAAAATAACAGAATCAGCCAAAAAATTCAATCTTTTTCATAGTAATTTCCAACATCTGAAACATTTTCATAATAAATCTCTTTGGCTATCAGAGATAAAAGTTATAAACTTCAAACTCTAGAGTTATAGGAAATTTACCTGTTGCTCACATTTGGCCATTTCTTTCTGTTTCTCCTGACGTACAACCTCAAGAATTTTTAAGATTTCTCTAGAAGAGAAGAATTTTATTTTATTTGACTTCATTCAATGGAAATGGGAATTAAGTCTGTTAGTACAGAAGAGAGTACTTATCAATGCAAATGAACTTTAGTAGGCATACATTTGGTGTTAAACATTATATTCCAGTGGGGGTCAGAACTTTGAACCCATTTCTTCAACAACTATTTAATCAGAACCCATTTTTGTTCCATGACTGTTTATTTTTCTACAGAGTGTTTAGTACTCTCTAACATAACATATCACACCTGTCTCCCCATGCCAGAATGTAAAAATCCATGATGACAAGGATGTTTTGTTTACTGTGTTACCTCTGGCACTCAACAATGCTGACTTGTTAGATATCACTAAATTTTTGAATGAATGAGTAAATTTTCATTGCCTGTCTCCCACTAGATGTATGTTCCATGTTACCATAGTATACCAGAAACCAGAAGAAAATCTATCTCATAGGAAGAACTCTATAAGTACCTACTGAATAAATAAATTCTTCTCATTAAGCTGACTACCAGTCTAGTGGCTAAGGCTCAGAGACTCACTGAGGTTACCAAGGAGAAGAACTTGGAGGAGAGAAAATACAGTGGCAATTCTGTTAAGGGACCAGAAGAAAAAAAGGCACACAGAGAAGGAATTGCAGACACAGAAATAAAAATCAGTCTCCACCTTTCAATAATAAAAGGAACAGTTAAGTTAGAAGTCATACACACACACACACACATGGTGGGAGCCGGCCACAGAGGCCCACTGAGCGTTAGGGATCAGGGAGGGCCGTGGACCCCGAGACCGCTAGGATGTGTTCGGGAGCCGTTGACCCCATTTTCCTCCTCCTTTTACCATGCAGCACAAGCAACCTAAAGGAACTTTGCTGGCCTAAGCTGAAGGCTCTGTGACTGTGACAGGCATGGCTCACTCTAGAAACCCATTGTTCCTGTTTTCCATAAACTGTGGTTTCGACTTAGGAATTAGATATAATTCAAATTCAGGTCACATTTGGGAGCCTTTTATACGGTACAATCTTCTTTATAAGATTTAAAAGTATAATTGTAGAATTAGTATATACTTAAGGAGAGCTGTTTTCAGCTTTTCAATGGTATAGATGACTATCTAGAGTTATCAGAAATGGCCCAGCACAAAGCTTGGGCTGGGCTGTATTCCTGAGGGCCCAGCGCATACTTTGGACTGGGCTGCATTCTTTTAGGCCGGCTTTAGCTACAGTTAGTGTAGGGTTTTTTCTACCTATTATAGAAATTGAATTTATTTTATTCATAGAAAGTATTATAGAATAGGTCATGCTACGTCAGGGAATCATGTTAGTTCAAGCATAATCAATCATGATATTTTGAGTTTTAATAAGAATATAGTTAACTTTAGAAATTTCATTGTCTCTATTTTCTACTATTGTGGTTTTGGCCTTAGTACATTTACAGTTTATATTTGGGTTTTAGAAGCTTTGCTGCTGCTGATCAGCTTTATATATTAGGATTAGGAATTAGAAACTTTCATAGAAATTAGGATAGGTACATAGGACTTTAGAATAGCCACTTTGTTAAGAGATTGTAGTCTATTGTTCCAAAAGGTGGCCCACCATGAACCTTGGACTGGGCCACATCCTGTAGAGCCCAGTGTGATCTTTGGACTGGGCCAGATTCTTTAGGAATTGGCTTAAGCTATAACTAAGAGCTTCCGTAGCATTGTGTAAGTAGTATTAGCATAGAATAGAAAGGTAATAAAGTTTAAGTTAGTCATCATGGGTACCATGTGAGCTTTAGAAGTTATTGATTATCAGAACATCATTAGGCTAGCAGGGATTGTTGCATTGCTTTTTGAAGAGCATTAACTAGCAAAGGGAACAATAAGACAATCTTGAGGTTTGTCCCTCCTCACACCTGAGCATCTGATGGATGGGGGACACCCCTCCTGCATCTGGCTTTGTGTTCATGTGAAAGACTTGTGAGACTGTCTGTCTAAAATTTAGAGATAAATACCTGTTGTAACTCTCAATAAATGGTTTCTGCAATAGACAGAGTCCAGTCTCTTCCTTTCTCCCCCTTTTTTCTTTCTTTCTCTTTATTTCTCCAGGATAAACGCCGACGCTGCCATACCTTCCAAGGGACCCCCAAGATCTCCCCAAAACTTGTAGGGGCTGCCCCCCCCATACACGGTGATTTATTTACAGAAGGCTCTGAGTTCTGATTACCGGCAATAAGTACTATAGCTAGTTGCTGAATGCTTTGAAAAATTAAGTTTCTCTAAACGATCATTTAAAAGAAAATGATGTTCATTTTGGAACACTTAAAAAAATTCTTTATGGGGTAATTAGCATTAAAAACAAGATTAAAAATGTGGTAGTAAACAATATTCTAGTCAATTAATGGAAAATATAAATGGCACTCACTTAGAACTGTTTTCTTTATCTTCTTCAAATTGTAATGATAATTTGTTATTGCGTTCTTTTTCTGCCTCAAAAAGTTCCATCAAATTCTAAAAGACAATTAGATTAGATTTTAAGTAACTGTTACTAGCAATGTGTAGTTCACAAACATGTCAAGTGCCTCCTATGTGGCAGGCATCGTGGGCACGTATAGAAAGGCAGGAAGAGTTCAGAACAGTCCTCGCTCTACGCTCAAGAGAACAGTCACAGATCCAGGACAAATTCACCAATTATCAATTCTTTTCTTAACTTACATTCAGATCAAATTTCAGAGTTTCGTTTTCTTGTTTGCAGCTTTGGAGATTTTTTGAAAGTTGGTCAATTTCAAACTTCATTACTTCTTGTAAGTTGTCATAGGAATCTTGTAGGCAGGTTTTACTCTCAAGAAGCTTTTCATTTTCTAATCTTTATCAGGAAAACATTTTTTACAATGGTAAATATAAACATTTAATGTATTTCTACTAGTCATGCCATTTGCAGTTCAATTTATCCCATCTCCAGCCCATTCCCAACTCACATAAAGTTTCTCATGGACTGGATTAAAATGTCCATGATGTACAAACAAGTAAGATACACTGAAGCATAAAGTTGTTTGACAGGGATGGAAAAGACAAAGGGAAGCATTAGCCAGTAGCCATCACTTCCTCATCACTTCCTTACTCTCTCTCGCCTGGCTTCTACTATACATACTCAACTAAGTGTTAATTCATGGTAGTTAGACTTGTTGGGGTTTCCAAATCTAACCCTCATATTGTTGAGGTATTGTTGATAGCTCAACTCCATCTGCTCATCACATATTCATCACATATTCCCTCAGTTCTAGGAAGGTTGTTTTAAGATGACAAATGTGGTTTCCATCTCAGCAAGAGAGAAAATTTCTTCAGCAAAGATCTACTGCTTTTTTGGTTTTCATATTCTTGGTCCCCTCCCTGACATACTACAGCACCCCTAGGAATCTAGAGCTCAGCTAAGAACTAGCAAACAATCAATATGACCTCTGGATATCCAAAACAGATGTCCTAGCTTATACATAGGAGGCTATCAGACATGGAACTATCTGCTGTATCAACTCAAAGCAAATCAGAAAAAGCAAATTAATTACAAGGTGGTATAAAAAGATAGATGCACAGAAAACAGATGACAGGGAGAAGGAATATATATATATATACAAACACACACATATACACACATATATATTATAAACTATATATAAAGTAGGTAAAATAACTAGTGAAACATATAACTGTGCCATGTTATTTTATTCAGAAACCTTAAATGCCTTTAAGGGCACAACGGAGTATAATCAGCCTACTGAGTGATGTACTCAATGTTAAACCAGAGACACTGAGATGAACTAAATTGTGTCCAATGTATTTAAATAGCTAGGAAGTAGTTAAAACTCAAAATGGAATTTAAGTACTCATTTAATATAGAGGATTCTTAACATTTTTGATGTAGTTCAACTCTGACATGTAAATACAAGGAAATTAAGATGGAATGAGCTTAACGAAACGACTTAAAACAAAAAAATCACACAAAACTAGTTTGTGGAGCCAAGATTAGGTTTGATAACTCAAGACATTAAAACAAATTCCAGGTGTAAGAAAAGACAACTGTTTTCGGGTCCTCGCTTCCAAGATGACAAAGAAAAGAAGGAACAATGATTGTGTCAAAAAAGTCTGCAGCGACGTGCAGCCCATTCACTGCACAAACTGCCTCGGATGCATGTCCAAGGATAAGGTTATTAAGAAGTCTATCACTTGAAACATAGTAGAGACCGCAGCTCTGGTCAGGGACATGTCTGAAGTGAGTATCTTTGACACCTATATGCTTTCCAAGCTGTATGTGAAGCTGCATTATTGTGTGAATGGTGCCATTCACAGCGAGGTAGTGAGGAATTGGTCTGGGACCAAACACCCCCACTCCGATTTAGACCTATGGGTGTTGCCCCACGATTTCCACCAAAGCCCACGTAAGGAGCTAAGTCCTTAAGAACTGAAGAACAACTACCGTCTGGAAAAAAATAAAATGAAAATTATACTTAATATAGATGTTTGTGAATATTGGGTTAATTCAACCCAGTCAAGTTAAAGTTAGCATCCTAAAAATGGGTGAAGATTCTCGAAGAGCAAGGAAAAAGAACATCAGAGTGAGGAGCACAGTGGGAAGTGACTTAGACTACAGTGTTCATGCCCCTGGTGGGGGAATGGGAAAATGCATGGCTTGAATAGCTTCAAAGTATTCCAGATTCATATTCACACCCTCAACTTCCTGCCTTGGAACTGGTCTGCTGGTAGGCTGGTTACCCAATGTACATACTTCTGAGATGCCTTTCTCCATGAAGTAGAAATGTCCAAGACATCAGAGGCATTTCTAGAAACTTGCGGGAATCCCATAAAAGGAAGGAAAAAAGTTCCACAAAGCATGGAGAAAGGCTATGCCTTATTTTGTCTGTGATAGTGGTTAGAATTCAGAAATAAAAAAGTTAACTGGGGATGTATATTTATGTTTATCTGAAAAATCTGCTTGGGGATGGATTGTTAAAGATTAACTTTGCTAGTTAGGTTATATGTGCCTCCTAAAGCTAAACCTGTAGCTTGGATCTTTTTTTTTTTTTATTTATTTTTTTATTTTGAGTTGAAGTCTCACTCTGTCGCCCAGACTGGAGTACAGTGGCCGCTCCCGGCCACCGCAGCCTCGACCTGCTGGGCTCTGGCGATCCTTCCGCCTCAGCCTTCCGAGTAGCCGGAATTACAGGCATGCGCTACCACGCCCGGCTGATTATTTGATTTATTGTAAAGATGAGGTCTCGCTGCCCAGGTGGGTCTTGAACCCATGGGCTCAGGCAATCCACTCACCTCAGCCTCCCAAAGGCGCGGGATTACAGGCTGAGCCACCAAGCCCGGCTACTTGGATCTTAATAATATATTTTGTGTCGGAAAAAAGAAAAGACAACAGTACACCTAGAACATAGTACTAATAAATTATCTTTTTTCCCCTTCTTTTTAAGAGATAGGGTCTTGTTCTGTCACCCAGGCTGGAGTGCAGTGGCACAATCATAGCTCATTACAACCTCATAGCTCATTACAACCTCAAACTTCTAGACTCAAGGGATCCTCCCACTTCAGCCTCCTGGCTAATTTTAAAAAAATTTTTTGTAGAGACAGGTTGTTGCTATATTGCCCACGCTGGTCTCAAAATACCTGGTCTAAATTACCCATACTGTTTAGTTTAAGTTGGGCTATAGCACTTGCACATCAAACATTCCTAAATTACAGGACAACCAGGCAGTTTGATAAGTAGCCTTGGTGTTGGGGATAAGGCACAGGCTGATAGAGGTGTGCTGATGCCAATACGACATGCTCTATGTAAAGAGAAAGGAGTGAGTTACACAATAGCTGACGGTTACCATGCAGGAAAGTGTGCCTAGTTCCACCAAATTGTTTCTTCAAGAGGATGCTGAAATACAGATTTTTATAAGAAAATGCTCAATTTTTAAAATACTATGTTATTTATTTATTTATTTAAACCACACTGGGCAAGTCCAATAAAAACACAAGTATGGATAGATTTGCCCCAAAGATCTCAAGTTTTCGTCCTTTCAACTTCTTGTTGTAAATCCAAAAAACACTTAGCTACATATTTTAATCTTTGTAACTACCTATTAGCAGCTATTATAGAGTCACATTTATATCACATTCACGGTATAACATTCTAAATGTCCACTGTTAATTTATAGTCATAAACACAGAAGACAGTATCAGAAACACAAAATGGGTTTAAGTTATGATATACAAAAGGTTGAAATTAGCAAGAAGAAAAAAGGAAATAGTAAACAAACAATAAACTATTTAAATCTTAGATTACTTTGGTTTCAAGATTAACAGCACTTGACTAACGGGCCAGCCTCTAGACATTTACATACACAATGGTGAAAACTATTGTTTTCGTCTACCTTGCACTGTCCCTTCTAGTAAGACCACACCTTACTAGAGCAAACACATTACTACATAGGGATGATGTCATCTCGAGCCATCGGAAAGTGGTCCAGAAGTGAGCAAGTGACTCAAGCAGAACCAATTCAAATTTTCCCTGGGATGACGAAATGGCCGTTGGGAGAGAGGATCTCTTTGTAGGGATTGTTATGCTGGGAGCCAGAATATGGGGCTGTGTGGGGCAATCTGTTCCTTCTAACACAGAGGACGGTCCTCAATAGCAGGAGGGAGTGAGAGCAACACACAGAAGGGAGCAGAGCTGAGAAAGACAAAAAGAAAATGCTGACAATATTGTTTAAGATTCAGTTTAGTTTGTCCCTAAACCAAAATCAACTTCAGTGCTTCCCAATATTGGGAGTCAATAAATTACTTTTTAAAATTTTGTTTAACTAGTTTGTGTTGCGTTTGTAATGCAACTTCAAGGAGTCCTAGGTTACAGTCAATCAGGCAACTTAAAACCATAAGAGAACAATTTTTTACCTGACATTATCTAGTTTAAGTTGTATATGCACATGTCTTTCAGAAAGTTTGTTGAGTTCTTTCTCCTGACTCTCTCTGAATGAAATATATTCCAACTTCACCGAAGAAAGTTCCTTGTCAGCAGAATGAAGAACTACTCGCAAGTCATGCACCTCACTTTTCAAAACTAAAAACAAACAAAACATATCTTCAACAGGTTTCTTTATAAGGATTTTTTTTATAAAGCACGCAAATAAATTTGATAGACACTATTCCCACGACCAGCAAAAACAAGTCAAAGAGACCTTTTTTTTTTATGAGTCGGAGTCTCTCTGTCACCCAGGCTGGAGTGCAGGGGCATGCTCACAGCCACCGCAGCCTTGACCTACCTGGGCTCAGGTGATCCTTCTGCCTCAGTCTTCCAAGTAGCTGGAACCACAGGCATGTGTCCCACACCCAGCTAATTTTGTGATTTGTTGTAGAAATGAGGTTTCACCATGCTGCTCAGACCAGTCTCGAACCCCTGAGCTCAGGCAATCCTTTTGCCTCTGCCTCCCAAAGTTCTGGGATTACAGGCTTGAGCCACCACACCGGGTGCCAAAGAGACCATTTTAAGGAAAGATGTTGAACAACTAAGGTATCTAGGAGCACTGAGATTCATTTTCTTCTTCTCCTTTGTACATGATTTTTGGTATATTTATACTGAAAAAGGAAGGGTTAACATCTGCCACTGACTTGAGAGTCACTTGACTTTTCTAAATTTCTCTTGTAGAATGTGCATCAAAACTCTTAATAAAAGGACAAAACAAAAGATTTAATATATTTTAAGTCACCTAATATTAGTTATTGAAAATCCCTCGAAAATGTACCAGAACTTTTCCAACATGGTGTTAAATACTTCTGTTCTAAGAAAACTCCATTTCTAAATAAAATTAGGTAACTTTTTAGATCAAAGAAAATATAATGGCTATGTTTTTTGTTTTAGTTTTATTACAAACTATTGCAAATACTTTAATGATTAAAGAAGTAAACTGAAAAAATGAAGATTAGATAATTCTCCCACATCTCCTAATATATCATTTATGCTTTATTTTCTCAATCTTAAAACACACATTTCATGAATTCAAGACACTTCATTTCCAAAGCAGTTTAAAACTTTAAGCACAACATCAATAAGGGTACCCAATCTCAAACCAGGCAAAGTGGGGACCAAAGAGAGGCCCAAACTTTATCTGTATGACAACCACTTGTATACCTAATCCTGAATTGTATCCCATATCTTTAAAATAAAAAATAAAACTTTAAGCAAACATCTGTATCATTTGTTTGTGGACAATCCTGGGGAAAATTACCTTTTAGGATATATTACTGTTACTTACCACTACCATGCAATCTCAAGTTTGGCTGTCTTAACAACAAAGCAATCAACCAAAAACACAGGAACATCAATTATTTATATAAGTAAAAAGATACGGAGTTATAGCATTCCCTCAGGTCACAAAGCTCCTAATTATTCAAACTTACAGTCATTCTTAGTTTGAGAGTCTTGAAGTTGCTTTTCAAAGACATTTAATTGTGAGAGAAGCTCTTGTTGCTGTTTGGTCCATTCAGATCTTTCTGATGAGAAAAGCTTTGGGAAAGAGGTAACTTTACTGGAAAAGGAATACTGGCATGCCAAGACACACTCTAAATCATTAACTTGTTTCTATTTTTAAAGTGTGGTTTTAAAGTCTCTGACTAGAAGAAAACTGGCTGTTCTCATGACTACAGTAAAGATGATGAAGAAAGTAAAAGATCACTGCAAGGACTTGAACCATCCATGTTGCTTTCACACCATCCATTTGCACTATCAACTAAGTTGACCAGAATTCAGACTAAGCATGTTGGTCTCATTATCAGAGCAGTTTGCTAAGTAACAAAGCAGAGAATACACCTTAAATAAGCCTTGACTAAGGCTGTGTGATAACCTTCTTATCCTGTAATACTCTTACTTTAAGGACATGTTTCATACACTTTCTGAGGCCATGCTCTTGGTCTTACCTCTTGCATTTGAGTAGAATGATGTTCCAGTTTGTCAACAAGCTGCTGAAGCTTTAGGTTTTTATGCTCTTCTTCATCCAACTTGACTTGAAGAGTACTCATTTGTTCCTGCAACACAAAAATTTCAGTTGTCAAAAATTTTTTTAATGGAATTCTCAAACATTCTACTATTTCTTCTGCATTAAAGAGTTAAAATACAAAACAAACTCAAAACCACATATAAACAAAGAAATCAAAGGCTTGTTCGGAGCCAGAAAACAATGTCAGAACAAGCAAACTCTCATGTTTCAGAATTATACTTGTGGTCCATCAAATTAAACAGTCTGAAACACAAAGGAAAGAAGTGAATAAAATTAAAATTCTAGATTAAACCACAGAGTCGGCCAGGTGTGGTGGCTCATGCCTGTAATCCCAGCACTTTAGGAAGCCAAGGCAAGAGGACTGCTTGAGCCCATGAGTTTGAGACCAGCCTGGGCAATATGGTGAGACCTTGTCTCTACAATAATTTAAAAAAATTAGCCAGGTATGGTGGTGTGCACCTGTAGTCCCAGTTGCTTGGGAGGCTGTGGGGGAAGGATCACCTGAGCCCAGCAGATTGAGGCTGCAGTAGCCATGATCGTGCCACTGTACCCCAGTCTGGGTAACAGGGTAAGACTCTGACTCAAAAAACAAAACAAAACACCACAGAGCCATCTTGAGACTTCTAAGAAGCTTCCTTAGGTCTGCATGGAGTTACTGCACCAGAAAGGCCTCCGTGACCTGAAAAGGACAAATTACTGGGATTTGGGGTGGTCTGGCCCACTCCAAGTTTTACTGAACAGTAGAAAACTTTCTTTAAAAAATTAGCAAACCACAAGAATTGTGGAATAATAAGTTTTCACGTTATTTCCAAATACAATAAAAGCTATCTAAAGTTTTATCTGTAATAAGATTCTTTTGATAGCATTGTGCCACATAAGCCAGTTTTGAAATTTGAAGCTAGTGGCCAACTGGTCATTTTAGACACATGGAAACCAAAGTCCATGAAGATTGGAGAATGACTTACTGCTTGCTGAGCAAATTAAAAAAAAAGAAACTAAGAGTGGGCTGATTTCTAAACCAAAATGTTTACATACCCACACTTAAAAATATATAAATTCAATTTTAAGCAGGTTTGAACACTGCAATCCCCTCCCCACACCCCCATCCAAGTCTGGGTCCTGGCTGGAATGTAATAACATGATCATGGCTTACTGCATCCTTGACCTCCTGGACTGAGGCAATCCTTCCATCTCAGCCTCCTGAGTAGCTGGGACTACAGGCATGCGCCACCACAGTGGGCTAATTTTTTGATATTTTGTAGAGACAAGGTCTCACTATGTCTTCCAGACTGGGGTTTTTTTGTTTTGTTTTGTTTTTGTTTTTTGAGATAGGATCTCTCTGTCACCTAGGCTAGAGTACACTGGCATGATCATGGCTCACTGCAGTCTCAAATTCCCGGGCTCAAACAGTCCTCTTGCCTCAGGGTCCCATGTAGCTGGAACTAAAAGCACATGCTACCATACCTGGCCAATTTTTAATATTTTTGTAGAGGGGGAGGGTCTTGCTATGTTACCCAGGCTATTTTTTAACTCATGGTCACAAGCAATCCTCCTACCTCAGCCTTTCAAAGTGCTGGGATCACAGGCATGAACCACCACACCTAGCCCAACACTGCAAATTTATAAAGAGTTAAAAATAGACAGAGCAAATTTATTTAAATGAACATCTAATTATTTAATTTTTCTAAAACTAACCTGCATTGTTTTAAGCTCTTCAGAAATGGCCTCAAAAGCTTGTTCATTCATCTCAGGTGGAATTGGCTCATTTAATATATCATTATCTAATATGCTAGAATTCTGAGTGTGTAGAGAACCAAAGCTTCCTGTTTCAGGGCTTAATTTTGGTACTGCTCGAGAACGAAGTTGATAAGCCTTGGTCGGTGTAGTTATAATCTGCAAAACAAAATTAATTACGGAAAACAGCATTCGCACACAGAAAAAAAGAGCATATTTAGTAATTTTTTAAAAGAGAGGATAAAATTGGAATTCTCATCAAAAGAAAAAAGTGTCCTTGAAAAACAGCAAAAGAAATGTCCAAGTGAAAGTAACTATATCAGTTCAATACAGTCCCCGGCAGAATTCTAATACAATTTTCTAAAATAAAACTTGACGAGCTGATATCTTAACTTCATACAAAGAATAAGCATGCAAAAAGAGAAAGTTTAAAAAAAGAACAAATTGGCCAGGTGCAGTGGCTTACACCTGTAATCCCAACACTTTGGGAGGAAGACTGCCTGAGCCCAGAAGTTCAAGACCAGCCTGGGCAACATAGCAAGATCTTGCCTTAACAAAAAATTTAAAAATTAGCCAGGTTGATTCTTGCGCACCCATAATCCCAGCTACTCAAGAGACTGAGGCAGAAGGATCACCTGAGCCGAGGTTGAGGCTGCGGTAAGCTGTGATCATGCCACTGCACTCCAGCCAGGGTGACAGAGTGAGATCCCCACTCAATAAAATAAAAAATAAAAAAGGAAATTAGAGACTTCCCCACCTGATATAAAAATATATATTAAGCTATGATCATTAAAACAGTATATACAAATAAAACACTGAAACAAAATACAAAGCCCAGAAGTAAAATGACTATGTAAAAATTTCCAATTGGTAAGAAAAATATGGATTATAAAAATAAAATTTACATCTTTCTCATACCATTCAATAATAAAACAGTAGATGCACAAACATTTCAATGTAAAAGCAAAATTAAAGGCACAAAAGTCACAAGAAAAAAAAGAAATCAATAAACCTATCTATACCAAAATTTAAAAACTTCTATATAACAAAAGCATCACGTCCAAAGATAAAAGACAAGCAATATGATGAGAGGAATATATTGGCAGTATATAAAATAACAAAAAGTAATTATATAAAACTCCCACAAATCAGAAGAAAAAGATAAATGGCCAATAGGAAAATGCGTTCTTTTTTATATGGAAAAGGATATACAAACCAACATGCACTTATGAAAAGATATTCGACCTCACTAGAAAGGAGGGAAATAAGAATCAAAACCTTAACAAGATCCCATTTTCCTCGTGCTTGTAGTTCCAGCTACTTGGAAGGCTGAGGCAGAAGGATCACCTGAGCTTAGCAGGTCAAGGCTGCGGTGGCCGTGAGTGTGCCACTGCACTCCAGCCTAGGTGACAAAGTGAGACTTCAACTCAAAACAAAACAAAACAAAAGATCCCATTTTTACACATCAGACTGTAAAACATTAAAGAGTCTGGCAATGCCAGGTACTGTGGACAGCACTGGAAAAGGAGTGCCTCAATACTAGAAAGTCACGTGGTGCAACCACTGGGCGGGAGCTTCAGCAGGACTGGCTCAAAAGCTAAGATTACCACGTCTTCAAAAGAACCCACCTCAGAGAATGTGTGCCCTGGAAACTATCTAAATAAGCCATAGAAGTCAAGGTTTAAAATGAGGTAGTACTCTAGGTACTAACAAGTAAAGCTTCAAGGCATATCCCTGAGCTGGCAAAAACATATTGCAAAATAATACATGTAGAATGACTATTTTTTAAAAAAGTAAAACAATAAACAATCTGTGAAACAACTCTATGTATTGTTTCTCAGTCCATATATATTTACTGTAAAAAAAAAAAAAAAAAAGCTAAGAAAAAGGATTAAAAATTACCTTGAGGGATGGGGGATAAAGGACTAGATTAGAATGAAATTGGCAATGGTGCTCAAAAGAACCTTAATCTTAATTTGCATATATATTTCTTTTAAGCCAAGAGAATATATTCATAAAATACTTTTTTTTTTTTTTTTTGAGTTGGAGTCTCACTCTGTCACCCAGACTGGAGTGCAGTGGTCGCTCCTGGCCACCGCAGCCTCGACCTGCTGGGCTCTGGCGATCCTTCCGCCTCAGCCTTACAAGTAGCCGGAATTACAGGCATGCGCTACCACGCTCAGCTGATTTTTTGATTTATTGTAGAGATGAGGTCTCGCTGCCCAGGCGGGTCTCGAACCCGCGGGCTCAGGCAATCCACTCACCTCAGCCTCCCAAAGGCGCAGGATTACAGGCTGAGCCACCGAGCCCGGCTTCATAAAATACTTTTACAATTAAAAACAAACAACAACCAATGGATCTAATTGCTATGCCATTCTTGGCAAACCTCCTATTCCTCTTGCTTCAAGTTCTATGATTCCACTGTGCTAAGGGGTGACAGACACAGGATTATAAAACATATGGCAATATTCTGCAAGTATTCTAAAATAATTTCCTACCAAGATTTCAAAGGCCACCTTTTTAAAATAAGCAAAAATTTACCTTTATTAAAAAAACATTTTCCAGGTTGAATAAACCATATCCATTAAATACATTCTTGCACAACCTCCAAAACAAATTAAAAGCCAAAAAACAAAAACAAAGGAACTTTTTTCCCTGCAGAAACAAGACAAACTCTAAAATAGGTATAAAACACACATCCCAAACTATAGAATGATATGCAACTATATTACGATATTTGTGTGAAATAAGAAAACACTTGGTAACACTGCTTGACTTGGTGACACTGCTTCCAGAAAGAACCCTGGTTGGCTTCAAGGATAGCAGAAAGGAAGAGACCTGCCACTGAACACCTTTTATACCTTTACACATTTCAGTCATGTGAATTACTTATTCAAATGAATAAAATTATTTTTAAAAGCAGTCTTCCATTAAGTGATACAAAAAGCATCACTGCTCAAAATAACCATCACAAATAAACATCTATTTACTTTGTAAGTTTAAGATGTATAAGGAACATTGTTTTTTTTCTTTTCTTTTTTTGGGGGGGGACGTGGTCTTGCTTTGTAGTCCAGGTGGAAGTCCTAACTCATGAGCTCAAGCAATTCCCCTGCCTCAGCTTCCTGAGTAGCTACGACTCACCATCACATCTGGCTAAGTTCTTTTAACCTTCTGAGAGTTTGATACAAAAGCCATAACCACCATCATCAACATCAACCTCTCTACCTTTTGCTTTCCCTGTGTATTTCCCTTTCTCTCTCCTCATTCTCAGATGCTCACACATTTTTTTTTCTCTTTTATGACAGCTATGGTTATTTAAAGAAAAAACTCTTCCCATTATTTCCAGTGCCACCTGTGATCCATTACTGGTCTTTGCCTTTAGAATTTTTATTCTACTGTAAGCTTTGAGCATGTTACATTCTAGTGACATCTGCCATTTACTGACATCCACCAGATAGGAGGCATTTTATCAGTTATCTCACTGCTCTAAAAACCCTGCAATCAAATTGCTTCCATTGCCAATTTAGAAGGAAAAAAATGAGGCTCAGGCGTTAGAAAATCCTGACTAAGGCTAGCAGCAGAGTAGAATTTGATTCCAAGTGCTGAATGCTTTCCTACCTCACTCTGCCAATGAAGGTACACCTCAGAACACTAGGACCAGTGGGACCCTGGTGTTAACTACTTGCAAGGGATTCTGTGTCTGAAGATAAACCATACAGACTCTCTCTATTATTAATAAAATGAGATAGCACTGATTTAAGATAGAAATATTGCTCCAGATTACCTACCTTCAGAGTTTCAGCATGAATTTTATTCAGCTGAGAAACTTCTTGCCGCTTGCAGGCTTTTGTTGCTTTCAAAAGGTTTTCAAGATTAAGATTCGCTTTTTGCAAAGACTGAAGCTCTGATTCCATTTCTAGCTGTCTTTTCCTAATAGATATTGTAAAATTGAGTATTTCAGGGAAATAAGTAATACTAAACATTTGTAGAGTACCTTACAGTTTATATACGCACATAACTTTACAGTTATTTCTTTAAATCAGCGATATTCTCTCAGGTTATTACCCTCATTTTTCATTTGGGTAAAATATAGCTCAGAGATTGATGACTGTTTAAGGGATTCAGTAGGAAATGGTAGAGTTCAAAGTCAAAAACCCAAATGTCTATAATAACACATTTTTTTTTTTTTTGAGTTGGAGTCTCACACTGTTGCTCAGGCTAGAGTGCAGTGGCATGCTCACAGCCACCACAGCCCCAACCTGCTGGACTCAGGTGATCGTTTCCACCTCAGCCTTCCAAGGAGCACGTACCACCATGCCCAGCTGATTTTTTTATTTATTGTACAGGTGAGGTCTCACCAAGTTTCCCAGGCTGATCTCGAACCAGTGGGTTCAGGCAGTCCTCTCACCTCAGCCTCCCAAAGTGCTGGGATTATAGGCGTGGGGACGTGATCTTGCTTTGCTGTTCAGGAGGGAGTCCTAACTCATGGGCTCAAGCAATCCTCTTGCCTCAGCCTAATACATTTCTTTATATTTTAGGGTAGGATTAATCTTAGTTATAATATGAATGTGACTTTTCTTTTACCCAAGATCAAGCAAGAATATTAACAAAGCTATAATTTCTAGAAACCTTTATTTATTTCATAACAAGTGTGATTTAAATTTGGTAACCAGATAAAGAATTTACTATGCAGGTTTGATGAACACTCTTCTCAACAGGACAGTATTGCTTAAAACAGTTGTTTAATCTAGCTCATTAAATATATTACTAAAGAGCTGGAAGCAAGACCTTTTTTTTCATGTCAAAATGATTGCTACTGTGACAGTTTAATATTTAAAGTAAAATACCTAATTAAATAGTCAATATTAACACTATAGCAAATGAACACTAAAACTAGGTGTGCATATATGTGTATTTACACTTTACCTAGTTAGTTCTTTGTATTCTTCGTATTCTTGTTTTGAATTATTCAGCTCTGTCTGAGTTTGCAGGAGTTGTGCTTTTAACTTCTCAGTGTTTGTGACTGAACATGGTTCTTTCTGAACTTTAGGAGAAAATCCTTGCTGACCTGATAAAAAGGAAACAACCTCAGTCTTTTTTTTTTTTTAATGGTGTCTCACTATATTACCAGGTTGAAATGCAGTGGCTATTCACAGGCATAATCATCACACACTACAGCCTCAAACTCTGGTCTCAAGTGATCCTCCTACTTCAGCCTCCCAAGTAATTGGGACTAGAGGCGCATGCTTTACTAACCTCAGTCTTTGAAAAACAAAATAATATAACACATTTTCTAAGTTTCTGCAGGTATCAATTTTGAGCCACAAGGAGGAAAAATGAGGAATGAGTTAGAAAATGGGCCCTAAAATGCTGACATCCACCAGATAGCAGGCATAACAGCAGGAGACATAAGAGGCTTAGAAGTCATGTTTATGAAGTAGAGAGGGCACAGGATGAGACAAATAGATAAGGCAATACCGTTTTCATTACGAGAAGGAGCAAACAATGACTGGAAGTACAACATGCATAAGGCAGATGGAGAAATATCGACAGCTGAATTTTGCAGAAATTAATGCTAGCAGATTATGTTAATAGTCAATGAATTATTTAGAAAAAGAAACAAATAGGGTAACAAATTGAAAAAATTTGGTATCATCTACCAGATAGAAAATATTAATTTTTAGGAATTGCTTAGAAGAGTGAATATGTTGAAGAGAGTCTGCTGAGTTTCCATGTGGGAAAAGATCATGTAAAAGTTGTTTAGAGAATAAATGTTCTGAAATTAGTAGCATCCAGAAACTGCCATTAGTATCTTTTGAAGGTAATAAGTGAAGGTACTACTGGCGCCAAAACAATCAACAATATACAAAGCATTGTAAAGAAAAGTAGTTGAAATAAAACAGAAAACCTGATCTTAGCTTTGCATCTAAAAATCTTAGTCTCTCAGTGGGGAAAAGTGGCTCATGCCTGTAATCCCAATACTTTGGGAGGCCAAAATGGGAGAATTGCTTAAAGCCAGGAGATTGATGCTAGCCTAGTAACATAGTAAAACCTTGTCTCTACAAAAATAAAATTTAAAATAAAATTCAAAAATTAAAAATAAAAATCTTGATCTTTTCACAGTCTAAATACCGTAAATCTTATTCCTTTACTTAGTCATAACAGAGTACAAAAAAGCTTAGAGAAGAAAATTTTAAAAATCAGAGACAGTCTTCTTTATGAATGTAGAATAAAAAAATTAGAACTTTCTTAATTTCAACCGGAAAAGAAAGGCCAAAACTGAATATGATAAGAGATCATGAAAATACCAACAGTTAAGACTGGGGCAAGCACAGATTTTATTACCAAATCCCAGGGCATTAACACCAATAGCTACCAACCCTGTAAGTTTGCTTTAGTACTAAATAAAATACTTTTCATACAGCAAGAGCAAACTTATGAAAATAACATGTAACTAACAGTATATACACTGGTAATCACAGCATCAGGACCAAAACTCTGTGCTGGGTGGATCATGAGTCTGACCCCTCTATCTCTTACATTGCACAAAACTTAACCGCATTGATAAACACATTGACTCAACATTTATTTTTTTGATTAGTTAAGTACTTTTTATTTCAAATACTTTAAACAAAAAATTCTATTTAAGCAATACCTGAATAAATCTTTTTATCAATAAAAGAGAAATATAATGGAATTCTTTTGCTATGTTGATTAGCCTACATTGTGTACTACTATGTGATTTCTGAGAAAAAATGTTCAGTAAATGCCTTTTTATAACATAAAAGGATAAGTATATATATAAAAAATTAGCACAGCAGGAGTGAAGGATGAAATAAAGACTCTAACTGCAAAAAACTACAAATGCTCTTTAAAACAGCCCCTTCTTACATGGCATGTACTCAACAATCATTTCTTACTTTTGTCATTTTTCTCTGTGATGCATATTTCAGAGAACACTTTTTCTAGTTTTGCAATAGTCTGGGCATCCATTTCTTGGGCTCTTTTCACAGGCTCTAATAATCTCAGTCTTCTATTCTCCTCCCTGAGGGAATGATTTTCTATAGCATACTTCGCAACTCTGGGGTGGTGCTCTATCTGTGACACAAAAGAATCACACACATTATATATTTACAAATATTTCTTTAGTAAGCAATCCCTCTAAAAAGCCATTAGAAAACTAGGTATATGCGTGTACCACTCACAGTATCTTGCTACAACCATTGTGGACAGCAACTTAGCATTTGTGATTAGATTAAAAATATGCACATCCTACAATTCTGCTATTCTACATTTGAGTCTAGACCCTTGAAACTTTTGCCTAGGCACCTATGAGAAAAGCACATGGGTGTACATTGTGGCAGGCTTTTCATGCAAAGGAGATTGGTTAAATCAATACACTAAAAAGAACAGGGAAATTCTCTGCTGACCAAGATTGAACTGCCCTCTAAGATACATTAACTGAAAAAGACAAGGTGCAGAAAAGTGTGTAAGAGAAATAAAAGTAAAAAGATCTATCCATGTTAGTTTGAATATGCATTAAAAGCTCTGGAAAGATACACAAAAAACCTAAAACAGATTTTGGGTTTTTCCCCACAATGTGCCTGTATTACCTATCTATCCTCCCTAGAAAAAAAAAAAAACTTTAAAAGAATAAACTCTACAGAGTCTCCTGATTCAGATAATCACAACTGCCTCTTGGGGTCAAATTTTGTGTGGCCTGCTGAGGTTGTGTGCTGTGTAGCAACATGACCACAGATTCTTCCCTTTTCTTCTCTCTTCTCTCTAACTATGTTGAAAAGATGAGGGAAGAAATTATGCAATCATACTTTCAATTGAATTCATTTAAAACAACTTCCACTGTATTAAAGAACAAGTACTTGGTGTCAAATTTAGATTTGCTTTGACCTTCTCTTATTCTTAGAAATACTACAAATGCCATGAACTCACTTGTTCTCGCAGAGTCTGAATCTCATCCCTTAATTCTGAGAGCAAACGATTCTGCTCCTCAGGCAGAAAACTTCCCCGGGATTCCTTGTGGAGCTTCTCCAGTCGTATTATTTGATCCTCTCGGAATTTTACAATCATTTTATTGGACTGAATAAATTTTTCCTTTTTGAGGGTGAGGTCTTCTAATTGAGTAACTTTTTCTATCAGAGACTTAAGAAATTCACAATTTGGTTAAACATGAAAACTAATTCAACTTCTCTAGATTTTCATAAATGCAGCAAAAAATATCAACTTCAAATTTAATCTTAAAGGCAAAATAAGATTTTTCACAGCATTCCTCTACTTTCTTTATTGTCCCGGAACCACTTATTTCACTCAGCAAGCCAATAAAGACCATGTCGTGAAGGCCTAAGATATCTTGAATCCTCTTTATTAATAATTCAGTTTCCTACCTTCTTTTCCTGTTCAGATTTCTTAAAGAATAACATTGCCTCCTGGAAATACTGTATGTAGTTAGTCTTCTCTTTGTCTGTAATTGGTCCAGTAAGAAAGAAAGGGAAAGGGGAAAAAATTTTTCTCTAACTTTAAATCCAAGAGACGAGCTAAAACAGACAGGTTTTAATTAGTTGCTCTCAACTAACCAAAAAAGAACCAAACTATCATTACTTGATTATAAATTCCAAATTAACCCAATCCACATATTAAGTTGTTTTTCAAAGAAAAAATAAGTTTCTCTTTATTTAGTTAACATATGCAATAGATGACATATTGTAAAACAAAATTAGAAATGGATCTAAAAAAAATTGGGCAAGTCCCAGGGTGCTGTACACTTCTTATGATATAATTCATCTTCCTAGTTTTCTAGATTTCAAATTAATTCATTCTCCATTAACTATTCTTTGAAGAAAAATAAGTCTCTTGTCTGATTCAGTGAACAAATACAGATTATATATGCTATAACAGAATCTTAGAAGTAGATCTAATGAAATTAGTCTTCTTAGCATTTATTATGAATGAATTTGTCAAATTCATTTTAATTCCTCTTTCCACCATATCTCGCAGAACTCAATGCCTATGGTATCTGTATCTGATTACAAACAAAGCATCATGTACTTATTTATACATGTGAAATAAACAGAAAGAGGTAAACAAACAGAAAGAGATACTTGTGGAAAAATTTGGGTAACCTTATTGGATTCTGTCTCTCTACCACTGGATGGCTTTTATGCTATTATTTGTACCCGGTCTTCCCCAAGACAAAAGACACTGTGCTCATCCCACCTCTGGTCAGAAAGCTTTCTGGTAGTATCTGTCCTGAAGTCATCTGGGCCAGTTGTTCTTTGAGCCTCTTCACTTCAGCTTGGAGCTGACTCACATTTCCTTGAGTGTCTTCATTTACCACTGCCTGTTCAAAAATTATTTTGTGTTTATAATTTTTGGTATGATTTGGAGTGATGAACATCAAACAAAACTTCACTTCCATCTCACAAATAGTCAAAAGGCCACCGGAATCACAGTGTGCTGGAGTTGGACGGAAGCATCCTTCTCCTATGCCTTCATACCTAGAACTAGAGAAAGCAGCACCAGCTGGGCTCTCTTCTCCCTAGCCACTCCTCCCCTAAACTCCCACATTCTTCCCAGCTCTATTGACTAGCCCTGGGCATTTAGGCTGAGTCACCTTTAGGATCTGGGTGTGTTCACTTAACACTTCCTTCCCTCTGAGAAGCACAGCTTCTTCTCACCCTCCCAATTAAGAAGGGCAAACACCTGAGTAGGTGTCATTTCCTTTCTGTCTTTTCTCTTTTGGATGAAGACTAACCTCTAAGTGCACAATGACTTGCAGGGCTGGCTCAAGCTCCATCAGCTTGGCAGAAACAACCCTTTCCAGAGGAATCCATCCCTCTGTTTTTTATTAGTCCTCCTAAAAGAAGGGGTTGGTTTGACAGTCCCATTTCTGTTTTTTTCACAATAAATATCTTTATTTTCATAAAGAAAAGTCTTATTTAAGACAACGTCTAAAAGGTTAAAAGGCCTACAAATGATGTACTACTGTGGTGCAAGATAGCAATAAGGGGGGAGGTTGTACGTGCATGGGCACAGAGAATATATGAGATTTCTCTGTATATTCTGTAAAAGTCTGCGGTGAAACACATCGCATGGAAAATAAAGTTTATTAATTAAAAAACCAATCTTTAAAAAGGTTCACAAAACCTAAAGGGTAATAACAAGTGCCAACAGCTGAGTCCCAAACAGGTCAAAGGAACCCAGTTGCAAAATACCCAACACTTCCATGAGGAAAAAACACCCTATGATAGTCCCAAATTCCCCAGTCTTCTTGTCTTAGGTGAGTCTGCTCACTGGGAAAGATTTAAACAGCTCATCCTTAAACAAGTGCACCCCCAGCACTTTCCACTGAGAGGCAGCAGCAAGGGGACATACCATTTATAGTAACTAATAGAAGGCTCTTGGTTTTGTTGTTTTGTGTGTTAAGAAGCCATTTACAATTGCTTCTGATTCCTATGGCCAACCTCATTACAAGGTACCACTGTACTTCTGACATCACTGTCACATTGATGACATCATAATTCTAATTATCACTGCAGTTCTACAATCTCCAAAGACTACTAGCAAGTCACAAGATACTCAGGGTCAGGAAGCTTTAATGACTAATACCCCAGCAAGGGACCATAATCCAAGGAAATAAACAAATGACAAGACCTATCTTCTGATTTACCCAGGGGAAGCAACAACATGGACCTCCAATTTATAGCAGGTTATAGACCTAAAGCACAGATAAAATGCCCTGGGGCTTGCAACCGGCATCAGAGGTCTTGTAAGAGACAGCCCTTAACCTGTGAGATCTGATTCTATCTCCAGGTAGATAGTATCAGACTAGAACTAAATTAGAGGACACTCAGCTGATGTCTGCTGCAGAACTAACTAATTGGTTATTGGTAGGAAGAAAGTCCCACAAACTTACTTTGCTCTTCCTTAAGACAAAACTAATCAACCAATAACAACCATAAGTCCTAATGTAGATCTCTAGTTACATGTGTGATACAGAAGGTTAGGAAAGATAAAACAGAAATCTTACATACAATAAGATAAGCTTTCAGAGAAATAAACAGAAGTTAATGTTGCTATTAGGGCAATCACAAAAATGGCACATTACAAGTGTAAGTATTTTTCTCATTTATTTAAGAAAGTATACTCGAGTATTTTACCTTGTTTTTAATCAGCTTGGCTCTTTGAGCAAAATTCAGAGTTGACAGGGTTTCCCCAAAACACCTGGATCCAGGATGAACATTTGCAATTATGGCTGTTTTGGCATTACCTCCAAGGGAATCCTGTTTAATGGTAACGGTTTTCAGGTCAGAAATCATAAGATCTTTTTAAGCAAAGAAAATGTACACTCTTGCCACCAAGGCTAATTGTCCCACTACAAACCTTAGTGAGCATAACCAAAAAGAGCCCAGGAACCCCATGATCTACTTTACCCGTAGTAAGAAAGTAAGTTTGGAGTCTCTGTAGCACACATGTCTCTGTTTTCCATTACCCACATCAACAAGTGCGGTAATCACTTGGCCCAGGCAGCTCAATGATCGATTTATGTTACTTGCTTCCTAAGGGGTTGAGGAATAATAACAACTATTTAGGTGCACTGGTTACTTTTTGATGCTTTGAGTGAAAATATACCACCTAGTAGAGTTACAATTTTGGATGGAAAGGCTAGTCAGGGACAATATTAATAAAAAACAACTAACTTTTCAGCAAAAAAAAAAAAAAAGTGCTCAACTATCCCCAAACTTTTCCTATTTGGTATATACTGTAATATACTTTTTTTTTTCTTTAGGAGACAGGGTCTCACTCTGTTGCCCAGGCTAGAGTGCAGTGGCATGATGATATCTCACTGCAAACTCAAACTCCCGGGTTCAAGTAATCCTCCCACCTCAGCCATTCGAGTAGCTAGAACTACAGGTGTGTACCACCAGGCCCTGCTAAATTTTTTTATTTCATCTTTTTAGAGACAGGGTTTTGTTGCCCAGCTTTGTTGCTCAAGTTGGTCTCAAACTTCAGATTCAAGCAATCCTCCCATCACAGCCTCCCAAAGCATTAGGATTACAGATGTTAGCCACCATGTCTGGCCATAACACTGTAATTTTACTTTGTTTATATTTTAGTTTATTGATTGGCTGATTAACTTTTTTCTTTTTAGAAATGAGTTCTCACCATGTTGCCCAGGCTGGTCTTGAACTCCTGGGCTCAAGTGATCCTCCCACCTCGGCCTCCCAAAGTGTTGGGATTACAGGCATAAGCTACTGCACCCAGCCAACATTGTAATTTTAGTATAAGAAGACATACACAAAAACATGCAAAGAAAGAAAAGTCATTTCATAATTGTAATAGTTAAAAATTGGTGTATAGGTAAAAACCAGAAAAGACCAGAGGAAAAAAAGTAGAGTAGTGCATTAATGGGCATTTTAAAAAATAAGCTTTAATATTTAAAGGTATAAAGGTACGATAACTAATAACCCACTCCCAACAGCCATAATTCCAGTTTTTTGGGGGGTCCTCTTCATATATCCTAAACTATTAAATCCACACATAATTTATTGACAATTCATATTATAATACACATATGCATACTTACAATACATATTACATAGAGCCTCTGGTCCCACTGCTAATATCTTAGCCTAGGACTAGGTCCTGAACCCTTTACATTTGAAATATTATAAACACAACTGGTCTCCTTTCTCTGTAGGCTCTCCCCTCTTGAATCTGGCTGTGGTGGGTCAGATGACTGTTTCTATAAAACAGGCTTTCTTTATAGAATCATTAATTTGCTTAACAATTACAAATATTTTCCTGTGTTTGGAGAATTGAGTAAGAACTTCTTGTGGCACTCCTGGTCCTAGATGATCTGAGCCTGCTTGCCTTTTTAACCAACTCATCCACTGATCTATGCTGAGATGTCAAATGCCACACTCACTCTGCATCCACAACTCTTGAGATACCTCCCTGCCAGGCAAGTGTTTCCTGTTCCTCTCTTTGCTACCCAAATCCTTTTCCCTTTGAGATGACAGCTCAAGAACTACTGTTTTTCAATACTTCCCATAAGCAGTTCAGGTCACACTCTTCTTCCTCTGATCCCTGCTGCCTCTTATATCATTATCCTCCCTGGCATCAAGACTTGCCATATCCCATTTATGTTTACTGTCCTGACCCAACAACAAAAATCTCTGTTCCCTTCTGACAGGAGCAATTTCTTATTTCTTTGCAGTTCTCAAAAACACTTAGCTTCGTACATCATGCACCACTTAACAACAGGGATATACTTTGAGAAATGGGTCACTAAGAAATCTGGTCATCATGTAGACTTCATAGAGTGACTCAAACCTAAACGGAGTAGCCTACTACACACCTATGTTATATGGTATAGCCATTATACCCTTATGGGACCCCTGTCGTATATGCAGACTGACATTTCAGTATGCACTGCTTGATGGTACTGACCTCTAGAAAGAATTCACACACAAGTGGAAGACCATAATTTCATTCTTACCTTCAACCTCATCCCTTCTGCATGGGTATCTTTTTGCCTTTCAGATCCTGCTAAATCCACCAGGTTAAGTAGGGAGGTCCGTATATTCACAGTCTCATTGCTTTTCTCCATTGACTCTATTGTAATTGTAAAGACTGCATGAGATCTAGAGGATTCTCTATTCATCGATGTTGATGCCACACGTCTGTTCCTCCATCCTCCAGACAACACCTAGGCAAAAGGAAAACCTTACTTTCCTTTGTGTTCCTTTTCCAAACTAGAAAGCAGAAAGCACAGGATCTAGAACTGGTTTTGCCATCTTCTATTTAAGTTAATTTAAGGGTAATCACAAAATTTCTGCGAATATCTTTCTTTACCTAGATAATGAGAATGTTGGACAAGAAAAATCTCTAAATTATCTTCAAGCCCAAAGTTTTGTCAGTTCTTCTAGTCTACAAAGAGGGATGTAATAACTAATAACCCACCCCCATAGCCCCTAAAGCCACTGACGAGCTTATTTCAAGATAATATTCCATCTAATTCTACAAAGGATAATAAAAAACCCCTTTAAAAAAGTAGTTTGGTGGGGAGGAAAAAAATGCTTGGGCTAATTAAGTTACACTGAGGCCAAGGCAGGAGAACTGCTTGAGGCCAGATGTTTGAGGCTATAGTTAGCTATGATTGTGACACTGCACTCCAGCTTGGGCAACAGAGTTAGACTCTGTCTCTAAACAAATAAATAAATGTTACACTGGATTTTACTGTAGGTAGCATATTTGATAACTAGGTCTAAGTAGTGAGAGTACAGACAAAAGAAAAAAACTGAAAATTATAAGGCAAGATGTGCCGAATTCTAAGTCGCTATTCCCTATGGCAAGCAGAAAACATGAAGGTTCAGAAGGCAGTCTCTGGATCAGATGAACATGAGCTCAAACCTTGGCTCCACTATTTACTAGGTGTGGTCTGGGTCCAGTTGAACCCTTTTCAAGGCTCAGGCCTCCATATTTGTAAAACGGGAATAGGGTACCTACCTCACATAGAGCAGAACGTCACTAAGTTTGTTTTTTTTTGAGTTGGAGTCTCACTCTGTCGCCCAGACTAGAGTGCAGTGGCCACTCCCGGCCACTGCAGCCTCGCCTACTGGGCTCCAGCGATCCTTCCACCTCAGCCTTCCGAGGAGCCAGAATTACAGGCATGTGCTACCACGCCTGGCTGATTTTTTGATTTATTGTAGAGATGAGGTCTCGCTGCCCAGGCAGGTCTCGAACCCGCGGACTCAGGCAATCCACTCACCTCAGCCTCCCAAAGGCGCGGGATTACAGGCTGAGCCACCGAGCCCAGCTCATCACTAAGTTTTATGTGCATGAATCACCTAAAGATCTTGATAAAAATTCAGATTTTGATTCAATGTGAAGTGGGTCCTGAGATCTTGCATTTCTAAATGAGCACTCAGATGATGCTCAGGAACCACATTTTGAGTGCCACAGTATATATAAGGTAGAATGGGAAATTAGTATCCTTTTTTTAAAAAAATATTTTTATTATAAAACTGTGGGGTACAGTTCAGGGTTAGGTATACAAATGTTCATTATGCAAGGAAATTAGTATCCTTACCTCAAAAAGTATATTGAAAATTAAGTAAAATAATTTATACAAAAGAAGTCAATACAATGCTTGGCACCTACACTCAATAAATGCCAGCTGTTATAAACCTTTCTATTAACCAGCCACTGTATAAAAATGAAATTATTTGTATCTTTTATATTTCTTGGACAGTAGTTCATGCTTCCTTTTCATAATATTAAATACTGCATATTATATATTAAATATTAAATAATGATACATTCACACAGAGGCAGAAAACAAAAGAGTTCCTCAAACATGGGAAAAATTCCCAAATATGACTATCTGCATAAAAGCCAGGTGTAGACCAGGCATGGTGGCTCATGCCTATAATTTCAGGACTTTTGGAAGGCTGAAGTAGAAAGACTGCTTGAGTCCAGGAGTTCAAGACCAGCCTGGGCAACATAGTGAGAACTTGGCTCTACAAAAAATAGTCAGGTGTGGTGGCATGTGCCTGTAGTTCCAGGCACATGCCTGTGAGGCTACTTGGGAGGCTGAGGCAGAAGGATAGCTTGTACCTAATGTACCTGTTTGTGGCTACAGTGAGCCGCGATTGTGCTACTGTGCTCCAGTCTGGGCAACAAAGTAAGACCTTGACTCAAACAAACAAACAAACAAACAAAAAAAGCAAGGTGTAAAAGTAGCACAGTATGCTGTCTTGTGCAACACAAGAAGGAAAAATACAAGCATTTTGCCTAAATACTTATACAAAATCAAAATGCAAACAAAAAATACTTGGTGAATGTTCATGGATTGGAAGATTCAGTATTAAGATGTCAATTCTACCAATGATTGGCAGATTCAACACAATTCCACTCAAAAGCCCAGTAGCTTTTTTTGTAGAAATTGATAAGCTGGTTGTCAAATTAACTGTTAAAAAGAACAATGTTGGAGAACTTACTCTACCTGATCTCAAAACACTACTCAGCAACAAGCTATAATAACCAAGATAGCTTTGTATTGGTGAAAAGAGATGTAGAGAGCAATGGAACAGAAGAGAGTCAGATATAAATCCATACATGTATGGTCAATTGATCTTCAAATATGCAGTGACAATACAATGGGAAAAAGAAAGTTTTTTCAATAAACCATGCTGTATACTGGATCAAAAGCAAAAAGGCAAGAAAAGAGAAAAAGCATTAAGTAAAACAGACAAACACTAAGGAAGATAGTGGAACAGTCCAACAATATCAGCAATCATATTAATATAAATAAACAAGGTAAGATACTGTCCAGAGTGGTTTAAAAAAAGTGTGTGTGTGTGTGTGTATTTAGCTATGCGGTTTATAAGAAACACAACATTAAGATACAGAAGGACTGGCAGGAAAACATACTAGGCAAATCCTAATCAAAAAAATGCTGAGTAGTATATGAAAATCAAGCAAAGGGATTTGTAAAGCAAGATTTGTTGATAGGAAAGTACATGGTTAATGCAAAATTATAGATTCAAATCAAAGGAAGATAAACTACTCTATACTCGTATGTGCACCTAATAAAACAGTCTACAGAAGGTCCTTCACATAATTTCATTCAACATTTATTGTGACGTTGATAAGGGGAAAAAAACTCAATTCCCAGTCAGGGCCACTGTCTGTGTGGAGTTTGCACATTTTCCCCACATCTGCATGGGCTTTTATCTGGGTACTCTAGTTTCTTCCCACATCCCAAAGATGTGTGCAGTAATAGAACTGGCACATCTAAATTATCCCAGTCTGAGTGTGTAGTGTAACCGTGAGAGTGTGTGTGTGTGTGCACGCACGTCTATAATGAAATAACAACTTGTCTAGGGTTGGTTCCCACCAACTGCAACCCTGAACTGGAATAAGTGTGTTGGAAAATAAGTGAATACGAATGATAGTTTAAAAAATTCATACAGTATACAATAGTCATACAAATGCAGCATAATAAATGATACAGTATGAAAGCTCTTGGTGAGTCCCCCCCATATTTGTTATTGTTTGTCTTTGAATTGTACGGTGGCAGAAGGTGCTCCTGACAATTTTCCCTTTGCAAATATTTATTTTTGATTTAACCTACCACCAGTGTGACTACTGTCACTCACTGATTCACTAAAACTTGGGTAAAAAATTGTCTTACTTGTTTTTATTCCTCTATCTCTCTCTCATTTAGAACAATGAAAACTTGTGTGAAGCTAGAGAAATATTAGGTACATTTAGTATTACATAGTTATATCACAAAAGAAAGGATAAAATGAGCTAAACATCCAGCTTATGAAGTTGGTAAAAGAAAAGCATGATAAACCCATAAAAAAGTAAAAACAAAGAAAATTTTAAAAAGTAAGCCATATAAACAGTATCAACTATGTAAAAATGAAACAAAATGGCAGTTATAGCAAAGATTTAAAAAATGAGGACACTAGGGAACAACTTTACGCCAATATATTTGAAAACTAAGAATGGAAAAATTTCCAGAAACACGTAACTTACTAACACTGAACCCCCAATATGAAGTAAAATAAAATAATTCTTGTTTGTAGTTTAAAATCTTCTCACAAGAAGAATAGGACAAAGGGAAATTACAGATTGATCTCTTCTGAAGAGAGATGAAAATACTTGTATTAGTCAGTTTTTCATTGCTACAGAGGAATGTCTGAGGCTGGGTAATTTATAAAGAAAAGAGGTTTATGCTTGAGTCCAGGAGTTAAAGACCAGGCTAGCAGCATAGTGAGACCTCATCTCTACAAAAAATTTTAAAAAGTAGCTGTGCATGGTGGTACACACCTTTAGTCCCAGCTACTCGGAAGGCTGAGGTAGAAGGATTGCCATAGCCCAGAAAGTAAGGCTGTGGTAAGCTGCTGCACTCCAGTCTGGGCAACAGAGTGAGACCCTGACTCCAAAAAAAAAAAAAAAGAGGTTTGTTTGGCTCATGGTCCTACATGGCACCAGCTTTTACTCATGGTGGAAGGCAAGGGGAGATGGCAAGTCACATGGCGTGAGTGGAAGCAAAAGAGAGAAGGGGTGTCAGGCTCTTTTAAACAACCAGCTCTCACTGTGAACTAAAAGAGTGAGAACTCACTCATTACCACAAGAAGGGCACCAAGTCATTCATGAGGGAATCTTCCCTCATTCCCCAAACACCTCCCACCAGGCTCCACCTCCAACACTGGGGATCACATTTCAACATAAGATTTGGAGGAAACAAACACCCAAACTATATCAATATTAAACAAAAGACTAACAAACCTATTCTGGTACTTATCCTGTTAACATGTTAAAGAAGAAAACCACACGATCATCTCAACAGATGTGAAAAAAAAGCATCAGACAAGATTTAACACACATTCTTGATTTTATAAGATAGTTAGTAAGGTAGCTGATTATAAAAGCATTTTATAAAAATCACCTGCATTTCAATACACACCAAACAGAAAATGTAATTTTTAAAAGAGACTATTAAAGCAACTGGAAACATAAGGCACACTGCAATAAAGTCAACAAAAAATATGTAAAACTTTTATAGTGAAAATTATTAAAATCATATTGCAAGAAATTAAAGACCTAAATAAGTGAAAAGATTTACCATGTTCATGCCTGGACTGAACATTGAAAAAAATTATGAAGAGATGCTTAACTACAATGTAATTTCAGTAAAAAACCCAGTATGAATACACATACTAGGCTGCATGTACAGCCTATCTCTTACTGGGGGAGTCTCAGTTTAGACAATTTGAATCTGAAGACTTGTTGAAATGAAAGGATAAATTAATAATAGAATATTATACATCAATGAAAAGAAATGTAATACAAAACAGATGAATTTCATCTGAATTTAACCATGTTGAGCTAATGAAGTCATAGAAAGCTAAACATATTTTTTCAAACTCAAAAGCAGATAAAACCAATATATTAATATATACATAAATATGGGATTTAAAAGTGGAACAAAATGATAATGACATTCAACATAGCGCTTAATTTTGGGGAGGAGCCAGGGATATGGGATGAGGAGGAACAAAGAGGTAAATAGGCTAGTCTTGGTGACATGTGGGCTTAAATTGTCTGATGGGTTCCTGCAAGTTCATTTTAACATTATGCTTGCTAACTTATATGCATGTGAAATATTTTGTATGTATCAAATATTACACAATAAAAAACAGCTTAAAATCAACTGGTGAGATCTGATTCCATAAAAATGTAAGTAAAATGTTTTGTAAATTTCTGTAAAGGGGTTTGTTTGTCCTGAGCTGAATAATCAAAAGAAGATGGCTTTTGACACTAACTAGTGCTTTCAACACCTAACAAGCAATCAAAGGTAGAAAGAAGAGAACAGCCAACTGGTTTAAAGGCCAGAGTTTCCAGGAGCTCCTCAAACAGGTAGCTCCCAGGAGAAACAACTGAAGACATGTGGACACTAGTAAACTGTCACCACATGGTGGTTTTTAAGAGTACCTGCTTAGAATGAATAACACCAAAATAACGCAAAATCAAGCCACTCAAAGTTCTATTTTAACTAAGGGATATCTATAAAATATAGCCATATTCTTTTTTCTTTAGTTCTTTTAAATATTCTGTATTATGTCTTTATGACATATTTTGGCACCACAAATTTTGCTTTTTTGAGATTGGGCTGCTTTCACAGCATGCTTGTTGCCTAAGCATCAAAAAAATACTCATGGCAGGGTACCTGATAGGCTTCAGCAGCTGAGGTTACCACCTGCTCCACTGCACCAACAACAAAAACCCCCTTCTTGATATGCTCCCTTATGTACAGTCCAGCTGATGCAGAGTCCAGTAGGTCATATATCTGCTCGTTGTAGATTTCAATAAAGGAACATTTACAAAGGAAACTCTTTCCAGCTCCAGCCTGCAAAAGAGAAGCCTTGTTTAGACATTATTTTCATGTGTTCATTCCTAGCTTTCATGAACATTAATCTTGTACTTGCTTCACAAGATACAAATTTTCTAAAATATTAAGTTGATGCATAAGTTCACAGCATTTGTTTCTGGCATGGCAACACTGTGATGTTGAGAATAGATCGTGTGTCATTTGTCATTTGGAGTGACAATATTGTGCTTGTGAATACATCTTGCATTTAGCAGATTTGAAGAAAATTAGTGTCATTTGTGGGCTAAAGAAGATAGTGTCATCCAGGAAAAAAAACAAGCACTTCCAACACATTCTTTTGTTTAACAGAGGAGTAAAGACAGCAGAAGCAACTAGAAATATTTGTGCTGTGGACAGGGGCGGGGAATGCCATAAGGGAAAGCACGGCAAGAAAATGGTTTCAAAGAGAGTCCCTTTGTCTTGAGTGATTCTCCACGTTTAGGAAGACCATTGGGCTTTTTAAAAACTTTTGCCACAGCGAAAAACACTACAAACTTATGCATCAACCCAATATTATCCTTGAATACAATATAAGATACCTAAAAGCCAGTTTTTAGAAGTCTAGATAACTAGTTCAACACAGTATATTTTAAAGTAGCAAACAGTGGGCCAAGGAGCACTAGAGGTCTCTAAAGACACCCAGAGTCAAGATAGGCAGATGGGAATTGAGCAGTTTAGTTGGGCAATTTCATTTTTGTCTGCATTGTATATTGGACTTCCTCATAAAGTTATTTAAAACAAGTATTATGCTCTTTAAAAGACTGAAAACAATTTAAAAGACTACAGGATGTTTAACTACAGAAATGCATGGTGCCAAACTTATTTTACTGCCATGCAATTTGCCTGTTATGGATAGAAAATTTCTGTAAAGGAGTGTTTAACTAATGTTATATGTTTTCTTGGTACACAAGTAATGGAACATATAACACTAATGGTTCTAAGACTGGAATTGACCAAGCTAAAGATGCACTATTATGAGAATGACCCAAACTGGGAGTCAATGCAAGAGGAAAGATCACATCCCCAGGATGATGAAGCTGTACCACATGTGGAGAAAGAAGATCAAGGGAAAGCAGTAGCAGGTGCTACAAAGAATGTCATGAGGATCTAGGGACACCTATAGTCACCTGTGAGTCTATATGCAGGTAGACAATGGGGCTTAGTGTATCTGATTTTCCTTGGTTGAGATTTTTACATTTCCTCTCTTGCAAAATCTTCTTTTGAGAGCCTCAGAAGTACTACTTTCCTTTCTTATAAACCAGCAACTTGGGTGATGCATGTTTTATAGGCAAAAAACTCAATTAAATTGAAATTTAGAACTCAGAATCCTTAATTTTTTCTTAAGAATTGAAATGTGGGCAACCCTCTTTCAGGTCCCCTCTTGCCTAGGAGCTTTTTTGTCTTCTTAATAAACTGCTTTCTCAAGAAAAAAAAAAGAATTAAAGGTTTTTTTGTACCATACTAGACTATCCACATTGTAGAGTACCATCCATGCCCTTCCATGTATCATGAGCTAATTATTAGTAGTTGACTACTCAAAATTAGACATTTCATAAAACAACTTTATTTTTACAGTGAGTTTACCTTTTCTTTTTCACGTTCAATTAAGGAAAATAAATATTCAAAACTCCGTGGGATTACTCCTCTCAGGTTATGAGAAAAATTATCAGATTCAGATGGTCCTAAAAGAATGTAAAAACAACAACAAAAAAAAACTGTTGGTCCTTATTCTATTCCAAGTATTTATTCCATTCCAAGATTCTTTTAAAATGGCAACACTGGAATGCAATTTATAAAGAAATAAGATGACACATTTTATAATCAGCTTCCTACTTGTACTCCAAACAAGTTACATTTAGGTCTGTGAGAGATAATGGAATAGGACCTGCCCATCAATAGGACTAAAGGAAAGGCCCACAGTAGCCACCAAACAATTTTTAAAAGTAATTGTTTGATTTAAAAAAAAAAAGCTAAGCCGGGCTCGGTGGCTCAGCCTGTAATCCCACGCCTTTGGGAGGCTGAGGTGAGTGGATTGCCTGAGCCCGCGGGTTCGAGACCTGCCTGGGCAGCGAGACCTCATCTCTACAATAAATCAAAAAATCAGCCGGGCGTGGTAGTGCATGCCTGTAATTTCAGCTACTCGGAAGGCTGAGGCGGAAGGATCGCTGGAGCCCAGCAGGTCGAGGCTGCGGTGGCCGGGAGCGGCCACTGCACTCCAGTCTGGGCGACCAAGTGAGACTCCAACTCAAAAAAAAAAAAAAGCTGGCGTGGTGGCTCATGCCTATAATCTCAGCACTTTGGAAGGTGGAAGCAAGAGGATTGTGTGAGTCCAGAGGTTTGAGAACAGCCTGGGCAACTTGGTGGGACCTCGTCTCTACAATAAATCAAAAATATTAGCCAGGCACGATGGTGCATGCCTATAGTTCCAGCTACTTGGAAGGCTGAGGTAGAAAGATCACCTGAGCACAGCAGATTGAAGCTGTGGTGGCTGTGAGCATGCCACTGCACTCCAGCCTGGGTGACAGAGTGAGACTCCTACTCAAAAAATAAATAAATAAACAAAAACAACAACAAAAACCACTAAGTTTGTTTTTAAAAAAATAAATTCACTTAGTTACTGAGATTTTTCCAACAGCCAGGTACCAAAATTTGCCCCAGTACCAAATAATTGTTCTTTATATATTGCATGACATTTGGTTTCATAGACTGACCATGGCCTCACATTGTGTGACCATAGGCAAATTACTAAGTCTCTCTTGAGCTTCAGAGTTCTTAACCATAAAATGGGAATCATAATGGTAATAACTATCGCATAAGGTTGTTATTAACTGAGAGTATAAAGTCAAAGCACTTGGATCAGTACTTTAAACACATTAAGTACTAAAAGTCAGGACTAGCTAGCATTTTTTAAATTGGGCAACAAAAGCCAACGTAGTAAGAAAGATGCTGTATGTATCTGTTTAGTTACACTGGGGAAAGGAAGAGATATGAGTAGATATGTAAACAGCAGGATTTTAAGGAATACTAATTCAAGTTATAACAGTATTTACCAGAAAATAATATATAGCTAGAAAAAAATCTAGAAGGTTCTATAAATATTGGTTAAGTAAGTGTGAGTGAGACTCCAACTCAAAAAAATATATATATATATTGGTTAAGTATATCTTAGAGACCACAGAAACATACAAAATGCTTATATGCACAGATAATAAGTTTTAAAATATTATAGTTGTCTCACAGAAGGCCTTGCATATACACCTAGAATATTTAAAGTGGCCCCTGTAAACTCTACCTTAAGAAATACATAACAGAGGTAAAAAAATGCAAGTAAATGAAGAGAAAAAATAATATTACAGTATGCATATACGTTTACATCATTTTCCTGCTACATAACATACAAAGATCAATTTGCTATGGTTTGGATATGGCACGTTTGTCCCAAGTCTCAGGCTAAAATCTGATCCCCATTGTTGGAGGTGGAGCCTGGTAAGGAGTGTTGGGTCATGGGGGCACTCCTCTTAGTTCCCATGAGAACTAGTTGTCGGAAAGAGCCTGGCACCTCCTCCTCCTCTCTTGCTTTCCTCTCACCATGCAATCTCAGCATGCCAGCTCCCCTTCCCCTTCTGTCATGAGTAGAAGCAGCAAGAGACCCACACCAGAAGCCAAGCAGATGCTGGTGCCATGCTTCTTGTACAACTTGCAGAACTGTAAGCCAAATAAATCTTTTTTCTTTATAAATTACTCAGCCTCAAGTATTCCTTTAAATCAACACAAATGGACTAAAACAGCTATTCTACATCTTAAATTACCTTCATCATCATCTCTTGCCTAGGTCACTCTAGTGGCTCCCAATTCTGCTCTTACCCTTCGTAGTATTTATTCCATTCAGTTGCCTGAGTAATCCTTTCAATAATATATCAGATCATGCAATTCCTCGTCTTTTTAACCCTTCCTATAACTTCACATCACACTCATAATGAAATCCAAAGTCCTCACCAGGGCCTGTATGATCTGGCCCTAGGCTACAGTTCCAGTTTCCTTCCTACCAGTCTCTTATCCTGAAAAACTCCACTATAGCCACATGGATTTTCTGCTGTTCCTCAAACACCCTTGAGTATGCACCCACCCCAGGGCCTGTCCAATTGCTGTCCTTCTGCCTGGAAGATTATTCTCCTTGATAGTCTCACGGTTCACTCTCATTTCAATTAGTAACCCTCTCCAAATGTCACCTCCTGAGAGGTCTTTCCTGATCCAATCACCTGAAATAGCACCCCCTACTCTTTTACATCCCATTACAGTGCTTTATTTTTCTTCATAGCACTCATCATCTCTGGCATAATTTCTAGAATTTATTTGCTCTCATTTTAAATGCCCCCTGCCTAAAAACATAAGCTCCACAAGAGCCTAGACATTAACTTGTATTTGAACAGGCCAACAGTTCCTTGAAGAGTGCACAGCATATTGTAAGTACAGGTATTCAATGATTTGATGGTGTTATAACCTGAGAGGAAGATAGTTCTTACTGCAACTCACAATTCAGAAGCCATTAAGAAAAAACCTGAAATTCAACCACATAAAAATAAAAAACTTTAGCAGAGAAAAAAACCTTATATAAGTCAAGAGATGAATGAAAAACCTAGAGAAAATTCTGGAATCTATATCATGGACAAAAGGCTAACTTTTCTATTTTATAGAGAATCCCCATAAATGAGTAAGAAAAAGTCAAGCTAACTGTCAACTGAAGTTAGGGAACTGCAAATAAACATACAATGAGATAATACTATAAATACTTGAGAATTTTTAAAGTGTTAAAAACTGACAATCTCAAGTGTGTATAAGGATGTGATCAACTGGAACTTCCATACACTGCTGGGATAATCACTTTGAAAACTGTTTGGTAAGCCGGGCTCGGTGGCTCAGCCTGTAATCCCGTGCTTTGGGAGGCTGAGGTGAGTGAACTGCCTGAGCCCGCAGGTTCGAGACCCGCCTGGGCAACTTGGTGAGACCTCATCTCTATAATAAATCAAAAAATCAGCTGGGTATGGTAGTGCGTGCCTGTAATTCTGGCTACTCGGAAGGCTGAGGTGGAAGGATCGCTGGAGCCCAGTGGGTTGAGGCTGCAGTGGCCGGGAGCGGCCACTGCACTCCAGTCTGGGCGACAGTGAGACTCCAACTCAAAAAAAAAAAAAAAAGAAAACTGTTTGGTAGTATCCTGCTAAAGCTAAATTATATATATGTACCCTATGACCCAGCAATTCTCCTAGATACATATCCAACAGAAATGACTTCATAAGACACTTACAAGAAAAAATGTTAGGCTGGGCTCGGTGACTCAGCCTGTAAACCCAGCACTTTGGGAGGCCAAGGCGAGTGGACTGCCTGAGCCCATGGGTTCAAGAACAGCCTGGGAAACTTGGCGAGACCTCATCTCTACAATAAATAAAAAATTAGCTAGGTGTGGTAGCACATGCCTGTAGTTCCAGCTACTTGGAAAGGATCGCCAGTGCCCAGCAGGTCGATGCTGGGGTGGCTGTGAGCATGCCACTGCACTCCAACCTGGACAATGGAGTTAGACACCAACTCAAAAAAGAAAAAAAGAAAAGAAAAGAAAAAAATCTTCACAGCAGCATTATTTATATGGTTCAACACTGGAAATAATCCAAATGTCCACTAACAATAGAATGAAAATGTCTACTAACAATAGAATGAAAATGTCTACTATATTTATATAATAAGATATTATACAGTAATGGAAATAAACTAACACTACATATGACAAGAGTAAATCTTAGAAAGTTAATATTAAAAGAAGCCAAAAACAAAAGACATGCTGCAAAATTTCACTTATAGAGGTTCAAAAGCCACAACACGCCAGGCTCGGTGGCTCAGCCTGTAATCCCGCGCCTTTGGGAGGCTGAGGTGAGTGGATTGCCTGAGTCTGCGGGTTCGAGACCCGCCTGGGCAGCGAGACCTCATCTCTACAATAAATCAAAAAATCAGCTGGGCGTGGTAGCGCATGCCTGTAATTCCGGCTACTTGGAAGGCTGAGGCGGAAGGATCGCCGGAGCTCAGCAGGCAAGGCTGCGGTGGCCGGGAGCGGCCACTGCACTCCAGTCTGGGCAACCGAGTGAGACTCCAACTCAAAAAAAAAAAAAAAAAAAAAGCCACAACACTAATGCTGAAAGAAGTCAGAGTAATAGATACTTAAGGATACAGGGGTGGGGCTAGTCACTGAGTAGGAATATTTATTGAGCACCTACTTATGTGCCAAGCATTGAGCTGGGTAACACAGCTACAAACCCATTAACACATGGACTTTGCTATCAAGGAACTCACAACCTGGTAGAAGCTTAGGAAATAATCTCCAATTTTATGAGATCAATGCCATATATAAAAATTATGCCTTCCTCCAAAACATACTCAGTATTGCCATCACAGAAAGAGTAGATTAAGCCAGTAAAAATTAATCTTTTACTTACCCATCATAGTAAATGTCTTCCCTGAGCCAGTCTGTCCACTATAAAAAAGAGTATTTTATATATTATTTTTACACATAAAATTAAAAGACTACCCCCCATTTTAATACGGTCTACCAGTGTATAAATTTTGCCACAAAAAGTTAGCTTACTTTTTTTCTATTTTAAATTTATATTAGGTAAAAAGTGAGTGATCCACCTTCTTTCCCTGCAATCCCACTACCAAGAGCTAACCATTGTTAATTGTCTGGTACAAACATAGCCATCAGAGTTTTCAATTAATTTTTATTTATAAAATTGGGATGATGCTCTTTATACTGCTTTGCAACCTGTCTTTCCCTTAATTTTATCTCAGGCATCTTTCTACATCAGAGGTCTGTCTCATTATTTTTAAAAGCTCCACAGTACATGGATATGGAATCTTGCAGCATCTTATAGCACCATAATTTATTTAACCAGAATATGGACTTTTATTTCCACTTTTTGCTATTCTAAGTAAAGTAGCATTTCCTTTCCCAAATTACTTGTCTTGAAAAGATACTAAACATAAAGCAATAAAAAAACTCTTATGCTATGGGTTTGATTTTTGTACAGTTTCATATTTCCTCTGGTATCCCACTTAACAGAAACAAGAGTAACAAAAAGTTTAAAATAAAAAAGTTGAAGCTGGGCATGGTGGTGTGCCCATAGTCTCAGCTCCTCAGGAGGCGGAGGTAGGATGATCACTTAAACCCAGGATTTCAAGGCTATAGCGTGCTATGATCATGCCTACAGATAGCCCCTGTACTCCACCTGGGCAACATAGAGAGATTCCATATTAAAAAAAAAAAAAGCTGTATTTTAAAGATAAATGTCAATCATAGTATCAAATGACCTTCACTTAGATAGCAAAAATATAAAATTTTGAATTTATGCTTTGGTTAAATCCCCTCCAGAACAGAAAAACAGTATGCTTTTGTTGTTTGCCTCCTTTTGGAAGTAGAGGGAAAAAAAATCTTTAGTAACTCAGAATAAAAAATGGATATGATCAAGTCCCCTACAAAGAGGGCAATCCTATAAATTACTGTCCAAACAGGCACTTCAGAGCAAAAGGCACACTGTTAACAATTACTCTAAGGTGGGCATGATGGTTCACGCCTGTAATCCCAGCACTTTGGTGAGATGACTGCTTGAGCCCAGGAATTCAAAATCAGCTTAAGCAACACAGCAAGACCTCGTCTCTACAAAAAATAAATTAGCCAGGCATGGTGGTACATGCCTGTACTCTCAGCTACTTGGGAGGCTGAGGCAGGAGGATTGCTTGAGCCCAGGAGTACAAGGCTACAATTAGCTATGATTGTGCCCCTGCACTCTAGTCTGGGTGACAGAGTGAAACCCTGACTCAAAAATCAAAACAAAACAAAAAAATCCCATAATTATTCAACAATTGGTACCATCCTCAGTAAACCAGATGGTATACTCACCTAATCAATAAATCAAACATTCATTCTCTCTGTTTCTTATTGCTACCCACAACTACCAAAAGCAAATTTCATGGAGTTATTAATAAATACATAATGAATCAAACATTATAATTAGTATGCCTAAAGGGTCTTCAAAGAAAGTTCTGAAGATACATAATATCTGGCAATTGTAGCTATTATTTCAACCTCATTTCTGAACTTCACCACCCAAAATATTCTGAGGGAAAAAAAAAAAAGACCTTAACTCTCTTAAGATGACATATGAAAATACAGTTTTCTGTCACTGCTCAGGAGAGAACAATTGGTTCTGCTGACCAAATGAAAATAAGCATGAAAACCAAAGGCATCAAGCATGATGGCTCATACCTATAATCCTAGCACTTTGGGAGGTTGAAGCAGGAGGATTGCTTGAGCCCAGGAATTTGAGAACAGCCTAGGTACATTGCAAAACCTCATCTCTATTTAAAAAAAATTAGCAGGGTGTGGTGGTGCTCACCTGTAGTCCCAGCTACTTGGGAGACTGAGGTGGAAGGATCACCTGAGCCCAGGAGGTTGAGGCTGTGGTGAGCTGTGTGTCACTACACTGCAACCTAGCTGACAGAGTGAGGCCCCCTACACACACACACACACACACACACACACACACACACACACACACACACACATACACACACGGAAAGGTAAATTTTCACAATGGCATATATGTGCACTATGAGTCTGGGTTTTTAACTTCTTAATATATTTTTCATTTTCTTGTATTTTGAGCCAATCATAGAAAAACCAGCACACCAAAAAAACACAAAACAAACAAAAAGCCATCAATGGCTCAAAATGAAATATATAATTTACTATATCCTATTAAAAAGTTCTGGCTCTAAATAGAATTAGAGGCTATTGCTAAAAGAAAAAAATAATTACACTACTGTAATACTTTTTAGACCTATAGTTAACATTCCAACATTAAGCCTATAGCAATGTTTCTAGGCTGCCAACATTTAGAAGGGCCATCACTCTTTTTAAATATACATAATTGTGGAAACATAAAACACTACAGCCACTTTGGAAGACAGTTTGGTAGTTTCTTATAAAACCAATCATAGATTTACCAATGACTCAATAATTGTACTCCTGAAAGTAATTCAACAAGTGATTTGAAAATCTATGTTCCCACAAAAAATTGATATTTAAATATGACAGCTTTGTTCATAATTGCTAAAAACTAGAAACAAGCAAGATGTCCTTTAATGGGCAAATGGATAAAGAAACTGTGGTACATCCAAATAATAAAATATTAGGTCGGGCTCGGTGGCTCAGCCTGTAATCCCAGCACTTTGGGAGGCCGAGGTAAGTGGATTGCCTGAGCCTACGGGTTTGAGACTCGCCTGGGCAACTTGGCAAGACCTCATCTCTACAATAAATCAAAAATTAGCCAGGTGTGGTAGTGTGCGCCTATAGTTCCAGCTACTCGGAAGGCTGAGGCGGAAGGATCGCCAGAGTCCAGCAGGTCGAGGCTGCGGCGGCCGGGAGCGGCCATTGCACTCCAGTCTGGGTGACAGAGTGAGACTCCAACTCAAAAAAAAAAAAAAAAAATTAATCAGAAAAAATGGGAATAAGTTATTCATGCATACAACAACAGGGACAAATCCTAAATGCATTTTACTAAAAGAAAGAGGCCAGATCCAAGGCTACATATTGTAGGATCCCATTAACACAACACTCTAGAAAAGGCAAAACTACAGGAATAGAAAACATACTAGTATGCCCCGGATGCCAAGAGCTAGGAGGAAGAGGAGTGGCTGGTTACAAAGGAGATGTATAGGGAGCACTTTGAAGGTAAAGGAGCTGTTTGTTCTCTATGGTACTGGGGTTTAAATACAGATAGTCCCTGACTTAACAATGGTTTGGCTTTTGGTTTTTTTACTTTACAAAAATGTTTTCAGTTGTATATGTTAGTGGTGAATACTCATACAACCATTCTGTTTTTCACTTTCAATACACTATTCAATAAATTACATGAGATATTTAACACTTAAGTAATAGGCTTTGTGTTGGTTGAGTTTGACCACCTGTAGCCTAATATAAGTCTTCTGATCATGTTTAAGGTAGGCTAAGCTAAGTTATGATGTTTGGTAGGTCAGAGTATTAAATGCATTTTTTACTTCTGATATTTTCAACTTATGGTGGGTTTATTGGGATGTAACCCAATGAAGAGCATCTGTACATGGCTCTATTCATTTGTCAAAACCAATATAACTAAGTCACAAGGGGCAACCTTTAAAGTATGCAAACTAAACAAACAAAACACATCAACCAGGATGGTGGGGTCCCCTGGATGGAATGCATCTAACAGTATTACAAGTACATGGCATAACTGTACTAAGTAACTTTAAAAATATGTTTTGACTAGAAATGATAAGGCTAAAAAAAAAAAAGGAACCATATATACACATTGGAATCAGTAAAACTTTTTCTCACAGGGATACAGGTTAACAATTCTGAAACTGCTTTACATGTGTACCGTTTTAAAACTTAGTAAGTGGATGATAGAATGTAGAAGCCTGATTTCTCAGTCAGCATTGGAAGTTACAGATAAACATGAAAGGGAAGCTAGAATAAACTCTGTGGTACTAGATTAGAGTCACAGACTTCAGTATGAATTCATGTTTAGTGGCCAGGTGCGGTAGCTCATGCCTGTAATCTCAGCACTCTGAGAGGCTGGGTGGGAGAATCGCTTGAGGCCAGGAGTTTGAAACCAGACTGAATAACACAGCACGATTCCATCTCTACAAAAAAATTTTTTTTAATTAGCAGGGCACAGTGGCATGCACCTGTAGTCTTAGTTACTCAGGAGGTTGAGGAGGAAGGATTGCTTAAGACTAGGAGTTCAAGGTTACAGAGAACTATGATTGCACCATTGTACTCCAGCCTGGGTAACAGAGTAAGAACTTATCTAAAAAAAAAAATTTTTTTAAAACAAGAACTCACGTTTAGCTTAATATATATAAATGGATAGGTGGAGAAACATTTATGCATGTCTGTATATGTGATACAGGAGACATATATACATACACACACACACACACACACACACACACACCACACACACACACACACACACACATGTATATTACCTAGCTCTGTCTGCTGAGGAGGCTTAGAAGCAATAATAATAATCTAATAGCAACAAACATACCTAGTGTCCAGATCTTGGTTTCTAAATGCTATTCTCCAATAAAAGGAAGTAGGGCTCATTGGTGAAACAGCATAGGTCAGGGGGAATACAAGATGATCCCAGAGCATCTTGTAGCATTATAAAGTAAGGAAGGAATCAAAAACAAAAGGAGCCAGGTGTGGTGACTCACATCTGTAATCCTAGCACTTTGGGAGGCCAAGGCAAGAGGACTGCCTGAGCCCAGGAATTCAAGACCAGCCTGGGCAACTTGGTGGGATCTCATCTCTACAATAAAATAAAAAAATTAGCTGGGCATGATGACACATGCCTGTAGTTCCAGTTACTTAGAAGGCTAAGGTGGAAGGATCGCTAGAGCCCAGCAAGTCAAGGCTGTAGGAGCTATAAGCATGCCACTGCAGTCCAGGTTGGGTGACAACAAAGTGAGACTCTGACTCAGAAAAACAAAAATACAAAAGGGTCGGATACAGCAAAGGGACAAAGAAACCAATCTGAAAGAGTTCCAACTGGTCAAAGTTGAAAAGCATGAACAATAAGATCTATAATGTAGTATCGGATTATAACCAAAAGTATAAAATAAATAAAAACATGTCCATACTGCATAAGCAATTGAATAAATAAATAAATGGAGAGAACAGATAAACCTTTCTTATAGAAAAATTTCAAATATATGTAATGTAGATACTCTCCTCTCTACTAGCCCTCCATGTTGGAGCTTAATCTCCTCTACCTTAATAGCCAAGTGGGGCCAACCTAAAAATATGAGTCCTTAAAATCAGAGAATCTTTTCCAGCTGTAGTCAGAGGGAGACGTGACTAAGGAAGTCAAAAAGTTACATACAGGACAGGTGCGGTGGCTCAAGCCTATAATCCCAGCACTTTGGGAGGCCAAGGTGAGAGGACTGCCTGAGCCTGCGGGTTCGAGACCAGCCTGGGCAACATGGTGAGATCTCGCCTCTACAATAAATAAAAAAATTAGCTGGGCATAGTAGTGTGCGCCTATAGTTCTGGCTACTTGGAAGGCTGAGGTGGAAGGATCGCCCACCCAGCAGGTCGAGGCTGCAGTGGCTGGGAGCATGCCACTGCACTCCAGCCTAGGCAACAGAATGAGACTCCAACTCAGAAAAAAAAAAAAAAAAAAAAAAAGAGTTATATGCTGTTGGCTTTGAAGAGGAAGGAGTTGTAAGCCAAGTAATGCGAATGGCCTCAAGAAGCTGGAAAAGGTAAAGAAATAAATTTATTTTCCAGAAAGGAATAGAGCTTCCAGAAGAAATGCATCCTTGCTGACACCTTGATTTTAACCCAGAGAGACACATGTTCAAATTCTGACTTACAGGCCAGACACTGTGGTTCATGCCTATAATCCCAGTACTTTGGGAGGCTGAAGTAGGAGGATTACTTGAGCCCTGGAGTTTGAGATCAACCTGAGCAAAATACCGAGACCTCATCTCTACAACAAACCAAAAAATTAGCCAGGTGTGGTGGCACTCACCTGTAGTCCCAGCTACTCAGAAGGCTGAGGTGGAAGGATCTCCTGAGCCCAGGAGGTAGAGGCTGTAGTGAGCTGTGATTGTGCCACTGCAATCCAGCCTGGGCAACAAAGTGAGGTCCCAACTCAAAAAAAGAATTTTTTTTCTTTACTTACAGAACAAAAGTTAAATCTATGTTGTTTCAAGCCACTAAGTTTGTGATCATTTGTTCCAACAGCAACAGAAAATGAATACTGTACAAGCACCTACTATTATACCTTTGTATAAGGACACAGTCAGCAACTTACTATGCAAAGATGGTACCATTATAACCACTCATGCAAGACTCCACGATGCTTTTAGCCACAGTTGAGAATACAGACTCCTACAAATATAAGCACCAAACATGTTAAGATTTCATAAAAATGAAAATATTTCTCCTGAATTTCATTATATAATATAACAATAAAAATTGAGTGCTTAGCAATAACATGAAGATTGCATCACTATGAAAAAAATGGATGGCAGGGAGGAGAGGGACAGGCAAGGAGGTTCAAGAGCTATTAAAGGAGAGAAGAAGAAAAAAAAATGGCTAAAACATTTTAGCCAGGCATGATGATGTACACTGATAGTCTCAGCTACCAGAGGGTGAGGCAAGAGGATCACCTGAGTCCAGGAGGTCAAGGGTGAGGTGAGCTATGATCATGCCACTGCATTCCGGCCTGGGTGACAGAGTGAGACCCTGGCTCAAAATAAATAAGGAAAGGAAGGAAGGGAGGGAGGCAGGCAGGCAGGCTAAAACATCCAAGTTGATAAAGCCTTACACATAGTTATGTCATTGAATCCCCTATACAACTATAGATTTAAAGCACACATCTAAACTTCATACAGAATTTTGTATAGCTTTTTGCACGCAGATATTATAGTGGTATTTGCATAAAATACATAGTTCTATATTTTCTTCTCATAAGTTTGCATTAAATAATTAAATATCTGATTTTTATTTTCATTTTTACATATAAGTAGATATAGTCTTATCAACAATGCCAAGAACTCCTAAACCTACATTGTTCAACATATAGTAGCCATGAGCCACAAGTGCTACGGAGTACTTGAAATGTGGCTAGTCCAGATTTGGATGACCAAGTATGAAAAAAAAGATGGAAAAATATCTCATTAATAATTCACTTTACTTTATGTTTACTTTATTATATGTTAAAATGATATTTTAGATACACTGGGTTAAATTATATTATCAAAATTAATTTTACTTAATTCCCTTTTACTTTTTTTAAAATGTAGCTACTAGAAAATTTAAAATTATATATATGGGTCACTTTATATTTTTATTGGTTAGCAATGCCCCAAATGAAAAGATAAAAGGTCTAAATATCTAAACGTCTCACCAAAAAACTCCATATCTGTAAGGGAATAATCAAGATCTATGATGTTCACCATAGTATCCATCAATTACACGTAGCTATTTAAATTAAAATTAAAAGCCGGGCTCGGTGGCTCAGCCTGTAATCCCGCGCCCTTGGGAGGCTGAGGTGAGTGGATTGCCTGACCCCGCGGGTTCGAGACCCGCCTGGGCAGCGGGACCTCATCTCTACAATAAATCAAAAAATCAGCCGGGAGTGGTAGCGCGTGCCTGTAATTCCAGCTACTTGGAAGACTGAGGCAGAAGGATCACCGGAGCCCAGCAGGTCGAGGCTGCGGTGGCCGGGAGCAGCCACTGCACTCCAGTCTGGGCAACAGAGTGAGACTCCAACTCAAAATAAATAAATAAATTAATTAATTAATTAATTATAATTAAATAAAACTTATGTCAGTTTCTCAGATAAACTAGCCACATTAAAAGTACTTATTAGCCACATGTGGCAAGTGCACCTAAGGCACTGATTTTAAATTTAATTTTAATTAATTTAAGCTTAAATAGTCCCATGTGGTTAGAGGCTACTGTAATAGCACAGAAATAGAACACTTCCATCACTGCTGAAAGTCCCATTGGAAAGTGCTAACCAGATCTTAATTAAATTGAACTTAATTGGAAAAGCAGTTATTGGCATCATGGTAGTCCTAAATCCTTAAACGAAACAGTTCAACTGTATTTCTCAATCACCCAAATAACTCTGAAAAGTGTATCTTCACTAATCTCCATCACTTAGTAGAAAGGGAAACTAATACAGGTTTGTGTCATCCTGGTACAAAAATAGATGATGAGAGAAAAAAATATTTTTAAATATTTATGGAATGTTTGAGCTTTCTGATTTGAATTGACCAAACTAAAAAGAATGAAATCCTCACAACTAGCAAAGGCTAGTATTTTCCAAGAGAAAAGTTAAATTTCTAACTATCATTACCTGAGTGGTGTCCACATCTGCAACATGATCAAATGTGAAGATCTTGGGCTCAGGATTGGAGTGTAGCCGGAGACTTGTGGAAGAGAGCACTGATAAACATAAGTTTTGTTCCCCATCAGCTGACCCAGAACTCTCTGCAGGTGGACGGATTCGCACAAAAACTTTGATGGCATCATCTTCATTACTAAAGACACACCAAAAAAACTGCTAAGTTTATTGGAGAAAAAAAGTGAAAGAGATCCAAGTCTCATATTGCCTCTAATGTTTCTACAATGAGAGTTTCCCCAATAAAGTTCAAGATCTACATCATATAAATTTACCTCTTTTAAAAGGTCTCACATGCCCCACATCTTTTACTGATTTACTTCACAGTAGGTACCATCATAATTCTTTACTTGAAATGAACTCAAAGAGAGTTTGAGTTCATTCCAAGGAGCTCCAAGCACTGCTTGTCTCTCATTTCCCTTTTACTAGCAATAATAAAATAAGTCAGTCAAAGGGAAAATTGTGCTATTGATTCCATCGTTTAGCCCAGAAGGTAAGAGGGCAGAGAAGGTGTGTGATTTCCTCATATTTCCAGCTGCTTGAGGACTAAATTAAATTTTGAAACATATACTTTACTATGTTAAATGGTTGTTTTAGAAATACCACATCCCTAATTCTCTGGGACTCATTAACAAGGTTCTTTTTTCTTACCTTTGCTGGTTAGACTGATAATTTGTCACATTGCGTAACTCAGCTAGAAAAAAAGATAAAAAGTCATCAAAATTTCAATATAGAAATCCCACTATTCTCTAACATGCTCCCTGGGTGCTGATACTCCTCAGTCTCCTCAGATCCCTGACATCAACAGTGGGGTGCTCCAGGGTCCAAGTCTTGACCCTATTCTTGGTTCTATCTCAGTCCATTACCTTGGTGATGACATCTAGTTTCATGGTCTTAAATGCTAGATATATATTGATATACATTCTCAAATGCAAACCATTTTCCTGGACTGCTCTCCTAAGCTCCAGACTCTTACTTACATCTATCCTATTTGACATCTCCAACTGGATGTCCAGTGGAAATGTCTCAAATAAATGTGTCCAAAACTGAGCTTCTGATCACCCCACCTCCACCCCAAATGAGCTTCTCCATCTTCAGTTAAGGACAATTCCATCATGTCAGCTGCTCAGGCCAAAGACCAGATAGTCATCCCAGACCTTGTCCTTTCTTACTTTTCATATCAAATCTATGCAAAGCTATGGCTCTGACTTCAAAATATATCCACAATACTACAACTTGTTGCCAAATCCACTGCCACCACTTTGGAAGCCAGCAACATCTCTTACTTGAATTATTACAACAGTCTTCCTGCTTCTCTCACTACCTCACCCCATCTATTCTCAACCTAGTAGGCAGAATGATTCTGTTAAAAAATAAATCAGGCTGGGTGCAATGGCTCATGCCTGTAATCCCAGCACTTTGGGAGATGGAGGCAAGAGGATTGCTTGAGCTCAGGGGTTCAGGACCAATAAATAAATAAATAAATAAGCCAGTCATGGTGGTGCACACCTGTAGTTCTAGCTACTTGGAAGGCTGAGGCGGAAGGATCACCCAAATCCAGCAGGTCAAGGCTGCAGTGGCCGTGAGCGTGTCACTGTATTCCAGCCTGAGTGACAGAGTGAGACTCCAACTCAAAAAAAAAAAAAAAAAAGTCAGAAATTGACTTCTGGCATGTCATTGTGAGGAACTCCAATGACCCACTCCCCCATAAAACTGGTAAAATGAAAGAAAAAAAAAGCCTCTGGAAATGTTCTTAAAGGCAAACAGCAAAGAAATGCCTACTCAGGAAAGCCTATGAAAATTCAGCAAGAAAAACGATTCTGTGTTATTCAAACCAAGATCACTCCGTCCCTCATATCTCGGCAAGGTAGAAACTCCACACAAGACTGCAGCAGCCAAAAACACAGGGATCTCTCTTCTTTCAGCTCCCAATTAGAGGGGTTTCTTTCCTGGAGTAGCAGGATGCCAGAGTTTCTCATTCTGTCTCCTGCTAGATACCTGTTGCTGAGGCTAAGTCCCAGACAAGTGTGGTTATGAGGTGAGGACTCCCTTCTCCCATTCAGCCCTCACTCATGGAACAAAGCCTCCATCTTGGACACTGCATGGTGAGAACACTGGGACCCTGATCAACCTTGCCCCAGCTCATGAGGCCGTGGCTCCACACTAGAAAAGTTGAGAAGACCCTAAGCTGCAACACTTCCCTCCCCTATTTCCCTCCCACCCCAACAAATGCTCATCCACTAAAATGTGGGTGTCACTCAGAGACAAAATTGCCACTATCCCCATCCCTAACTCCAGTGCCCAAGCACAGAGATTTTGCTTAGGGGAAGGGTCAGCCCATAAACAGACAGCTCCTAATCTCTTCCAAAGGAACTGACTTCATTTACAACAGAGCACAGAGAAGTTCAAACCTAAGGGTACTCTCAAAAACAGTGAAGACTATAGTGAAAGATAATTAGAAAGATAATCAAAATACAAGCTAAACTGCAGACCTGTTAGTTTGCAGTAAAGAATGTAGAATAAGACAGCTGGGAGCAGCTAAATTGGAGTCACAACAAACATCAAAACCTCAGAAACTTCTTCAAAGGAACAAGAATTTAATTGAAACAGTTTGTAAGGCAATTTATGCCCCAGGGTTTGGTAAAAACAACAGAGCAATCAGCTGACAATTACTGGATTCTGGTCGGGGAAAGAGAGAAAAGAAAAGAGATCCCTACCAAAACCACTGTCACCCCAGGATAACTGTGGGCACATTCAAAGCTGAGCTTCCCTGAGGAGCAACATTAAGGGCTTAACATTGTGGGAGGAAAATAGATTTCACTAAATCAATCCAATCAGTTGCTAAACACATAAACAAGGAAATAACAACAATAAACTCCAGAAGGTAATCTGCCAGCTCTTCATCTCTACAGAAATCCCCATAACTAATCAGATGGACACTGATCTGCACACATGTGCAATTTCCCACAAAATCTAAAAGGATTCCAAAGTAAAATGTTCACTTAATTTTTTTTAAAAAGAAGCAAATAGTGAGATAAAATGAAATTTAAAATTTCACAAAGGTAGGCAATTCTAGTATGATTTCTAGTTGAGAGCTAAGAAAACATCATCGAGAAATGCTAGGATTTGAACTCAGGTATCCTAAATTCAGATCGACTCTTAACCACCTTTCTATGATACCTGCTGATCAAAGGTAAAAGAGAGTAAAACATTTTATCATGTAGCTAGGTGTGGTGGCTCATGCCTGTAATCCCAGCACTTTGGGAGACTAAGAGGGATTGCTTGCTCCCAGGAGTTTGAGATAAGCCTGGACAACGTAACGAGAACTCATCTCTACAAAAAATAAATAAAAGTAAAATAAAATAAAATAATTAGCCAGATGTGGTGGCGCTCGCCTATAGTTCCAGTTACTCGAGAGGCTGAGGTGGAAGGATCTCAGGAGTCCAGGAGGTTGAGGCTGTGGTGAGCTGCAATTGTGTCACTGCATTCCAGCCTGGGCAACAAAAAGTATATCATGTTGCAGTCATACAATTTTATAGACTTCCACTGTAAAATTATTTCAACTTTGAGGTCCTCTTTGTGTCCACCTAAAAATATGTTGAAGACTATTCACAGCAGCTTTATTCATCACAGCCCTATCTAGAAACCCAAATGTCCATCAACAGGAGAATAAACAAATCATGGTATATTCCACACAGCAAGGAAAAAGAACTGCTGTTATATACAATGATGAAAAATGTTCACAGACATAACGGTCAGTAAAAGAAACCAGAACAACAAAAAAAGAATTCATATTGTACTGTTTATATTGTTTCAAGAATAGGCAAAACTAATTAGTGGTGATAACAATCAGAGCAAAGCTTGGGAGTGAGGCAGTTATTAACTAGGAAGGGCCACAGGGAAATTTCCAGGAGTACATGAACAGTTTTATTTCTTGATCTTGGTAGTGGTTACATGAGTGTATTCATATGTAAAAATCTATTGAACAGTAGTCTTAAGGTTTGTGCCCTCTACTGCATGTAAGTTGTACCTCAACAAAATAGTTAATTTCTTAGAGGATCTTCCTGCTTTAAAAAGACTATCAAGCTGGGCGCAGTGGTTCTTGCCCGTAATCCTAGTACTTTGGGAGGCTGAGGAGGGAGGTCAACACCAGCCTAGGCAACATAGCAAGACCTTATCTTTACAAAAAATTAGCCGAGTGTGGTGGCGTGTATCTGTTGGGAAGCTACTTGGGAGGCTGAGAAAGAAGGATTGTCTGAGCACAGGAGCTTAAGGCTATGGTACATTATAATCATGCCACTGTACTCCATCCTGAACAGAGTGAGACCCTGTGCCAAAAAATAAAAATAACCAATTAGCCACACATGCTGGCATATACCTGTAGTCTCAGCTACTCAGAAGGCTGAGGTGGGAGGATCCCTTGAGCCCAGTAGTTTGAGGCTGCAGTGAGTCACTGCATTCCAGCCTGGGCAACAGAGTGAGACCATGTTTCTAAAAATAAAAATAATTAAAAATACAAATAAACAAAGAGTCAATGCTTTACTCTGCAGTCTAGATAAATATCCATCAGTCATTTCCCTAGACATGATAAAGTTCAGAAAGGTAATCTTAAACTCAGTCAGTTTCATAAGGGTAATATTTCACCTTCTCATTTTCCTAGTTTCAGTCAGCAACCCATAGTGACAGTGTCACTAGAGATAGCTTTCATGGGCACAAAATAAAAGTTGCAAAGAGCACTACAAGGACTCTCTTCTCTCATGTGTTCCCGTTTCATGCTCTGGCTCCGGACAGTTGGGAATGTAAGAAGCACTTTACCTGGGATGCCATCAACCTCAACTTTGCTAACAAACTTAAGGGAGTAAAAAAGTTCCCCATGGCATCACCACCATCATAAAGGGGAGCTGTGAATTCCCTTGCTCCCATTAGTTTAAGAAAAGTTCTCAACTTCAGTTTACAGAAAGGACAGAGCCCTAAAATAGATACATACAGATATCACTTTTTCTTTTTTTTTTTTTTTTTTTCAGTTGACCCGGCCACCGCAGCCTCGACCTGCTGGGCTCCGGCGATCCTTCCACCTCAGCCTTCCGAGTAGCCAGAATTACAGGCATGCGCTACCACGCCCGGCTGATTTTTTTGATTTATTGTAGAGATGAGGTCTCGCTGCCCAGGCGGGTCTCGAACCCGCGGGCTCAGGCAATCCACTCACCTCAGCCTCCCAAAGGCGCGGGATTACAGGCTGAGCCACCGAGCCAGGCTTCACTTTTTCTTTTCTTTTTTTTTTTTTGAGTCGGAGTCTCATTCTGTTGCCAAAGTTGGAGTGCAGTAGCACGCTCACGGCCACAGCAGCCTCGACCTGCTGGGATCAGGCGATCCTTCTGCCTCAGCTTTCCAAGTAGCTGGGACGTGCCAACATGCCCGGCTAATTTTTTTTTTTTTTGATAGAGACGAGGTCTCACCATGTTGCCCAGGCTGGTCTTGAATCCCTGGCTCAGGTAATCCTCTTGCCTCTGCCTCCCAGTGCTGGGATTACAGGTGTAGTCACCGTGCCCAGCCCAAATATCACTTTCAAATAAGCAGATGCTCTATTTATGTCACAGGCCTCAATTATTTTGCTTGAGTCTAGATTTACTAAACTTATCTATGAGGTGGAAACAAGGAACAAGTACTGTGATACTGCAGAAAGCAGGATGAACATTTCCATCCAGTCGTGCACCAATCTGCACATTCACAGTCCCAGAATACTGAAAATGGTGAAGGAAAAGGAATATTTTAGATGGAAAAATGTAACATAATGAGGTGTCCAGATAATAAAGTGATCAACTTAAAAGGTTAATATAATTTTAAAAACATCAAAAACAATTACAAATAACAGGGAGCTAGAAACATGAACACTACTGTAAGGCTCACATGCCAGAAGTTCACAATTTCTTCAATCATCTAACACAGGTCCCCCCTCATTACCATTCGGATCGTTCGCGGGGATCCCATTAAATCTGCTCATAACCCCCTTTAAAAAACAAGGCTCCTTAAGGGATTAGGCAATGTAAGAAGTAGCGCATGTACACAGGAACAGCAAACGATAAGAAATTAGTGAAAACAGAAGGGCTTATCAAATGCAAAAATGACAGTGTTCTACTCCGTGAAAAAAAAAAGGAAGAAATTGGACGGGTCTTCTTTAGGCGAAATTAGAGATTGTGAGACTACAACGACATCGCTGAAATCTGTGTTTTAAAATCCTATTATCTAAGGAGAGGCTATCTAAAAGAAAAATTAATGGAACATCAGAAGGGTGGAAATATGCAGAAGGTGTTGAGAGAAAAGTCGACCCTCAGGCAAGGCTACCCAGAGAGGTAGTCTTGGTCGGGAAGAAGCCAGCGAAGAAAGGACAGAACTGAGACAAAGGGCGAACAGCAGGTTCACTGGTCATCCGGGCGCCTAGAATTGGGTCAGGCTTCTCCTAGCAGGCACCTAATACCCAGAAGACAAGGATGAAAGCTGTTCCGTCGGCGTATTGGACAGAGAAGTGCAGAGAGAGATTCCAAACGCCCCTGCCACTCAACCAGCCCTTGCAGTTCACACTCGCGGGCGACCGGAGGCAGCCGTCCTTTCACAGCTGTATTTGAGAACAAGGTTGAGGACTTACTTTTGCAGCCGGGTGCCATAGCGCCCTCACTCCTTGATCCCGAGACCAAAACAGTCGACGCTCCCACCTCCCAGTCGCGCCGCACGACGGGATCCCGCTCACTCAAGATGGCCGCCAATTTGAATTTGGCGCTTGGATCAGACGTTGACGCCAGCATGGAGGCCGCCATGCTGCCCGACCTATGCGTAGGGGGCGTGGTCAAGTGACGTAACAGACTAGCGCCGTCGCCTTTATAACTTTACGAATCGGCCCGTAGACTTGTTTTTCCTCAGAACTGCCATGAGCAAGCGGAATCAGGTGTCATACGTGCGGCCGGCTGAGCCAGCGTTCCTGGCCCGATTCAAGGAGCGGGTCGGCTACAGGGAAGGGCCCACCGTGGAGACCAAGGTGAGAGCAGGCCAGTCGCGTTACTTGGGAAGCGCGGCCACTCCGCCACTTCCAACCTCTGCCTGGCCCTGGAGGCCAAGCACTGTCGGGTTCCTCCTTACACCCGCGCCGGGCCCCCGATTCGGGTGGGGTTTGGACCCCAGGCTGGACCTTTTCTAGCGACTACAGCCTCCTGCGCCCAGGAAGCTCTGTCGTTCTCAGAGCGCTGCTGTTCTTGAAAATGACCTGACGTGGATTAAGCGCGTCGTCCTTAGTAAATGGTAAAGAAAGATCACTTTCCTGTCTCTTCTTTCTTACTTATTTCAAAACGCGCGAGTTAGCAGAGTAAGTGATAACGTCGTCCCGTTTTCCAGATAAGGAAACAGGCCACTCGATCAAATGACCCGGTGGCCTAGGGCTCCAGACCTAAGAATCATCGCTATTAGCTTCCAAGAGTAGCTCCAGACCAGTGGATTTCTGGTTTCCAAAAGCACTTCCTTAGCAAGTGTGTATCAATTGCCTTCTAAGAGTAGTTCTCAGACTAGCACCTCACCGTTGCCTTCTAAAAGCTCACAATCAAGCGAGAGTTCTGTCAGATTCTCTTGTTGCAAGTTAGCCAGTGAAGATGTAAAACAAGTAATCATTCTTCAATAGACTGTATAAAACGGCGGCATGGAAGGTGGTAGCTGTTGGCGGCTTTAGTCCCAATGTGAATCATGGCGCGCTTCTAAACGCAGCTACTGAGGCTCTGAAAGCAACACTGGATGTATTTCTGTCCCACTAAAAGGACTGGCAGATCTGCCTCAAAATAAGAATTCTCAAGAAAGTACTGTTTATGAATTGAGGTGTAAGTCTGTGTAGGGCGCTGGCTGTGGAAAAAGCAAGGAAAGTGCAAACGCAGTCGCATCAAGAGAAGCACTGAAGTTATTTCTAAGAAAAAGGTGGTGGTAAAAACATGGAAAAGAAAATACAGAGGCAGTGAAATAGAAGACCTAGTACTCCTTGATGAAGAATCAATCCCTGTAAACTTACTTCTGGCATTAAAGCATCCTCAATAATTACTCTAATATGTTCAAAATATCACTGCATATATCTGGTATTTGGAGAGGAAAAATTGGCTTCACAAATTTTTTATTGCTTTTTTCCAGTTTTGCAGAAAATTTACATTCTAGTTCACTTCACACAGAAGTTGTAAATAATTTATGAATGACAGTTCACATTAAAAAGTGTGTATTAACAGCATACTAGTATGCTATTTTAGTTTGTTGAAGAAAATACTGTCATCTATTTTTAATGAAACATTAGGTACATGTATAGTTCTGTAGCGTCTTAAAATTTTTGTACTACTTTCAATTTGGTGAAAATATACTAAGTTGTCTAAAATACCTATTTTTTTTGTAGCTGAGTAAACCACATCAAATATAAGGGACCACAGCATTTGAATGTCAGAACGTCAGTAAAGCTTAAGGTTTTGAAAATGTTGCCCTTGATGTTGAATGTGTCTAAAAAAATTAAAGGGACAACTCCTTCGAGTCCCCTCCTGCTGTTGGAGCTTTTCTGTCCTTTCAATAAATCCTGCTTTCTAAAAAATAAAATAAATAAATAAAAAGAAAAATAGTTGCCTCAGGCTATAAGAAGTTATAAGCATTATTTAGATATAAAGCCATATAAAATATTATTGTTATTTACTCTGAAGTTGTTTAAAATTCATTATGATTTTGACCACAGCAGATTCTTTAAGCAGGGTAATTTATTTTTTGGATGGAATACAACTTACACTTTTTCTTAAAGACATAAATGTGGGTTTCTATATTAAGCATATTTTGTGACAACAATTAACAGATTGATTTAACTTTTAAGTGCTTTAAGCTATTTTACCTTTTCAAAAAAAAGAAAAACAAAAGTGCTGCTCCAGTGATTACATGAATGATAAAAAAGTGGAACAACCTTATTGCTGATATGAAGAAAGTTTTAGTGGGCTGCATAGAGATCAAACCAGCCACTATAGTCCCTTAAGGCAAAGCTCTCCAGATACTCCTCTGTTCTTCTCTTCACTTTATTCATATCTCACCTATAATACTTGTTTTGTATTGCAACTACTTGCTCTCCTGTATATCTCTACCACCAGATTAAGTGGTATCTAATTAGTATCTTAATCTCTCTGTATTTCCTAGCACCTAGTACAGTACCTGGCACTAAGTAGTGGGTGACAGGTATATTGGTTGAATGACTGTGATTGTCTTCAGGCAAGGCTTCATGGTGGAGGGGATATATGGATTCAGTCTTGAGGCTGGGTAGGTCAGCACATAGAGGTGGAGGTCAGCATGGGTAAAGGTAGAGATTGTGAGTCATGGACTGTATGTACAAGTGCTAAAAGGACTGGTGGGGGTGAGGCTTTGTGGACTAATCAGTATACAACAAGCCATTTAATCCTAGAGGTGACATGGTCAAGGAGTGTCAGGTTTGCATGACCAAAAATGGTGATAATGACAAAGAGAATGAGGTTTGAGAGACGGACATGGATTCAGTAATGGAGAGAACATGAAACCTAACTTTGCTTGAAGTCCTGGTGATGATCATGTGCACATAGCTGACACCTTGAAGGTTGGAAGAGCTTAGAAGAACTTGGGGAAAACTTTCCAATTAATAGCAGTGATTTTGGTTCATTTATTTAATCAAGAGACTTCCTTAGAGAAAAGAAAGTCCCATTTTCCAGTCTGAAGGATCCACTTCGTTTTCATTCATTTAGGCAATATACAGTATTCCCTCCTTATCTGAGGTGGATACATTCCAAGACCCCCAGTGGATGCCTGAAACTGCAAGATAGCACTGAATCCTATGTATACTATGTTTTTTCCTAAAACTATGATAAAGTTTAGTTTGCAAATTAGGTACAGTAAGAGGTGAGTGACAATAGCTAATAATAAAATAGAACAATTTTAACAAATACTGTAAAAAAGTTTAGGACAATGTGGTCTCCCTCTCTAAATATCCTATTGTACTGTACTTATTCTTCAGGCTTCGGTAGACTATGGGTAACTGAAACCATGTAAAGTGAAACTGAGTATAAGGAGAGACTACTGTAATCAGCATTGTAGTGATTTTTTTTTTTTTGGTCAGAGTCTCACTCTGTTGCCCAGGCTGGCGTATAGCGACAGGCTCACAGCCACTGCAGCTTTGACCTGCTGGGCTCAGGTGATCCTTCCACCTCAGCCTTCCAAGTAGCTGGAATCACAGGTATGCGCCACCATACCTGGCTAATTTTTTATATGTTTTGTAGAGAAAAGAGCTCACCAAGTTGCCTAGGCTGGTCTTGAACCCCTGGGCTCCCGCAATCCTCTCTCCCTTCTTCCCAAAATGCTCGGATTACAGGTGTGTGCCGCCGCACCTGGCAAGCATTTTAATGATTAACAACAACAAAAGAGTTCCATGGGAATTGTATAATTAAGCTAAGCTAATCTTATTCACCTTCTTGAGAGTTAATTCCGGAGTGGCTTTGAACAGTCCTCAATGGCTGCGGCCACTGTTCCCAGACTGTTTCTCTTGTTTTCTAGCCAGGCACATAAATAAAAAGAGAAAAGGCAAAAATTAATGAAAATAATGATTCCCAGTCTAATGGACACCAGGAATTATTTTATTTCACTTTCCCATACCCTTGGCTATAAGTTCTTATTAATTACTTACTTGTTTGTGGTCATGTATTGAAAACTTTCAGAGAAAAATAGGCAGAACATGGATATCATTAAAGAGAATGTGCTTGTCGAGTATTAGAGCAAACTTGGGAATTGAAAAGTAGACAAAATAAATAAATGTTCTGTAACTTGCCAGGGTCTTAGGTAGTTCATTTTTTATCCTCTTGGTCATTCATGAGTAGATCAATACATATTTCTTGAGTCCCTGCTATTTTCCAGGCTCTGTGCCTCTACATATGGAGATGAAATACATAGTACCTCTCTAAAAGGAACTTGCCTAATGGAGACAAACAGAAAAACAATAACAACACAGTGTGACACATGCTACCTCTGAGCTATGCACAGTGTAGGAAAGAGGAGGAAGTGAGATGAGGTGAGCACTTCTAGAGGATGTTAGTATTGAAGGCAGCTTAAGTAGGAGTTGGCCAGGGGAAGTGGGGCTTTCTAGGTATTGAGAATTTGTTCAGAGACAGAGAAGCCAAAGGAACTGATATGTTCATGGATTACCAACTGCTCACACCTGGCTGGAGTCTAGACATCATGAAAGAGTGGTACAGGATAAAACCATAGTTATAGTTGAAAGTCATATAGGGCTTTGTTGCCCTGTTTAGAAGACAAAGGATGGTCTGTGAGAAGTGGAATAACAAGCTCCTGTATTTTAACAATATGTGAAAACACATTTTGGTGTGCATACTTTTCAATCCACCAATTCCACTTCCAGGAATTTTTCTCACATAAGATGTCCCCCCCCAAAAAAAGTGTACAAGGTTTTTTGTAGTAGAAAAAACTAGAAATACCCCCAATTTTTTATTTAATGGTCAAGTAAATCATGAGATGGCCATATATAATTAAATACAAGGAAATTATCTTTAAAAATAAGATCATGCTATGTTTATCTCACAGTTCTATGCAAAGATTTTTTTTAATTATTTTTCTTTCTAGTAAAAAAGTTTGGGAACTGGGGCTTTTATGGTATCTGGCATTTAAAAATTCTGAATCAACTGGCAAAATGTTACATGTATACAATGAGTATGTGGTTTCTGTTATGTTATTCTCTGTATTTTATGTTTGAGAAAGAATAAAGAAAGCAAGTCAGTAATATATACAGTATTCTGTTTGCATACAAAATGTTTTATATACCTACATATTTGTATTCTTGCTATTTGGAAAATAGCTGTATTTGTATTTTATATACCTACATATTAGGTATCCTTGCTATCTGGAAAATAGCTGATAAGGTAGCTACCAAACTAAAGCTATAAGGAGGGGGATTATTTTCTTGTCTAACTTGGGGAGAGACAGAGGTGAAAAGTATTGATGAGGAGCAGAGAGAACCGGTGTAGTGCAGTGCTGCCCAGAGTAGGCTAGGAATGACAGCAGTACCCAAAGCAGAGAGCCCCTGATACTAGTAACTGCATGCTGGGGTACCTGTTGAGGTAGACATGAATCCCACTGGACAGGCACCCCAGGGTGAAGAGCAGGTAGTCCTCGTTCATAGACTTCATGTGGTGAGGTTAGTCTTCTTGGAGTTACTTGAAAATCATTACCAAACACATTTAGTCAATAGTTACCTTTCTCACTTTAATTTAGTTTCTTGTAAAGGCAGTGATTGTATTTGGTTCAAGGCTGGCTACCTACACATTTTATTTGTGTCTTCCCCAGAGAATCCAGCCTCAGCTCCCAGATGAAGATGATGATCATAGTGATAAAGAAGATGAACGACCACAAGTAGTGGTTTTAAAAAAAGGAGACCTGTCAGTTGAAGAAGTCATGAAAATTAAAGCAGAAATAAAGGCTGCCAAAGCAGGTAAGTCTGAAAGTTATCTGATTTTTCTAACAATTTCAGAAGTCTGGAGTATGAAATTACTTTGTTACGTAATAGTATGGTTTGAAGGAGACAGTTATAGATTCAAGCCTTGGCTTAAGATATGTGACCTTGAATAAGTTAATTTCATCTTTCAGCCTCAGTTTCCTCATCAGTATAATAGGGACAATAATTATACCTACCTTATTGGTTTGTTATGAGAATTAAGTGCAAATTTAAGTAAAAGCATCCTGTTTTTTTAAAAAAAAGAGGTGTCTAGGTTTATAAACCAGCCAACCATGGTCTATTAGTGTCTGAAGTGTGATATGTTATGTCATTACTCCTAAACATTTATTACATTGTTTTAGGGGAAAACGCTATAGTTCTAAACAATCACTTTTCAAAATACTTAAAAATACTACCTGATTGTAGTTACTTGGGGACAGGCAGTATTATGGAATACTTCCATGAGTTTTTACTGAATGACTGTGTGTCTTGTGGGGCATAATAGCTAGAGGCAGTGGAGAAGATCAGTCTGAATTGATGCAAGGATCTCTTAAATACAATATGAGATTTCCTTGCTATCTGACTCTCTGATAAAGGCAAAATAGTAAGGAGAGAAGAAAGTTCTTAAAAATTTGTTTTTGCTTAGATGAAGAGCCAGCTCCAGCTGATGGAAGAATCGTTTATCGAAAACCAATCAAACGCCCCTCAGGTGAAAAATATTCAGGTTTAACAGCAAGCTCAAAAAAGAAGACGACAAATGAAGATGCAATAACTCAAGACTCAGCTAAAAAGAACTCACAAAAGCAAATAAAAAACAGTAGCCTCCTTTCTTTTGACAATGAAGATGAAAATGAGTAAGTGTAAACATTTGACTTAGTCTTCTTGGAAAATATATGTTTGTTTTTTTAATAACACTTTTTCCTATTATAAAGATACTACAAGTTCATTATAGAAAATTAAGTAAATAAACAAATTTAATAAAATAAGCTGTCTATGCATTAATTCCCTTCTGACTTGAAATGCCAACTCTGTAGAAATTAACTACCATTAACATTTTGTTATTTCTCATGGGTGTGTATTAAATTATATATTTTTAAGCAAAATTGTGTAAATACAATTGTATTTTACATGTTTTCTGTCCTGCTTCTCTCTTGACATTATATTGTGAGCATTTGTTCAGGTCAGTAAATTTCAAAAACCTAACATTAATAGCTACAGAGAATGTAATAATTAAACAAATCCCAGGTTGTACCTTTCTCATTAGCAGAATCCCACTTTGGAAGGGGAAGATGATAATGTGCCTGGTTAAAAAACACCTCCTCATGCCGGGCTCAGTGGCTCAGCCTGTAATCCCACGCCTTTGGGAGGCTGAGGTGAGTGGATTGCCTGAGCCCGTGGGTTCGAGACCCACCCGGGCAGCGAGACCTCATCTCTACAGTAAATCAAAAAATCAGCCGGGCGTGGTAGTGCATGCCTATAATTCCGGCTACTTGGAAGGCTGAGGCGGAAGGATCGCCAGAGCCCAGCAGGTCGAGGCTGCGGTGGCTGGGAGCGGCCACTGCACTCCAGTCTGGGCGACAGAGTGAGACTCCAACTCAAAAAAAAAAAAAAAAGAAAAAAAAAACACCTCCTCAGCCGGGCATGGTGGTTCACGCCTATAAAACCAGCATTTTGGGAGGCCAAGGCAAGAGGAGACTGCCTGAGCTCAGTGGTTCAAGACCAGCCTGAGCAACATGGCAAGACCTCGTCTCTACAATAAATCAAAAAATTAGCCAGATGTGGTAGTGCTTGCCTGTGGTTCCAGCTACTTGGAAGGCTGAGATGGAAGGATCACCTGAGCCCACCAGGTCAAGGCTGTGGTGGCCGTAAGCATGCCACTGCACTCCAGCTTGACTCTGACTCAAAGAAAAAAAAAAAAAACACCTCCCCAACTCCTGCTAAGGGTGGCCATATGACTCAATTCTGACAAGTTAAGAGATTCAAGTGGAGTTCTGTTTAATAAAGCTGCTGGGGTTGTTGCTTTTGGGGTTTTTTTTTTTTATATACAAAAGGACAGACTTGGCAAACGAGCCTTTTCCCTTACCTCTTCATCCTGCTTGGAGTGTGGACATAAAGGCTAAGAGTTCCAAATCCATTTTTAGGCATAAGGAAGGCAGCCATTTGCTTCAGGTGGTATAAGAGCTGTGTTCCTTAATGGCATGCTTCAAGGAACCGCTGCACCAGGGACATATGTGGGTGGGTTAAAAAGTCCTGAAATAGGTTCTCTCTAAAACAGTGGTCCCCAGCCTTTTTGGCATCAGGAACCAGTTTCGTGGAAGACAGTTTTTTAACAGACTGGAGGAGATCATCAGACATTAGATTCTCATGAAGAGCACACAATCTAGACCCTTGCATGTGCAGTTCACAGTAGGGTTCTTGCTCCTGTGAGAATCTAATGCTGCAGTTAATCTGACAGGAGGTGGAGCTCCACTCACTCACTGTTCGCCTGCTGCTGTGCAGCCCATTTCCTAACAGACCACAGCCCAAGGTTGGGGACCCATGCTCTAAATTACTTAAACTAGTCCTGAAGCCATCCTGAAATACTGTCTTTTACATGTATTCACTTGTAATAAAAACCAGGGATCATTGTTATATCTATTCTTGTATTAAACTACACTGTTTCAGTTACTGTAAATTGTAATATGTCTTTAATATGTAGAGGTGGGAATCTTGAAGGCAGGGACTTTTATTCACCACTGTGTCCTCAGTACTTAGAAGAATATCTAGCATATTAAGTACACAATAAATAGTTACAATGAATGAGAGTATTATCTCTCATTTTCCTTTTACAAACCAGTGGTTCTCAAAGTGTAGACCCTATATCAGTAGCAACAGAGCCCCCCATGAAACCTAAAAATACAAATTCTTGAGCCTAACCTACTAAATCAGAAACTAGATGTAGGGCCCAATAATCACTGTAGCAAGTCTGCCAGGTGGTTCTGATGTTCTCTCAAGATTGAGAACCACTAAGACTACAGTAATCCCCCCTAAATCATTGGGGATACATTTCCAAGTGGATGCCTGAAACTGCAGAATATATTGAGCCTTACTGTGTTCTATCTATATACCTATGGTAAAGTTTAATTTTTAAATTAGGCATATAATTGATAAGAGATTAACAATAACAAATAATAAAACAGAACAATTTTAACAATGTACCATAATAAAAGTTACGTGATTGTGGTCTCTCTTGCCCTCTTTCAAAACATCTTACTGTATTTGTGCCTTGGGTAACTGAGACCACAGAAAGCAAAACTGTGGCTAAGGAGGGACCACTGTATTAGAACTGTAGTGAGATTAAAATGAAAAATTTAAAGAATATGAAAAACTGTCTATAAGGTCTTAATTCTTGAAATAAATCATATTGATAAGGCCTTTATTGCAGGTGATATTTCTAACAATGTAAATATAAGAGCTAACAGCCAAGAAGCACATCTTGTGATGAAAGCCCAAGGACCAAGATATGGTGGCCTGTGGAATGTGCTGAGCATTCTTAAGGAAATTGCTTCACCTGTCAGCTGCTTTCCAAGAACAGCAGTCCCATTAACTGCAGGATCTGTGTTGCTAAGAGAGGTGAGGGAGTTTGGAGTGAGAGAAGAGAGACTAAGCCTTTTCCGCAGTGCTGCTTCTAAGCAATATTAAACAAGTATTTGAAGTACCAGAAGTACAAGGAGTAAACCTTGGTGGAGTCCATGGGATGCTAATTCTGCAAGCTTGCAGAAAGCAAAAGCTGTGGAGGCACTCAGATTTCAAAGGATGTTGTCAAAAGCCTGCCCCTCCTCCCCCGACAGAGACCTGTCATGGAGGTGGAGCCACCACAGAGAGCCACCCTACTGGAGCAACGCCAAGCAGGAAGGTGGGGTTGGAGCTTCTGCAGAGTCCCCACCAAGGCAATGCAGTATATAGTGGGTGGAAGCAAGGCTACTACAGAGTCTTCACTAGGGCAGTGCCTAGTGGAGCTCTGGGAACAGAATTACCCCTGGGACCTCAGCACTTTAAAGCCACTGACAGCATGCAGCACTCGGAAAGAGCTCCAGGCACCAGATACCAAACTATAAGAGCAGCTATGTGGGTTACACGCGGCAAAGCCATAGGGGTGAAGCTGCCTGAGGACTTGGGGACCAACCCACCCTAGTGTGTCCGGGAAGCAGCAGTCAAAAGAGATTATTTTCCAGCTTTAAGATTTAATGTCTGCCCTCCTGCATTTCAGCCTTGCTTGGGGCCTGCTACTCTTTTCTTTTTTGCCTAGTTCTCCCTTTTGAAATGGGAATGTCTTTCTTATGTCTGTACCAGTATTGTATCTTGGAAGCAGACAACTTAGTTTGCATTCATAAGCTCATAGATGAGACTGGACTTCTGTGTTGGTGCTGGAACAAGTTAAGACTTTGGAGCTCTGGGGCTGGAATGAATGTATTTGTATGTGAGAAGGAAATGAGTCTGGGGGACCAGGGACAGAATGCTGTGGTTTGAATATTTGTCTCCTTCAAAACTCATGTTGAAATTTAATCCCTGGCTGGGTGTGGTAGCTCACTCCCATAATCCCAGCACTTTGGGACGCCAAGAGGATTGCCTGAGCCCAGGTGTTCAAGACCAGCCTGGGCAACTTGATGAGACCTCGTCTTACAATAAATCAAGAAAAATTAGCCAGGCGTGGTGGTGCATGCCTGTAGTTTTAGCTACTTGAAAGGCTGAGGGAGAAGGATCATCTGAGCTGAGCAGGTCAAGGCTGCAGTGGCCGTGAGTGTGCCACTACACTCCATCCTGAGCAACAGAGTGAGACTCCAACTCCAAAAAACAAAAAAAATTTTAATACCCAATATGGCAGTGTTGAGAGGTAGGACCTTTAAGAGGTGATTGAGTCCGGAGGGCTCTGTCCTCATAATGGATTAATCCATTCATGGATAAATGGAATAATATGGATTCGTGTGCTATCATGGGAGTGGGACTGATAGCTTTATCAGAAGAGAAAGAGCTGAGCTAGCAAGCTCAGCCACCTCACCATGTGATCCCCTGTGCCATCTCAGGACTCTGCAGAGTCTTCTACCAACAACAAGCCTCTCATTGAATGCATTTCCTCTAACTTGAACTTCATAGCTTCCATAACTATAAGAAATAAATTTCTTTCTAAAAATAAATTACTCAGTTTCAGGTATTCTGTTACAGAAAATGAACTAAGACAAGTTTGATCCACTCATCATAAAGTTTCTTTTCAAACTTTAATCTAGTTGGTCATACAGTTTTTAAAAAATGTTTGATGTGATTCTAATATATAAGGGATCAGAGTAGCCAACACCCAAGCCACCCCTACATGAATTACATCAGAATCTGGTGGTAAAATTAGTAGTTCTGAAAGTTCTCCAAGTGACTTCAAATTATAGTCGAAGGTGTAATCCAGTGTCCTACAACCCAGGGCACTCTCCTTTTAAGGGGAAAGATACTGTTTGCTAAGTAAGTGGGAAGCCAAAGGCTAAGCAGGGAGGTACAGTATTTCCCATTTTTTGTAGCCCCAAACTGCCTTATTAAATGTGGCAGTCAAAATTTAGCTGGTCTATAGGAATTAAAGGCAGGACCAAGGTCCAAGCTTGAGGTTGGAATTGGATAGGAGAGAACATTACTAATAATGGCAGCATTACTTAGATAATTTATAAAGACCATTCTTCAAAAAAGAAACTAGAGCTCCTTAGAAAAATTCTAGGCTGATTCTAGGGCTGAGGTAAGGATGTTAAAAGCTGATCCTGGGGCAACCCCCTTGGGTCCCCTCCCATTGTGGGAGCTTTTCTGGCCTCTCAATAAATCCTGCTTTAAAATAAATAAATAAATAATCCTGGAACATCTTGTGCTTGAAAAGTAAGGAGGTGCTCAAAAAATGATGGAAGCATGCCAAAAGGATAGAGGAGTCAACTTGCAAGAATGACCAAAGGGCAAATATGGAGCAATTTGAACAAAAAATTTTAAAATGATAGTACATTACAACCCATATGATAAAATTTTATTGCTATGGATAATCTATAATTTTTTACATGGATGAGAAAGGATAGGTCTTCCTTTCAGTAGAATTTTAATTAATAAAGGCAGGAGCAATGATGGAAATAGAAAATCACCATTTGGCAAATTCCACAGTAAAAAATTTTAGTGGGCTGAATGATGGCCTCCAAAGATAACAGGTCCTAATCCCTAGAGCCTGTGACTTACTTTATATAGTAGTTTTTTTTTTCCAGATGTGACTAAGTTAAGGATCTTGTGATTTGGAGATTATCTCAGGTAATCTGGGAGGACCCTAAATGCCATCACACCTTTTCTTATAAAAGACAGGCAGAGGAAGATTAGACACAGAGTAGGCAATGTGAAGATGGAGGCAGAGATTGGAGTGATGCAACTATAAATCAAGGAAAGCCAGCAGCCACCAGAAGCTGGAAAATGCAAGGGATGGATTCTTTCCAAAAACCTTTGGAGAGAAGACAGCCCTGTCAACACCTAGATTTCAGCCTAGCAAAACTGACTTGAACTTCCTGGCCTCCAGAATTCTGAGAGAATAACTTTCTGTTGTTCTAAGCCATCAAGTTTGTGAGAATCTTTTATAGTGGCCATAGGAAACAAATTCATACATGTGGTTGACATGATTCATTAAAGGAAGCCAAAATTAGTGGGCAAAAGTATGCCAGAAACAGAATATTTGCTTAGTTTAAAAATATCTCCCTATCTGATACTAATAACAAAATAAAAACTAGTAATGCTACAGTAGTGTTACATGCACTAATGAACCAGGCAGATGTCACCTTATTTAGTTGATCAAAGTTAATAACAGTAATAAATGATAATGACATCATGACCTCCTGATGCGATGCACTGAGAAGGGCAAGGATGTGGAGCCATAGGAACTCTAATTCAGCATTGATGGGAATGCAAAATGGTCTACCCCCTTTGAAAGAAAGTTTGGCAGTATCTTACAAAGCTAAATACACTCTTAACATACAATAAAGCAGTTTCACTCCTTAGTAATTTACCAAAATAAGTTGAGACTGCACACAAATATTTACAGCAGCTTTATTCATAATTGATAAAACTTGTAAGCAACCAAGATGTTCTTCAATAGAGTAATGGGTAAACTAATAAATCTATATAATGGAATTATTCAGCACTCAAGTGAAATGAGCTATCAAGAAAAGACATGGAAGAAATTTAAATGCATACTACTATGTGAATAAAGTCAATATGAAAAGACTACATGCTTAATGAGTCCAGCTATATAACATCCTGCAAAAGGCAAAACTATGGTGACAGTAAAAAAGAACAGTGGTTGCTAAGAGGTAGCAGGGAGAGAGGGATGGATAGGTGGAATGCAGAGAATTTCTAGAAGAGTGAAGTGACTCTTCATGATACTATAATGGTGGGTACATGATATTACACATTTATCTAAATCCATAGAATGTACAAAGCCAACAGTGAGCCCTAATGTAAAATATAGGCTTTGGATGATAATGATGTGTCCGTGTAGGTTGTACCACTCTGGTGTAGGATGTTAATAGTAGAGGAAGCTGGTGGGGGTGGGGGGCAGGGGACATATGAGAACTCACTGTGCTTTCTGCTCATCTTGACTGTGAACTCAAAACTACTCTAAGATATAATCTATATTTTTTTAAGGGAGAGAAAGATTTGTTAGCTAGTTTATAGTTATCTTTAGAATAAAAACAAGAAACATAATGGATGATGAGTGGCACTAGGGGGACAACTAGATGGCTGGGAGGAAGACTTTTCACTGTTCAACTTTTTAGTTCCCTCTTCAGAATTTTAATCCATGATCCTGTATTATCAAGTTAAAAATACTAGTGAAATTTTTAAAATAAGATTGAAATATACCCTCTGAAAAGCCTAAAGTAATAATTTAAAATGATAAAAACAATATTTCCAAAGATGTTTCATTGTTGAGTTAATAATATTAGCTAACAGGCACATACCATGTTACAGGTACTGCACTGAATAGATTAGTGGATTTATAAGAAAAAAATGGTATTAATGTAAATATCATACAGTACTGGAATGGGTCAATAAACTAGGAGCAGGCCAATGAATGTTAGGCAATCATTAAAATGAAGTTTATAGGGAGTCTGTAATATATTGCTAAGTCATTACGTTAAACCAAAAAGCAGGATCTGGCACTCTAATATAGTACAACTATAATTATTTTTAAAATGAAAGAAAGAAAATCTATGCAGAGAAGGCTAGAATAAACACACTAAAGGGACTATATTTGAATGGGGAAAGCATGTAATTTTTTTCATTCTTCCAAATGTATAGATGTGCAAGGAGGGGGACCCAAAAACTCAGAATTTATTTTTTTAATTGTGTATTTATTCTTGCATGTTTAAACTTAGTCACCTTCAAAATACTCTCCATTTGATGCAATACACCTATTGAGATGCTTTTTCCACTGCTCAAAAGTTTCTGAGCCGGGCTCGATGGCTCAGCCTGTAATCCCGCACCTTTGGGAGGCTGAGGTGAGTGGATTGCCTGAGCCCGCGGGTTCGAGACCCGCTTGGGCAGCGAGACCTCATCTCTACAATAAATCAAAAAATTAGCCGGGCGTGGTAGCGCATGCCTGTAATTCCGGCTACTTGGAAGGCTGAGGTGGAAGGATTGCCGGAGCCCAGCAGGTTGAGGCTGCGGTGGCCGGGAGCGGCCACTGCACTCCAGTCTGGGCGACAGAGTGAGACTCCAACTCAAAAAAAAAGTTTCTGAACTTGTCAATTTTGACCTTTTATTGCTTCAGCCGTTTTTTCTTTTGCCTCTTTCACATCAGCAAAACATTTCCCTGAGACTTTTTTCATCCAGGGAAACAAGAAAAAAGTAGCTCAGGGAGATATGGGGTGAATAAGGAGACTGGGGCACAGGGGTCATGCCATTTTGGGTCAAAAACTGCTTAACAGCGCCATGTGGGCAGGCGTGCTCGTAAATCACCAATCATGAAATTGGCAAAAACTTGAATCTCCAAAAAAAATTCACTGAAGCCAAATGCAGTGTCTCACAACAATGTTAGCAGGTACACCGATGCCAAAGGGTTTCTAGAACTCTTACCTAGAGGGGTAAGCATGTACTACAAGGCAAGTATCCTTCCTCCCAAAAAGTAATTCTGGTTTTTTTGGCATCTCTCATATTTCTTTTTTCTTTTTTTGAGATGGAGTCTCACTGTCGCCCAGGCTGGAGTACAGTGGCATGCTCATGGTCACCACAGCCTTGACCTGCTGGGCTCAGGCAATCCTTCCACTTCAGCCTTTCAAATAACTGGAACTACAGGCACACACCACCACACCTAGCTAATTTTTTTATTTATTGTACAGACAAGGTCTCATTCAAGTTGCTCAGACTGGTCTCGAGCCCCTGGACTCAGGCAGTCCTCTCACCTCAGCCTCCCAAAGTGCTGGGATTACAGGTTTGAGCCACTGTGCCCAGCTTTCCCTCTTGTATTTCAATGAGCACACATTGAATTGAAATAAAGACACCTTTTTATTTATTTATTTATTTATTTATTTATTTATTTATTTATTTAGAGTTGGAGTCTCACTCCATCATCCAGGCTGGGGTGTGGTGGCACACTCACAGCCACCCCAGCATTGACCTGCTAGGCTCCGGTGGTCCTCCCACCTCAGCCTTCCAAGCAGCAGGAACTACAGGCATGCGTTACCATGCCTGGCTATTTTTTTATTTACTGTAGAGACAAGGTATCACCATGTTGCCCAGGCTGGTCTCAAACCTGTGGGCTAAAGCAATCCTCTCACCTCAGCCACCCAAAGGGCTGGGATTACAGGCTTGAGCCGCTGTGCCCAGCCAACCTTTTATTTTTTTTAATGGTTTTGATAAATTTGGCATCTTACATTTTAATAGAAAGGTTCAGCAATGGAAAATTGCCTGTATGTGACTTTAGTACTATAAAAGGACTACACTTGAAGTAAGATCTAGATTTGAGATTCAACTCTGACATAACCTGTTTGACTTTTAGCAAGTCAAATATCTTCTTTTTCCTTGACTCTGGAATGTGAATAACTCCTACCTTTCTTGTAAGGGCGCTTTTAGCATTAGAGGTTCTTGTTCATATTAAAGAGCTTAGCATTGCATAAAGCACCATCAAAAGTATGTTATTTCTCTGCTTTATAGCTTTAACATGCAATTCTTTGTTTTGAGGCACCCAACCCACACACAGCCCCAAGACACTGTTCTTATTTTCCTTTGACAGGCGACTAGTTGTTCAGTGGCATCACTTGCTGACATCTGAAATCTTAGTGTCTCCTGCCTTCCTCCTTCCCTCAAGAGACTACCCATAATGCTGATCTCCCAGAATTCAAAACAAGCAAAGCAACATCCTTATCAACATGCTTATATTCTCCTCTATATTCCACCCCTCTCTACTGTCATGTGCCTTCTAACCACTACCTCCCTACCTCCACCCCCACACAAGTCCACAACACAAGGTTTTATTTCGTTAGTATGAGTAAGGCTTTCCTTTTCATGAAAAAAGAAAAACCTAGAGCTTGAAGTCAAATTAGAGTCAATAATGGGAGTTATCAAAAACCTAAATAAAGATCTTGAGGGTATTCAGAAGTACACTTCATAACATCCATTCAAATCTCAATCATTTATTTTTTCTCTGATTAAATCTGATTTCTCAAAGAAATGAATCTTAAATTATATTCTCCTAGAATACAATTATCTCTTGTATCTCTCGTTGTCTCTTTCAACCTAGACGTAGTAGTTTAAATTGATTTCTGTAGATTAAACATGAAATCATAGCCCAATTACAAGAAGGTTTTTATTTTTTTGAGTTGGAGTTTCACTCCATTGCCTAGGCTGTAGTGCAGTGGCATGCTCACGGCCACCCCAGTGTCGACCTGCTGGGCTCTGGTGATCCTTCCACCTCAGCCTTCCATCAAGATTGTTCTTAAGAAAAAATACATTATGAGAACCAAAAACCTCATGCTGATTTTTAATAGCTCCATTTATATACTGTTATAAACTTCTAGAACAGCGAACTAATGGCAGTTAACTGTCATATACAACTCATTTTTTTCTCAAGACAACCCTAGGAAATATCCCCATTATTCTCTGGAGGGATGGGGAAACAACTGGAGAGGGATAAAGTCATGCACACATTGAGTGGCAGAGAAGGCATTAAACTCCAGACCAGGACACATTAGGGCACAATGCCTCTTGTTCAAGACAGAAAATATTCACCCCAGCTGCAGAATGAATCTTAAACTAAAAAGAATTTCGGGGGAAAAAGTTGTTTTCAAACAAATCTTTCTACACTTGTTATATTTCATGTTTTACTCTCCAGCATGAAGCCTCTGATGTCGAGTAAGTGCTGAACTGTGCCTAAAGGATTTTCCACATCCAACACATTCATAAGGTTTTTCTCCAGTATGAATTCTGTAATGCTCGCTAAGGTGTGCCTGCTTGCGGAAAGTTTTTTCACATTCACTACACTTATAAAGTTTCTCTCCAGTGTGAGTTCGTTCATGTTCAACAAGGGAAGAGTTCTGAGTGAAAGCTTTACCACATTGAGTACAGGTGTAGGGCTTCTCTCCTGAATGAATCCTATGATGCTGCATGAGGTATGCACTCTGATTGAAGGCTTTCCCACATTCATTACACTTAAAAGGTTTATCTCCAGAATGACTTCTCTGATGACGAGTGAGGCATATGCTCTGACTGAAGGCTTTGCCACATTCTGTGCATTTATAAGGTTTCTCTCCAGTATGAATTCGCTGGTGTTTAATAAGGGATGGGCTCTGACAAAAGGTTTTTCCACATTCCCTACATTTATAAGGTTTCTCTCTAGTATGAATTCTCAGGTGCTGGACAAGAATGGCTTTTGTCTGAAAGGCTCTCTCACAATCATTACATTTATAAGGTTTCTCTCCTGTATGAATTCTCAGGTGTTGAGTAAGATTTGACTGTTTACGGAAACAAGTTCCACATTCATTGCACACATAGGGCTTCTCTCCTCTGTGAATCCTCTGATGCTCTTTAAGAGATGATCTTTGAGTAAAGAATTTTCCACATTCACCACACTCTGAAGGTTTTTTCTGCATGTTAACCCTCCAGTGTTTCCTTTAGAGTAAAATCTGGCTGGAACTCATACTGCCTGTAACACATTGAAGGGGCTTCTGTCTAACAGGTTCGGGTTTAGATGAAATCTCTCAAATTCATTCTTAACAAGGTATTTTCTCAAAGATGATTACCATTCACTGCTCTCCTGAGAACAGTATCACTGTTCTCCTGGGAAAGGTTTCTCTTTGTGTGTGCTCACACACATGTATGTGCTATCCTCTCAATCATTCTTGCAGGATTTTCCATCCTCTTCCTGGTTCAGCATGCATTTTAAACGTCTCCAAAAGTCAGCCTCTCTGAAGAAAGAGATTAAGTAGTGCTAGATCTTAGGAATTCTATAAAATTTCCTATCATGATTTATTCTGAAACAATCAAATACTAAAAACTAATCCAGGTAACTTGGGATCACCCAGATTTGCACCTATAATGATAAATAATAGGAAAATATGAAAGGAATAAGTACCCTAATCTTGGGTAAATTAAGTGTTGGGGAAATTTATTTTCCACTTATAGTCTCTACTTCTCAAATAATAGGTAAATAATAATTATATTTCCTTAGGTTGCCTGTAAGCAATATCTTGACAGACAAATTTTAACCAGAGTCTCCCTTCCAAGATCTCAATGGTGATTAAGGCTTTCACTAGGCCTATCTCACCTATGGAATAAGTGAATCCTTCCTTATTCAGTTACCTTGATAGTTGTCTCTTTGAACCTCCCTGTCTCTTCAAAGCATTAAGCATTTATAGCTCTCTCCCTAGGTCCAACCAAGTAATCTGTAGGTTTAAAAACTAGAGTCTTGCTTACTGAAACAAAAAAATCACTGTTTTGATTCAGAAAAATAAGAGAGAGATGGCTCTTAGAGAAAAAGCTTTCACTGGACAGTAAATTATCTACAGCATCACAGGATCTGGCCCTCACCTTTTCAGTCCAAGAAATGCTTCAGAATCTGAAATATACTAATCCCATTTATGAGGGGAATGACATAAAAACAAAGTCACTTTACTAATTTACAATGAATAATTTTTGTGCCCAACATCAAGCTAGCTTTAACACAACCTCTTGATTATGGAACCAAATCACTATCATCAGGATATTCCTTGTAAGGCAAAGAAATGCAGAAAGAGAGGAATACTCGGATTATTATAATGGCCTCAAACTTTGAAACCCTGATGCCCTAAGTCAGGGGACACAGAATCAGAGAATGAATATTCAGGTGCTGCATATCAAAACAACCTCTTCTCTGAATAGTGCTAGAGATACTGACACATACTTAGTCAAAAGACTCTCTTTATCTTAGTTTTCTCATCATACAAACTACAAATGAATACATCCTCAATTAAAAATATTTAGACAATATAGAGGTATACATGATAATAGTAATTTTATAGTCATCATCATCCCACCCTACCCAAACAAACCCACTCTTCGAAATTATAAAGTTGGAGTATATTCTTAGTCTTTTTTTCATGTATTCTTCTGTACACATATAGCATTTAATCCTCTTTACATAAATAAAATTGTTCTAAAGGCACTGCTCTGCAATTTGTGCTTTTTTTTCCACTATAGAATGTGTTTTAGAGATCATGTCATATTGGTACATATGGGTCTACTGTGGCTGAGAGTGGGCTAGTACACACTGGTATATCTGCACAGATGATTTATGGCCAGAGACTGATCTGATCAGGGAATGCCTGTAGCACACTGTTGGTTAAATATATTGACTATATTTCTTAGACTTATCTGTCTGCTGTATTAACTTCCAGAATGGATATACTACATACAAAAACAAACTCCATATAGTTTAAACAGCTAAATGTAAACCAAAACGCTAACTACATTTTTATTTCCTTTATTCTTATTCTCCCAAACTAAAAATGTTTTCTTAATCATAGAAATAATTCATGGTCTTTCTACTAAATGGTCAGTTAGTCCAAAAATGAAAACACTTGAAATCCTACCATCTAAAAAAAACAGCTAGTATTCTGATGAACTTTCTTTTAGGTATCTCTCAATGCATACACACATTGAAAATTAGAGTCCGCCAGGCTTGGTGGCTCAGCCTGTAATCCCCTGCCTTTGGGAGGCTAAGGTGAGTGGATTGCCTGAGCCCGTGGGTTCGAGACCTGCCTGGGCAACTTGGTGAGACCTCATCTCTACAATAAATCAAAAAATTGGCTGGGTGTGGTAGCGCGCGCCTGTAGTTCCAGCTACTTGGAAGGCTGAGGCGGAAGGATCGCCGGAGCCCAGCAGGTCAAGGCTGCAGTGGCCAGGAGCGGCCACTGCACTCCAGTCTGGGTGACAGAGTGAAACTCCAACTCAAAAAAGGAAATTAGAGTTCTGCTTCCCAAAAATATATATGTATTACGTACATACTAAATTCTTCATGGCATAGTCATAACCTATTCATAGATTTCTTTTTTTTTTTGAGTTAGAGTCACTTCATCGCCCAGGCTGGAGTGCAGTGGCATGCTCATAGCCACCCCAGAGTCGACCTGCTGGGCTCTGGCAATTCTTCCACCTCAGCCTTCCAAGTAGCCGGAACTACAGGTGCATGCTGCCACACCCGGCTAATTTTTTATTTATTGTAGAGACGAGGTCTTGCCAAGTTGCCCAGACTAGTCTTGAACCCACGGGCTCATGCAATCCACTCGCCTATCTCCCAAAGTGGTGGGATGACAGGCTGAGTCACTGAGCATAGATTTCTTATAACCAAAGAATCCAGTTCACCCAGTACTATTACCTGCATTTGACAGACACCCAGGTTCCAGTTGCCTTTGTGTGGTGCGTGCGTGCGTGCGTGTGTGTGTGTGTGTGTGTTGAGGTCTTACTCTGTCGCCCAGACTGGAGTGCAGTGGCATAATCACAGCCAACTGCAGCCTCAACCTCTTGGGCTCAAGCAATCCTCCCTCCTCAGTCTTCCAAGTAACTGGGACTACAGGTGCATGCCACCATGCCTGGCTAATTATTTTTTGTAAAGACAAGGTCATACTATGTTGCTCAGGCTGGTCTTAAACTCCTGGGTTCAAGCAACCTTCTACCTCAGCCTCCCAAAGTGTTGGGATTACAGGCATGTACCACTGTACCTGGCCTCCATGTTGCCTTTTGACAGCCAACAACAATGGTAGTTGCGATTACTTAAGCTCTTATTCCAAACAGGGCCAGGAGTCCATTCTGTACTCTTTGAGGATACAATCACCTTTGCAATGGGTCTTCCAATAATTTATCATCAGTTTGCCTACATCTGATCACTTTACCATTAAAGCATCATATGTAGTAGTCCAATAAGTGGTTTCAAGATATGCCAAAGAGGACAGTGATATATGCATAGTTTAGATATTTGTTCCTTCTACATCTCATGTTGAAATGTGATCCTCAATGTTGGAGGTGGGGACTGATAGGAGGTGTCTGGGTCATGGGGAAAGATCTCTCATGAATGGCTTGGTGCCATCCCCTTGGTGATGGGTGAGTTCTTGCTCTATTAGTTCACTCTTGCTCTATTAGTTCACATGAGAGCTAGCTGTGTCCTCCTCTGTCTCTCGCTCCTTCTCTCACCATATGACACTACTTGCTCCCCCTTGCCTTCCACCATGATTCCAAAAGCAGGTGCCAGTGCCATGCTTCTTGTACAGTCTACAGAACTAAGAGTCAAATAAATCTCTTTTCTTTATAAATTACCCAGCTTTCCTGTACAGCAATGTAAAATGGACTAATAAAGATAACTAGTCTTGCTCCAGGTCAGGTACATTTGATAATAAATCTATGTACTCTTTGATATGTCCTATAACCAATTATTCCAGAACCTCTTTTTTTTTTTTTTAATACAGTGGGCCACTTTCACTGATTTGAGTAAAATGGTACCCATTTCTGGAGGGTTCTGTGTTTTCAGTCTGCTGGGTTCAGGTGTAGTGGTCACTGGTGGGTCCTACTATAGGTGTGTGCCACCACTTCTAAATGAGCACTCCTACAACAACCCCCATCCTGGGCTCTCTAGTTGGATTTTACTTACCAAGAGACAAGCTGTTAGGAACACAAGCAATAGTGGTTGTCTCTGGAGCTCTACTCTTGAGGATAGGCAGGAACCTGAGGCACTAAGGGAGGAAAAAGAGTCACCCATAAATATATAATTCTTTCATACTCTGGATTCAGAAGAACCTAAGAAAATCCCATCACTAATCAAATAACTTTTAAGTCTATATGAAAGAATATCATGGATCACCAATGACAGAAGTCATTGAGTGGGTAGACTTCAGAGACATGTGGCAAGAGAAAGATGGTAAATGCTCCTAAGGACCAAGCATCTAGGGGTAAAAAAGTATAAGAACTGTAAGAGACAAGGTTGCAGCCCAAAGGCTCCCCAAGCCTACCAGAAAAGCCATGAACTTCAAAAGTCAAAGACTGGGCCAGGTGCGGTGACTCAAGCCTGTAATCCCAGCACTTTGGGAGGCGAGGTGAGTGGATTGCCTGAGCCCAGGGGTTCGAGAACAGCCTGGCAACTTGGCAAGACCTCATCTCCACAACAGAAAAATCAAACAATTACCTGAGTGTGGTGGCACGTGCCCATAGTTCTGGCTACTTGGAAGCTGGGGTGGAAGGACTGCCTGAGCCCAGCAGGTTGACAATGGGGTGGCTGTGAGCATGCCACTGCACTCCAGCCTGGGCAGAGTGAGACTCCAACTCAAAAAAAAAAAAAAAGGTCAAAAATTGAGGTTACGGCAGGGGGACAAGCAAAGGACTTAAATCAACAAGTCTGAATTCTTGTCTTTGCCATCAATTTAATAACCTGAGACAAATCACTTAATTGCATCCATTTGTTTGCTTATCTGTGAAAGTGAAAAGCTAGATAACATATATAGCTTCTTCTAGTACCAATATTCTGTGATTCTCTGATTCTAAAAACAGATGAGAAAACAGCAAAAGCCTCAAAGCAAGCCCTTCTAGTCCATCTTTGAGCCTGCACATTCATTTATTTGAAAAGTACTAACTGAGCAAGCACTGAGGTGAGAAGCTGTTGTAATGACAGGATGAGTCAGCAGGAGGAAAACTTCCTGTCAGATATCTTCCCACAGTTAGAAATGGAAGGATTTCTAGAAAATATTAAGAGAATTGTCTCTATGATAGGGGAGTCTTTTGGAAGATGCTAAGGACCTGTCCTAAGAGAAAGGTTTTAGGAACATCTCCTGGCTGGGCTCAGTGGCTCAGCCTGTAATCCCAGGACTTTGGGAGGCCGAGGCAAGTGGATTGCTTGAGCCCATGGGTTCCAGACCAGCCCAGGCAACTTGGTGAGACCTTGTCTCTACAATTTAAAAAATTAGCCAGGCATGATAGCTCATGCCTGTAGTTCCAGCTACTTGGAAGGCTGAGGGGGAAGGACCGCCAGAATCCAACAGGTCAACACTGGGGTGCCTGTGAGCATGCCACTGCTCTCCAGCCTGGGAGATGGAGTGTGACTCCAACACACACACACATACAAAGAATATCTCCTAATGAAAAGAATGCAGGGACTTGGTTTCCAGTCTAAATCATCCCAGTCCATTAGCACCTCTTATCCGACACTAATCAAACTGCTTATTTTCAAACTTTTTTTTCCATCAGGTCAAATGAGCCAGTGACTATTTTTAAACTCACAGTCAACCCTTAACTCACAGTCACACTTATTCAGCAAAAGTGTGAACCACCACCACCTTCCTTGTGGAAGATTTTTCTTGACTTTCTCAAGGCACATCCTTTTCTACATTCTCAAAGAATTTTACACATTTCTCTACTGTACCACTTGCTACTCTGACTACATTATGTCTTCCTCCACCAAACTTAAAAGTATGGCACGGTCTCTGGGGCTAGGACTTTAGGGTTTGAATCCCTGTTCAGCCATTTATTAGGTAAGTGATCTTTGGCAAGTTACTTAACCTTTCTGTGCTCCAATTTTTTCAACTATTAAGTGGAGATCAGATAAAACAGTAACTTCATAGGGTTGTGGGGACGAGTAAATGAGTTAATACATGGGAAGTATTTTGAAGAAAGCCAGCTGGTAAGCATTCAATAATTAATGCCTGATGCTGGGCCAGTGGCTCACACCTGTAATCCCAGCACTTTGGGAGGCCAAGGCCGGCGGGTACTTGAGCCGGAGTTCAAGACCAACCTGTGCAACATAGTGAAACCTGGTCTTTATTTAAAAAAAAAAAAAAAAATGTTGAAAAAAATTAGCAGGTCGTGGTGGTGTGCGCCTGTAGCCGCAGCTACTCAAGATACTGAGGTGGAAGGATTGCCTGAACCCAAGAGGTCGAGGCTGCCATGAGCCATGATCGTCGTGATCATGCCACTGCATTCCACCCTGGAGGACGGCTCAAAATAAAACGCCTGCTATGAAAGTATATTTGAATCTACGTTTTCATACAGAACCTATTTTGCTGCTGTTAGAGAACAAATGAACGTGATAACATTATACATACTCTGTTCATACAATTTTGTAAATCGGCAAAGTAAGGAATAATATTAATACACTTCTGAAAATCATAAAACTGAAGCGCTCGGAAGCTTGCTGACTCGCTCAAGTACATACAAATGGAACCCGGGTCCCTGCCTCCCAGCCCTGGACCGCCTTTCCCCTCCCCTTTCACGGCAAGTTTGCCCCAGGCGTCGCTCCAAAGACTCCCCGGGAAGGAAGAGGCGAGGCAGTCGGCTGGCCTGGATCTGAGGGAGGCGCTGGAGTGGACGCGCCGCAGCAGCAACCGCTCACCAGGCGTTTTCCACGACGCTACCCTCCTGAAGCTCGGGCCCCTGAGTGCCACAGGCAGCCAAAAACGTCCAGGACTCGCTCTGCCGGCGTGACGTCACCAACCCGCGCCCCGGCCAATCGACACTACAGCCACTACCGTTTCCTCTCTGCGCTATTAAGCCCCTGATGACTGTTTCTAGTAACCTGCTTTACCCAACGTACCTCATTCCAGGCTTAATTTCCACACAGCAGAGCCTGCTGGCTTACAGATTCTGTAAGGCGGTAGCGGCTTCATCTCGTTGGTTCTTCAGGCCTAGAGCGGCAGGTTTCTGTGCTCCGCCCAGGAGTCCTGGCTCCGGAAACAGTCTGCAAACGGGCCTAACGTGATTCTTTCCCGTGCGAGGAAGCTGCACGGAAGTGAGGATGCGGGTCGCCCACAAGGAGCTCTTATTATGTGTCAGTTCATCCCGCAGCTCCGCCTTACTTATTCTCCTATGTCACTGTCCTTTGGTGTTTCTCAAGGCTATTGTACAGCTGGCTTCAACCTTCCTCTCACACATTCTCATCTGCAAAAAATTGACCTCCTTACAGGAACCCCAGACATTTACTGACTCAGGATCTTTGTTCAATAAGTGGCCTAAAGAGCAAGAGCTCAGCTTTGGGCTTAAATCCCAGATTCTCGATGGGGAAGTTACTGTACCTCTCTGTGCCCAATTCCTCCCTTAACGGAGATAATAGTGGTACTAAATTGCATAGGATTGTTAGGATTAAATGAGGTTAATACGTGTAAATTACCAAGACATCTGGCATTTAAAAAAATGTTCGGTAAACTTTAGAACTATTGTCTTTTCCTCAAACGCTGGCTCCAGTCCCTATTGTTCTACCTTGGCTTCAGTGACCTTTCCAATTCTCGAGGTAGCACTCTTGTCTCTCTCTACAAAACTTCAGATCTTGCTAGTCCTCATTCAGGAATTATTTGCACACACAGGCTCAGATATCTTCCAAAGATTAAGGTAAGAGAATACCTGATCCAGGGATTCCTACTGATATGTAAACTCAGGATAATGGGACCGTGTGCATACCATCCTATCCCTATGTGCAGCATACAGTATGTACATAGTAAACACCTGTTGCATAAATGAATGAACTGCAGGAGGGAAGTTGTTCAAATTTCCAGATGGGCTGTTTTCCCAAAATGGGGTCCCTTAAGGATACTGAATTCAGGAGTGGAGATGCCAGAGGTTGAGGCCATTACTCACCATCTTCAGGTAAAAAGGAATTTGTAATATTGTCAGTTGACATGTCATGTAACAATGTTGAGTTTCCCCTTACCAGTGAGAGAGGAGATAGAAGCTGGTTAGGCAGACAGAGAGGGAGGGTCTCGAGAAGACTTAACACCTGCGGGAATGCCCCCATGAACCACCCCCATTATATAATTGTTGGCTGAAAATGTGTTTAGTGTGATTAAGAACATCCTGCCAACCCAGGATGTACTGCTAAAAGAAACTTTTTGCTGCTTAAATGCAGGTGCAGTAGCTTAACTAGATATCCTAGCTTGAACGTACCTTATTATAATACCATTAACATAGCATTTGCATTGCGGTTCTACCTCCCCCACCCTCCCGTGGGCTTTTCTGTGGTACTTATGGGTAATATGCAAGATGGAGTAACTTTGGTCAAGGACCCACATGCGCAGTCAAGGTTGGGTCGCAGGAAGTAGGGGTGGATAAGGTGTAAATGACAGAAACACCTTAAGAAAAGATAAAACTCACACACACACACACACAAACCTTTTAACAGCGGGTAACTCACTCTGGGCCCCTCTCGTTTTCTAGAGATCTTTGTTGCTTAATCAACTCCTTTCACTCATCCTTTTGGTGTCTGCGTTCCTTAATCTTCTTGGTCATGGGATCAAGAACCCGAGGCTGCCGGTTTAAGCTGACAGTGTTCAAAACTCCTGCAACACCAGGTGTCACATTCTCAGCACTTCTTTGAAATCAGATAGATAATTCTTCCCCACTGCCCTAGCTTCCCACAGGCCAAAGAAGCTAGGACTAATTATTCTTTTTCCTACCTTTTAGGCTTCAAAGAATCTGTAAGCCAGCAGGCTCTACTGTGTGGAAATTAAGCCTGGAATGAGGTACGTTGGGTAAAGCAGGTTACTAGAAACAGTCATCAGGGGCTTAATAGTAGTTTGGGCTAAAATTCTTTTAATGAGGTGAAACACAGATGGTAGGGATAGACATCAAAAATAGTCCATAAAACTAAAATGATCTTAGCCCTAATGTGGCCAGTGAATGAAAGGATGTAAAACTGATGCCACCTAAGGTCAAGGTTAGATTTCTGTCTCATGAAGGAAGTAAAGAGGGGTAAAAATGCAAAATCAACTTCTCTCCCTCTCTTAAACCCAAAAAGAATGAGATTCTGTTATAAAGCTTTATAACAGCTTTATAAAGCTTATGTTATAAAGTGAGTGCCTTGTGTCCTCAGGGTGAGGAAAAGGCTGGAGCCCTATGTACTCAATTCTATAATAGACAAAGTAAAAAGGGATATGGCACAGAGGTATGAGCAAAGAAAAAAGTGAGTAAAATACAAGGACACTGGCGTTTAAACTTCAACTGACACTGTTTGGGTGCCATTGGGCAACTCCAAACACCCATTTTCTTTAGTTGTTTTGAGGATCTGATGAAGCTCCAACCCACTGTGTCCTTCTGAAATCATGAATTAAATTACAGTGTACAGAGAATAAGCAATGCATTCCCATTCTTTATCATTCCACAGCCCAAGATGTCAGACAGTACTTCTGCTTTGGGAATTTTTTTTTTTTTTTCATTCTTTTTGAGACATGGTCTCGTTCTGATGCTCAGGCTGTAGTGCAGTGGTATGATCATAGCTCACTGCAGCCTTGAACTCTTGGGTACAAGCAGCAAGCAATTCTGCCTCAACCTCCTAAGCTGCAGGTACATGTGCATACCACCATGCCCAGCTAATGTTTACATTTTTCTTTTAGGGACAGTGGTCTATGTTGTCCAGACTGCTTTGAACTACAGGCCTCAATCAATTCTCCCACCTCAGCCTCCCGAGTAGGTGGGATTTCAGACATGAGTCATCACTCCCAGCCCACTATGAGATTTCTAAGCTCCAAGTTTTCTCCTGCCAGGCCAACATTACTTTTCTGTTTCTGTCTACCTTATTTCACGGATATTCAAGTTGACATAGGTGTCTGCACCTGCATGCATTTTCCTCTTTCTACTGGCTCTGACATCAATATAATTGAAAGCACTTTGTTAAACCGGGATTGGACTTTTTGTTGTAAAACATTTTTGGCTGTATTATACGTTGTTATGGGACCCTCTGTTTAATATAACCACATACTTTACACATGGGGCAAGTTTCAGGACTGTTGCTCTTGGCAAACACTTCAGACACATCCACCATGCCTCCTTTCTGCCAGTAACTGAGGACCTAAGTCACAACCTGCAGGCTGACATGCAGAAATGTCTCACTTGACATTATAGTTAAGTTCAGTTAATATTTATTGGCACTCATAAATACCAGGCACTGCAGATACAAAACAAATATCACATAGTTCTTTCCCGATAGAGCTGACAGTTCAGTGGAAAGAGAAGTCTATAAACCATTATAATGTAACATGATAAAATGATATAAGATACAAAAGATAGAAATAATGAAAATACATGAGGTTAGAGACAGCTTTAAGATGGTGCCTGAGCACATTCATGTGACAAGACAGAGTTTTCCAGGCAAACAGAAGCAGGAAAGGGAACTAAGGCAATAGAATAGTATATACAAAATGTCAAAGTAGAATCACAGGAATTTGCAATAAGGAACAGAATATGCCAGGCAAGGAAGAGCAACTGAGGATGGCAATATTGGCATAGGCTAGATGAGGGGCTTCTTTTCAAAAGTCTAGGACTTTAGTAAGAGAGAACAATAAACGCTGAATATGCTTACAAAGATCCAGAAGAAATCTGAAAGATGGCCTAGTGAGGAAAGAAACTGAAACAATGTTAGAAAAATTTTTTAAATAATCTAGGAAATAAATTGGGGGCTAGACTTCAGCAATAGCATTGGAGATGGCTTCCAGACTTAGGAAATAATATCAGAATGATAACAGTGATTGGATAGCAATGAAGACTGAATAAGAAGGAAGACAGGGAGATTCCTAGGTCTGGAGCCACACTGAAGTAACTAGGCACATCACAGGCCAGCAACTGAGAAAATCAGAATTCAACAAATACTTATCGGTGTGAAAGTGTGATAATATGGGTATTGAAAAGATGAGTTCCTTTCATTTTTGTTTCCCCAGAAAGTGAAAACGTGCCAGACTCTCGGTCTGAGAAATAAAAATTCAGGGTTGTGTCCATTCCATCTAAAAAAAAATCTTTCTCACAATAACTTAGAGATACTGTTCACACTTAAGGTTTTCCATTTCTCAAGATACCTCTTCCTATTCTCTCCACTCATGATTCTAAAAACAGTACTATATAAATATTACTACAAATACTTATCAGGTAATTCTTAAAAAGGTTCTGATGGGCAATGGTTGGTTAAAACTTATTACTTCATGAAATATTTAATATTTATTGAACATTTTCTATATACCAGCAATTAGTTCTGTAGCATTTTTACTTAGGGAATATATTCATTGACATTTGCTTTTGATAGTATTATTTTCATGTACATATTTAAAAAGCTTTCAGAATTATTTTTGCCCATAAGGTATTATTCACCTGTGAATTCTTCTATGGTAGGTTTTTGTTGTTGTTGTTTTCTGAGTTGGAATCTCACTCTGTTGCCCAGTCTGGAGTGCAGTGGCATGCTCACGGCCACTGCAGCCTCGACCTGCTGGGCTCAGGTGATCCTTCCACTTCAGCCTTCCAAGTAGTTGAAACTACAAGCACGCGCCACCATAGCCAGCTAAATTTATTTATTTATATAGAGATGAGGTCTCACCAAGTTGCCCAGGTTGAACTCGAACCCGTGGGCTCAGGCAATCCTCTCCACTTGGCCTCCCAAAGTGCTGGGATTATAGGCATGAGCCACCACGCTCGGCCCCATGGTAGTTTTTAAGAACATAATCTTTGGGCAACCCCCTCAGGTCCCCTCCCACTGTGGGAGCTTTTCTGTTCTCTCAATAAATCCTGCACACACACAAAAAAATCTTCATAGCTAGGGAGAGGGAAAAGAATATGTGATATTTATGCCACATTCCCATTAATGGTAATACATAACCCAAACCATTGCTTACAAGACAGCTGCTCTTAAAAAATCAATAATGAGTTCCAAATAATTAAGCAATTCAGAATCCACTTAATTTAGCTGTTTTTAATAGCCGTATATTAAAACCATATAAACTTCAGGGTTTAAGGTTGTTGTTTTTTTTTTTTTTTTGGAGAGGGGGTTGGAATGTCACTCCGTCTCCCAGGCTGGAGTGCAGTGGCATGCTCATGGCCACCCCAGTGTTAAACTGCTGGGCTCTGGCAATCCTTCTGCCACTGCCTTCCAAGTAGCTGGAACTACAGGCATGTACTACCATGTCCAGCTAATTTTTTGATTTATTGTAGAGATGAGGTCTCATCATGTTGCCCAGGCTGGTCTTGAACCCACAGGCTCAGACAATCCTCTCGCCTTAGCCTCCCAAAGTGCTGGGATTATAGGAAGAACTATTTCAAATACCAAAGACTATCCTCATTCTTCTGAGGCTCATTTTCTTGGTAGTAGTTAAAAACATGAAAGTAACTGGGAAAACCATAGAAAATCATGCCCTTTCGAAGGAATATCATCACAGTCAGTGGCAAACTGTGCTACCCTGATTTTCAGGGATTTGAAAAACAATCTCTTTAGAACTATTTCCCAAGTCATTCCATGACAAATGTCAACACTCTCTTAAGGACTAGTCCAACAGCCCCAAAGTCCAGACAACCTAGAAGCCCATCTTCCCTCAACACTAATTTTCTGAAATACTAACAAACTAAATCTCATTTTGCTAGAATACTGTTAGTCTCTCTCTCCCCAGGTCTGTGAACCAGTGGCCCAGCTAAACTTATAAGAAATAGGTGTACCCCTTAGTCTAGGCAAGGTTATGTAGACAGCTTGCTCAGCTACATGCAGGATTCCTGCCCTGAACCTCTTATCCTCAGTCTAACACAGACTGTTTCTTGCCTGGGTAAACCAGTATTCCTCTGGAATGGAGATGGGGTCTTCCTGTCTCTGGCTCTGAGTAAATATGACTGTCTTCCCACAGACTGGCATCATGAAATCTCCCTCGACCAACTATTTCCTACTTAGCTCCAAGTCACCCCAAATCTTGAGGATCAGGAAAGATTTTTACTCTGATAAAAGTGTTTTTCACCAACACATCCGTAGAGGTAAGCTCAGTTCTTGCCACATATCCTTTGTGAATGAATGACTACGGTTTCCTTTTTACTTGTTTCTGTCCTCCCTCCACAGGCTCACTCCCAAAGGTCAGAGAGCCTCCCCTATGGTAGCATGGTCAAAGCTGCCACAAATATCTGGAGGCTACTTAAACTTAGCACTACATCAGAACTGTTACAGGAAGTATTTGGAAAAACGCTTCAGCCTACTGGGCAGTAAACATGGGTAACAAGGTCAGAAGGTAAGACAGAGTTATAGTAAAGGAAACACAAATGCTAACTTAACAAATGTCTTCTCAAGATGTAACATTCACATGGGGCAAGAAGAGTGGCAACCTACAGGCTTTACCTGAAAAGCAGGATTTTCTTTCTACCCTGTATTCCCATATGCCCTCCTGGAGTATGCGCTGCATTCTCCAGGCTCCCACCTCCATTTGTGGTAACACGCTTCTCAGAATGCAACAGCCAATGTTCCTTCAGTCTACCCTCCAGATATTTTACCTGCCCCACCCTCCCAGCCAGAATCCTAGTCACTCTATCTAGAGAAACTGCCATAACCTAAACATGAGTATTATTCACCACTGTGAAGTTTCTGATGTCTGAAAAGAACTGAACTATGTCTGAAGAACTTTCCACATTCAATGCATTCATAAGGCTTCTCACCAGTGTGAATTCTATAATGTTCACTAAGGTGTGCATACTTGCGGAAGGTTTTCTCACACTCACTACACTTATAGAGCTTCTCACCAGTGTGAGTTCTATGATGTTCGGTAAGAGATGAGCTGTGAGCAAAGGCTTTCCCACATTCTTTACATTTATAGGGTTTTTCTCCAGTATGAATTCTCATATGCTGAGTGAGGCAGGTGTTCTGATTAAAGCCCTTTCCACATTCACTGCATTTATAGGGTTTTTCCCCAGTGTGACTTCTCTGATGCCGAATAAGGCAAATGCTCTGAATGAAGGCTTTACCACATTCACTGCATTTGTAGGGTCTCTCCCCTGTATGGATTCTCTGATGTTTAGTGAGAGGTGTGCTCTGAGTAAAAGCTTTGCCACATTCCTTACACTTATAGGGTTTTTCTCCAGTATGGATTCGTTGGTGTTTAATAAGAGATGGGCTCTGACAAAAGGCTTTGCCGCAGTCCTTACATTTATAGGGTTTCTCTCCAGTATGAATTCTCTGGTGCTGAGAGAGGTTCGCCTTTGTTTGGAAGGTTTTCCCACATTCATCACACTTATGGGGTTTTTCTCCAGTGTGAATTCTCTGATGTTGTGTAAGATTTGAGTGTTTGCGAAACGAAGAGCCACATTCAGTGCATAAATAAGGCTTCTCACCAGTGTGAATTCTCTGATGATGAATAAGGTGTGTATTCTGATTGAATGCCTTTCCACATCTATTACATTTATAAGGTTTCTCTCCAGTGTGAATTCTCTGATGTTCAGTGAGATGTGAGTGATTGCGGAAGGAATTCCCACATTCATTACATTTATAAGGTTTCTCTCCAGTATGGATTCGCTGATGCTGAGTAAGAAATGATCGACATCGAAATGTTTTTCCACACTGCTCGCATTCATATGGTTTCACCCCAGTGTGAATTCTTTGATGTTGAACAAGAAATGAGCTACGACTAAAAGCTTTCCCACATTCCTCACATGCATAGGGTCTCTCTCCAGTATGAGTTCTCTGATGTTGGGTAAGGGATGAGCTCTGAGTAAAGGCTTTTCCACATTCATTACATTTCCAAGATTTTTTCTGTGTGGGCAGAGTCGGACAATTAGTTTGGTTCAAAATCTCATTGGTATGTATATTACCTGTTTCCCACTGATGCAGACTGTCTTCTGCAGAAACCCTGAGATGTGTAACAAGGCTTGAGGTCAAAATCAAGCTTTTCTTACAATTATATTGTTGACTAATCATTTCAGCAGGTGCTTCCTTGTGGATCAAAGTCATTCCTCCAAAACCTCCTTCCTGGAAAAGGCATGGCTCAGGAACCTCTCTGGGACAATTTCCCTTCATGCCCTCACATGCATATTTTTCTTCAAGTGTAGAATCCTGGTATTCATCCTCTTGGAATCGCTTTGCTACTATTCCTGTTGATTCAGTTTCATAGACATCCTGCTCTGGAGTAGGCTCATTTGCCCAACCTAAAAGAAAAGAGCAGAGTGACATCTCTTTTGCATGGCAGAGTAAAAGCCCCTGAAGCTACAGGGCCTTAACTCTGGCAGGTCTCACTAATGTCTTAAGAGTTAAGGGCCAATAAAGGAAAGCACGGCAAATAATTCAGAGCTGCAAGTGGTGAAAGAGATCTGCATCAGAGTAATGTGATGATTATTAATGAGGAACTCCCATGGAAAGGGCAGCTACAGTCACCTAAGCAGTGAGAGGATTACAGACAATGAAGGAAAGTGAAAAACAACATACAAGCTAAGATTAGGGCAAGAAAGGAAACATGAATATTTTGTATTCAAGAAGTGGAAAGTAGGAAAATATAAAAGTTAAATGCTGGAAATGAGAAAGATAAAATGAGAACTGGGGAAAAGTTGGCTCACCCACACCTGCCCCAAACATCCCTGCAAGATACAGTAATTTAATCTCCTGAGCTTCACTCATCTTCTCTTCTAATACTTCCAAAGTCTTCCTACTGCCTGGTTACTTCTCCCATTGGTTGTTCCTTGCTCACTCACCTGGACAAGTCTCTCCTGTAATCTCTTTCTCTTCAGTTCCTTGCATATTCAACATCCACAAATCGTCTCTCTGCTTTGATTGGAAAACACTTCAGGTTTGGAAAACTGGAAGGGAAGAAAAAAAAAAGTGGGGGAGAGGATATCATGGTTTCAGTAAACAGAAAACAAGAAAGAGCTGTTGCTTAAAGGCAATATCTAGTAATTCACACAATACCTCTCAGGACAGTAATGCAGATGCACCAGCAAAAATCAGCATTGGCTTGCAGCTTCCTAGGTTCACAAAATCCCATTTGTTAGCTGTCCAAGAAGTAACAAAATCAGACAGACTGACAGACTACAGAACACTCAAGCACTTGATAAATCATAATATTATTTATCACTTTATAATGATAAATATAAGGATTAAATAGCTAGGAATATTCAAGTCAACAAGTGCACTGTCTACCATACAACAATCAATATGAAAGGTCAGCTAATATAATCAAATGCTGCATGACATGAGAAAATGTCCTCACAGCAAGGCTAATGCATTAAGTGTGACTCACCCATTTCTATCATATGTCGAGGAGCTAGGATAGTGGTTAGGGAATGCTTTCTAGAGACACGCTGATTGTCCTTTCTTGTGGATATCATATCAAGTAAACAATTTTTTTCAGAGACAGTTCAATATAAGAGCACAGGTTTCAGTTTTTAAAAATCTAATTGTGAAATAATTTTCGACATACAAAAATTGCAAAAATAGTAGACAAAGTTTCTACAAATTCTGCTGTTTGAAATGTCAAAATCATACCTGTTCATCTAAAAATATCTTCTATACAACCCTGAAATAAGCAGAAATGACAGCATTATTTCAAGGAAAAAAAGGAAGACACAAAGATGGTTTTACCAGTGCCACGGGCTCCAGTGGCATGAAAGAACAGAATGAGTCTGCTGAAGTACATAAGGTTGTTCCTGCGTGCTTCTCTTGCAGGTCTGTGCCTCCATATTGGATTGTGTAGGTTTCAGAAGATCCTATCTGGGTTCTCCTGATCTTCTTTCACAGGAGGGGCATAAAGGGGACCTGTCAGCCATCATGAATCCTACAGAGACTCATGCAGCAGAGTAGGATTTGGGTGAAATCAGTGCTAGATGATGAAAAAAAAAAAAAAGTCAAGACAATGCCCCTGCCTGCCAGTAGCTTATATCATAGCTGGAAAAAGACATTAAACCAATAATTTCAAATACGGGAGTTACCAAATTGGAAGCACAAGGAGCTATGGAATGTAGGGCAGAGGGGACATAATCTAGTCTGGGAAATCAGGCCTCTCTGAACAAGAGATAAACTCAACAGGTGAACTCAACAGGTGAAAAGATAAAAGTATATACCAAAACAGAACATACAAAGCAAATGAAGCTCAGTACCTTGGGAGAATGAAGGAGACCCGGTAAAGTCAAGATATTAAGCCCCAGAAATGAGACAGAAAGCCTGAGGCAAGCAAAGACCAAATCAAACTGCAAACCATTTTAAGGACTTTACCCTGAAGTGAGCAGAAAGCCATAACAGGGATAATATATATATCCCACTTCCCAGAGTGCAGAGAAAGAATGTGTGCAGGGCTAGGGGTGCAAGGTGAAGGCTAGACAATCCCTTGTGAGGGTGTTTCTATAATTCAGTAAGGGAACTGGACTAAGAGACAGAATCCACAGAGTTGGATGAATATTGCTGGCCAGGATGAGAGATGGAGAAGTCAAGAATGATCGGCCAGTTTTTGACTAGAAAAATGACAGTGACCTCTAGTGAGAGTAGGAACACTTGTCTGGGGAGGAGGATTCCTATAGTTTTGAAATGTCCAAACAGAAAGTAGGACATAGATATCTGGAATACAGGAGAGAGGAGTGGTCTGAAGAGTTTTAAATACAGAAAGAGTTAACTGGCCGGGCATGGTGGCTTAAGCCTATAATCTTAGCACTTTGGGAGGCACTGGATTGCCTGAGCTCAGGGGTTCGAAATTAGCCTGGCAACTTGATGAGACCTCATCTAAGCAGTAAATCTAAAAATTAGCCAGACATGGTAGCATGCGCCTGTAGTTCCAGCTACTTGGAAGGCTGAGGCAGAAGGATTGCCTGAGCCCAGCAGGTCGAGGCTGTGGTGGCTGTAAGCATGCCACTGCATTCCAGCCTGGGCGACAGAGTAAGACTCCAACTCAAAAAAAAAAAAAACAACAACAAAAAACCTCAATGAGTCTATACATGTAAAAGATCTCAAATCCCCTAAAAGATATAAATAAAAATAATTTAATATATGAAAAAAGTAGCATTTCAAATCATAAAATAATAGATTACTCATAAATTATGTTGGGACTCTCTAACTTCTTGAAAAATAACTTGTTGAAAAATACACTTAATGAGATTCCTACATCATACTACATATCAGAATAAACAAAAACTGATTAAAGGGTTAATATATTTTTGAAAAAAGAAATCATAGGCCAGGCATGGTGGCTCATCCTGTAATTCCAGCACTTTGGGAGGCCAAGGTGAGAAGACTGCCTGAGTCCGGTGGTTCGAGACCAGCCTGGACAACTTGGTGAGAACTCACCTCTACAATAAATCTAAAAAAACTAGCTGGGCATGGCAGTGTGCATCTGTAGTTCCAGCTACTTGGAAAGCTGAGGCAGAAAGATGGCCTGAGCCCAGCAGGTCGAGGCTTTGGTGGCCATGAGCGTGCCAATGTACTCTAGCCTAGGTGACAAGAGTGAGACTCCAACTCAAAAAAAAAGAAACCATAAAATAATAAAATATGGACAAAGGATTGAATTTAGGGTTAGGATAGCTCTTTCTAAGCATGATACAAAATAGCAGAAAAATTGATAATTTTAATCCACACAACAAAAAATGGACAAATCTGGCCACAAGAAAACAATATTCTATCCAAAATACAAATAAAGTTAAAAGACAAAGAAGCTTAAAAACTTTTTGATTTATATATCAAGGGATACATAAGCCTATATATGAAGATTTCTTACAAATGAGTAAGGACAAAAGATGAACTAAGAGAAAAATGAAAAATACAATAAATACACCAAGAATTACAAAAGGCCAATAAACATATCAAAACAAAGTTCCATGTCTTTGGTATCCAAGGAAATGGAAACTGAAAGAAGGATGAATCAATTTTTACATCAAGTTGGAAAACCTATTTTCAATGTCACACTTAAGACCGGCAAAGGTACAGGGAAAGAGCACTTCTCATACACACTGGTAGGAATTGAACTGGTCCCATCTTTCAGGAAGTAATTTGGCAATATACATCAGTTCTAAAAGCTGTAACTTCAGTTGTTGCTGGGATATTGGTACAGGAACTCATACATTTTGTATTATAACACCTGCAGTGTATCTCAGAAGCTCCTTAAAGTCATCAATACGTCATAAAAATGCCTGGGTTCTTTGACCTAGTAATTCCACTATTAGAACTTTCTCATAAAATAACTGCTCAGCAAGGAAAAAAAGTACTCTTCTGTTATCTGAAAGAAAAAAAAAATCCCCTACAGTGTTGTGGCAATAACAATTTTTCTATTGGTAGACACTGAGGCTTAGTAAATTATGGTACTTCTACTTGATGGAAATTATACAGATGAAAGATAATTAAAAATAAAAATATGTGATTATTTGGGCATTTATGCCATATGTAAGTGGAAAAAAAACAAGGCTATCAAAATTCCAAGTGCAACATAACATCATATGCTTGTTAAAATATGCATGTGAATAAGATCAAGAAAAAAAATAATCATCATTGTAATGACACAATTAACTATTAATGATTTTCCCAAACTTCCTCTATTATCTATATTTTGGTTTACTTTTCAAAAAGTAGGCCAGGCTCGGTGACTCGCCTGTAATCCCAGAACTTTGGGAGGCTGAGGCGAGTGGATTGCCTGAGCTCACAGGTTTGAGACCCATCCAGGGAACTTGGTGAGACCTCATCTCCACAATAAATCAAAAATTAGCCGGGCGTGGTAGCACGCGCCTCTAGTTCCGGCTACTTGGAAGGCTGAGGCGGAAGGATCACTGGAGCCCAGCAGGTTGAGGCTGGAGTGGCCAGGAGTGTGCCACTGCACTCCAGTCTGGGTGACAGAGTGAGACTCCAACTCAAAAAACAAAAAACAAACAAAAAACTAATCTAAGTCTGTAAGAGTATATATCAAATTATTAACCATGATCATCTGACCTTTTTGTAATGTTTGAAAGTTTTCCCATAGGAATAAATAACTTCTGTAATCAGAGAAAAAAGTAAAAAAAAAAAAAAAATCAAAGATGGCACAAAGATTTATGTATAAAGATTACATTACTGCTAAGATTAAAAAATAGGCAAACAAACATTGATGGAACGTCAATATAATAGGTTGACTACTAAAAATCACATTTCCAAATGTGGGAAAATACAGTATGTTAAAAAGGATACAAAACACTAAAACAAAAAAACATACACACAGGCTGGGCATGATAGCTCACGTCTATAATCCTAGCACTTTGGGAGGCCAAGATGAGAGGACTGCCTGTTCGAGACCAGCCTGGACAACTTGACAAGACCTTGTCTCTACAATAAATCAAAAAATTAGCAGGGCTTGGTGGCGCATGCCTGTAGTTTCAGTTACTTAGAAGGCTGAGGTGGAAGGATAGCCTGAGCCCAGCAAGCTGAGGCTGCAGTGGCTGTCAGGGTGCCACTGCACTCCAGCCTGGGTGACAGAGTGAGACTCTGACTCAAAGAAAAAAAAAACACACATATACTAGCACTAAATAATCATTCAATGGAAATTATTGTTGTTGTTGTTGTTATTATTATTATGAGTCGGAGTGTCACTCTGTTGCCTGGGCTAGAGCACAGTGGCACAATCACCACTCACCACAGCCTTGATCTCCTGGGCTCAGGCAATCCTTCTACCTCAGCCTCCTGAGTAGCTGAGGCTACAGACACAAGTCACCTTGCCTGGCTAATTTTTTGTTTTTTTATTTTTTTGAGGAGACAAGGTCTTGCTATGTGACCGAGGTTGGTCTTAAACTCCTGGTCTCAAGTGATCCTCCTACCTTGACCTCTGAAAGTGCTGGAATTACAGGCATGAGCCACCATGTCTGGCCAGAAACTATTATGAATACACAGATAAAACAAAACAAACACATAAAAAAAGGACATAAAACCCACCCAAATGTTAACACGCTTATCTCAAGGTCAGTTAATGGGTCATTTCACTTTGTTCTTTATACTCTTCTATATATTTCACTTTTTCTTCAATAGACATATGTTACTTTCACAGTAGAAAAAGTAGTTACTTTTAAGAATCTACAAACAAAAACCAAAAAATGACAGATCTAATGGATCCATTCAGAATAAGATGAAAGTGGACTGGACTGGGAGTCAGGAAATTGCTATGCCCATGTGAGTGAGCCTACACAACAGGTTATCTGAAAAGGATGACAAAACAAATAATATCCATGAGTCCTTCAGCTCTAACACTCTTTGAATCTTTGGCAAGTTAATTCAAGTAAAGCACTCATAAAGACGATAGGTACTCAACAGGGTTCAGACACTATTATGTTTGACACTAAAACCTAGAGAAGAAAAAAGCACTTTGGTGATGATTGCTCTCCTCCAAACATGGATTGTGTGAGCTGGCAGCAGTTTGTCTATGTAAAGGCTCTGTAAACTTTCTGCAATGGGCCAGAAAATAAATATTTTAGGCCTCATAGGCTAAATGGCTATATGGTCTCTCTATGTCTGTTGGACCTATTCAACTTTACCTTGGTAGTTTCAAAGCAGAAATAGACAATATGTACAGGAAAGAGCCTGACTGTGTTTTAATAAAACAATGTCACAAAAAAGGTGGTAGACCAAATTTCGCCCGTAGTTTGCTGACCCCTAGCCAGAAAGCAATGAACAGGTGTTTCTACAAATGGCTGCCGTGGAATAATCTAATTGGTAGTGATTTTAAGATGTTAGAAGGATCTCTCTGTAGATCTAGGGGGAGATGTGTATTCATATTTAAAAAAAAAAAAAAAGAGGTTCCTCATAGCCTCATCATGCTATCAGAGAGCTGGCTTCCTACTCATTCCTTGTAAGCTTTCTCCCTGCTGCTACCTCATTACTCCTCAATAATTCCGTAAAAGAGTATAGGCAAGCTAGGTAGGGGGTTTCAAAAATTTGAAACCACAATTCCTTCAACAAGACCACATGGAAATGTACTCCTCTCTAAAGCCCTTCTCGGTTTGCCTGTTAGCACTAAATGACACACACACCCAGGCTATAGCAGCACATTATATGCATCTCCTCTGTAGCTTTGGGTCACTCAGTAACACTATGCCCTTGGACAAGTTATCTGTTCTTTCTGTATCTCAATTTCTTCACTTTTAAACTACCAAAAATTCGCTGTTGAGAAGATTAAATAGCACAAATGCTTCAAACACAGTAGCATATGACAAGTGCTAAATAGATATAATTTAAAATATTATTACCAAAATTTGCTTATATACATATCTTCCATCACTAGAATAAAAGCATTTTCACATTTGGCAGGCTCCGATGTCACTCATTCTGTAGCCTTGGCCCTGAATTCTGGTAATGTTTGGCACATAATGGACAGTAACATTTTGTTGGAAGACATTAACGTTGGTAAACAGAGTATCACATCTAAGCTATCACCTGAGCCTCGTGAAGAAAGCAAGACACAGACTACTAGATAGTCCAACTTCGAGAAACAGCCACTGTACTCTCTAGAATTATAATCCAGGTCTCGGGACTCCCCAACTAGTGCACTTCGCATTCTTTGCCATTTCCTATTAAGAGAGTTCCTAAATGAGGTTGACAGTTACATGATCGGCTGGGGGAAGTAGCTAGTGTCGAGAGAGACTTCTAAGTCCCGGGATTTCATTTCCGCACACAGTTCTTATTTCTTGATCAACCATTCACCACTCTCTCACTCGCTCATTCATTCTGTCATTTTCGGAAACGCTTCCTCTATGCCTGGCGCCTTCCTGGGCCTTGGGGTCTGCAGTGATGAGGCAGCAGGCGCGACACGGCTGGTCCACCCGGAGTGTCCTGGGTTCCGGGCGGCACGCGCGGGCAGCAACTCGGGGTGAGGGGTGGGGTGATCGAAACCGGGACGGACTTCTCAGATAAGCCCCCGGTCCGCCGCCCCAGCCCAGGCGCTCTGGGAATCCTTCCTTTTCCCTTCCTGGGGCCCAGCTCACCGTGAGACCCGAAGGCTCCAGTCGCAGCGGCGCCTACGGTCCCGAAGGTTCGCGAAAGCCCTGGACGCAGGAAGAAAGCCTCTGGCGCCGGAAGTCCGGGGGCGCGGGCGGTAATGCGTCACAGCGGTCTAGCGCGGCGGCCACTGACTCTCTAGGAGGCGGAGGAGGATCTCTATGGAGCTCCAAAAGTAGGCGATCCCTCCAAGCCCAGCCTCTAAGCCCTGTCTTGTTTCTCTCCAAGCCTAGCTTTGTTTCCCTCCAAGGCTTGCCGCATTAAAGACTACCTTGGCCCAGAACACAGTGGCTACCTTATCTTTTAGGAAAACTGTAGAGGAGGGCTTTAGGTGTGGAGAGGGTGCTTGGTACGAGTCGGAATGGGCCCTCTCAGCCAGAAACTATTACACTCCATCTGTTTAAAATGGCCCCATTCAGTACCTTGAATGATCCCCTGTTATGTTAGAATAAAGGACAAACTCCCAATCTAGGCCCACAAAAACTGACCTCAACAGTAACATCTCTTATTTTGCAATCGTATACATTCCGCTATAACATTACTCAATTCCCATTGGCTCCCTGAAATCCCTTGACTGTTTCTGACTCTAGGTCTTTTGTCCAGAATTTGCCCTCTAGGATAGTCTCTCTAGCTACTCTCCCCAACCTTAGCCATCCAATTTATACTGGTTCTTCAAAAACCCAGTGCCAGTTCTTACTTGACCTCTTGACTATTGCCTTCATGGGTCTTTATTTACACTTTCTTACTAATCCTTATGGGTAATTCTAGCTCTAGCTGATCTATTCAGTGGCCCTCTAAATATACAAATGTGTCTACTTTCATGGATACATTATCAGGAAGATATGCCCAGCTAACATCCTACCCGAGGACAAGTGTGGATTACCCAGTTCATCACTACACAATTCTACTCAGCTATGTGGAGCTATCACTTAACCATTATACCTCACTGTTTAGCACAGTATTGGACACAGAAGATATTCAATAAATGCTTACTGAATTCATTAATTAGATACAAAAGTAAAGTTCAAAATTATTTGCATTTTTGATCAACTGAAAAATACACCATAGGTTAAGTCCAGGAGCCAAACTATCCGTACCACTTAACTAGCATGTTCCCATCTCCTCAGCTCACTCTATCCAACTACTGTCTCCATCCGTATTATGTAAGGTGTATGAGGTCAGGGGTCTTCTCTGTATTGTTCATACTGTTTCTCCAGCACCTAGAGCACTGGCTGACATGTAATAGACATTCAATAGATATTTGGTGAATGACTAAGACTACAGAATCAAAATTATTTCTTGAGCTGAGGATCTTCACTCTCATTACTGATATTGATCCAACTAGAGTCTGATTTCTAAATATAAATAGAGCACTAAAAATCAAAGTTTGAGGAACACCAACAGTATGAGGGATGTTCAAATTCAACATTCCCAGGATCATAAGAGATATAATCATTGAATAGTTTATGTTTCAACAAGCCACCAGAAGTAGTTACTTCACACAGATATATACTGCTTATATATGAGAGCTAAACCTGCTAGAAAATCATCTTTCTTCCCACAGATTACCTAAAGTACATACTCCATAGATGAACGTTGCTTCCCTGTGTGAAATAGAAACTCTTAGTAAATCATAATTACCTTTCCTCTCCAAAAGACATTACATGAAGAATGTGTCATAAGGAAGTCTGTTGTTTTTCTATTCAAATTGCCAACTACTAGTACTGTCGCTGTTGCTTACCCAATATAATTTCTCACTTTCTTTCTAACAATCTGATCCTGTTTTACAGCAAGGAAAATAGGCATATAGAGCTTGACTCATCCAGTGTCACAGTTTGTAAGTTAAAGAATTAGGTTGAAAAGCTAGAAAATTAAATTCCAAAGCTAGTACATTGTGTGGGCAGCAGCAGTACACCCTCCCTCCCCCTTTTGTCCTATCATTTCAGTTGTCCTTGACTAAATTTTCTCCTTTTTCCTTCTTTAAGGGGGCAAGAATTACATACATGAATTTTAGATCTATTGCCCACCAGTTTCTCAAGGATATCATGGCAAACACTGCAGGTTTCCCATAAAATATCTACTCTCCTCATCTTCCTTGCTAACAAAACTGAATTTTTGTTCAGAGTGGCACTGTGACCATATTTCCCAAGTTCCTTTGCAGCTAAAGCTGGCCATATGACACAACTTTGGCCCAAGAGATATAAATAGAGAACTTATAGATGGAGTCTAATTAAAAAGTACGGACTTAGTTGGGAAATGCTGTTTGTCCATTGCATTTCCTCCTTTTCCCTTTCTGGATCACAGCTATGAGGCTGGTGATGGAGCAGCTGTCTTGTAACCATGTGATGTCAAGCATGAAGATGCCAACCACATTGTAAGGATGGCACAACTAGAGGAAAGAAGGGACCTGGTTCTAGAGCTATGACACCATCCCTGGACTACCTCCCCTGGACACTTTGCTAAGTGATTTTTTTAAAAAACCAAACCTTTGAAGCATCCACCATAGTTGGCCCACAAGCCAAATCCCAAAACCAGCCCACCGCCTGTTTTTGTACTGATCATAAGCTAAGAACGAACTTTACATCTTTAAATGGTTGTAAAAAGGTTTTTTAAAAAGTACTTTGTGACATGAAAATTATATGAAACTCAAATTTCAGTTATTTATAACTTATAGTAAGTTATTTCTCTTATTCCTCTGCATGTTGTTGATGGCTGCCTTCCCTCTATACCAGCAGGGCTGAGTCATTGTGACAGAAACCATATACAACACTGTCATTGCTTTGCATTGCTGCTCAACCCACTACAAACAACAGTGATGCTGCACCATTCCACTCCATTCCATTTCTAGCACATGCCTATCCTGTCAAAACAAGATGCTTCTAAAGCACAGTTGGTGTGTGTATTATTTTGTTATCAAATTAAATGGCAAAACAGTATGTTTACCTAGTCTGGGCAACAGAGCAATAACTAGTCTCTATTAAAAAAAATTTTTTTTAAATTAGCCTGTCACTTATATACCCAGCTACTAAGGATGCTGAGGTGAAAGGATCACCTGATCCCAGGAGTTCAAAATCCTCCCACCTCAGCCTCCTAAGAAGCTGGGATTATAGGTTTGAGCCACCACACCCAGCCCATTTCTTCAAACATCATTCTGAAAGCGGAGATCCCCGTGTATATGTAAAACTAATAAAACTTTTTCTTTTCTTTTGTTATTATTTTGCCTCATGTCAATTTGGTTCCTAGACCCAGCCAAAGAGGCCATGTAAGAGCTTAGGAAGGGGATGGTAGTGACCACTCCCTCCTCTAAAATCTCATCTCATAAGGATTTCTTCACAAAAATTAAAAATAAAAAAGAGACTGCAATGTTTGTTGCAGCTCTATTCACAATAGCAAAAACATGGAACCAGCCATGCTGCCCATTGAAGCTGGACTGGGTTTTTAAAAAATGTGGTATATATACACAACGGAATATGATGTAGCCATAAATAAGGACAAACATATCGACTTCACAGCAACTTGAATGGATTTAGTGTCTAGCATACTCAGTGATCTATCACAGAAACAAAGAACAGAGTGCCATAAGTTCTCACTCATAAGTGGACCTTGAACAATTATCATAATACTATAAGAAAGGTATTGGTAGTAATGGGAAATTGCCAGGGGAGGGTGGGTGGGATTGGCAGTTGAGGGAAACTACCAGGGGATGGAGAGGCATAACTCATCAACAAGGGTACCTGCGTAATGAACATTTGTATACCTAATGCTGAATTGTACCCCATATCTTTAAAATAAATTTTTTTCAAAAATTTTAAAAAAGAAAGATATTAAAGACAACCTTTCAAATTTGAAAAAAGAGGCTGCAAACAAAGTAAGCTTCTGAGTGACTCATTTGCTAGTGAAGCCTGGAAAACTTCCTGTGATGAGTTGATTCAATAATGTTTGAGCGCAGGGGTCAAAGAAATGTATTCAGAGAAATTAAGCTTGCTTAAGGCGTTTGAGGAGAACAGCTGCTAAAAGAGTTGAGGATATAGGGAACAACATCAACAGTCAGTTAAAAAAAAAACTGGCAACGATTGAGCAACTCCACTCCTAGGAGCCTACCAAGAGAACTGAAAATATATGACTATAAAGAACATGCACATGAATGTTCATAGTAGCATTATTCATAATAGCCAAAATGTAGAGGCAACTCAAATGTCCATCAGCTGATAAATGGATAAACAAAATATAGTATATTCATAAAATGAAATTGTGTTCAGCTATAACAAGGGCTAAAGTATTGATTCATGGTACAACATAGAATGAACCTTATGCTAAGTGAAATAAGTCAGATGCAAAAGGTTACATATTATATGATTTCATTTATGTGAAATGTCGAGAAAAGGCAAATCTACAGTGACAGAAAGTATATTAGGGGGTGCCAAAGGTTGGGGGGAAAATGGTGAGTGACTGCAAATATGTTCTTTTTAGGGTAATGAAAATGCTCTTTAATTAGATAGTGGCGATGGTGGTGCAACTTTGTGAACACAATAAAAATTACAGGGTTGTACATATTAAAGGGATAAATTTTATTGTATGTGAATTGTACCTCAATTTTTAAGATATTAGCAAACAAATAAACAAGAAAAATGATTTTGAGTGGTTTTCCCTGGCTCTTAATGAATTGACAGACGTTGCTGATACTGCCTACTGTTCAGTGGTTGATATTCTAGAAGTCAACGCTGTTTGAAGTGGTTAAAGAATAGCCTTTATGAATAGTGTGCATATAATAACCACAGGCAAGAATATTTTCAAAGAAGCTGAAAAAATGCTAATTGAGTACAACCTAAAGTAGAGTCTGCTAAGAGTGTTACAGCTGATGGTTTAAAAAGACGGTATATGTCAAACAGAAAACACTTAGTTGAACAAAGCTTGTGAACATGTGAATTGTTTAAAACACATGGCTATTCATTAGCAAGCACTTTGTACAAATACTTGAAATGTGTTATTGAACCAGTAGCATCAACAGTAAACTGCATTTGCTCTTATAGACTCAATCATGGTCAGTTCTGTGAATTTTTTTTCCAGAAATAAAAGCTGAATATCCCAGTTGCGCTATCACTCACCTGATCAATGACTTAGGTGTGGTAAAGTTTTATAGAGATTTTTTTTTAACATAGGGTTAAGATTGAAATTTATTTATTTATTTTTATTTATTTATTTGGAAAGCAGGATTTATCAAGAGGACAGAAAAGCTCCCCCAGTGGGAGGGGACCCGAAGGGTTTGTCTGAAATTTTTTTTTTAATAAGAAGAACCATCTTCAACTGTTATCAAAATTGAATGGCTTTGGAAATTAGCTTTTTGCTGCATACTTGATAATGCTTCTTACTAAAGTCAACCTAAAATTACAAGGCAAAACAGTGATTATATGTGAAATTTATACTGTAATAAAGTTATTTTGCCAACAACTGACAATGTTAGAGTCATAAGTAATATCAAGCTGTTTATATGCTTTCCTGGCTATTGAAAGTTAAAACAAGCCGGGCTCGGTGGCTCAGCCTGTAATTCCGCGCCTTCGGGAGGCTGAGGTGAGTGGATTGCCTGAGCCCGCGGGTTCGAGACCCGCCTGGGCAGCGAGACCTCATCTCTACAATAAATCAAGAAATCAGCCAGGCATGGTAGCACATGCCTGTAATTCTGGCTACTCGGAAGGCTGAGGTGGAAGGATCGCTGGAGCCCAGTAGGCGAGGCTGCGGTGGCCGGGAGCGGCTACTGCACTCCAGTCTGGGCATCAGAGTGAGACTCCAACTCAAAAAGAAAAAAGTTAAAACAAGGAGTGAGATTTCTACTTCCATTCACATTTGCAGCAGACATATTTTCTGAGCTCAAATTACAGTTCCAGAAGTGGTTTTCAGACCAGACCTCAATGTAAGTGCAAAGGAAATTTCCATATTTTTAAATCCATTTAAGTGGCAATTGAAGGGCTCCCTTCTAATCCACTAGGAGATTGCAAAGACAGAAAGAAATTTCACCTTATATAGTCAAACAGACACAACCCATTATATACATGTTTTCAAGATAAACAATAACTGTCCTCAAATATGCAGACTTGACAGCACCTTTTGTCATACATACTTCATCCTGACTTTATCATGGTAATTGGGGTGACCATCTGTGTTAGCTAATTGGCTTTATCTAGAAGAAAAACTTCTAATCTTGTTATGACAGAGGTAGTTTTGCAACTCATGCAAGGCACCCACCAAAGTTAAGTTCCTACCCTCTAACAGAAACGGAAAGATTGAGGTGCTATCTCCCATGATGTTTGCATTTTAAAGAGACGGCTCTCGGGTTCTTGAAAGAAACATTCCTGAGTCACAGAGCTAAGAAAAAGCCAGTTGGCAGAAGTCCTATCTTCAAAAGAATTTAATGTATTTTAAAGAGATGAGAAAGTAGTTACAAGTTTTCTGAGGTAATGCTCTGAGAAAAAGGAGGTGAGGGAAATATCTCCCCCTATTTCAACATGGACAATTAAATATCTTATTTTTATATTAAATGTGTCCTTATACCTTCTATGTTAGAAGACATTTTCAAAGATAAAATAAGTAAAAAAGTCATTGCAGATTAGCATTTATCGATGAATATTCGCACTGGATTTTGGTGACAGGAAACACTAACTTTGAACTCCAATTAAGCAAAACATTATCTCCCCAAAAAAGTATTCCATTCTTCTCATTAGTAGGTTACCAAAAAGGTGTAATCTTTGTTATGATTATACTTTTGATTTCTCCAATAAGAATTTTGCGACCAGGCACGGTGGCTCAAGGCTGTAATCCCAGCCCTTTGGGAGGCTGAGGAGAAAGAATTGCCTAAGTCCAGGGGTTTGAGACCAGCCTGGACAACTTGATGGGACCTCATCTCAACAATAGATCAAACAATTAGCCAGGCATGGTAGCACACGCCTATAGTTCCAGCTACTTGGAAGGCTGAGGCAGAAGGATCACCAAGCCTGGCAGGCTGAGGGTGAGGTGGCTGTGAGCATGCCACTGCACTCCAGCCTGGGTGACAGAGTGAGACTCCAACTCAAAAAAAGCAAAAAACAAAAAAAAGAATTTTGTGGACATTTATTTTCTTCCTTATTATACAAGTACTACATATCATCCTCAATTTTGCCTCCGGACAAATTTTAAATCTTCAATATTTAAATATTTACTATTAACATGGAACCAAGCATGATGCCCATCAAAAGAGGACTGGATTTAAAAAAATGTGGTACATATTTACAATGGAATATTACACAGCCATAAAGAACAAAATCATGAACTTCACAGCAACCTGGATGGACTTAGAGTCTATAATACTGAGTGATCTTTCACAGAAACAAAGAACTGAGTATCACATGTTCTCACTCATAAGCAGACCTTGAGCAATATCATAATACTTTAAGAAAATGAGCCAGGCTTGGTGGCTCAGCCTGTAATCCTGTGCTTTGGGAGGCTGAGGTGAGTGGATTGCCTGAGTCCGCGGGATTGAGACCCACCTGGGCAACTTGACGAGACCTCATTGAGAGACCCAAGAGATTAAAAAAAACTCTAAGAGAACTATTACTATATGAATTCCTACCCCACGTTCACTGTATTTGTTTGCAGTGTTTGTACTTAAAATTTTGTTAAGTTTAATTTTTATTTGTCTCATAAAATAACCGATTGCTTCCGCAACTGCTGCTAGCAGTATGTGAATGTCAGGTAATAAACCCCTCCCGGACATTCCTTTGCTTAGCCTGCCTGCTGACATTCCACTCTGCTCATTTAGCAGCTCCCCCGTCAATTACAGGTAGCTGAGCGGACCAGACCAATCCCAAGTGCTCCCGTACCCATTAGGAGAAATTACCCTATCATGTAAAAACAAGTTTAAAGTTCTTTCCCCTCCCTCTGTAATGATGTATAAAAACTGCTTGCCATGCTGGATCAGGGCTCTCGTCCCTGAAGCTGCTGCTTCGGGCGTGAGCCCAGACTCAAGCCTGAATAAAGACCCTTGTGTGTTTGCATCAGAGCTGGCTCTTTGTTGGTCTCTCGGATTCTGAAATTTGGGTTTAACACTCATCTCTACAATAAATCAAAAAATTAGCTGGACATGGTAGTGCGCACCTGTAGTTCCAGCTGCTTGGAAGGCTGAGGTGGAAGAATTGCTGGAGCCCAGTAGGTCAAGGCTGCATTGGCCGGAAGCGGCCACTGCACTCCAGTCTAGGCAACAGAGTGAGACTCCAACTCAAAAAAAAAAAAAAAAGAAAAAGAAAAAGAAAATGATTAGCAGTAGTGGGAAACTGCCAGGAGGGGGGTGGGGAAGCAGGATTGGCAGGGAATCTGCCTGGGGAAGGGGGGGCACACCTCATCAACAAGGGAACCTGCATAATGAACATTTGTATACCTGACACTGAATTGTGCCTCACATCTTTAAAATAAAAAAAACTAAAAGTAAAAATAAATAAATAAATAAAAATGTATATTTACTATTTGGTCCCTTACAAAAAAGTTTGCTGACCCTAGAGCTATAGTCACACAGCTTGTCACCTACATTAATATGACTTTACCATTTAACACTCAATATTTAACATTCAACATTGCAGTTTTACTGTATTTTAGAGAATTTTTGACCTGGAAGATAGAGTTGCAAATAGCTTTATTATTTATTTCAGGAAATTCCTGAAAACTCATTTATCTGAACAATGAATGACTCAATTATTCCAGAGCAGGATAAATAGCCCCCTTTTCAGAGTAGGAATTCATTTAACTGGGCTCACCAATCTAATGTTACATGACTTTTTTTGTTGTTGTTAGAGATAAAGTCTTGATATATTGCCTAGACTGATCTCAAACTCCAGGCTTCAAGCAGTCATTCCGCCTCACCCTCCCCAAATGCTGAGATTTCAAGTGTAAGCCACAGCACCTGGCCTAAGGTTTGTTTAAAAACCTTCACTTTAGCCGGGCTCGGTGGCTCAGCCTGTAATCCCGCGCCTTTGGGAGGCTGAGGTGAGTGGATTGCCTAAGCCCGTGGGTTCGAGACCCGCCTGGGCAGCGAGACCTCATCTCTACAATAAATTAAAAAACCAGCCGGGCATGGTAGCGCATGCCTGTAATTCCAGCTACTCGGAAGGCTGAGGCGGAAGGATCGCCGGAGCCCAGCAGGTCGAGGCTGCGGTGGCCGGAAGCGGCCACTGCACTCCAGTCTGGATGACAGAGTGAGACTCCGACTCAAAAAAAAAAAATAAAAAAAAAACCTTCACTTTGGCTGGGCCCGGTGGCTCAAGCCTGTAATCCTAGCACTTTGGGAGGCCGGAGCGAGAGGATTGCCTGAGTCCAGGGGTTCGACGCCAGCCTGGGCAACTTAGTGAGACCTCATCTCTACATTAAACCAAGAAATTAGCCAGACGTGGTGGTGTGCGTCTGTAGTTCTAGCTACTTGGAAGGCTGAGGCAGAAGGATTGCCTGAACTCAGTATGTCAAGGCTACAGTGGCTGTGAGTGGGCCACTGCACTCCAGCCTGGTGACAGAATGAGATTCCTATTCAACAAAACAAAACAAAAACAAAAAAAATCCCTTCATCTTATTAGGTCCATCAGTCTATAAACTATTATATCATGAATTTTTGTCTAATCCCAACTATACCCTCTCATTCAATCCCAACCAGATTCCCTCAGTGGAAAATCTGCTTTAAACCAGACCTTCAAAACTTAAAATTATCCTGTCTTCAATTTCCCCCTTCCTAGATACAAAACTATCAGAGCAGAGGTTTCCCTTAGTGTAGAAAGCAAGCTTGGCTTTGCCTGATGAATTGGTTATTTTGGTGGTCTCTTCAGGCATCCAGCAGTCTATTCCACATGCTCAGTCAACCTGCAATGCCACTACAAAACACCATAAACAGGGTGGATTAAACAACAGAAAGTATTTTCTCACAGTTCTGGAGGTTAAGAGGTTCAAGATTAAGATGCTGGGTGAGGCCATGCTCGGTGGCTCAGCCTGTAATCCCAGCACTTTGGGAGGCCGAGGCGAGTGGACAGCCCGAGCAACTTGGCAAGACTCCGTCTCTACAATAAATCAAAAATTAGCTAGGCATGGTAGCACCACCTATAGTTGCAGCTACTTGAAAGGCTGAGGCGTAAGGATCGCTGGAGTCCAGCAAGTTGACACTGGGTTAGCCGTGAGCATGTCACTGCACTCTAGCCTGGGCAATGGAGTGAGACTCCAACTCAAAAAAAAAAAAAAAAAAAAAAAAAGATGCTGTGTGATTTGTTTCCTCAGTAAAGGCTTTCTTCCTGGCTTGTAGATGGCCACCTTCTCCCTATGTCTTCAAATGACCTACGAGGTAGAGGGGTGAAGTAGGGGAAAGAATGAAAGTTTTCTGGTATCCCTTCTTATAAAGGCTATAATCCCATCATGGGGGCCCCACCCTCATGACCTAATTGCCTCCCCAAGGCACCATCTGTAAATACCATCTCATTGGGGCTTACTCACTAGGGGTCAGGGTTTCACCATTTGAATGGGTAAGGGCATAATATACATCCTAGCACACACCGTCTCAAACAATGAGGAAAAGTGTCATACCTTAGGTTTGGCTGAGTAGTAAGCTTTAAGAAGCCTGTGTCCCTGAAGGTTTTGCAGAGCAAAGCCACCACCATGCCAACCCTGGGTTGTCTACTTTTGAGCTTTTCGGTATGAGAGACAAATTTCTTTTATATGCCACTGTAATTTCTTATTTTCAGACTAACCTAACCTTAAACCAATGCTGCTGCATGAAGAAACTAATGTCCTGAGGAGCCTGGAACTAGGGAGCTGAGGGGGTTGGTCTCCTTGATGAATGTTTTCCAACTATGAAGACTGATGCATTGGTTCCAAGTACCTTCAAAGTTTGAAGACAGTCATTATGGAGATCAACTAGCTCAGAGTATGACTTATGCCATTTAGTTAGGAGCTAAGATGCCCTGGCCTGGGCAAGAGACCCGCTGACAAGTCTTAGCTATTTTTTTCTACATTGCTGCAGGCTCTGCTCTGTTCAAACAAGTGACTGTTTTATAATTTAACTTTGAGGATAACCCACACATCTTCCAACTCTCTGCGTATTTCCTTGAACCTACCATATAACATAATTTTAAAAGGCATCTACACTAAGAGTTGTGACAAACAGTAAAATAAAATTTGAGTATGTTTTCTTTATCTAATATTTCTCCTTTAAATGTCATATGGAAGTAAATGAAGATCATCCAAACGAAAGACTATTCAGAGTTGTTATATAAGGGAGTCAGCCAACATCACCTGCATTCAGCAGAGACTTAAAGGCAGAGTAGTGGGGAAGCAGGTAGCAGGAAAAGTGAAGGCTTCACGTATGTTCTGATCAAAAGCTGTTGGCATGGGGAAGCTGTAGGCAGCTAAGTAGAAGTGGTGCATCCTATGTGATTGGTTTGGGGAGCATTTTGGTTTTCTCTGGTTGGTCCTAAACTGGAAGCAGGGTCAAAAATTAAGGAGGCTTGTTTGGTTTGGTTAAAATAAGGCAATGATCAAAATATGGTCTCACAAATCACATGGTTTATTGCCATACGCAGAAAATCTTTTTATTTTGGTTCAATGAGAACACACCTCATGGAGAATACACTAGATAGATAAAATACATTAACCACATGGTGAGTGAATTTTTGGAGTTCAATTATTAAAGTCTAGCTGCTCAGTGAGGATGGAAATAGGCCTCTGTAAAAGTAAAGTCTAATTAAAGTCTGAGGTTTACCTTTATATGAGCAGCTCTTGGGAGAGACTGCTTGCCCAACCCAGTGGAGATGCGTGATGACTCCTATAGTCCCCTGGAGAGCAGTGCTGGTATTGGTTGGTGAGAATTTGTAGACTAGCTCAAAGGTTAATAGGGTGTGACCATGCAGTCTGAGCTCTCAGTCTTAGAAGAAGCGGTTGACAGAGACGTGCCTGTCAAACTCTTGAGTTTATATGTATTTTGAAGTCCAGTAGTTGAGGTCAATAGTTCATATATGCGATCCAATAAGGTGTGAAGTCAAATTCACAAGGAGTTCACTTCAAGTTCTCACATATGGGGTTGATATGACGTGACATTCTCAAGGGGAGCAGAGCACACTTCAAGTTCTAATCACAGAAAAGCATGTCACTACACAGTGAACTATATAAACATTTGGAATCACTTCAAAGCCACATAACAATAAGTTATTAATAAAATCCTGGCTGTTTGGGGCCAATTTTTGTAAGGTTTATTATTTGTCTTCCAAGACTGTTTGTTAGAGATAGTGCTGTAATATCCTAGAAATATGACTTATGGGTAGTAGGCTGGCTTCCTGGGATGGTTATTGTAGCTAATAGATTGGCTTACTAGGCTGGTTGCTGCAGATTGTGGGTCAGAGTTCTACTTTTATATATGGTCTTAATTTGTTGTTTGGTATGGTTTTGGTTTTTGGAGTCAGAGTCTCATTCAGTCACCCAGGCTGGAGAGCAGTGGCACACTCACCACCACCGCAGCCTCGACCTGCTGGGCTCAGGCAATCCTCCCGCCTCATCCAAGTGGCTGGATCCACAGGCGTGCGCCACCATGTCCAGCTAATTTTTTAAATTTATTATAGAGATGAGGTCTCATCGAGTTGCCCAGGCTGGTCTCGAAGCCCTGGGCTCAGGCAATCCTCTCGCCTCAACCTCCCAAAGTGCTGGGATTACAGGATTTAGCCACTGCACCCGGCCTGGATTTGTTGTTTATTTGACAAGTCAAGAATCCGTGGTAGCTTCACAGTCCCATCCCACCCCTATTGCACTGAACTGAAAAGCACTGTCTAGAGAGACAAGATGACAATCTTCTACCGTGTTGGAAAGTGTCTATAACCACCTTTCAAAAGGGAGCTGTAAAGAGATGCTTTTATTTTGTAAAAGAAGGTGGAGTTAGACGTCTCAGTATCGAAGACTTGAAATTTTTTTTCTATACTCTCACTCTCTGTGGCCTCCCTATAGATGGAACATTGCCCTCCTACTAAACACACTGCAGATTTTTAATTGGAATAGATGGGTCTGGCATTTCCGTTCAGATGTAGGCGACCCAGGTAAGGAGGCGTCGAGGTCAGGAGACCTCCGAGATTCCTAGAGCGGACGGCCGAGGGCCTGGAAGGCGCCCCGCCGCACTTCCGGAGCGGCTAGTTTCCCCTGGTGCTGAGGGTCGCCGGGAGGACCACGGTGGCCCGCGCGTAGCGGGCGCAGTTATTTTCAGGGTGTGTCGTGCTGGGAAGCCCGGATCCTCTGGTGAGCGAGCGAGACCGGAGCCGAGCGGGCGCAGGCTTGTCTGGTGCGGGCTTCGCTGCCGGCGAGGCCGGCAGTCAGCAGGGAGTGGGAGCCACGGGCCGGAATCCCGGGGCCCCCAGCGCTGGGCTTAACGTGCACCTGACCTAAGGTGGAAAGTCCTTTGTAAGCTTCTTGAAGGGTTTGTCATTGGAGTGAACTGGGGACTAGAAATGGGGTGGGAACGGGAGGAAAGTAGTATAGGTGCGGGTGGCCGTAAAGTGTGAGAGTGTGTGTGTCTGAACTATGGTCGGGTAAATAGCTGTGGAGTATTAAAGAAATAAAATAATAGCAAATGCATATGTAATGCTTAGTGTAGGCCAGGCACTGTGCTAAATGTTTGTTTCGTTTAATCCTTACAGTCACCCTATGAGGTAGGTACTGTTATTCCCATATAAAGAACCGAGAGAGGTTAATCTGCCTACGACCAAACAGCTACTAAGTGGCAGAGCCCGGATGGAAATACAGGCTATGTGGCTCCTTTCAGGCTGTGTTACCTGGCTTTTCTCTCAACCACTGTGTTGAACAGTGGACAAGAGAGAGAGAGAGAAGGCAAGGAATCTCTAGGGTTTCAGAACATAAGAGGAACAGTGGTGTTTTTTTAGGAGAAAGATGATCAACTCAGCTTTGGATATGGTCGGTGATGTCACTTTCTAGAAGGCATTGGCTAGATGTCTTTGGGGTGGGAAAAGATTGATCAGATCTGTGGAAATCCTAGCAGGTGATGGTTATGACCATGAGAGTGAATGGCAGAGCTTAGGATAAAGATCACAAATTAGAGGCTCATGGGCCAGATCAGATTCACGAATATGTTTTGTCTTGCACAGTGTTTTTTATTTGTTATTCTTATTTTTTGAGTTGGAGTCTCACTCCATTGCCCTGGCTGGAGTGCAGTAGCACACTCATGGCCACCGCGGCCTCAACCTGCTGGATTTAGGCGATCCTTCCGCCTCAGCTGTCTAAGTAGCCAGAACTACAGGCGAACGCTATCATGCCCGGCTAATCTTTTGATTCATTGTAGAGATGAGGTCTCGCCAAGTTACCCAGGCTGTTCTCGAACCTGTGGGCTCAGACAGTCCCCTCATCTCGGCCTCCCAAAGTGCTGGGATTACAGGCTTGAGCCACTGTGCCAGGTCCACAGTGTTTTTTAGAAAATTGTATTAGTTGGCAATGCTATGTAAAAATCTAGAGTTGTGTTTATTGAAAGGCTGGAAGATTTGGCAACACTTGGCTCACATTTCTGTAAGGCATTCAACTCAATGAGCAGCAGGTGCCCCCTTTAGATGGACATGAACAGTCCCATTCTTCTTACTCCTTGTTTTGTATAGTCCTACTTGTTTTATTCATTTATATTTCCTGTCTGGTTCCTAAAGTATTGGGTCTTTAGACTGTAACTTAGCGAGAGCTAGAGTGAGGGGGGGAAATGAGTTAAGATAGAGTCCTAGGGACACTGTCACTCAACAGTATGGGAGTCAACAAAGCAGTTTGGGAGAATATAAGGGTTTATATGCTACACTAGAGTCAACTAGGGAAGAACTGCAAAGTGACCCTCGACTATTAGGAAGACACTGGCAACCTTCAGATTGCTTCTATCAAGTGGTTGAAACAACAGTTTGCAGTCATTGAGGAATGCCTAAAAGATGAAGAAATACACATAGTTTTTCCCCCAAGGTCCGGATAATAAAAGAAGAGATGTGGCCTGAGCTTGAGAGAAGTAAGTGTCAAGGGAGTGTCATTTTTAGAGTGGGTGAGATTTGAGCATGTTTATAGGCAGGAAATATTTGGGAGAGAGCAAGAGGCTGATGTTGCAGGGGACAGAGGCAGGGGATCATTAGTGAAGTTTTCTGAGAAATCCAGGGGGTTGGAATCCAGAGCACAGATGGAAGATCTGGCTGTGAACAGGGAGGGAGATGCCTGTTCCTTTGAGAATTGTCCTGAATTGCTGTTTCAGTACCCTCTGAAAACCTGCTTCGATCTGGGTCAGGGCTGCTGGATAAAAGCCAGAGGCAATAGCTGTGGAATTGAGTCCAGAGTTTCTGTTTCTGCCTCTCAGGAGGTGGCAGCAGCTCCTCCCCTGGGCCCCATCTGGCCCCTGCCCTGAAAGCCTTCTCTCAGAACTAGAAGCTAGAACTTGATGTAGATGACTTGAGTAGGTCCTGTCACCCTCCCCCTTTGGGGTTGCCTGATGTGCAGAGGCACTGGGGTCTCTGTTGGCCCTCAGTGCTGGGAGGGTCTGCAGCTTCAGGGACTTCAGAGCATAAAAAATCCTAAGGGTCCTTTTGCCTTGGTACAAGATGTTTTCTAGTCAGCCTCGGATACAGTCCCGAGTACACCTTCACAATCCTGAGAACACAGGAGGATAACTACATTTGGGAGGCTCCCCCAATTCTGAGTCTTACCACACAACAAATTGTTGAGTGGGTGAAGGGCACTCTTCAACAAGTATAGGGCTGACCTCAGTGATGATGGCACAGAGAATGAGAGTTCATGAGAGTTTATTCCAAAACAGGAGTGAGAGGAAAGTTTTAAAGTATGAATAAAGATTAGAGGAGGAGTGGAAAACATGACAAAAGTTGAGCAAGAAAAAAGAGAAAGTGGTAAGAGAAGTGAAATAATGTATAAGATGTGGGAAGAGACAGGAGTTCAAGTCTGCAGTGAGCTGTGATCATGCCATTGCACTCAGCTTGAGTGAGAGTAAGACCATGCCTAAAAAAAAAAAAAAGGAAAGAGGGAAAAAAAAGAACAGAATGGGAGAGAACCTTTGTCTCATTACTGCCATCGACAGGCCCAGCTTCTCTTTTCATGCCCATCTTCAGTGGAAATGGGAAGACTTGCCCCCAGGCCTGTACGTCTTGAACTCACTGCTACACAGGACAGCCTCCTAAGCTCCAGCTGGCTATTTAGAGCCAAGCAGCACTCCCAAAGGTTGCCCAGCTCTTTGTGGTGAGACCTGCCTCAGAAACACACAACATATACAAGGAGAAGTGGAGCAGTCCCTGGAATGGGGCCATTCCCTGCCCCAAATTGAGAGGTCTTTAAAACCTACCGTCTTCTGTTGAAGAACAGAAGCATTTCTACCCTTTGTCAGCATCCCTGTGATTGCTGAGCCCTGATGCCCCTTCCCTTTGCTCCCTGCCTTCCTGCTGCCCACTGACCTGCAGCCACATCAGGCTTGTAGATGTGCTATAGATGTGTAAGTATTGCATATGTCTAAAGTATATATGTTAGCATCACTTGAAAATGTTTTGTCTCACCATAGGAAACAGGTAACATTTCTGTTTTCTGTATCTTTTATTAGATTATGAGACCAGATATGAGATCAGGGAGTTGGTTCCAAAAAAGGAATTATCAGAAGAAACAGATACACAGAACCACATCCACAGCACTTCAGAATAATGATTTCCAGGAATGCAGGACTGAAATATTGAGAAGTTGGGAAGACGGTTTGAATATTCATCAGGAAGATGCTGAGGACAAGGACCAGAAATATAAAGCCAGCAGAAATCTCCCCAGAGAAGAAAAGCCATAAAGGTAAAGAACTTGAGAACTTTTTAAATCTAGGCTCAAAAAGTATTTCATATTTGAGAATTTACAGGGAGAAGAACAAAGGGCCAGTTCCAGAAGTCAAAACGCAAGTTACAGTTTATAAAAGGTTTCAGAGTGTAGCTCCTCTGGCAGCCAGATTTAGAGAAACCCTAGGAGGGAATGGAAGTGCAGAGAGGCAGCAGGGAAACCAGGCAGGACCCAGAGCAAGGAGAAAGAAGAGGGTTTCCCGAGGTGTAGCCCTCAGAGATAGAAGTGTCCATGACAAAAAAAGAGGGCAACAAAACTGCCTAGGAGAGAAACACTTTATCTGTGAGGAATGTGGAAAAGCCTTTGGTCAGAGTGCAAACCTCATTGTGCACCAGAGAATCCACACCGGGGAGAAACCTTTTCTATGTAATGAATGTGGAAAACACTTCAGTCAGAGATCCCACCTCATACGACATCAGAGGATCCACACCGGTGAGAAACCCTATGAATGCCAGGAATGTGGGAAGACCTTCAGCCAGAGCTCAAATCTCACAGTTCACCAGGGCATCCACACTGGGGAGAAATCTTTTGAATGTCGCGAGTGTGGGAAAGCCTTCAGCCGGAGTTCAGGCCTCACTGTTCATCAGAGGATCCACACAGGGGAGAAGCCATTTGAGTGTACTGAGTGTGGCAAAGCCTTCAGTTGTAGCTCATACCTTATTGTGCATCAGAGAATTCACACTGGGGAGAAACCCTATCAGTGTAATGAGTGTGGAAGAGCCTTTGGACAGAGCTCCCATCTTATTCTCCATCAGGCAACTCATGCCCGGAAGAAACCTTGGCTAACTGCTTGGGTTGGTGCTCATTATTAATGGGACAGCTTAATGTTCACTTTCATGTGCTTGCCTTCAGCTAGGCTGGAATCTCATAAATACTAGGAAGTAGGTGAGAGTCCATGGACTTTTCAGAGCTGGAAATCTGGATCCACACAATCACATCTGCTTGTAGGTTGTTTTGTTCACTTCTTTTTTTGTATGTGTGTCTCCAATCAGATTTTGAGTTCCAAGAGGTAGATGCAAGGTCTTCTCTTCCAGTTTGACAGAAAACTGAGGAACTCTTCATTTTTACAATGTTGATTAAGTTGTAATTTATTAGAAAATTCTCTGTAACAAGAAATTCTTAACCTGATAATTTTGTAAAATCCCACTTTGAAGATTTGGAATTTGTCAAATATAGATCTTTAGTATGCTATGCATTAGGGAGTTTAGAGGGCTCAGTCTGAGTGGTGCTAACATTTAAAATGTCATATTGTCTTTCAAATGTAGAGTACCTTTGGAAATGACACGAGCAGAGAAGGATACATAGAATGATATCATGAATCAGAGGGACCTTGACAGATCAGAACTGTGGACTGAAGTTAACAAGATGAAATATCAAATGCTATTCAGGGCTAAGGAGTTTCCCTTGAAAAAGGGAAGTGTTCTCTCAGAAGCGTCCAGACTCTTGAACATTAGATGTGCCTAGTGAGCTGTCTCTAAAAGTTCTCTCTCATCTGCAGTTGCCAAGTTGCTAAGAGTTGAGGTTCTGGTCTTAGAGCTTATTCTTTTCTCTTTAGATCATATAGATTGTCTTTTCCTTAAAAGGAAAAAAATAGATATGTGTGTATAAAATAAAAAAGTAATAATCCCAACTATTTGCCACTGACACAACAGGAGATTACCTTTAGACTACAGGAAAAATATGACAATAGAAATATAGTATGTTTCAGTATGTAGTCATGTGCTGTTTCAGTCAGCAACAGATCACATATGCAAGGTGGTACTATAAGACTATAATGGAACTGAAAAAGTCCTATGATCTAGTGACATTGTAGCTGTTGTAATAATGCAATACATATGTGTTTGTGGTGCTGCCAGTCGTACAGAAGTATAGCACATACAGTTGTATACAGTATATAATGCTTGATGATCATAAATGACTGTTACTTATTCATGTATTTGCTATACAATGCTTATTATTTTAGAGTGGAGTGTACTTCTACTTATTAAGAAAAGTTTACTGTAAAACAGTGTGCCATATTAGGCCAGCAGCAGCTGCCTCATACATCTCGTGTTTGTCTCTCTTTTTTTTTTGAGTTGGAGTCTCACTCTGTCGCCCAGACTGGAGTGCAGTGGCCGCTCCCGGCCACCGCATCCTCGACCTGCTGGGCTCCGGCGATCCTTCCGCCTCAGACTTCCGAGTAGCTGGAATTACAGGCATGCGCTACCACACCCGGCTGATTTTTTGATTTATTGTAGAGATGAGGTCTCGCTGCCCAGGCGGGTCTTGAACCCGCGGGCTCAGGCAATCCACTCACCTCAGCCTCCCAAAGGCGCGGGATTACAGGCTGAGCCACCGAGCCCGGCTTACTTTGTCTCTTGATTGCATCATTTTCTATTGTGCTTGATTTAATCTCATGTTATTTTGCTCATTGTGGTCCCTAAATATATAAAATCCATGGCTAATATTGCTAGTAAGAGGCCACCTCAAATGATTGACCTGGAAACAAAATTAAACTGATTAAGGACTACAAGGGTAGAAAATCAGTGATGGTTATTGCTCACCAGTCAGGCATGTCCCATTCCACTATAGCTACCATCTTGAAAAACAAGAACAAAGTGATGGAAGCTGTTAAGGATCTGCATCATTGAAGGCTATGAGACTAACAAAAATTCAGGAAGGGCCTATATCAGATATGAAGAATGACCTGGACTGAAGACCGACACAAAAGCTTATTCCTCTCAGCAGCATGACAATCGCAGCCAAAGCAAAGAGTTTGTTTGCTATGTTGAAAGAAAAGACTGGAACTGACTATGATGTTGATATTACTGCTAGCTCTGGGTGTTTTAAACCATTCAAGAATCATTATTCATTGTGAAATGTGAAAGTGAGTGATAAGTCTGTGAGTACTGATGTGAAGACAGCTGAAGAATTTTTGAAAACTCTAGATAAGCTGACTGTGAAGGAAAATTACTTGCCAGAACAAATCTTCAATATGGATGAAAACTCCCTATTCTGGAAAAGGAGGCTTGAAAGGACTTTCATCCATAAGGATGCCAAGTCAATGTGGGTTTCAAAGCTCTTAAGGACAGGGTAACAGTCTTGCCTAGGGGCAGTGTGGCAGGCTACAAATTGAAATTCTGTGATCTGGCATAGTGAGAACTCAAGGCCTTCAAGCATATTGATAAGCACATACTGCCAGTGAGCTACAGGAGCAATAAGAAGTCATGGATGACCCAGCTCCTTTTCCAAGATGTCCTCCTGAATTGCTTTGCCACTGAAATGGAAAAGTACTGTTTGGAGAACAATATACCTTTCAAGATTGTACCTATTGTTGATACTGCTCCTGCACATCCTCCTTGTATTGTGATCTTGATCACAATATCCATTACCTGAAGTTATAGCAGTGTTTAAGGCCTGTTACCTGAAGATAGCCTTTGCCCAGGCTATTGTTGCAGCTGAGGAAGACACTGAGAAGACACTGATGTAATTCTAGAAGGATTACAACATCTGTGACTGCATCAAGAACCTCGCTTTGCTTGGGGTGATGTCACCAAGGAATAAATGAATGGTGTCTGGAAGAAGACACTCAAGAGGTTCATCCATGACTTCAAAGAATTTTCCAAGGATGAGGAGGTTGCAAAAAATCAGTAAGGTTGTGGTTGAGATGCCAAATAACTTTAACTTGGGTGTGAATGAGGGTGACATTGAGGAGCTTTTAGAGGTGGTTCCTCAGGAATTGACTAATGAGTAGTTTTTAGAACTGGAACAGAAATGCATAGCTGAAGAAGAGGCAGGAAAAGAGGAAACTACAGAAGAAAAAGCCCAAAGGAAATTCACAGTGGAAGGTTTAGCAGAAGCTTTTGCAGACTTCAACAAGCTCCTTAAAAAGTTTGAGAACATGGATCCCAACATTGAAAGGTTTTCATTAATAGAGAGGAACATTCATGGAGCATTATCTGTTTATAGGCAAATCTGTGATGGGAAAAAACCAAGCAAACCACCATAGACATTCCTGAAAAGAGGGATACCTCCTCAAGAGCCTTAGGCAGTTCCTTCAGGAGGTATTCCAGAGGAAGGCATTGTTATAGGAAGTAACAGCTCCATGCATGTTACTGCCCCTGAAGACCTTTTAGTGGGACAAGATGTGAAGGTGGAAGACAGTGAGTGATACTGATGATCTTGACCACGTGTAGGCCTAGGCTTATGTGTGTATTTTAGTTTTTAACAAAAAAGTAAAGAGTTAAAAAATAATTTCAAAACAAAAAGCTTATAGAACAAGGATGCAAAGAAAACTTATTTTTGTACAGCTGTATAGTGTGTTTGTGGTTTAAGATAGATGCTATTACAAAAGAGTCAAAAAGTTTTTTAAGAAATTAAAACATTTGTAAAGTAAACATTACAGTGGCTAAGTGTGGTGCCTTGCACCTGTAATACCAGCATTTTGAGAGGCTTAGGTGAAAGGATCACTTGAGGCCAGGAGTTCGAGATCAGCCTGGGCAACATAACAAAATCCTGTCTCTACAGGAAATAAAAAATTAACTGGGTGTGTGGTGTGCATCTGTAGTCCCAGGTACTCAAGAGGCTGAGGTGGGAGAATCACTTGATCCCAGGAGTTCAAGGCTGCAGTAAGTTATGATCATGCCACAGCACTCCAGCCCAGGCAGCAGAGCAAGACCCTGTTTCAAAAAAAAAAGTTATAGTAAGCTAAGGTTAATTTATTATTGTTGTTATTTAATTTACTTTAGAGACATGGGTCTCACTCACCCAAGCTGAAGTACAGTGGCACCATCATAGCTCACTGCAGCCTTGATCTCCTGGGTTAAGTAGTCCTCCTGCATCACACCCCTAAGTAGCTGGGATTGCAGGCCCCTGCCACCACGCCCATCTAATTTTTAAAGTTTTTTTTTAAGAGATGAGGTCTTGCTAGAGACCAGCTTGCCTTGCCCAGGCTGGTCTCAAACTCCTGACCTCAAGTGATCCTCCCACCTCAGCCTCCAGAGTTGCTGAGTTTATAGGCATGAAACACCTCACCAAGCTAATTTATTATTGAAGAAACAAAAAATTTTTTAATAGGTTTAGTGTAGTCTAAGTATATAGTGTTTATAAAGTCTACAATAGTTTATAGTAATGTCCCAGGCCTTCATAGTCACTCATCATTCACTCACTGACCCACCCAGCGCAACTCCCAGTCCTGCAAGCTCCATTCATGGTAAGTGTCCTATATAGGTGTACTATTTTTTAAATCTCTTATACCATATTTTTACTGTATCTCTGTACATTTAGATATATTTAGGTACACAAATACCATTGTGTTACAGCCTACAGTATTCAGTACAGTAACATGCTGTACAGGTTTGTAGCCTAGGAGCAAAGGCTGTACCATATACTTAGCGGTGTAAAGACACTCTGAAATCACCTAACAATGTGTTTTTCAGAACTATCTTCATCCTTAAGTGTTGCATGACTGTGTTGTAATGCTAGTTGCTGCCAGTTACTACAAGTTCATGTCAGCCCTCCAAGTAACTCAGGAATTGGTCCTCTCTTGGGCTTGGGTCTATAGTCCTTATCCCTGGAGAGTCAGTTTTAAAGATTTTACAAAACTGGAAACATGACTCTCAAAATGTCTCTGGCTATTTCTGGGTCACTTCCAGCATGAGATAGACTTCATCTTTCAGCCACTAGTAGGCTAGGCAGGGGTGCTAGGAATTACAATAAGTCCCCTACATACAAACGAGTTCTGTTCCAAGAGTTTATTCTTAAGTCCAATTTGTTCGTAAGTTGGACAACGTTAGCCTAGGTACCCAAGTAACATAATCCGATAAAGAAAATACTTTTCACACAAATAATACATAAACACATCAGCCTAGGCAACATAGCAAGACCTCATCTCTACAAAAAGTATACGAGTTAGCTGGGCATGGTGGTACACACCTGTAGTCCCAGCTACTTGGGAGGCTGAGGTGGAAGGATTGCCTGAACCCAGGAAGTCAAGGCTGCCATGAGCCATGATGGTGCCTCTTCACTCCAGCCTGGGCAGCAGAATGAGACTGTGACTCAAAAAATAAAACATTTTTAACCTTACAGTACAGTACCTTGAACAGTACAGTCATACAGTACAACAGCTGGCATACAGGAGCTAGCATCAAGTGAACAGGCAAAAAGAGTTAATGACTGGAGGAGAGGGAAGAGGTGGGAGACGGTAGAGCTGAAAGATTGTCAGCAATAAGAGACAGAGGGCAAGACAGATGTGACTGGATATGCAAACACACATTTGCATCTTTGAAAGTTCATGACTTGAAGGTATATATGTAGGGGACTTCTGTAATTACTGGCTTGACTTCTGGCTAGAAGAAAAGCCTAGAGGGAATTGTTTGTCACTCAAGCTGCATGGCAGATCACAGGCATTTGGAATTTCAAAGTATAAGAATTTTAAAGTATAATCATTAAAAATTTCTACCCAAAGTATAACAGAATTCTTGTTTCTTGCTAAAGATTTCCCCATTACTTCTTTGGGCAAACATCAGGGGCCCTCCCCTTGTTACAAAAGCCCATTTTACTAAGGGAAGGTATAGGGTGAGCATACCCACCCAGGTGTTCATAAGAGCAACAAGCATCTGTCACAGTCCTTGCAACTCCTTAGTTTGGGTTTACATGTTTAAAACTACTAGTTGCCTTGGACAGAGACCTGGGTGAGGATTGCAGGCCTGAAAATGAAGGGATGTTAATTTTTTACTTGGACAGAAGTAGAATAGAAAGAAGGGTTTGGACATAAGGATAAAGCAGAACTAAGTGTGAAAGGACCAGGACACCTCTGCCTAGATTGAGACAGTGACTAGGGAAGTGACCACTGCAGCTCTGCATAGCTGGGCATGGGCTCCAGGTGAGTGAATTCCACCCCTAGTGTGAGCTGTGGGATCCAGAGTCCAGACTCTGCAGCTACTCACTGCCTGCGTCCCAAAACTTACTGCATACCTATGGGCAAAATTCCTAATCCCTCTGTGTCTCATTGTCCCTGTGTGTAGAATGGTGGCATTAGCAATCTGCCTCAGGGGTGCAGTGGGGATTAAATGAGTAAAACACACATGAAATATTGAGAAGAGCACTTCACACAGAGTAAGTGTTCAATAACTACCATATCAAAAAAGGCAAATGTTACTAATTTGCTTTCCTGCTTGAAGACGTGGCCAAATAGCACTTCTGTCTCTGGGACAGGGCAGCAGGAGACAACTTGTCGAGCCAGAAAAACTACCAATGTTTTCTTTGCAGCAGGGCGAAGTATGCCATTTCAATCCATAGCAGCCTCCAGTTTATTGGAAGGGGAGGCCTGTTAAGAGGCCTCAGGAACCACTAGAGCCCCTCACTTCATGAACTCTGGAGGGTTAGTGCGGGGCGCGGCTGAGCAGGGAAAAGTGGAATTACTCTGCTAAGGGAAGGACAGGACACTGGGCGGGGAGCCAGCCAGCTGCTAAGAGGCTGTGGCCCCATGTGGGTTGCTGCAATTGAGGAAACATCACCAGGGTAGATGTGGCTTTTTTGGTAGTGTTCAAAGAAAGGAGCTAGGCAAAATGGTGTGTATGTAGTCCTAGCTTCTCGGGAGGCTGAGATGGGAGAATCATTTGAGGTCAGGAGTTTGAGTACAGCCTGGGCAACACAGCAGGACCCCTATCTCTTTAAAAAAAAAAAAGGGAGAAATCTATGTCCTACCAAAGATCAAACAGCTTTAGGATAGAGGTGGTCTGTGTCCTAAGGTTACTCTTCTCTGTAGCTCATCGGCCTCTGTGCTGGTTATTCCCGTCTGCAGCCCAAATCATCCTCCACCTCTCTTTGCCCTGGGACAGAGATCCCTGTCCTCACCCTGCTTCCCTTTACCTCTGACTTCCTGGTGGGAGGCATGAGAACAGGAGGGGAACTTCTGTCTGTTCCCTCCCTGCTTTGGCACCATGGTTCTGGAAGTGGCCTGTCCCTCTGTAACCACAGCAGCATAGCTCCAGCCACACTAGTTCTTCTTTGGCTCCTTCAGGGTAGGAGTGGCAAAGGCTCCAGCTCTTTTGTATGTGGTGTCTCACTACCCCCAAACTTCTGTAAATCACCCCTTCATTAAACTCTGCTTCCTGCCAGGTCCCAGCAGACTAATAGTTGCCGGCAACCAGGGGATCTTGAGCACGGGACTGTTTTATTTACCAGACTGGCATTTCAGGCTAAACACTACTTAGCAACAGTGGAAGCACAGATATGCTCTTTATACAAGAAACTTCCACACTATGAAAGGAACCAATGTTAGGAAGGGCTTCAGACTCACTGAGTACACTCCAACTCACATAAAGTGCACATTACCAAGCACTCAGAGGGTAACTGGCATGCCATCCTTGTCTTGAACCAAAACAGCACACTATTCCCAATGTGCTCCATGCTTTCCAGACAAATCCCTCTAGACACAACTCTCCCCCATCAAGTTTTAGAAATCTTACCCACCCTTCGAGTGTTAGCTGAAATGCCACTTTTTTTAATTTATTTATTTTATTTTTTGAGTTGGAGTCTCACTCTGTCACCCAGACTGGAGTGCAGTGGCATGCTCCCAGTCACTGCAACCTCAACCTGCTGGGCTCCAGCGATCCTTCCGCCTCAGCCTTCCAAGTAGCTGGAACTACAGGTGTGCACTACCACACCCGGCTGGTTTTTGATTTATTGTAGAGAAGAGGTCTCGCCAAGTTGCCCTGGCGGGTCTCAAACCCACAGGCTCAGACAATCCACTCACCTCAGCCTCCCAAAGTGCTGGGATTACAGGCTGAGCCACCGAGCCCGGCCGAAATGTCACTTTTTAAATGATCTACCGCCAAATCAAAGCAGCGCCCACCCTTGTCTGAACTTCCCAGTGTTCTGCAGCTGTCCTACCACTCTGTAGTTTCTGCCTTGTGTTGACCTTACTCCCTTTACCGGCCCCATTCTTAAGGACCAGGTCTCATTCACTGTGGATTCCTTGGCACGCCCAGTGTGGTGCCTTTTACATAAAATGTGCCAAGTAAGTTGCTGAGTGAATGGACACTGACTATAGAGAAACATCTGTGACCTGCTTCGGCTGACCAGGGTCACCTGCTGGAGGTACCAAAGTCTGAGATGAACTAGCTGATTTCTTCCCCAGCCTCCCACATGGTCTCCTTGCCTCCTTTTCCTCCTCCTCGTTCATCTACCCTGAGTTCCCACCAGCTTCCTTCTCAACACCTCCCTAATCCTTCTGTCAGTCCAGGCTTTGACACTTGGTTCCAAGGCTCATGAAATCTCAGGTAGCAGAGAGAAGACAGCTCAAAGCCCCTCATGTCCAACTCCTGCCCTGGACAGCTGTGGAAAGTGATGCAGTGGCTTGCTAGGGTCCCACTGGTACAGGAAGCCCAGTACTGTGGGCAGGACTTTAACCTTAGTTTGTGACACCCACATACCAGGACTTTTGACCTGAATCCTTCCATGTCCCCATAAGCATCTCAAGCCTGCCATTCCTAATGACCCCATACCCAGTCTCCCCCTTCATGGGGGCCCACTTGGAGTCATTCCTTGGTCTTACTTGGTCCCCTGTGGACTTCCTCCCATCGACCCAGTGCCAACCCATTCTTCCAGAGCCGGCCCATTAAGGTCTCACCCCAGCGTCCCCTCCACACCAATCTTGCTATCTCTGCACACACTTCAGCCCTTTATCATGTCTTGTCACCTCGCGTCCTTCAGTCATTTGTGGGTTACATGTGTATGTATCTTGCCTCTCCAAAAATACTGGGAGGCCATCACAGGAGCCTGTGCTAGCCTTGTACAGCTGCGCTTGGCACAGAGCTAGGTTGATGGTGAGGGCTCAGCTTGCTTGGGTTCAGTGTTGGATATGAGACCTTGGCCCATCAACACTGGGCTCTGATTAGAGAAAACCAGCTGGTGTTTCTTCCGGGCATGAGTGGTCTAATGAAAGATGAGGTGGGACCTCTGGCTGAAGACCTTCCAAACTGGGTGTAACAACAGGGCTTCTCCCATCTGGGCCCGTGGGTGTGCCAGGAGGTGGAAGCTGCAGATGAAGGCTTTGCTGCATTTGCAGCACTTATAGGGCCTGTGGCTTGTGTGGCTCCACCTGTATGCCAGGAGGCGCAAGCTGCAGCTCAGGGGTCTTGCTGCACTCAAGGCAGCAGGGTTCACAACCCTACCTGCCTGCAGATATAAGTCACATTTCACATCAATTTTTCAGTAATAAAGGTGATATATTGGTCTCCCATGTCGTATTTCTCAATCGGTTCAAATCTTGAGCAGAAGATTACACTAATAGCTAACACCCTGCTAAACACTTTATGTTCACTGATTTTTAAAATTCTTACATCACTATGAAACAGATGTTAGTATTAACCCATTTTACTTCTCTGTGCCTCCATTTTCTTACCTATAAAATGGGTATGGCTGTGAACACTGAGTCCCAGGATTAGACAGCATTAACCACCCTGCTGCAGGTTTACTCCTGAAATACCTGCAAGTGAGGAGGGCCGAGGTCGAATGCATGGTCTCTGTGGAGACCCCAAGAGGGAGGAGGGAGGAGGACTGGCTTTCTGAAACTCACCAATCAAATCAAATCCCCTTTTGTCTTGTGGCAAGAGCGAGTAAGAATGAAAGAGAAGTTCCACATGTTATACCAGTGAGATCCCTGAAACATAGGGTGGGGAGTATTTTTGTAGTCACAATTTTCCTATATGTGCACCATGGTTTTAGAGCATGGGTAAAAAATAAAACAGTAAAAAAAGGGCAGTACAGGAAAGCATGCATTCTGGGAAAGAGCCAGGGATGGTCACTGTCACCAAACATGTGTCCAGGGAAGACAATGCCTGCATGTATAAAGACTGCCAACCTGAGAGGGGGAAAGACAGTGGTGTCTTGAGAACGGGCCTGGGCAGCAAGTGGTGGTCAGGGAAGTGCTGGGCTGTGGACCATGGGATCCTGGGGGTTACAGAGCTTGACCAAGTCCCCCTGCTGGCTAGAGAGACGCAGGATGAGAATTCATGACTCTCGAGAAATAACTCAGGGATCTATCAGATACAGTGGGGAAAGGGAGAACAAGGGTACTGGCTGAAGGAAGGGCCTCAGGGGTGCTGGAGGCAAGGCCCAGTGCTAGGTTTGGAGGTAGGGGAGGCAGAGAGTGTGACTCCCCAGCCTCACAACCCATGAGCTCAATCCAGGCAGGAAGAGAAAGCATGAGGGCAAGCCCAACCTCCAAAGTGTGGGGAAGGACACATGCAGTTCCCCCTTTCCTCCCCTAAAGCTACAGGAAATAGAGCAGGAAGGAACCCTGCTCTAGGAGGTCCAGGAGAGGAAGTGCAAGCTTTTGTTTCAGAGAGGCCTGAAGCAGCAGGGGAGTGTGGTACTGCTCATTTGCAAAGTAATGTCCCCAGGGCAGAGATGGCCATGGTCCACTCCAGGCCCTAGCCCTCCAGTTCAGTCTTATCTCCCATTCCCCAACCCTTTTCTTGGCTTTCCAAGAAAAGAGTTTTCTGGTCGTACTTATATTCCCAAAGATTTCCTTTTTTCTGTGTCTTTCATCTTCTGCATGGCCTGGAACACCCAATTCTTTTCCTACTCACCTAAACTGCTCATCCACTCATCCATCCACCCACCCACCAGGCCTGGCTCGGGTCATACCTCCTCCAGAAAGCCCTCTTCCATCCTTCCATAGCTCACAGTGACTGCCCCCTCCTCTATCTTTGACCACTTCTGCCATACAGCCCCATTTCTTTGACAATGGCCTCATACTTTTTGGTAAGTTATGTTTCTCTTTCCCAACAGAACATATTCTCTTTCTTCCCAACTAGGCTGTTTCTCCAGGACAACAGTCGAATTCTATCATGCCATGTAGCATTTGTAACTTGTATACTTGTGCTAGTCTCTGAGGGTACAATGCATGTTGGCACAGACCCTGCTCTTATGTCTGCCAAGAAGTAAAATATGTTTCTACCCTGCCTCCTGTAGGCCCCAGAAATCTTAGTACTAGTGCATATCTAGCACCATGCTCAGGAAGGCCCTGAATGACTAGTTTTGGAGTGAGTCATCCTGAGTACCACCATGACTACCAGACATCCACATCTAGCCAAGGGGTGAGAATTTGGGGTGGGTGTGGGGTCCTTTGCTTTGGGAAGTTATTACAAAAGATTTAGGATTGTAGCCCAAGATAGCAACATCAGCAAGTTCTTTGTCTAATAGCGTGAAATCATGGTGCCATGGTGGGCTAGTGATGCCAGGTAGACAGGAACCTAGTGGCCTCCAGCTTGGTTTGGCATCAGCAGCCAGGTCTGCTCACAGAGCTGTGGGACATATTCCCTCTGGTGCTTCTTCCAGCACCTGGTTGTAATTCACAAAGTGGTATTTGCTAACTGACTGGGAAGGAAAATGGCCTTTCCCAAGACACACAGACCTTGTTTGGCAGCCTTGGGGAAGGCCAGGCCCTGGAGTCAGGGTTCTGAGAGAGACACTCTGCTGAGAGCAGCAGAGATCCACATTTCTGAGGAGTGGAGGCCAGTGGAAAGCTCCACTGAGGCCTCTCCAATTAGTGCTAGCAGCATTTCCCCAACAGTGGCCCTCAGAGCAGGAAATAGATGGGTTGCAGGCAGCAGGTGGCCCCAGAAAGCTGAAGTCAGATGAAGTCCCAACCTGCTCTCAGGATAGCTGTCCATCCTAGAGCTCATGTTGTTGTCACCAGGCTAGTTCTGAGACCTGGTGAGAAGTCCATGACTGGCCTTGGGAAGGGAAACTAAGGTGGGTCAAAGTTCTAGTCCTATTTTCTCCCCCTGCTTTCTCTGGTGGGCAGTGTGGATAGTCCATAATAAGTGAAGGTGAACTTTCTGGAAAGGACTGGTGTTTGAAGACAAAAAAGATACATACTGAAAAGTCATCTCCAGGAGGGGATGCTGGCTGCACACAACCCACAGAAGCATCCCTCCCAAAGAGCACCCCTTCTCTTCTTGGACAGTAAGCCCAGTCTGGTTAATAACCACAGTGTACTCATATGACTGAACAGTTTACAGCCCAGTCCTGTCCCCGTCACCTTCCATGCACACCATCTGGTAAGGCTGACAAAGCAGGAAATGGTGTTTGACAGGCAAGGAAATTGATTTGGAGTTTGTGACTTCTCTGAGGTGACCCAGTCAGAAGCAGAGCAGGTCCTGAAAAGCCACTCATGGTTGCCTGGTGCTTGGCACTTGATAGCAGTTGGACATTTGGACACTGGGTCAGTAAGATAGAAACAAGCCCAGTGCATCTCTAAGGGCCAGGTCCCACCAGGGAATAAAGAATGACTTATGAGAAAATGGATACCAGCCCTACCTGGCAAGCCCTGGTCCTTGTATCACCCTCTTGTAGGACCAGCCATATTCTACCTCTCACTTTCTTTGTGGCCCACCAAGCTTCTATGGGAAAAGCCCACCTTCAGCTCCTGTGGGATGTTCCCAATGCCAGAGTCACGGGGGCTCATTCTCATCTGTGTGCATCTCATTTTCATTCAACCCCAAGTGATGGAAGAGAGAAAACCGTTGGTTCCTTGGGCTCATAAGTGCCATCTGAAGGGACAGTAAATACTGTTCACCAGAGACCTGGCCCATCCCAGAAGGATCATCAGCTCCTTAAGGAAGCAGGGGTGTCTTGGGATCAGATCCCTGTGAATGCATCTTAGGACAGTAGGCACGTATTGTTCCAAAGGCCTAGCGGGGCCCAGCAGGGTGAAAGGAAGGAAAGGTGCCCCAGCCCACCTCGGCCTCCGGAAGCCACTACAGACCCGAAGCTGTCTGGGACCAAAGATCATCCATCCTGCTCCTTCCTCAGGAAGGGCTTGGGTGCAGATATCAGGAGTGGCCCAGACCCTGCCAGAGACCCTTACTTCTGGAGACATCCCCTCATAGCTTCTGATGGAGTCACAGAGCTATCTTCCTCAGCACAGTGGTCCCTCAGACTCTACTCTAAATAGATTCTACCACTTAAGACCTGAGTTATTGAGAGACCCAAGAGATTCAAAAAACTCTAAGAGAACTATTACTATATGAATTCCTACCCCACGTTCACTGTATTTGTTTGCAGTGTTTGTTCTTAGAACTTTGTTAAGTTTAATTTTTGTTTGTCTCATAAAATAACTGATTGCTTCCACAACTGCTGCTAGCAGTGTGTGAATGTTAAGCAATAAGCCCCTCCCGGACATTCCTTTGCTTAGATAACAGTAGACTGGTGGCACTAGCCACCCACCCCCCGTAGGTTCTGCGTTGTTTAACCTCCTGCCTGCTTGCTAAACCTAGCTTATCTGACATTCTACCCTGCCCATTTAGCAGCTCCCCGTCAATCACAGGTAGCTGAGCGGACCAGACCAATCCCAAGTGCCCCCGTACCCATTAGGAGAAATTATCCAATCATGTAAAAACACGTTTAAAGTTCTTTCCCCTCCCTCTGTAATTGTGCATAAAAACTGCTCGCCATTCTGGATTTAGGCTCTCGTCCCTGAAGCCACAGCCGGCTTCGTTTGTGAGCCCAGACTCGAGCCTGAATAAAGACCCTTGTGTGTTTGCATCAGAGCTGGCTCTTTGGTGGTCTCTCGGATTTTGAATTTTGGGTTTAACATTATGACTTAGCATCTCCCCTCCAGAACCTCTGCTTAGTATTCTCTAAGCTTCCACTGCAGGACAATGGAAGGTGAGAGGTGGAATATGGCTGGTTCTACAAGAGGATGGTGAAAGGACCAGGGCTTGCCAGGTAGGGCTGGGACCCATTTTCTCATGAGCCATTCTTTATTCCTTGGTGGAACCCGGCCCTTAGATGTGAGAGATGCACTGTGCTTATTTCTATCTTATTGACTCAGTGTTCAAATGCCCAACTGCTATCAAGTGCCAAGCATGAGGCAACCATGAGTGGCTTTTCAGGACCTGCTCTGCTTCTGACTAGTTGGGTCACCTCAAAGAAGTCACAAACCTCCAAGTCGATTTCCTTGCCTGTCAAATGAAGTAGCATGTCCTGAACTCTCAGTTTCACCAGGTGGTGTGCTCTGGGAAACGAACAGCTCCTCCTAAGGACATCTAGACCCACGTGTAAGGCCATCAGGATGAAGTGCACCCCATGTTAAACTGTGAAAATAAAACTTTTTTTCAGTCAAGTTAAGGCTTGCTTTTCTTTTATCCATGCCTACCCTGTCCTCCAGCAGGATAGGGCAGGCCTGTGCGACCAGGTAGCCTTCTTTTCTTGACTTGGATTCTCACTCTGATACCCAGGCTGGAATGCAGTGGCACACTCACCCCTACTGCAGTGTAGACCAGATGGGCTCAGGTGATTCTTTCACCTCAGCTCTTCCTGGTAGCTGAAACTACAGGCATGTGCCACCACACCCAGCTAATTTTTTTGATTTACTGTAAAGGCGAGGTCTCACTAAATTGCTCAGTCTAGTCTCAAACCCCTGGGAACAGTAATCCTCTTACTTCCGCTTCCCAAAGTGCTGGGATTACAGGCATGAGCCACTGTGCCCGGCCTCAGGCAGTCTTTTAATGGTTATGAAGCCACTTCACAACCCTCATTTCATCCCAGCCTCATGCTGGAGGCATAGGCAGGAAAGAGGACTAATGTTCAGAGAGGTTGGGGATTTCTTTTTTGAGAAAGCAGGATTTATTCAGAGGACAGAAAAGCTCCCACAGCAGGAGGGGACCTGAGGAGGTTGCCCCCCCCCTTTTTCTTTTGAGACAGTCTCACTCTTTCCCAGGCTGGAGTGCAGTGTCACAATCACAGCTCACTGCTGCTGTGAACTCCTAGGCTCAAGTGATTCTCTTGCCTCAGGCTCCTGAGTAGCTAGGACTACAGGCACACACCACCACACCCAGCTAATTTGTAATCTTTTTGTAGAGATGAATGGGGTCTTGCTATGTTGCCCATGCTGGTCTCCAACTCCTAGGCTCAAGCAATCCTTTTACCTGGGCATCCCATAGTGCCAGGATTACAGGTGTGATCCATTGTGCCTGGCTGAGGTTAGGGATTTGTCCTGGGTTGGAGCTAAGTGAGGGACTGAACCAGTTTAGAATGTCCTCTTCCCCACCTGTCTTCAGCAGTATGGCCTGGTTGTGGCCTTCTCACTGAAGCCTAGAGAAAGCAGCTGGGCAGCAAGAGTGTCCCAGGGTTCTGTAGAAAGTCACCCTTTTCCTCCCCAGACTGGGCCCTTCCTTCTCAAAGCCTACATCTGACCCTGACCCCCACCCCTGCCACCCGCTTGCTGTCTCTAATCAACTCCTCGCCCAGTCCTGATTTTTCCCCTGCCTGCCCTGCTCCATACCCAAACATCCCCACCACCATCCCCTGGTTGCAGCCTCCTCACACCTCTCAGAACTCAAGCCAAAACCCCTCATCTTTCCCTCCATAAACGCACCCCTTCCCAGTCCAGGGCTATGGCCTGTCCCTAGCCTCCAGACTGCTGCCCCCTCCACCCCCATTCCATCAAAGGATAAGGCCTCGCCTCCTGTTCTCCCATCCTCAGCCTGCTCACTCCTCCCCCAGCTCGGTTCCCTGCCAGGCTCCCTGGAGCTCTGAGCAGCTGTGCCTGGACCCCCACCCAGTCCTATGACATCCATTCGCAGCTCAGACAACCCAGCTGGGATGGAAAGCCACGCTGTGAGCCTCTTGCCCTGCAGCTCTAGGGAGTCAGGAAGTGTCTTCACCTTTGTGGCTCTCCAGCTGGGTTCTTCCAGCTGGACCCAGGAGAAAATGAGGCAGAAGGCGGGACCAGAACCTATTCAGTCCTTACTCCACAAGAAGTTCAAATGGACCCATCTCAAAGGACTAGAGTTCATGAGAGAATGTATTATCTTCAAGAGGGGGAAGTCCCTGATTTGACATTAAATCTTAAATATCTGGACAGCAAAGTTAAAGTAATATGGCAAACAATAAACCGGGGAAAATATTTGCAACACATATGGCAGATGAGGATAATTTCTTTACTACAGAATCTGTACAAACGGATTTTTAAAGGATCAACAAAAACTACTAAAGAACACGAGTAAGCAATTCACAGAAAATACATATGGCTCTTAAACATGGGAAATGATGCCCAGTTTTGCTCATAATTGAATGCAAATTAAAACAGGGAGCATTTTTCATTACTGAGATCAGAAATGACAAAACAATAGTTTCATAGAGGATTCAGGAAAAAGGGCATTTTCATACACATACCAGGAACCACATTTCCAATTTCCTTCAAAATACTAAATGCACCTACCCTTGATTTCATCAATTTATCCTGCAGGTAGTCACACACATATCGAGGAGAGTGTGCAGGAATATTCAATGTTGCATTGTCTGTAATAGCAAAGGACACAAAAGAATACAGGCCTACCCACAGGGCACTGACTGTATGAATTACAGTACATTCATACAATGGAGTATCATACAGAAGAGAAAAAAAATGAGGTAGATCTTACAGGCTAATATAGAACCATCTCCAAGACACACTAAGTGAAAAAAGCAAAGTGTAGACAGTGTGTACCCGAAGCTACCATTTATGTTTTTTTAAGACGGAAGAAAGGGACACAGGCTTTGACAACAGAGTTGTTCTAATCCTGACTGTGACTCCTGGCTTTGAAAAGGAGTATAAGAGAATTTCCTTCCTCAAGTGAGGACTGCATCAGATAAAACACATTTAGAGCCGGGCCCAGTGGCTCAGCCTGTAATCCTGCGCCTTTGGGAGGCTGAGGTGAGTGGATTGCCTGAGCCCGTGGGTTCGAGACCCGCCTGGGCAGCGAGACCACATCTCTACAATAAATCAAAAAATCAGCCGGGCGTGGTGGCACATGCCTGTAGTTCCGGCTACTTGGAAGGCTGAGGTGGAAGGATCGCCGGAGCCCAGCAGGTCGAGGCTGCGGTGGCCGGGAGTGGCCACTGCACTCCAGTCTGGGTGACAGAGTGAGACTCAAAACAAAAAACAAAAAAAAAACAAAAACAAAAACAAAACACATTTAGCATTTAGTATGGTACCTGGCACAGAGAAACCCAACAAATGGTGATGATGATTACAACCTTGTTATTGGTCCAGTAGGGGGACTTGCCATGAGAGAATCCAAGTCCTTGGAGAGAACATACCAAAGAAACCATAGGCATTTGGGAACATCATGCCATGCATGGTACAAGTGGGGAACCTAGTCCATATCAAGCTGGCCTGGGTAGCCAGGTAGTCTGCTAGGACTTGGGTTGCCTCCTCCCTTTCCCCCAGCCCTCCCAGCATCAGACAGGCATTAGCCAGTGTGAACACAGGGCAGCACCAAAAAGGCACAAGGAAACCAAGGCCTCTCAGGCTTAGGCCTAGCCCCATTTGTCACATCCTAGGTTTCACCAGAGTGTAGAGGCTGACTTCTGATTTGGGAACTTGCTGCTTGATCTTCTGTGTCGCTTAAGGTCTGATCATCCTATCCTCTAAACATCACATCTATCTCTTCCCTTCTGGCCTCGCCAGTGGCCAGGGCAGAATCCCATGGCCTTTCTTCGACTCTGAAAAAAGCTGCCAGTGTATGATCTTCAGGTTTCATTTCTCCCCATCACCAGCTCAGCCTCTACACTCCAGCCACAACATCACATATTCCTTGGCTGAACTCCTTCACTGGCATTAGGTCCTTGGTAACCATAAAATGGTAACAATGGCTAAAAATGGGACCCTTATCCCTCCAGATCCTAGTCTGTCATTCCCCACTACCCAATCCACACTGTATAAGAAAGTCTCACCACTCTGAACAAGCATGATCTTTCTCTTTCATTAACTTGTCCTTCTGATCATAAAATTCAGGCTCACTGTAGAAATGTAGACAATGCAGGAAAATTTAACCACTGTCAAAACCCACTTCCTTCCAGTCTTTTCTATGCATGTACATTTTAGAAAACTGAAGGTTCTCTGTACACAGTTTTACTTTGCATTATTTACTTAATATTATTGCATTTTATCACATCACTGGTTTTTAAATTGTGATTTTTAGTCATTTTCTAATATTCCCCAGTACCATAATTTAATCATTCCCGTTAGTCACTTATTTTTTTATAAAATGAATAACACTGACATGTATGTAAAACATTGTTCAAATATTCATTTTAAAGGTAGCTTTAAAGTGATACTACTGTATCAAAGGACATCAACATTCTTTCAAAAATGGTTTCACTTCCCCTGAAATAACAACAGATAAAAATGATTTAAAATGTATAAGCAACAATGATGGAATAAAAGGAACATATTTCAGGAAGATGGAAAATGAAGTTGTAACTGAGAAAGTTGGGTGGAAGGAAAAACAGCTTGGAACACTTACTGAGGACAATGCAATGAAAGGAGGTAGCTGATCTACTTTGCCAAACCCCAGAGACTTGGGACTTAGAAACCCTTGGTACAATGAAGGGTGGGAGGCATAAGTGGGGCTAAAGTTAAGGGCATTGACTGAAAGTCTGTAATAACACTTGACTCCCTTCCCTCCACTTGTAGAGAAGCACTTAACAACATCCAAGTGCCAGACAAAAATATTAGAGAACTTTTGCTAATGAAATGTAAAAGCTCTAGGCAAAAGATTTCACATTCTAGCTTTAGGGGTCTCAGGAAATAGCTTGCTCCCTACCAATCACTCCAGAAGGTGGCCTTGTAGTGGGCAAATCTCACTCCCACACACAGAGGTCTCAATAGGGCTTTTAATTGGTATGCATGTGTATATATATGTATATGTGTATATATCAGTAAGAATCACAAGATATTTGAGGAAAATCTCCAATGAAAACAAGCACATAAACAGAGAGAAAGGACCCAGTGGCAGGGGCATGAAGGGAGTGAGATAATTCTTGTGACAGAAGAGACTTTTAAGAAAAAGTCTCTTAGAAAGTAAACTAGTTACTTTCAAAATAAAACATTCATTTAGAAAATGATCAAGGTACTTTTCCAGAAAGGGACACAAGACAAGGAAATAAAAATAAAGCAATTGAGGGTAAATGCAAAAGGTCCAACATTTGATTAACAGAAATTCCAAAAGAGTGAAAACAAAAAAAAATTATACACACACACACACACATGAGAGAGAGAGGCGTTGTCATATAAAAACAAGAATATTTCCAAGGATAGAAATACCTGAGTCTCTAGATTGAAAAATTCCACTGAGTGCACTAGGGAATTGAGTACACCAAAAATCAAAAGGAGACTCTAAAAGTTTCCTGGCATTGGGGTAGGAGAACAGAACACTGTGAATACTCTTTATTGACTGTCAAAAAAATAAGAATCAGACTGGAATCAGGCATCTCATTAGCAACAGTGGATGCTATAAGTCAGTGAAGCAATGGCTACAAAATTCTGGGGAAATTTTTCAACCTAAAATTCCAGAGTCAGTCAACCTACCAATCAAGTGTGAGAAAGATGATTTACTTATATGAGCACTCAACAACTTTGCATTCCATGCACTCTTTCCAAGTGACTTGAAGATGCACTGCAGTAAAATGAAGAAATAAAAAAGAAAGAGGAAGACATGGAATTCAGGAGACAATGGAACCTAATTTAACAACAGAACAGTAGGCACAAAGGGCATCAAAGACAGACTAGAGCAGGAGGCTGGAAATCTCTGGAAGAGGAATATGCAGGGGGAAAAAGGGAACTCAACAGAATATCTAACTAGATGAAGACTTTGAAAATGACTGAGGATGTGCTAAAAGCAACTAGTACAAGGTAAGAAGAAAGGTAACTGGAAATGTCAGTAAAAACAAAACTATTCCAAAAAGGAAATATAAACACAGTAAGCTAAGATCTGCAGTGAATAATATCCACATAATCATAATAATGCTCATGCTATTTTCAACTTTTAAAATCAATCAAAACACAAAGCATTAAAGACTAATTGGTTACAGAATAGAGTTTTTAAGAATTAGAGTTGGCAGCTGGGCTCGGTGGCTCAGCCTGTAATCCTGTGCCTTCGGGAGGCTGAGGTGAGTGGATTGCCTGAGCCCGCGGGTTCAAGACCCACCTGGGCAGCGAGACCTCATCTCTACAATAAATCAACCAGCCGGGCATGGTAGCGCATGCCTGTAATTCCGGCTACTCGGAAGGCTGAGGCGGAAGGATCGCTGGAGCCCAGCGGGTCGAGGCTGCGGTGGCCGGGAGCGGCCACTGCACTCCAGTCTGGGCGACAGAGTGAGACTCCAACTCAAAAAAAAAAAAAAAAAAAAAGAATTAGAGTTGACAACGTTAGAGACAGGGAGGTAGAAAAGGAGAAAGGAAGGGAAGGGTACATTCAACATCTTCAAAATGGGGAACTAAGACACTATTCATAGTGAATGCAATAAAACTAGATATGTAAATATAACAAATAATTATTTTTTATTATAAAATTCTTGCTCCTTATAGAAAATACAGAATTTACTAAAAAACAAAAACCTTTTTAATCACCCATAATCCTATTATCCAGAGGAGTTGGGTTTGAGTCTAAGCTCTAGAATTTACCATCCATATAGCTGTGAACAAGTCATTTAACTACTTATAATATTCCCTTGAAGTAATTTATCTATATACTTTTTAGTAGTAGATAGTACTTGTAACAGCAACAGTATATGAGAACTGTATTACACACAGAATTAAAAAAAATTTTTTTGAAACAGGGTCTGTCCCCAGGCTGGAGTGCAGTGGTTCAATCATAGCGCACTGTAATCTCAAACTCCTGGGCTCAAGTAATCCTCCTGCCTCAGCCTCCCAAGTAGGTAGGACTACAGGCATGTGTCACCACACCTGGCCAATTTTAAATTTTTTGTAGAGATGAGATTTCAATATGTTGCCCAAGCTGGTTTTGAACTCCTAACCTCAAATGATCCTCCTGCTTTAGCCTTCCAAAGTGATGGGATTACTGACATGAACCACCATGCCTGGCCTATATACAATTTTCAATCAATTTTTTTTCATTTTAAAGCATAAATTAAAACTCTAGATACACAGCTTATCATAATCTTGTATTCTTCTAAATATAATTCCCAATATGCCCTTGACCATAGGGCAGCCAGAGGTTTTCCCAGAGATGAGACTTGAACTTAACCTTAAAAGAAACCTGTGGTTGGTAAAGTAGAAGGGGGTTGGGTAGGGAGTAGTGATGAGGTATTACAGACACTGAGAAAGGTGTGAGCAAAGGCACAGAAGAGCAAGTACGTGCCTTGAGACTGCAGTAAAATATGCATGAAAGCGAGATGAGGTTGGAAAGCAAATAAGCAAAACTCAGTAAATCATGTTAGGTATCCATATGTTATTCTCACAACAGTCTTGAGAACAGGATTAGCAGACCTTGTTTGCTCTGGCACTCCAGAATCTAGCCCAAAGTTCACCACAAAGAGAATGCACAAGATTTTCCTAATGAACAAATGATGTCTAGAAAGTCAGAGATGCCTCCTGGCTATCCAATCTGGGTGCCCCAGGTGGTGAGGATAATGCTATTTGGTGAGTGAGGGAATCTGGGAGATGCAAAATTTTAAAGGTTATGTGTCTAGGCCACACTGTTAGATTCTGTACTGACTTTTTTGAGTTGGAGTCTCACTCTGTCACCCAGGCTGGAGGGCAGTGGCATGCTCCTGGCGACCAGTCTCAACCTGCTGGACTCAAGCAATCCTTCTACCTCAGCCTTCCAAGTAGCTGGAACTACAGGCATGCGACACCATGTCTGGCTAATTTTTTTGATTAATTGTAGAGAAGAGGTCTCACCAAATTGCCCAGGCTGGCTTTGAACCCAAGGGTTCAGGCAATCCTCTGACCTTGGCCTCCCACAGTGCTGGGATTATAGGCGTGAGCCACTGTGCCCAGCCGACCTATTTTTTTTTATTTTAAAAAGTCACTGGTGATTATGCAGTGCATCCCCAGATTAGACGTTGGGCCCCAAAGGGTCTACAGATCAGCTCCAGGGAGTCTGGATGACCCCCCCCCCGAATGAGCACAAAATTCAATGTGCAATGCACATTTCTCAGGAGAGGAACCACAATCTCCATCAGTCTCTCAAAGGGACTGCAACCCCAGACGGTTAGGCAAACTGGATGAAGAAGCAAGTGGTGACCGATGTGGGAGAGGGATACCTGTCTGGGCAAGGAAGAGAAAGGATGCAAAGCACAGATGAAGAATTAGCTTTGCCCAAAGACACCTCTTACTAAACACGGAGGAATTCATAGCTGTGTTTGGAAGTGTGTGTGTGTGTGTGTGTTAGTGGTTGATAAAGTCTTTCCCTTGTGCTCCCAAAGCACCTGTACATGATTTTGTTATCAGTTCTGCATCACTGTGCTCCACTTAATACAAATCTGTTGGTCTCATGTGAGGGTGAGGACAGATCCCTAGTTCTACTCTTAATGCCAATCCCTAGACCTGGCACAGAGCTCTTTGTCTGACACCTAAAAGCCTGATAGCTGCCAGCAACTTAGGAAAATGGGACTTCAGCGTTCCCAACCACTCCTGGCAGGACCGGCCAGGAGAGATGGGAGATGACTTCAAAGAACAGGAAAACCTAAGCCAACTCTGACAAGGCTGTTCATTTCTCCTTTATTGGAAGCTGTAAAGAAAAGGTGGGTCATAATTTATTTTAAGGGCTGGAACTAAATTAAGAGGGTGGGTTGTTATTAGCTGGGGAAGGATCTGATGTGTCTAGTAATCCACTTGGCTCACAAGATTTGGGATCAGAGGTCCTGAACCTGGGTACAGGTTAATGAAATGCAAGAAGAAAAGAAAAAAGTCTTAATACATGCCTAAAAGTATGTTATATAAAACTTAGTTTGCTCATATAAATAAAATGTTGGTATACTCACTTAAATACAAATAAGTTCAGTTGCAGAATCTTCAAACATCTAAGAGTTGGCAGAGGCAATAAAGGACACCAAGTCTGACCAATGTAAAATAAGTGTCCTGTTTTGCTGAAACAACATAGAACAATTTGCATATACAGGTTCCTATGCTGAAGGCCCCATCCCCCGACCACCACTGTCTCCACCTTTGCTCACACTTTCTTGGTCTGCAGGCTTTACTTTGTTGCTGCAGTGGCTCATAATCTTGGCTGCATACTGTAATCTCCTCCAGAGTTTTCAAAAACACTGAGACCTATGAATGGAAATTTTAAAGTGATCGATGTGATTCTAACATGAAACTAAGGTTTAAAACCACTGCTTCCAGCTACTTGGAAGGCTGAGGCGGAAGGATCACCGGAGCCTAGCAGGTCGAGGCTGTGGTGGCCGGGAGTGGCCACTGCACTCCAGATCTGGGTGACAGAGTGAGACTCCAACTCAAAAAAATAAAAAAACAAAAAATAAAACCACTGCTTTACTGCAAAGTTGGGTCAGTGATTCCCAAACCTGCTTTCCACCACCACAGAATCACTTGGGTGGCTTTTCTGAACTACTTATGAATGAAAATCTTTAGCCCAGGAAATTGTAATCATCCATGATTGAATACTCAATTATAAGGATGAATATATGATGCAAGCTAAACAGTTTAGCCATATTAGTGGTCATATACCCCAGCTGCTCTTGTTACTCAGGAAAGTACAGTTTTGGTCTCTTGGTGGGTCAAGGCTACAGTTATCTCAAATCTTCAGTTCTGCTCTTCTGCTGTTCTGAGCTTTCTGATTCTGCAGGCAAAAATTCTAACTTGTTCCTAACCTCAACAGAGACGCAGGGTGTTATCCTTGGTTGCTATCTTCACTCCTAGACAGGAGGGCAGTAACAGCCACTAACTGTTAGGGTCAAAGAAGTTATGAGCATTTGATCCTACTATTGAATCCTTGTATTTGTGTCTCTGATTTAGAGTGAAACTGGGAAAAGAAATTGCATATGCTTTGACAAAAGACTACTTGAAGGGGAAAAAAGAGGGTATTAATAAGCTTTCTGATATATGCCTTCTGTATGTGCAAGTGCTCAGTAACCTAAAAAGCACTATGTAATTTAGTCTTGCAGAAATGAGACAATAAATGCATGGGACCTCTGCACAAGAACCATACCGTACTCAGCATTTATGATAAATGCTCTTGGATGCTGAGACATTGGAATAGGATGGCGGGACAGACTCAGAAATGAGATCCAAATTCCAGTCTTATGTTTGCTGCCTTCTGGTTACATTGCCTAAGGCACACCCTAAATCTGTCACCTCAGCTTCCTCACCTGAAAGTGCGACTACATACCCCTTCCCTTTCTCAGGCTCCCCCACAGGTCTGTATGGGGATTACAGGTGGTTAGGTGAGTAGCATGGCAGAAAAAAAGAGAACCTGGATTTAGGTCCTGGATGTGAACATAAGCTCTGCCACTTGTTACCTGGCCTTGCACTAATGACCACTCTCAGGTAAATGGGCAAATACCTCTTTTAGTGATACAAGGATTAAGGTAATGATCTATATGAAAGTTCAAGATTAAGTGTCAGGTATCATGATTTGATACATGAAGGTATACAAGAATAAAATTTCTGTATAAATACAAGGCATTATTACATAACTCTACCTATTGCATAGTTTTATAAATGATTTCTGCGGGAGTAAAGGCTGAAAGGGTAACAAAGATACCTTACCTTAGTTTCTTCATCATTCTAAAAGTTTTCATATTCCAATTCCTTTGAACTTCTCAAAATAATCAAATTAAGACCTCAGGAATCCCACTTCACCTCCTCCCTTTCCCTTCATTTTCCCTCTTTGGTCCTCTCAGAATTAGAAGAGCGTGACCACTTTCTGTAAATACCATTCATAATGTAAGAATGAAACCCAAACTGAGCCCTTCGTTGAGCTTGAGCAGAATGAGAGCAGAGACAACTTGGGCATGTCTCCAGGCAAGCTTTATTCTTTGATTCCTCTATCCAGGAAGGGGCAGTTAGTTGCCTCTCACCCAAATGGAATGCGATGGGAACTGAGGAATTGTCTGGAGAAAAAGCTGTCAATCTTAGCAAATGAATATAGCTTGTGCATGGTGTCTCCGTCAATCCTTGAGTGCTTGGTCATACAGACTAGGGAATGGTCAGAACAGACTCATCAGAGATCCCCGGAGCTTGACAATACCAAGGTTCAGGAGGTATATACAGCAAGAAAAAGGCTGTTTCCTATTTCTGTCCCTTTTGGGAGCAGTAGACAATTAATAGTTTTTTGTTTTGATTGGCTTTTAAAAAATTACCAAGGGAAAAATTACCTGGGAAAAGCTTATAAATGTTCATAGGTTAGTTGTTGTTGAATGGCTACCCTAAAGAGTTTCCTTAACTAGTCACTGTTTAACCCCCAAATACTAGAATCCAGGTTTCAAAGCTTCAGCATTCAACCAAGCAGATAACCTGCCTGTTGTTCAAGCAATTGCCAGAGTTAAAAAAAAAAAAAATTAAACAAAAAAGACCTTTCCCCAAATAGGATCTTTATCACTTAGTTTTTTATGACTTGTTCCTAAGAAAGTAAAATTTCATTTTAAAAACACGACTGCTTAGGGTACAGTTAAAACAAAGTCCTTGCCTTTAGGTACTTAGTTTTCATTTTTTTAAAATTAGAGGTGTCTGATTTGGCGGGCAGTGGGTCATGACCAAAGCCGGAGGTCTTCCTCTTCCTTGTTATTCGACCAGATGGGTTCTGTGGTGCCGCATGAGGTGCGAGTTAGAAATGAAAGCTGCGCCACACTTCTCACATTCATAGGGCTTCTCCCCAGTGTGGGTTCTCTGGTGCACAGTGAGGCTCGACCTCTGTCTGAAGGCCTTGCCACACTCATTACATGTGTAAGGCTTTTCCCCATTATGAATCCGCTGATGAATAAGTAAGTATGAGCTACACGTGAAGGCTTTCCCACACTCATTACACACATAAGGAAGATCTCCACTGTGAATTCGCTGGTGGACAATAAGGCAAGAGAGCTGACTGAAGGCTTTCCCACATTCGCTGCAGTCATAAGGTTTCTCTGCAGTGTGAATTCTCTGGTGGACAATAAGGTGTGAAAAACAACTAAAGGCTTTCCCACACTCTTTACACTCATATGGCTTCTCACCAGTATGGCTTCGTTGATGTACAATAAGATTTGCACTCTGGGTAAAGGCTTTGCCACAATCATTACAGGCAAAGGGCTTCTCCCCAGTGTGGATCCTCTGGTGGACAATGAGGTTTGAGCTTCGAGTAAATGTTTTCCCACACTCGTTACATTCATAGCATTTTTCCGTAATGTGGACTTTCTGATGCCGAGCAAGTTGTGAGCTATAACTGAAGGCTTTCTCACATTCACTGCATTTAAAGGTTTTTTCTAAAGAGTGGATTTTTTGATGTACAGTCAGATTTGAACTCTGAGTGAAGGCTTTCCCACATTTTGAGCAAACATAAGGTTTCTGTCCAGTGTGGATTCTCTGATGTACAACGAGGTTTGCACTCTGAATGAACGCCTTCCCACACTCATGACATTCAAAGGGTTTCTCCCCAGTGTGAATTCGCTGATGCACAACAAGGTTTGCACTCTGACTAAAGCCTTTCCCACACACACTGCATGTAAAAGGCTTTTGCCCAGGCTGGATTTTCTGATTTTTAACAGTGCCAGAATTAAGGTTATATTTTTCCCCAGATTTCTTACATTTCTGGTCTTCGCCCTCTTTGAAGATTTCAGGTAAGTGACAGTCATTCACTGGCACTTGTCTGAAATCTTTCTTTTCCCTCTTTATTCTCTGCCTCTTTAACACGTTTCCTTTTTCACAGGCTTCTCCTAACTCAGGTTCGTGAGGGTCAGCTTTCTGGATTTTTCCTGTCATTATGAGGGGCTTTTCAGATTCCTCACATATTTCAGTTTTGGGAACCAGTAACTGTAGATTCTTGGTTTCAGCACCTGAACCAAGACAGAAAATACAAATGTTAGCTTTCTCTGGTCTAGAAAAAGAATAGGATCATCAAGTCATAAAGGTGAGAAAGTATGCGACTTCATCATTTCTGCAAAGTGCCTTCACCAAAGACAAGAATCCCTTGTTACCACTCCTCTGTAGGTTCTTCTGCCAAGTCTGTGCCATCTCCCCATGCCCCAGCAGAATCCACTGATTCATGATCTTTCCAGCACTTCCACTTACCTCCATTAGACACTCAACCCTCTGCCACGTGCTAGGAAGGCCCAGTCTCCAGACAGCACTCCTGGTTGTCTGATGACTGTTTTCACAACTAAGGTCAGTTACAAAGGACACCAACTTCTCCCCAGACTTGTCTTTTTACCTTGGCTACTTAGAGTAGATTTGCTTACAAACCACCAGTTAATTAGAGATATTCATTACCTGTGAACAAAGATCTAGCAGCTTAGCCTTCTGTGTCTGAGGATGCTGGATGTCAAAGAAAGAATAAGCATGGAAAGGGTTACACTAATGCCAGACAGCCACAGCAGCCAAAAGCATAGGAAACATTAAGAGGCTGCGCAGCATAGAGGTTCAAAACATGGATTCTGGAGCCAGACTGCCTGGCTTCACATCCCTACTCTGTCATGACTTTGGGCTAGCTACTTAACTCCTCCATGCCTCAGTTTCCTAATCTCTAAAACAGGGATAATAAATAATAGTATTTACTTCATAAGGCTGTGACTGAACCAACAGAGTTATTCTATGTCAAGTGTCAGAACAGCGCATGGAATACAATAAGTGATCTGAATGTGTGTAGTGACTTTCAGCCTGACTGACGGTGCTGTAGGGGGCCAGGAAAAAAACCCTTAGGGGAGAGGAGTTGTTATGGTGATATACACTTTAATATAAGATATTAAAGTGGAAACTTTGCAAACCCTTACCCCTGTGTCAAGGGAACAGCTTAGCATTGTCAAGGAAAGCTGACCTTGTTGGATTATGGCATAGCTGGCCACACAATGCCAGAAAACATGAGAATCTCTCATGATTTTTATTTTTATTTTTGAGTTGGAGTCTCACTCTGTCGCCCAGACTGGAGTGCAGTGGCCGCTCCCAGCCACCGCAGCCTCCACCTGCTGGGCTCCGGCGATCCTTCTGCCTCAGCCTTCCGAGTAGCCGGAATTACAGGCGCGCGCTACCATGCCCGGCGAGTTTTTGATTATTGTAGAGATGAGGTCTCGCTGCCCAGGTGGGTCTCGAACCCGTGGGCTCAGGCAATCCACTCACCTCAGCCTCCCAAAGGCGTGGGATTACAGGCTGAGCCACCGAGCCTGGCAATTTTTATTTAAAAAAAAAATTTTTGTGTGAAGTATTCTGAACTGTTCCATATACAGTTTTATGTCTTTTCTGTTTTTCATCTGTGCACCGCCTTCTCTTTTATGTTCTGTTATTTCTCATTACCTACATCTCACTTTATTTTTCTCCCTTCTAACGTCTCCATCTCTGCTCTTTCTCCTTTGCTTCTTCCTCTCCTTTGCTTTAATTCCCCATCATGGACACTGGGGCCTCCCATCGCCCCCACCCCAGGTATTTCTCCAACAGGAACAGAGTCCAAGAAAACTCTAGTTCACAGCTGCATTCCCTCCCTGACCTTCATGCCTATTATCCTTACTGGGAGATTTAGAATGTTACATACATGAAAGATATAGACCATATCTATGTTACATACATGAAAGACAGCAAGTATCTAGGGTATAAGACAAGAGAATTTAGGCCCATTTTGTGTACTGAAGTTCAAATCTCCTCAAGTGAAAAGATTAACCATCAAATAATCCAGGACCTATCATCTTGACTTGTTTGAAATTGTATTTTTCCTTTTTTGGACCAAGTAGGATTACTGTAATTCTAGAAAAAAAAAAGTATAGAAATAATGAAAAACTAGACTAATTTGTGATCAACCAGAACATAGGCATACAGAAGTTTTGAAATCAATACTTTATTTTCATTTTTTTGAAAAGAAGAAATCTGAAAAGCTATATGAACCTGCCATCCTAGCTGGTGACTGTGTTCTGAGATAAGAAAGGTAATTTGATTTACTAAATTCATAAATCCCATTCATTACACTTATAAAAGGTGTGTGTTTATCAAGATTCTACTTACGAGACTTATAAGTCTGCCTCTTTAGATGCTCAAAATGTTTGAAGAATTAGATATATTAAATTTGCAATTATGCTTTTATATAAGAAAATATGATATGTAGTCAGAGTTAAATGCTTAAAAAATTTAATCCGTAAAAGTTGAAGAATAACAACATGAATTAAAGAAAAAGTAGGCCAGGCATGGTGGCTCATGCCTATAATCCCAGCACTTTGGGAGGCCGAGGTGAGAGGATTGCCTGAGCCCACGGGTTCGAGACCAGCCTGGGCTACTTGGCGAGACCTCATCTCTACAATAAATCAAAAAATTAGCCAGGTATGGTGGCGTGTGCCTGTAGTTCCAGCTACTTGTAAGGCTGAGGCAGAAGAATTGCCTGAGCCCAGCAGATTGAGGCTGTGGTGGCCGTGAGCATGCCACTGCACTCCAGCCTGGGCAACAGAGGGAGACTCCAGCTAAAAAAAAAAAAAAAAAGAAAGAAAAAGAAAAAGTAAAAATGTTGTCATTTTTATTTAAAATATTTCTAGATGTACAGATGTATAGATGTAGTTAAAACTCCCTCAGATGTTAAAACCCCAGAAACACAATTTCCAAAGTACTTTTATGTATTTTGTACAATTTCATCATGAAGATGAAATTGTTCTTCAATTGTGTGGGAGCCTTAAAAAGGACAAGGTTGTGTGTTACTGATTTCTGTATCTCCAGCACCTATCACACTACTGGACACAGGAAGTAGGCAGCCAACAAATCCTGTATTTCTTGAATTAAAGCATCCAGTTTGCAGATCAAGAAATGAAGGTCTCAGGAGAGGACTTACTTAAGGTCACAGAGTTATCAGAGGCAGGGTGGGCAATCACATTCAGGTCTCTCTTATTCCTAAAGCTCAGTGTTCTTGCATCACCTGCTGCTATGGAAATAGCCAGCAACATAAAAAGTGTGAACAGGGTCTTGAAGTAAGAGGCACAGCAGGAAAAATGGAGGCCCTTCCTGATGTATGGGTACAGCTAGCTGCTGAAGTTAAGACTATGAATGGCTGGTTAAGCAAGGAGACAGAAAAGAAGTAAACACACCAGAGAGAATAGAACATAAAGCAGAAAGAAGCTGCTGAGAGTTTTGGGGATAATTAAAAACGAGACAAGAAAATGAAAGGTAGAGATCTAATTGTTCCCACAGCACTGGTTTAAGAAAATGATTTGGTCTCTGAATGCTGAAAAACTGGCTAAGGAAGACAATGGATTCAAAATATTTAGATACAGGCCTGTATCAGGTAGAAAAAAAAGGGACCCTGACAGTCAGTCAGGTAATTGCTTCTGCAACACAGGACTCAACAATTACTGCATTCTTGATTCTAAGTAATATGTCACTTCTTCATAGTCAAGCTTCTGCCATGGCTGAGATATTTAGAACACACTACCCTTTCCTGAACCTCAACTTAGAGATAAGATGATATGTCCCATCAGTACAATACCTAGTTTTGGCAACATTATGGTTGACACAGCCGCTCAACATCTTCTACAATTAGTACAAAGATCTATGAAAACAGAACACTTCCAGGGCATTTTCTCAAAATCACCACAAAAGTTGACCATTCCTATCTTAGCTAACTTCTCTTGCAGACTCACCAACTATGATAACCACAAAGCACTTGAAGAGGACACATGCCTACAAGTGCACATGAAACTTACTGAACAATAAATATGATGAAAAAGTGAATTTGGAATTCTCCTATGTTTGTCTGATGTCTTGAGCCTGTGTGCAAGATGAGCCATTTCCCATGACAAAACATAGGCATTTCTCAGTAGTCCTCTATCAGACCTCTCTGACACTTTCAACACCAAAATACTCTCTGTTGTTCAAACTAGGAGACCAGATGCCCACCAAAGTTTCTGACAATATTTTGAGAAACCTCAATGGTCAGATTCTGAATCAGGGAGTTAACCTTACCTAGAAAGTTCATGTTCTCATGAGTCTCCAGTATCTCGCTCTTGGCCAGAGTCCCTGGTAATGAGTAGCTGCCAAGGGGTGAAGCAGCAGGTGCTTCCTGCGTTGCTTTCAGGACTACTGCCATGTCCCAGAACATGTTCTGACCCTAGAGACAAGCAGGCACATGCTTATGAGCGGACTGGTGGTGGGGTGATTAGTTTTGAGAATGAAAACATAGGTATCTATTCCTGGAGGCCACAAAACTTTTTTTTTTTTTAATGGAAAAGAAAGCCAGAGTATCCCCTAGCTAACCCTCAAGTCAGCTGGGCAGAGAAGCAAGCTTGTTTCCTTCTTCCCTCTTTGATTTCGCCTAATTCTCACTCCAGAATCCAAACCTAACTTGCCAGTGAGTGCATGACAAGAGGAGAGAGCATTTCCTCTCAAAGAAGCAAAGTTCTAACCTTATTTCTCCAGAAGGGCTCTGGGGGATCTCTGCCCTTATTTGACTAGTAATGGTAAGGGATGTCTTTGAAAACATTAAGGACACAGCACAGTTTACAGTCTCACTACTCAGCGTGGTCCACAGATCATCAGTATTTGTATCACCTGGAAGCTTGTGAGAAATGCAGACTCTCAGACCTCAACCTAAACCTCCTGAATCAGATTTAACATTTTAACGAGAGCCTGTAGGTGATTCATAGGAATCACCTACATTAAAGTTTGAGCACTGGCTAGTGCTGTCAACCTCTGACTGGAATCACCTGAAGAGTTTTAAAATATACAGATACCCAGGTCCCACCCCTAGATCCTGATCTAATTGGAATAAATTAGAACTGACATTTAAGATTTTGTAAAAAGCTCCCCAGGTTTGAGAACCACTGGCTTAAACAAAGTATTGAATGTCACACCAGTTAATTATATTACAAAAAACTAAAAATCAGAACTCTAACCAGGAAATAAGACACGAGGTGTGGAAGCAGAGGGGCAGAGTCCCAACTTAAGCTACTTGAAGTCCTCACGTCTCTTCTCCCCTCTTCCTCCCAGGCCACCCTTTACCTTTTCCTCTTCTTCTGATACATCAAGGCCTGTGTGAAGTCCACCTCCAGGAGCCCAGACTTTGATGTTCTCAGAGTGCACTTGTTGGCTGGAAGCCTGACCTAGAAAGTCTTCCTCTTCTTCCTCCTCCTTTTTCACCTTCACTGGGCCCCAAGGGGCTAGAGCCTTGACTTCTCTCAATTCTGCAGTCATCTTCTCTGCTCAGCAGGGTAACTCCTATAGTTGGGGGCTGCCCAGCAGAGGTCAAACCCCATCTAATCTTTACATATCAAAAATTTTTCTTCTTGAGTTTTTTCCCAGGGCCAAGATGAGTACTGTCTACTGAGAAATCAGAAAACATTGTCAGTATCAAGCAGAGATTTGCTTGGATGCCACTCAGCCCACAGGCCAATTCCACCAGTGTCTGGCCAGTGGCTACTGTAGCACATGGAATGCTCTATTCCTCCCCTTCATAAGATAAAGGAGTTGGACTGTAAACATGTAAATTCTTTCCATAATAATCACACTGCAAATGGATTTATATAACATCCAGTGATTTTTCTTTTCCTGATTAAAAGGTAACATATTTTTATTGTAAGAACTTAAAAAATACAGAAAATGATTAAGAAAACCCCAGTATATCTCCAAAGAGATAACCACTAAACAATGTAAAATTTAAGATATTTCTTTTAAGGGAACACCTCCAACCATACTAATGATTTTATAAACTTGTTTTTGACTATGGGGATACACAGTTTCACAATTATCATCATGGTGTTTTTTTAAGGGGCTATTACAAAGTTTACTTTATTGCCAAGGATACAAAATAGTGTGAACATTATTTTTATGTTGCCTTTCTTCATGCTTTTTAATTGCTGCACAATTATCTATGACATTAAAATATTTTCACTCTCATTGAAAAAGGATCAAGTAATGTGGAAATATATAGAATTAAATGTTACATGCATCAGTTTAGATGGGACTCCTACTCCCTTTTCTCTGTAATTACATATATGTGCATGCGTACACACACACACACACACACACACACACACACACACACTCCCCCACATATTGTGTATTTTTCCAAAACACACTTTAGATCATCACACTTATACAATGTTAAGCAACCTGCAGGTTTTACTATTTCCAGTTTATTTTCCTAATAACAATTGTTAAAAAAATTTTCTGGGAAATAGCCTTTTCTTTTGCTGAATTATTCCTTTAGGATAAACAGAGGGATTATTGGCTCAAGGAATTTATGGTTGATATATATTATCAAATTACTTTCCAAAAGCACCACATCAATTTACACCCCCACCAATTATCAGCGGCTCCTTATCATAGCTAAGCCAGCAGGGTTTTTAAAAAATTGTTTTCAATTGGTGGGTAAAACAACCTTACTATTTTGGTTGATTGTGAAGAGACTGAAATGTTTCTTTCTATTCCCCTTTGAATGTTTTATTAGAAGAAAGGTGTTAAATTTTATTTAATCCCCTTTTGCAGCCATTGAAGTGATTATATTCTTTTCACTATGTTAACTGGTAACTTACCATATGCACTGAATTTCTTGAATAATGCAATAGTATTATTCTTTTCATGACTACTTGGCAGGAAGGCCCTTGACACGAGATCTACCTTGTGTATACAAGGTATATACATTTTTAAAATGGACCTCCAGCCCCAGACGGCACAGAGCCCTCTATCAGTCTTCCCTTTCAACGTCCTTTCCCTATTCCCAAACGTGACAATCCAGCCCTTCCCCTCGCGGCCCTGTCTCTGGATCTGCCTGATCCGCTCGCTAGTTTGCGTCCAACCTCTCCCGAGCCAGGTTCCCGGCAGAAGGCAGCCGGGATTCCGAGCGGCGGGGCACCAAGTCACCCAGACAGGACTGGTGTTCCCGAGGGAAGGATGCAGCGGGCCGGCCCTCGGGTGGCCGCCCCTGGGATAGCCCCTCCTTCCCCGACGTTCGTATCCACCCCCGGCGACCCGGCTCACCGTGTGCAGCTGAGAGGTACAGCGCGAGTTCACCAGCTCTGAAGCAAGAAGATGACGGACCGGGACACCGGCTTCCACCGGCGCGAGAACAATGACCGGACAGGAAGTGCCTCGGGATGGGCTTCCGGATCCCCAAGTCGCCAGGCTGGCCTCTCTAGGAATCTCGGAGGTGCTTTCTTCTCTATGGGTGTCCAAGGTCGCCCCTGCCCAGGGATAGGGTCAGAGCGCTCAGAAGGAGGGTAGAGGATCTGATCCTCAGGGAGGGGCCCATCCCCAGGCAGGGCGTGAACACTCGGGCGAGGCGCGCGCCCGAGAGCCTGAGGCTACAAAGCATTAAGCTGTAGAAAAGCATTGATAATATCCCTTAAACGTTTTATTTTGAAAATATCAAACAGTACAGAAAAGTTGAAAGAACGGTACACTGAATACCCGTCTCCTCCACTTGAATATGATGAAGACTTTGTTTGCCTGATCTCTTTATACATACTTAAAAGCATTTTTTTTAAGTTGAAGGTGTCAGAACACTTCATTCCAAATAATTCAACATGTATCCCTTTAAAATATTCTTCAAACACCACTATCATCACAGGTAAGAAAATTAAATAATTTCCCTTTAATACTCAGTCATATTCAAATTTTCCCAACTGTCCTAAAACATATGTCATAATTCTTTTTTCAATTAGTCTCACACACTGTATTTGGTTATGCTCTTTAGTTTGGGTTTTTTTTTTTTTACTTTTAATTTAGAAATGATTTACAGGAAATTGCAAAGACAGTACCCTTTACCCCTATTTCCCCTAATGATTACATATTACATAATAATATCAAAATCAGGAAACCAACATTAGTACAGTGCGTTTATATTTTTTTCATTTTTATCACCTGTAGATTTGTGTAACCACCAGTACAATCAAAATACACAAGTGTTCTATGACCACAAAGTCCTTCCTGGTGCTACCTCTCAACAGTTCCATTCAACCCTCTCCCCATTCTCCCTCCTACCATCCTTAACCTCTGGCAATAACTCATCTGCTTTTCATGTCCATAGTTTTGTTATTTTGAGAATATTATATGGATAGAATCATGCAGAGTATGATAGACTTCTGGAATTGGCATTTTTACTTGCATTAATTCCCTTGACATTTATTTGAGTTGTGGCTGGCTATCAGTAAGTCATTTCATTTAATTGTACAGCAGTAAATATTCTATGGCATAAATATACCATGGTTTGTTTTAACCACCTGGTGAAGGATATTTAGGTTGTCTACAGGTTTTCATCATTATGAATTAATCTGCTATGAACATTCATGTACAAATTTTTGTGTACACGCATGGAACAAATGCTCAGAAGTGTGATACTGAGACGTATCATCTATACATGTTTGGTTTTTACAAGAAAATGCCAACTATTTTCCAGAGTGGGTGCACCATTTTACATTCCCAGCAATGTATGAGATCTAGTTTCGCTGCATCCTTGCCAGCACTGATGCCAGCACTCCTCTAAGGAGTATGCTTTTGATGTCATTTAAGATGTCTTCACTTAGTCTTAGTCCTAAAGTTGTTGGTTTGTTTACCTATGAATATCCACTTGCTCCATCAGCATTTGTCGAAAATGCTATACTTTCTCCACTAAATTGCTTTTGCACCTGTCAAAAATCACTTGGGCATTTGTGTGAGTCTACTTCTGGTTCTTAGTATCTAATGGCTCTTTAGAATTTTTTTTTTAAAACCCTCATTCATATTTAATGCTTTTGATTATGGAAATTTTCACACATACACAAAAGCAAAGAACAGTATAATGAACTCCCAGATTACTCATACCAGCTTCAACAATGTCCACTCCTCTCTTTCATCATGATGACATTTTGAAGAATTCAGGGCAGTTTTCTTATACAATATTCCGTTTTCTGGATTTGTCTGTTTCTCAAGGTGTCTTTTGTTTTTTTACTTCCTGTATTTCTTGTAAACTGGCAATTAGGCTAAATCAGATTGAACATTTTGGGGCTGACTACATCTCACAAGGGGGCACATTATGTGAGCTGTCTTAGCAACATTACATTCTGTTACTTGGTTACGAGGTAAATGACAACTTTCTCTTTTTTTGGAATTTCTTTTTGAGTTGGAGTCTCACCCCATTGCCCAGGCTGAGGTGCAGTGGCATGCTCATGGCCACCCCAGCATCAACCCACTGGGCTCTTTATTTTTATTTTTTACAGTAGAGATGAGGTCTCAAGTTACCTGGCTGTTCACTAACCCATAGGCTTAGATAATCCCCTCACCTAGGCCTCCCAAATTGGTGGGATTACAGGTTTGAGCCACTGTGCCCAGCCTTTTTTCTTCACTGTTATACTACATATATCCCTTTTAATTATCATATAATCTGGGGTGATTATGCTACAGCATGGATATGAAGCATTTTCATATCCATTACCTCCTAACAACTTTGTGAGGTAGATATTTTCCCTTCTGTTTAACAGATGAGGAAATCAAGTCTCCAAGAAGTGAAGGGCCTTATTCAAAAGTGGAAGAACCTGAATCACATCCAGATCTTAAGTCCATTCCAGTTTTCAATCTTGGGGAGCCAGCCCTCAGAAAGCTGTGGGGTTGAATTAATAACATTTATTATAATCAACACACCACTTTGACATTACTAATACTAGAAAACACGATTCTTTTTTTTTTGAGTTGGAGTCTCACTCTGTCACCCAGACTGGAGAGCAGTGGCCACTTCCGGCCACCGCAGCCTCGACCTGCTGGGCTCCAGTGATCCTTCTGCCTCAGCCTTCCAAGTTGCCGGAATTACAGGCATGCGCTACCATGCCCAGCTGATTTTTTGATTTACTGTAGAGATGAGGTCTCGCTGCCCAGGCGGGTCTCGAACCTACGGGCTCAGGCAATCCACTCACCTCAGCCTCCCAAAGGCGTGGGATTACAGGCTGAGCCACCGAGCCCGGCGAAAACACGATTCTTATATTCAGATATTTCTAGTCCAGCTGCAGAACCGGAGTTTTGAGAATTACAACATAAACTTTTCAGCTCAAGAATATAGGGTAAATGAAACCTACAAATGTACAAAAGGGAACAGCTGAATGAATGGCTCATAGGGAGTAATGAACAAGAACTGCCCAGATATGGATGCTGCAAGGGCTTAATCAACACTTGAAGAGGTTGGCTCTGTGTAAAAAAATTATGTAGTAAATTAAGTGCTGGGACAAAATGTTGCACAAGCAACAAGCTATCACATGACAGTAATGATGAAAAGTTAATTAGAATTGAGAATGACTGTGGCAGGGATCATCACCTCAGCTGCTGGGGTCAAGGATTTTTTTTTTTTAACCAATGATCAAGGGAAGCAACATAGTATTGTGTTTTCATTGTGACACTTGACATCTGTTGTTTCTAATTCAGAGGTTGGAAAATAGTTTTCCCTGGCATCATTGATGGCTGGCCAATATTTCTTCCATACACACAAACTAGGTATGCTATCTATTAACTTCCTTTGACATTGTAAAGGCAAATTAAAAAAATATTATTCTTATAGCACTAAATTCCAAAGTTAACTATTCACCATACTTATAAAAATGAGAATCTTGCCGGGCTCAGTGGCTCAGCATGTAATCTCGCACCTTTGGGAGGCTGAGGTGAGTGGATTGCCTGAGTTCACGGGTTTGAGACCCACCTGGGTGGTGGCAAGACCTCATCTCTACAATAAATCAAAAAATCAGCTGGGCGTGGTAGTGCATGCCTGTAATTCCGGCTACTTGGAAGGCTGAGGTGGAAGGATCGCCGGAGCCCAGCAGGTCGAGGCTGCGGTGGCCGGGAGCGGCCACTGCACTCCAGTCTGGGCGACCGAGTGAGACTCCAACTCAAAAAAAAAAACAAAAAAAAAAAACACGAGAATCTTTGAGGTTCATGGAATCCCCCTCGTTCTAAATTGATGTAATGAACTTAAATTATGCCATGTTCTAGACTCTGACAATCTCTCTCCTATCCAACTTTATTGACAACTGAATGATTTCACAAAATACTTTCACAAAGATCCTTTCACTTAACCCTCACAACAACCCTGTGAGGTAGGTAGGCATCATGTCAACATCTGACTGACACATAAATTGATGCTTAAAGACTGACTTAATAATATCACACAACTAAAGGAAAAAGCCAGTACCCAAACCTAGGTCTTTGGATTCCAAATCCAGTGCAGACTCTTGTCCACTCAATTCCACCTTTGACATTCTGGATCATATTGTCTACACACCTTTCTACAGCAGTGATGCCATCTTTAAAATGTACACTATACATATTTCCAGAAACAACATCCACTTTTTAATACAAAGATATTCTTGCTATCACTTACAACTCCATTGTCTTTGTACACCTGAAAGTCTAGATTAACTTTCTGTATGCAACTCACTTATCCATAAAAGGGTTGATCATAAACTTTTTCCTTAGAACTATATACCATTCCTCCAGAGTTACTTATGTAGGCAAGAATTCTATTCCATTTTGCATATGATACTAGAGTTTCTGAATCTCAAACTTGGGCTCATTGGTATTTTGTAGCCAAGAGAATTCCTCAACGGTATGGGTTTTCTGTTGAAGATGAAGGTTTGAAGTTTGAAAGAACTCTTTTTCAGACTCATCACATTCACAAGGTTTTTCATCTGTATGAATTTTCTGATGTACCATAAGGTTTTTTCTTTGCCTAAAAACTTTACTACAATCATTACACCCATAGGGTTTCTCCCCTGTGTGGATTCTCTGGTGGCCAACTAAATTCCTCTTAGAAGTAAAGGACTTCCGACACTTCTCACACTCATAAGGTTTTTCCCCAGTGTGCATTCTCTGATGTACAACAAGGTTTTTATTCTGACTAAAGTCTTTTCCACACTCATTACATTTATAAGGTTTCTCTCCAGTGTGGATTCTTTGATGTACCATAAGATTTCTACTAGAGGTAAGGACTTTTCTACATATATGACATTCATAGGTTTTTTCCCCACTGTGAATTCTTTGATGTTCAATAAGGTTTCTATTGTAAGTAAAACCTTTCCCACACTCGTTACATGCATAGGGCTTCTCACCGGTGTGGATTCTCTGATGGGCTATAAGGTTTGAGCGGTAACTAAAGACTTTCCCACAGTCACTGCATTTATAAGATTTTTCCCTTGTGTGAATCCTCTGATGTCCAATGAGGCTCTTCTTCAGAATGAAGCACTTTCCACATTCATTACACTCATAGGGTTTCTCACCACTGTGGATTCTCTTATGTTCAATGAGGTTTCTATTTGAACTGAAAGCTCTCCCACACTCACTACATTCAAAGGGCTTTTCTCCAGTGTGGATTCTCCGATGTACAAGCAGGCTTGAATTGTAACTGAAAGCCTTCCCACAGTCCTCACATTTGTAGGCTTTCTCCTGTGTATGGAGTTTCTGATGGACCATAAAACTTTTGCTCATAATAAAGGTTTTCCCACATTCTCGACATTCATATGGCTTCTCCCCATTGTGGAGTCTCTCATGGTCAATGAGGTTTCTGTTAGAACCAAAGACCTTGCCACAATCTTTACATTCATAGAGATTCTCTCCAGTGTGGAACCTTTGATGTAAAATGAGGCTCTTCTTAAGAATAAAAACTTTCCCACATTCATTACATTCATAGGGTTTCTCCCCATTGTGGAGTCTCTGATGGTCAAAAAGGTAAGCACTCTGAGTGAAGGCTTTCCCACATTCAGTGCATTTATAAGGTTTCTCTCTGCTGTGCATTCTCTTATGGTCAATGAGGTTTGACTTCGAACTAAAAATTTTCCCACACTTTTTGCAACCAAAGGTTTTCTTTTCTGTGTGGACTCGCTGGTGTAAAAGGAGGCTTTTACTTCGAATGAAGACTTTCCCACATTCTTTACATTTATAAGGGTTCTCTGCACTGTGGAGTCGCTGATGGTCAACGAGGTAAGTGGTTTGAGCAAAGGTTTTTCCGCATTCATCACATTTATAGGGTTTTTCCCCAGAGTGGATTCTCTGGTGCAGAATAAGGCTCTTCTTCAGAATAAAAGCCTTCTGACACTTACTACATTTATAAGGTTCTTCCCCTTTGTGGAGCCTCTGATGGTCAATGAGGTAAGCATTCTGAGAGAAGACTTTCCCACACTCATTACATTTATAAGGTCTCTCCCCTGAATGGCGCCTTAGATGTATAATAAGGCCTGAGTGCCTATAGAAGCCCTTTCCGCACTCCTTACATTTATAAGGTTTTTCCCCAGTGTGGATTCTCTGATGGTTTAGAAGGTAAGCACTTTGAGAAAATGCTTTCCCACATTCATTACATTTATAAGGTTTCTCCCCAGAATGGTTCCGTAAATGCATTAGAAGGCTTGAGCGCTGAATAAAGCCTTTTCCACATTCCTTACATTTATGAGGTTTCTCACCAGTGTGGATTCTCCGATGGTTTATCAGATGGGAGATTTTATTGAAATGTTTACAACATATATCACATTTATAAAACTTCTTTCCTTCAATACCTATTAAACTTTCAGAAATAGCTGAACCTAAAGTCAAGCTTTCTCCAAATTCCTTCCACTTTTGGCCTCGTTTTTCTGGTGAAGTCCTTTTCTTCTTGTCTCGTTCACAAAGGGAAATTTTCTTCACTTTATCTGTCCTTTCCTCTGTTTCATTTTCCCACTGACTTGCCAAAACTTGCCATTCACTCTCTTCCTCAAAATCAAGGGCCTTGGGGACACCTCCTTGAAGTCTTTTTGATGTTCCTTTATGAGAGTCTGCTCTTTGAGAAATATTTGGCTTTGATGTCACTTCCTCATTCTCAGTCATGGTCTCCCATTCTGGTAAAAGGAATTAAAAATGCAAATGTTACCTAGTTCCTGTGTTTTTAAGGATCTTCAAATGACTTTAAAATATGCTAGAGAGCTACACTTTTATATGTATACAGAAAGGAGAAACTTCATTGAATGAAGGTACAAAAGCTGAATGCTACTGAAAGTGGATTAACATACAACTTACTCTGAGACATTTCTAAGCTCTTTGTCTTCAGAAGGTAGATGAAAAATACAACTGATACTAAGAAAATAGATGCAAGGAAGAACCAGAGCAAGAACATGGGATTTATGTAAGTGATTCAGATCTCAGGCTCAGGAAGCTGGATAGAATAGCAAGAACCATTTGGGTTAGAAAGACTTTTTTATTTTCTTCATGTTAGGAAGATAGAAACTTTAAAGGAAGGAAAAGTATACTAAGGACTCTGAAAGGCAATTTTTGATTTTTGAAATTTTTTACTTAGTTGAAAGCAATTTATCTACAGAATAAAGCTCCATTAGAAAGCAACTTAATTCTTAAAATCATATATAACTCCTCATATCCTTTTAAAAAGGAGAAACAGAAATTTTAAAATTCATTTCACAAAAACATCAAATGTGTTGGACTCCCTTACTTAGTTACATATAAAAGGTAAGAGAAGAAATACAGGATGAAAAGAAAAAAATACAGAAACAGAATTAAAAACATGCAAACATCTGTAAAATGATGAGGCTGAACTAGTTAATCTCCAAGGTCCCTTTCTACTTAACATTCTCAAATAGATGTGTGTGTGTGTGTGTGTGTGTGTGTGTGTGTACATATATATATATATATATATATATTTTTTTTTTTTTTTTTTGAGTTGGAGTCTCACTCCGTCACCCAGGTTGGAGTGCAGTGGCATGCTCATGGCCACCCCAGCATTGACCTGCTGGGCTCCAGGGATCCTTCTACCTCAGTCTTCCAAGTAGCCGGAACTACAGGCAAGTGCTACCACATCCAGTTAATTTTTAATTTTTTTTTATTGTAGAAACAATAAAAAGTTGCCTGGGCAGGTCTCGAAACTGCAGGCTCAGGCAATCCACTTGCCTTGGCCTCCCAAAGTGCTGGTATTACAGGCTGAGTCACCGAGCCCGGCCCTCAAATATTTTAAAATATGAAACAATTTTTATGAAAATGGTTTGGAAGTTTACTTTCAAACTACCCAAGTGTAAGAAAAATTATGAGCCAGTTCCCCAAATTATCTGATAAGTTATGTAAAAATAGTAACATTATCTTCTCTTTGACTATAACAATACCTTCTTCTACCTAACCAGAGACAAAAGGCATAAGAAAGTAGTATAGCTATTTTATTTCATTATAAACTTTATAATAGAGTGATGATGGGAAATATTCAATAAATATTAAACTACAGATATTCTTAGGTCAGACCCTCATATCTCATTTCAACTGTCCCCTCTTTGGGACTCAAGCAGGACTGCCAACCACACTACCTAACCACCTGGCTGCAGGGATGGGTATGTGTCTTAAGCCTATCCAACACTGGTACTTAAATTAAGTTTTCTTGTTCACAGTGATTAGATAAAGAATGGTTTCACAAGTCAAGCCAAATGCTGGTGAAGAGGGCACTTTTCAATATAATGAAGTGCAAGGTTACAAGTGGTTAGACTGAGGTGGAAAATAGCTTAAAAAAAAAAAAAGCAACCCTTATATCAATAGTTAGTTAGCTGGTTAAACTACCTGATATTTTAGTATAAAAATCAGACTACCTATGGGCCTATTGAACTTTAAAAGACTTGGTAGAAAAATGTCAGAAGGATAGAGGGAGTTGGTTACTTTCTGCAATCTTTGGTGATTAAAGACTACAAGAAACAGACAAGCTTCCCTACCTCCAATTCCCCCTGCCCCTCATCTGCCTCAATTCATGTGTACCACCATTGTCAATGATCCTTCCAATAGGTATATCTGATCATGCTCAAAATACATAATTCTCCATCGCCTATGATATAAAACACAAATGACCAGCATAGTCAAAGAGATGCCTTCACCCATTGTCTGTCTGTTTTTCTGGCATTAACTTGTCAGTATCTCTTATACCCCTAGATTCTAGCCATAGTGAACTGCATGCAGCTGCCCAAAAATATAATGGTATTTCTTGCCTCTCTATCACTACCTATGTCCTTTTCTCTTCCTTAGTTGCTCTTTCTCTTTCCAAGTCACTACATGCCCTACACCTATATCCTTAAAAACTAAGGTCTAAGGTCATCCCCTCTGGACATTTCCACTACTGTTAAGTAAATAAAAAGAATTATAAGGAACTATTATGCATGATTCTATGCCAATAAATTAAACAACTTAGATGAAATAGGCAAATTCCTAAAGCCACAAACTACTAAAACTGACTCAAGAAGAAAGAGAAAATCTGAATAGACCTATAACAATAAAGTGAATCAGTTAAAAAAAAAATTAGCCGGGCTCGGTGGCTCAGCCTGTAATCCCACGCCCTTGGGAGGCTGAGGTGAGTGGATTGCCTGAGCCCGCGGGTTCGAGACCCGCCTGGGCAGCGAGACCTCATCTCTACAATAAATCAAAAAATCAGCCAGGCGTGGTAGCGCACGCCTGCAGTTCCGGCTACTTGGAAGGCTGAGGCAGAATGATCGCCGGAGCCCAGTGGGTCGAGGCTGCAGTAGTCGGGAGCGGCCACTGCACTCCAGTGTGGGTGACAGAGTGAGACTCCAACTCAAAAAAAAAAAAAAAATTATACCCCACAAAGAAAACTCAGGCTCAGATTGTTTCATTGGTGAATTCTACCAAACATTAAAATAATTAATACCATTTCTTCACAAATTCTTCCAATAAACATAAGAGGTGGGACTATTTCTCAGCTCATTCTATGGGGCCAGTATTACCCTAGCAAAACCAGACAAACCCATTACAAAAAAGAAAACTATAGAAAGACATATCTTATAAATACAGACATAAAAATCCTCAACAAAATGCTAACTAAGTGTAGCAGCACATTAGAATTATACACTATGACCAAGTGAGGTTTATCAGAGGAAAGCAATTAATATAATATACCATTATCAACAGAACGAAGAACAAAAATCACATGACTATCACAATAGGTAAAAATACTCTATCATGATAAAAACACACCACAAAGTAGAAATAGAAGGGAATTTCCTAAACCTGGTAAAGTACATCTACAAAGAACCCAAAGATAACATTATATTTAATGGTGAAAGATTGAATGTGTGCCCTCTAAGGACAAGAACAAGAAAAGGCTATCTGCTCTCGCCACTTCTAGAATGTGTACTGGAGGTTCTAGCCAGAGCAACCAGGCAAGATAAAGAAGTAAAAGGCATCCAGATTGTAAATAAACAAATAAAATTCTCTATCTGTGGATGACAAAATCTTGTATATGGACAATCCTAAGGAATCCACTAAAAAGTAATAAATAAGTACAGCAAAGCTGCAGGAAACAAGATCAATATATAAACATCAGCCTGGTGTGGAGGCACACACATCCCTGTAGTCCTAGCCACTCAGGAGGCTGGAGGTGGAGGATTCCTTAAGCCTAGGAGCTCGAGGCCAATCTGGGAAACAGTGAGATTCCATCTCTTTAAAACAAACAAACAAACAAAAAACAGTAGTATTTCTATTCACTAGCATTAAACAACTCTACAAGGGAAATAAGAAAACATTCATAATAGTCTCAAAAAGAATAAAATATTAGGATATATTTCACAGAAGTGTAAAACTTATATTCTGAAAACTATAAAACAATGTTGAAAGAAACAAAAGACCTGAATAAATGGAAATGAACTTCATGTTCATAGATGGCAATAGTTCCCAAATTGATCAGCGGATTCACTGTAATCTCTCTGTTAAAATCCCAGCTGGCATCTTCACAGATATTTACTAGCTGATACTAAATTCATATGGAAAGTCAAGCGATCTAGAATAGCTAAAACAAACTCGAAAAAGAACATAGTTGGAGGACTCATACTTCCTAATTTTAATATGTACTATGCAGCTACAGTAATAAGACAGGGTGGTACTGACATAAGGACAGACACACAGCTCAAAGGACTAGAATTGAGAGTTCAGAAATAAATCCTCATATTTATGATCAACTGGTTTTCAAAAGGGTGCCAAAACAATGCAATGGGGAAGCACAGTCTTTTCAAAAAATGATGCCCTGGATAACTGCATAGCCACATATAAAATAATGAAGTTGGATCCTTACCTCATACCATATACACAAATTAACTCAAAATGGATCAAAGCCCTACATGTAAGAGCTAAAATTTAGGAGAAAATATAGACATAACTCTTCATGGCATTGGACTAGCAATGGTTTCTTAGATCAACACCAAAAACACAAGCAATAAAAGAAAAAATAAATTGGAATTCACAAAACTTTAATGACTTTTGTTCTTCAAAGAATACTGTCAAGAAAGTGAAAAGACAACCCACAGAATAGGAGAAAATACCTGCAAGTCATACACCTGTTAAAGGACTTATATCTAGGATGCATAAAGAACTCCTATAAATAAATAATAAAAAGACAAATAAATTAAAATATAGACAAAGAATCTGAATAGACAATTTTCTCCAAAGATTTACAAACAGCCAAGGACAATAAAGTTATCATCAGAGAAATGCAAATCAAAACCATAATGAGATATTATTTCAGAGACACTAGGATGGCTATAATAAAAAGGCCAGATAATAATAAGCATCAGGGAGGATGTAAAGAAATCAAAACCCTTATACAAGGGAGACCCCTTCAAAAAATTAGAATTTATTTATAAAAAATTATGTACTCTTACATGTTTAAACTTCGTCACCTTCAAAGTACTCTCTGTCTGATGCCACACACCTATCAAGATGATTTTTCCATTGCTCAGTTTTTGAACTTGTCAATTTTGATGCCTTTTAGTGCTTCTGCCGTTTTTTGTTTTGCCTCTTCCACATCAGCGAAAAACATTTCCTTTTGAGGACGTTTTTCACCCAGGAAAACAAACAAAAGTTGCTAAGGGTAAGATAAAGTGAATAGGAAGGGCAGGTCACAGGGATCATGCCGTTTTTAGTCCCAAAACTGCTAAACACTCAGCAGATGCACTTGTAAATCACACATCATGAAATGGGCAAATACACTGAAAGAATCTAAAAAAAAAAAAAAAAATTCACTGAAGCTGAATTTAGCCTCTCACAACACTAACTGGTACACTGATACCAATGGGTTCCTAGAACACTTACCTAGTGAGGAAAGCCTGTATTACAAAGGGCCTGCCCTCCAAAAAATAATTCCAGTTTTTTTTGGATCCCCCTTGCACACTGCTGATAGGAGGGTAAAATAGTGTAGTTGCTATGGAAAACAGTCTGTTAGTTCCCTAAACGATAAGTACAAAGTGAACCTATGATCCAGGAATTTTACTCCTGTGTATATACCCAAGAGAAACAAAAACGTATCTACATAAAAACTTGTACACAAATGTTCATAGCAGCATTATTAATAATGGTCCCCAAATGAAAGCACCTAAATGGCCGTCAACTGATGAATTGATCAACAAAATGTAGGTATTTCCATTTGATGGAATATTATTCAGCAATAAATAGTAATAAAGTACTGACACCAGCTATAATATGAGTGAAACTTAAAAGCACTATGCTAAGTAAAAGAATCCAGTCTCAAAAGACCACATATTGTGTGATTCCATGTATATTAAATGTCCAGAAGACACAGATCTATAGAGACAGAAAGTAGATTAGTGGCTGCCTAGGACTAGATTGGAGCAAGGAGTAGGTGGAATGAGGGTGGAATGTTGAAGTGTCCAAGATTCCTTTACGGGGTAATGAAATGTTCTAAAATTGACTGTAGTGATGGTTGCACAACTCTGTGAATACAACCACCACTGAACTGTATAATTTAAATGGTAAATTTGATGGTCTGTGAATTATATCTCAATAAAATTGTTATAAATCTTTCCCTGAATCATCCTCCTCCCACTCTCCCAATCCTTCCATGATCCTAGGCTCTTATGGGCTCACATGACCTTGTGCATACTTTTATTATACAGTGGTGCCAAACTGTGTTGTAATTATCAGTGTAAATGTCTATCTCTCCAACTTGAATGTACTTTAAATCAGGGGCTATGCCTGACATGGGAGGTACTCAATATTTTTTAACACTTTCCTTCACATTCTAGTCCAATGTCTTAAATAAACATACAAATCTTTTACATATTACAGCAGTGTATGTAAGCTATCTAGAAGTATGCTTTTCTACCACAGTTTATCAGTGCCCAGAAATTGAGTACACAGAGTTATCATTAATAGTTGATAATGTCATAATATACTGCCAGGTCAAAGCACCACTGTCTGCTTAGTACTTTATCTTGGAGAATTTGTTATGCCCAATTTTTTTTTTTTTTTTTTTAAGTCTCGTTCTGTGCCTGTGGGGACTGGAGTGCAGTGGCACACTCACATCCACCACAACTTCATCCTGCTAGGTTCAGGTGATCCTTCTGCCTCAGCCTTCCAAGTAGCTGGAACCACAGGCGTGTGCCACCATGCCCACCTTTTTTTTTTTAAATTGTAGAGATGAGATCTTGCCAAGTTGCCCAGGCTGGTCTCAAGCCCCTGGACTCAGGCAATCCTCTCACCTCCACCTTCCAAAGTGTTGGGATTAGGGGCAGGAGCCACTGTGCTTGGCCCCAACTTTTAACCATTATAATTATCAGAGACTATCTTTAGACATATTACTTATTTTTCCTCTTTTTGAACCATTTCCTTAAAGTATCCTCCTCAGATCAATATTACTAGGTCAATGGGTATAAACACTGGGCACCTGCTTGCCAAAAGCTCCAACAACACTGGAGAGTATGTTTTATTTATTAAAATTGATTCAAACTTCTCTTTCCTCAAAGATCCAGAATGATTAAGCAATTCGAATTTCTTTTTTTGAGTTGGAGTCTCACTCTGTCGCCCAGGCTGAAGATTCAGAATGATCAAGCAATTCCAATTTCTTTTTTTGAGCTGGAGTCTCACTCTGTCACCCAGGCTGAAGATTCAGAATGATCAAGCAATTCCAATTTCTTTTTTTGAGCTGGAGTCTCACTCTGTCACCCAGGCTGGAGTGCAGTGGCACAGTCTCTACCGGCTGAGCTCAGGTGATCCTTCCACCTCAGCCCTCCAAGTCGCTGGAACCACTGGCAAGTGCCACCATACCTGGCTAACTTTTTGATTTATTGAAGAGACGAGGTCTCATCATGTTGCTCAGGCTGGTCTTGAACCCCTGTGCTCAGGCAGTCCTCTTGCCTCCTCCATCCAAAGTGCTGGAATTACAGGTTTGAACCACCGAACCCAGCTTCCAATTTCTATTATTAAATTTTTTTGTTTAATTCTTAAACCCATATGTAATTTACTTCAGTGTACAGCATGAATGTTTTTCATAAAATTAGCCAATTGATCCATAAAGCCTACTTTAAACTCCTTAGAAAAGATTGCTTATTAAGTAAATAGCATTGGCATAACTGAAAGTTACCTGGGCTAAAAACAAGTTGGGCATAGTGGTGCATGCCTGTAGTCCCAGCCATTAGGGAGGCTAGGGCAGGAGGATTGCTTGAGGCCAGGAGCTCAAGGCCAGCCTGGACAACACAGTAAGACCCCCATCTCAAAGAAACAAATAAAAATCCCCAAAGGACTTCTATGTCATTCTGTATATCAAGATAGATTGATAAATATCAAGATGGAATCAAGCTTAAATATAAACATCAAACAATAAAAGTATCTTAAGAAAATACAGGTTTTTTTTAACCCTTCACATTCGGAGACATCTCATAGATCACCTACCAGCAACTTGACCACACTTTTTTACAAAATAGTGAAAAACACATCACTTCATATTAAATAGTATAGTGATAGAACCAATTATTTTATTGTAATATTTGGCTTATAATGAAATTTTGGACACTGAGGAACTTATGACAAAAATATTTTAAAACTTTATATTTTATATTTTTCTAACATATTTTTCTAACATGAGTGAAACAGTCACTGACAAGCATTGTAGGTTCGTTGATACATAGTCATTTGATGTCTTCCACCTGGTGTTTTTCTATTTTAGCAGACAATGCAGTCTCGTTTTCTTCCTCCCACACTAATAATATGTAATTTATTGTTTCGTTTGCTGTTCAAAGAAGATGTGGAAGGATGCATTTATGATTCCTGAAAACCTGTTCTCAACTGATAGATCATATCTCAGTATATATTCCAGCTCTTTATTTGCTTTTTCATGCAATTTGAATGGAGAACTTCAAGGAAACATACATTTTTTTAAAATTTGCACTTGCATAAGTTTGTCCTATATAATCACCAGCAATCTCCTTAAGTTCCCTGAGAGGGGACATCAGAGTGGTTTGCTAGATTTATGATGTTCCCTCAGAGGGAACATCCAAGTGCAAAGGGCTTAAGAAAATGATTTTATAGGGAAAAAGACCATCAAGACCATAAAGGAAAATAATGCTAAGTTTGACTACATAAAAAATCTTCTGAGGCTTAAAAAATAATTTATAAATAACACTGGAAAGCAAACAAATGGGAAAAATATATGCAACAATTGAAAAGTATTAGTGGTTCTAATATAAAAATATATATAGGAAGGAAATGAATAAGAGTAAAATGATCAGTAAACATATGAAGAGACTTCAACCACACTAATAATAAAAAAAAAGAAAAACAAAGATAGTAATTCTTCATCTACCCAACAAAGATTTAATTTAAAAAACTGACCAAGCCACAAGTATATACAGGGGATATGGGCTCTCCTGCGCTCTTTTTGAGGGAGTTTAATTTGTGTATTATTGGTAGAAAGCATATTGGTAATTATGTATCAAAGTATAAAATCTATTGATTGTTTGACCCGCCATTGCCCCTACTGAGATACTAAAGGATATATTCTCAGAAATATAAAAATAATACAGTACAAATTACTACAGACAATAAAATAATGAATAAGGGTTGCCAGGTACAAAATCTACATACCAAAAAAATCAGTACTTTCATATATGCAAACAACAATCAATTAGAAAATATCAGAAAAAAACTCCAATTTCAAAGAATAAATGTTACCAGCATTATGTAGGGTCTAGGCAATTTTAAAACATACCTGAAACATACAAAGGCAATACATAAAAAATGGAATGGTGTATAATGTTCTTGAATAGAAACATTCAGAACCATAAAGCTGTCAATGTACAACATAGTACACAAACAATAGAATACTATGTAGCCATTTAAACTGATACTATAAATTTGTATTTCAGTCAAAATTAGTGTGGCTGATTACTCAGTTTTCAATGTTGATTTCTCCAAAATCTTACTCTTTTCTTCAAGTTTCAGTATAACTGCTACCTCCTTTATGGCTTTCCCTAACCCCCAAGAATGGAATTAGTTGCTTTGTCCTTTGCATTCTCATCACACAAAGCTTACACCACTCTTGTAATAAGCATTTTATTCTGCCTTGTATGTTTACTCTTTCTGTAATTACCTCCTAAACCATGGTAAGCTATGTAAGGGCAGAATCACATCACTTTCACAGTAATACCATATGATAGGTGTTCAATGTTTGTTGAAAGCACAAATGGCTAATACAAATTTTGAAAATATTATCTTATCACTAATTAAATAAGTCTACTTTAGAATACTATATATGTTAGCAACAATTTAGAAAAATGGGATTACTCAGTACAAACGGAGAGTTATTATATAGTACTGATAAGAAAAGAGAGGACAGGGATCACTGGGGAAAGTAATTTGGCAGTATGAAGCAAGCTAGCAATTGTATTTCTAAAAAATAATAAAGAAATTTTTAAAAGGTCTAAGCACAGAGATAGATGATTATTACAGCAATTATCCCAAATAAGGAAATAGCTAACTGAATTATGGTACAAACTATACAGCCAATAGACAGAATAACTGCAAAGAGCTACTAAAATGAGAGCAAGAACACAAGGAAAGCAAGCTATAACACTGTATACCCACACACATTTAAGCAATGTTAAAAAAAAAACCTCAAACACATAGAGAAAAACAGAAAAGTAATATATCAAAATGCTGATAACAGGTATCTGCAAATAGTGAAGGAATTTTTTTCTTCTTTGTAATATTTTGTTTTCCAAAATAATAAATACTAATTTTATAATCAAAAAGCAAATAAAGGCTGGTGAAATAAAGGTAAGAATTACAAGAAGAAGGGTCCTTACCCAGGGAGGTCACATTTCCATAATTCTCCAGCATCACATCCCAGTACAAGGCCCTCTGAATTGGGCCCAGACATGCCCATTCCTCTGAAGTGAAGCATACTGATACCTCCTCAAACATCACCAATTCCTGAAATAACAGGTGTGAGTGAGATTATCAATGCCCAGAAGCTTACCTATTAAAGGCTCCTTTTGGCCAGGCTTGGTGGCTCAACCTGTAATCCTAGCACTTTGGGAGGCCGAGGCAAGTGGACTGCCTAAACCCACGGGTTCGAGACCCACCCGGGCAACTTAGCGAGACCTCATCTCTACAATAAATCAAAAATTAGCCAGGCGTGGTAGTGCGTGCCTGTAGTTCTGACTACTTGGAAGGCTGAGGCGGAAGGATCACCAGAGCCCAGTAGGTCAAGGCTGTGGTGGCTGGGGGCATGCCACTGCACTTCAGTCAGGGCGACAGAGTGAGACTCCAACTCAAAATAAATAAATAAATAAACAAATAAATAAAATTAAAAGGTTCCTTTCACCTTTAGGGAAGAAATACATTGTGAGGCCATGGGATGTGCAACAGCCATCAGGGAGACATGAGGAAGCCATAGTGAAGTCTGTCATCCAATAGCATGGATCTTGATTTAGAATGGGAACGGACTAGACACCCAAGCACTAGGAAGAGGGCACTTTAGTCACAGTTAGGTAGTGCAGATAGGAAAGAGGTTGCAAACCTTACCTGAGGCTGGGCTGTTAGGAGCATAAGTGCCATTAATTGATTTCTTGGGTTCTCTTCCTGGGAAAGGGCAGAAGCTTCAGGGGCAGGAGAATCTGAGGAAAGAGGAAAAACTGCATGTGATACCTACGGAACTTTTCAGAGTGACCTCTATGTGCAGAACTGGAATAACACAAAAAGTAGCAATGAGAAGGATACAGAATCAGAGAGACCCAAGAAAGAATGAGAGAGGGAACAGAAGGAACAGCAAAAAGAGACTGGCACTGTAAAGGATTCTTATACAGGGCAGAAGAAAAAACTCCCTAGCAGAGGAGGAATGAGCCACAGAAAGAGTCCTGGAAAAGTCCAAAGCCAAGGCCACTGAGTAAGTACCATGTTGAGGCTCCTGGAGGTTGAACACCACTGGGTCTGTAAGAGGATTTGGGCAAATTTCAGCTGCTATGTGGCTGCTAGTGAGTACAGGAGGAAGTATTGTTCCTGGAGAACTCATCTCCTTCTGGAGAGTGTCCTGATCCTGGACAAGGACTGGAACCTGGAAACAAGCAAAACAAAATAAGTTGGTTCTTCTTGTACCTTCAAAAAATGGACTCACTTAACCAACGTGGACCTCTTTCTGCCCACGATCTAGAACTGTGAGATCAGAGAGACCCATCTGAAGCAAGTATGGAACAATAAAATAGCAACTGAGAGCAATGCAACTGTACACTCAGAACAATGGAGCTGCCCTCTAGCCACAGACGTGGCACTGGTGAGCTCTCTGACAGGAGACAGTACATAATAGTGGGAAGAGAAGCCGAACCTGGGTATGGGTTAAGGAGGGAATGGGAAATAACTAGCAGTAATGAAGACTGGATTTTAGCTTCATATCTAGTTTTAGATCAGGCTTAGGTTCAGTCATATCCGTTCTACTTACTTACCTTCTATTTATTTACCCTTTTACCTATCTCTTTCTGCTCCAATACAATACTAGGTAGGCACCGAGAGACTTGGCTTTGTGGCCAGCTAGATATCTGCTTCAGTTTTATCTCTCAAATAAGGAGGATGCATTCATAATTTGTAATGAAATAGACAGCTTTATTTTTTGTGATTAAAACAAGGCCATCCTTGTTTGAGTTATGACTCAGACTTCTTACATAGAAATGTTTCTAGTGGGCTATAGATTTACAGAAAGAAATCTCACATGCAAGAGGCCATATTAAGATCCCATTACAATGGTCAAGGTATAAATCTTTTTTTTTTTTTTTTTTTGAGTTGGAGTCTCACTCTGTCGCCCAGACTGGAGTGCAGTGGCCGCTCCCGGCCACCGCAGCCTCGGCCTGCTGGGCTCCGGCGATCCTTCTGCCTCAGCCTTCCGAGTAGCCGGAATTACAGGCATGCGCCACCACGCCCAGCTGATTTTTTGATTTATTGTAGAGATGAGGTCTCGCTGCCCAGGCGGGTCTCGAACCCGTGGGCTCAGGCAATTCACTCACCTCAGCCTCCCAAAGGCGAGGATTACAGGCTGAGCCACCGAGCCCGGCTAAGGTATAAATCTTATCTGAAGCAAATATGTTAGCTCAATCCCTTGGCTTGCAGAATCCCCAGTAGGCACACACAAGGGGAGGTTGTACCAGATCCAGAAAGTATGCTACTGCCTTTTATACTCCAGGCTTACATCACCATTCCAGACTTACAGAAACAATACATATGCTTCTGTTTAGGGAAACATTTATAAACATTATCTTCAGGTTCTTGAAGCAAACTCAGCGCTAGCAAGCATCACCCAGAGGACAAGACAGAGTAAGTGCTTTTGTGCTGATTCTGAGTTAAGCCCAAAGACCTCAATCAAAAATCCATTTCTCTGCAGAGATATTCTATGGTCTGAATAGCTCAAGAACTAATTAGCACTAGTGTTGCTAGTGTGCTATAAGTTGTTAATGAAAATCACAAGACCACCCTCCCACCCAGCCTCAATTCTTTCCCTTTATCCCAACCCGCCTCCCCCCGCCCCCCCACCCTTCTTACTTTTAGTGCTGGTCCATCAAGGTCTTTCTGCAGCTCCTCTACCAGGGCCACAGCCTCCTCACCACTCCCAGGGCGATGCAGCTGCACCCAGGTCCGAATCTCCCCAGGTAAGATGCTAAGAAACTGCTCCAGCACCAGCAGCTCCAGGATCTGTGCCTTGGTGCGTGCTTCTGGCCTCAGCCACCGGCGACAGAGTTCCCGGAGCCGGCTCAGAGCCTCCTGAGGTCCGGATGTCTCATGGTAACGTAACTGTCTAAAGTGTAGGTGAGAGGTCTCCCAAACAGAGGAGCTACTCCCTTGGAAGCTGGTTCCCCATTTCCACGTATCATCCTTTCCTTTCACAAGACCCTCTTGTCTCAGAGTATTGTGAGCCCAATTTTCTCTGGTCATTGTTGTCTTTTAAGAAAAGCTCCTCTCCAGGTACCCTCAATCCTTGCTTGACTTCTTCCTTAGAGCTGGGACAGTATCATCTCTAAGACCTCAAGAAATCATTGTTAGTTAACTCAGAGAAATAACCAAGTTGTCCAGACCCCAGTTGCCTCCCAGTAATAAAGAGAAGCTCTGTGAATCCAAGGTTCTTGGCTCTAGACTGCTTTTTCTGACAGAAGCCCCTGCTTAAGGCTCTGAGGGCACAGCCACTCACGTTACCCAAGCCCCTGCTTAAGGCTCTGAGGGCACAGCCACTCACGTTACCCAAACCACTGTTGAAATCAAACACATGAAATTTCTTTGGTATTTATTCATAGGCTCTCCTCCATTTAATTACAATAAACTCCTAACCACTCTCAGTGGGCATCCTGGCTACTCCTGTGTAACCCTGAACAAGTTACTTTACTTATGGAACTTTTTTCTTAAGCAGTAAAATAGAATTAAAAACAGGTCTTATCTCTCTCTCATGGGGTTGTTGTAAGAATTTGAAGTCTAAATACATTTCAAGTTTTTTAACAGTGCCTGGTACACAGATTCTAATGTCAGCTTTTATTCTTCTGTAACTAGCATTCATTCCTACGTTCAGCAGGATCAACGTAATCCTGGTCTTAATCCTGAAATTAAAAAAAAATCTTAACATCTTCTCAACAAATAAAAAAAGGCCGAATTAAGTTCTGTGTAGCTTTGTTGTACATTTTAAATTCTCTGAAAATTGTTCATTCTGTTAATCAAACTATATGAATAAATAAGAATAAGGCTTTGTTATATAGAACTCGGGCTTGTTGCTGTATAGAAACCATCTGTTCTTTAGAAATAACATTTGTGTTTCTGATTATAAAGCAGAAAATGTATAAAATTAGAAATCACACCAAAAAAAGAGAAAAATAGTCATTGCTAGTGTTTTGGACTATGTCCTTCTAGTCTTTTGTGTACCAGTTTAGGTCACAGATTGGTTCCAACTGTATTGCTCTATAACTTGTTTTTCTCACATATCATGTAGTGAACATTTACTAAATATTCATTATTTTTAAGAGCTGTATGAGTTCATTCATATTAAGTAGTTCCTTGTTGCTAGACATTTAGATTGTTTTCTAATTTTCCCCTATTATAAATAAGGCCACAATGACTATCCTTGTTAAGGAATTTTTGGTTACATCTCTGCTTATTTCTTCAGGATAAACTACTAGAAGAAAAATGGTTTGGCTGAAGGGTACAAACATTTTTAAACTTTTAAGATTATAACAGCTACATCAGTGACCTATAAAAGCATCCTCATTAATTTTATTTAACACACAGACTCTTAAAAAACTATAACTGAGCAGGGGAGGCAGAAATAGAAACACAATTTCAATATAATATGTAAGTACAACTAATAAGAGAACATAAGAGCACACAAAGGACTCATGAAAGGTAATTTGAACTGGGCTTTAAAGGAAAAATAAGACCACTGGAATTCCAGGAAGAAATATATTTTAAAAGAAAAGCAAGGGAGTACTAGTGCATATACCTCTGTTAGAAATGTGCTTTGCAAACCAAAGAAAGAAAATAAACTTTGAGGCAGGATTGTAGAAATAGAGAAGAGAGGTAAACAGAAGTCAAATTCTAAAGGCTTTTTAGTGGCAAAAAAAGAAGGTGATTATGTCCTATAAGAGACAAGCATTCATTAAGGAGGTTTTACTTTACATTTTTTCTTGTTATTTTAAAAAATAGGTAATATATTCAACTGGTTCAAAATTTAGGCACCTCTCCAGCTACTTATGTATGTACAAGTGTATACATATATTGTTTGTATTTCCTTTTTTCACAAATGGTAGAACACCATGAAAATGTGCTGCCATCTTCTTTCTCTCAGTATATCCTAGCAATCTTTCCTGTCAGTATACAGCCCCTTCCCCTATCTTTATTGATGTATGGTATTACTGCATGGATGTATCATAATTTATTCACTCCAGTACTGATGAGACATTTAGGTAGTTTTCAATCTTTTATTACCAACAATATTATCATGGATAACCTTGGGCATACATCAATTTGCATACATGTAGACATGTGCAGGAAAATTTCCTTGAAGCAGAATTGCTGAGTCCAAAGATATGTACATTTACAATTTTGATACTGCCAGTTAGTCCTGATTAGGACTGTACCAACTCACATTTTACTCCTTCATCAGCAAGAGATACATGGAAGTACTGATTTCCTCACTCTCTCACCAATACAGTTGTCAAAGTTTGAGATCTTTGCCAAATTTTTAACTTGCACTTTAAGTGAATAAGTATATAGGAGTTTATATATTTTTTTCAATTATTCATATTTTGGTCATGTTTCTATTGCGGTGTTGGAGTCTTGTTGATTTGTACAAACTCTTATCATTGGAAAATTGTCCTTTGTTTATAATGGGAGGAGCAGATTTTTCCCTGTTTGTCAGGTGTCTTAGTGTCTGTGTCATCTGTGTCATATGACTTTGCTTACAGTGGTTTTTGCTGTATAATTAATCTTTTATTTTATGGCTTCTGGGTATTGGGCCATAATTAGAAATATCTTTCCCTCTATGAGCATGAAAGGAGTCTTAAGTGGGGCCAGGAACCTATAAAGGAGGAATGATGGGAGAGGGAGGACTGGATATTAGGAAGGTCAATTAGGTTTTTGCAACAGTCTAAACAAATTAAGTTTTAAACAAAGCATCAGTAGGGATAAGATAATTGAGAAAAACTTGGCAGTTCTTGGTAACGGATCTGGGGGTGACGGAAATTTTTTAAAAAGGATTTTAAATAATTTTACACTAAATTATCAGTACTCTACATTTACTTCACAGATAAAAACGACAAATCCTGAAACATACATTTATTTGCTTCTCACAAAAGGTTTGCAAAGCAGATGTATAAAAAGAGCAAAAGGCACAGAGAATACAAGTAATTCACTCAAGGCCACTCAGCTAGTAAAGATGTGGGAGCCAAATTTGAACTCAGGGATTCTAATTCCAAAAGTCCAAAATAATTTCATCTAAGAAGACACTCATAAAACTCAGGCAACACATGAATGATTTAAAACGATATTCCAATACTAATCCACAATAAAACTTTACCTGGCAAGTTGCTAAAAGAGAAAACCACCATCTATACATAGTCACTAACAGGTAGGCAATGACTTTTTTTGGCAAGTCACAGCATTTATTCTGAGTTTTCAGTCTTATTACTTAGAGTTAAAATATATTCACTGAAATAATGGTGATATGGGTTAAGTTTGCTTTTTAAATACCTTTATATTACACAGTTAAAAGACGACAGACAACTGTTCCATCCCTTAATTAAAAAAAAAAAAAATCTGTCCCCAGAAGACCGAGGGCTACTGGTCTAGGGAAGCCTCAAAATGTTTCTGTGCATCTGCCTTAGAGAAGACTAAGGAAGAGCAGAAGGGCCTGAATCTGTTCCCAAAGCTGCAACAGACTCTGTTTAACTCCAGCCCTAGTCCATAGTCCGTCCACACACACAGACTCAGGGGCGCTGTCAATATCTCCCCCAAGCCGGCTGCGCACCTAACAGAGCTAAGGAGGGACAGTACTGGGGGCCGGTGCCAGGGAGGGGCCAGCGACGGGTGTGCGGTTTTAGCAAGCTCAGACCGGGCCGCCCTCCGCGCACGCCCACCCGCCCCCGAGCCCACTCCGCTCACCGGGGGCTCACGCTGCGGTTCCAGCCTTGGGTACTGCCGCGTCGGCATTAGGCCGCTAAGAGATGACAGACACAGGAATGGGACGCAGTAGCAACCGAGGCCCAGAATAATGGCCGAGACCTGGATACTGCGACTTCCGGTTGCTCCCCCGCCCCCCGCAATTCCCGCCTCTCTGGGAGACCGCATCTCTATGGTGCATTGCTTTTCCTAGAGTAGATGAGGAGGGGCGGAGCTCCTAGGTACCCGTGTCTTCATTTCTCCCGATGTTTCAGACTGGACGAGTGCGGAGATAAAAGACAGGGCCCAGGGCTTCAGGATGCTTGTTGCCTCCTGAGAGAGCTATTTCTGTTTTAATTTGCATTTCAGTTGAAGTTGATAGGGAAACTCTCATATGTCTCACCTGGCGGGTGACTTTTCTGGTCTCTTCTTGAACCTATGGTAGTTCTCACTGTAAATAATAACACGGCTTATAAATTGCTCTCTGTGAATTCACTTACTGTGGTGTATCTCTGGCTCTAATCATGGCTTAATAGAGCTTTGATATTAAATGGTAACCAAATTGAAGTTGCAAGGTAATGTCTAAATGGCGGGGACACCCTCAGCCCAATAGTCCATCACCCTGTATGAAGGAGACTGGAACTCTGATTCTGTCTTTGATTTTCAATCTCTTAGGTACTGACATCTATAACTGACACCCCTATATGGGACTACAGCTGGAATCTGGCTCCAAAAGAGCAAGGGCCTTGTCTTTATGGGTTCCATATATGTAGCACCTCGTACAAAGCTGGAGCCACACTAAGTAATAGATGAATATTTGTTGAATGAGCAAGGTTCATATTATTGTTTATTTCTGTATGTTTTATCCTAGCTTTCCTTAAACATGTGCTTAAAAATTTCAGCCTCTACTCATTCATTCATTCAATTATTACCTGAGTACTTGCCATGTCCCAGATAATAGGGACTAGGAACATAAATTAGGAGGTAAAGTTCCTGCGCTCATGGAGCTTACATTTCTAGTGGAGGTAGACAGAAAACAAACAAATACAAAAAATGACAGATAGTGATACATTTTAAGAAAGGGTAGGGAGGACCCAACAAAGGAGACTGAGAAGCAGCAGCCAATCAAGTAGGAGGAGAACCAAGAAATAATACTTTATGGAGCTTGAAGCATGAATGGGTAGATTCTGAAATATTAACCAACGTGGTCCCTGCTCCCCCCACACTAAATTATTTTGCTTGTAACCTGAGAACTTCTTCTGATCTCCAGGTAGTTAGGAGTTATTCATTATGGGAGTGGAAACAAAGGAGACAAAGAGTATACTGTTAGGTCAATAGAAGCCTTTGGGAGACTGGAAAACATTTTTGCTTACCAGTGTTTCTGCTGGAAAAGAAAAAAGGAATGGGGGAAGCCAAAATGATCAAAAGACTGTGGAGCACTGACCAGTGAGCCTGTAACCATCCACACTCCTATCAAACAGTGACCTAGAAGCGTATAACCATATAGTTGTCAGCTAGTGAGGGCCACCAGTTACCAATGGCCAGCACAGAGCCCCAGTTATGTCATTCCATTGGTGCCTGAGATTCTGCCTGGTGCCCATCTGAGGGTCAGGGAACTTAAAGCCCTCATCCCTGACCCAAGATGAAAGAGTTAATAATCTTGTGGAGTGATGGTGATAGGAAAGAAACTCTATCTGTGGAGTTCCAGCCTCCGCTGAGCAGGGCCTGAGGTGAGGGGAGGGAATGAGAAAGAAAGAGACAGAGAAACAGCGGGATTGGGAGGACTCTCTCCATGGTAGAAAGGAGAAAGAGAGAGAGAGAGAGAGAGAGAGAGGGAAAATTTATTTTCACCGCATGACTCTTATATAGGGCAAAAATCACACAAGGTAGGGTAAAACCACACAAGCAAGATATATGTTAATGTCTCAACTATGCTTATCTTAATGTCTATGCTAAGTTAAAAGCAAGGCAACCCCTTAAGACAGACAGCCTCCTGGCTAGGCATGGTGCTGCTCTGCTATCCATGGAATAGCAACCAAAGGTCAGGGGAGAAAAGGAAATATAGGCTTGGTTCTTGAACACAAGCCAAGAAACATAAGGACTTTGTTAGTTTATGCTCTGGTTTCCTTCATCTATCTTTTGACTAAGTTGGAACTATACAGAATCTGTTTACAGTGGCCCAGAGTGCTGGGACAATAGTGGAATACAACATATAGCCTCTGCTTTACATATACATATATCCCTGGTATTTAGAATTCCCAAGTGTACAGGTGAAAAAACTAAGCAAACAAGAAATAAATGAGTTTGAGATGGTGTTTGAGAAGAGGCTGGAGGCAGAGGACTGATAGTTCAGAATGGGCTAAGACCTTAGAATAATGATCAACTAAAACTGAAATCTAGCCAGACGCTCATGCCTGTAATCCCAGCAGTTTTAGAAGTCAAGGTGGGAGGATTGTTTGAGCCTAGGAGTTCAAAACTAGCCTAGGCAACATAGCAAGACCTCATCTCTAGAAAAAAAAAATTAGAAATTTTTTTTTGTTGTAGTGGCACACACCTGTAGTCTCAGCTATTCAGGAGGCTGAGGTAGAAGGGTGACCTGAGCCAAGGGGTCAAAGCTGCGGTAAGCCATGATCATGACACTGCACTCTAGCCTGGGCAACAGAGTGAGACCCTGACTCAAAAAGCAAACAAACAACAACAACAACAACAACAAAACCCCTCTGAAATCCCAGTCTGAATGGAAATGTGTTTCTCATCTTTCCATAAAAACCTGTCAGGCTACTATAAACCCACTCTACCAGTGTTGTTTTATATATATATTGGAGGGTGAGACACCCCAAGACCTAGAAGCTGGAGACCCAGGAGACCCAGAAGGTTTAGTTCCAGTTTGAGCCTGAAAGCCTAAGAAGCAGGAAAGACTTCCAGTCTGAGTTCTAGTCAGAGTCCAAAAGCAGGAGAAGACTAATGTCCCAGTCGGAATATAGGCAGAGAGAGAAAATTCTCCGTTACTCAGCCTTTTTCTTCTACTCAGGCCTCCAACAGATTGGATGAGGCTCACTCATGCTAGAGAGGTCAATGGTCTAGATTCAAATGTTAATTTCATCAGGAAACAACCTCACAGACACACCCAGAATGTTTAACCAAATATCGAATACATCATGCCTAGTCAAGTTGACACATAAAATTAACCACTGTACATGTATTCCTCCAAATATAATTCAGAGTGTTAGTTATAAAATACAGTATCTAGGCACTGAAGGGCATCCATGGTGGATAGACTCTAGTCAGTGTTTCTTAGAAGGATACATTTCAGATCTGAATGTCCATCTTAGACAACCTTCCCCCCTTACATTTACATCCTCAGAGAAAAATCCTATAGAAAAGAGGCTGGGTGTGGTGGTGCATGCCTGTAATCCCAACAATTTGGGAGGCTGAGGTGGGAGGATTGCTTGAGCCCAGGAGTTCAGGACCAGCCTGGGAAACATAGTGAGACCTTGTTTCTACAAAAAATAAAAAAGAAATATAAATAGAATAAAATAAGGATTGAGGAAGTCATAGTGAATGGAAAGTTGGAAAAGGAGACCTGTGAAAAACTAACCAGGATGGGAACAGAGAGGTGTAAATCCAGTCTAGACGGGAAAGCTTGAGGAAAGATAGAACAGCCATCCTTTTTGTGATTTGGAAGGAGGTAGAAATCCCATTGCCTATCCTTCTACCTTTATTGGAGGCCTACCTAGAGAGGATGGAAAAAGGGAATCTGGTAGGAGTCGAGTGATCATCAAATCAAAAAACCTGAGCTTGGGGTGCCTATAGCTTTGAAAGGAGCTTTAGAATCTGAAAAGTTTAAGGGGCTGTTTTGGTCCTAGTTGGAAAGGAAGTGGGATACTGGGGCATCTGCTTTGATCTTTCTCAAAGGCTCGATGAAATGAAAATCTTCAGATTGTTCCAGGTTGGTCTGTAGACCAGCCCTCTATTATTAGGGTGGTGATGCCATAATGAATCAGAATAGGATTCTTGACCCTTGATAGAGGTCTTTACTGGTGCCAAAAATTATCCAGCTGTACTTAGTATATCTCCACCCCCAACACACACACACTCAATTTTCAGCAGTATATATATAAAACATTTAAGTTGAATGAAGCTAGAATTCAAACCAGAACAGTGAGGCAAAGCTGGGATATCAGAAAAAAATAGGGGTTATAAACATTACTGGTTACGTGTCAGCCTCTTTCACATGGTTAATCTCATTTACTCCTACATGAATTCTTGAGATAGATAATATTGCCATAGTTTAAGTAATGATACTGAAACTAAGGACAAGTCAGGTTGAGTAATTTGTTAAAATGTACTTCCTAATAACCAGCAAGCCTTTAAAATCTAAGCCAAATACTTTTCCCACCACTACATATAGGCTTTTGTACTCCCCGGAAGCAAGCAAATCACTCAGGAGACTGAGGTAAGACACAGGCTGGGAGAAAGGGGAGAAAAGCGAAGAAAGCCGGTATGAAGAGTACCTTCACCCTCCTGAATACTTTAGACCTGTGGTCAGGTCTTGGACAATTCATTCCAACTTGAATGCAAGCCAGCATTAATATGCTCTGTTCTCTGGCAATCCAACTAAATTGTTGATAATCTGGTTGGGGATGGAGGACAGGAAAGCCTGCTCTCTTGGCTTGTATCACCTTTGTTTTACATGGAAGATCATGACTCTTGAATATACTCTGCTCTAGAGAAGCCCAAAAATGGTAATTCTAAGGTCAATCTAGTATCTCCTAGTCTTAGAGATGTCTGGATGTCTGGGGAATAAAACAAAAGGTAACCGAGGCCCTATTTTACATGTACGTTACTTTTGGATATTGGAAAAATAATGGAAATAGTTACTACACAGGTGAAAGACATATTTGAAACGCTAAAATTCTTTGGTTCAGATATTAAAAGCAGCTTCTGCTTGTTACCTAAAGAAGCTGTCTTTTGTGTTCTATGCCATGGTCCCTTCTGCCCACCTCTGATTTTTGTGCAGCTGTGGGAGAACGTCTCTACCCATCCTGCCATTCTCCTATCTCAAGCACTCACCATGATATCTCAAGCTATTTTGCCTGAGAGCTCCCTCTGAAAGTTCAGAAGCCTGCTTAGCCAGGTCTAAGGCACAGATTGGAGGAAGTGGATGAGAATAACATCCCCTCTGGCAAAACCTGAAAGAATGATAAATAAGGATTGGTGCCTGAATGCCTCAGTATCTTTGTCCTTTGACAAGAACATTCTGGGCTATGTTCCACATGGGTCCTTAGAGGGCCCCTAATGAGAATGAGCCTCAGTTGCCCACAGTGGAACCAGCTTGATAGCTCACTCATTGTTGACTTTCATCCTTCCCTAGCTTCCTCTCCCTGCTCACTCCCTCCTGCTCCTTGGGATGACCTTCAGTATAACCTGCTCCACCTACATTCTTGTTTCAGGCTCTGCTTTTGGGAAGAAAACTAAACTTACAGTCAACACTTTAGAATCAGGCAAGGTTGTGTCTTTTCACAATGCCCAGTTTTGCCAACACCCATGTATTTGAGAGGACCGTAATAAAGTATACCATAGACTTAAGTTAAGAGCATGCTATAACCCAATAAATATGTAATCAGCTTGTGGACAATAGCACAGCCATTTTTAGTTTTTTGCTTTAAAACATAACCTGTAGCTGTTTAAAGTTTCAGTTATGGAAAAAACTGCAAAGCTCCGGTTACAAGCTTCAACCCCTTCCCTCATCTCACTTTCCCCTTAGCAACAACCAATCAGGTGCCAGGGGGTAATCACCTAAGTTTCCAGATATCTCTGCAACTTCCCTAGCTAGTGGGCCAAGGTCAGCCCGAGTCAGGCTAGCCAATCCTCCACGATTAAGCTGGCCACCAGAGGTTACTACCCAATTAAATGGTAACAAAACTGGAAAGCCCCCCAAACTCCACCTCCCTTTATGTAAAAGCATAAAAGGCATCTGCTTTAAAAAGTCAGGGCCTTTGGGTGTACTCCGCTACGTTGGTGGTCGACAGAGGTCCAGGCTCGAGCTTGCAAATAAAGACCCTCTTCAACTTTCATCGGAATTGGCTCTTGGTGGTCTCTCGGATTGAACTTTCGGCCACTACAGATTCAGGGCCGTCCAGGAGCCTCAGCAACAAAAGTAAATGCATATTTATGCTGTGTTCCACTATAAATGCAACCCAGCTGCTCAAGTGTATATTTTTTCTCTACTTCTCCTCCCATCACTATCTAGCTTCTTCACTCTGAATCTTCTGTCCACCTCATTAGTCCTTCTTCATTATAACTTTGCTCCTTTCATACTTATTAATCACTGTGGCTCCTAATGAATTGGCTTCTCCTCATACATAATTTCTGCTTCAGCTCTTGCTTTTAATTGCCTTGTTTTTGCCCTATTTCCAATTCAGAATTTCCTTAGAGAAAGGTTCCAGCTAGTATAGCCATTAGATATCGTCTCTGTTTGGGCAGAGCTTTGGCCCCAGGCCACACTCTGCAGAATGATTAAAAGGAACCAACATCAGCCAGGCTCAGTGGCTCAGCCTGTAATCTTGCACCTTTGGGAGGCTGAGGTGAGTGGATTGCCTGAGCCCACGGGTTCAAGACCCGCCTGGGCAACTTGGCCAGACCTCATCTCTACAATAAATAAATAAAAAATATTAGCCGGGCATGGTAGTGTGTGCCTGTAGTTCCAGCTACTTGGAAGGCTGAGGTGGAAGGATCACCGGAGTCCAGCAAGTCAAGACTGCGGTGGCCAGAAGGGGCCACTGCACTCCAGTCTGGGCGACACAGTGACACTCCAACTCAAAAAAAAAAAAAAAAAAGGAACCAACATCTTCATGTTTAGTAATCATGTTCATGTTTACTTCGCCTTTTCCCATATTTGACTTGACTTCTCTATCGCCCCAATATCTTTTAGGAGTACTATAGAACTATATAAGGTCATAATTGAGAAGGAATTATAATTCATCATTTTACTAAGTGTCTTATAGAGGTAAGATCCATACCATCTTTGCAAACTGGTCTCACCCTCAAAGTGCCCTCCTAATTTGGCTGTGATGATTCAATATCTGTCTATCCCTGATATTTCTTCTTCTACCCTCCTCCACGAATTAACTTCTGTCTTTCTTTTTTTTCTGTCCACGAATAAAAAATTGAGCTATTTCCCATTTTAGTCTTGTTCTCAATGTGTGACCTCATCCCACACTCATAATGTGACTCTTTTTGAGGTCTCTTGATGATTCTGTTTCCAAAACCAGGACAAGAAATGAATAAAAATTGTTTTCTTCTTTTGTTTTGGTTACGTGAAATGGGTTAGAGAGTTCAGAGTTGACTCTGAAGTAGGATATTTTTATAGGATCAGAGCCAACTGATAGAATAGCATGAGGTGGTTCGTAGTGAAACCAGAAACTAGAGATGCTTGTGAAGATACCTTCAAGAAGCTAGAAGGGTAACTCTCAGATGAAAAGGGGAGTAGACTAAAAGTGATTTATTGTAAAAACATACAAGGATTTTTTTTAAACCACAAAAGGTGGATATTGGGGTACATCCTGATATGTTCTCTAGTCCTGCTGTATATAAGGAGTTCTGATAGGACAGAAATTTTACCAAGGTGATGGATCTAGCAAAGCTTTCAATGAGGGTGCACATCTCATTGGCCATCAAAAAACCTATACCAAAGTGAGATCCTGTGAATGTAATGAGTGTGTTCTGACTTAGAGTCAGAACTTTTCATCTAAAGAATTTTTTTAAAGTCTCAGGCATTTTTTTCTTTAGAAGTTCAATTTAGGTCTTTTTTGTATCTTCCATGTCTGCTAAACATCTTCAATCTTTCCATTTGTCTTTTGCTTACATAATATACAGTTATAAAAACTGTTTTAATATCCTTGTTGGTTAATTCTAATATCTGTATCAATTCTAGGTCAGTTTTGAGTAATTGATTTTTTTCATCAATATAGGGGGTATTTTTCTGCTTGCTTACATGCCTACTAATAACTGTATATCAGGCATTTTGCATTTTACTTTGCTGGGGGCAGAATACTTTTTATTCCTTTATAAATATGCTTCAGCCTTTTTTTAGTGGGAGGAATGCAGTTAAGTTACATTATGGTCAGAGAATATACTTTGTATTATTTTAATCCTCTTAAATGTGTTAAGGTTTGTTTTATGACTGAGTATATAATCTGTCCTGGAGAATGTTCCATGAGTACTTGTGAAGAAGATATAGCCTGCTAATCTTGGGGAGAGTGTTCTACAGCTGTATTAGGCCTAGCAGGTTAATAGTCTTCAAGTCCTTTATTTCCTTGACCATCTACTGTTGGTCATCTGGTTGTTTCATCTACTGTTGAAAGCAGAGTATTGAAATTTCAAGCTGTAATTATTGAATTGCCTATTTCTCTGCTTCATTTCTGTCAGTTTTTCCTTCATGCATTTTGGAGGTTTTTCATTAGCCTCATATATATAATTGTTATAGCTTTCTGATTCATTTACCCTTATGTCATTATAAAATGTCCCTCTTTGTCAGTAATAAATTTTTTTTGTCTTAAGGTCTAATTTTGTGTCATATTAGCATAGCCATTTCATGTTCTTATGGTTGCTTTTTGCAAAATACATCATTTCCATCAGTTGACTTTTAATCTACTTGTATCTTTTAAACTGAAGTGTGTCTCCTATAGAAAGCATGGAGTTGGATCTTATTTCTTTATCCCATCTAATAACCTCTACTTTTTTATTGGATTGTTTAATCCATTCACATTTAATATTATTATTGATATAGTTGAATTTACATCTGCCATTTTACTTTCTCTTTTTCTTTCTATTTTATTATTATAAACTCAAGTTTTTAAATATACATATGCTTCAACCTACTGCAATTGGTACAGTTGGCCCTTCATCTGCATATTCCACATCTGTGGATTCAAAAAAAGCATGGATCAAAATATTTTTTATAGTCTGAGCTCAGTGGCTCATGCCTGCAATTTCAGCACTTTGGGAGGCCTAGGCAGGAGGACTGCTTGAGCCTGGGAGTTGGAGACCAGACTAGGCAACATAACAAGACCGCATCTCTACATAAAAATAAATTGTAAAATAACTAGAAAAAAAATTTCCAGGCATGGTGGCATACGCCTGTAGTCCCAGATACCCAGGAGGCTGAGTTGGAAGGATCACCTGAGCCCAGGAGTTCAGGGCTTGTGGTGATCTGTGATCATGCCCCTGCACTCCGGTCTGGGTAACAGAGTAAGACTCTGATTATATTATATATATTTAATAAATATATATTTAATTATATGTAATTAAAAACAAATAATGACAAAATAAAACAATAAAAAATAATACAAATACAAAAACAATACATGATAACTATTTACATAGCATCTACATTGTATTAGGTATTGTAAGTAATCTAGAAGTTATTTACAGCATATGGAGGATGTACATAAGTTATATAGAAAAACTACAACATTTTATATGAGGGACTTGAGCATCCTCAGATTTTGATATTCACAAAGGGTACTGGAAACAATGTCTTACCAATACTGAGGGATGATTATATTCCTACTTATGCTAAATGAACCCATCTTTGGTGAATGGGAGGCTCTTACGTTGGCTCCTGAATGTTTTTGACACACTCCAGTAGTCTGTTATTCTTTCCTTGCTTTCTGGTATCACAAGATGTTTGAGACTCATCTTGTGCATTTTCTGCCCCAATCTTAGAATCAACCACTGTTTCAAAAAATCAGCTGGGCGTTGTAGCGCGCACCTGTAGTTCCAGCTACTTGGAAGGCTGAGGCGGAAGGATCGCCGGAACTCGGCAGATCAGACTGCGTGGCCGGAAGCGGTCACTGCACTCCAGTCTGGGAGACGGAGTAAGACTCCAACTCAAAAAAAAAAAAAGCTCTAATTTCTTTTAGAGGAAATGATGTTTCAATTCCACAGCCTTGATGGGAGGGGTGTTCACTTCTTGGTAGGTCTTTGTTTCTACTTTTCAATGAGCAGAGCTGGAAACAATTTTTTTCTTTTATTTTTAGTTGGAACATAATAATTGTACATATTTTTGAGAGAATGCTATTTCAATACATGTATACAATGTGTAATGATCAAATCAAGGTAATTAGCATATCCATTGCCTCAGACATTAATCATTTCTTTGTGTTGTGAACATTCAAAATTCTCTCCTCCAGCTTTTAAAAAATACACAACAAACATAATTATATTCACCCTTCAGTGCTATAGAACACCTGAACACTCATTCCTCCTATCTAGCTGTAATTTTGTATCTGTTAACCAACCTCTCCCATCTCCCCATCCTTCTCAGCCTCCAATACCCACAATCCACTCTCTACTTGCATGAGCTCAATTTTTTAACTTCCCACATATAAGAGAAAACACGCAATATTTCTCTTTTTGGGCCTAATTTATTTCACTTAACATAATGTCCTCCAGACTCATCCATGTTGCCACAAATGACAGGATTTCATTCTTTTTATGACTGAATAGTATTCCATTGTATATACATACAACATTTTCTTTATCCATTCATCCATTGGTGGACACTTTGATTGCTTTTATATCTTAGCTATTGTAAATAGTGCTATAATAAGCACGGGGGAACATGTATTCCTTCAATATTCCTTCAGATAAATACCAGGGAGGAAGACTGCTAAATTGCGTGGTAGTTCTATTTTAGTTCTTTGAGAAGCCTCTATGCTGTTCTCCGCAATGATTGTACTAATTTACAGCTTCACCAACAATGTATAAGATGTCCCATTTTTCTGTATCCCTACTCTTTTTTGTCTTTTTGGTAATAGCCATTCTAACTGGGATGAGATGGTATCTCACTGTGGTTTTGATTTGCATTTCCCTGATGATTAGAGATATTGAGCATTTTTTCATCTATTCATTGGCCATTTGTGTGTCTTCTTTTGAAAAATATCTATTTAGGTCCTTTGCCCACCTTTTACTCAGATGATTTGTTTTGTGGTTGTTGAGTTGTTTGAGTTCCTTGTATATTTTGAACATTAGTCCCTTGTCAGATGAATAGTTTGCAAATGTTTTTTACCATTCTACAGGTTGTCTCTCACACTGTTGACTGTTACCTTTGCTGTGTTGAAGGTTTTTAATTTGATATGGTTCATTTTGTCAGTTTTTGTTTTTGTTGCCTGTAATTCAGAAGGTTTAGTGAAAAAATCTCTGTCTAAACCAATGTCCTAAAACATTTCTCTTATGTTTTGTTCTAGTAGTTTTGAAGAACCACATCTTATGTTTAAGTCTTTAATAAATGATGAGTTGATTTTTGTATATGGTAATACATGGGGGTTTAGTTTGATTCTTTTGCATATAGATATTTCCTTTTCTCAGGACCATTTATTGAGGAGGGTGTCCTTTCTTCAGCACATGTTCCTGGATCCTTTGTTGGAAATCAATTGGCTGTAAATACATGGATTTATTTCTGGGTTCTTCATTCAATTAATATATGTATCTTTTATATACCAATACCGTGCTGTTTTGCTTACTATAGCTTTGTAGTATATTTTGAAGTTGGCCAGTGCAATGTCTCCAGATTTAATTTTTTTCAGTATTGTTTGGCTATTTTGAGTCTTCTGTGGTTCCATACAAATGTTAGAATTTTTTTCTATTTCTTTTCTTTTTTTTTTTAGACTGGAAGATATGGTTCACTTAAAAAGTAAATTAGTGAGAGAGACAGAGAGAGGAGATTCACCTCCCCAAGGTAGGGGAGAGGGCCAAAGCTAGAAAACATGGCAGCCATAACTCCTTTTTTTTTTTTTTCTTCCTATTTCTGGGAATGTCATTGACATTTTGCTAGGGACTGTATTGAATCTATAGACTGCCTTGGGTAGTATGGTTACTTTAACAATATTAATTATTTTAATTCATGAGCACACAGGGTGTCTTCCCATTTGATTGTGTCCTCCTCAACTTCTTTCATCAATGTCTTGTAGTTTCTATTATAAAGATCATGCACCTCCATGGTTAAATTCATTCGTAGGTATTTTTTTTTGAGGCTGTTGTAAATGGGATTGCTTTCTTGATTTCTTTTTCAACTAGTTTATTATTGGTGTGTAGAAATGCTACTGATTGTTGTATGTTTGTTTTGCATTCCACAACTTTACTGAATTTGTTCATCAATTCAAAGAGTTTCTTGGTGGAGTATTAAGGTTTTTAAAACATAAAATTATGTTGTCTACAAAAAAGGACAATTTGACTTCCTCTTTTCCGATGTGAATGCCTTTTCTTTCTCTTAGCTAATTGTTCTGGCTAGGACCTCCAGTATTATTGAATGAGAGTGGTGAAAGTGGGCACCATCGTCTTGTTCCAGTTCTTAGAGGAAAGAATTTCGGCTATTCTCCATTCAGCATGATGTTAACTGTGGGTTTGTCATATGTGGCCTTTATTGTGTTGAGGCATGTTCCTTCTATTCCTAATTTGCTCAGGATATTTATCCTAAAATATTTTATATGAAAAGCTTTTCCTGCTTCTATTGAGATGATCATACAGTTTTTGTCCTTCATTTTGTTGATGTGAAGTATCACATTTATTGATTTGCATATATCGAACCATCCTTGCATCCCAGGATAAATCACATTTGATCATGCTATATTTTTACGCTGGGTACAGTGGCTCACTCTTATAATCCTAACAATTTGGGAGGTGGAGGCGAGAGGATTGCCTGAGCTCAGGGGTTCAAGACCAGCCTGAGCAACTTGGCAAGATTTCGTCTCCACAATAAATAAAAAAAATTAGCTGAGTGTAGTGGTGCATGCCTGTGGTTCCAGCTACTTGAAAGGCTGAGGCAGAAGGATCACCTGAGCCCAGCAGGTCAAGGCTGCAGTGGCCGTGAGTGTGCTATCGCACTACAGCCTGGGTGACAGAGTGAGACTCCAATTCAAATATATATATATTTTTTATGTGATGTTGGATTTTGCTTGCTAGTATTTTGTTGAAGATTTCTGCATCTATGTTCATCACGGATATTGGTCTACAGTTTTCTCTCTCTATGTCTGTGTGTGTATCCTTTTGTAGCTTTGATATCAGAGAAATGCTGGCCTCATAGAATGAATGAGCAAGAATTCCCTCATTTTTCAACTTTTTTGGGAATAGTTTGAGACGAGTTGATGTTAGCTCTTCCTTAAAGCTTTGGTACACTGTGTGCAATGGTGTGTGCCTGTAGTCCCAGCTGTATGAGAGGCTAAAGAGGGAAGATCTCTTGAGCCCAGAAGTTTGAGTCCAGACTGGGCAACAAGAACCTTTCTCTTAAAAAATTTTTTAAAAGTTTGGTAGAATAAAGCAGTAAAACCATGCAGTCCTAAACTTCTATTTCTGATTCAATCTCATGATTTATTATTGGTCTGTTCAGACTTTTAAATTTCTTCCTTGTTCAATTTTGATAGGTTTGAAGTGTCCAAAAATTTTCCATTTCCTCTAGGTTTTCCAATTTGTTGACATAGAGTTGTTTGCAACAGTCTTTAATTATCCTTTGTATTTCTGTGGTATCAGTTGTAATGTCTCTTTTGTTTCTGATTTTATTTATTTGAATCTTCTCTCTTCTTTTTGGTTAATCTAGCTAGTAGTTTATTGATTTTGTTCATCTATTCAAAAAACAACTTTTTGTTGTGTTGGTCCTTAGTATTTCTTGGTTGCTATTTGATTTAGTTCTACTCCGATTTTAATATTGATTTCCTTCTACTGGTTGTGGATTTGGTTTATTTTTGCTTTCATATTTCCTTCAGGTGCAATGTTACATTGTTTATTTCAAATCTTTCTACTTTTGTGTGTAGGAGTTTATTTTTATAAACTTCCCTCATAGCACTGCTTTTGCTGTATGTTGGTATCTTATGTTTCCATTTTTATTAGTTTCAAGAACTTTTTTTTTTTTTGAGTTGGAGTCTCACTCTGTCACCCAGACTGGAGTGCAGTGGCTGTTCCCAGACACCGCAGCCTCGACCTGCTGGGCTCCGGCGATCATTCCACCTCAGCCTTCCAAGTAGTTGGAACTACAGGTGCGCGCTAACATGCCCGGCTAATTTTTTGCTTTATTGTAGAGATGAGGTATCGCCAAGTTGCCCAGGTGGGTCTTGAACCCACGGGCTCAGGCAATCCACTCACCTCAGCCTCCCAAAGCACGGGATTACCACCGAGCTTTGCCACTGAGCCCAGCTAAGAACTTTTTTTAAATGTCCTTAATTTCTTTATTGACCCAATAGTTGTACAATAGCATGTTGTTTAATTGCCATGTATTTTTACAGTTTCTAAATTTACTCTTGTTATTTATTTCTAGTTTTATTTCATTGTGGTCTGAGAAGATACTTGAAGTGATTTTGATTTTTTTAAATGTGTTGAGACTTGTTTTGTGACCTAACCTATGATCTATCCTGAAGAATATTCCATGTGTTGATGTGAAGAATGTGTATTCTGTAGCTTTGAGATGAAATGTTTTGTAAATGTCTTGTTAGGTTTATTTGGTCTATAGCATTGATTAAGTCCAATGTTTCTTTGTTGGTTTTCTGTCATGATGATATGTCCAATGCTGAAATTGGAGTGCTGAATTCCTCAACAATTAATGTACGGATTTTTCTTTTTAGCTCTAATAATATTTGCTTTATATACCTGGATATTCTAGGGTCAGGTGCATATATATTTATGATTGTTAAATACTCCAGCTAAATTGATTCTTTTATTATTTCAGAATAATCTTCTTTGTCTCTTTTTATGGTTTTTTTCCCTAACATCTATTTTGTCTGGTGTAAGTAAAGCCACACTTGCATGCTTTTGGTTTCCATTTACGTGAAATATATATAGTTTTTCCATTCCTTCACTTTCAGTCTATGTGTGTCTTTACAGGTCAAGTGAGCTTCTTAGAGGCAGCATATAATTGGGTCTTGTTATTTAGTCATTAAGCCAATCTATATCTTTTTTTTTTTTTGAGTTGGAGTCTCACTTAGTCACCCAGACTGGAGTGCAGTGGGCACTCCTGGCCACTACAGCCTCAACCTGCTGGGCTCTGGTGATCCTTCCGCCTCAGCCTTCCAAGTAGCTGGAACTACAGGCGCACGCTACCACGCCCGGCTAATTTTTTGATTTATTGTAGAGATGAAGTCTCGCTAAGTTGCCCAGGTGGGTCTCGAACCCGCGGGCTCAGGCAATTCACTCACCTTTGCTTCCCGAAGGTGCAGGATTATAGGCTGAGCTACCAAGCCCGGCTCTATATCTTTTAATTGGATAATTTAAATCATTGACAGCCAAAGTTATTTTGGATAGGCGAGGACTTACTCCTGTCACTTTGTTAACATATTTCTGATTGTTTTGAATATCCTGTATTCCTTTCTTTTTCTTTTATTATATACGTTTATGTGTTCATTTTCTGAAATAATAACATTTAATTGCTTTCTCTTTCTCATTTTTATATCTGCTCTGTGGGTTTTATGCTTTCATTTGTTCGTGATGGTAGATACCATCCTTTTACCTTCAGAAGCAGAACTTCCTTAAGCATTTCTTGTAAGGCTGGTCTAGTAGTGATGGTTTCCCTCAGTTTTTGCTTGTCTAAGAAAAACTTGATTTCTACTTCATTTCTGAAGGATAGCTGTGGTGGGTATAATATTATTGATTGCCAGGTTTTCTTCTTTCTTTCAGCCATTTGAATATATCATCCCATTCTCTCCTATCCTGGATGGTTTCTGCTGAGTCATCTGCTGTTAGTTGGATGGGGATTCCCTTAGATGTGATTTGGAAATTTCCTCTTGTTGTTTTTAGAATTCTCTCTATGTCTATGATTTTGACCATTTTACTATAATGTACCTCAGAAAAGATCTTTTTGAATTGAATATATTATGGGATCTTTGAGATTGCTGTATCTAGATGTTTATATCTCTTTCAAGACCTTGGAAATCTTCAACTATCATTTTATTATATAGGTTTTCCACTCCTTTTCCCATCTCTTCTCCTAGAACTCCCAACATTTGAATATTTGTTCACTTGATGGTATTCCATATGTCATGTAAGTTTTCTTCATTCATTTGTATTCTTTTGTGTATTATTTTGTCTATGTTGTTTAAAATAACTGTATTCAATCTTTTTTTCTCATTGGCTTAGTCCGTTGAAGTTCTCAATTGCAGTTTAAAATTTCATTTATTGAATTCTTCATTTCCAGGATTGCTGTTTGGTTCCTTTTTGGATCTTTTTGTTGAATTTCTTACTTAGATCATGAATTGCATTCCTGACTTCTTTGAATTGTCTGTATTCTCTTATATCTTGCTGAGGTTCTTTAGGATCATTATTTTGAATTCATTTTTAGGAATTTCTTAGACATCTTTTTTTTAGATCTGTTACTGGAAAATTGTTTGTTTGTTTTTTAGATGTATCATGTTTCCTTGGTTTTTCATGCTTCTTGTGTCCTTGCATTGATACTGGCACATCTGGTATAACAGACACTTCTTCCTATTTTATGGATTGAGCTTAATAGGAAAATACATTTGATATAGATATAGCTATAGTTTTGGCTGGGTAGGGTGCTTTGGCTTTGTTTATGGGTAAGTGCAGTAGTGTATTCTCTATATGATTTCTTTAGCTCCACTCAACATCAGCAGTGTCTGCAATTCCCCAGTGGCATAGACTGCAGTTGCTAGTGGAGGTTATGGCAAGGTTATGCTGGAGACAGTGACACCAGGTAGTTTAATCCTAAGACCTGCCAAAGATGTATATGAGCACTAGTGGGTGGTAGTGGGCCAGGTGTGCTGGTACTTGGACTCCCAGGGGGCATGCACAGTCACTGGCAGTGGCAGCAGCAAGCTGAGTTGGCTGTTTCTTAGGCATTTGGGTGGTGCAAGTGGTACTGGTGGAGTCAGCAACAATGTGGACCAACCCTTGGGCCCCCAGGCAGTATGTACACCAGCTGTGGCAGCAGCAGGCAGGGCAAGCTGGTTCCTGGACCTCTGGGAAGTATGTGCAGGTGCAGACACACCTTTTTATTATCTATACACCTCATGTATTTTTTTGTTCCTCTCTACTTTCTTTACTGCTTTCTAATGTAACATTTAATTTTTCACAATTGTTTCACCATAAATTTTGAGTTGTGTCTTTAGTGGTTGATCTAATATACATACATGTTAACATCATAATCTACTTCCAACTTATGCTAACTTAATTCTGTTGAGATACAGAACTCCTATATAACTTTATTTATTGTCCTGCTTTTGTGCTATTATTATGGTACATTGCTACAGTTATTACTTTGTATAATTTTATGTCTTTTAAAAGAGCTAAGAAAAGAGAACAAGTATATGTTTATATTGCTTGTTAAATACTAACATTATTTACCATTTCTGATTATCTTTATTTGTTCCTGTGGATTTGAGTTACCAGCTGGTGTCATTTTCTTAGTTAGCTTTGCTTCACCCACCTCCTTTATGTTGTTATGCACAATTTTGTTATGCATCTATAGGTCATAAGCCTGTCAATACAATTATAAACATATTGCTTTATGCAATTGATTTCTTAAATTTAGGAGAAAAGATATGCATATGTATTATCTTTTATAATTACATAATTTCCAGGGTTTTTTTAATGTGTTGATTTTAACTTCTACTAGGAGTCACTTGCTTTCAGCCAGAAAACTTTCCTTTAGTATTTCACATAAGGCAGACCTACTAGCAACAAATTCTCTCAACTTTTGTTTATCTAGGTGTCTCTTTATTTCACATTTATTTCTGAAAGATAGTTTTGCTAGTTATAGACTTTTTTGTCCTTTAAGAATTTTGAAGCCAGGCTTGGTGGCTCAGCCTGTAATCCCAAGCCTTTGGGAGGCTGAGGTGAGTGGATTGCCTGAGCCCGTGGGTTTGAGACCCGCCTGGGCAGCGAGACCTCATCTCTACAGTAAATCAAAAAATCAGCTAGGCGTGGTAACGCATGCCTGTAATTCCGGCTACGGGGAAGGCTGAGGCGGAAGGATCGCCAGAGCCCAGCAGGTCAATGCTGCGATGGCCGGGAGTGGCCACTGCACTCCAGTCTGGGCCACAGAGTGAGACTCCAACTGGAAGAAAAAAAAAAAAAAGCACTTTGAATATATTATCCTATGGCCTTCTGTCTTCCATTGTTTGTGATGAGAAGCCAGTTGTTAATTGTTCATTATCATTTCCTTGTAAGGGATGACACATTTTTCAATTATTGTTTTCATGATTTTCTCTGTCTTTGGTTTCAGTCTTTTAAAAAATGTTCCTGTGTGTATATTTCTTTATGCTTATCCTACTTGAAGTTAACTCAGCTTCTTGGATGATTAATGCATTTCTTTCTTTTTTTGAGTTGGAGTCTCACTCTGTCACCCAGACTGGAGTGCAGTGGCCACTCCCAGCCACCGCAGCCTCAACCTGCTGGGCTCCAGTGAGCCTTCTGCCTCAGCCTTCCAAGTAGCTGGAACCACAGGCGCCTGCTACCACACCCAGCTAATTTTTTGATTTATTGTAGAGATGAGGTCTCACCAAGTTGCCCAGGCAGGTCTTGAACCCACAGGCTCAGGCAATCCACTCACCTCAGCCTTCCAAAGCGCGGGATTACAGGCTGAGCCACCGAGCCCAGTGATTAATGCTTTTGGTACAATTTGAAAAGTTTTCAGTCATTATTTCTTTTGTTATTTTTATTTATTTATTTATTTATTTTTGAGTTGGAGTCTCACTCTGTCGCCCAGACTGGAGTACAGTGGCCACTCCCGGCCACCGCAGCCTCGACCTGCTGGGCTCCGGCGATCCTTCCCCCTCAGCCTTCCAAGTAGCCGGAATTACAGGCATGCACTACCACACCCGGCTGATTTTTTGATTTATTGTAGAGATGAGGTCTCGCTGCCCAGGCAGGTCTCGAACCCGCAGGCTCAGGCAATCCACTCACCTCAGCCTCCCAAAGGCGCGGGATTACAGGCTGAGCCACCGAGCCTGGCTTGTTATTTTTTTTTAAATAGAGAAAGGGTTTCTCTATGTTGCCCAGGTTGGAATGCAGTGGCTATTCACAGGCACAATCCCACTACTGATCAGCATGAGAATTTTTACCTGTTCCATTTTCAACCTGGGTCAGTTGATCCCTCCTTAGGCAACATAGTGGATTCCCAGGAGTTCACCATATTGATGCCAAACTTAGTGTGGACACCCAATCAGTATAGTGCACTATAGCCCAGAACTTCCAGGCTTAAGTAAACTTCCCACTTCAGAGTCCTAAGTAGCTGGGACTATAGGCATCCACCACAATATTCAACCATTATTTTCTTTCTTTCTTTCTTTCTTTTTTGAGTTGGGGTTTCACTCTGTCACCTGGGCTGGAGTGTAGTAGCATACTCATGGCCACCCAGCATCAATCTCCTGGGCTCAGGCAATCCTTCCCCCTCAACCTCCCAAGTAGCCAGAACTACAGGTGTGTACTACCATGCCCAGCTAATTTTTTGATTTATTGTAGAAATGAGGTCTCGCAAAGTTGCCCAGGCTGTTTTTGAACCCATGGGCTCAGGCAATCCTCTCATCTCAGCCTCCCAAAGTGCTGGAATTACAGATTTGAGCCACTGTGCCCAGCCCCATTATTTCTTTAAATATATTCTTCTGTTCCTTTCTCTCTCTACTGTCCTTCCGGTACTTTCATTACTTGTATGTTGGTGCTTAATGGAGGCTATGTTCACTTTTTTTCATTTTTAAATCTCTCTTCTTCTGATTGCATAGTCTCTATCAATACGTGTTTTAGTTTAATAATTCTTTCTTTTACCAGCTATTAAGTCTATCTACTGAATTTTAAAATTTAAAATATTGTCCTTTTTAATACTAGATTTCCGTTTGATTTTTTAAAAACAACTTGTATCTCCTTATTTATATTTGCTATATGGTGAAGCATTGTCATAACTACCTTTACTTCTTTAAGCTGGCTTTCTTTCACTCTTCAAATGTATTTATAATGGCTACTTTGAAGTATTTGTCTGTTAAACATGACATCAAGCCACTCTCACAGGCAATTTCTATTGCCTGCTTTCTCCCCTCTCTCCATTTTATGGGTTTGTGTCTATGGTCCTCCAGACCACCTTCAGGTTAAATTATTCATAAGATTCAGTATAGATTCATATTCATAGCTATGGACTACTACAGCAAAATAATTTAAATTAAAACTTGTACAGGGAAAATGTTCGTGGGGCAAATTCCAGAGGATACCAGATACAAGTTCCAGGATTCTTCTCCCAGTATAGTCACACAGGATATGCTTAATTCCTCCAGCAACAAATTGTGGCATATATAAAATGTTTTTTATTAGGAATGAATACTCAAATTTAAGAGTTTTTAATGTGGGCTAATCACATGAATACACTCTGCCTAGCATGTACCAACATTCTAAACTCCCAAATGGAAAGTAGGTATTCAGCATAAACCATATTGTTTACACAAACTGTCTAGGTACAGTGATCCATTCCCATCATAGTATAGTGGGAAACCTCTCAAAACTCAGGTTCCTAGACGTCAGCCGAGAGCCAATCGTGAAAGGAGGCCCTTGAAGGATAGCAGGCACATGCCTGCAATCATCACTATTTTCTACACAGGCTCATACTTTCCTGTGCCTTTGCATGTCTTATCATTTTTTTTATTGGAAACTGAATATTTTGTATAATATATTTTAGAAATTTTAGGTACTGCTTCCCCCACCCAGGGCTTGGTATTGTTATTTGCTTGTTTATTTATTTAGTGATAGGCTAGATTAATTTAGTGAAGTTTACCCGACACCAAGTGTGAAGTCTCTGACAGATTCTCAGAGAGCTCAGTCTTGGGCATACACATTGTCACCCAGAAAAGATAGTGGATTTATCAGAATTAACTTTGTCTCTTTCCCTGATCATATCCCACTATTATGCTCCTCCAATTGCTAGATGATTGCTCTGTTGTTTGTTAACAATATCCTGAGGCTTAAATTGCTCTACAGACTGATCCAATTAACTGTGGGCTCCTTTGCAGATATAGTTTTTAAAGTCTTTTTTAAATTTAAGTTTTGTTATTTACTTATTTATTTTTAGTTGGAATCTCACTCTGTTGCCTGGGTTGGCATGCAGTGGCATGCTCACAGCCATCACAGCCTCGACCTTCTGGGCTCAGGCAATCCTTCTGCCTCAGCCTTTCAAGTAGCTGTAACTATAAGGATGTGCTACCATGTCTGGCTAATTTTTTTATTTATTGTAGAGACAAAGTCTCACCAAGTTGCCCAGGTTGGTCTCGAACCCCTGAACTCAGGCAATCTCCTTGCCTCAGCCTCCCAAAGTGCTGGGATTACAGACCTGAGTCACCTTGCCTGGCCTAAAACAAATAATTTTAGGTTTTAATTATGGTTAAAAAAATGCAAAATATAAAATTTACTGTCTTAACCATTTTAAAGTGTACAGCTCAGTAGTGTAAGGAATACTTACATTGTACAAACACTATCCAGAAATTTTTCATCTTGCAAAACTGGAATTATACATCCATTAAAAAATAGCTCTTTATTTCCCCATCCCCCAAGATCCTAGCAACCACCATTCTAGTCTTTGTTTTATGAATTTAACTACTTTAGCTATCTGTTAGAGGTAGAATTATATAATCTTTTTCTTGTTGTGACTGACTTATTTCACATAGCAAAATGTCTTCAAGATTCATCCATGATCTAGCATATAACCGAATTTCTTTCTTTTTTAAGACAGCATTCCATTGTACGTATATACCAGGTTTTAGCCAGGCACAGTAGCTCACACCTGTAATCCCAGCACTTTGGGAGGCAGAAGCAAGAGGATTGCCTGAGCCCAGAGGTTTGAGACCAGCCTGGGAAATTTGGAGAGACCTGATCTCTACAATTAAAAAAAAAAAAAAAAGCTAGGTGTGATGGCACGTACTTGTAGTTCCAGCTACTTGGAAAGCTGAGGTGAAAGGATCACCTGAGCCCAGCAGGTTGAGGCTGCAGTAACCATGAGCATGCCACTACACTCCAGCCTGGGTGACAGTTGAGACTCAACTCAAAAACAAACAAACAAACAAAAAACAGACAGGTGTGGTAGTGTGCACCTGTGTTTTCAAATACTTGGAAGACTGAGGTGGAAAGATCACCTGAGCCCAGCAGGTTGAGGCTGTGGTAGCCATGAACATGCCACTGTACTCCAGCCTGGGCAACAGAGTGAGACTCTTACTCAAAAATAATAATAATAATAATAAAAATAAATAAATATTTGTCTAACTCAAGATGACAAAATTTCTCCTGTTTTATTCTATAATTTGTATTGTTCTAGATTTTCCACTTAGGTCTATTGTTTATTATGTTTTTTAAAAAATATACAGTAAGATAATAGATCAAAGTTTATTTTTTGCATAGGGATATCCAATTATTTCAATATGAGTTTTTTGAAAGACTATCATTTATCTACAGAATGCTTTTGAATATTTCTCAAAAATCCATTGTCCATATATGCGTGGACCTATTTCTGTATTCTCAATTATCTTCTGTTGATCTATTTTTCTATTATTATACCAAAAATGCAGTCTTGATTACTCAAGTATTATGTAAGTTTTGAAATCAGAATTAGGAGGGGAATGGGTGGGGGGAGAAATTAAAAATCAGAATTAGCCCTTCAAATTTCTTCTTATTTTTCTAATTTATTTTGGCTATTCTAAGCTCTTTGCATTTTCATATGGATTTTAGAGATAATTTTTCAATTTCTACAGAACACACACACAAGTGCTGGGATTTTTATTGAGATGGAATTGAATTTATACCTCAATTTGTGGAGAACTGATATGTTCAACATATAGCAAACTTTGATCCATGAACAAGGTGTATTTCCATTTATTTACATTTTTAATTTAAATTAGCATTGTTTTGCAGCTTTCAGTGTACAGATATTTTGCATTTTTGTCTTACTACTTCTGTATTTCATATTATTGCTATTGTAAATGATATTATTATTTACATTTCATTTTCAGATTGTTCATTATTAGCATACAAAAATAAAATTAATTTTTTGTTTTGAGTCAGAGTCTCACTATGTCTACAGGCTGGAGTGCAGTGGCATGCTCACAGCCACCCCAGCATTGACCTGCTGGGCTCAGGCTATCCTTCTACCTTAGCCTTCCAAATAGCTGGAACTACAGGTGCACGCTACCATGCCTGGCTAATTTTTAAAAAATTTTATTGTAGAGATGATGTCTCTCTTGCCAAGTTGCCCAGGCTGGTCTCAAACCCGCAGGCTCAGGCAATCCACTTGCCTTGGCTGTCCAAAGTGCTGGGATTACAGGCTGAGTCACTGAGCCTGACCATAAAATTGATTTTTATACATTGATTATGTGCCCTGCATCCTTACTAAACTCACTTATTTGTTCTAGTAGGTTTTTTGTTTTGTTTTGTTTTTTTGGATTGGAGTCTCACTTTGTCACCCAGGCTGGAGTGCAGTGGTATGCTCACAGTCACCCCTGCTGGGCTCAGGCAATCCTTCCGCCTCAGCCTTCCAAGTAGCCAAAACTACAGGGGTGTGCTACCATACAAGCTAATTTTTTGATTTATTGTAGAGATGAGGTCTTGCCAAGTTGCTCAGGCTGTTCTCAAACCCATGGGCTCAGGCAATTCCCTCACCTCAGCCTCCCAAAGTGCTGAGATTACAGGTTTGAACCACCAAACCCGGCCTGTTCTAGTAGTTTTTTGTTTGTTTGTTTGTTTGTTTTTTGAGTTGGCGTCTCACTCTGTGGCCCAGACTGGAGTGCAGTGGCCGCTCCTGGCCACCGCAGCCTTGACCTGCTGGGCTCCGGTGATCCTTCCACCTCAGTCTTCCAAGTAGCTGGAACTACAGGCGTGTGCTACCACACCCGGCTAATTTTTTGATTTATTGTAGAGATGAGTTCTCGCCAAGTTGCCCAGGTGGGTCTCAAACCCAAGGGCTCAGGCAATCCACTCACGTCGGCCTCCCAAAGCGTGGGATTACAGGCTGAGCCACTGAGCCCGGCCTGTTCTAGTAGTTTTAAAGAGGTTTCAGTGTGTGTCCAGCACAACAGCACTACCTCAGTGGCCTGGGGTGTCTCGCTAATCCCCACTGGGGTAGCTAAGAGTACATACTTGCTGGGTGCTTCAGCTCCTTTCCCCTGCACTACTCCTGAAGGCTCAAAACAGATAGAAGATTGGTGAAATCCCAAGAGCCCACCCTCAGCCTATGCTGGCTGGGCACTTTCTTGGACCAACACTTACCAAGGAAAAACCCTACAGCCACCATTGCAACAGGCTTTCTTCCACAAATACTACCTCCTAGCCAGCCAATAGTAGAGCCCACTACATTAGATGCAATATCTCAGTTTTAGGGAGAGCCTGATCCCAAATGCCAGCTAACAATACTTTTCCAAGCCACTCTAACTACATAGGATGCTTTCAGCCAGTGCAAATACACAGCACAGGGCTGCCATATCTAGCAATTGAGAAACCCACCACATCAAGGCTATATATAACCAAGGGAATCTTGCAGTGCCTATGTCAGCCCACTGCCAACCTTAAATAAGAAATTGTCTACTCAAATGAGAAGGAACCAGAAAAAATAATTCCAACTATATATATGTGTGTGTGTGTATATATATGTGTGTGTATAAATATATATATATACATACATACATATATGTGTGTGTGTGTGTGTGTGTGTGTGTGTGTGTGTGTGTATAGTGCTCCAACACCCCCAAAAGACCACATGAACTCTTTAGTAATGAAACCTAACCACAATGAAATTTTTGAAATTCCAGACCTACAATCCAAAAAGTTGATGATAAAATTGGTCAATGAGCTTCAGGAGAAAATTGAAAACCAACATAAAAAAATTTAAAAAACTATACAGGATATGAATGAAAAAGTCTTAAAAGACACACACACACACACACACACACACACACACCCCAAGCTGAAATACTAGAAATGAAAGAAGCATTTAAAGAAGTACAAAATCCAGTGGAAAGTTTTAACAGTAGACTAGAACAAGCAGAAGAAATGATCTCAGAACTTGAAGACAAGGTTTTTGAATTAACCCAGTCAGACAACAATAAAGAAAAAAGAATCAAGAATGGAACAAAGTCTTCAAGGGATGTGGAATTATGTAAAACACCCAAACCTAAGAATTCTAGGTGTTCCTGAGGAAGAAGAGAAAGCAACAGATTTGGAAAACCTATTTGAGGAAATAATGGAGGAAAATTTCCCTGGCCTTGCCAGAGATCTAAACATGAAGATACAAGAAGTTCAAAGAATCCCCAGAAGATGCATTGCAAAAATGTTGTCCTTAAGGCATATAATCATCTGGCTATGCAAAGTTAAAGTGAAGGAAATAATTTTAAGAGCAGTGAGACAAAATCATCAAAAAACTTACAAAGGTAAAGCTATCAGACTAATAGTAGACTTCTCAGAAGAAACCCAACAAGCCAGAAGAGATTAGAACCCATCTTCAATCTCCTCAAACAGAATAACTGTCAGCCAAAGATTTTGTATCCACAAAACTAAGTTTTATAAATGAAGGAGGAATAAAGTCCTTCACAGACAAGCAAATACTAAGGGAATTTGTCACCCCTAGACTGACTCTACAAGAAATTCTTAAAAGAGTTCTAAATGCTGACATAAAAGGTCAAAAAAATCAGTAGAAAAATGCTGGAAATCATAAAGTTCACAGACTTTATGGAATGCCAACACAATAGAGAAAATAAAGAAAGAAAGCAACCAGAAGCCGGGCTCAGTGGTTCAGCCTGTAATCCTACGCCTTTGGGAGGCTGAGGTGAGTGGATTGCCTGAGCCTGCAGGTTCGAGACCCACCTGGGCAGCGAGACCTCATCTCTACAATAAATCAAAAAATCAGCCGAGTGTGATAGCGCATGCCTGTAATTCCAGCTACTCAGAAGGCTGAGGCGGAAGGATCGCCGGAGCCCAGCAGGTGGAGGCTGCGGTGGCTGGGAGCGGCCACTGCACTGCAGTCTGGGCAACCGAGTGAGACTCCAACTCAAAAAAAAAAAAAAAAAAAAAAGAAAGCAACCAGATAACAACTAGTATGGTGAATAGACTAGTACCTTACATGTCATTATTAACTCTAAACATAAATGGTCTAAGTGCCCCACTAAATACAGACTGGCAGAATGGATTAAAACACATACACACACACACACACACACACACACACACACACACACACACACACACACACACCCCAAATATCTGCTGCCTTCAAGAGACCCACTTAACTCCCAAAGCCTCCTATAGACTAAAGGTAAAGGGGTGGAGAAAAATATTCCATACAAATGAAAACCAAAACCCAGTAGGAGTAGCCATTCTCATATCAGATAAGACAGACATTAAATTAACAACAGTAAAAAAAGACAAAGGCAGTCTTTTTTGACTGTCTTTTGATATAATGATAAAGCGATCAATCCAACAAGACATAATTTAAAATATATATGCAGCTAACACCAGAGTCCTCAGCTTTATAAAACAAATTCTACTGGACCCCCAAAAAAGAGATAGAAAACAATACAATAATAGTGGGAGACTACAACTCTCCACTGACTGCAACAGACAGATCATCAAGGCAGAAAGTCAACAAGGAAACGTTGGAGTTAAACAGGACTCTAGAGGAAATGGAACTAACAGACATTTACAGGACAATCTATGCCAAAACTACAGAATATACATTTTTCTTATTAGCACATGGAACATTCTCCAAGATAGAGCATATGATAGACCACAAATCAAGTCTCAATAAATTCAAAAAAATTAAAGTCATATGAAGCACCATTTCAGACCACAGTGGAATAAAACTAGAAATTAACTCCAAAAAGAACTCGTGGAACTGAACAAAAACAAGGAAGCTAAACAATTTGTCCCTGAATGATCCTTGGATCAACAATGAAATCAAGATGGAAAATTAAAAATACCTCAAAATGAATGATAATAATGAAACAAGTTATCAAAACCTCTGGGACACAGCCAAAGCTGTACTCAGAGGAATATTTATAGTGCTAAGGCTTACATTAATAAGACTGAAAGATCGCATATCAATAACTTAACAGCACAACTCAAGGAACTAGAAAAACATGAACAAAGCAGACCCAAAGCTAGCAGAAGATAAAAAATAATGAATATCAGAGCAGAACTAAATGAAATTTTTTAAAAGTAAAGAATAAAACAAAAAGTTGGTTCTTTGAAAAGATAAACAAAATTGATAGACCACTAACTAGTTTAATTAAGAAACAAAAAGAGAAGAGTCAAATTAGCTCAATCAGAAATAAAAAGAAGACATTACAACAGATATGATGAAAATTCAAAAGATAATCTGAGGCTATTATGAACACCTTTATGCAAACAAACTAGACAATCTAGAGAAAATAGATAAATTATTGGAAGCATACAACCTCCCCAACCTTCAATCAGGAAGAAGTAGAAACTCTGGAAGAGCAATAATTAATAGCAAGATTGAAATAGTAATTACAAGTCTCCCAACAACAACAAAAATGTCCAAGACCTGATGGACTCACAGCTGAATTCTACCACAGTGTCAAAGAAGAACTGGTACCAATTTTACTGAAGTTATTCCACAAGATTGAAGAGGAGGAAATCCTCCCTACCTCATTCTACAAGGCCAGTATCACTTTGATACCAAAGCTAGGAAAAGACACAACACAAAAAGAAAACTACAGGCCACTATCCTTTATGAACATAGACGCAAATACCCTCAACAAAATATTAGCAAACTGAATTCAACAGCACATAAAAAATAATAATTCACCATGACCAAGTGGGTTTCATCCCAGGGATGCAAGGATGGCTCAACATAGACAAGTCAAAAACATGATCAACTACAGAAACAGAATTAAAAACAAAAATCATGTGATCATTTCAGTACACACATAAAAAGCATTTTATAAAATCCAGCATCTCTTCATGATAAAAATCCTCAGCAAAAGAAGCATAGAGAAAACATTTCTCAAAATAAAAAAAGCTATGTATGACAAACCATAGCCAATGTCATCCTGAATAGAGAAAGGCTAAATACATCCCCCCTCAGAATTAGAACAAGGCAAGGATGCCCACTTTTACCACTACTATTCAACATAGTACTAGAAGTCCTAGCCAGAGCAATCAGGCAAGGAAAAAAAAGAGTATCCAAATTGGAAAAGAAGAACTCAAACTATCTCTGTATGCCAATGATATGATCTTATACCTAGAGAACCCTAAAGACTTTTCCAAAAGAAAAAAAAAGAGAGGTTTCACTGAATTTTATATATAGCCAATCATGTTGTTTAGAAAGAAGAGCAATTTTTCTTCATCCTTGCCAACATGGATGCCTTTTCTTTTTTACTTAACTGCACTGGCCAGAACCACAGTGCAATATTGAGTAGAAGTGGCAAAAACAGATACCCTCATCTTGTTTCTGATCTCAGGAAGAAAGTCTTTCACCATTAAATTTGATACTAAATATTGGATTTTCATGGATACTTTTTATCAGATTGAGGGTTTCTTTTGTTTCCAATCTGCTGAGGGTTTTCAAACAGATGTTGTGATCATTTTTTGTCTTTGGTTTTGTTTAGTTTTTTGTCTTTAGTTTGTTAATATGGCAAATCACTTTTTTTTTTTTTTTTTGAGTTAGAGTCTTATTCAGTCAGCTAGGCTGGAATGCAGTGGTTTGACCATGGCTCACTGCAGCCTCCACCTCCTGAGCTTAGGATCAAATTTAATGGTCTCACTATGTTGCCCAGGTGGTCTTGAATTCCTCAACTAAAGCAATTTACCTGTCTTGGCCTCACAAAGTCTGGGATTATAGGCATGAGCCACTGTACCCAGCTTATCAATTTTTAAATATAAAGGCTACCTTTCATTTTCTGAATCAATCCCATTTGGTTGTGATGTATTAACCAATTATTAGATTGTGATTTGCTAAAATTTACATTGTTGAATTTGATTCAGTAAAATTTCATTTAGGATTTTTTACATTTATGTTTACAAGGGCTATTTGTCTGTTGTTTTATTGTAATGTCTGGGCTTTTGGATCAGGGTAATGCTGGCCTCATAGAATGAGCTGGGAAATATTTCCTACTATTTGGTGAAGCCACTTAAGTCTAGAATTGTGTGTGTGTGTGTGTGTGTGTGTGTGTGTGTGTGTGTGTGTGTGTGTGTGTATGTGTAGTGTTTTAGCTTCAATTTTAAGTATTTTAAATATTTATGGGGCTATTCAGATTATCTTTTTCTAGGGTGAGCATTGGTAGTTTGTGTCTTTTAAATAATTGGCCATTTCATCTAAATTGTCAAAGTTATTGGCATAACGTTGTTTATAACACTCCCTTATTATCCCTTAATTGGTGTAGAATCCATAGTGATGTCACCTCTTTCAATCCTAATATTGATACTATACTTTGCATAATTTCTCCTCCCACTCTTTTTTGTCCTACTAGAGGTTTATCCATTTTATTGATTTTCTACAAACCACTCTTGGCATCATTGATTTTTCTCTATTGTTTTCCTGTTTCCTATTTTATAGTTTCCCATTATCATCTTTATTGCTTCATTTTTCTGTTTACTTTAGTTTTAATTTGCTTTTCTTATTCTAGTTTCTTAAACTTTACTCTTTTCTGATATATTTAGTGTTGTAATTTCTTGCTAATCTTTTAAGAACATCCCATAATTTTAGACATTTTCATTTTCAGAGTCAATTCAAAATACTTTCTAATATGGTTTTTTTTTTTTGAGTTGGAGTCTCACTCTGTCTCCCAGACTGGAGTGCAGTGGCCGCTCCCGGCCGCCACGCCTTAACCTGCTGGGCTCCGGCAATCCTGCCGCCTCAGCCTTCCAAGTAGCTGGAATTACAGGCGCGCACTACCACATCTGGCTAATTTTTTTTTTGATTTATTGTAGAGATGAGGTCTCGCCAAGTTGCCCAGGCGGGTCTCAAACCCACAGGCTCAGGCAATCCACTCATCTCAGCCTCCCAAAGTGCGGATTACAGGCTGAGCCACCGAGCCCAGCTCTAATATGCTTTTTAATTACATCTTTGACCCATAAGTTATTTAGGTGTGTAGTGGTGTGATCCTGGCTCACTGCAACCTCGAACTCCTGTACTCAAGTGATCCTCCCATCTTAGCCTCTTAAGTAGCTTGAACTACAGGCACACACTATCACACCCTGCTGGTGTTTTTGTTTGTGTTTGTTTTTTCTTTTTTTTTCTATAGATAGAGTCTCACTATGATGCCCACGCCGATCTTGAACTTCTGAGCTCAAGCAATCCTCCTGCCTCAGCCTCTCAAAGTGCTGGGATTATTTAGTTTTCAAATATTTTAGGGTTTCCAGTGATCTTTGCTGTTAAATTCTAGTTTAATTTCATTGTGGTATGTCCTATGTTGCTGATGGAGCATTTCTTAAGTGTCACTTAGGTGAAGTTGGTTGGTGGTATTGATCATGTCTTATCTTTGCTTATTTTCTCTCTACTTATTCTATCATTTATTGAGAGAAATGTACTGAAATCAACTATAATTGTAGATTTATCTGTTTCTCCCTGCAATTTTTGCTTTGTGTATTTTATTTATTTCAATAGCTTTGCAAGTACAAATATTATAGTTTTTAGTTACATGGTTGCATTGTATAGTGGTGAAGAAGTCTGTGCTTTAAGTGTACCCACCACTCCCACCTGTGCACACTGTACCAATAGGTGATTTTTTGCCCCTCCACTCATGTCCCCTTTCCCTGTATGAGTCTCCAGTGTCCATTATACCATTCTCTGTGCCTTTGCAGATCCTTAGTTTAGCTCCCACTTATAAGTGGAAACGTGGTGTTTGGTTTTCTGTTCCTGTGTTAGTTCACTTAGGATGATGCTCTCAAATTCCATCCAGGCTGTCAAAAGACATTATTTCATTGTTTTTGACGGCTTAATGGTATTCCAAAGTGTATATATACCACATTTTCTTTATCCGCTGATCAGCTAATGGTCATTTAGGTTGATTCCACACATTTGTAATTGTAAATTGTGCTACATTGAACACGCGAGTGGAGGTGTCTTTTTAAATAAAATGACCTCTGTTCCTTTGGGTAAATACCTAAACAGTGGGATTGCTGGATCAAATGGTAGATCACTTTTAGTTTTTTGAGAAATGTCCCTATCTATTTCCATAGAGATTGCACTGATTTACGCTCACCAACAGTGTATAAGTATTCCATTTTCACCACATCTGTGCCAGTATCTATGTTTTTTTATTTTGTAAACAATGGCCATTCTGACTAGGATAAGGTGATATCTCATTGTGGTTTTAATTCCCATTTCCCTGAGATTAGTGATGTTGAGCATTTTTTTAAATGTATGTTGGCCATTTGCATATCTTTTTTTTTTTTTTTTTTTTTTGAGTTGGAGTCTCACTCTGTCACCCAGACTGGAGTGCAGTGGCCGCTCCCAGCCACGGCAGCCTCGACCTGCTGGGCTCTGGCGATCCTTCTGCCTCAGCCTTCTGAGTAGCCGGAATTACAGGCATGAGCTACCATGCCCGGCTGATTTTTTATTTATTATAGAGATGAGGTCTCGCTGCCCAGGCGGGTCTCGAGCCCGCGGGCTCAGGCAATCCACTCACCTCAGCCTCCCAAAGGCGCGGGATTACAGGCTGAGCCACCGAGCCCGGCTGCATATCTTCTTTTGAAAGATGTCTGTTCATGTTATTTGTCCACTTTTAATGGGATCATTTGGTTTTTTTTTTTTTTTCTTGTTTGAGTTCTTTGTAGATTCTGGATATTAGTCCTTTGTCAGATGTATAGTTTGCAAATATCTTCTTTCATCCTATGGGTTGCCTATTTGCTTTGTTATTTCTTTTGCTGTGCGAAAGCTATTTAATTTAATTAAGTTCCACTTATTTATTTTTGTTTTGTTGCATTTGCTTTTGGGTTTTTATCCATAGATTATTTGCCTAGATCAAAGCCCAGTAGAGCTTTTTTCAGGTTTTCTTCTAGGATTTTTATGGTTTCGGGTCTGACATTACGTTTTAATTCATCTTGAGTTAACTTTTATATATGGTAAGAGATACACTATAGTTTGTTTCAACCATTTAGCTATTCAAGAACATTTGGGTTGTTTAACATGTTTTGTCTTTTACAAATAAGACAGCTATAGACATGCATGTAAAGGTTTTTGTGTGGATGCAAGTTTTCATTATCTGACATAAATGCCCACGAGTGCAATTGTTGGGTCATATGGTAAGCATATGTTCAGTTTTGCAAAAAATTGCTATACTCTCTTCTACAGTGTCTATACTACTGGCAACATATGAGTGATCCACATTCTCCACATACTCACTAGCCTTTGTGTCATTATTATTTTCACCTTAGCCATCCAGATAGGTATGTAGCAATGTCTCACGGTGATTTTAATGTGCATTTTCCTAATGGCTAATGATGTTCTTCATCTTTTCATGTGCTTACTTACCATCTGTATATCTTCTTCAGTGAAATGTCTTTTGTTCATTTTAAAATCAGGGCCAGGCGTGGCAGCTCACACCTGTAAACCCAACATTTTGGGAGGTTGAGGTGGAAGTATTGCTTGAACCCAGATGTTCAAGATCAGCCTAAGCAACATAATGAGATCTCATCTCTATTAAAAAAAAAAAAAAAATCAGCAGGGTGTGGTGGCACACACCTAATCAATCCCAATTACTCAGGAGGCTGAAGTAGGAAGCCTGACCCCAGGAGGTCAATGATGCGGTGAGCCATGAACATACCACTGTACTCCAGCCGGGGTGATAAAGTGAGACCCTGACTCAAAAACAAAACCACCACCAAAAAATCAGGTCATGTGCTTTTTTTTTTTAAACGATTGAGTTCTTTATATATACTAAATACAGAAAACTACCTTTAAAAAAATCCCTGGTCGGCCGGGCTCAGTGGCTTAGCCTGTAATCCCAGCACTTTGGGAGGCCGAGGTGATTGAATTGCCTGAGCCCGCGGGTTCGAGACTCACCTGGGCAACTTGACGAGACCTCATCTCTACAACAAATCAAAAATTAGCCAGGTGTGGTAGTGCACGCCTGTAGTTCCAGCTACTCGGAAGGCTGAAGCAGAAGGATCGCTGGAGCCCAGCAGGTCGAGGCTGCGGTGGCCAGGAGCGGCCATTGCACTCCACTCTGGGTGACAGAGTGAGACTCCAACTCAAAAAAAAAAAATCCCTGGTCATAGTTTTTCCTTGGAAGTCTACTTTGATAGCAATATAACCATTCCAGCTTTTTAAAAAATTAGGGGTATAAATATTTTTCTATTATTTTACTTTTAGTCTACTTGGGTCTTTATATTTAAAGTGTTTCTCTTGTAGGCAGCATATAGTTGGATCTTGTTTTATCAAATCTGACAATCTCTACTTTTTAATTGGGATATTTAGGCCAGAACTTGGCAAAATTTTACATATATATAAAGGACTAGATAGTAAATATTTTATCCTTTGTAGGCCCTATGTGACCATACACATGTGACTACACAACCTTGCCACTGTGGCATGAAAACAGCCATTGACAGTGTATAAACATATGGGCATGGCTGATTTCAATAGTATTTTATTTACTAAAACAGGCAGTGGGCAGGCTCACAATTTGCTGACCCCTTGGTTTGTATCATTTACATTTAATATGATTACTGCTATGACAATATTCTGTCATGGTGCTATATACAAATATATATTTTTTGAGTCAGAGTCTCATTCTGATGCCCAGGCTAGAGTGCAGTGGCACACTCACAGCCACCGCAGCCTCGATCTGCTGGGTTTGGGCAATTCTTCTGCCTCAGCCTTCCAAGTAGCTGGAACTATAGGTACATGCTACCATGCCCTGCTAATTTTTTTATTTATTGTAGAGACGAGGTCTCACCAAGTTGCCCAGGTTGGTCTCAAACCCCTGGGTTCAGGCAATCCTCTCAAAGTGCTGGGATTATAGGCTTAAGCCACCATGCCCAGCATTTTTCTGATTTTTTTGATCCCATTATATTTTCTTTTTGATCAGTTGTAATTCTTGAATATGTAATTTTAATGATTCCTTTAGGGCTGGGCATGGTGGTTCATGCCTATAATCCCAACACTTTGGGTGGTCAAGGTGGGAGCTCAGTCTGAGCAACATAGTGAGACCTCATTTCTACAAAAAAATATTAAAAATTAGCCAGGTATGGTGGCACACACCTGTAGTCCCAGGTACTCTGCGGGGGGCTGAGGCAGAAGGATTGCCTGAGCCCAGGAGGTTGAGGCTGCAGTGAGCTGTGATCGTGCCACTGCACCCCAGCCTGAGGGACAGAGTGAGACTCTGATTACAAAAAAAAAAAAAAAGATTGCTTTAGGAATTGCAGTGTATACCTTTATTAGTATACCTTCAAATATTATATCAATTCCTGTATAGTAGTGGTATGTAACAGTGGTTCTCATTTGGGGGCAATATTGAGAGATATTTTTGATTGTCATAATTGGAGGTAGAAGCCATGGATACTGTTAAACATCCTACAATGCACAGCACAACTCCCCACAACGAGGAATTATCAGGTCCAAAATGCCAATAAGGCCAAGATTAGAAAAATTCTCATTTCTATCAGGTGTCATTTTTATTCTGCTTGAAAGACTTACTTTAACATTTCTTGTAAATTATTCTTAATTATTTAGTGTTTTGCCTTTGACCTGGAACAGTATTTTCGCTGGTTTAGAATCTAGGTTGGCCATTTTTTAATTTCAGCATTTTAAAGATGCTGCTCCACTGTTTACATGGTTGCATTGTATCCGGCAAAAACTATTTTGTGACCTTTGTCTTCTTCCTCTGTACATAATGTCATTTTTTCCTCGGGTTGCTTTTATAATTTTCTTTTTAAATATTTTGAGCAACTTAATTATGACATGCCTTAGAGTATTCTTCAGATTTATTCTATGGCTTATTGTGCTCCACTACTGAGACAAATCCCTTTTGAGTACTCTACCCAACACCCAAAGTAATGAAGTGTTTTCAGTCTGGTTTGTGAGAACAGACACTATTTTTTTTTGCCAAGTTGTGCCTGGTGTCATTTCTTCTAATCCTTTAGGATGGCTCTTCCCTTGGTCTCAGATAAGTTTCCTCATGTACATACATGTTTCCTCATGTACATACGCCAATCAGTACTCATCTGAATACCCTAGGGTACCCTTCACAGATCCCCAGAATTTTCTGTGTAGTTCTCTCTTCTTCAGTACTGTCTTGTGAACACTATCTGCCTTAGTCTCCTTGGGTTCTCAGCTCTGTGTCTTCAACTGAGGAATTTCTACAGAATCCACTGAGGTCTCCCATCCTGTGTAACTGTCTGGGTACTCTTTCAAGCAACTAGTTAGCATATACTTTCAGGGCTTACCTCAATTTGTTTCCTATCTACCAGAGATCATTGTATGTTAAAAAACCACTATTTTGAATATTTTGCTTGGGATTTTTGTTTCAGGCAGGAGTGTAATTTTGGTCTCTGTAACTCTTTTATGGTCAGAAGTAGACTACTGTCCTTCAGTTTTATGTCTAAGTATTTTCTCTTATTTAATGAATTTTCTTCTTAATCCAGGAATTACTTTAAGATGCATTAATTTCCAAATGTATGATTCTAATTTGATTTATATCCTAATCGCATCATGACCTATACAGAGAGCATTACGCTGTACTATTTGGATTCCCCTTCAGGCTTTCTCCCACTCCACCACCTCACTAGAGGGAAATGCTGAAAGCCCTCAATAACACTCCCAGTAAATTTTCTGCATCATGTTCTCTGTCTCCACGTTTACATACTGAAAGGCTCAAGTTAAGACAATTAAATAACTCAGTTTTTAAAATTTTGTCAATTTTTTTTAAACGGAATTTTTCAATGAAATTTTTTCTCCAGTATATATTATTTTGTCAATTTTTAAATAACTGCTCCAAGTATGCTTAGAAATGTGTATAGTCTAATTTTATATTATTTCTTGGTTTGGTGTTGCCCAATTTTGAACCCCAAATTACCATGAGGATTATTGGCTCATGACTCTAAATTATTACAGACTTTTTAATTTTCCTTTTAAAGTCTAGGATCCTCCTTGCTGTCTTTCTTTGTTGCTGGGTGGCTTTTTTCTAATGCATGCTTTTACAGAGGGTGTGTGGTCCTGTCAGCATCTGGGCTTTTTGTAGAGACCTCAGGTACGATTTTCTACCTCTTGCAAGCCCAAGATTCACATCCTACCTTTGCATTGGTAACCAGGACCACCAAACTGTCTCATGGCACCCAAAGGCATCATCACCCACTTACTTTCTGTTTTCCACTTCCTCTACAGTTTTGGCTTTGAGGATTTATTTCACTTTCTTGAAGGCCCTTTTAAAGGTTGTCTACATTTTATCCAGCATTCTAGTTCTGTAGCCAAAGGGCTTTATGATCACCCAGCTTGTGCCATACTGTTCTATTCTACCTTTTAAAAACATGAGTCTCTGCTAAATTCTGTGGTTAAACTAACAGCAAATGTGACAGGATTTTCTTTTTCTTTAATCAATATTTTTATTATGATATTATGGGGTACAGTTAAGGGTTAGGTATACAAATATGATTCGTTCGGGCACCCTTGTTGATAAGAGGTGTCTGTCTCCCCGTCCCCAGGATTTTCTTTCTGACTTAATTAACTGATTGCTAATTTGCTATATGACTGCACAAACTTTGGTATAAGTCTCAATATTTTGTGACTTATAGGTTCTTCTGAGGGAAATGGATAATCATAATAAAAATAGTCACGTGAAGAGTCAAGGCTCTTAAGGAGAAACTTTCTCTGATCGCCATTATGAGGCTTTTGTTTTATATCAATTCCTAGGCCCCATTCCAAATATGCTGATTTGGTAGACCTGGTAAATTTATCTGCAGGTATGAAATTACCCCTTGTGATTTCCAAATTTGGAGTCATTGGCCTTAGTTTCAGAGACTGGCTATAGCCTTTGCATACCTATAATTCACATAATAAAATTATACCATCTGGATTTGAAATAATTAGTGGAAGGTGTGGGAACTAGTCAGGTACTATAACCACGTTGCCCAGAAAGGAGTCTGCCATCTCCTTTTCTGCTCCCACCAGCCTACCTTCTGGAGCAGAGATGGACTTCAGAGAACATGGCCTTACACAGCCAACTGAGGTCTACATGATAGTAGGGGTTTGAGACACAGATGTGGCTGGAGGGGATGGGACAATAACTAGCTGTGTAAGCCCTGCCATGAAATAACAGAAGGAAAAATTCCTATGGCTAGAGAACTCTTATTTATATATGTGTGAAAATAACAAATTTCATGTAGTGTTTGACTCAGAAACAAACCATAATCACTTGTTCATTCTAAAAACAGCTGGGAAAGAAAGAAAAACATATTGAGATGTTTTCTTCCCACTCTGAACAAAGGAAGCAAAAAGAAAAAAAACCACCTGTGATATTTATAAGAATAGCAGATGTTTATTAGAAGAATTATCACTATTTCCTGCAAAAGCAATTTCCTGACTTCAGTTTTTAACATCAGAGGTGATTAAAGACAGTCTAGTGACTAAAAACAATCTAACAATATGGAGCATATTTTAAAATTTACATTGAATGAAAAAAAATTTCAAAAGGAAATTTGTCACTGAGGATATAGAGCTGTAATGAAATTTAGTCTCATAGGATTTAGGTTAAACAGAATTATTCAACTACTTAAAGCTCTTTTTGGTTTCAGTTTTCTTCCATGTAAGACCTAACACAGGACACACCATCTATGGAAAAAAAAAAAATCTCTAAGTTCAGGGAGACACTTTTCTTTCTAAGCAGAATTCTTTGTCTTACATATTACCCTTTAATCAGGGCTATATAAAATGAGATTTTTGATTTTTCCTCTCAACTAAAAAGAGCATGTATATTTTTAGTCTACACAGGAGCAATTCTACACAACCAGGATGCTTGCAGCTCCAAATATTGCTTTTTCATATTCCTCAGGAATATTCAGGGTACTAAAAACATGAATGAATAAATGTGAGTGCACAAGAGGCCAGCAGATGACAAAAACAGAAATGGGTAATACAAAGTAGTGATGTTCATTCAAAAGAACTGAGTTTTTGATGGAGAACAGAAAAGAAATGGCAGTACTGAGAGGTGCATGAGTTGAGGACAAAAACTAGCCACTGAGGGACTGCTGAGTAAGCCCTGCCCTTGGGGAAACAGGTTTCCATTAGAACAAGAAAGTGAAGAAAACACATTCAAAGAGACAGTTCCTGAATTGCAGAGGGTATCTTGAAAGGGCTTAAAAAGATAGTAAGGACTGCATGCTTAAATTCTGAGGTAACAGCTGGTAGTCCTAGGAGACTCCTGGAGGAAGGCGGGTGATCAGTTCAAATTATATCGCAGAATATTTATCTGAATGTATGCAGGGACCTGTTGTCAATGTTTATTCCTGCAGCTCAAGGCATGTTATCAGCCTAGAAGATGAGTCAAGGAGCATTCCCAAGGGACTATAATCCTAGCTTGCCTGGGGCAAGAAATGTAAATAACTCCAGTATTCATATGTCTGGGCTTGAGATGAGACCACATGATATCCTTCCTAGAAGATATTTACTCTTGAAGATCATAAAGTCTTCTAAGATAAAAAAGAAAGCCTAAGTGAAGAAAGAATTTCAGACACTATGACATAGTGATGAAAAGTGTTTTGGCCAGAGAATATCTGCTAAGCAATATAGGAAATGTCAACAATTCTGCTCAGTGATGATATAACAGCCCCACCGCTCTAAATGCTGCCAATCTGTTGCAAGCCCTCCAAAACCTGTTTTGAAAAACCGTGAAAAAAGGACTATTATATCACAAAATCATGTGCAAACACTATCCTATCAAAACAGGATAAAACCTTTCATTTTCACTCAAATGTATAACTTTCACTTCTTTCTTTCCAGTAACAAGCAAGAAATATATAACCCTTAATACTAAATTATGAGATGCAGAGATGGGCCAGAAAGCTCACTCAGAGAAGACTGATAGCACCTTCCTTATGAAAACATGGCCAAATAACTGTCCAGATACGATCACCTTTCATAGAAGTAGCTATCTAGGAGAACTTGGTTTCCCACTCACATAGAATCACCATGATGGGCAGAGGCACTTTGGTATAATGAAGAAAGTATGAACTTCAAAGTCAGATCTGAGCTCAAATCCTGGCTTCAACAACTTACTAGCCAGTCTCCTAATTTCATTGAGACTCAATTTTCTTTTACAAACGTTGGGAGTATTAAATGAGTATTACATCCTCAATAATTCCTGAAACAACAAATCATATGCATACGACAAACAGCATTGGGCTTAAGGATTCACTGTATACAAATAAGAGGAATGATTGAGTTAAAATGGAGAGATTTTAAGTGCTCCGAGTTGGATTGTGAGCTAAGAGCTTAAACTTTTAAACTGGTTGAAGATGGGCTAAGGTCTTCAAAGAGGGCTGGCTGGTCATAAAGAAAGACAGAGGAAGCTAGTTGAATATCTGTATCTGTAGTACTGACTGCTCAACACCACTCCCCACCTTCTTCAAGGAAATGTTTTTCTCAATGATAAAGATAAAAAACCAGATGAGAAAGCCTCAGGTCCTTTCTTCACTTCCTGACTTTGAAGGAGTTGTGTGAAGAAAATAAGCTTGTGGCTATGGCCACTGTCTTGAAAATATGATAATGAAAAATGAAAGCCAGTATGCTGAAAATTATGGCATTAAAACAAAAGTTTGATGAACTGCTAAGTTCCCAAACCAAACATGGAACTGCTTACCTCTAGTCTGGCTCTTAAACAATCAATGTTCTTAAGGTACAGGTTACCAGTACTTGGTATTCTGTTCATTACACCTGAAAAGATCCTAAGTGTTACCTTGGCAAAAACTTCTCTTGAACTGTTCTCTCTAAAGTGTTTAGAAACACTGCTCCAGTGTCCTATGCTTAAGCTATTATTATTTACCAAATGTCAGGCTTGTCATACTTTACATGCATTATCTAATTTAATCCTCACAACTCGGTGACGAAGGTAATTATTCCCTTTTTACAGATAAGTCTGAGGCCCAGAGCAGTTAAGTGACTGGTCCAAAATTGACAAGCTAATATATGGCACACCTGGGATTAGAACACAGAAACTCTGACCCCAAAGTCTATACTTTTGGCTACTAAGCTCTATATAACACGTGAAGGCAGAATTTTCCATTAGTTTTATATTAATGGTGACTGCATCTTTCTAAAGCTTTTGAGCCCACAGTTGTTTCAAATTTATTTTTTTCTGGTTGTTTTATACATATATTGAGAAGATGGAGCCTAAGTAGTTCATCATCATCGGCTGATCCTTCACAACTGTGGGAAAGGAAGATTCAGTAAATTTTTTGCAATGTTCTTTTAACTTCATAGTGATAGTATATACTTTGTTGACAAATCTAAAGTCAACTTATCTTAAAACTGTAAAAGACAAAGGATTGATGTTTGTGATTTTACTAAACAGGAAACATGCTCTAAAAATAAGTGACTTGGGCCAGGTGTGGTGGCTCATGCCTATAATACCAGCACTTTGGGAGGCTGAAGTGAGAGGAATGTCTGAGCCCACGGGTGTGAGACCAGCCTGGGCAACTTGGTGAGACCTCATCTCTACAATAAATCAATAAATTAGCCAGGTGTGGTGGCATGTGCCTATAGTTCCAGCTACTTGGAAGGCTGAGGCGGAGGGATCATCTGAGAACAGCAGGTCGAGGCTGTGGTGGCCAGGAGTGTCCGCTACTCTCTAGCCTGGGTGACAGAGTGAGACACCAACTCAAAAAAAAAAAAAAAAAAAAGTGACTTGCTCATGGTTCTACTGCCACTAAATGCCCATGTAAGGGTGCAATCCCAGGACTTGAGATTCTATATACTATGTCTCTTTCCTAACATTGTTGAGTAAAAATGAGTTAATAAACGCATTGCATTTAAAAAATACTGTACTTCTTTCCTGAATATAAAAGTAGTACATTCTCATTGTAGAAAATCTAGAAAGCATAAAAAAGTAAACAGAAGAAAATAGAAATTGCCTATCACCCAGAGATAAACACTGTTAACATTTTGGTTTGGAATATTTCCTTCTCATTTTTTCCTATGCATAGTTTCTTTAAAAGTTAGATTGTATTTCACTTTTGCTTTCTTTTAACTTCCATTTTATCAAAATCATTTCCATGGCATTAAATATTCTTTAAAAATGTTTTTAATGATTGCAAAGCCATCATATAGCTAGACCATCATCCATTTAAACCCTGTGCTTCTGTACCTCTAGTTTTCTTTCACTTATATATGATGCTGGTATGAATATCCCTTTTTTTTAACCTTTGTCTACTTTTGATTATTTTCCCCGTATGGATTCTTAGAAGTAGAATTAAGGTTGATGATAGTGAAAAAATTCTAAGAAAAGGAACAGCCCTAGCACCAACAATATTTGTAATTTAGGAGGTCTCTTTCTCCTCATTATGTTTCCTCTGGTGTTGAATAAGCTGTGAGCTATACCGATAGGCTTTCCCACATTCACTACATTTATAGGGTTTCTCCTTAGTGTGGGTTCTCAAATGTAGAATAACTTGAGAAGTTTGCCTAAAGGTTTTTCCACATTCGTTACATTTATAGGGTTTCTCTCCAGTGTGAACTCTCTGATGATCAATAAGGTTTCGATTAGAAGTAAAAGCTTTCCCACATTCATTACATTTGTAAGGTTTCTCTCTACGATGAAGTCGCTGGTGTTCATTAAGGGTCTTCCTTAAGATGAAAGCTTTTCCACACTCATCACATTCATAAGGCTTCTCCCCAGTGTGAATTCTCTGATGGTCCATAATCTTTGTATCAGAACCGCACGTTTTCCCACATTCCTTACATTTGTAAACTGTTTTTCCTTTGTGCATTCTCTGATGTTGAGTAAGGTTTGAGCTACGACTAAAGGCTTTTCCACACTCAATACAAGTATAGGGTTTCTCCCCAGTATGAACTCTGTGATGTGAAATAAGGCCTGAACTCCGACTAAAGGCTTTCCCACACTCTTTACATTCATACGTTTTCTCCCCACTGTGTATTCCCTGGTGCCGAATGAGGTGTGACTTACCACTGAAAGATTTCCCACACTCACTGCATGTGTAGGGCTTCAGTCCAGTGTGGATTCTCTGATGAACAACAAGGTTGGAGCTATGACTGAAGGCTTTTCCACAGTCCTTACACTTATAGGGTTTCTCTCCTGTGTGGATTCGCTCATGTACCGTGAGGTTTGCACTCTGACCAAAGGCTTTCCCACATACAGTACATACATACTGTCTCTTTTCAGCCTGAACTCCCTTGTTTGTTGTAGGGTCACAGCACTGACTACTACCTTTTTCAGATTCTTGATCACTCACTTCTGTGAGTGCTTTATTGTCTTTAGCTGTCTTGTGTTTTAAGTTTCTTGTCTTTCTCCTCATTTTCTCCTGCTTGGGGCATTCCAGTGGCCTCTCTAGTCTTTCCCTTCAGAGGAGGAACATTCTGACTCCTTGGCAATACCTCTGTGGAATTCTCTTGAAAGTATAAAGCAATTTTGATTTTTCAGGAATGATGCTTTGGAATCAGCACTTCCTCAGTCCCAGTTTCACCATCTGACAGGAGAAACAGAAATTGCACATGTCACCTATTCTCTGAACTAGAGGAAGGAGAATTATCCAAGAACAAGATGTGGTTGACTACAGGGTCTCTTATGAAAGAGTAAGTATTCAAAGCCAAGGGAACTAATCAAAAGGATGAGAAAAATGAAGTTAGACATAGAGGCCAAAGTAAACACATATGGAAAGCCAGGGGCTGAGAGGAGCCCAACACGTCCAGCATCAGAATACAGAGTGAATAGTATAAAACCTACGCTAGTTTCTTCTTGCCTCATTCTCCACTCCCAGAACTGAGTTTATCTGGGTTCTAACAGCAAGCTCAACTATAATCTGTTCCCAGAAAAAGTGATGTAAAAGATTATCAGTTCCGTAGCTAAAATAACTAATCTTCAGATTAGTTTGGGTTTTAGTTCTTGCTAACCAATTCCCCTACTTCTAGTGATACAGTGGCTGGTTTTGTCTATCTACTTTTCACCATCCTATCTCAGTTGGGGAAGAGGATTTGTTAATTTGGCAAGGAAAATTTTGATAGGACCTTGCATGACATGAAATAGTAAAGTACCTAAAGATGGCAAAAGGGAACAATAGAGAACAGCGCAACCAAGAGGGGATAATACATGAAATCAAAAGTTGTCAGGATTGAGCAGGAATTTCCCAACTGATTTGACATGAAACTGGATATGTAAGTAACCCTGGCAGACCTCAGAATCTAGAGCGGTTTGGGTTGTAAGAGAAAACCAAGCTGGGCTCGGTGGTTCAGCCTGTAATCCCGCGCTTTGGGAGGCTGAGGTGAGTGGACTGCCTGAGCCCGTGGGTTCGAGACCTGCCTGGGCAACTTGGCCAGACCTCATCTCTACAATAAATCCAAAAAATTAGCCAAGCGTGGTAGCGCGCACCCGTTGTTCCAGCTACTTGGAAGGCTGAGGTGGAAGGATCACCGTAGCCCAGCAGGTCTAGGCTGTGGTGGCTGGGAGTGGCCACTGCACTCCAGTCTGGGTGACAGAGTGAGACTCCAACTCAAAAAAAAAAAAAAGGAAAAGAAAAACAAACCAAAAGTTAACGCCGTGATACTAACACATGACTGATTTTCCTTTTACTATGTTCCTTTTCAGACTTGTTTACATCATATTGTTAGATAATAAACTATAATACGGTAGATGTAACTTTGCATCCTACTTCTACTTAATTCCATTTATTTATTTTTATAATTGATAAAAACTGTATATATTTATGGTTACAACATGATGTTCTGATACACACTTATATTATGAAATGGTTAAATCAAGCTAATTAACATATCCATTACCTCACATACTTACTAGTTTTTCATCGTGAAAACATTTAAATATATCCTCTTAGCAATGTTCAAGTATAAATACATTATTATTAACTATGATTGTCATGTCGTATAACTGATTTCCTGAACTTACTCTTCCTAACAGAACTTTTGTATCCTTTGACTGACATCTCCCTAATTCCCCACTTAATTTTTTCCACATTGCGAATCTTCATATAATTTTGTAGCTATGCAATGTACCACTAATTGAATTCCTTATAATTTACCTGCCATTTTGCTGGTGTTAGACATTTCTGTTGTTCTCTGAGGCTTAACCACCATCAATAATGCTACCATAATCTCTTTGTACATATAAGCTTCTTCCTATTGAAATATATTCCAGCTGGGCACAGTGGTTCACACCTGTACTCCCAGCACTTTGGGAGGTGGAGGTGAGAAGATTGCCTGAACCCAAGGGTTTGAGACCAGCCTGGGTAACTTGGAGAGAGCTTCTCTACAATAAATCAAAAAATTAGCCAGGTGTGGTGGCACACGCCCATGGTTCCAGCTACTTGGAAGGCGGAGGTGGAAGGATTGCCTGATTCCAGCAGGTTGAAGCTGCAGCAGCCGTCAGTGTGAAGTACCTAAAGATGGCAAAAGGGAACAGCAGGGAACAGCTGCACTCCACTGCACTCCAGCCTGGGTGACAGAGTTAAGACTTCAACTAAAAAATGTGTGTTTGTGTGTGTGTGTGTTCCTAGGTTAAAAGTTCACAAGTGAGTTATTGGGTCAGAAGGAATGAAATTGCTTTTGCAGTACTCTCTGCTTCATTTCAAAAAAAGTTCAGCTAATTTCCATTGTATCATAGCTTTCTGATAAACTAAGAAACAGTTTCTGAAGAAGAGGTATATCCAATAGTGAGTACTTAAGACCAGCAAGAAGAGAAATGCAAAGATTGGAGTTTACATCTCAGAACTGCAGGTTCCACTGAATCATTACACAGGCACATACACACAGACTTGTGCCCAAGATACGAAGGTAGGCAGAGACAATGGTGGCGGAGGGTGGATTCCTGCCAGGATCCTGAACTCACTCATATCCAGTTGCTACTACTTCTTCTAATCACGTAAGATGAAGCAAACAGAAACTCAGTGAGAAGCCACATGCCACAGGACAAAGTGGGATAGCAAGTGAACTCACCTCTACAGTTTTGTGAGAAAGTTTATAGTTCTTTCTGATTCTCTTTCCATTTCTAATCTTTTCTGAAACTTCTATTTTCTTAATACATTTATTAAACCAAGAATTACTGAGTATCCTACTCTTGTTTTTTTTTTTTTTTTTTTTTTTTTGAGTTGGAGTCTCACTTTGTTGCCCAGACTGGAGTGCAGTGGCCACTCCCAGCCACCGCAGCCTCGACCTGCTGGGCTCTGGCGATCCTTCCACCTCAGCCTTCCAAGTAGCTGGAATTACAGGCATGCGCTACCACGCCCGGCTGATTTTTTGATTTATTGTAGAGATGAGGACTTGCTGCCCAGGCGGGTCTTGAACCCGTGAGCTCAGGCAATCCACTCACCTCAGCCTCCCAAAGGCGCGGGATTACAGGCTGAGCCACTGAGCCTGGCTTGTACCCTACTCTTATATACCACTGTGCTAAGCCTAACACAGGAAAAATTTAAAGACACACTGTTATGGACTACATGTCTATGTCCCCTTAAAATTTAGTTGTTGAAGATCTAGGCCCCAATGTGACTGTATTTAGAGATGGAGTTATAAGGAGATAACTAAGGTTAAATTAGGTTGTAAGAGTGGCCCTGATCCAATGTGATGAGTGTCCTTATAAGAAGAGACACAAGAGAGCTCTAACATGTGAATTCTCTCTCCTCACAAGCATACACGCAATGGGAATATATTCAAGAATGCAAATTTGAAAATGAAAAGACAGAGAGGACAGAGGAAATCATGAAAATGTATGAGCTTACTGAGAAAGTGATTTGGGTTAGAGAGGGCAGCTAGGGAGAAACAGAAATGCACAGGGATGCACCGTGAGGATGCCCAGGGTGGTGTGGAGGACCTGAGGAGGAAGCAAGAAGAGATGGGTGATAAGGGAGGGCCAGTATGGGGAAAGTTTGATCAAAAGGAGACCTAACTACTGGCTAACCTCTGCCTGATTGGATGTGAAATTTCCTCAGAAATACTGGAAGAATTCCAAGGCATTAAGGCATTGGGGTCTTGGTTAGAGAAGATCAGAAGAGGGAAAGATAAGGTAATGGGGCCAGCAGACACTAGGGATATTGAGGCAACTAGGCACAAAAGCACAACTTAGACAGTCAGTGAATGAATGAGGACCAACAGGCCCCACACACACCTAACCCACAAATCTCTGAGACTGGTAAGTAAGTGTTCTGATCCCAGGACCATCATCCATTTCAGGCTGTGAGGAACCCTCAAAGGGTAGAATCCTATTCCCTGAAAGAGAGAAAGACAGTGAGAGAGACGGGAGGAAAGGGGGAAAGAGAGCAGTAGCTTTACTTGGAGGCTGTATTCCTTTAATTCGCCAGCATCACCTGTCTTTTCAGGTTCCTTTAAGCAGTGATCACATGGTCCTTAGTTATTAATTTACTGCAATGGAGTAAGTAATAAGAGGAAATACCTGAAAATGAATTCAAGAGACATATTAGTGAAATGTAAAAATTGAAAGAAAAAAAGAACTAGAAGAAAATATCAAGGGACTACTTGAGCTCAGGAAAATATCAAGGGACGATTTGAGTTCAGGAATAGGGCTCAAGCACAAAGGCTGACACCAAAATGGAAAAGCAGATACATCTGATATATAAAATTTCTCTACTTCAAGAAAACACCTGACAAATCTGTAATACAGAGTGTGCCTTACACTAGAATTGTGTGTATGTGTGTGTCCTCCCTTCTTATATGTACATATTACCCTCTAAGCCCCCAGAGAATATCAGGGCCCATGATATTCCCCTATAGATACCACGCAGTACCCAGCACACAGAGGGTTCAGTATGTGTTATTTGATTTGAAATGTTAAACAAGTTCAGTCAGGTGCAGTGGCTCACACTTGTAATCCCAGCACTTTGGGAGGCCAAGGCAAGAGGATTACCTGAGCCCAGGGGTTCAAGACCAGCCTAGGCAATGTGGTGAGACCTTGTCTCTACAATAAATAAAAAATTAACCAGGCATAGTGGCATGTGCCTGTAGTTCCAGCTACTTGGAAGGCTGAGGCAGAAGGATTGCCTGAGTCCAGCAGGTCAAGGTTGTGGTGGTCGTGAGTGTGCCACTGCACTCCAGCCTGGGCACAGTGAGATTCTGACTCAAAAAAAAAAAAAAAAAATTAAACAAGTTCAAGATTCTGTATAATATCTGGAACCCACACAGGAAGTACAGTGACAGGTGAATCTGTACATCACTACCACCATCCTTCCTCCACCTGTTCATCCTTTTTGTTCTTCATATTATGAGAAACACCATGATGGTGTATTTGTATTCTTGGCAATTCTTTCTCAACAGAGCCATCCAAGGGCCCAAATACCCTAAGGGGATTTGACCCAGTCCTACTATTCAAGACTCTCAGAATGTCAGAGCCCCGAAGGGAGCTTCCAGACTACCTAGTCTTATCTCAAAACGTACAGAGGGGGAAACTGGAATTTAGAGGAGGGGTGGGATTCATACCCAAGTTTCATGACACCCAGTTTTGAGTTCTATGACATCACCCTTACTCCCATCCCCAAACTCTACTCCTTGAGGTCCAGAGGCCCTCCTTCCACTTCTGTGTTTTTCTACTGTTTGAAAAATAATCACAGAGAAATGCTCCCTTTCAACCCTGGTCCCCGTAGGCAGGAATCCTGTCCCCAGATTAACTTCACAGTCTAGGCCTCTCCTGCCTAGGAGAGAAGGGACTGACTCACCCACACTCCTGTGCACAGCAGCCTCAATCCAAAGGATCTGCCCAGCACAGATCTTGTCTGGTCTCTTTGGATTCGGTGAGGATGTTCCTAATGGGGTCTTGAATCACTGCAAACAGATATAAATGATTGAGTTCTCTGAGACCTCAACTCCAAGTGGACACTCAGGTGTCCCATTTTGGGGAAACTTTCCTTCCTATAAAACTGTGAACAGTAAAACTGGTCATTTCCATTTTAAAGAGGAGGAAATGCTCCCAGGAATTGAATGACTTGTCCAAGGTGTACACATACTGAATGACAAGCCTTCTGTGTTTGAAGGAGATCCTAATTCCATCACATCACAACCACCCTTTTTCACCTGTTCTGTTGATCTCTAAAAGCCTCTATATTTTCCTCTAACTTCAAAATGCACTCCAGTTGAAAAGTTCGCTACAATCCAGCTTTCCACAGAAAGTTTGTGCAAAGGGGAGGAGAAGGGAACTTCGCTGAGTCAAGTGTCTTTCTCTAGGAAGAAATAAGGCTTTAAAGGAGCACTAGAAAGATAATTTTTTTCTGATTATGAATTTTTTAAGGCTTCTAGGCCTCAAAATATGTTTTGTTTCTCCCTCCAGATCCCCAGATTCTGCTTCTAACCCTTCAAGCTTTATCCATTTCGTCCCTGCCAGAATTTAGTTCTGCCCTGTACACAATTGTTACCCCACGATCTGGTATACTAACAGGTTGGTGCTCAATAAATATTTGTTGAATGAATAAGGAATGACTGAGTAACATTGGGCAAGACTCTGTCTTCCTCTCTGGGACCCAGTTTTCTCACTGGTAACAGAACCGAGATTGAACTGGTGATCCGAGTTAAATATTCTGGGGCTGTGGAATCTTCTGAGAGCCTGTGCATGGCCCTACCACTATTACCCCGACAGCCCACCGGCTAGGAACGGGGACCACCAGGAACCTGCTCCGAGCGAGGAGCTACGAAGGAGTCGGAGAGTGGAGCCAAGACAAAGGGGTAGCTCTGAACGAGAGAAGTGGGAGGCCCACAACGACTTCCCGGCTGCGCGCCCCTCACAAAAGCGGGCAGCCGCGGAGGAGGCCTGGCTCCTGGCCTGCGTCCCCACCTATACTCTCAAAACCCCGATGGACCCCCCCACGCTAGGCTGCCGCGCACCCCTCACCGAAAGCGTCGGACCCACATCTTGCAACAAAGCGGAGAAGGAACTGCGTCAACGACTTTCCAGTAACTGGTATCCTGACCCTCTGGCCCTTCTAGGCATTGGGAGGTTTCCGCGACTCTGTGCCCCCGGGGATGGAGTCCCCCGCCCGCTCGCAGGGTTCGGGAGCGCTCTGGCCCGCCTCCCGCCGGGTTTTGCCCTACCATTGGCTGGGTCGGCTTGGAGCTCAGCCAATGTGAGAAGAGCCCTGAAAGGGGCTTGGTTAGGGCGGGAAGAGAAGCCAATCAACTAGGCAGCCAAGTTGGCTACATACAATACCAGGTATCTTGGACTGACACACCCCCCACTTGAAGTCTCATCCCCTGTTCCGGTTGCTGAGCAAAGAAGTCCTTTTTCCCTCCACAGATTCTGCATCTTTCAGCCTCAAGGCCAGCACCACCTATGGTTCACTGGCAGTTTATGAAAATATGTATTAGGTGCCTACTATGTAAACTGTTCTAGGCACTGAGGATGAAGCAGCGAAGAAAGTCAAGAAAGTGAACACCCTGCCTCATTGGATTTACATGTTCAAGCTAATGAGAAACTGATAAATAAAGACGCAGAATGTAGTAGTAAGGGGAGAGAAGGAGATGGTGGCAGGACTATTTTATAGACGGCAAAGTAGAGACAGGAAGTGAGTATTAAAGCATGTGGTTATCTGGGGAAAGAGTGTTCCTCACAGGTGGGACGATTAGGAGCAAAAGTTTTGAATCAGAAGGGGGACCCACATTTAGGACCTCATAGGCTATGATAAATGCTTATGATTTGCATAATACAGGGAGCTATCAATTGGAGGGCTTGGGGACAAAGGAGTGACATGATCTAACTTTCCCCCTGCCACATATTCAAAGATTTGTTAGCTAGGAGACACGAAAGAAACCAAGAAAATTGTTATTATAAATCCTATGAATTCCTTGCTCTCTATCCTTAGTCATTCTAACATAAACCTTGTATGAAAGTTTTACTCCATGACTTACACCTTTAAAGTTTGCATTGGCTGTCCTGTTGAAAACAGTTTGAAGGTGGGCAAAAGTAGAAGCAGGGAGATTAAGAGGCTATTGCAATATTCTAGGAGAGGAATGATGGGTGCTTGGACTAGGTCAGATGTGTTGGAGGTGTTGAGAACTGTTTCTGCATATATTTAAAGGCATGATCAGCTTGATTCATTAATGAATTGAATGTTGGTTAAGGATGACTCCATGAGCCTGAATGCAACGACTCATGCCTGTAATCCCAGCACTTTGAGAGGCCAAGGTGAGAGGATTGCCTGAGCCCAGGAGTTAAAGACCAGCTTGGGCAACATGGAGAGACCTCACCTCTACAATAAATCAGAAAATTAGCTGGGAATGGAGGCCCATACCTGCAGTCTCAGCTACTTGGAAGGCTGAGGTGGAAAGATTGCCTGGGCCCAGCAAGTCAAGGCTGTGATAGTCATGCTTGTGCCATTGCACTCCAGTCTGGGAAACAGAATAAGACTCCAAAAAAAAAAAAAAAAGACTGCAAGGTTATTGATCTGAACAACTAACATAAGAGTGTCTTTTGGAAATGGAGTAGCCTGAAAGGAACAGGCTTAGGGACAGGAATTAATCGTTTTGTTTTGTACATATATGGTAAGTTACACATGCCAATTAGAGATCCAAGAGGAAGTTTCAAACAGGTAGTTGGACTAGGAGTCTGAAGTTCCATGAAGAAATCACAGTAAAGGATGTAAATTTGAAACCCAGCTACTCAGAAGGCTGAGGTAGGAGGATTGCTTGAGCCCAGGAGTTTGAGGCTGTGATGAGCCATGATTGCACCACTGCAGTCCAGTCTGGGTGACAGAGTGAAACCTAGACTCAAAAAAAAAAAAAAAGTAAATTTGGGAGTTGTCAGGTCAGGATGAGACAAGGTAGGGAATGATTTTAGATAAAGTAGTCATCTGAGAATTCAGTTTTTGAAGTATATCAACTGGCAAATACGTGCTGAACAATTAAAATATATCAGAAACTTTCTTCTCCATCAGCTCATGTAGGTAGTACAACTCTGCCACATTTTATAGAAACTGGGAGAGATTCTGAGAGCTGATAGCATACATCAGGAAACACTTAACAAGAATCTTCATGTACATTAGAACAGTTATGGTCTTCAACTTGGTCTTCGTTTTCACTTATTCTTTTTTTTTTTTTTTTTTAGTTGGAGTCTCACTCCATCATCCAGGCTGGAGTACAGGGGCATGCTCACAGCCACCTCAGCATCAACCTGCTGGGCTCAGGCGATCCTTCCACCTCAGCCTTCCAAGTAGCCAGAACTACAGGCATGCGCCACCACGCCAGGCTAATTTTTTTATTTTATTTTGTTTTTTTTTGAGTTGGAGTCTCACCCTTGTCAACAAGACTCGAGGAGTGCAGTGGCATGCTCATGGTAACCACAACCTTGAACTGCTGGGCTTAGGTGATCCTTTCACCTCAGTCTTCCAAGTAGCTGGAACTACAGACACACACCACCATGCCCAGCTAGTTTTTGCGATTTATTGTAGAGACGAGAGCTCCCTAAGTTGTCCAGGCTGGTCTCGAACCCCTGGGCTCAGGCAATCCTCTCACCTTGGCCTCCCAAAGTGTTGGGATTACAAGCTGAACCAACGCGCCTAGCCATTTAAAAAGTTTTTTTATTGTAGACATGAGATCTTGCCAAGTTGTTCAGGCTGTTCTCGAACTCAGCCTGAACAACTTGGCAATTCCCTCACTGCAGCCTCAGGCAATTCCCTCACCTCAGCCTCCCAAAATGCTGGGATTACAGGCTTGAGCCACCACACCCGGTCTCACCTACTCTTTTATTTGGGTTGGTGGGTTCATTAATTTTGATTCAGGTTGCTAACACCACATCTGGTCCCGGGGAGTATGATTACTCATTAATAGTCTAGCCTTGTCATTATCAAATTTTAGACAGCACTTGGATGCATCTTAAAAATACACATTCCGCCGGGCTCGGTGGCTCAGCCTGTAATCCCGCGCCTTTGGGAGGCTGAGGTGAGTGGATTGCCTGAACCCGTGGGTTCGAGACCTGCCTGGGCAACTTGGCGAGACCTCATCTACAATAAATCAAAAAATCAGCGTGGTAGCACGCGCCTGTAGTTCCAGCTACTCAGAAGGCTGAGGTGGAAGGATCGCCAGAGCTCAGCAGGTCGAGGCTGCGGTGGCCAGGAGCAGCCACTGCCCTCTAGTCTGGGTGACAGAGTTAGACTCCAACTCAAAAAAAAAAAAAAAAAAATACACATTCCAGCCCTCCATCCAATCCAGTTTGTTGCCCTTATCCACAGGCATATTTTTTTCCTACAAGGATCTATTTACTCGGTCTAGAATGATGTTCCAGATCAGAAATCAGGGTTTTTTTTGGTGTGTCACAATTGCCTAAATACTCAGCAATTTCAATATTTATCACGGCATATATCAACCAAATAAATTCCAACTCATATTTGGGTAAATGAAATCAACATCCAGTTGGTCAGATCTTACTTTGTTGACAAAAATGGTGATGATACAATGCTTCCCTTGGTAGTTCACAATATATTTAAGGATATGTCTTTCAGGATATAGGAAAGAATCAAAAGATATTTCAAAAGTAAAAAAGGAGAAGTGGTCTGTTCAGTTGAACCATGGCTGGAGTCATCCCAAAAGGAGTGGTATGGGAGTTCCCAGAATGAACTGCCCCAAACTGTTCTGAGCTGTGGCCAGTTGGGATTCTAAAGAGAGAAGCACTAAATGTCAGGGTGACCAGTCCAAAGCATTTATTAGGGGAACTTATCTATAGAGTGCTGCATTGGTCCTTATCATGGACAGTGAAAGAAACAGATGTTCTTCTTCCTAGGTATGTCCATCACATAGGAGATGGGTTACAGAGTTTATATGAGGGTTTAAGAAATTTGGCTTAGAGCCAGGGCTAGTTTATTTCAATATTTTGGGTAACAACCTGAACACTTTTTGAGTGCCTGGGAATGTTCGAGGCCTGAGCTTGAGTTCAAGCCTACAAGGGAAAATATGCAGCTGGCCGTGTCACAAAGTGATCAAGGCACTCTATTTCTCAGTTAGGACTGAGAAAAAAGTGGGGAAACTGGGGAACCTTACAGAAAGGGACATTTTACTGCAATATATTTTACTTTATACATTATAAAGGGCTTTCATTGACCAATAATTAATTTTATGACATAATATGACACTTATTTTCTAGATGAGGATACTAAAGTCTGGATATGTGAAATAATTTGCTTATAATTTGCACAGCTAGTAGAAAAATTGAGACTTCAACCTGGGTCTTTTGACTACAGATCTCATGCTTTCTTATCTTTCTTATCCACTCTTACTCAAACTACAAATTTAATTTATTCCAAAAGGTATCAAGTTATAATGAACCATCCATAATTCTCTTTTACCTTTGTCAAACTTTGTTTAAAAACTTTCAAGCATGCATATAACCAGTAGCTATATTCAACAATTGTTGGCATTTTACCACATTAGCTTGATCTCTCCTCACACACATACACTTTTTTTTGTTATTGCTGAGCCATTTGAAAATACATTGACCCTTTAACACTAAATACTGCAAGATACAACTCCTAAGAATAAGGTTATTCATCTATATAATGAAAATGCCAGTCACACTTAAGCAATTTACAAATAATTCCAAATAATCATCTAATATTAAATGTCAATATTAATGGCCCTAATATTAAATTTAAATATTATATTCATTCCACATTCCAATTTCCCCTTTGTTCCCCTACTCAGTTTTTGTTTTGTTTTGTTTTTTAGATCAAGGTTCACTTGCTGTTCTTGATGCTATGTTTCTGAAGTCTCTTTTAATCTAGAATTGTTCTGCCACTTCTTTCTTTTCATTTCACTGACTTTTGTTTGTTTGTTTTAGAGATGTGGTCTTGCTATGTCACCCAGGCTGGAGTGCAGTGGTGCGATCACAGCTCACTGCTGTGTCACCCACGCTGGAGTGTAGTGGTGTGATCACAGCCTACTGCAGACTTGAACTTCTGGGCTCAAATGATCCTCTTGCCTCAGCCTCTGGAGTTGCTGGAATTACAGGTACAAGCCACCATACCTGGCTCATTTCACTGACTTTTGAAGAGCCTAGGTCACTTGTCCCATACAATGTCTCACATCATATAAATCAGAAATCAATAGATTTCTCATATAGTATCTCCCTGTATTTCCTGTAAATTGGAAGGTAGGAATTGAGCCTTGGTTATAACCAATTTAAACATTTGTTTCACAGGTGGTGTTGAAACTGGTTTTGTTTTGTTTTCGTTCTGTGTCTCACTCTGTTGTCCAGGCTAGAGTACAGTGGCATGACCACAGCTCACTGCAGCCTCAAACTCCTGGGTTCAAGTGATCCTCCCATCTCAATCTTCTGGGTAGCTGGGACTGCAGGTGCATGCTACCACACCTGGTTAATTTTTTGATTTTTTTTTTTTGTAGATTTTATGTTTTGTAGAGATTAGGTCTATGCTGCCTAAGCTCATCTTGAACTTCTGGGCTCAGGCAATCCTTCCATCTCAGCCCCCCAAAGTGCTGTGATAATAGGTGTGCCCAGCTTGAAACTTATATGACATGCCACCCATAATCTTTTTCTGTGTACATTAAAAACTCCCCATAATAAAAAGTAAGAACAGGCCAGGCTCGGTGGCTCAGCCTGTAATCCCAGCACTTTGGGAGGCCGAGGTGAGTGGATTGCCTGAGCCCGCGAGTTCGAGACCCGCCTGGGCAACTTGACAAGACCTCATTTCTACAATAAATCAAAAAATCAGCCGGGTGTGGTAGCATGCGCCTGTAGTTCCAGCTACTCGGAAGGCTGAGGCGGAAGGATCACCGGAGCCCAGCAGGTCGAGGCTGCGGTGGCCAGGAGCGGCCATTGCACTCCAGTCTGGGTGACAGAGTGAGACTCCAACTCAAAAAAAAAAAAAAAAAAAGTAAGAACAAAACAAAATAAGGGATGGTGGGGAGGGGTATGGATTATAGCTAAAGGGTGGAGGTCACTTTCTGAAGTGATGAAAATGTTCTAAAATTGTGGTAATGAGCCATAAAAAAAAAGAAAAATATCTTTTGCAGCAACTTAGATGGAATTGGAGACCATTATTCTAGGTGAAGAATGGAAACCAAACACCACAAGATCTCAAGTATAAGTTAGAGCTAAACTAAGGAGCTGCAAAGGCATATATAATGGCATAATGAACATTGAGGACTCAGAAGAAGGTAGGAAGGGTATAGGAATGAAAAATCACCTATCAGGTACGGTGTGGACAGGTGAGGGTATCCAAATATCTTTACCACTATACAATGTATTCATGTAACCAAAAATCATGTGTACCCCCTAAAGCTATTAAAATAAAAATTAAAAAAATTATGGATAATTGCACATAAATATGAATATACCAAAACCATTAAACTGTATGCTTTAAATGGGTGAACTGTATGATGCACAAATCATATCTCAATAAAGGTGTTAAAATAACAAAAATTGAGGAACTTGTACTGGAGAAGCATTCATGTGCCCGCCATAGTACTTAAAAGTCCATCTTGACATTCTCTATAAGGTCAACGTTTCAACTGACAGTGAAATGTAGATTAAAAGAGCTTTTGGAATACAACCCAAGAGTCAGTGGCCATGGTGTTTAACCCATGGAAAAATGTGTTCACCTAAGAATAAGGCCAACTTGGTTGGGCGCGGTGGCTCAGCCTGAAATCCCAGCACTTTGGGAGGCTAAGGTGAGAAGATTGCCTGAGTCCAAGGGTTCAAGACCAGCCTGGGCAACTTGGCGAGACCTCATTTGTATAATAAATTAAAAAATTAGCTGGGTGTGGTGGCACATGCCTGTAGTTCCAGATACTTGGAAGGCTGAGTTGGAAGAATCACCTGAGCCCAGTAAGTCGAGGCTGCGGTAGCTGTGAGTGTGCCACTGTACTCCAGCCTGGGTGATAGAGTGAGACTCCAACTCAAAAAAAAAAAAAAAAAAAAGGCCAATTCCCTACATTAGTAAGTCAAGCTAGACTTGCCCTTGTGTTAAATTGGTATTTAGAAACAAACAAACCTGATGTTATGAGCTGAATTGTGTCCACCTAAGATTCATACGCTAAAGTCCTAACTTCTAGTACCTTCGAGTGTGACTGTATTTGGAGACAGAGACTTTAAAGAGGTAATTAAGGTTAAGTGAAAGCATTAGCATAGGTCTTAATCCAATATAACTGATATCTTTATATAAAAGGATTAGGACACAGACACAGAGGAATCACCAGGTGAAGACAAATCAGAGATCAGGTGTGCAACTTCTCTTGTTCTTACAAATTGGGAATTGCCCAGGTGTTCCTAATTCTACCATTTAAGCATCCTACATATCCACTCTCAATGGAAACCTTGGGGAACCCCTGAAAAGATAAATTGTCTGGTGTTCCTCAAGGCTCCCTTAAATGAGTAACTACACCTCCTTGTTCCAGGGCTCCTTGCTAGGACAGATGTTGACAGTAGACAGCCATAGTTCAGAGCCTAGAGTGGAAAGAATACAACTGCTGGTGGTTTTAACTTTAGCACTGTGGCAGCTGCCATGACAGCCTTTTCCACAAATGATCTTTAATAGGTTGCACACATCACAAATCCTTTGGGCACCCTAGTGAGACCCTGAGTATCATCAATTTTTGCTCATTGCAGAGGCAGCCTGAATGCTGACTGGAGGGAGAAATTTCACTAGTGGCCTTTTCCTGACATCAGGACATACAGTGACTTGCCAGGGCTGCTGCAGGTATGGTATCATTTTTATTTTTCCCGCCCCTCCTCCTCTGGGTAGCAGAATAGAGAGTTTCAGTGAAGAAACAATAGCATTTTGTAATCTTCCCCAAATTGGGAATCAAAGTATATAACTGGCGTACTCAATCTGGTGGCAGGGGATGTACAAATGATCCCCATGGCCCTAAACATGGAGCTATAGCTGCCACTCCTTATTCATTCTGAGGAAGATACATATTGTGCTGTAATTACTCTGTCCAGTGATCTTGTTATAACCAAACCTTCAGTGATTACTGATCCTTTTACAACTCTGTTTACAATCCATATGACACCAAGTTGGGAAGCTGAACATCCTGTAAATGTATCATCCATATAGAAGACAATACAGCTGGAAGGGATCTGGGGAAATCTGTTGGACAGCATTATAAAATGCCACCTGTGCAATTCATTCCTAGAAATTTCTTTTTAAGTGCAAGAACTGGGCTATCCAAGGAGAAAAGCATTGTGATTTCAGTCAGTTGACAATTCCTTACCAGGTATTCCTTGTGATAACTGTAGGTCAAAAAAGGGGATGGGCCCTTATACATTTCTGTTTATATGCAAAGCATGTAACAGGGAGTCTGTACCTTAAAAGGGAGTCTGTACCTCATCCCACTTGGCACCCATCTGGGTAAAGTGACCCTGTGCATATATTAGTGGGAGAACTGTTGTGGTTCGGTAAAGAATAGATCTATAATGTCCAGTCCTAGAACAAGTAATTGTACCACTAGGTACTTTGTGGAGTCAGCTGGTATCATAACACCTTCCCTTTACCTACCTGTGGCCCCCTCAGGCCAGAACATGACCTGATTTTAGGATAGGGGATTTGTTTTCTATTTTTACAGTGCCACCACGCAGGCATTCACAATCGACAAATCCACAATTTGCCCCCAAACCCTAGAGATTTTCATGAATGCATCCTCTGTAGCACTCCAGGAGGTCAACTCCTTGACAGAAACATTCTTGTAACAGAACTGTACTCAATAACTTGTTAACATCCACAATCTCTTGACTTTTCCTACTGGACATAGAAACTAAATGGCCTGAGTTTATTACCAAAATTTTTCTGTGGGATATTTTCTTTGAATGTTTAAGAGGTAAGTGGGTAAGTATCCCACTCCTAGCACCTTTACCATCATGCTTGACCATCTGAGCCATTAATGAACTATTAACTTATTACATACTTAGAAAAGCTAGGAAATGAAATTAAAAGACCTAAAAATAATTTGTCAGCATAACTGGATCCAGATTTAAATTTTTAATTAAGGTTTATACCAGCAATAACCAATAGAAATTGGGAGACTATGAGATGCAACCAATTTTCCTTCATCCAAGAGCCTAAGCCTGAGCCTGTGAATGTCAAGGCATTCACATCTACTGAGCACCTACACCTGACTGGAAGCTGTGGCTAATAGTTAGGAATACTGAAGGTTCCCAACCTCCAGAAGCTTAGTTTGGTAGGGGATAAGAACTAGAAGGTAAAACCGTAGAATCCAGTAGGCAGGCTAGTTCACTTAAGACATGACCAGAAATGTCTAGCTTGGGGTTGAGGCTGGATCCCTGGGCTCATATAGGGTGAGGCTTTTCCCTTGGGTCTGAGAGCTCCCAAAGTAAAAACAAAAAAAACCAAACAAAAAAAATCTTATCTTAATCTTCTATAATTTTTATTTTTAGATACAGGGCCTTGCTATATTGCCCAGGCTGGTCTTGAATGCCTGAGCTCAAGAGATCCTTCTGCCTCAGCCTTCCAAAATCCCACTGGGATAATATGCGTGAGCCACTGCACCTGGCCTACCTTCATATCTTCCAAAGGAAAATGGAAACAAAAATGAAAAATATAGTTGAAAACAAATTTAAAATATATATTTACAAATGACACTTTTTCAGTTAGGTCCTGGGCTTATTAATTTCTTTAGGACCCCAATTATTCTTTCTAAACTTGTTTGAGATGTCCCCCCCAGAAACACACCTAATTCTTGTTTTCTTTGGCTTCAGCTTTTCTCTTTCTTCCATGTTGAGACACACAACTCACAAAATCTCCACTCCAAGTAACATATCTGACATTGCCCAGATAGCCTGCTCCTCCACCTTTGTTGCACTACTTAACCTGTTAAGAGAAAGTTTGGGGGCTGGAAAGAGAAGGCAGTGGACACAAGAGGTAAAAGTCCTCCAGCAATAGGCACTATTGCAGGAGTGGAAGAGAAAGTAGTTCAAGCTCATGGATTTACACATTAGGGCAGAAGGAAAGAAAATCCCCTGAAAAGATGTCCTATTTCTCATATCTTTGGGAAATAAAAGATGGCCCAGAAGGAAACTGCAATAATTAAGAGTACAGTTCTCATCTTTAAGATGGCAGTTGGAGGTCAACAGGACTAGTTGGCAAGGAGAACAGATCAGTGCAAAATCTGCCACAAACTTTGTCACAGTAAATTCCCATCATTGAGAAATGCTTCTAGCTGGATTTTCAATCATCTATACCACAGATATGAAGGTCTTCTCTGTAGTAGACTCTGTTCTTAATCTGTTAATTTAGGAGGCAGGGTGCAGTCAGCAAGTTCAGAATTAGAATCATCACACAGGGCAAAGTACTTATCAGGGAGACATGACTGCCAACCTAATACCTAGATACACATACATTCACCCTCTCACATACACACAAAAATCCATTTGCATTTTGAAGCAGAAGTAACAGTAGTAAGACTTTGAGGAGTACATGTAGAAGATATCAATGAGGTCTGTGTATGTGATATTCTGTGATGAGATGCACATTCATTTTTAGAACCATCTGGTCTGGTTGGGGAGGGGGTACAGATTGCACATACTTTAAGGAAAATTCAATCTGAGAGTTGAGATTTTAAAATTTATTTATTTAATAACTAGAATGTAGAAAGTATTATCTATATGCTGAAACAGACACATAGCTGACCTCAAAAAGCCTTCAATAAATTGGTATGAAAATATGTAGACACAATTTAACAGTTGCACATTGTAGCACCACCTAATTCAAAGTATTGAGTCAAATCAATAGAAGTTTTAAAAATAAGGCAGTATTAGAAGAAAGTTTTAAAGAGATGAGATGGATTTCGAAGGCTGTGAGGAACAGATTAGCAAAAAGGAAGAAAAGGTTTTCTACGCAGGAAACATAAGTGATGAGAGGCTGTAAAGTTTATAGAATAGACAAGGAGGGCCATAGCCAAAGGGCAAGAAAGCATGAATCAGCCTTGCTGAATGACTTTATGTAAATGGTGAAATGGAGGAAGTAGAGAAGGTATTTCCTGTCCTAGAGAAGCACAAAGGCCAATTATGAATGCATAACTAAGAAATGAGACAGAATTTTAAATATTAAAAAAAGAAAAAGGAAACCTATAAGTAAATGAAATGTGTAGTCCTTACTTTCCTAATAATAGGTAAGGATTGAACTAAGTTATTCCCTCTCACACCTTAGTGACTCCAGGGAAAACAAGTAGGAAATGTTCCACTATGATTAGTGGCACCAAGAAATCAGAGTAGACATCCTTCTTATAAAGAAAGCGTAACTCAAAGGTCCTTGTTTTTTGTCTCAGAACTGTGCCTTAAGAGACTGACCGAGCCAGACCTGAGGGCTTATCTCCCATGTGAGTTCGCTGGTGGTGATTGAAAGTGGAACGCTGACTAAAGGCTTTACCGCACTCACTACATTCGTAAGGTTTCTCTCCAGTGTGAACTCTCTGGTGCACAATAAGCTGTGAGCTGTCACTAAAGGCTTTCCCACAATCATTGCATTTATAAGGCTTTTCCCCAGTATGGGTTCTCTGATGTACCATAAGGCTGGAGCTATAACTGAAGACCTTGCCACACTGATTACATTCATATGGTTTCTCACCAGTGTGAATTCTCTGGTGTATAATAAGGTGTGAGTTTTGATTAAAGGATTTTCCACACTCATTGCATTTATACGGCTTTTCACCTGTGTGAAGTCTCTGGTGCCGAATAAGACATTTACTCAGACCAAATGCCTTACCACACTCACTACACTCAAAAGGTTTTTCTCCAGTATGAATTCGCTCATGGTCAACAAGTTGAGAGTTCTGATTGAAGGCTTTCCCACATTCACTACATTTGTATGGCTTTTCCCCAGTGTGGAGACTCTGATGTCGAATAAGACATTTACTCCGACTGAAGGCCTTGCCACATTCATGACACTCAAAAGGCTTCTCCCCAGTGTGAATTCTCTGATGGTCAATAAGATTTCTATTGGAACAGAAAGCTCTCCCACACTCATCACACTTGTAAGGTTTCTTACCAGTGTGAAGGACCTGATGTCGGACAAGACTTTTACTCCGAATAAATGCCTCTCCACACTCAATGCATTCATATGGTTTCTCTCCAGTATGGGTTCTCTGGTGGTCAATAAGTCGGGAACTCTGAGTGAAGGCTTTTGCACATTCATTACATTTATAAGGTTTCTCCCCATTATGGAGTCTCTGGTGTTGAATGAGATGGGAGCTGTGCCGATAGGTCTTTCCACATTCCTTGCATTCATAGGGTTTTTCGCCTGTGTGAGTTCTGAGGTGAACAATGAGCTGAGAGGTCTGCCTGAAGGTCTTACCACACTCATTACACTCATAGGGTTTTTCTCCAGTGTGGATTCTCTGATGGCCAATGAGGTGTGAACTACGATTGAAAGCTCTGCCACACTCATCACACTGATAGGATTTCTGTCCCTTTAGAATTCCTTCATATTCAACAGAACTGGAGGACAAATTTGGATGTTCCCTATTTTCCTTGCATCTGTCTTTTATGGATTTTTTCTTATCCTTTTCTGTTATTTCCAATAAAGCACTTTCTAATCTGCTCCCTTCTTCATCTATGGGTGCCTCTTCTAGCTTCTTGAAAGTATCTTGACTGACATCTCCAGGCTCTGGTTTCCCAGGAGCTACCCCAAAGAGTCCCCCTGATGTCCTATCAGATGACACTGATCCTTTAGACATTTTCTGCTTCAGAGTCAACACTGAATGCTCCATCATGTTTGCATCTGCTGCCAAAAGAAAGAAGAAAACAACTTTTACTCGTTTCTTGTCCTGCTGAGGAAACAAAATCAAGAGTTTACGTACCTGAAAAATAAGTCAAATATGGTTTAAAAAAAAAAGGAAAGGAAGGAAGGATGACAGAGCAAGAGCAAATGCAAAAAGAGAAATAGTTCAATATTTTCAGAAAGATAGAAAAACAAGGATGGCAACCCCCTAGGGTCCCCTCCGGCTGTGGAAGCTTTTCTGTTCTCTCAATAAATCCTGCTTTCCCAGAAAAAAACAACAAGAAGAAGGAAGAGTAATATGGTCAATGGAGAAGAGTAGAGAAAAGACTCCAGGACAGATGGTGAGCCAGCACAGCAAGTAAAAAGGGCTGTCAGAAAGCAAGGGACCAAACTGCAAGGGATGATGTTATCCTACAGAAGTCTCTGTAGTGCTATGTCTCCTTAGTTGCTATGTTTCCTTAGTAAAATGATGAACTTTAAGTTCCTTTCCAACCATGACATTGTATGACGGCATGGTTCTCAGAAAAGATGTTGGGAAAGAGAAGACTGGCAAATAATCTCAAGTCAAATATAAGAAAGAGGGAAGAGAAAGGTGTGAGTAGCTGGAGATATATGATGAGTGTTTGATTAGGAAAGTGTACAAAAAGGAGAGATCTTGTAGGACAGGACAATAACAAGATTTGCAGAAGCTATAGGTTCAGAAATGCTGGGGAGCAGTGTTGAAGAGAACAGCAGAGTTCTTAAAGGAGGGATGACACAGGTCCCCAGAGCACAGGAATGGTAGAAGCCAGTTCTGTACTCCTATAAAAAATAAAAGGAACATCAGTAATTTGAAATATGAACTAAAATATGTCTGTGAGATCTTGACTTCCTGGGATACAAAAGAATCTGACCAGGTAAATACTTGAATTGAATTCTGGAAAGCAAAATCTGGGAAAAAGCAACTCTTTCAGAAACATGATCATAACTAAAAAGCAAAATGTTGGTTCCTTTTATCACATCTTATTCAGGGCCACAGCCATCACACCATTTGGCCTACTGAAACTTAAAGACATTTGATCAATGACTACTAAGCACACCCTCTGCAGTTGGTCACTGCCCCAAATCTGTCAATCACAGGACCTGTCCTGACAATAAACCCATCTAGAAAACTGCCCTTCTCCACTCTTTGCAGAGAGGGACACTAAGGCAATCATGCTTTATGCCTAGTGATCCTGAGCATCTCATGATGGACCACAGGTGACTGGGTCTGGGACAGGCACCAGACCCAAGGGTAGCTTATCTGTAGGTTAGTAATCAGCCTCTACCATGGCCTGGGCCAAAGTTCTGCCCAAACAAGATGAAGTGTAATGGCTATAGCAATCAAAATCCCTTTACAGGTAAATGCAGACCTGGAAGTTGAGCAAAATGAAGATAATTCTGAGTAGCAAAGGAAGCTGAAATATGCTTGGACAAAAGTCAAGACATTAAGAGCCACAGCAAGCAATAAGTGTGAGAGAACAAAAAGCAAAGTTAGGAAGGAGCTTTGAGAAGGACCAAAGATTCACAGTGAAGAAAATGGGAAGCAGGAAGAGTACAAGCAAAGTGAAAACTGATATACTGGGAGCAGCTGTGTTATGTTCACACTGAAACACTGGAGGAAAAAACATTTACTTTTGCTGTTTGGGCTCCTGGGATCTCCTAGGTCTAGGCCATTTCCCACAGTCTGGTCTAGCTGACTAGTTTGTTCTGGGTTCCCATTTTTAAGCTTTACAACTCACAGTTCCATACTTATAATAGCCTGACAACTAAAACTAAAAAAGCCCTACCTCACAACTAAAAAGGTCCTACCTAAACCACCCTATGTCAGTCAACACTGAGTAAAGAGACTGTTGATCATTGTTAAAGCTGGGTGCAAAAAGGTCACTATACTATCCACTCTAGTTTATCTGTTTGGAAATATTCAAAAATGTTTAAAAACACAAAGAATATAGCAATGAAAATGTACAGCATGCAGAGTCTACATTCCTGGGAATTAGAATCATTACCCAAGGAGACCATGCTGTGGTAATTTTCTGGCATCATGTTCCGGTATAGAGCTTTCTGACTGAGTGCTGGACCTTTCCACTTCTTCTGAGTATAGTCCACAGATAGGTCCTCATATGCCGCAGTATCCTGGAATGACAAAATCTATTGCTCTGGAACATTCCCAGTCTGAAGGGGAGAGTCATCAGGGGTACAGAAGGCATGGGTATGGTCTCTTAGTAGGCAAAGGGGTGGGAGAGAGGAGCTGGGACAACACATTGAAAAAAACAAGTCCAGGATAAGATAGAGTCTATTAGCTCAACAGTAGGGACCCAGCTTCAAGGGAGCAATTAGGCAGGAGAGCCACAGAAGCAGTCTCAGATGGGGCAGAGTCCTGGAGGCGATACCTCTAGCCATTCTTGGGCCACAGACATAGGAACTTGGAGAAAAACAGAACCAAGCTCACCTGGGGCCTGACCATCTGAAGTATACTTGCCTCTACTTGGTATCCTGAGTTCCCTGCTTGGGGAAGGGCAGGAACTTGGGAAGCAAGTTGAGCTGAGGGAAGAAAGAAAGCTATGAGTGGGACAAGCTCTGCCTTTGACCCCCATAAGATATGTTCCCAAGGAGTGGATTCAACAGAACCTAGGCATCCACACACACTGACTTCACCCTCTCCCATATACAAAGTGTGCTGCAAATTTTCCCTGGAGGGTACAATAGAAGGTCCCTGGTCCTTCACAACTGGGTGCCCCTCCCAGCCCTCAGTCTCATTGACCTCTCTAAAGAAAGTTATACTTCTGGACAGATTTTCTCTCCAGTTGTTTCCCTAGCACCAGCCAAGCCTGATTTTCCACTTACAGCTCTGGTTCCTCTTTCTGCTCCTGTCCTCTCTGTATGGACTGTCCTTAAAGCTTAGGCCCTAGTGCTTCCTTCTTCTATGTCAGTTCTCTCAGCAGCTTTTATCAGTTTCACATTGTTCTCACAGTTCTCACTTCCCCCCTAGACCTCTAGCACACACTTCCAGTTGCCTTTGGGACATTTCACTTGGGTGTCCTGCAACACCTTAAGTTTAGTGTCTAAAATGCCACCCTCCTCACCTGCAGCCCACCACTCTTAGTTCATGGTTTGCTTAGGCAGGCTTGTAGAAGCATATAAAGCTTCTTGTCAAGGGACTCGTGCTTGCTCTTGAGCATGCCTCTTTCTTGCTAATGAATTCTGTCTTAAAGTATTAAAAAAAAATTATGCCACCATCCTTTCTGGACTTCCCAAGTTGTATCAATGAATCCAGACATTGGCAAAACAATCTAATTCTCTGTATTCTTTCAAACCCAAGTCCCACAGATTCCTCCAAGGTAATGTCTGTCCTTTTCCATTCCACTTACCCCAGCTTAGGCATTATATACCTCACATCCATTGTACTAGCCTTCTACTAAGGCTCCTTCCCATTCAATCAACAATGCTCACTTGTCCCAAGTAATCTTCCTGAACTACACATCCTCCTCTGGTTCTCAATATCTTCCTGGTCTCAACCTTAAAGTCCTGTAAAAGCATGGCTCAGGTTCCCAAATATAGTCCTCCCTGACTCCATCTCAATGAGGAAACAAGGAACCCCCAGATTAGAGTCTTTGCTTATATCCCTTCCTATTGACATGCTTACTAATTTTTTCTCCCCTTCAAAAACGTCCCCAGTTTTCACTGTTCAATCCACTGTTACCTCCTCCATGAAGGATCCCCTACTAGTTTTAGCCCCCATCTTGTTACCCAATGATCACTCTGTACAATGTCTACATCACTCATTTGTGTCAGGATCAAATGCCTGAGGATAGATATCATTCATATGTATCCTATGAGGTTGCTACTTCTTATACATGACTGACTCCCTACCACCTATTGAAAGCAGTGACAATAGATGTACGATATCTCTCTGTTCCTGACAGTGCCTTTTCCATGACATGTGCTTGACAAATACTTGCTAAATACATAAATGATTTGAGAATAAGCAAAATGAACAAACGAGTTCACTAGGGAAGGAGGACAGAAGACAGGGCAATTAGGAATTCATTCCAAGGGTAGGAAATGGGCAGATGAAGGAAAGGAGACACCCAGAGGAGAGAAGAGAGGCATGACTTCAGGCCAGAGCTAGGGAGATTAGTACCAAAGTGTCCATTGGAAAGGTGGTGTGCCCCTGGGTCATGAGGAGACTTCAGGTGGGCTCCAGGAGCTGAGCCCCTATTGATGGGTGAGGTAGGAGGAGATTCCTTTGTTGCACCCAGAGCCATGGTCTCCTCCAAATGCATTTCCTGTTCCTGTGCTGGGGCTGAAACCTAGAGACAAAGAAACATAGCTAGGTTCAAAAAATCATCCTAGAAGGCACCAAACCCAAACCTCTAAGCAGTCCCCTCTAGAAAGAAAGCCAGGAAAAGAAGAGTCAGAGTGTCCTTCCAACCCCACAAATACAGCCCTACTGGGAGAAAAATTGTCAAAGCAGAATCTGAAGCTTGCAATCCTACTTGTCCTCCCTCTGTTGGCCCTCTTGGGGTAGAAGCCTGAGGACCAGACTCTACAACTGTTTCCACTCTGAGTTAGGTCTTCAGATACAAATTTCCTTATGAAGAACTAGTTAAGACTAAGCACAGTGGCTCAAGCCTGTAATCCCAACACTTTGGGAGGCCTAGGCAATGACTGCCTGAGCTCAGGGGTTTGAGACCAGCCTAGGCAACCTGGTGAGACCTCATCTCTACAACAAATCAAAAAAATAAGCTGGGCGTGGTAGCATGTACCTGTAGTTCCAGTTACTTGGAAGGCTGAGGCAGAAGGATTGCCTGAGGCCAGCAGGTCGAGGTTGCAGTGGCTATGAGCATGCCACTGCACTCCAGCCTGGGCAACAGAGGGAGACTCCAACTCAAAAAAGCAAAACAAAAACAAACAAACAAACAAAAAACAGACCAAAGAAAAGAACCAGCTAGAAAGAGAGCCAGGAGAGCAATTCAGTACATTCTCCAGGGCCTTGGCCTATAGAAAGGAGTAATCAGAGGTACAAAGGAAATACAGGTGTGTGTATGTGTATGTGCACATATAATGCTCCTGAAGCTAACAGCTGAAGCAATACCCCAGAAGAATGGCTGATAAACCTTAAGAGAGCTTTTCCAGTTTCACTCAGCAAAAGTGTTTCCTCTTCAGAGAAGTCTTCCCTGACCATAATGACAAAGTAGGGATAGTCACTCTCTCTCAAACTGACTGACTATATTTTCTATATAGCATACATTGACCTTTAAGTAATCTTGTTTGTCTTTATTGTTTGTTTTTCCCAAATGGAATATATATTTTTTGAGGACTCTGTCTTGCTCATTAGCTTCAAAACAATAATTGATCCAACTTTGGTATTCAACTAATATTTGCTGACTGACTTCCTCTTGACATCTTGCTAAAATTATAGGATTATCTGCAAACTGTTTTCAATATGTACTACCTCTCCCCAATAATCTATATTTGAAAAGCCAAATAAGATTAGATAACACTAATCTTTAGAGATCTTGAGAATACCTCAGAGCACAGACATTTTATTTCCAACCATTTATTGTCATCAAAACAGTATCTCACAATCTCATGGTTACTGATTTTAACGGTATTTGGAGCAAAAAACTGAAAACATTATCAAATTAAAGCACATTTATAAGCTCAATCACTCTGGCATGTACATAGCACAGCATGAGGCAAAAACAACCTTTTCGATAAACCTGGATTTGCCCTATTTGGTTGTATCTGCTGGATGTTAATAGACCCTCTCCTTTAATATATATCTCACCAGTGTAGTGGTAGGACCAAAAGGCTTCCTGGGGTCTGTGACTTTCAGGCTATCCACTGAAAGGTTCTTATAAGTGGGAGTCACAGCTATTTAATATAGAAGCTGTGGGTATTGGTAGAAGATAGAACTTAACTGCAAGCAGTATGATAACACAACTTTGTAATTCACTGAAAATTAAATTCTGGTACAGTTCCTGTTCATTACCTAGGACCCAGACACAAAAGTTTCCTTTCTTTTAAGGCAGGAAAACCTCATTCTAAAATGCATCTGCAGAAATACTAGAGAAAAGTTAGTGGCTTGGAACCTAGGGAACTGGAAAATCCTGCTCCTCACACTTGGTGGTAAACAGCAATAATCACACTGTAGCTAAATCTTGTGCACAAGAAATGCTTACTAGATATGTTGTCCTGGATGAGTTAATTAACCTTTCTATGCTCACTTCACTTGTCAAATGGAGATAATGATTACTGTATTGCCTGATTTGTAAGTCTGGTAGGAACTTAGATAAGATACAGAATACAGGAACATTAGGCAAGTTGCATGATTTTGCAGCCCAGCAGGGATCACTCTATAGCCCTTTTCCAGCCCCAGTGTGCACACATGTACATGTTCTTCCAGCAGCAATAAAGTGGCTAGCTTCTAATTAGTAGAGCTGACTCTAATTTACCCTCATCCTCCTTAATCTCCTCCTGGCAAACTACCAAGGAAAAGCGTGTTTATTCATTTAGCTATTCTACAAATATGTTCTGAACCCTGCTATGAGAGACAGTCCTGCCCTCATGTCTTAATATCAGAAAACAACATTAGGCTGGATGCAGTGGCTCATGCCTATAATCCCAGCACTTTGGGAGGCCGAGGTAAAAGGATTGCCTGAGCCCACGCGTTCGAGACCAGTCCGGGCAACTTGGTGAGACCTCATCTCTACAATAAATACATTTTAATAATTAGCTGGGCATGGTGGCGCGTGCCTGTAGTTCCAGCTACTTGGAAGGCTGAGGCAGAAGGATCAGAACCCAGCAGGTAGAGGTTGCTGGGTGACAGAGTGAGGCTCCAATTCACACACAAAAAAAGAAAACAATGACAGTAGTGGCAGAGTAAACAACAGAGTTTAAAAGCCCCACTCTTAGGCTGGAGTCATGAGTATTCAACTGCCTGACCTGTCAACAGTTAGTCACTCTCTTTGGGTTAGGAAACAATAGTCACCTTTTTCTGAGGTTACCTGGATAAAACACTGAGAATTTTAATAAAAGGAGCATTCACTTTTGCTTTAGCAAAACCAGGTAGAAAATTTTCCTCCTACCCTCCTCACTAAATGGCATTCTAAATACATTTTCAGCCACCAGTCATTGCCATGGCTGGTCCAGTTGCTCTCTAGACCCTTGTGGTAGTTGATGTAGTCATGTGTGCTTGTTTATACAAGGAAAATGATAGTGGACAATGGATTTGATAATGACAAATGTGCACTGGCTGGTGCTCCTGAAAAAACATCTAGGCCAGGTTCACGCCTATAATCCCAGCACTCTGGGAGGCCTAGTGAGAGGATTGCCTGAGCCCACGGGTTCAAGACCAGCCTGGGCAACTTGGCAAGACCTCATCTCTACAATAAATTTAAAAAATTAGCTGGGCGTGGTGGTGCATGCCTGTAGTTTCAGCTACTTGGAAGGCTGAGGTGGAAGGATCACCTGAGCCCAGCAGGTCGAGGCTACGGTGGCCATGAGCATGCCATTGTACTTCAGCCTGGGTAACAGAGTGCGACTCCAACTCAAAAAAAAAAAAAGCTAGCCCCAGGACCCTGATCAACTGGATCTAATTACCTAGTGACAGACATGTAATCATTTTTTTTAAAGCACTAATAGAATGATACGCCAGGTATTTGAGAAATGTTATTTACTGGTTTCCCTGGTAAAGTACAAAGGGGTAAAGTAGGGGAGCCTCTAGTTCACTCTGCTCAGATTACAGGGGAGCAATTTGAGACTCATTAGAAGGAAGAAACTTATCCATGGTATAATGGTTTTTTGATGTGTCAATGTGGTACTAATCATTTTATTTACTTAGTTCAGACTGGAGTGCAGTGGCATAGTTATAGCTCAATGCAGCCTCAAATTCTTGGGCTCAAGTGATCCTCCCATCTCCGCCTCCCAAGCAGCTGGAACTACAGACATGCACCCCAATGGCTAATTAAAAAAAATTTTTTTTGTAGAGACAGGGGATCCCTATATTGTCCAGGCTGGTCTCAAACTCCTGGCCTCCCAAAGTGCTGGGGTTATAGGCATGAGCTACATGCTCGGCCTGGTACTAATCAAACATGAATCCAGGTGTTGCTGTGACGTACTTTGTAGATGTTACTAAAATCTATAATAAGTTTACTTTAAGTAAGAAAGATTACTCTAGATAATGGGTGGAAGAATGGGCCTGACTCAATCTGTTGGAAGGCCTTAAACAGACCTGAAGTTTCCATAAAAAAAAAAAATTCCCTCGTGACCCGCCTGGGCAACTTGGCAAGACCTCATCTCTACAATAAATCAAAAATTAGCCGGGCATGGTAGCGCATGCCTGTAGTTCTAGCTCCTTGGAAGGCTGAGGCAGAAGGATCACCGGAGCCCAGCAGGTCGAGGCTACAGTGGCCACTGCACTCCAGTCTGGGTGACAGAGTGAGACTCCAACTCAAAAAAAAAAAATTCCATCCGTGCACTGCAGCTTCAACCTGTGCCAGAGTTCTAGCCTGCTCTTCCCGACTGCTTGTCTTATGGGTTTCAGACTTGTCTAGCCAGTCCACAATCACATAAGCCACTTTCTAGCAATAAGTTCCTTCACACACATATAGATGCACACACGCACACAGCTCTCTTACTGGTTCTGCTTCTCTGGCTGAACCCTGACTGAAACATATGATCATAGAGCTAGTTAACTCTGTGGTCCTAGAAGCCAGATTGTCCAATGTACCATACCGCTAATTTTTCCCAACTTTTTTCTCTAGTTTGAATTACCTTGGATTTAAACTTGAGAGAACCCCAGGAAATAGGGAAAATCAAAACTAGAACTTAAAAGGCAAAAAGACCCTGGTTGGGTTTGAAAATCTAGCAAAAGGAACAAACGGGTCAACCCTCTCAGGTCCCCTCCTACTGTGGGAGCTTTTCTGTCCTCTTGATAAATCTTGCTTTCTTAAAAAAAAAAAAAAAAGGAACAAATGATTACAAGGCCCAAAAATATATCTTTCATAAGGAACCTAAGAGACAGGAAGAGAGAGAACTGACTCTGAGAAGTTCGAGGATGTAATGAGAATTTCCCACATTATCAACATACCCAGAGGTCCACCTCCCCCTAGTTCCCCCATTTTAACCAGTGTGCAGATCCCCTGCCTGCCAGGAGTACTGCGTGGATCTCCAAGCTAAAGCTGGGCTCACAACACAGTACTTCACAAAGTGATTCACAGCTTAGCTGAGATTTGCCTTTTTATTTATGGCTTGGAGAACAAAACTATTTCCCTTCTCTGTATGGAACAAAATCAGGAATCCCAAGATCACATTGAACTAGAGCCTAGGGACTGGAGAATGCCTAATTCCAGGCTAGCCCAAGCACTGGAGAACGGTTCCAGATGCCATTCTTGACTCAACAGCTCACCTCTCCTGGTCCACTGAGGTGTCTCTGGAAATCCTCCACCACAGCCACAGCCTCCTCGCCACTCTCAGGGTGATGCAGCTGCACCCAGGTCCGGAGCTCCCCAGGCAGGATGCTCAGGAACTGCTCCAGCACCAGCAGCTCCAGGATCTGCTCCTTGGTGTGTACCTCTGGCATCAGCCACCAGCGACAGAGCTCCCGGAGCCGGCTCAGTGCCTCCTGTGGCCCAGACATCTCATGATAACATAATTGCCTGAAGTGCAGCCGGAAGATTTCACAGACAGGAGGGTGGTTCTTTTGGAGACTGCAGCCCTGACTCCAAGTCTGGCTCCCTGGCTCCTGCTTCACAGTCAGGCGTCCCTCTAGTTTCTGGAAAGCAGCACTCCTGGGGATAAGGCCTAAAGTTCCCCTGCCTTCAGTGGTCATTGTGACCCCAAAGAGAGGCTTGTTCCAGCTGCAGATGGTCTGATTAAAATGATGATCTGGGCTGGATACGGTGGCTCACACCTATAATCCCAGTACTTTGAGAGGTAGAAGTGAGAGGATTGCCTGAGCCCAGGGATCTGAGATCAGCCTGGGCAACTTGGCGAGATCTCGCCTCTACAATAAATCAGAAAAATTGGCCAGGCATGGTGGCGCATACCTGTAGTTCTAGCTACTTGGAATGTTGAGGCAGAAGGATTGCTTGAGCCCAGAAGGTCGAGGCTGCAGTAGCCGTAACTGTGCCACTGCACTCTAGCCTGGGTGACAGAGTGAGATTCTGACTCAAAATAAATAAATAAATAAAAATAAAATACAATGATTGTCTGTAATTCAGGTTTCAGGAGCTGTTTTTCAGGGTTAGGGAAGGGGTGATGGGAGTGTCACCTATAGAAAAAACAAAAGAGAAATCAGAGTCTCTGGAGTGTTCAGCCCCAGGCTGATGACAGATCCTCCAATGAGTTAAAAAGCAAAGCTCCAGAAAAAAAGAATACTACCAGAACAGTCCCTCTAAGCATCTCTCCAAGTGACTTCCCTTCTTAAATTTAGTGGCTCCCATCACCTACAGGATAAAACCTAAATATCTATGATAAGCATTCACAGCCCTTCACAACTGGCCTTGGACCTCTACTCTAGCCACACTCCCTACCACTCTCCCCAGATAGCCAGGCTAGAAAGGCAGCAATGGTCTCCAATGTGGGATATGCAAAATATCCCAAAGAGTGCAAAAAGAAAATTCTAAGTTGTTACTGAACTCCTATTTAATGTATGTTTTATAATGTGTATTAGAGTTTGTATAGTAGTTCATATCTTTAATTTACAAATAAACCTATGTAGGAAATGCATGATCAAAACTCTTCCACTGATAAAAGTGTACAATAAAGTTTGGCACTACATCTTTAGAACTAGAAATCGCATATAGTCTCTTTCCCAATTAGGAATTCTCTTCTTCCCTTAAACTTTTGACAAATTCATCTGTCAAGGCCTAGAACATATGACATTGTCTCTTGAAGGCTTTCCTGACTGCCTCAGGAAGAAAACAGCTAGTTCCTTCTCTTTGTGTACCTCTCCCTATAACACTGTATTTGAACTGGCTTATGCACGACCCATCACTCTCACCCTCCAAATTGCTGAATGGTCACCAAAGGAAAGGAACCACATGGAGTCAGAAAATGCCCGATCTTTTCCCATCCAATGTACCTTCCCTAGGAAGCCTTCTTGATCTCTATAGGATTAGGTGTGGTTCTTGCCTCAGTGATTTCACAGTACCTGTATCATTCCAATGTGCTAGAGAACTTCTCACACTGTAATTGCTTGTGGTTTACACAACTGTCTCCCCCACTTTCTGGGAGGACTCACAGGGTGGGGCTAGCTTCCAGTTATCTTTGTAAATGGGGCACCTATTTGGAAAACAAACGAATATGATTCATCTAGCCAATACTGAAGTGGAGAAAAACTTTGAAAGTTTGAAAATCAGTACCTTAGTAGTAACTAGGGCATCTGTGCTTCCAATTCACCATGCATCCCAGATCCCTGGGTAAGCCATTTCTCTCTGGGCCTCAATCTCTTTAAAAAGACAAAGATGGACTTAAAAATAATCTGCAAACTCTACTCAAGAGCCCACACATGAAGGAAGTTCAGGCTATTTTCCTTCATCCGTTACTGTTCCAAAGGCTCAGCAGCTTATCTCAACAGGATTTTTGCATTTCCAAGTCACACTTCACGTTTGCAATTCCAAGCCTGGGTCTCACCCACTTCTGACGGTTTGTATTGTCTCCCAGTGCAAGGTTGGGAAAACTAGCATCTACCTTTCGTGTCAAACCAGGCTTCTGCGGCGCCGCTCACCTGGCCACGTCTGCCCTGTTCATCGCTGTACCCGCAGGTGCCCCGGCTCCATGCCATGCACGGCTGGTCAGAGGACTGGGACAAAGAAGCGGCTCTACAGTGGGCAGCTTCTGGGCGTCACGGGGACCGCGCTTCCTGCCGCGCGGGCGAAGCGCGGGCCCGGCTGGCGTCGGCGACCCGGCGCTGGCCCCGGTCGCGTCTTCCTCCCAGTCCCGGCACTGGCGGTGGCACTCAGAGCCGAAGGCAGACACTGCTACCGCCCGTAGAAGCAAAAACAATGGCCGAGCCGGAAGCGAGCGAGGCCTCGACTTCCGGCCTTTAGAGGATACCGGAAGTCTCGGTTGCGAAGGTGGGCGCGCGCGCCCCCGCACGCGGGGGAGCCGGCGGGACTTACACGCAGCATGCCAGGCCACCGGCATCACGGTCGCGGGCCAAGCGGGACCACCCAGACGCACCCTAACTCTGTGCTTTTCCTTCTGGTGACCTTGGGAAAGATATCCAACACTAAGTCTGTTTTTTTAAAATCTGTTTTTTATCTGAAAAATGCAGATCGTAGTGGGTACCTCACAGAGCTGTGAGCACTGAGTGAGATAACATACAGGCACTGCATACCTAGCGGCCTGGCATAGCCTGAGCAGTCATCTATACCATGTGTGGTGCCCAATCTAAGTCTCAAAGAAGTGAGCAGCGGTCATCTGCGTCTTAAAAATGAAAAAGCAGGCCTAGAGACAGCTATTTTGGCCGGCGAATGTGGTTAATCTTTCCTAAGACAGCACCAGCTGTCTGGTGTCCAAGGAGAGGCCCCTAGAGAAAGCCAGGGACCAAATACAAACTGAGAAAGTATTGGAACAACTTTTAATCTAAGAAGCAGTTGTCCAGTCTCTGGGTGGCAAGTGTCACCTCACTGGTCTTCACCTTGGAGAATGGTTTGTTTACAGAAGCAGGATGTGAGCAGGCCCTGGAGACACAACCTCTGGGTATAATGGCCATTCCTGAGGGCAGAGGGTAAGATGGAGTTAACTTTATGTATCTGTACATATATATCTGTTGTAGCCCAGGAGGTAGATTCTTTTTTTTGTTTTGAGTTGGAGTCTCACTGTGTTGCCCAGGCTGGAGTGCAGTGACACACTCATGGCCACCCCAGCATCGACTGGCTGGGCTCAGGCGATCCTTCCACCTCAGCCTTCCAGGTAGCCAGAACTATGGGCATGCGCTACCATGCCCGGCTAATTTTTTTTTTTTTTTTTTTTTTGAGTTGGAGTCTCACTCATTTGCCCAGACTGGAGTGCAGTGGCCGCTCCCGGCCACCACAGCCTCGCCTGCTGGGCTCCGGTGATCCTTCCGCCTCAGCCTTCCAAGTAGCCGGAATTACAGGCATGCGCTACGATGCCCGGCTGATTTTTTGATTTATTGTAGAGATGAGGTCTCGTTGCCCAGGCGGGTCTCGAACTCGCAGGCTCAGGCAATCCCCTCACCTCAGCCTCCCAAAGGCGCGGGATTACAGGCTGAGCCACCGAGCCCGGCTGGCTAATTTTTATTTATTGTAGAGATTTATTGGACTCGCCACGTTGCCCAGGCTGCTCTCAAACTCCTGGGCTCAGGCAGTCCACTTGCCTCGGCCTCCCAAGGTGCTGGGATTACAGACTGAGCCACCAAGCCCAGCCCAGCAGATTATTTACAGGGCCCAAAATAAATACTCTTCTGGACTGTCTAGGGATCAGCAGTATTTCAGAGGTGTCCTGGGCCTACCTCTGGGCCTGACATGTGTTCCTCATATATACCTGCACAGGTCAGGATGGAAACAAAGACATCAGAAGTCCTGCTCCCTCTACATTTGGAAATCTCACAGGGAGGTCTTGGCTGTTTGAAACCAAGAACTCCAGTCTGCCTGACATTGCTGCTAGATGTGGCCCATTGGTCCATCAATGCTTCAGCAGCTCAGGGTTCTTGAGCAGGACATCTCTTAAGGCCAGGCCAAATGCCATCAGTCCTGATTTCCAGGTTTCCTGTGTGTCATCCTGCAGTTCTGGTTTCGTAGTGTAGGAGACATGGGAACCAAGATTGAGTTTTTTTATTCCTCAGAAGGAAAACCTCAGAGCTGTTTCATGTTCAAGTGATTGGCTTTCATTATCTGTGAGGGCCAGGCCTGTCTAGGCAGTATGTCTAGACTTCAGAGGCATGTCTGTGGCCAGCACTGTGGGTCTGTTCTACCATGACTGGGTTAGTACAAGATGGTTGGTAAAGGTGGGCAAGATATGCTCCATGATACCTCCCATCTGGTACCTTGGGACATCTATGTTTTGGCAGAAGACAGCTCTGAAATCAGCCCAATTTTCCCTTCGAACTGAAGCTTGGCTGGGCTCGGCAGCTCAGCCTGTAATCCCAACACTTTGGGAGGCCGAGGCGAGTGGATTGCCTGAGCCGGGTTCGAGACCAGCCCGGGCAACTTGGTGAGACCTCATCTCTACAATAAAATAAAAAATTATCTGGGCGTGGTAGCGCGCACCTGTAGTTCCAGCTACTCGGAAGGCTGAGGTGGAAGGATCACTGGAGCCCAGCAGGTTGAGGCTGCAGCGGCCGGGAGCGGCCACTGCACTCTAGTCTGGGCGACCGAGTGAGACTCCAACTCAAAAAAAAAAAAAAAAAAAAAAAGCAAGCTCCTTGCCAGCCTCTTAAGCTACAGCTTAAGTACTTAACTGCTGGGATCAAAAAGCAACCGCCAGCTCATCATAGGCCCTTACCTCCTGCCAATTGGTTGTTAATACTGACCAATCAGAACAGCTACAGCTCACAGATAGCGCTAGCCAATTGGCTTGAACTTAGGGCTATATAAGCACCAGGTTTCAATCCCAGAGAACCTTTTGAGTTTTTCTGTCCTCTCAATACGTTCTGCTTACTGGCTTTAGTGCTGTCCCTCATTCTTCCTGGGCATCAGACAAGAACTTCAGCCCTTAAGAGCTGCGACCTGAAGAGCTGCAGAAAATCTCGGAATCGAAAAACTGTGCACCCCAGAGGCTGGCTTGCCAGCCGATGGAGCCCGCTGAACCAGGAGAGCTGCTGGAAGAAGGCGAGACTCCGAAGCTGAGATACCCAGGTAGTTTGGCTTGCCAGCCCCCCGGATCGCAACACTCTCCGGGCTTGGCTTGCCAGCTCATTAGAGCTGACACTTCCAGGGCTGGGCTTACCAGCCCCTCAACGACTCTCTGGGGCTTGACTGTTCCATTGAGTTGACAGTCTTGAACCCCAGGCTGACCTGAAAAATCTGCATCACTTTCTTGGAAACCATCACATGAGCTTTGATATGATAGCTAACAGATAGGTAATCCAAGTTCCACATGGCTGAAATGAAATTCACCATCTACCCACAACACTGAAGTTCCACCCATATTCCCATCACTGTTAAAGGTATTATCATTCATTCAGGGCCTCAAACTAGAACCCTGGGTTTCATACCTTGAGCTGGGTGATCTTGGGAAAGTTACTTAGCCTCTCTGTGCTATAGGGTCCTTATCTGTAAAATGGAGATAGTCATATACGTAAATTGTAGAGTTATTGGAAAGACTGGATGAGATAAAATATATAAAGCACTTAGTCCCTGGAAGTTTATAGATGTTTTCTAGCATTATATTGTATCACAGGAGCCCCAAATCAGACAGGTCACTTGTGTAATTGTAAAAGGTTTAGCAACTAGAAAATAAAATGGCAGCAGTTAGGTTCAGGATATATTCTGACCTTTACACAGTTGGCTGTAGAAGCTTTTTTTTCCTCAGAAACTGAAAACAGCACCTGCTGGCAATGCTTGATTGCTTAACTGTGTTCTTCTGCTTCTGTAAACCCTGCTGGTGTTGCTTGATTCGCTGTTATCTAGGCCACCAGGATGCTATGGTTCAGCCCACTTAAAAAATGCCAAGAAACTAAACCTTGCTAGGATGTGGTTTTGTCCTACTTAAGGCACCCCCTGCTGCAAGGTGGGGCCCTCGTCTTGGGACTTGCATGTCCAGAGAGTGGTCGCCAACCAACTAATAAACCTCTGTTTTTGTTAATTACAATTCTGTGTCTGTGGATTAAGCGCTTGAACCCTTCTTCATAATGTTTACCTATTTTGAAGAAATCACCCAGAGGACAAGTTGATAAAAAAATGGGTTTAAGCCGGGCTGGGTGGCTCAGCCTGTAATCCTGCGCCTTTGGGAGGCTGAGGTGAGTGGATTGCCTGAGCCCGCGGGTTCGAGACCCGCCTGGGCAGCGAGACCTCATCTCTACAATAAATCAAAAAATCAGCTGGGCATAGTAGTGCATGCCTGTAATTCTAGCTACTTGGAAGGCTGAGGCGGAAGGATCGCCGGAGCCCAGCAGGTCAAGGCTGCAGTGGCCAGGAGCGGCCACTGCACTCCAGTCTGGGCGACAGAGTAAGACTCCAACTCAAAAAAAAAAAAAAAGAAAGAAATGGGTTTATTAATACTTACTGGAAGCCGGGCTCAGTGGCTCAGCCTGTAATCCCAGCACTTTGGGAGGCTGAGGTGAGTGGATTGCCTGAGTCCACGGGTTTGAGACCTGCCTGGGCAACTTGGTGAGACTTCATCTCTGCAATAAAATAAAAAATTAGCCAGGCATGGTAGCACACACCTGTAGTTCCAGCTACTTGGAAGGCCGAGGCAGAAGGATTGCTGGAGGAGCGTGCCACTGCACTCCAGCCTGGGTGACAAGAGTGAGACTCCAAATTAAAAAAAAAAAACCCACTGGGGGGGACCAGTGGTAACTGATCAGTATAAAGCTCTCCACACCCCAATAGATATGAGGAGAGATTATATACCCCCAGTGTGGGAAAGGGAGCAAAACACAGCAATAGCATTACATGCAAAGAAGCAGAAATAAAGATATTTACCCTCAGTAATTGCCTTGAGTTCACAGATGTGTATATCTTCAAGGACATTTCAACTGGGCATAGATGACCCTGGCTAGGGGCCATTCTCTCATAAGAGAAACAGTCATTAGCAGGGGAGGGGGAGCGGGCATATGTCTTGCATTTACCCCAAAGATGTTTACCATCCTTGTTTCCTCCCACTTCGTTCCCTGTATCCAGATTATTGCTAAGGTCTGCCAAGTTTGTATGTAGTAATAATAATAACAATAATAATAATAAATATCTGTAGCACTTACGGTGCTGCTCTGCATCACTATTGCCCCGTCCTATGTTCAGTCCTGTCTGGAGCAGGGGTAGCTGTAAGAACTGTGTCCCTAGGAACTTTGTATTTAAGAAGACCACAAGCCGGGCTCGGTGGCTCAGCCTGTAATCCCGCGCCTTTGGGAGGCTGAGGTGAGTGGATTGCCTGGGCCCGTGGGTTCAAGACCCGCCTGGGCAGGTGAGACCTCATTTCTACAATAAATCAAAAAAAATTAGCCGGGCGTGGTATCACACGCCTGTAATTCCGGCTACTCGGAAGACTGAGGCAGAAGGATCGCAGGAGCCCAGCAGGTCAAGGCTGCGGTGGCCGGCGCAGCCACTGCACTCCAGTCTGGGCGACATAGTGAGACTCCAACTAAAAAACAAACAAACAAACAAAAAAAAAACAACAAAAAAAAAGAAGACCCCAAACAGGGAAGCATAGTTAGGTATGGGGAGTCTCTCCCCTAAACTGCTCACACCTTCTAACATCTATGTGGAAGTCCCTTTTCAACAGCCAGAATACTCATACACACCCTAAAAAGGGGTCTTAGACACATTGGGGTAGAAGGAGGGGGATGAGGGGTTTGCTATGGTATGAGAAGAAAACCCCAGCCTCTGTGCTTGAATGGGAGTGGATAGGGCTCAAGCCCTAAGTAGGAAAATGGAGAGACCCTCCTTTCACCTTGAAAGCTCCTTCTCATCCTTCAGAACTTTGCTAAGAGGTTCTTTCTCCAGAAAGCCTTTTCTGCACCCCCAGCTAGATTTGGTGCCTCTTCCTTTGTGCTCCTTTGGTGGCCTGCCATATCCTGGCTGTGTTAACACCATCTGTCTACATACTGGCCTCCCCCACTGTACTGTAAGCCCCCTGTGGGCTGACACCATGTCACTCAAGTCACAGTTGAGTCCTCAACTCTGGGCTTGGCTGGGTTTTTTAGTATCTGTCTTCTTATTTGGATGTGAGCTCCCTTTGCTCAGGCCACCTTTGCTTCCCTGGCATCCAGCACAAAGCCTAATCTACCCTCTAAGAAATGTGTCATCCTTGCTCCAGGTTGCTGTGGAAGACTTTTAAGCAGGGAAGGAAGCTGATCAGTCTGGGTTGTAGAAAGTTGCCAGGATGGCTACCTATATTGCAGGGCTTAGAGGGAATGAGACATGGACAGCCCTTATAGCTGCTGATCTGCTTTCCACTCCTGGTGCCTCTGTAAGACAGGATCATTTGCAGATAAGGGAGGCTTGGCAAATGTCCTGCTAGCTGAGTAACATTTTGCTGGCTGAAAAGGGTAAATTAGGGCTTGAATCCAGGTCTTCAGATCTTCCCTCTTCTTGCTGTTGCAGGTTGCTCTTTGTGACCCTCATTCATTCCTCGGTTTTGTTGTTGTTAAATTCCTCTCTCATTTCTTCCTGCTAACGGTATGCCAGATCCTGCTAGGAGCGCAGGGAGGGTCAGCGACGGCCTGGAAAAGGGGAGGGTTCTCTTCATCCTTGGATCTCAGACCCCTGCAGACAGCCTATTTCAGGCGAGGAGACCACTGAGATGCTCAGACCTCCGAGCTTCCTAGAGGGAATGGGAAGTTGTTGAAGCGCGTGAAAACCGCGAGGGAACCCGCTTATGGCCTTCTTTCTGTTCATGACTCGTCCTGGGCAACTGCTGGTGGGGCGGCGACCGGGCTAGGAAGCTGATGGCCGTGCCAAGGGACCCAAGAGTGATAGCTGCGACCCTGGGCTGCCCTCGCCCACCGTTGGCGCTGGTATTGATCCTCCCTTTCGATACAGATGGAGAGACTGGCTCAGAGAGCAGCGGTGACCTACTGGGGACACGGGCGCATCGGCGGCCCAGTACCGCCTGGGCTTTCCATGCTTCCTTCCCCAGGGGTCCCTCCAACCCCCCCCCCCGACCCTTTCTGTTGCAGATCTGCGAAGTGGAAGGAGCATTTTCAGGCCAGGAGAAACAGGGACACAAGTCTCCTGCCTCCGTAGGGACCTTATCTCTTTTTGAGCCAGAATTCTGTGAGATTGATTCTCCTAAAGCACAGTTTTTGTCTTGGAGATAAAAAACTTGACATTATAGGCTGTAATCTATCAGTTACTGGCTACTGTTGGATCTCACATTTGAAATCCATATTCTTTCAGGAGTGTCTCAAACATAGACTGGAATTTATTTTCAGCCTATAAATATGGTAGAACCTAACTCTATCACTTAGTAACTGGAATTTGTGGCCTTGGACATGTTATGTATCCACACAGAGTCTTAAGTTTTCTTTATTTGTGATATGGACAAAAACAATCCATGCCAGCTTTCCCCTTAGAATTCGGAGGATTGACTGAAGTAAGTTATGAGCTTTGACACATTCTATTAAGCACTATACATCATAACTTGCTGAAGACATCTATGCAAGAAACTGAATTCTAGGAGGAAGACGGGAATAAGACCTGGACCTTGGAAATGTTAAGGGCAAGGGCAGGTAGATACCAATGACTCTAACAAAAGGCGGTATGCAATATCCAATGTAGGAGAAGTTCAAGAGCCAAGGGAGACTTATCCTGAAAGAGATTAGAGGCATTAAAAGGCAACAGCATTGAGCTGGGCGTTGAAGAGGAGAGGACAGTATTTCTGGCAGATTATTGCTAAGGTCTGCCACAGTGGGGGTGGGAAAATGGGGGGTGGTTGTTATTTCAGGTTATTTTCTATTATAGACTGTAGGGAATTTTTTAAAAAGTGATTCAATTTCTAGTTTAGATATATACAGTTTGTGTGCCCTTAAGCCCTTTAGAGATTCTGTTCTTCCACCACTTTAGAGACTAGGTGATGATACCTAAATTTCTTATTTTTTTTTAATTTTCAATTTTAAATATGTGGGGTACAATTCAGGGTTAGGTATACAAACGTTCATTATGCAGGTACCCTCTCCCCTGGCAGTTTTCCACTACTGCCAATGTTTCCTTATTTCTTAATTGAATAATTTTATTTGCCATGGGTTTTGAGATTGGAGGACATCACAGCACAGAATTTCTTATTTCCTAACTGAAATGGAAGAGCACTGAAGAGAAGCTGAGCCCTGATACTCAGGGAGTTTCTAAGTTCCCTTCACTTATGAGGCCGCGATCTGCCCTTAGAGCTCTTCCATTTCTAAGCCCATACATTTGAAGAGTATCTAGAAGATTGCCCTGTGCCCCAATAGCACCAGTGTTCCACACACAAATATTTCTACAGATTAAGTGGGGAGAACTCTCAAAGTGAGTAGATATTTCCTCCTCCCTCAATGTAGGCATTGTAGAAGGCCAGACTGGTTCTCCCCAGTTAGAGGCAGGTAGGAGTATTGTTTTTCTTCCCTCTTTTCTAATAAATCTAGACCAGGACTAGCTCCAGGGCTGCTCACCTGAAATGAGTTGAGCCTTACTGAGTTGAGTGGCTTCCTTCCACTGCCCAGAATCTGATGGAACCTGGTAAGGGGATAACCATGAAGAAAATTCTGAGTTAGTTCCCTGAGTAATTTTAGGATTAGAAGGAGCTAGGTATTTTCCAGTCATTGTCATCAAGTTTACTGATAGGGATGTAAAATAAGTTTGGAGGGCAAAGCTCAAGTAGCAACTGTGAAAAGATCAATTGTGTATTGCGATTAGGCTTGTTGTCTCTTTGCTTCTTGGACTAGAATAAATGCTACAACTCTTCTCTAAAAGAAACACCCCAATGATTTTATGTATCTCTTAGGACTTTTTGAGCACTTGCTAGAATTTTGTTTCATCTCATTAATCTCATTAATCACCCACCCCTGTTCCAAATCATTCTGCTCTGCTGTTATGTCCTTCAGTCTCAAAACCCGTAGCAAATATCAACCTCAAAATTTCTGGAAGCACTTCCTGGAAAACAAACTTGTTATAGCTGGCTTCCATCTATGTCTTTGGATTCCTTCCTCCAGTTTATATTGTACCAAGAAATTTCTGAAATGTCAGCTTCATTTAGTTCAACCTACTGTTACATACAACTATCTGTATTAGGGTTCTCCAGAGAAACTTTATAATGTTTATATATATTTTTATTTCATATGAATAAAATAAAATGTATATACAGGAAGCCTTCACTTAAAGTTGTTGGTAGGTTCTTGGAAACTGCGCCTTTATATGAAATAACGTATAACCACCAATTTTACTATAAGCTAATTGATATAAACAAGAGTTAAGTTCCTTTGGCATATTTACACTCACACTGGGACAATCAAGACATGCCAGTTCACCTAATGTGCACATCTGTGGGATGTGGAAGGAAACCTGAGTATCCAGAGAAAACCCCACGCAGATGTGGGGGAAATGTGCAAACTCCATATAGTAACCTTGGCCAGGAATTGATTTTTTTCTCATGAACATCGTAACAAAACAACATGAAATGAAATGACATTTTTTGAGAACCTGCTGTATTGTATACATTATAAACAAGAGTTATAAGCTTATATATAAAATAAAGTATAAAAGTATATAAATAAATATAAAATAAAAACATGGCATATATTGTGTATATGTATATATATAAATATAATGAGATTTATTATAAGGAATTGGTCTCAAACTCCTGGCCTCAAATGATTCTCCTGCCTCAGTCTCCCAAAGTGCTAGGATTACAGGCATGAGCCACCACACCCAGCCAAGATTATCAACAAATGTTGGTTCCCTTCACTTTCCCTTGTGTCTGTAGGAAGATTAACCCCCTGCCAACTTAACCCAGGTATTAGGATGGATATAGCAAACATGCCACCTTAGCTTAGGAATGAGCTTATCAGATCTTAGAAGACTAAAGAGCTGTAATGATCTCCCAGTTTCCCAGAGAGGGAGGGCAACGTTATTAGTGGGCTAATGTGGTGATGTGCATGAATGGTGATTTGGCTGGTGCCAGGTCTAAAGGGACTGGGTTGGGAAGCTTCTGCTGTTGTGGAGGCTGGTGGTGAGTTGTTCTGACCAACTAGGAATGTTGCAGAGGGAGGGTAGGGAAGAAGAGCAATGGGAGCAAGTCCCACTCCTCCTGGGAGCATTTTTGCGCTGGTTGGTCTGGCTGGCTGCAGCTAGAGGGAGGGCAGGTTGGTCCGTTTGACACTGGCATCTACAGACCTATTGGAAGGGAACATCTATTAAGATCAAGTTTCCTTGGTCTCAATCACAGAAATTTAGTTTTCCCACACTAGGAAGAAAAGCAGTTAACATTTTTTATTGTGCCCCAGGAAGACTGTCTGAAATTTGCAATGACAAAATAAGGGAAAGAATCCAAAAGTGTGGGTCCACTGTTGTCTCCAGTTGACTGCCCTGTAAATCCCCAGACAGAAGAATCCCTTGGTGGAGGTCAGAGAAGGAACAAAGGATATGAGGTTTTGGTTTGTGGAAATGCTTAAAACCAGCCTGCTCCAGTGCCTGGAGAGCACTGCAGAATGACTGCTGCTGTTGAATTTAATGCTGGCAAGATATGGGAAAGCCTATTTATGTCATCTTGTCTGCTGCAGTGATCAGCATATCTGCCCAAGTGATACTATAGACAGGTGACCAGCCGTTACCTACTCTCCTGATGGAAGTGCCATGTACATTGACCTGAAACTGGAGTGCTGTCCAGTAGCCTACTGTCCAGCCCTTGACCTTACTTCTGCCCAGGAAGGATGGCAAGTGAGCAAGAAGTCAGCAGCACCCTCCATTCCCTAGTGTGCCCCTTGAGTAGACATTGGCTCATCCAGAAAATTTGATTTGGAAGTTACTGTGTTTCTTTTATACAATTTTTTTCTATCCAAGTAGCACTTATTTATTGTAGAAATATAAGAAAATATAGTTAAGTGAAAGAAGAAAATAAAAAGAAATTATATTTCAAAGATAACCAGTTAAGCAACAGTTTATTTCTTAAGAGATTTTAAAATTAAGCAGTAGTACTAAAAAATGCATAAATAGCAACACACACACAGATAGTGGAATAAAGGATGCTTTGCAGTAAGTTTAAGTCAGCTCTTCTAGTCACATTATTGTAGAGTGTCCCCCATTGCAAGGAGAGACTTCAGTCTGTCTTGTCATCCTAAGCTTTCCAGTGAACCCTGCCCCTCACAGAATACAGTTCTGGTCGCTCTGGGTGACAGGAGGGAGTTGGCAGTCAGTCTTAGCTGCAGAAGGTATTATTAGCCATGTATAGGACATAAAAAAACTCCAAGCTGTTATGTTTTTTGCAGTAACCCTAAACATAACACTAATGCTATGCTCCTTCCTGTCATCTTCCATCTTAGTGGCACTCAACACCCTTTAGTAGGTTTGACCAGCTCCTCAGAATCATACTAGAAGATTTTACAAATTTTTTGGGTGGATAGACTAAAGCAACATCAAATTTCATTTGTAAAAATAATACATATTCTGAAAAATAATTCAGAAATATAGATGATAAAAGCACTCATTCAGCCGGGCTCGGTGGCTCAGCCTGTAATCCTGAGCCTTGGGAGGCTGAGGTGAGTGGATTGCCTGAGCCCGCGGGTTCGAGACCCACCTGGGCAGCGAGAACTCATCTCTACAATAAATCAAAAATCAGCCGTAGTAGCGCGCACCTGTAATTCCGGCTACTCGGAAGGCTGAGGTGGAAGGAACGCCAGAGCCCGGCAGGTGGAGGCTGCAGTGGCCAGGAGCAACCATTGCACTCCAGTCTGGGCGACAGAGTGAGACTCCAACTCAAAAAAAAAAAAGGCACTCATCTACTTTTGGGTTTTAAAGGTCCTTTTTGGGGACAACTCCCTCGAGTCCCCTCCCACTGTGGAAGCTTTTCTGTCTTATCAATAAATCCTGCTTTCTCAAAAGAAAGAAAAGTCCTTTTCTATTTTGAGTTTGCGTGACATATTTCTTTTTTTTTTTTTTGAGTTGGAGTCTCACTCTGTCGCCCAGACTGGAGTGCAGTGGCCACTCCCGGCCACCACAGCCTCGACCTTCTGAACTCCGGCAATCCTTCCACCTCAGCCTTCCAAGTAGCCGGAATTACAGGTAAGTGCTACCACGCCCAGCTGATTTTTTTTTTTTTTGTAGATATGAGGTCTCGCTGCCCAGGCGGGTCTTGAACCCATGGGCTCAGGCAATCCACTCACCTCAGCCTCCCAAAGGCGCAGGATTACAGGCTGAGCCACCGAGCCCAGCTTTGCTTGACATATTTCTAAGGAAGGTAGGTTGGTCTCCCACTCTGACTATGTTTGTCTATTTCTTTTTGTAGATCCATTAGTAATTGCCTTATATATTGTATTTCATTTTAGAGTCAGGGTCTTGTTCTGTCACCCATACTGGAGTACAGTGGCATGATCACAATGATCACAGCTCACTGCAGCCTTAACCTCCTGGGCTCAGGCGATCCTTCCACCTTAGCATCCTGAGTAGCTGGTACTACAGGCTCATGCCACCACAACCAACTGATGTTTTTTATTTTTTGTAGAGATGAGATTTTGCTGTGTTGCCCAGGCTGGTCTCAAACTCCTAGGCTCAAGCAATCCTCCCACCTCAGCCTTCCAAAGTGCTGGGATTACAGGCGTGAGACCACGTTTGGCAGTATTTGCCTTATATATTTTAAAGCTGTGCTAATATGTGCAGAGATGTATTGTCATAAGTTTATGACAATCATTTAATAGTTATTAAGCATTTAGTTGATATCAGGCACTGTCCAGGGTCCTGAGAATACAGGCAGGGGCAGGATAGAGGTGCTGTCCAGTGGAGACAAAAGACAAATAAATATATGAGAAAATCTCAGGAAAAGAATGCTGAGAAATAAATAGGACTATTTGAAAGAGAATCATCAGTTCTCTCTTTTCATCATAGTTCAGCATCCCACAGACTAATCTTAGTAGTCTACACCTTCAGAAGTTTATTAATAAAGGTAACACAAGCCGGGCTCGGTGGCTCAGCCTGTAATCCCACGCCTTTGGGAGGCTGAGGTGAGTGGATTGCCTGAGCCTGCGGGTTCGAGACCTGCCTGGGCAGCGAGACCTCATCTCTACAATAAATCAAAAAATCAGTCGGGCATGGTAGCGCATGCCTGTAATTCTGGCTACTTGGAAGGCTGAGGCGGAAGGATCGCTGGAGCCCAGCAAGTCGAGGCTGCGGTGCCCAGGAGGGGCCACTGCACTCCAGTCTGGGCGACAGAGTGAGACTCCAACTAAACAAACAAACAAGCAAACAAAGGTAACACACAGACTGGAAGACAATCACAGTAATTTTCACACATTCATAGTTACCATTGGAAAACCTCTCCCTCCTCTCTCAGAAGTTACCATTTAAACTTAAAATTTAACTTTTAAGTGGGGCTCGGTGGCTCAGCCTGTAATCCCGTGCCTTTGGGAGGCTGAGGTGAGTGGATTGCCTGAGCCCGCGGGTTCGAGACCCACCTGAGCAACTTGATGAGACCTCATCTTTACAATAAATCAAAAAATGCCGGGCATGGTAGTGTGCACCTGTAATTCTGGCTACTCGAAGGCTGAAGCGGAAGGATCGCCAGAGCCCAGCGGGTTGAGGCTGTGGTGCCTGGGAGCGGCCACTGCACTCCAGTCTGGGTGACAGAGTGAGACTTCAACTCAAAAAAAAAAAATTAACTTTTAAAAGTTGTTATGCCTGGACTGGGCACAGTGACTCAGCCTGTAATTCCAGCACTTTGGGAGGCTGAGGTAAGAGGATTGCCTGAGCCTGGGGGTTTGAGACCAGCCTGGGCAACTTGGTGAGACCTCGTCTCTACAGTAGATCACCAAAACTAACTGGGCGTGGTGGCATGTGCCTGTAGTTCCAGCTACTTGGAAGGCTGAGGCAGAAGGATCACCTTAACCCAGCAGGTCGAGGCCATGGTGGCTGTGAGCGTGCCACTGCACTCCAGCCTGGGCAACAGAGTGAGACTCTGGCTCAAAAATAAATAAATAAATAAAGGTTGTTGTGCCCTTGAAGATGTGGGAAAGGAGGATTCCAGGCAGAGGGAACAGTTGCTGCAAAGGCTTGAGCTGTAAATAGCTTGCATGATCAGGTGACAGAAGGGAGGTCACTGTGCTTGGATGACAGTGACAGTGTCAGAGGTACAGTCAGAGCTGATCAGGGGCCTATTCTCCATGGGCCATATTTACCAGCTAAACCCATTTGAGGATGCTGGGGGAAAACTGACTGTAAGTCAGGAGAGAAAAAGGAAGGACAATCAGGGCACTGTTTCAGGAATGCATTTGAGAGAAGATGGTGGTTGGGACTAGGGGTGGGGTGCTGTGGAGATGGAAAAAAATGGGGACCAGGCACTGTGGCTCAAGCCTGTAATCCCAGCACTTGGAGAGGCCAAGGAGAGAGGATTGCCTGAGCCCACGGGTTCCAGAACAGCCTGGGCAACTTGGCAAGACCCCATCTCTACAATAAATAAAAAAATTAGCCGGGCATGGTAGTGTGCACCTGTAGTTCCAGTTAATTGGAAGGTTGAGGCAGAAAGATTGCCTGAGCCCAGCAGGTCAGCGCAGGGGTGACCGTGAGCATCCTAGTGTACTCCAGCCTGGGCAACAGATACTCCAACTTCAAAAAAAAAAAAGGTGGATTTATAATGTATTATGGAAGGTGAGTATGGATTTGCTAATGTTTTAGATGTGAGAGGATGGAGAATTAAGGGTAACTTCTAGGTTTCTTTTTTTTTTTTTTTTGAGTTGGAGTCTCACTCTGTCGCCCAGACTGGAGTGCAGTGGCCGCTCCCGGCCACCGCAGCCTCGACCTGCTGGGCTCCGGCGATCCTTTTGCCTCAGCCTTCCGAGTAGCCTGAATTACAGGCATGCGCTACCACGCCCGGCTGATTTTTTGATTTATTGTAGAGATGAGGTCTCGCTGCCCAGGCAGGTCTCGAACCCGCGGGCTCAGGCAATCCACTCACCTCAGCCTCCCAAAGGCGCGGGATTACAGGCTGAGCCACTGAGCCCGGCTACTTCTAGGTTTCTTGACTTGAGGTTGGTCTTTTTAAATCAGCATTAAATATTATATTTTATCCTCTTTAAATGCTTAGACCTGGAGTCTGTTTTGTCTCATATTTCTACACACAGCTTCTTTTTTTGGTTGTTGTTGGAATTTGCTTAGTATATATTTTTCCTTCCTTTCTTTTCAAACTTTTCTATTGTGTGGTTTTAGGTAAGTAGTTAAAAATCTTTCTCTTAGGAAGCAGCTTGCCAGCGCCACTCAGTGAGCTAATGCTCCAAGGCTGAGCAACTCGGAGAAAGAAGAGAAGGGTTTTATATGTTAGTTTAGGTAAGGGAGGGGGTTGGATTGTATGGCTATACATTTTATTTTAGAATCTGCAAGGTTATAATCAGCAGAAACAGTTTTTCAAAGAACAAGTTGTTTACAGGATATACATGACAAGAAGGGGTCGTAAAACGATAACTTTACAAAGAGAGGATGGGGGGTAAGGTTGTGAATCGATTGCTATCTTGCATTTACAGGAAAGCAGCTTGTGGCTGTCTGTTTTTTCTCACATTACTATGTCTAGCAGTTTTGGAGCTTGCAGGTTGATTTTAAAAAAGAATAATTTTAACTGTTTTCAGCCCCTCTCTGCCACACTCTCTCTTCCTTTTAGTAAGAGAATATAACATAATATGTTTACATACATTGTGATTAACTGATAGCCTTGGACTTTGTAACACTGTATTCATTTTTTTAGAACCAGGGTTTCATTCTGTTGCCCAGGCTGGTGGCACAATTATAGCTCACTGCAACCTCGAATTCCTGAGGTCAAACAATCCTCCCAAGTAGGCTGAGACTGCAGATTGTGTCACGAAGACCAGCACAACAATAATCTTTTTTTTGAGTGGGAGTCTCACTCTGTCACCCAGGCTGTAGTGCAGTAGCATGCTCACGGCCACCGCAGCCTTGACCTGTTGGGCTTAGGTGATCCTTCCGCCTCAGCCTTCCAAGTAGCTGGAACTAGAAACATGCGCTACCGTGCCCAGCTAATTTTTTGATTTATTGTAGAGACAAGGTCTCACCAAGTTGCCCAGGCTGGTCTCAAACCCACGGGCTCAGGCAATCTTCTCGCTTCGGCTTCCCAAAGTGCTGGGATTACAGTCTTGAGCCACAATAATTTGTATAAAATACCTTGCCCATTCCAGCTTTAAGCTCATTCACATTTCTCTGTCACAAATAAGAAAGTTCAAGCCAGGCTCGGTGGCTCAGCCTGTATTTCCACGCCTTTGGGAGGCTGAGGTGAGTGGATTGCCTGAGCCCGTGGGTTCGAGACTTGCCTGGACAGGCAAGACCTCATCTCTACAATAAAATCAAAAATTTAGCTGGGCGTGGTAGTGCATGCCTGTAATTCTGGCTACTCGGAAGGCTGAGGTGGAAGGATCACTGAAGCCCAGCAGGTCAGGGCTGCAGTGGCCGGGAACGGCCACTGCACTCCAGTCTGGGCGACAGAGTGAGACTCCAACTCAAAAAAAAAAAAAAGAAAGTTCAAAACTGAGATGTGAGACAAAAGCCTTTCTCTGCTTTGGTTCACACCCTCTTTTCTGGCCTCCTATTCTCACTCTCTCTCACCTCATTTTCAGTGTAAACCTATCACTTGAAGTGGATTTCGCCAGGAGGAAACCATCAATGTTGAAACCATCAATCATGCCTCTGTCACCCCTGCTCAACCAAGATACTCACTTAGTAGAAAGTAGCAATCATTCTTTCTCTACCCTATGCTACCTTTATAGGTCCCAGGCCTCTTCATCACCTGGTTCCTAACAATCCTTAATGTTGATGGGGAAAGAAGAGATTTGGCCCTTCCTCCTTCAAGTGTGGCCCTCAGACTAGCAATACCCCATCACCTAGGAGCTTGTTGGAAATGCAGACACTCAGGCCCTACGCTAGCCCGATGGTCTCAGAATCATCTTTTTAGCAAAGGTGATTTGTATATACTGTCAAGTCTGAGAAGCACTGACCTTGGTGAAACATTTTATTTGCAATTCCTCCTCCATCTCTAGGTGCCCTGATAGTCCCAAAGAGGAGACATTGAGAAGCAAAGGACACGTAATGAGGTTATGGTCTTCTCTCTGATGGCAACTAGCAGATCATGCTGAAAGATGTGGGCTCTGAAATCCAGAGGCAGAGGAAGGAGGCTGGATCCACTGGCCAGCCTTGGGGCCAAGGACAACTTGGGATGAGGCAATCCCGCCCTTCAGACGGTATCCAGCCTTGCTAGGACAAACTGAAGAGGATTTAATCACCTTTTTCCTAAGAAATCTTTTGCAAGTCTTTCCAAAGGGGACAAAACAAATTTAGGGCAATGCTCCTCAACGCTAATGCACAGAAGAACCACTTGGGGAGCTCTTCAAAAATTCAATGCCTGAGCTCTGCCTTCAGAATTCAGATTTAATTGATTTGAAATGGGGTAAAGGATTGCATTTTAAAAACTTTTTCCAGGCTGGGTGCGGTGGCTCATCCCTATAATCCCAGCACTTTGGGAGGCCAAGGTGAGAGGATTGCCTGAGCCTGAGTTCAAGACCAACCTGGACAACTTGGCAAAACTTCATCTCTACAATAAATCAAAAAATTAGCCAGGTGTGGTGGCACATGCCTGTAGTTCCAGCTACTTGGAAGGCTGAGGTGGAAGGATCACCTGAGCCCAGCAGGTTGAGGCTGTGGTGGCCGGGAGTGTGCTACTGCCCTCCAGTCTGGGTGAAAGAGTGAGACTCCAACTCAAAAAAACAAATTTTTTTTTCCATTGTTGTTGCTAAGTGCAGTGAAGGGTGAACCACCAAGGTTTCTGCCATGGTTCTTCAAGTGTGGTATCCCAAACAGCTACAGCTGAATCATTTGGGAACTTGTTAAAAATGCAAAATTCTCACCAGGCACAGTGGCTCACGCCTGTAATCTCAGCACTTTGGGAGGCAGAGGCAAGAGGATTGCCTGAGCCCAGGGGTTTGAGACCAGGCTGGGCAACTTGGAGAGACATCATCTCTTCAATAAATAAAAAAATTAGCTGGGCATGATGGTTCCAGCTACTTGGAAGGGTGGGGCAGAAGGAATGCCTGAGCCCAGCAGGTTGAGGCTGTGGTGGCCATGAGCGTGCCACTGCACTCCAGCCTCGGACACAGAGTGAGACTCCAACTCAAAAAAACAAATGCAAATTCTTAGGCCCTCTCCAAGACCTATTCAGTCATAATTGTGGGATTGGGGTCCAGTGATCTGTGTTTTGTGTTTTTTTTGAGTTGGAGTCTCACTCTGTCACCCAGACTGGAGTGCAGTGGCTGCTCCCGGCCACCACAGCCTCGACCTGCTGGGCTCTGGCAATCCTTCCGCCTCAGCCTTCCAAGTAGCTGAAACTACAAGTGCGCGCTACCACGCCCAGCTAATTTTTGATTTATTGTAGAAATGAGGTCTCGCCAAGTTGCCCAGGCAGGTCTCAAACCCGCGGGCTCAGGCAATCCACTCACCTCAGTCTCCCAAAGGCACGGGATTACAGGCTGAGTCACCGAGCCTAGCTGTGATCTGTGTTTTAACAAACTTTTTAGATGAGGCTGATGTATTTCAGAGCCACCTCATAAAGACAAAACAAGACAAAACAATTCCACAAACAAACAAAAAACAATGGCAGGGCACAGTGGCTCCATGCCTGTAATTCTAGTTCTTTGGGAAACCAAGGCAGGAGGATCGCATGAGGTCAGGAGTCTGAGACTAGCCTGGGCAACATAGCAAGATGATGTCACTTGAAAAAACAAAAGTTGGGCATGTAGTCCCAGCTACTCAGGAGGCTGAGGCAGGAGGATCTCCTGACCCCGAGAGCTCAAGGCTACAGTGAGCTCTGATCGTGTCATTGCACTCCAGCCTGGGTGACACAGTGAGATCCTGTCTCTAAAAGAAACACACACACACACACACACAAACGCGTGCGCACGCGCGCACACACACGCATGCGCGCACACAGACATACACACACATACACACACACACACGATGCGAGTTGAAGTTCCCTTTTGTGGATTCCTCCAATAATTTACATTTTTCAGAAAGAACTCAAAGAGCTTGCTCCAGACACCAATTTGTTTAATGTCATGTCTAATGTCATGATCAGCAAGCTTCATAGGAACTCTTGAAATCTGCCTTGAAAAGATGTCATAGAACTTGTTTTAACTTCTTAAAGAATCTGGATAAATGTTAAGGGTTTTGTGTGTGTGTATGCAGGAAATACACCAACTCCAAAAGGAAATCCCCCTGCCTCCTTCATGCCATTTTATCCATTTTCTTTTCAGTGAGGCCTGCAGGCCTGAACTGCTATCCCTCCATTAGCCCCTCATTTATTTTGGCACCTTAGTCTTAGTCTCTCTCCAGATCCATTGTGTGAAGAGAAAAATCCAGTTAGCCCAGGAAATTCATTTCCTCCCTTCCTAGTGAGCTGGTTCTGCAGGTCTGAGTGGGCTCAGCAAAGAACAGACTCATACCAGCCTTGAAGTATGAGATTCCCTTTCTAACAAAAACCATACTTCCCCCAGGAAGTTTTTATTGATATGGGCAGGTACCTTTGCTGTCTCTGTGGCTGGTCCTTATTGATACATAGACCATTGTAGGATGGCAGAGTGTCTGTCTTGGAGCCCATTAAATTAAGTTTAGTTCAAAGCTGCCTCTCTGCACATTTTGGGTTTGATCTAGAGCAGGGGTGTCCAACCTTTTGACTTCCCTGGTCTGCATTGTGTAAAGAGGAATTGTCTTGGGCTACACATGATATAATGTTTAGAAAAATGAGCCGGGTTGTAATCCTGCGCCTTGGGAGGCTGAGGTGAGTGAATTGCCTGAGCCTGCGGGTTCGAGACCCACCTGGGCAACTTGGTGAGACCTCATCTCTACAATAAATCCAAAAAATTAGCCAGGTGTGGTAGCGTGTGCCTGTAGTTCTAGTTACTTGGAAGGCTGAAGCAGAAGGATCACTGGAGCCCAGTGAGTTGAGGCTGCGGTGGCTGGAAGCAGTCACTGCACTCCAGTCTGGGCAACAGAGTGAGACTCCAACTCAAAAAAAAAAAAAGAAAAAGAAAAAGAAAAATGAGAACAATATAAAACTGTGGGAAATTTGGGCTTGTTTTTGTAAAACTAATCTATCAATGTCTGGTTGAATGGAAGTGGTCCCAATTCTTAGTGAATTCTTAAGATGCTCATTGAAAATGTTTGTTCAAATTTTGCTCTTTGTCTGCTTCATAATTAAAAACAGCTGCTCACAAATGTATGTGCTGCCAAAAAAGCAATGTCATCAATAAGGCGTCATTGTGAATGTCAAAAATGGAACCACGTATGGGGTCATAAAGAAAATAAATGCTAAAAAAAAGTACAAACATGCTGTTAAAAGATTTTGTGGGGCCAGCTGTCCTGGGCCATGGGTTGGTCTTTTCTGACCTGGAGGCTTCTCTGTAATCTTTCACATAGTGAATTGTAACCTAACTGGATGTGTAGACAGACTAACCTACTCTTGTGCCAATCACTGAGTTTTGGCTAATCAAAAGTGGCCAACGGTTCAGAGCAGTTTCAAATAAGGCAAACGCTGACTGTTAACTAATACCAGTTAAGGCTCAGAAAAGTAGGAGAATGAAAAAGAGAAAAAAGGCAAGGGAAGAAAAATCCAACTGTTTCCATACCTTGCTTCCATTTTCTATCACCTTCCTTTCTATTTTTGTAAATTTCCTTCAATCATGTGGCTGTGCTGGAGTCTCTGAGCTTACTCTGATTCGGAAGGCTGCCCGATTCATTAATCGTTCTTTGCTCAATTAAACTCTGTTAAATTTTATTTGTCTTAAGTTTTTTCTTTTAACACACCCTTTTCATAATGGGTAAAATCCTGGCATTTTCTGGAATTCAGCAGCAACACAAACCAACTGCCCCACCCTGCTTTACTAGAACATTTCTGTTGTGTAGAAGAATTAAAATAGATCACAGTTTTCCTTTCTTCATAACTGTGCCTCTTTTCTTTTTTAAAAAATTTTTCTTCCCTTGCCTTTTTTTTTCTTTTTCATTCTCCTAACTCTCCTGAACCTTAACTGGTGTTAACAGTCTGAAGACTTGAAAAGATAGCTCTCCAAAGAACTGTTCTTCTTCTTCTCCTTCTCCTTCTCCTTCTCCTTCTTTTCAGTCAGTGTTTCTGTGTTGCGAAGACTAGAATGCAGTGGTGTGATCATGGCTCACCACAGCTTTGACCTCCTGGGCTCAGGTGATCCTTCTACCTCAGCCTCCCAAGTAGCTGAGACTACAGGCATATGCCACCACTCTTGGCTAATTTATTTATTTATCGTACCAATGAGGTCTCACTATGTTGCCTAGGTTGGTCTCAAAATCCTGGGCTCAAGCAATTCTGTCTTGGCCTCCTGAAGTGCTGAGATTACAGGCGTGAACCGCCATTTATAGCCCAAAGACCTGTTTTGACAGTTGCCAAAATGAAATTGCACCAAAAATTGAGAGAAACAGGCATGCAAAATTGAACATATGTTCCTATTCTAACCCAAGGTTCACAGCAGCTACAAGTAGAGAAAACTAGTCAGAAACAAGACCACTGTCTGTAGTCTTCTCTTCCCCTTGCTTTATAAAAACTATTTTTCTTTGGCTTAGAGAGTTACCTTATTTTTAAGGTGTTTCCTGATGCACATGAGCTGAATAAAGCCTTTAACCTCTATTTGACTCACTTTATCTTGTTTTCTTGACAGTAACCTTAGACTTGGTGCTGGAAGGAATTGGGAATGTTATTCTGTTCAACATTCCTTCAAGAACAGGAAGCTCAGTATAATTTCCTGCATCCCAAGTGAACTCTCTCCCTTTCATAATCTGTACATGGATAACAAAGAAATAAGATTCTGCAGCAGATGCAAGCAGAAACAGGGGGCTCCTAGGAGCTGTGGACAAGCAACACCAATGTAACTGAGCTCAACATTTTCCAGAAAGCAGAAGCGAAACCCAGCATTGAGTGAAACACTAGTGGATACAGTAATTTTAAGACATAAGTTAAATTTGTATCATTTAATTTCACCCTAAACATGATCTTTAACAAATATGAAAAAAAAAGCTATGGGTTTGTAAATATAAGGCATTTTTATGACTAAATCATGTGCTCTTCTAACTGCTTTGCTCTCCGGGCCTAAAAAAAGATCAACTATAGAGGTCACATCCATGAGCAACTTCTGGACTCATAATAGCCTCAGGGAAGCCATGACTGTTTTCAATTTTGACAATGTTGAGTTCTACTTGAGCCCTGTAATCATGGTTAACAGTGGAGGTTATGAAACCTCCTCATGCTTCTGTGTTCCAGAAAATGACTTATTACAAAGAATGCTTCTTGTTCATATGACCTAGATAAAGCTCACAGGTTTTATGCCCCCTTGTTTACTCTATGACAAGGCTGGACACACCCCCTCCAAATCCCCAATTTTCCCCCCATGAATGATGAGCTAAACTGCTTGTCCTCACTGACTAAGTGGAACAAAATGCTTGTTAGCCAAACTTTAGTCAGGCTTCTCTCTTTCCTATAGGCCCCTGAAATCTGCTTGACTTCAAGCCTGAGAAAACACAATAAGTAGTACAAACCTCCCTTATCTGCATCTCCTGGGAATTACTCTTCCTGTCAGATCCCCTTACTTGTCCAGCTTCCCCTGCTAATCTCTGCCTCCTCCATACTCTATAAAATAAAAGCCTCAGCCGGGTTCGGTGCCTCAGCCTGTAATCCCGCACCTTGGGAGGCTGAGGTGAGTGGATTGCCTGAGCCCGCGGGTTCGAGACCCACCTGGGCAACTTGGTGAGACCTCATCTTTACAATAAATCAAAAGATTAGCTGGGTGTGGTAGCGTGCTCCTGTAGTTCCAGCTACTTGGAAGGTTGAGGTGGAAGGATCACCAGAGCCCAACAGGTCAAGTTCCAGCTACTTGGAGCGGCCACTGCACTCCAGTCTGGGTAACAGAGTGAGACTCTAACTAAAAAAAATAAAAAATAAAAAATAAATAAATAAATACATAAAATAAAATAAAATAAAAGCCTCTTCTCTTTGATGTGGAGACACTTATAGAACTTATGATCCCAGCATGGAGTGTGGATATGTTACAGGCTGGAAAGAGGCTATTTTGTTTATATTAAAACAGTCAGTTAGACTGGGCTCGGTGACTCAGCCTGCAATCCCAGCGCTTTGGGAGGCCAAGGCGAGTGAATTGCCTGAGTCCATGGGTTCGAGACCTGCCCGGGCAACTTGGCGAGACCACATCTCTACAATAAATAAAAAATTAGCCAGGTGTGGTAGCGCACGCCTGTAGTTCCAGTGACTTGGAAGGCTGAGGTGGAAGGATTGCCGGAGCCCAGCAGGTAGAGGCTGTGGTGGCTGGGAGCGTGCTACTGCACTCCAGTCTGGGTGACGGAGTGAGACTCCAACTCAAAAAAAAACCAAAACAGTCATTTAGGAAAAAGTTAGAAACTTGTATTAAGCTGAGTTGAGTTAAATGTAGAAGTTGTTTGACCTGGGCTCCATGGCTCAGCCTGTAATCCTGTGCTTTAGGAGCCTGAGGTGAGTGAACTGCCCGAGCCCGCAGGTCCGAGACTTGCCTGGGCAACTTGGCGAGACCTCATCTATACAATAAATCAAAAAAATTAGCTGGGCGTGGTAGCGCACGCCTGAAGTTCCAGCTACTTGGAAGGCTGAGGTGGAAGGATCACTGGAGCCCAGCAGGTCGAGGCTGCGGTGGCCGGGAGCGTGCCACTGCACTGCCGTCTGGGGGACAGTGAGACTCCAACTCAAAAAAAAAAAGAAGTCATTTGAATGTAAAAGTAAACATTTTTTCTTATCCCTCCTTCGCTGTCCTAGGAATTTAGTAGCTGTTGCTGGTACTGAAGGGAACACAACCATCTTCATTGAGCCCCCTGGTAAACAGGAGACACACACAAAAGACTCCAGGTCCCTGGAAATGCCTCTGCTAGACCTAGATAAGAAATGGGTTCTGTGTACCCCACAACTTCACAATAAAAAAAAAAAAACTATTGCTTTTATGCCCTCAGGGAGGTCAGGCTTTAAGCATAGCTGCCTAATTCTTTTTGCTTAGTTCCCTGAAATAAACACCCTCCTTTCTCTTGATGCAAAAAAAAAAAAAAGAAATGGGTTCTGTTGAAACTTTCTAATACTCAGAAATGTATCTGTCCCCTTAGTCTCTAAATGACAACTGTTTTCTTTCATGTCTTTATATTAATTTTATGTATAGTGTTTAATCAAACCTTATGACTCAGAACTCCCAGAATAAGCAAAAACTGTAACCAACTGGCTAGTTATTTTTAAAGCCTTTGAACATCAGGTGTTACCTAAGTAAGAACCTTAAAGTTAAATACATGGGCATTTTTGCCTGAAATAAGCAAAAACTAACCAACTAGAAAGTATGTAGCATTAAATTGTTCAATGTGTTAAGTTAATTGTAACTTAAAAGAATGGCAGGATTGTAACAGTAACTGTTTGGGGTCTAAACACTGATTAAGAAATAAACTGAGTAATGATCATAAGACATATAATTATATTGGGAGGCAGAGGTGAGAGGAGTGCCTGAGCCCAGGGGTTCAAGACCAGCCTGGGCAACTTGGCAAGATCTCATCTCTACAATAAATCAAGAATTAGTAGGGTGTGGTGGCATACACCTGTGATTCCAGCTACTTGGAAGGTTGAGGTGGAAGGATTGCCTGAGTCCAGCAAGTTGAGGCTGTGGTGGCCAGGAGCGTGCCACTGTACTCCAGGCTGGGAGACAGAGTGAGACTCTGACTCAAAATAAAACAAACAAACAAAAGACATGTCATTATTAAACAAAAGATATGAGAAAAAGATAAGAAACTCTATGTTTTATTATAAATACTGGATGGAAATACTGCTTAAATGAACAGGTTTTTATGGATACACAGCCTTTTCCCTAATCCCACGGTATCAGAATAAAATTCCTTACTTCTCCCAGCTTTCTGCCTCTTGTATTTGACCACAATTGTTGGCTCCCGCCGAAGTCTTAACATTCAGTGACCCGGGGACTCCCGCTGCTTGTAGCTGGTCAGGGTTGATGGGACTGCTCTTGGGAGACTCCGGAGTCTTAACAGCCACCGGAGCGCTTTGCTCTGGGGACTCTTCGAGAAGTGCTCCTACCGAACGCAAGCACCGATCCTTCTGCTGGGAGAATGAGATTCTGGAGTGCTCAACTTTAGAAAGTGGACGCGCTTATTGGTAAGCCAAAAACCCAAACATAAGCCGGGGATGTTGGACGGTTTCTCATTTGGGTCCTTTGGAACAATTTGTAGCTCCGGGGAAATGTGGCCTTGACCCACTGGGGCTTTGAGGGTGTCCTTTGGTTTGTATTTGTACTTTATTTTTTTTATTTTTTTGAGTTGGAGTCTCACTCTGTTGCCCAGACTGGAGTGCAGTGGCCGCTTCCGGTCACCACAGCTCGACCTGCTGGGCTCTGGCGATCCTTCCGCCTCAGCCTTCCGAGTAGCCGGAATTACAGGCATGCACTACCACATCCAGCTGATTTTTTGATCTATTGTAGAGATGAGGTCTTGCCAAGTTGCCCAGGTGGGTCTCGAACCCGCGGGCTCAGGCAATCCACTCGCCTCAGCCTCCCAAAGGCACGGGATTACAGGCTGAGCCACCGAGCCCGGCTATAAGTATTTTTTTAAAACAAGTTAAACTGATTTAAGGTTGCTGAGTCAATAAAAACTGATGAATCTTCTGAGTCATTGGTAAAATGCCCATGTATTTCTTTATTTTTATTTTTACTTATTTGTTGAGTCAGAGTCTCACTCTGTCACCCATACTGGAGTGCAGTGGCATGCTCATGACCACCACAGCCTCCATCCGGTGGGCTCACACAATCCTGCCTCTGCCTTCCAAGCAGCTGGAACCACAGATGTGCACCACCACACCTGGTGGTCTCGCCTGCCCAGGCGGGTCACGAACCCGCAGGTTCAGGCAATCCACTCACCTCAGACTCCCAAAGGCGCGGGATTACAGGCTGAGCCACCGAGCCCGGCTCAAAATCATTTTAAGATATCAAATCATATGAAAAGTTTACCCATGGTATTACCTTATTTATAATTACTTAATTTATTTATTTTAGCAATTTACTTAATCATGTATGAAAATTGAGATCTGGCCGGGCACGATGGCTCACACCTATAATCCCAGCACTTTGGGAGGCCAAGGTGAGAGGTTTGCCCGAGCCCAGGGATTCAAGACCAGCCTGGGCAACTTGGCAAGTTCTCATCCCTATAATAAATCAAAAAATTAGCTGGGCGTGGTAGTGCATACCTGTAGTTTCAGCTACTTGGAAGACTGAGGCAGAAGGATCACTTGAACCCAGCAGATCGATGCTGTGGTGACAGTGAGCATGCCACTGCACTCCAGCCTGGGCAACAAAGTGATACTCTAACACAAAGGAAAAGAAAAGAAAACTGAGATCATACACAAAGCTAGTTTTATTTAAGTTATCTCCTGGTTAATTATTTTTAAAACCTGTGAACATCAGGTGTTACCTAAGTAAGAAGTTAAAATATGTGGGCATTTCGCCTCAGCCTTCCAAGTAGCTGTAACTACAGGCGCACGCTATCACGCCCGGCCAATTTTTTGATTTATTGTAGAGATGAGGTCTTGCCAAGTTGCCCAGGTGGGTCTCGAACCCGTGGGCTCAGGCAATTCACTCACCTCAACCTCCCAAGGCACAGGATTACAGGCTGACCTACCGAGCCCAGCTTACAATTTTTTTTAATTGAAAGGGACCCAGACGTTTAATGAGCTTTCAAAATCATTTTAAGATTTTTAAATTATAATTTTTACAGGTAATCTACTTTTTTAGTAAAATATTCTGAGCTTTTTACATCTCTATTAAATGTTCTATTAACTAATCCTTATGCTGTTAAGTTATAGGACTTTGACTCCTGGGACTGGAAAAAAGTAACTCTCGCTAAATCCCACCAGTCAGGGCCTCATCTCCAGGCCCAGAAAAAGGTGAAAATCAAAATGAACTGCCTTTGTGAGACTAAGGCCAAAACTTGAAGTTATTCAATCTTTCTATGCCCAGGAACTATTGCAGAAGATGTGGGCATATGAAATTGCATGGGCTAATTTTTAAAAAATAAAATTAATTCAGAGTTGTCTACAAATTAAGCATTAATGTCAACAACACACTGATCTAAGCTCCTGTGTTAAAATAACAGGGTTGACAGGGCTTGGTGGCTCAGCCTGTAATCCCAGCACTTTGGGAGGCTGGGTGAGTGGATTGCCTGAGCCTGCGGGTTTGAGACCAGCCTGGGCAACTTGGCAAGAGACCTCATCTGTACAATAAATAAATAAATAAAATTAGCCAGGTGTGGCAGCGCACCTGTAGTTCCAGTTACTTGGAAGGTTGAGGGGGAAGGATCGCTGGAGGTCAGTGGGTCGACTCTGGGGTGACTGTGAGCATGTGGGCCACTGCACTCTAACCTCGGCAACAGAGTAAGACTCCAGCTCAAAAAAAATAATAATAAAATAACAGGTTTTCCTTAAAGCATTAGTCTATTCTCCAGCATAAAGTTATAACAAGTTTATAAAAATATGTTGTTATATGTTACAGAATAGCCAGGTTTTCTGGTAAGTTGTGCTTTTAATGGTGGCTGTATTAAAATCTTTGCCATTTACAATTATTGTTTTCAATCTGTAACCAACTATGGAACCTTGTTAGGTGCTTTTAACTAACTCTTGTGCTGCAAAGTTAGAGGAAGTTGAGATAATGTCATATCTCATACCTACGGCAAGTGCCTGACCACATTTCTGATCATACCTGGACTTCAAGCTGGCCCACTGATACCTGCCTACAATTTAAAAAGACACCTGGAATCTTGCCCAAAACAACAACAACTAAAATAAACCTCCTCCAGGAACATTGGACCAGGTCAGTCTTCATGAAATCTAAATAACTCTCATCTTTTCTTTTTTTCGACCTACTAGGCTCTGGTGATCCTTCTGCCTCAGGCTTCCAAGTAGCCAGAACTACAGGCGCGCTACCACACCTGGCTAATTTTTTTTTTCTTTTAATTGTATGGACGAAGTCTCACCAAGTTGCCTGAACTGGTCTCGAACCTGCAGGCTCAGGCAATCCACTCACCTTGGCTTCCCAAAGTACTGGGATTGCAGGTTGTGCCACCAAGCCCGGCTGACCTTTTTTTTTTTTTTTTTTTTTTTTTTTGAGTTGGAGTCTCACTCTGTCTCCCAGACTGGAATGCAGTGGCCGCTCCCAGCCACTGCAGCTTCAACCTGCTGGGCTCCGGCGATCCCTCCACCTCAGCCTTCCAAGTAGCTGGAACTACAGGCGCACGCTACCACGCCCTGCTGATTTTTGATTTATTGTAGAGATGAGGTCTTGCCAAGTTGCCCAGGCTGGTCTCGAACCCGCGGGCTCAGGTAATCCACTCACCTCAGCCTCTCAAGGCATGGGATTACAGGCTGAGTCACTGAGCCCAGCGGCCTTTTTTTCTTATGTCCAAATTCCTAACTAAAAGGCTTGGGAAGTTGCTGCCTAATAAAACTTGCCAAGAAGGGTTTTATTGCCCTGTTACCCTATACACTAAGTGTATTTCCCTATACACTAAGTGTATTACCCTATACACTAAGTGTATTTCCCAACCTGACTCTGGTATAGTATCATATAACAAAAAGAAAAGGCTATTCAAATAAAAAAATTTTTAAAAATATGGATGTAAACCGGGATCAGTGGCTCAGCCTGTAATTTCGTGCCTTTGGGAGGCTGAGGTGAGTGGATTGCCTGAGCCCTCGGGTTTGAGACCCACCCGGGCAACTTGGTGAGACCTCTTCTCTACAATAAATCAAAAATTAGTTGGGCGTGGTAGCACGCGCCTGTAGTTCCAGCTACTTGGAAGGCTGAGGCGAAAGGATCGCCTGAGCCCGGCAGGTCAAGGCTGCGGTGGCCGGGAGCGGCCACTGCACTTCAGTCTAGGCGACAGAGCGAGACTCCAACTCAAAAAAAAAAAAAAAAAAAATATATATATATATATATATAATTATATATATACATATATATATATATATATATATATATGGATGTAATTGACAGTGGTGAATGTTACAGGCTAAAAAGAGAAGAGGCCATTTTGGTTATATTAAAAAAGTCATTTAGAAAAAATTTAGAAATTTGTATTAAGCTGAGTTGGACTAAATGTAGAAGCCATTTGAATTTAAAAGTAAACATTTTTCCTTGTCCCTCCTTCACTGTCCTTGGATCTAGTAACTGTTGTTGGTACTGAAGGGAACACAGCCATCTTTATTGAACCTCCTGATAAGGAGACACACACAAAAGATTCCGTGTCCCTGGAAATGCCTCTGCCAGACCTAGATAAGAAATGGGCCCTACTGAAACTTTCTAACACCCATAAATGTATCTGTCCCCTTAGTGTCTAAATGACAACTGCTTTTTTTCATGTCTTTGTATTAATTTTATGTATAATGTTTAATCAAACCTTGTGAACCAGAACTCCTGGAAAAAGCAAAAACTGTAACCAACTGGCTAATTATTATTATTATTTTTTTTTTTGAGTTGGAATCTCACTCTGTCGCCCAGACTGGAGTGCAGTGGCCGCTCCTGGCCACCGCAGTCTTGACCTGTTGGGCTCTGTCGATCCTTCCGCCTCAGCCTTCCAAGTAGCCGGAATTACAGGCATGCGCTGCCACGCCCAGCTGATTTTTTTATTTATTGTAGAGATGAGGTCTCGCCTGCCCAGGCGGGTCTCGAACCCGTGGGCTCAGGCAATCCACTCACCTAAGCCTCCCAAAGGCGCGGGATTACAGGCTGAGCCACCGAGCCCAGCTGGCTAATTGTTTTAAAGCCTGTGAACATCGGGTGTTACCTAAGTAAGAACCTTAAAGTCAAATACATGGACATTTTTGCCTGGAATAAGCAAAAACTGTAACCAACTAGAAAGTATGTAGCCCCAAATTATTCAAGGTAATTGTAACTTTAAAAAATGATAAGATTAATGTAATCTGAGCACTGGGTTAAGACAGTAACTGTTTGGGGTCTAAACACTGGTTAGAAAAGAAACCTGGGTCCAGGCACAGTGGCTCACGCCTATAATCCCAGCACTTTGGGAGGCCGAGGTAAGAGGATTGTCTGAGTCCATGGGCTCGAGACCAGCCTAGGCAACTTGGTGAGATCTCATCTCTACAATAAATCAAAAAATTAGCCAGGCGTGGTGGCACCTGCCTATAGTTCCAGTTACTTTGAATGCTGAGGCTGAAGGATCACCTGAGCCCAGCAGGTCGAGGCTGCGGTGACTGTGAGCATGCCGCTGCACTCCAGCCTGGGTGACAGAGTGAAACTCCAACCCCCACCCCCAAAAAAGAAACAGAATAATGATCATAAGACATGCAGTCATTATTAATGAATAGTGGGAAAAATATAAAAAACTATGTTTTATTATAAATACTGGATGGAAACATTGCTTAAACGGACAGATTTTTGGTGAATACACAGCCTGTTCCCTAATCCCATGGTATCAGAATAAACCTCCTTACTTCTCCCAGCTTTCTATCTCTTGTATTTGATAGACCGTGAGGGAAGCAGCTGATTGTTGGACTGGGCTGTAACAGATGGGATATGGACTTAATCAGATGTTCAAAAAGGGGAACTGACTGACTTCTAGCCAGGGTCTCAAAACTGGATCAAGAAAGCATTTTTTTTTTTAAGTCAGAGTCTCACTGTCACCCAGGCTGTAGTGCAGTGGCACACTCACAGCCACCACAGCCTCGACCTGCTGGGCTCAGGCGATCCTTCTGTCTCAGCCTTCCAAGTAGCTGGAACTACAGGCATGCATCATCATGTCCAGCTAATTTTTCTTGATTTATTGTAGAAACAAGGTCTTGCCAAGTTGCCCAGGCTGATCTCGAACTCATAGGCTCAGGCAATTCTCTCACCTGGGTCTCCAAAAGTGCTGGGATTATAGGTGTGAGCCACCAAGCTCAGCCAAGAAAGCATTTTTTTTGAGTTGGAGTCTCACTCTGTCGCCCAGACTGGAGTGCAGTGGCCGCTCCTGGTCACTGCAGCCTCGACCTGCTGGGCTCTGGCGATCCTCCCGCCTCAGCCTTCCGAGTAGCGGGAATTACAGGCGCGCGCTACCACGCATTTTTTTTTTTAAAGCAAACTACTGTAAGCAGTACCTTCAGCAGAACTGGCAGCATCCATATGCAGGGAATGTCAATGGTGTGTTAGTTAGGGTACGGATGGACAGGGTGAGGGTGGAGAGGAGGAGAGGGGAGGCACGCAGCATGGTAACCCAGAGATCCAAGTAGATGCAAAGAATTGCAACACACAAAAATGTTAAGAAAAAAATTTATTTAAACGTAAATTAGAGCCGGGCTCGGTGGCTCAGCCTATAATCCCGCGCCTTTGGGAGGCTGAGGTGAGTGGATTGCCTGAGCCCATGGGTTCGAGACCCACCTGGGCAGCGAGACCTCATCTCTACAATAAATCAAAAAATCAGCTGGGTGTGGTAGCACATGCCTGTAATTCCGGCTACTTGGAAGGCTGAGGCGGAAGGATCGCCAGAGCCCAGCAGGTCGAGGCTGCGGTGGTCGGGAGCGGCCACACTCCAATCTGGGCAACAGAGTGAGACTCCTCATAAAAACTCAAAAAAAAAAAAACTCAAAAAAAAAAAAAAAGTAAATTAGAGAGAGAAAGAGAAGGAAGAGAGAAGACTCACCTCCCCAAGGTGGGGGAGGGTGTCAAAGCCAGGAAGCATGACAACAGCCACAGCTCAAAGAGCACATGGCTGCACCAGAGTCTAGCAAGGCAATGGTTGCTGGTTGCTTGTGGTTGAATCCTTTTAACCATTCCCCTAGATGGGGAAGATCATTAAGGTGATTGGGTGGTGGTCTGCTTCCACAGGTCATCACAAAGGGCCAGACAAGTGCAGGTACTGATGATGTCAGGTGATGGACAGCAGGCCGATGGGTGAGTTAGTCACATGATTGCTGGTGGGGATTTCCTGCAAGAGACTTGTTAGACATTTGCAACTCACAAATTCCTTGACCAAAGGTGGGGTGGTCGTAATATTACTTTTATGACTTTGGCCTTAACAAGGAATCAAAAGTTTACTAGAGATTATTATGCTAAACCATGAATGGTTGGGCTGTCCTGGTCTTGCATCTAAAGGAGATTTGCTGAGGGGGGATGGGATGGGATGGGCTGCTGCTTGTTTTGCAGTAGAATATCTGAACGCTTTCTAATGGTTATGCTGAGGCAAAAAGACTAAACTAAGAATAAGCTAAGTTTCTTCTAGGTTTCTATAGGTACCTTTCAGTGTCTGTACTTGTTAATGATTGTCAGTGTTGAAATGATACCCTGCTATGGGCTATCTGGTATCTGGTGGATCAGGAAGGGAGCAATGAAGCAAGCAGCCTAATAATTTATCAAACTATAACTGAGGCGTGAGGTGTTTTCTAGTCACTCCCACCTAAGAGGAATGTTGACTAAAGAAAGTTTAACCAGCTGGGCTTGGTGGCTCAGCCTGTAATTCCGCACTTTGGGAGGCTGAGGTGAGTGGATTGCCAGAGCCCGTGGGTTCGAGACCCGCCTGGGCAACTCCGCGAGACCTCATCTCTACAATTAAAAAAAAAAAAAAAATTAGCCGGGCATGGTAGTGCATACCTGTAGTTCCAGCTACTTGGAAGGCTGAGGCGGAAGGATCGCCGGAGCTCAGCAAGTCGAGGCTGTGGTGGCCAGGAACGTGCCACTGCACTCCAGTCTGGGCGACAGAGTGAGACTCCAACTCAAAAAAAAAAAGAAAGTTTATCCAAGAGACTCATCAGGCCTGGAAAGGATGCTTGAGAAAGAACTTTGATGTCTTGCAACTTCACTACAGTGTGTCTGTGTGGATGTATATTTATTTATTCTGTTTGTGATGTATTGGGCTTTCTAAGGACTTAGGTTTCTTGACAACTTTGGAATATTATCAGCTATTCTATCTTTGAACATAGCCAGTTATTTAAAAAATTATTTTCTTCAACTCCTAATAGATGGAGGCGAGAACTTCTAATTTTTTCCTCTATGCCTCTAAAACTCTTTTGCATTTCAATCTTTATATCTCTGTGCAGGAGGGTTGTCAGGTCATCTAGTATGCAAAATTATTTGAAACAAAGTCCTGCCTACCACTGTTGATTGGTCCAGAAATGGGCATTCGACCTCAACCAGGCCAACCAAGGCCTCTTCCTGAGATTGTTTTGAATTGGAACTAAGGGCAAAGCTACTAGATGTGTTCTGACAGACTTTTAGTATCTGGTTACAGTGGCTTCTAAGACCCAGCTGCATCCCTGCTGTTCAAGTATTTAATAAAGATCATTCCAATAATTTCCCCCTTTACTCAAATTAGTTTGATCTGTGTCTCTTATGTTGATGAAGAGTTTTAACTAATGCATAGGACTATTTAAAAATTTCCAAATACCTTTTCAGACAGGGAGTGAGGAACTGCAGAGCAAGGACAGTATGAAATTTGAGAGTTTTGTTTTGTTTTTTAATGTTGGGATTACAGTTCTATTATTATTATTATTATTATTATTATTATTATTATTTTGATTTATTGTAGAGATGAGGTCTTGCCAAGTTGCCCAGGCTGGTCTTGAACCCATGGGCTCAGGCAAACCTCTTATCTCAGTCTTCCAGCGTGTGAGCCACCTCACCCGGCATTGTTTTGTTTTATAGAGGCAAGATCTCATTCAGTCTCTCAGGCTGGAGTGCAGTGGTGTAATCATAGCTCACTGCAGCCTTGAACTCCTGGGCTCCCTCCCACCTCAGCCTCCTGAGTTGTTGGGACTACAAGTGCATGCCACAAAGTCTGAGGTTTTTTTTTTAAATGTAGAAACAGGGTCTTGATATGTTTCCCAGACTTGTCACAAACTCTTGTCCTCAAGTAGTCCTCTCAACTCAACCTCCCAAAGTGCTGGGATTGCAGATATGGACCACTATGCCTGACCTGAAATGTTTTCTAAGCTTTGTATATCTGTTATCTATGTATTGCTACACAACAAATTATCCCAAACTGAATGGCTTAAACAACAGACATTTCTTATCCCACAGTTTCTGTGGGTCAGGAATTCAGAAGAAGCTTAGCTGATTTGTTCTCATAAAAGGTTTATCCTGAGATTTTAGACATAACGTTGGCTAGAGTTGTAATCATTTTAGGGCTTGATGGCCATAAGAGGAGCCACTTCCGAGACAACTCCCTAATATGACTGTTGAGATGAGACCTGAATTCTTCACTAGTTCTTGGCAGGAGTCTTCCGTTTCTTGCCATATGGCCCTCCATAACACTGCTTTAGTGTTCTCAACACATGGCAGGTAGCATCCCTTAATCCTTAATGTGAGTGATCTCAGAAAGAGAGAGAAGAGAAAGGAAGTCATATGCATTCTATGACCTAGTCCTGGAAATGACACATCATCACTTCTGCCTTATTCTACTTGAAGAAAGTCACTAAGCCCAGCTCCATCTCTTGAAGGGAGAACTAGCAAAGAATTGTGGACATATAGTTGACCCTTGAACAACATGGGTGTTAGGGGCACTGACTCCCCATAAAGCCAAATGTCTGCGTATAACTTATGACTCCCCCAAAACTTAACTACTCAGAGCCTACTGTTGACTGGAAACCTTACTGATAACATAAATAATTAACACATATTTTGTATGTGATATGTATTTTATACTATATTCCTACAATAAAGTAAGCTAGAGAAAAGAAAATGTTTTTATAAGAAAATCATAAGGAAGAGAAAATATATTTACTGTTTATTAAGTGGAAGTGGATCATCATAAACGTCTTCATCCTCATTGTCTTCGCATTGAGTAGGCTGTGGAAGAGAAAGGGTTGGTCTTGCTGTCTCAGGGATAGCAGAGAAAAAAAAAACCATTGCAAAAGTGGATCTGCGCAGTTCAAACCTGTGTTAGCTGTATTTAAATGATGCCACATTTTGTCATAGACTATAAACATTGCATTAGCCCCACTGCTCCATCTAGACCACAATTCCACCTGAATTTACAGCCTTTCTTCCTTTGAAGATCCTCATGTAAGTCTTTAGTGCCTTGTACTCCTCCATCAGGAATTACACCCAGGTTTGGCCACTCATGAAACCTGCATCATGGCTATGGCCAACCTGGGAGGACTGAGGGACTGTAACACTTCCTCCAGACCCCAAACAAACCTTAGATGGTTTTCCCCAAACCTCATACTGACCTACATTTCTCACATTATGACAATATATAACACGGACACACTTCATGAGTCCCTATTCACATCAATCAGGTGTTCATTAAGAAGATACTCTTATCACTACTCAGCCACTTGATTTGTCTACTGTCTCCAGTCTGTCTCTTGATTGGGAAGGAATAGTTGAGGGATTCTTGCAACTGAGAATGTAGAATTAAAAAATGAATTTTAGGTACCACCCCTTGTTTTCTCCTCTCCCCTCCTCAACACCTACTCCTTCATTCTTTCCCTGGCACCTCCTGACATTGTGACCTTTTAACACCACACTTACTTCTCTAATCATATGCTTGCTTACAAAATTTCAGGGGTTAATCTTGAAACAAATCAGGTATGGAACCCCAACTGTGGAACCTTCCCACCTGAGGGGAGTCATGGATGATTGATCCACCACCAAGCCATAGTCAAGATGATGCCAGCCAGACCTCTGGATGGGCAATTACTCAAGATAGTCATTGAAGCAAAGACACATAGACCCTGTACCTTGCACCACTCCCTCATGATTCCCATACCAAGTTTACCTTTAAAAGCCCCACATAAAGCTGAAAATCTGAGACGGTATTTGCAATATTAGTCCACCATCTTCTCAGGTTGCTGGCTCTTGAATAAAACTTATTTTTGAGTTTGGCTTTAGGTGACCAGCACCTGGGCCTGGGTCCAATTACATTCTGACTCTGTATTTACCCATTCTCTGCCCATTGTCCACTGATTGATGACTACACATGAAGTGTCAACTGGACAGTCAACTGTATACATCTTCCTAGTAACAACTCCCCTGGTCCTTTCATCTTACCTCTTACAAGTCTGAGTCCAACTGCTATGCTCCAGCACCCTCAACAGAACAAGTACTGTTTCTACATCTCTCTGCTTCTCCCTGCTTCTGTGCACCCCCTACCTCCACTAACATCCTGGCAACCAGAGGATACAAGAGAAACTATACTTTCTGCTGGTCCAGAAATTAAGGTACCCAGAGGCAGCCCATGTGGGAGATCGTGAGCATGGGTTACATCCTGCTCTCCTTCTGGAAAGCACCCACCCATCTCCCACCTGTGTAGAAAACAATTATCTAGACTTGTGAAGAAAGAAAGAGGAGGCTGGGCGTGGTGGCTCAAGCCTGTGGTCCCAACATTTTGAGAGGCTGAGGCAAAAGGATTGCCTGAGCTCAGGCGTTCGAGACCAGCCTGGGTAACTTGGTGAGACCTCATCTCTACAATAAATCAAAAAATAAGCTGGGCATGGTAACATGTGCCTAAAGTTCCAGCTATTTGGCATGCTCACGGCCACTGCAGCCTCAACTGTGAGCATGCCACTGCACTCCAGCCTGGGTGACAGAGAGAGACTACAACTCAAAAAAAAAAAAAAAAAGAGGCCCTTAACTCCATGGCCTTTTGATACCAGCTGTCCCCACCTTGTGAATCCATCTCATCTTTCATGGCTCTACAGCAGGCCGACACTGACTCATTCATATACCCTGCAGCCAAAGGGTTAATTTGGGGTTTGGGGAGGAGCTGAAGGAGCTGTTTTCCCACCTGATCTCATTCTACCTGTGAGGAGAGATTGCAGATGGGAGAGAAATTGACCTTTGTTATAACATCTTTCTACTCCACAGACAGAACTGAAAGTGCTGCTTAGGTCTCTCTCCACCCTCCAGGGTGATATTTAAAACATTAACAGCCAATGCTGGTTTGAATGGACCTGGGCAGATCTGAAGGGCCCATAATGGGCCAGGCATTAACTCTTTAGTTGTGTTAAACAAAATTATGGAAGGTCATTGTTCTGAACTGGGCTCCTGCTAAAGGTCCCAACAGGCTAAATACAAACGGAGCCGGGCTCGGTGGCTCAGCCTGTAATCCTGCACTTTGGGAGGCCAAGGAGAGTGAATTGCCTGAGCCCGCGGGTTCGAGACCCACCTGGGCAACTTGGCGAGACCTCAACTCCATAATAAATCAAAAAAATTAGCCGGGCATGGTAGCGCGCACCTGTACTTCCAGCTACTTGGAAGGTTGAGGCGGAAGGATCGCCGGAGCCCAGCAGGTCGAGGCTGCGATGGCCAGGAGCGTGCCACTGCACTCCAGTCTGGGCGACAGAGTGAGATTCCAACTAAAAAAGAAAATAAATAAATAAATAAATACAAATGGAGTCACTAATGTTAAATGCCACAGAATTAAACTGAAACTTTAAGGAAGTATGTGAAACCCCAAATAGACCAGATTTTCCTGAAAGCAGATTCACAACAACCAATCAGAAAGAACCCGTTAACCTGAGTCACATGCCAAAGAAGTTCCCTTGGCTTTAACGTTACAAGAATATTAACCTGAAGTAAACTGATGTTAACCAATCTGTTTTTTTCCTGTGGTTCTGTTTCCTTGTTCTCACCTTGCCTGTTCTGTCACATCCAGTGGAAACTCTTAGTCTATTTTATCAAATGGGATGATGACCCATTCAGGAATTGCAAACAAAGCAGATTAGATCCATAAACTTTGTTACAATTTGTTGTAATTTTGTCTTTTGACAAAATGGAATCATGCAAATAATTCAAGAAGCCTGAAGTAAGAGGGAGCCCCCCCCAAGGTGCCTGGTAAGTGCTGAAAGTGATTTCTTTCTTTCTTTCTTTCTTTTTTGAGTTGGAGTCTCACTCTGTCACCCAGACTGGAGTGCAGTGGCTGCTCCCGGCCACCGCAGCCTCAACCTGCTGGGCTGCGGCGATCCTTCCGCCTCAGCCTTCCAAGTAGCTGGAACTACAGGTGCGCGCTACCACGCCCGGCTATTTTTTTTGATTTATTGTAGAGATGAGGTCTTACCACGTTGCCCAGGCGGGTCTCGAACCCGCGGGCTCAGGCAATTCACTCACCTTGGCCTCCCAAAGTGCGGGATTACAGGCTGAGCCACTGAGCCCGGCCTGGAAGTGATTTCATAGTGGTTGCCGCGATTGCAGTGACGCGGCTCTCCCCTTACCTCCCTTCTAGCTACCCTCCCTCCCGTGGGGAAACAAATGTTGAGAAGCAGAATGGTTGTAATCATATGTACAGACTAAACTTTTTACCACTTTGTACTTGCTTCTCCAACTCATAACACTTCAGTCTCTTCAGGTTGTAGCCCAGGAACCAGCCTGCTCTTACTTTCTGGTCGAAGTTTTGATCTTCATCCTAACCTGTTCTTTGGGTAAACTTTGGGCCTTGATGCATCCCTGCTTCCATGGGTTGTGTCAATTTCTGGATGGGGATTTTAGTTTTCCTTGGAACCTCAGAGCTACACAATCCCAAACTCTTTCTCTACAGTGAGGTGGACTATGGAGTACCATAATGAAAAGACCAAAGTATTTGGTTTCAGTAGCTATTCTAGTTAATGATCCTAGTTCCTTGGGCAGCCCAAATCAGTGTTTGGTAGCCAGTGCACCATGAGCTAAAAGAAGCATATTCTGCTATATTCTGAATTATAGCAGAAAACATATAGGCCTTAGGAGCAGCCATTCTCAGTTAAATAATCCTGTTCCTGGGATTCTATGTCTGTTATCATTGTTTTGTGCTGAGGCCTTTACTTCACTGTAGAAAAGGATTTCAGAATGAATGGAAAGTAATAAGGCAGTTAGTGAGTTTATTAAAAATGAAAACAAGCCGGGCTCAGTGGCTCAGCCTGTAATCCCGCGCCTTTGGGAGGCTGAGGTGAGTGGATTGCCTGAGCCCGCAGGTTCGAGATCCACCTGGGCAGCGAGACCTCATCTCTACAGTAAATCAAAAAATCAGCCGGGCGTGGTAGCGCATGCCTGTAATTCCAGGAAGGATCGCTGGAGCCCAGCAGGCCGAGGCAGCGGTGGCCGGGAGCGGACACTGCACTCCAGTCTGGGCGACAGAGTGAGACTCCAACTCAAAAAAAAAAAAAAAAACAACAAAATAGTATACACTTCAAGGTGAAGTGTGGGTGAACACAAGGAAGTGTTGTATGTGGGTCTTTGGCTTGTGTTTTTTTCTGAACTACAATAAATGAAGGAGTCAAATAGTCTTATTAAAGTGATACAAAGACCCACTAATGTCTCTCCATATTACCACAGCCCCTAGAGATTCAAGCACTCCTGTACTTTCCTGAGCCCATTATTGAGAGACTCCGTGTCTTCTATACACTCCCAGTAAGTAGCTTCAGGGGATACTTGACTTCCCAGCAGACTATAGCTAAAGATGTAAATCCTAGCCGGGCTTGGTGGCTCAACCCGTAATCCCGCGCCTTTGGGAGGCTGAGGTGAGTGGATTGCCTGAGCCCGCGGGTTCGAGACCCGCCTGGGCAGCGAGACCTCATCTCTACAATAAATCAAAAAATCAGCCGGGCGTGGTAGCGCATTCCTGTAATTCCGGCTACTCGGAAGGCTGAGGCGGAAGGACCGCCGGGAGCGGTCACTGCACTCCAGTCTGGGCGACAGAGTGAGACTCCAACTCAAAAAAAAAAAAAAAAAAAGATGTAAATCCTTATTTACTCCCTTTCATTGAACTATACAGTATGTGATTTGCATGACTTTTGCAATGCATGATGTCTTAGGCTTTGTAAACTTTTATTTACTCTAAATGTCACTATCTAAATGTAAAATGCAGCTGTAACTTAAGTTCTACACAATGCTTTGCTGGTCATGTGGCTAATGTATAGGTACCTACAACTAGGGACTATAAAAGTGAATTGTAAAAGCCTGGAGGGTGAGCAGAACCATTTTAGAAAGACCTCAAGTCTGGCTCTGCTCCCTGGACTCGAATTCAGAAATAAACTTCTTTTTACCAGTTCCCTGCCCCTTTGATTTATTGTATCAAGGTGAGCAGCTGAGCGTTACTCGGACCATAACAAAAGGGGTGGATTTTTTCTTTCTTTTTTTTTTTTTTGTGTTGGAGTCTTACTCAGTCGCCCAGGTTGGAGGGCAATGGCATGCTCCTGGCCACTGCAGCCTCGACCTGCTGGGCTCAGGTGATCCTTCCTCAGCCTTCCAAGTAGCTGGAACTACAGGCATGTGCCATCAAGCCCAGCTAGTTTTTTGATTTATTGTAGAGATGAGGGCCCACCAAGTTGCCCAGGCTGGTCTCGAACCCGTGGACTCAGGCAATCCTCTCACCTCAGCCTCCCAAAGTGCTGGTATTATAGGCGTGAGCCACCGCGCCCAGCCTTTTCTGTTCTTTTAAAAATAAACTTACTTTCATTTTACTCTGTCAGCTTGCTCTTGAATTCTTTCCTGTATGGAGCCAAGAAACCCACCAGGCTTCTAGGGCTGGATCCCGTCTTTGGGGTCCCCTGTCTGTGTCATTGGCAAACATGGTCACTGTGTAGCCGGATGACGTTTAAGCAGTTGCAAAAGAGTGCCTAGGGCCTGTAACATTACAAGGAGATGAAGAGCGCTTACAGCCAATACTGGGCTTATCGCCTTGTTTGGGAATTTCTTTCCCCGTTCAAGAGTTTGGTGGCCGGCCACGGTGACTCACGCCTATAATCCCAGCTCTTTGGGAGACTGGGTGAAGGGAGTGCCTGAACCTCTGGTTCGAGACCAGCCTGAGCAACTTGGCAGGACCTCCTCTCTACAATAAATCAGTAAATTAGCTGGGCGTGGTGGCGTGAGCCTGTAGTTCCAGCTACTTTGAAGGCTGAGACGGAAGGATCACCGGAGCCCAGCAGGTCGAGGCTGCGGTGGCCGGGAGCGGCCACTGCACTCCAGTCTGGGCGACAGAGTGAGACTCCAACTCAAAAGAGTTTGATGGTTTGGGCTTGCTGTTCCCTATTCTTTTTTTTTTTTTTTTTTTTTGAGTTGGAGTCTCACTCCCCGCAGCCTCGACCTGCTGGGCTCCGGCGATCCTTCCACCTCAGCCTTCCAAGTAGCCGGAATTACAGGCATGCGCTACCACGCCCGGCTGATTTTTTGATTTACTGTAGAGATGAGGTCTCGCTGCCCAGGCGGGTCTCGAACCCACGGGCTCAGGCAATCCACTCACCTCAGCCTCCCAAAGGCGCGGGATTACAGGCTGAGCCACCGAGCCCGGCTGCTGTTCCCTATTCTTATCCCTAGCTTTGTTTGGATCCCTTTCTTCTCTGCAGGGAGACGCCTCCAGGGCAGCCCTGCAGACGCTAGGGAGGAATGTGGGGAAGCAGGCCGAGGCTGAGAGAGCTCTGGAGCGCGAGTGGGCATCCGAGAATGGGAGAGAGGTGTCCGGCGTGGCAGGTGAGGGGGGTTGGAACGAGCCCCGAAGCCCGCCCGGAGGCTGCGGCCCGCAGCTCTCGGGCCGGGGAGGAGCCGAGACGTCGACCCTCCCAGTTTCCTAGAGAGGCCACGGAGAGCCCGGGGCCGCGACGCGCGTGCGCTCCTGGGGCGCCAGGAGGGAGGCGCGGGGCGGGCGGCGGCTGTCGCGGCTGGAGGAGCGAGTGCGGGGCGGCGGCGCGAGTCGGTGAGCGGCCCCGCGGGGCACGAGGGCGGCCGTGGGGCTCCTGGAGGACGGCGGGGGGGGGTCCGGGCTTGAGGCTGCGCCCGGGGCGGGTGATCCGGCGGTGGGTGCTGCCCTGCCACGCTGAGGGAGTGTCGGGACCCAGTTCGCCTCCCGGGCGTCCGGGTGGAGAATGTGGAGTCCTGGTTTCCCGGGGCTTTATCTTGTCACCCAGTCATGCAAACAGAGCGTATTCCTTAGACACAATTAGATCACACTGAAAAGCGAGAGAAAAGTAAAAGTAGCCGCGGTCCGGAAATCTTAGTTTCCAGGCCTCCTGTCGTTTAAAACGTTGGCGCACAATTAAGCACACTGACGTACGCGTGTATAAATGTTTTTATTATGAATGAGATCGTACTGTAGCTTTAAAAAAAAAACTTCTGTTAGTATTATTGTGATGAAACAACTTATCGTGCAAAAATACACATAACTTTGTCATGCACGTCATCAAAATTTACCATTTTAACCATGTGGAAGTGTATAATTCAGTGGCATTTATTATACTAATTTCCTTTTTTTAGAAAAACTATGATCTCTTGAACTTATGGGATGTATTTGTTCCTCTTTTGGTTAAAATTGGTGCTGGTATTATGACACAACTAACATTTTTTTTTTTTTTCCACGATGCTTAAAACTGTGTTTGTAGCTTATTTCTGTAGGGCACATTTATATGAAGCTGTATGCGGTCAACAAGTGGGGTTTGTGTAGAAAATGAGCAATAGCTTGTTTGTTACGGTGATTATCTTTCAGAATGCAAGGAGTAGTGTATAAATTGCAGTTTCTAAACAAAGCAGAGTTCTAACCTACAGCTTTTTGTAGTGTGGCAAGATTCTTTACACAGAGGCGGGACGTCAAGGCTTCTTTGCTAGTGTTGTAGCCGAATTGCAAGTATTAAGGAGTCGCCATCATACTGAGAGTTAAATTTCAGAGTCCTTTATTGCCGGCGGTCATGCCAGGGAAACTCTCCACCCTGAATGAAGAAAGCAAGGGGTTTATAAAGGGCAAACCACAATTTCATAGAGTCCGGTGGGGTGCATACAGGAAATTTTGGTTACAGAACAGTTAACAACAGTAACAATTACAGAACAGTGTATCTCAAGCAGTTACAGAACAGCTTATCTGGGCTTTCCTCCAAGCAGGATGTGGTTTACTGCTTACTGAAAGGTTGGGGTAGCCACACAGAGGAGTGGTGAGAGGGGAAACTGAGAGGCAAAATGGGGGATTTATTATAATTGGAGTCACCACAGTTGGTTTGCTAACAGGCATTTCATTCCCTCCTTTTAGTTCTTCATGAGTCAAAGCATTGACTCATCTATTACAGGTAGGGGGTTGTAATGGGCCCGCATATACATGAGTTTTACAGAAGTGATTCGTTTTTTTACAAACCGAACTATCCAATTTAATATACAGGGCCCGATGAGTAGGCTGAGAAGGAGAAGAAACTGGGGGCTGGCCAGACCTGTAATTAAAGTGGTTAGCCATGGGTTCCAATCAAACATGGCTTGAAACCAGGATTTGCTATTTTTTCTTTCCTTTTGTCTCTTGTCTAAATTTTCTTGGACTCTCTGGAGGGTGTTTTTGATGATTTCTGATTTATTGGTGTAACAACAGGGCTCTCCCAGCGCTACACAGAGTCCTCCTTGAGATAGGAATAATAAGTCCAGACCTCATTGGTTTTGGAGCACCACCTCTGCTAAGGATTCAACCTGGTTGTGGAGTTGGTCCATGGCGAATTGAAGGTTACCTATGTCTGTCAATTTCTTGAGCTAGATTTGACAGTCCTGATTCACTGCGGACCAAGGCTATGGTGCTCAAAGCAGTGGTCCCAGTCACACTGAGACCTGGTAAAGCGGGAACAAGCAGGGGGGCTGCTCATTTCCAGCGGGCCGGAAGACCAGGAGCGGTGAGTAAATGGGTTCCTTCCGGGCCACTGTAGACATATACTTGAGGGAGTACATGAACCACAATACATAAGGTAGGCTTATTGTTTAATTTTTCAGTACTGACACATTTGGTAAGGCCTGTAGAACATGCCAACCAGGTGTTGGCATGAGCCATATAAGCCATAGAGTCTGAGAGGGTTAGGGTGAGAGAGAGGTTACAAATATAAAAAGGAGACACAGTCAAATTGAAACTTGAAGTTAAAGCACAAGATGCATTACCAGTTATGTCTCTTACTGTGATGTGAATTACCTCTGGAGGTCATTTATTATTGTTGCTAACAATGGGGGCCTCAACCCCAATGCCTACATATTAAGAAGGTCTGGATTTTAAGCAAAGCCAATAATCTGAAGCTAATTGGGGCAGAGTACATTGAGCCATCGATGCATGTTTGTTAGCATTGGGAAAAGACTGGGGGGCTGTTGAGCTAGTTTTGGGTATTGCATAGGTGAGCCTGGGATAGTACTATTGTCTGTGGGGGGCGGAGGTTGGTAATATCTGAACAAAGGGTCTCCTAGTTCTGCCAGTGACCCTGTAGGCCTGGTCAGGACTTTGTAGGAGAGTGTATGTCACTGGATGGTGAGCAGGGCACTTTGGTCATAGCCAGTTACATAAGCTCGTATACCACAGGTGTAGCCTGTATCCCAAGAATAGTGGAGGGTATTGGTAATTTCTATGTATACAGGCGCCTGAGTTGGATCTGGGTGGGAGGCCCACCAGAGAGTGATTTGGGAGGTGTCATTAGGTCCCCCATTGTAAGTAGTGATAGTGACACATTTCCAATATGGACAGAAGACGTGATCGGCCTGATCACATTGTTGGTCAGTGGGACTCCTGGGGCAGAGATAAAAGTCTATTGTCTGTAGAGGGATGTAGGGAATCTGTTATTATTAAGGGCAACAGAGTATAGCCAGGTGTTTTCTTTTTCAGTACTTAATAGGGACAGTAGGTCGAATAGTTCGACCTTAAATAACACAGACACCTCCTCCCCGTATGTCCAATTTTGGCTGGCCAGGACCTTCCCTGATGTAAAGGATGTCAGGGAAAAGGAATAGACTAAATGTTGAGCATCTCCATGAGGGAGAAAACAGGCTACAAAATACCACCAGAGCGAGAGAGTTTTAGTTTGAGGGGGTCTTGTCCAGGCATAACAGTCCATCATTGACTGTTGTCCTTGGCTTCCTTGGTACGAGAGTGATGAACCCAAGCAGGTATTCCATTAACCTTGAGTGCTGTAGGAGTGGTGAGGACAACAGTGAATGGTTCTTTCCATGTAGGGGTTAATCCCTCCTTCTGGAACTTTTTGATGTAGACCAGATCCCCAGGCTAGAATGCATGACAGGGTGTGGAGGATGTGGCTGGTAAATCGGTACAGACTTTGGAGTGTATGGCAGCCTGGACCTGTTGGAGAGACTGGAGATACTTTAACAGAGACTGATTAGTAATTTCTTCAAGGATAGGGTTTCTTAACTGGGGTAGTAAGGGAGGAGTTCTCTGAAACATGATTTCATATGGGTTAAACCCAGCCTTGTAAGGGGTACATGGGACTTGAAGGAGGGCCAAAGGTAAAAGGCTTATTCACTTTTTACTGGTTTCCATTATTAATTTGGTTAAAGTAGTTTTTAGGGTCCAGTTCATGCGTTCTACTGCCCAGAGCTCTGTGGTTGGTAGGCATAGTGTAACTTCCACCTTATGTTTAATGCTCTGCTAACCATTTGAGCTCTGGACAAGGTAAAGGCAGGACCACTGTCAAAACCAATAGAGAGGGGGAGTCCAAACCTGGGGATAATTTCATTTAATAAGTATTTTGTGACCGTTAGTGTGGTTTCACTTTTGTGGTAAAAGCCTCCGTCCACCCCAAAAAAGTGTCTACAAAAACCAGTAGATATGTGTAACTTGCATGAGGGGGTTTTACCTCAGTAAAGTTCACTTCCCACATTTCTCCAGGGCTCAGTCCCCAGGCCCTAATACCAATGGGCGGTTTTAGTCCTTGTCTTGCATTTACTTGTGCACAGGAAAGACATATTTTAGCAGCTGAAGTGGTGAGACCTCTTAGATTTTGTATATAGTAGAACCGGCTCAGCATTTCAGCCAGTCGGGTACCTCCCAAGTGTGTGGTAGAGTGAAGTTGATTTACCAGAGTGTGTTGAAGGGCAGCTGGGAGGATAATTTTAGAGTCCTTGGTTATCCACCATCCCAACGTCTCTTTTTGTGCCCCCGATTGGCTGGCCTGTTGTTCTTCCCCCTGGGTGTAGGTGGGTTGTTCTGGGAGTGAGGGGACTAGTGAGTAGGATAGTGAGGGGCTTTACTGGGAGCTTCACTGCCTCCCGAGCTGCCTGGTCAGGTAGGCGATTGCCTATTGCCTCTGGAGTGCCAAATTTTTAGTGTCCTCTGCAATGAATGACTGCCACCTCCCGGGGGAGCCTTATAGCTCCTAAAGGGCTAAAATTTCCTCTTTGTTTTTTATCGTCTTACCCTTCATATTGCGGAGTTTTCGTTCCTGGTAGATCATGGCATGGACATGAAGAGTAGCAAAAGCGTACCTGTTATCAGTAAAGATATTTACCTGTTTTCCTGTTCCCCAGTGCAGGGCTTGGGTCAAAGCAATTAGCTCAGCCTTCTGGGTGGATGTGCTGTTGGGCAAAGACTGTGACCATATTACATCCCGAACTGTGGTCACCACTGCACCAGCCTTGCGGACTCCCTTTACCACCAGACTGCTGCCATCTGTGAAAAGATCAACATCAGCTCAGTCCAGGGGAGTGTCCCGAAGATCGAGACAGCTGACTTGAGAGACATCGAACACATCCTTACAATTATGAACTGGTGTCTCTGGATTATCATTGGGCATTGAAGTGACTGGATTGAGGCTCTGAGTAGGAGAGAAAGTTAATCTAGACTGGTCCAGTAGGAGGCTTTATATTGGGTGATATGAGCATTCGACATCCAGTGGCCAGTGGCCTCCCGAAGTAGGGACTCTGTAGCATGGGTAACGGTCAGGGTTAGGTTTTGACCAAAAGTCAGTTTTTCTACTTCCTTAACCAGTATAGCTGTGGTGGCGATGTCTCAAAGACAGGATGGCCATCCAGAGGCCACTGGATCCAACTTTTTAGACAAATAAGCCGCCAGTTGCCACCAGGGCCCTAAGGTCTGGGTAAGAACCCCCTTTGCTATTCCCCACTATTCATGAATAGACAAGTGGAAGGGCTTGGTTACATCTGGGTGGGCCAAAACCAGGACTTGAGTAAGAGCTGTCTTTAACTGCTAGAACTCTTGTTCTTCAGTGGCAGTTCATGTCAGAGGTTGATTCCCTGTTGTGACTGAATATAGGGGCTTGGTAAATTGCAAATCCCAGGATCCATGACTGACAGTATCCTGCTGCCCCCAGGAATTCCTATACCTGTTTTTTGGGGTTGAGGTAGGGATTTGGAAAATTGCCTCCTTCCAAGCCATGGTTAGGGTTCTTTTACCCTTTTTAGCCAATATCCTAAATAGGAGACTTCGGCCAAGCAGAGTTGAGCCTTCTTAGCTGATACATGGTAGCCTGGGTCCTGGAGGAGCTGCAACAAATCATTGGTGTCTTTTAAGCAAGTGCTTATGTCTGTTGTAGCAAGCAAGATATTACTTATATACTGGAGCAGAGTACAGAAGGTGTAAGGCTCAGAACCCTGTTAAGTCCTGTTGTAAGGCTTCCCCAAAAAGAGTAGGGGAATTTTTGAACCCTTGTGGCAGCCGGGTCCAAGTCAGCTGACTGGTATCCCCTGAGTCGGGATCCATCCATTCAAAGGCAAAAAAGGGATGGCTGACGGGATGAGGGATGGAGAAAAATGCGTTTTTTAGATCTAAGACAGTGCAGACCTGATGCTGCAGAGGAAGTAGGCTAAGTAACGTATAAAGAGATGGTGGGATGGATAGTTTTGACTTGCCTGTTAACCTCTCTGAGGTTCTGGACTGGTCGATAATGAGACGTTCCTGGTTTTTGAACTGGCAAGAAGGGAGTGTTCCATGCCGATTGGCAGGGGGTCAGGATATTAGCCTTTAAAAGTCTTTTGATATGAGGAACAATTCCCCTTCATGCCTGCAAACTCACATGGTGCTGACATATTCTGACCGGGGTGGCTGATGCTAATAGACTCACCACAACTGGGGAATGGTGTTTTGCCAATCCTGGCGGGTTAGTCTGTGCCCAAACTAGAGGATGTTCTTGTTGTAGTTGTTGAAACGAACCTGATGAAAGGTCCTCGGCCAGAGGATTAGAAGAGGTTAGAAGATACTCTTCAGAGAGAGGAACGGTTAAGAGCATTTGATAGGTAGGAGGGACAAACATTTCAGTCTTGTCTGGTGAGAACACAATGGTTGCTGTCAGTTTACAAAGCAAGTCCCGGCCCATTAGGGGGTAGGGTCAATCAGGGGCTATTAGAAATGAGTGAGTAACCCGTTTCTGCCCTAAATTAACCGTCTGGCTGGAAGTAAACCAACAGTCTCTGATTGTACGTGTCACCCCTTGAACAGCATTCCGTTTGTTTGACATGGGCTCCAGGGATGTTTGTAGGAGAGTTCTGCCCCAGTGTTGAAATCAGACTGATAGCTGCAGTTACCATGGGCTCTTAGGGGCCTAAAGAAAAAGAGCCCTGGCCCCTACAGTCTGACTCATTTTCTGAACCTGCCCCCACAGTCGGCAGGGCCAGGACTGACTTCAGGTGGCAGGAACAGTACTTTTTTCAGTGGCCAAACTCTTTGCAATATGCACATTGATCTTTAGCCAATGGGGAACACCCAGTCCCTTTTTGTCCCTTCCTGTTTTCCCCTTTTTTCTGGTGAGTTGGCTTTGAATCAGGCTGGGTGGCCTGAAGGGCAGCCACCATTATTTTTGCCTGTTGCTTGGCCATTTTATCTGTTGTCTAAGCTGCCTGTTTTTGTTTTTTGGCATCCTGGTTATTAAAAACTTTTTTGGGCCACTTCAAACAGCTGAGAGATATTCATTCTCGTGAAGCCCTCTAGTTTTTGCAACATTTTCGGGATGTCAGGGGCTGACTGAGCCACAAAAGCTAGATTAACAGCCCGAGCATTTTCAGGTGCCAAGGGGTCAAATGGAGTATAGGCATGGAATGCCTCTCGGAGACATTCAAGGAATTCCCCCAGTGACTCCTTGGGACCCTGAAGAATCTCAGTGGTCTTTGAAAGACTGATAGGCTTCTGGGCCCCTCCTCTCAAAGCAGCCAGTAGAGTCTGGTGATAAGTGTCTAATGCCCTGGATCTCCCTGGGGTGTTAAAATCCCAATTGGGATGGGAAGTGGGAAAAGCTTCCCTTAAAACTTTGTGAACATCCTCTTCTATATCAGTGATTGAGGCCAGGGTAGACTTTCTAGCCTCGACTTTGATTAGCTCCAGTTCCTCAGAGGTAAAAAGAGTCAGAAGGAGTTGCTGACAGTCATCCCAGGTGGGACAATGGGTATGCATAATAGACTAGACTAGAGAGGAGTTTTTCTGAAAACAGGGGATTTGGGGCCTTCCAGTTGTGCAAATCAGAGGTGGAAAAGGGAACATACACCAAGAAGGGCCATTCATCCCGGTCCATCCTCTGTGGAGGGGGAACTTCTAGAGGGGAAGAAGAGGGGCTGGTTCCGTTCAGGACCAGAGGCAAGAGGCAAGAGGTGGGGAGGGCGGGGAGAGGTGGAAGAAGTGGCTGAGTGAGGAAGTCGGATTGTAGGGAGGAGGAGAAAAGAGGGGGATAGGTTCATCAGGGTCATTGGGGGGCAAAACAGGGGAAGGCTTAGTAAGGGTAGATGAACGTGAGGGGACAGGACAGAGGGACTTAGAGACAAGCAGATGGGTTGGACTTGAGACTCAAGGGACCATACTTTTAACCAGGGAGGGGATTCTGAACCAAACCCAGCCACTGGTCAATATAAGGGAATTGGCCTGGGTTACCGGGAGTTCCTGTGATAGCCTTCCAAACTGACTAACGTGAACATCCAGAGACCCAGTAGAGGGCCACCCAACATCAAATGAAGGCCAGTCAGTCTCAGAGGGTTTGGAGCCTGTCTTTTGAAAGACAGACACTGTAGTTCTCACTAAATCCAGCAGGGAAGTTTTTATCATACAGTCCAGGAGACTGGAGGGTTGAGAAGGACCTGATCCATCCTGAGAGAAAAGAGATGGGAGAGAAAGGCAGTGAGTCAGATCCGAAGGTTTGAGAGAGGTATATGGGAAAAATGCAGTGTTAAGGAGGAGAATTGAGAGTAAAGAGTCAGATGTCTCTATTCAGTCAACGGCTTGACTTATTGAACAGTGACTCAGGGGCGGCCTGGTCAGGCCAGGTTCCCCCAACAAACAGAGATATAGACAGAAACTGAACAGAAATCTTACCTCCAAGGAGATACAGAAGGACTCAAATATGTTTGGGTGAAGGGAAGTTGGTGATCATTTCAGATCCCTCTGGGCCAGTAGAAGGGTTACAGGGCCCTGGAACGTCTCAGGGTGAGCCTCCCCTATAACTTCTCAACCAAGCTGGGGAGAGCAGAGTAAGGCTGTTTCCTGAGCTTTGGCAATCTCGCTGGGTCCTCAAATGTTGTAGCAGAATTGCTAGTATTAAGGAGTCACCGTCACACGGAGAGTTAAATTGCAGAGTCCTTTATTGCCAGCAGTTGAGAGCAGACTCATGCCAGGAAAACTCTCAATCCCGAATGGAGCAAATAAGGGGTTTATAAAGGCCAAATCGCAATTTCATCAGAGTCGAGTGGGGTGCAAACATGAAATTTGGGTTGCATAACAGTTAGCCGAACAGTAACAATTACAGAACAGTTTATCTCGAGCAGTTACAGAGCAGCTTATCTGGGCTGTTCAGTTACAGAACAGTTAACAGAACAGTAGCAATTATAGAACAGTTTATCTCCAGCAGTTACAGAACTGCTTATCTGGGCTTTCCGCCAAGCAGGATGTGGTTACTGCTTACTGGAAAGTTGGGGCAGTCACATGGAGGAGGGGTGAGAGGGGGAACTGAGAGGCAAAATGGGGGATTTACTATAATTGGAGTCACCACAGTTGGTTTGCTAACAGGCATTTCACCAGGAAGCAACATTTATTTGTGCTGGCACTGTCTTAGCGAATTCACATCCAAAAACTGAGCCCCGAGCTCAGGGGGCATTGCCTTCTATACTTTCTGTTTCCCTTTCTTTACATTCTAGTCTCTTTGTCCCCCTTATAACGCAACATATTGGCAATGTACATATTGATTGGGCATTTCATAGCTCAAGGTTGCAGCAGGGTTACAATGTGCACTATGATTTGCACCACATTCCTTTCTGTCTAACACATTCCTTTCTATTCTGGGAAGGCCCTTATCTCTTTGTTTTAGGAGAGCCTCTGTCACATTAGTGCACTCTGACTTGCATAGACCGGAGAGGTCAGAGCATGGTCTCCTTCCTCATTTAAAAGTAGTGTCCAAGACAGAATTATCATTCTGTCTCAGACTATTTGCAGTTCAAACTTGAAAACTCAACATTAGGTCAGTTGTTTTGCAAGGAAGTTGATTAAGCAATTTGAGGAACTTCCATGTGTATATGTCTGGGTGCATATGCAGGAACTGAAGAATTAGGCTGTTCTTGTATATTATCTTAATGCTGAAGAAAGGCAAATTTTGGTTTAAAAAAACCCATACCCTTCTCACTGTAAACTGAAAAGATGGGAATGTTTTGAAGATAATCCTCAATATGCACTTAAAAAGAAACTGACAAAAGCTTGAGAAATGGTACTACCTCTTCCACCAGCAGGTTTTCCGTGATTTCTGGTATCCAGGAAGTATTTGTGCTTAAGCATTCTGTGATGTCAGAGTTGCTTGGAGTAAAAATGCATAAAGTATAGTAAAACATAACTCACTGTATTTTGTATTTTTAAATATTTTGTATTGAAAACACTCCAAAAGGGGTGTTATGTACATCACCCTAAGGTGAATTGTTAGACTTTCCATAAGATTGAAGTAATGAGCTTATTTGTTTTTCCTTCCCGGTCTTAAACTACTTCTCCCCTCTTCTTTTACTACATAGCACTATCTAACATGCTATATATTTTTCTATCTCCCATAAGCTCCTTGTTTAGGCAGTACATTTTGTCTGCCTTATTCACTGCTATGATCTTCGTGTAAGGGACATAGTAGTTGCTCAATAAATATTTGTTAAATTAATGAAAGAAGGAATTCAAACTGGGAGATAAGAGAAAATTGACAGTGTTTAACGTCCTGATTTTTTTGAAGAGCTCATTGGCAATTTAAGAGTATACCAATGTCCTTGAGGCTAGAACATTTCCTTGTAGAGATAGAGCCCTCATGGCATGTGCTGAGCTTAAACCTTGTATCTTTCACTGTTTCAGGCTTCATTTGTACTCCTTTGTTTTGTTTATTATTTCTTTTCTTTTTTTTTTGAGTTGGAGTCTCACTCTGTCGCCCAGACTGGAGTGCAGTGGCCGCTCCCAGCCACTGCAGCCTCGACCTGCTGGGCTCTGGTGATCCTCCCGCCTCAGCCTTCCGAGTAGCTGGAATTACAGGCGCGCACTACCACACCCGGCTAACCCGGCTAATTTTTTGATTTATTGTAGAGATGAGGTCTCGCCTGCCCAGGTGGGTCTTGAACCCGCGGGCTCAGGCAATCCACTCACCTCAGTCTCCCAAAGGCGCAGGATTACAGGCTGAGCCACTGAGCCCGACTTTGTTTTGTTTAATATCATGGAGGCTGAGGTGAGTGGATTGCCTGAGCCTGAGGGTTTGAGACCCGCTTGGGCAGCGAGACCTCATCTCTACAATAAATCAAAAAATCAGCCGGGCGTTGTAGTGCATGTCTGTAATTCCGACTACTTGGAAGGCTGAGGCGGAAGGATCGCCGGAGCCCAGCAGGTTGTCTCAGCCTCCCAAAGTGCTAGGATTACAGGCTGAGTCACCAAGCCTGGTCCAGTGTTTACTTTTAAAAGTAGTGTCCAAGATAGAATTATCTGAGAGAGCATTACATATACAAGATCTAGCCCCTTGCAATGCAAAGATGCCCTACAGTCAGCAGATCCATGCACATCCTACAGGGTCAGTGTGGTACTCCCCACTTAGTGCTTAAATAGAAGGTGGAAAATCCATCCTCCCCACCCTCATGGGATCTGAAATACAGAAACTTGGGGACATGAGTGAACGCCATTGATTTATGATTTTCACCACTGAATGTCTCATTTGCTGTAGATTTCTTTTGGCTATTCCTCATCTCAGTTTGAGGATGTTTCTCTCTATTGTCTGGATTGTTAAGAATGTGCACAAAAGGGAGACATAATTGTTTAATTTTAGAATACCAATACTGTGAATAGCTTTATGCCAATCAATGTGAAAGCCTAGATGAACACTTGAGTTTCTTCCATTTTGCTATTTTCTTTTTTTTGAGTCGGAGTCTCACTCTGTCCCCAGACTGGAGTGCAGTGGCCGCTCTTGGCCACTGCAGCCTCACTTGCTGGGCTCCGGCAATCCTTCCACCTCAGCCTTCTGAGTAACAGAATTACAGGCACGCGCTACCACGCCCGGCTGATTTTTTGATTTATTGTAGAGATGAGGTTTCACCAAGTTAGCCAGGTGGGTCTCGAAGCCACAGGCTCGGGCAATTCACTCACCTCAGCCTCCCAAAGCGTGGGATTACAGGCTGAGCCACCGAGCCCGGCCCCATTTTGCTATTATGAATAATGATGCTATGAATGGTGTGTACACATTTTTGTACAGACATCTGTTTTCTTTTCTCTTGGTCATACACTTAGGAGTAGAATTGCTAGGTCAAGTAGTAACTGTATGTTTAACTTTTTCAGGAACTGTCAGACTGTTGTCACAAGTGTCTGCACCAATTTACATTTCCACCAGCAGTGGATGAGGGTGTCTCCACATCCTCCCGGATGCTGCTACTTCTTTTTTTTTTCTTTGAGTCAGAGTAGTCTCATTCTGTCGCCAGACTGGAGTATAGTGGCATGCTCACGGCCACTGCAGCCTCTACCTGCTGGGCTCAAGTGATCTTTTTACCTCAGCCTTCCAAGTAGCTGGGACCACAGGTACGTGCTACCATGCCCGGCTAAATTTTTGATTTATTGTAGAGATGCGGTCTTGTCAAGCTGCGTAGGCTGGTCTTGAACCCATGGGCTCAGGCAGTCCTCTCACCTCAGCCTCCCAAAGTGCTGGGATTATGGCATGTGTCACTGTGCCCAGCCTCCTGATGCTTTTTCTTATCCAATTTTTGTTTTTGCCATCTTTGTGGGTATGAAGTAGTATCTTATTGTTATGTTCATCTACGTTCCCTAATGACTAATATTGCTGACTATCCTATGTGCTTATTGGCTATTTTTATATTTTCTTCAGAGAAATGTCAATTTAGACCTTTTGCCCATTTTAAAATTAGGGTTTTTTTTTTAATTGAGTTACAAGAGTTCTTTATTTATTCCAGATACAAGTCTTTATAAGATACATGATTTGCTAATATTGTTTCCAGTCTGTGGGATGCCATTTCACTTTCTTCTTAAATTCTTTGAAGCAAAAGAGCTTTTCCTTTTGATGAAGTCCAAGTTATGTTTTTCCTTTTTTTTTTTCTTCCATGTGCTTTTGGTATTTGGCAAGACTCCATTGCCAAATCCAATGCTACAAATATTTACACTTAGGGACCTGGCTCGATGACTCAGCCTGTAATCCCAGCACTTTGGGAGACTGAGGCGATTGGATTGCCTGAGCCCACAGGGTCAGGACCCACCCGGGCAACTTGGCAAGATCTTGTCTCTACAATAAATAAAAAATTAGCTGGATGTGGTAGCACACGCCTGTAGTTCCGGCTACTTGAAAGGCTGAGGTGGAAGGATCACCAGAGCCCAGTAGGGCGAGGCTACGGTGGTCGTGAGTATGCCACTGCACTTCAGTCTGGGTGACAGAGTAAGACTCCAGCTCAAAAAAAAAAAAAAAAGAAATTGTAAAGTTTTGAGGTTTTCAACTTATTCTTCTTTTTCAAGATTTTGTGACTGTATGAGTTTCTTGATTTCTTTTTTTTTATAATCGATATCTTTTATTATGATATTGTGGGGTACAGTTAAGGGTTAGGTATACAAATATGTTTTGTTCAGGCACCCTTGTTGATAAAAGGTGTCTCCTCGTCCCCAGACAGATGTTTACTACAATTAATCCCATCTCCCTTCCCCTCCCCCCAAGTTTCTTGATTTCAATACAAATTTTAGGTATTGATATTTCCAAAAAGATGCCACCTGGGAATCTGATAGGAATTGTGTTGAATTTTTAGGTCAATTTGGGGGAAGATGCATGGAACTTGTGTTTGAAGAAAGAAGAGTAATTGGAATGTTTTTGCTGATGTCTGGATTCATTGACAGAACTTGCGAAGTCCAGAAAGGAAGGTGGCAAGAACATGCATTTTAGATGCCGCGGCCCACGTGGCTGTCTCGAGGGGACCGGAGAGAGTGACGAGACATTAAGAAAGACACAGCCACAAAGACATAAAGAAAAACTGGGGCCAGATGGGACACTTTCCTCTGATGGAAGAGAAGTGGCCCCGAACTAGCTCACCATGTTTATTTTATAATCAAGCACAAAGGAAGTTGGAAGGGATTCAAAGTCTGTGAGGGAGCTACAGCGGTATTACGTTGCTACCTAAAAGGCAAGCTGTTCTGTGGTTATCTTCTTGTAGCTAAAGCTTTTTGTAGCTAAGACTTTATGTGCACTATGTGTGCCCAGATGTGTGGGCATTTGAGACGCCGTTTTGTGTAGTGGGCTGCATCCCTCACAGCCTGCCTTTGGCTAGAATGCAGAGCTTCCAAGTGAGACCTTGCCTACAAGCTTGGGGCCATTAAGCGAGACCTTGCCATTGCTTGGGCCTTTACTCAAGGCTTGCTACAGTGACAATGCTTGTCTGCTCCCCACATCATATCCACTCCCGACATTTAGACACTAAACTTAAGGTGTTGCAGGACATCCAAGTGAAATGTCCCATAGGCAGCTGGAAGCATGTGGTAGTGGTCTAGGAGTAAAGGGAGAACTCTGAGAGCAGTGTGAAAGTGATGAGAGTCAATGAGATCGCCGATGGAGAGAAAAAGGAAGCACTAGGGCCTGATCTTCAAGGAGTGTCCATACTGAGAGTGCAGGATCAGGAAGAGGAACTAGAGCTGTAAGGGGGAAATCAGGCTTGACTGATGCTAGGAAAGCCGCTGGAGAGAGAATCTGCCCAGAATTATAGCTTCATTTAGAGAAGTCAAAGAGAGTGAGGGCTGGGAGGAGCGCCCAGTATTAGTGTGACCAGGAACCTTCTACTGTGCCCTCAGGGAAAAATTCATGGCACACTTGGGATAAGACCTTTATGGAACATAGGTCTCATGGGAGCCAAGGGCAGGGCTTGTCCCTCATAGCTTTCTTTCCTCCTTCAAGTGTGGAAATCAGGAGACCAAGCAAAGGGGAGTGTACTTCAGATTGTCATGCCTCGGGTGCACTTGGATCTTTCTTTTTTTGTTTCGTTTTGTGAGTTCCCATGTCTGTGGCCTAAGAATGGCTAGAGGTCTTGCCTCTAGAACTCTACCCCATCTCAGACTTCTCCTGTGGCTTTCCTGCCTAATTGCTTCCCCTGAAGCTGGGTTCTACACTGATATGGATGTATCCTTTTCAGTGTGTCATCCCAGCTCCTCTCTCCTACCCCTTTACCCACTAACACACCATATTCATGCCTTCTGTACCCCTGATGACTCTGCCCTTCAGGCTGAGAATGCTGTTGAGCGGTAGAAGCTTGTCATTTCAGGGTACTGCAGCATATGAGGACCTGTTTGGGGACTGTACTCAGAAGGAGTAGAAAGGTCTGTCCCTCAGTCAAAAAGCTCTATACTAGAGCATGATATTGGTAAATTACTGTAGCATGGTCTCCTTGGGCAATTATTCTGTTCCCCAGTAATGTAGACTCTCCATGCTGTATATTTTCTTTACTGTATTCCTTGCCTTTTACAAATTTTTTAAATTTATTTTAAAATTACTTAATATATATATTTTTTAATTTTAAAGATGGGGGTACAATTCAGGGTTAGGTATACAAACATTGATTATGTAGGTACCCTTGCTGATGAGATGTGCCTCTCCCTCCCCTAGCAGTTTCCCTCAACTACCAATCCCATCCCCCAGTTAATTAATATTTTAGAGATAAGGTCTTGCTATGTTGCCCAGGTTGATCTTAAAATCCTGGACTCAGGCGAATCTCCCACTTCAGTCTCCCAAAGTGATGGTATTACAGGTGTGAGCCACCGTATCCAGCCCTCTTTGTTTTAACATTTTATTATGAACATAGGTAAACTAGAATGAACCAACAGTATGGTGAATCTCTCTGCACCCAGCTTTAACAATGATCAACATTCTCTTTACTAGTTGTTGACTGGCATAGGGTGATTTAGATAGGGCTTTAGTTGTAAGGAAACAAGAGTCACTCAAATTACTTTAAGTAAGGAGCTGTGAGTTGTAAGGTTTAAAAAACAGGAACCCAGAACAAACCAGTCAGCTAAACCAGATTGTGGGAAACAACCTTGACCTAGGGCATCCCGGGAGCCTGAACGACAAAAGCAAATGAATTTTTACTCCGGTGTTTTAGTGTGAATGCAATACAGCTGGTCCCAGCGTATCAGTTTTCTCTCTGCTTGTCCTCCTCCTGCTGCCCATTTTCTTCATTGTGAGTCTTTGGTCCTTCTTGAAGCTCCTTTCCAATTCTTCTTTTTGTTCTCTCATATTGTTTGCTGTGGCTCCTGATGTATGGGCTTCTCTCTATGCATTATTTCAGCCTCCTTTGTTACTCAGAATTATCTTCATTTTGCCCAACTTCCAGGTCTGCATTTACCTATAGAGGAATTTCAATTGCTATAGCCATTATACATCATATTGTTTGGGAAGAACTTTTGTCCAGGTCATGGCAGAGGCTAATGGCCAACCTACAGATAAGTTACCCTTGGGTCTGGTGTCTGTCCTTGACCTAGTCACCTGTGGTCCACCATGGGATACTCAGGTCAACTAGCCACAAAACATGATTGCTTCAGAGTCTTCTCTGCAAAGACTGGAGCAGGGCAGTTTCCTAGATGGGTTTATTGGTAGGGTGGGCCTTATGATTGACAAATTTGGGTCAGTAGCCAACTCTACAGAGGGTGGACTTAAGAGTCGTTGACTAGACCTCTTTAAGTTTCGATAGGCCAGATGGTGTGATGGCTGTGGCCCTGATTAAGACATGATGAAAGGAACTAACATTTTGGTATTTAGTTATGACCGTGCTTACAACAGAGTTGTCTTCTCCCAGATTTTGTATTAAAAATTCCAGAATTCAAGGCAAATATTTACCTCTATCGATTCCTTTATCTTCTGGAGAGTCAAGATATCAAAGATATATTTTATTTTATATTTCAAACTATTTATGTTCCTCGTATTGTTTATAGGAGTACAGAACTGGCTTCTGCCAGTCCAGTGTTCCGGGGTCAGTGGCATCCTCACTTTTAGGGCTCTGTTGTCCCCTTCAACCCTGCTCCCCAGCATTTCTGAACACACAGCTTCTGCAAATCTTGTTACTGGCCAGTCATATAAGATCTCTCCTTTTTTGTGTACTTTCTCAATTGTACCCTCATAATATAAATCTCTATCAACTCATTCCCATCCCTTCCCTCTCTCTTATATTTTACTTGAGATATTTGCCAGCCTTCTCTCTCCTGACATTTGTTCTGAGAATTGTGGGACCATAGAATGTAGTGGTTGGAAAGGAATTTAGAGTTCATAGTTTTACTAAGGAGGCATAATACCACAGTGATTTCCACAGGATTACAAATGTTTTGCAGTCTGGTCCCTTGCTTTCCGACAGCCCTTCTGACTTGCTGTGTTGGCTCATCATCTATCTGTCCTGGAATCTTTTTTTACACTTTACTCCACTGGCCGTCTTCCCCTTCCTTTTCTATTCCTATGAAAAAATTGAGCTATTTCCCATTTTGCTCTTTTTCTTGCTATGTCATTCTTTTTTTTTTTTTAACCATATTTGACTCTTTTTTCAGGTACACAAGCTCTTGATGATTCTATTTCCTCAAAAGGACAAGAAATGAGTAAAAGTTGTTTTCTTCTTTCTTTTGGCAGCAGATGCAAACATCATGGAGCATTCAGAGTTGACTCTGAAGCAGGAAATTTCTAAAGGATTAGAGTCATCTGATAGGACATCAGGGGGACTCTTTGGGGTGGTTCCTGGGGAACCAGAGACTGGAGATGTCAGTCAAGATACTTTCAAGAAGCTAGAGGTGTCATCCTCAGATGAAGAAGGGAGCAGACTGGAATGTGATTTCTTGGAAATAACAGGAGAGGATAAGGAAAAATCCACAAAAGACATATATGAGGAAAATGAGGAAGTCAGGGAACATCCAAATCTGTTCTCTGGTTCTGCTGAACATGAAAGAGTTCTAAAGGGACAAAAATCCTATCAATGTGATGAATGTGGCAAAACTTTCAGTTGGAGTTCACATCTCATTGGCCATCAGAGAATCCACACCGGAGAGAAACCCTATGAGTGTAATGAGTGTGGTAAGACCTTCAGGCAGACCTCTCAGCTCATTGTTCACCTCAGAACTCACACAGGAGAAAAACCTTATGAATGCAAGGAGTGTGGAAAGACCTACCGGCATAGCTCCCATCTCATCCAACACCAGAGACTCCATAATGGGGAGAAACCTTATAAATGTAATGAATGTGGAAAAGCTTTTAATCAGAGTTCCAAACTCTTTGACCACCAGAGAACACACACTGGAGAGAAACCTTTTGAATGCAAGGAGTGTGGAACAGCATTTAGTCGGAATAAAAATCTTATCCGACATCAGGTCCTTCACACTGGTAAAAAACCTTATAAGTGTAATGAGTGTGGGAGAGCTTTCTGTTCCAATAGAAATCTTATTGACCATCAGAGAAGCCATACTGGGGAGAAGCCTTATGAGTGTCATGAATGTGGCAAGGCCTTCAGTCGGAATAAATGTCTTATTCGACATCAGAGTCTCCACAGTGGGGAAAAGCCATACAAATGTAGCAAATGTGGGAAAGCTTTCAGTCAGATCTCCCAACTTGTTGACCATGAGCGAAAACATACTGGAGAAAAACCATTTAAATGTAATGAGTGTGGTAAGGCATTTGGTTTGAGTAAATGTCTTATTCGGCACCAGAGACTTCACACAAGTGAAAAACCATATAAATGCAATGAGTGTGAAAAATCCTTCAATCAAAACTCATACCTCCTTATTCACCAGAGAATTCACACTGGTGAGAAACCGTATGAATGTAATGAGTGTGGGAAGGTCTTTAGTTATAATTCCAGCCTTATGGTACATCAAAGAACCCATACAGGGGAAAAGCCTTATAAATGCAATGATTGTGGGAAAGCCTTTAGTGACAGCTCACAGCTTATTGTGCACCAGAGAGTTCACACTGGAGAGAAACCTTATGAATGTCTTGAGTGTGGGAAAGCCTTTAGTCAGCGTTCTACCTTTAATCACCACCAACGAACTCACACCAGAGACAAGCCCTCAGGTCTGGCTAGGTCAGTTTCTTAAGGAATGGTTCTCTAAGACAGAGAGCAAGGACCTTTGAGTTAAGCTTTCTTTATAAGAAGGATTTCCACCCTGATTTCTTGGAGCCACTAATCACAGTGGAACATTCCCTACCTGCTTTCCCTTGGGTCACTAAGTGGAAGAGTGGGAATAACTCAGTGCAATCCTTACCTATTATTAGAAGAATACAACTATACATTTTATTTACTTGTAGGTTTCCTTTTTAAAATTTTTTTTAACTATTTAAAAATCTATTTCATTTCTTAATTATGCATCCTTAATCAGGTTGTGTGCCTCTCAAGGACAGAGATAATATCTTCTCTAGTCTTCTTTAGTTCCACCATTTCACTATTTACATAAAGTTATTCAATAAGGCTGATTCATGATTTCCTGCCCTTTGGCTATGGCCCTCCCCATTTACTCTGTAGACGTTAATCTGCCGCCTCTCATCGCTTATATTTCCTACCTAGAAAACCTTTTCTTCCTTTTTGCTAATCTCTGTCACTCACAGCCCTCAAGATCCATCTCATCTCTGAAGGAGATTCCTTTCAAATGTGTCTTTATTTCCTTTATATTTCTATTGATTTGACCTCAGTGCTTTGAATTAACTGGTGCTACAGTGTACAACTGTTACCATTTTGGTAAATTGTTCTGAATTTAATGTGTGTGTATATACTTTCATATTGACTTATAGGCTCTTGAGATTAGGTATAGTGTCTATTTATTTTCGTATATATATAAAATAGTTTGTACTACTTCTTTTGTTTTTTGAGTTGGAGTCTCACTCCGTCACCCAGACTGGAGTGCAGTGGCCGCTCCCGGCCACTGCAGCCTCGACCTGCTGGCCTCCAGCGATCCTTCCGCTTCAGCCTTCCTAGTAGCTGGAACTACAGGCGCGCGCTACCACACCCAGCTGATTTTCTTTTTTTTAATTTATTGTAGAGATGAGGTCTTGTCAAGTTGCTCAGGCAGGTCTCGAACCTGCAGGCTCAGGCAATCCACTCACCTCGGCCCAAAGTGCTGGGATTACAGGCTGAGCCACCGAGCCCGGCCGTGCTACTTCTTAAATAAGTTTGTTTGTTTTTTTTTTTTGAGTTGGAGTCTCACTCTGTCGCCTATACTGGAGTGCAGTGGCACACTTCTGGCCACCACAATCTTGACCTGCTGGACTCCGGTAACCCTTCTGCCTCAGCCTTCCAAGTAGCTGGAACTACAGGTGCGCACTACCACGCCTGGCTGATTTTTTGATTTATTGTAGAGATGAGGCCTTGCCAAGTTGCCCAGGTGGGTCTCGAACCCGTGGGCTCAGGCAATCCACTCACCTCAGTCTCCCAAAGCACGGGATTATGGGCTGAGCCACCAAGCCCAGCCTTAAATAAGTTTTAAAACTCAAATTGTACTATTGTTAACATCGGCACATTCTCCCCCATTACTCCTATTACATCCACTGGACTAGAAGCTTCTAAAGTTGGAAGTGACATCTGATCATAGTATATCACATACAGAGCCTCATTGATACTGTCTCTGGGTAGCCCTGGAAGTTTTAGTATGGTACTTCACCCTTAAAGAGCCAATAGATTTGTGTGTGAATGTGTTTGTGTATTTAGGTGTTGGATTGGGCAGTCATATCCCACTAATACTTACTTTGACCTGCATGCTTACTTTAGTTCTGAGTTAGCTGACTATATCCTGCTTCCTAGATACATGTTTTGCAATCAAAATTACTGCAAAGAAGACTTGCTTTCATGGTTGTGGTATGGATGAGTGAAAAATTTCAGCTAGAAGCATTCCTAGATCATTAGAATTCATAGTGATGAGGTTTTTGGCAAGGTAATAGTGTTAGACTAATCTGTTGTCCTTATCAGCTAGTCCTAGCTATCTACAACTGTCATCTTAACTTCAAGATGAGAGCTGCACTCTTAATTATCCTAATTATCTTCCAGGCCATCTTTCATTTCTCAAAGACATAAGAAATAGGAAATCTCAGAAGATTTTCTCTCTTGCAATCAAATGTCAGTTCATGAACTTGAACATCTTTTAGTTTCCACCCTTGCAATATGACTCAGTGCTGGGGTACCTTGTCCCTGGTATCCAGCCCCTTCTCTTTACATCCTCCCAACTTCCTCTTAACTGGCTGACAGGATCAGCACCTTGACAAAGGTGGAGGATGAGGGAATCTTGTCAATGTCAACTATGTAACTTGGAAGGGAAGTTTTGTGAGCTGTGGTTTATGTCTCAGACATTGGAGAAGAAAAGAAAGAGAGTTGAGGCTCAAGAAAATAAAAATTTAATGTCACTCTGGGGAAGATATCTCAGATAAGGTTAGAAAGAATTATTGAGGGCCTAAAGTTTTTCAGGGTCTGTTAAAATTACTGAATTTACAACACAAGTGGAAATTTATCATTTGTGAATATGTATTTTAACTCTTCTCAGCTATATTTTTGATATTTGTTTCCATTTTCCTTTAAAAGAGATGCACATAGGACTTTTTAATTTTTTTTTTTTTTTGAGTTGGAGTCTCACTCTGTCGCCCAGACTGGAGTGCAGTGGCCGCTTCCGGCCACCGCAGCCTCGACCTGCTGGGCTCCAGCGATCCTTCCGCCTCAGCCTTCCAAGTAGCTGGAACTACAGGCGTGCGCTACCACGCCCGGCTAATTTTTGATTTATTGTAGAGATGAGGTCTCGCCTGCCCAGGCGGGTCTCGAACCCGCGGGCTCAGGCAATCCACTCACCTCAGCCTCCCAAAGGCGCAGGATTACAGGCTGAGCCACCGAGCCCGGCTGGACTTTTTAATTTTTTAAGTGTTTTACTTCTGTTGCACTGAGATCCTAGGAAAGATCCTGACCCTCTATGAACTCAGGGGGACCAGCCTCCACAGTGAGTTGGACATTTCTATTCATGTCTTCACTAGAAGCACCCTGCCTGTTGGATGCAGCAATTTTCTTTCTGGTTCTTGTTTGCTCATCCTCTCCATACCAAGCCTCTGGAGGATGGGAACTTGTACTGTCATAATTGTATTAGCCCACTATCATTAGTTTGGTATAGATGCTCGGTAGATATGAATCCCCTGACATCCTGAAAAAGCCTCAGGCTCTTGGATGGAGGAAAATTAGCTGCATTTGAAAGCCAAACCTCAATTTCTGTTGGTCACTGCTATATAAACTTAATTATTGATTTTTAAAAATTTTATCTGAATTTTTTAGTATTTCACAGTTTCATATACTATTCCTTGTTGGGTTCTGATAAATATTCTATTGAATTTAGGAAGTTTCTTTCTATTCCTGTTTTTTTTTTTTTTGAGTTTGAGTCTCACTCTGTCGCCCAGACTAGAGTGCAGTGGCATGCTCCCGGCCACCGCAGCCTTGACCTGCTGGGCTCTGGTGATCCTTCCGCCTCACCCTTCCAAGTAGCTGGAACTACAGGTGTATGCTACCATGCCTAGCTAATTTATTTGATTTATTGTAGAGATGAGGTCTTAACAAGTTGCCCAGGCGGGTCTTGAACCTGTGGGCTCAGGCAATTCACTCACCTCGGCCTCCCAAAGCGTGGGATTACAAGCTGAGCCACCGAGCCTGGCTCTATTCCTGTTTTTAAAAGAAGTAGGGTAGTTTAGTGCTTAAGAGCATAGACTTAGTTCCTGGTGCCCTAGGTTCAAATATTGGGGTCACCACTTTGTTAGGTGTATGACCCTGGGCAAATCTCTACCTTCCTTGTATCTTAGTTCCTCCATCTATAAAATAGAGCTACCTCATAGGGTTGTGAATATTAAATTAATATGTGTAAGGTAACAGTGCTTGGTACACAGTACACAGTTTTGCAATTATCATTATATTTAGAGTTTTTATTAGGAATGGTTGCACTGTTCTATTAAGTTATTAAAAATCCATTGCCATAATTTTATGGGTTATATCATTTTTTTCCCTTTGTAATTCATTTTGTTGACAAGCTTCCAAATATTTTAAATTTCCATGTGCTTTTTGAGTAAAATTGATTCATTCATAGTTTTGTTTTTTTTTTAAGTACAGAAGTAGATTCAATTTGGTAATGTTTTGCTGGCTTTGCAAAATAAATCTGGAAATTTTTTTTCTTTTTTATTATTGTGGAGAGTTTTTTATCACCTGGGAATTGTTCCTTAAAGGCTTGCTAGAAATAATTGGGTCTCATTCTTTTTGGGCATGGGTGAGGGGCTTGGAAGGGACATATCTTTAGTAACTCTTTTAGTCAGCTTGAGCTGTTATAACAAAATACCATAGACTAGATGGCTTAAACAAACATTTATTCCTTACAGTTCTGTAGGCTTGAAAGTCCAACATCAAGATGCCAGCATGATTGAATACTGGTGAGGGCTCACTTTCTGGTTTATAGATGGTCGCCTTCTTCCTGTACCCTCACATTTTAGAGAGAGCAAGAATGCTGGTGTTTCTTCAAAGTCTTTTAAGGGCATTAATTTCTTCTTGGAGACCTCATCCTCATGACCTAATCTAACCTTAATTATTTCCTATAGGGCTACAACTTGCAATAGCATGGGCCTACTATTTATGCTAAGAGGCCTGTGGAACTACAGGTCTTGCTTATGTTGATTGGAGCCTGTGGCAGGAGACTGTTGCCAGGGTGCACTGGCTCCTCGGGTTTGGGGCATATATATTACCCAAGTTAATTACCACATATATTCCCTTTGAATGGCAATTCCTAGCCTGCTATGGGGTCCTAGTGGAAAAAGAACACTTGACCACTGAAGCAAGTATATGACCTTAAGACCTGACCCACCTTCATGCAGGTGCTGTTAAACAAAAATAAAAATGGAAGCCACAGTTTAGATATACCCCCAAGGCCAACTGCGCATAACCATGTAGCCAAAACTTAAGTCATTCTGATTTCCCTGAAACGCTATCTCTGATCATTAAATAGAACATAAAATGTAAATTTTATGTCCTTGTCAGCGTGATTCAGTGAAATCAAAGCAATCAGCTATAGACCAGCTTAAACAGCTCTACTTTTCCTGAAAAGAATGTTTAACAGCCAATAATGAAAAAGATAAAAATATTCCCTCTCCTGTGCTTTATAAACTGTAAGATGAGCTTCTTATCATTTGACTTGAGTCTCCTGTTTTATGATGTGTACTTTTTGTATGACAATAGACTTTAACATTTTTCTTAATTTGGTGTTATTTTTCACAGTATTCACTAAGCCTGTTAATAAAACAGGACAGGCTCATAAAAGTAACATCATTAAATGGAAATGTTACATATAAGATTAGAGTCTGACAGGGACTCCAGGGGGTCTGTCAACTCCATGAAGTAGCTGCCTTGTGAGAGGAGGCAGGGCTGCCCATAGTGGATGCTCCCTTAGCTAAGCATAGCCCATGGTTCAAAGATGTATCTGCTGATGGTTTGGGCTGGTTTACTGAGGGATCTGTGAAACTCAAAGCTGATGGAGTTTAATGGGCTGCTGTGGCCATCCACCTTGCTATGGTTTGAATGTTTTCGTTGCCTCCAAAACTCATATTAAGCCTGAATCCCTAGCCTTGTGTGGTGGCTCATGCCTGTAGTCCCAGCTACTCAGGGGGCTGAGGTTGGAGAATAGCTTGAACTCAGGAGTTCGAGACTCTGTCTCTAAAACAATAAAAATGCAATCCCCAATGCAACAGTGTTGAAGGTGGGGCCCAATGGGAGGTGTTTAGGTCATGGAGGCTTGCCTTCAGGAATGGATTAATACCCCTCTAAAAGGAGCTTGGAGTAGGTTTGCTCTCTTCTTTTGTGCAATGTGAAGGACAATGTTCCTCCCTCCAGAGAATGCCTTGTTCAAAGCATCATCTTGGAAGTGGAGACCTGTGCTTTGATTTTAGACTTTCCTGCCTCCAGAACTGTAAGACATAAATTTCTGTTATTTATAAATACCCAGTTTCAGGTATTCTATTATAGCAGTACAAATGGATTAAGACACACCTTAAAGATGGATACCTTTTGACTGAGACCAGAAAGGGATACTCTGCCCAATTGGCTGAACTCTACAGTGGTGATGGCTGTGCACGCAAATCTAACAGCAACTCTCTGCTACATCTTTTTTTTTTTTTTTTTTTTTTGAGTTGGAGTCTCACTCTGTCACCCAGACTGGAGTGCAGTGGCCGCTCCCAGCCACCGCAGCCTCGACCTGCTGGGCTCTGGCGATCCTTCCGCCTCAGCCTTCCAAGTAGCTGGAATTACAGGCATGCGCTACCATGCCCAGCTGATTTTTTTGATTTATTGTAGAGATGAGGTCTTGCTGCCCAGGCGGGTCTCGAACCCGTGGGCTCAGGCAATCCACTCACCTCAGCCTCCCAAAGGCGCGAGATTACAGGCTGAGCCACCGAGCCTGGCTCTCTGCTACATCTTTAAAGATTCATGGGTCATTGCAAATGGGCTAGCCATATGGTCTGGTGACTTGGCAGATTAATGATTGAACCATTAAGGTCTCCCTTATGTGGGTACATGAACTATGGCAGCAGTTTGTGAAATGGAGAAGAGACTTATTTGTTATTCATGGCATAGGACCATTTAAAAGAGAACATGAATGGAACTTACAAGCTGATCTATAGGATGTGTTCAGAAAATGATCATGGGGTTACCCATTGGGTCCACTACAGATGGGGAATTGGAAGTCCACCTCAGATGCAAGAATGGGTCAAATCACAAGGACCCACCATAAAGGAAATGGAAGCCAAAGATGTAGTATAGGCATGTGACTCCTGCCACTAGCCCAAGTTATGAACGTGGCAAACTGTGACATATCACCTGGGGCAGAGGGCCCATGCCAGTGTGGCATATTGATCAAATTGGGCTGCTAGTTCCCAGACAAGGATTCCAATATCTTTGTTCACAGATAACATGATTGTCTATGTAAAATTTAAAAGGATTGACAAGAAAAAAAAATCCTGAAATGAATAAGTGATTATAGCAAGGTTGCAGTATGCAAGGCTAATGTACAGAAGTCAGTCACTTCTTTTTTTTTTTTTTTAAGTTGGAGACTCACTCCGTCGCCCAGACTGGAGTGCAGTGGCATGCTTCCGGCCACCACAGCCTTGACCTGCTGGGCTCCAGCGATCCTTCCGCCTCAGCCTTCTGAGTAGCCGGAATTACAGGCATGCACTACCATGCCTGGCTAATTTTTGACTTATTGTAGAGATGAGGTCTCACCAAGTTGCCCGGGGGGTCTCGAACACGCGGGCTCAGGCAATTCACTCACCTTGGCCTCCCAAAGAGCTGGGATTACAGGCTGAGCCACCGAGCCCGGCCCAGTCACTTCCTTATATATCAGCAGTAAACAAGTGGAATTTGAAATTAAGAACACAGTACTATTAATATTAGCACCCCCCAAAATAAAATACTTAATCTAACAATATATATATAGATTTATAAGAAGAAAACTATAAAACTCTGATGAAGCCAGGCTCAGTGGCTCAGCCTGTAATCCCGCGCCTTTGGGAGGCTGAGGTGAGTGGATTGCCTGAGCCCGCGGGTTCGAGACCCGCCTGGGCAGGGAGACCTCATCTCTATAATAAATCAAAAAATCAGCCGGGCGTGGTAGCGCATGCCTGTAATTCCGGCTACTTGGAAGGCTGAGGCGGAAGGATCGCCGAAGCCCCGCAGGTCGAGGCTGCGGTGGCCGGAAGCGGCTACTGCACTCCAGTCTGGGTGACAGAGTGAGACTCCAACTAAAAAAAAAAAAAAAAAAAAAAAACTCTGGTGAAATAAACCAAAGGATTAAAAAATGGAGAGATTTAGATTTAGATGTTAATGGATAGGAAGACTCAATATTGTTAAGATGTCACTTCCTTACAAGTTGTTCTATAGATTCAGTGCAATCCTGATCAAAATTCCAACAAATTATCTTGTGAATATTGACAAACTGATTCCAAAGTTTATATAGAGAAACAAAAGACTCAGAGTAACCAACTTAGTACTGAAGTAGAACAAAGTCAGTAGACAGACCCTACTTGACTTCAGCACTTATTGTAAAGCAATAGTAATCAAGACTATGTGGCATTGTTAAAAGAAATAGACAACAGGAGTCGGGCTCGGTGGCTCAAAAAAATTTAGCTGGGTGTGGTAGCGCGCACCTGTAGTTCCAGCTACTTGGAAGCCTGAGGCAGAAGGATCGCCGAGCCCAGCAAGTTGAGGCTGCAGTGGCCGGGAGCGACCACTGTACTCCAGTCTGGGTGACAGAGTGAGACTCCGACTCAAAAATAAAAGAGACAACAGGATTCTGGAACAGAAGAGACAGCCCCAAAATAGGCATACATAAGTATAGACAATTAATGACAAAGGCGTAAAGGCAATACAATAGAGTAAGTTGTCTTTTCAACAAATGGTGCTAGAACAACTGGACATCCACAAAGAAAAAATAAAATCTAGACAGATTTTACCCTCTTCACAAAAAGTAAATTAAAATGGAGCATGGCCAGGCGTGGTTGCTTATGCTTATAATCCCAACACTTTGGGAGGCCGAGGTGAGAGGATTGCCTAAGCCCATGGGTTTGAGACCAGTGTGGGCAACTTGGCAAGACTTCATCTATACAATAAATAAATAAAAAATTAGCCGGGCATGGTGGCGTGTGCCTGTAGTTTCAGCTACTTGGAAGGCTGAGGCGGAAGGATCTCCTGAGCCCAGCAGGTCAAGGCTGTGGTGGCCAGGAGCATACCACTGCCCTCCAGCCTGGGTGACAAAGTAAGACTCCAACTAAAAAAAAATTGGATCATATAGTTTTATATAAATGTAAAACACAAAATCAGAAAACTTCTAGAACATAAGAGGAGAATATCTAGACTTCAGATATAATACCAAAACCATGATCTATGAAAGAAATAACTGATAAACTGGATTTCATTAAAATTAGAAACTTCTCCATGAAAGACACTGTCAAGAGAATGAGAAGACAAGTCGCAGACTTGGAGAAAAATGTTTGCAAAAGACATATTTGATAAAAGACTGTTATCCAAAATATGCAAAGAACTCTTAAAACTCAACAATAAGAAAATGGGCCAGGTATGGTGGCTCATGCCTATAGTCCCAGAGGCTGAGGTGGGAGGATCACTTGAGGCCAGGAGTTTGAGACTAGCCTGGGGGACATAGCAAGACTCCCAACTCTACAAAATAAAAGTAATTATCTAGGCATGGTGGTATAGACCTGTAATCCCAGCTACTCAGGAGGCTGAGGAGGGGAGGATTACTTGAGTCCAGGGAGGTGGGAGGCTGCAGTGGCCAAGATTGCACTACTGCTCTCCAGCCTGAGTGACAGAGCAAGACAGCCTGTCTCTTAAAATGTGTGTGTGTGTGTGTGTGTGTGTGTGTGTGTGTGTGTGTGTGTAGTAAGAAAATGAACAACTCAACTTTAAAAATGGACAAAAGGCCTAAACAGACACCTCATCAAAGAAAGTATGACAAGTAAGCATATTCAACATCATATGTTAGGGGATTGCAAATTAAAACAATGAAGTAAACATCCCTATACCTATTACAATGGTTAAAATTTAAAACATTGACCACACCAAATGCTGGTGATGGTATAAGCAACAGGAGCTCTCATTGGTGGGAATGCAAAATGGTACAGTAACTTTGGAAGACTGGCAGTTTTTACAAAACTAGACATATTCCTCTATTTATTTATTTTTGTGTTGGAGTCTCACTCTGTTGCCCAGGCTGGAGTGCAGTGGCACACTCATGGCCACCCCAGTGTCGACCTCCTGGGCTCTTGGTGATCCTTTCACCTCAGCCTTCCAAGTAGCCAGAACTACAGGCATGTGCTACCACACCTGGCTAATATTGTGATTTATTGTAGAGACGAGGTCTCACCATGTTGCCCAGACTGGTCTGACATACTCTTACTATCTGATCCAGCAGTTGTACTCAGTATTTACTCAAGTTAACTGAAAATTTATATCCATACAAAAACCTGCACAGAGATGTTTATAGCAGCTTTATTCATAGTTGAGAAAACTTGGATGTGACTAAGATACCCATCAGTAGGTGAATGTTTAAATAAACTGTAGTACATCCAGATAATGGAATATTATTCAGTTTTAAAAAGAAATTATCATGCCACGAATAGACATGGAAGAAATTTAAATGCATACTAAGTTAAAGAAGCCAATCTGAAAAGTCTATACTGTATGATTTCAACTATATGATTTTCTGGAAAAGGCAAAACTAAAGATCAGTGGTTGCCCTTGGTTAGGGAGCGGGGAGGAATGAATAGGCATAGCACAGATGATCTTCAGGACAGTGAAACTATTCTGTATTATACTACATGTATCATTATATATTTGTTTTTTTTTTGTTTTGTTTCTTTTTGAGTTGGAGTCTCACTCTGCCCAGACTGGAGTGCAGAGGCTGCTCCCAGCCACCGCAGCCTCGACCTGCTGGGCTCCGGCGATCCTTCTGCTTCAGCCTTCCAAGTAGCTGGAACTACAGGCGCGTGCTACCACGCCCGGCTGAGTTTTTGATTTATTGTAGAGATGAGGTCTCGCCAAGTTGCCCAGGCGGGTCTCAAACCCGCGGGCTCAGGCAATCCACTCACCTCAGCCTCCCAAAGAGCGGGATTGCAGGCTGAGCCACCAAGCCCGGCTTTCATTATATATTTGTCAAAAACCATAAAATGTACACCACCAGGAGTGAACCCTAATATAAACTATGGACTTTGGGTGATAATGATGTATCAGTGTAGGTTCATTTATTGTAACTAATGTACCACTGTGGTTTGGGACATTTGTAGTGAGGGAGGTTATGTGTACACAGGGGGTAGATGATAACTGTACTTTATGTTCAGTTTTGCTATGAACCTGGAACTGCTCTAAAAAATAAGTTATTAATTTTTTACAATTACAGGAAGATTCCGTGAGCAAACCTCATCAATAGGGTTTGTTCAGGGACTGCATCAGACCCAGTTCTCCCTCCAAATTCAGGGCGTATGGTACGGTGGCCCACCAGGTTTGATGTGCTTTATCTGCTGTTGCAGCAGCCAAGCAAGGGTCAGTAGGTAGACTTTGGAAAAGATTCCTGCACAGCCTATCAACCCTTGCACAGTTTCAAAAGAATGTGCCCTGGGTCTTACTTTTTTTTTTTTTTTTGAGTTGGAGTCTCACTCTGTTGCCCAGACTGGAGTGCAGTGGCTGCTCCCGGCCACTGCAGCCTCAACCTGCTGGGCTCCGGTGATCCTTCCGCCTCAGCCTTCCGAGGAGCCGGAATTACAGGCATGCACTACCATGCCCGGCTGATTTTTTTATTTATTGTAGAGATGAGGTCTCGCCAAGTTGCCCAGGCGGGTCTCCAACCCGCAGGCTCAGGCAATTCACTCACCTCAGCCTCCCAAAGTGCAGGATTACAGGCTGAGCCACCGAGCCCAGCTTGGAACTTTTACTTACATGGAGATAAAGAGCCTTCGTACCCTGTGCTGGGCTCATCACTCTTTTGGGAACATCTTTCCTAGTTCCAACTTTGATGTATATTTCTTTGTTCTGTTTAAACATGTGCATCATATGGCACCTGCCCAATTCTACTGCTACATCTCTTCTCAGTGAGAAAGGATTGGGGTCCTTTGCAGACAACTTAACAAAGGTGTATGCAGGCCATCTCTCTGCTTTGGTTGCAGAGTGAGACCCACTGGCCGTGGAGGACCAGTGCTTCCTCTTAAAGTCGATCTTACACTGTTTCATCTCTATGTGAGTAAAGCGTTGTTCCATCCAATGCCTGTGTAAGTCTTGTCTTTCTTTTTTTTTTTTGAGTTGGAGTCTCACTCTGTTGCCCAGACTGGAATGCAGCAACCGCTTCTGGCCACTGCAGCCTCGGCCTGCTGGGCTCCGGCGATCCTTCCGCCTCAGCCTTCCAAGTAGCTGGAATTACAGGCGCACACTACCACGCCCGGCTAATTTTTGATTTGTTGTAGAGATGAGGTCTCATCAAGTTGCCCAGGTGGGTCTCAAACCCGTGGGCTCAGGCAATCCACTCACCACGGCCTCCCAAAGTGCTGGAATCACAGGCTGAGCCACCAAGCCCGGCAAGTCTTGTCTTTCTTGCCAACCCCAACACTTGCAAGCCATGCAATAGGTTGACATCCTAGGACTGCTGCTTTTGATTGTAGGCCTTGTTACACTCTTTGCTATCCTCACACAGTGGGACTCCTCTCTTTCTAGGTGGAAACAGGTGTTGGTTGCTTGACTGACATACCCCATCTGGTGACTGACATACCCCAGGTCTGGAACAGTACCTAGCACATAGTGCACACTTTGTAAATTCTTTGTGAACGAAGAAATGAATGAGTATAGACAGATCTAGCTTCCAATACCCCTGCTGAAACTTCCTAGTTCTTTTTGGATAGAGGATAACAAAACTAGGAGGAGCCAGTCTGCTTGGGGAAGGAGTGATGCGTGAGTTGTTGGTGCCACTGGAATGATAACATGTCATAAAATTAACTGATTTCTATTAGTTGTCTCAAGTCTTGAAACTTCCACCTCCAGACTGTTCTGTAAGAGAGCTTTGCTCCTGCATGGGCTCTTGTGAATCCAAAGCTTTGCTTTCTAAATCTTTGTTTCTGATATAGATGCATTGTAGAAATTAAACACTAACATAATTGGCTTCTTTCTCCTTACAGTTCTGCTCTAAAAAGGCATGCACTCTCTCCCTTCTTCCTGACACACAGGCACACACACTCAAGGCAATGGATATGTGCGAATAGAAGGAGGATCACTTCAGGACCCTGAGGAAAAAAAAAATTTGAAGATTATTTAATGATGTGATAAAAAAACAAACAAACAAACAAACAACACTTGACATTAGAATGGCAAGTGAAAAAGGCAGGATAGAAGCAGTTGTCAAAAGACAAAACTACAAGAAATTGAGACTAAAGACCGAATTGGCTTTTACTAGTGATTCTAGATTTGGGTAATATTATAAAATAGAATGGGTGTTCTGATGAGCTGAACAGAGAAGGTTGGTTTTATAGGCAGAAAGGGCTGAAAAAAGCAGAAATAGGGAACAATAAACAGATTGGTTAGCATCAGGTTATTTCACGTTAGTTTTCTTGTAAGGATTAAAGCAGAGGGGACTTCCTTATCATGCTAGCTAAATCTGACCTGGTTAGGGATTTAGCTGTTATCACAACAGAAACGTCTTAAAGACCTAGGTTAGATATAGAGAATATTCATTATCCAACAAGTATTTATTGAGTATCTCTTATGTATCAGGTGCTGTTCTAAGTACTAAAATTAAACTTCCCATGCATCCCTTCCTTGTATTCAGGCAAGGAATTCTCTGCAGAAAAAGAGGGGGGGATGGAGAATGGCTGAGTTCACTACTTAAAGCATCAGTATTTCCTTGACATAAATTCCTAAGAATTCACCTTCTAGATGATCTGATTAATAAATTAATTATTTATTTTTGAGCCAGAGTCTCCAGGCTGGAGTACAGTGGCACACTCATGGCCACCGCAGCCTCGACCTGCTGGGTTCAGGCAATTCTTCCGCCTCAGCCTTCCAGGTAGCTGAAACTACAGGCGTGCACCATCACACTTGGCTAATTTTATGATTCATTGTATTGACGAGGTCTTGCCATGAAACCTCTGAGCTTGGGCAATCCACTCACCTCCATCTCCCAAAAGGCTGGGGTTACAGGTGTGAGCCACCGGGCCCAACTGTGATCTGATTTTCTATTCTCTCCCCTCCCACTCAGGGAAGGGGCTGAGTATGAGGTCAGAAAAGATGTGAAAATTCTCCCAGGACAATTTGCTTGTCCATAGTTCGTTATCAGTTTTAACATCCAGATCCCCATTCCCACTCCCAGTGCCCCAATTAATTTCATTCCTCTCCCTTTCAAAATAAGAGGAAAAAACCGAAGGGAGAATTTCCCCCTTCTTTTTGAAAGGCAGGATCGTGATGCATTTTAAATAGCAACACAAGGAAGCAGATGAATATAAAAACCCTTTAGCATGTCCTTTTTACATGAAACAGAGTATCGTGATACAGGAAGAATTCTCTACTTCCAGATTCTCAAATTTTAGAATCACCCGGGGATTTAAAAATCTAGGCATGTCAGTGTCTCACCCAAAGAGATTTGGATTTAATTGCTATGAGGTGTTGATTTTTTAAAATCCTAAGGAGGATTCTAATGTGCAACAAAGTTAAGAACCATGACTTACCTTCACAGTTCTTTGCTGTTCCAAGCATCCTCCAGGACTGCAGCATGAGTGCACCTGGGAGTTTGTTACAAATATTCTTTGTCTCCTCCTCAGGCCTCCTGAATTTGATCTGCAGTTTTGTTTTTTTGTTTTTGTTTTTTTGAGTTGGAGTCTCACTCCATCGCCCAGACTGGAGTACAGTGGCACGCTCCTGGCCACCGCAGCCTCGACCCACTGGGCTCTGGCAATCCTTCCGCTTCATCCTTCCGAGTAGCCAGAAATACAGGCGCACGCGATCATGCCCAGCTAATTTTTGATTTATTGTAGAGATGAGGTCTCGCCAAGTTGCCCAGGTGGGTCTCCAACCCACGGGCTCAGGCATTCCACTCACCTCAGCCTCCCAAAGCACTGGGATTACAGACTGAGCCACGGAGCCTGTCCTGAATCTGCAGTTTAACCAGATCTCCATGTGATTTGTATTCATATGCACAAAATTTAAGAAGTACTGCCTAGGGCTCTTACCAAGCAAACTGCCCCAATTTGAAAGGGGTGAAAGCACTCAGAAAGTAAAGCTAGCAAGAATAGGCCTTCTACCAGAGGAGTAAAGAAACTTGATTGTTTCTGGCTGGATTACTGTGAGTATTCAGTGAAATCAGGTATTAGCAGAACTTTGAGTTTCAAGAATCTGTGCACTTTGGGAGGTCAGTGTAGGAGAATTGCTTGAGCCCAGGAGTTCAAGACTAGCCTAGATAACATAGTAATACCTTGTCTCTACTAAAAAAAATAAAATAAGTTAAAAAAAAAAAGCAGTAGCAGCTGTGCAGGATAGAACTGCAGTCTCAGTGACTGCTCTTGGAGCTTTGCAAGTGCTAGTGATGCTCATCTGGTTGATCTGTTTGACCACACCAAATGTGGTTGATATCCATGCCAAGCGCCTGTCATGTTGAAAAGCATCCAGTAAGCACACACCAAACACAGGGAATATGCTCAAGCTCCTCTATGATGGGAAAAATTTTGTTCTCAAATAAAACTCCAAAACTGTGAGTGTGTTCAGTCTTCCTGCCCCAGTAGAAACAATTACCTAGGAACATTATTTCAAATGGAAATCAATGGGCAATATAGGCATTGATAAGCAGTTTCCATTTTCATTTTTGCATATGTTGTATATTTTCCAGTCATCTTTCCGTCTTTGGTGACTAGGGCATTATAAAGGAACCTGGGTGGTTCAGATGAGTAAAGCAAAGCACCAGAGTACAGATGGGCATCATCAGTACCATCTGAAAGATTCATTGGCAACATGCTGCTGCCTGCCACTAGGAAGCATATACCAGAGGATTACCAGGACAGCTACCTGGCCTCTGGGCACAGCAGCTTGCCCAGATGGTCTTATGGCATGGGCTCTGTACCTTATGGTGAGAGGGCCATAACAGAGTATACCATAGACTTAGGTTAAGAACATGCTATAACCCAATAAATATGTAATCGGTTTGTGGACAATAGCACAGCCATTTTAGTTTTCTGCTTTAAAACATAACCTGTAGCTGTTTAAAGTTTCAGTTATGGGAAAAACTGCAAAGCTCCAGTTCAAGCTTCAACCCCTTCCCTTGACCCACTTTCCCCTTAGCAACAACCAATCAGGTGCCAGGGAGAAATCACCTAAAGTTTCCAGATGTTTCTGCAACTTCCCCAGCTAGTGGGCCAAGGTCAGCCTGAGTCAAGTTAGCCAATCCTCCATGACTGAGCTGACCACCAGAGGTTACTACCCAATTAAATGGTAACAAGACTGGAAAGTCCCTCCAAACTCCTCCTCCCTTTGTGTAACCATGATAAAAGGTGTCTGCTTGAAGAAGTCAGGGCCTCTGGGTGTATTCCACTGCCTCGGTTGTCGACAGAGGTCCAGGTTTGAGCTTGCAAATAAAGACCCTCTTGAACTTTCATCAGAATTGGCTTTTGGTGGTCTCTCAGATCGAACATTCGGCCACTACAATGGCATGTTCTCTGGCACTGGCAGTAGATGACATTTGCTCTTATGGGGGTGGGCAGTGGTCTTCAGTTTCTCCACCTCCAAGCTTACTCTTCCAGGATTCCACATAATGATCAATGGCATCAGTGTGCATGTACCAGGCAAACCTAGTTAGAACTCACCCATAGGAGAAAACAAGTAGAGGCCACGGGAAGCTAAAGTATTGTGTGCCTCTGGGCTGGAATGAACAAGTACCCCTGGGTATGGTGGTTATGGGAGCAAGGTCATCTTGGAGAGGTAGGGGCCCTGGCAACTGGCTTCCCATAGGATCTGGATCCCCTCATTGAAGGATACCCGGAGAATGAGTGGCCCCCTACATCCTCCCTGCCAGACCCGGCCAGACACTGCTGTTCCTGTTTTCACCTCTAGCTTTGTTTGGATCCCTTTCTTCTCTGCAGGGAGACGCCTCCAGGGCAGCCCTGCAGACGCTAGGGAGGAATGTGGGGAAGCAGGCCGAGGCTGAGAGAGCTCTGGAGCGCGAGTGGGCATCCGAGAGTGGGAGAGAGGTGTCCGGCGTGGCAGGTGAGGGGGGTTGGAACGAGCCCCGAAGCCCGCCCGGAGGCTGCGGCCCGCAGCTCTCGGGCCGGGGAGGAGCCGAGACGTCGACCCTCCCAGTTTCCTAGAGAGGCCACGGAGAGCCCGGGGCCGCGACGCGCGTGCGCTCCTGGGGCGCCAGGAGGGAGGCGCGGGGCGGGCGGCGGCTGTCGCGGCTGGAGGAGCGAGTGCGGGGCGGCGGCGCGAGTCGGTGAGCGGTCCCGCGGGGCACGGGGGTGGCCGTGGGTGCGCGGGGCTCCCGGAGGACGGCGGGGGGGGGTCCGGGCTTGAGGCTGCGCCCGGGGCGGGGGATCCGGCGGTGGGTGCTGCCCTGCCACGCTGAGGGAGTGTCGGGACCCAGTTCGCCTCCCGGGCGTCCGGGGTGGAGAATGTGGAGTCCTGGTTTCCCGGGGCTTTATCTTGTCATCCAGTTATGCAAATAGAGCGTATTCCTTAGACACAATTAGATCACACTGGAAAGCGAGAGAAAAGTAAAAGTAGCCGCGGTCCGGAAATCTTAGTCTCTAGGCCTACGTAAATGTTTTTATTATTAAATGAGATTTTCCTGTTGCTTTTAAAAAAACTTCTGTTAGTATTATGGTGATGAAACAATTTATTGTGCAAAAATACACATAATGTTTACCTGGTAGTTCATCAAAATTTACTACTATTTTAACCATGTGGAAGCGTATAATTCAGTGACATTAGTTACATTCATACCACTGTTTTGCTTTTTTAAAAATTATGATCTCTTAAACTCACGGAATGCGTTTGTTCCTCTTTTAGTTAAAATTGGTGCTGGTATTATGACACCACTAACATATTTTTTTGCCAGGATGCTTAAAATTGTGTTTAGAGCTTATTTCCTATAGAGCACATTTTTGTGAAGCTGTACGTGGTCAACAAGTGAGGTTTGTACAGAAAATGAGCAACATCTTGTTTGTTAGGGTGATTATCTTTCAGAATGCAACAACTAGTATATAAATTGCAGTTTTAAACAAAGGCAGAGTTTTACAGCTATTTGCAGCACACTCTGTCTTGCATAAGCCAGAGATCAGAGCATGACCTTCTTCCTAATTTAAAAGTGGTGTCCAAGAAAGAATTATTATGTTTCAGATTACTTGTAGTTCAAACCTGAAAACTCAACATTAGGTTGTTGATCTGCAAGGAAATGTCAGTGAGTGGGATGAGTAGTCATTTGATTAAGCATTTTCAGGGAACCTCCACGTGCTTAAGAAAGGCAGAATTTGGTTTAAAAAATAAACACCCTTAGCCGGCCTTCGGTGGCTCAGCCTGTAATCCCGCGCCTTGGGAAGCTGAGGTCAGTGGATTGCCTGAGCCCGCGGGTTCGAGACCTGCCTGGTCAACTTGGCGAGACCTCATCTCTACAATAAATCAAAAATTAGCCGGGCGTGGTAGTGCGCGTCTGTAGTTCCAGCTACTTGGAAGGCTGAGGTGGAAGGATCGCCGGAGCCCAGCAGGTTGAGGCTGTGGTGGTGGGAGCGGCCACTGCACTCCAGTCTGGGCGACAGAGTGAGACTCCAACTCAAAAAATAAAAAAATAAAAAATAAGCACCCAAACCCTTCTTACTGAAAGCTAAAAAGATAGGAATGTTGTGAAGGTAAACCTCAATATGCACTTTAAAAGGAAACTGACAAAAGCATGAAAAACAGTATCTGTACTACCAGTGAGTTTTCTGTTACTTCTGGTGTGTGGTACACATTAGTGGATATATACTGTGTGATGTCAGAGTGTTGCTGGAGAGTAAAAATATGTAGAGTAAAACACAACTCATTGTATTTTGAAGTTTTCAATATTTTGTGTTACAAACAATCTGAAAGAGATTTTGTATGCATTCCTGTGACTCTCAGGTGAATTGTTGGGCTTTCTACAAAAGCCTTTTTTCCCTTTCCTATCTTAAATTTCTTTCCTTGTTTTATTTTACTAAGTAGCACCTGTCACTCTAACATACTATATATCTGTCTTTTTATATTCACTGCTGTTACCTTAGTTTGGGGGACATAGTAGGTTCTCGATAAATGTATGCTGAATTAATGAAATGATGAATCCAAATTGGAAGAGAAAACTTGACAGTATTTAATGTCCTCCATTTGTTTTAGAACCAGTTGCCAAGTTAACCCTTAATACCTAAAATGGAAATAAACCAGATAAAACTGAAAATGACTCAAATTTCTCAATTCAGAACAAACTTTTTATTTTTAATAAATGTAGACTTCCAGAGGGTTGCGAAAATTGTACAGAGTTCTCCTACCTTTTATCCAGTTTACCTAAAGTTAATATCTTGCATTGCCATAGTACACTCCTCAAAATCAAGAAATTTACATTGGTATAACACTATTAAACTTCAGACTTTTAAAAAGTTCGTCTGTTCTTTACTAATATTCTTTTTCTGTTCCAGGATCCAGTCTAGAATTCCTCATTACATTTAGTTGCCATGTTTACTTGGTCTCCTTCTATCTGTGACAGTTCTTCATTCAGTCTTTCTTTGTTTTTAATGGCCTTGATGTTTTTGAGTATTTTGTATTATTTTAGAATGTCCCTTAGCTTGGTTGAGTCTGATATTTTCTTGGGCTTAGATTGAGGATGAGGCTATGTTTTATTACTCATGTTAACCTTGATCCAGTGGTATCTGTCAGATTTCACTATGGGAGCCTTACTGTCTTTTCTTTTGTAGCAGTAATTATTTGGGGGAAGATAGTTTGGTACTTTATGTACAAATACCCTGTTTCTCCTTAAGTTTGGTCCATTAAGTAACATTCATTGGCGGATCTTGCCAGCAGCAATGATTATTGTGGGTGTTGGAACGTGACTTTCTCTTTCTCTCTTTCCTTCTACACTTATTCATTGAAATACTTTGTGAGAAAGAGCTGTCCCTTCTCTCCCTTTTGTGAATCTATTCAGTTATGTTAGTGTGTGCTCTTGGATACTTATTTTTTTCTTTGGACTGTAACATAGTGCTGTTGTTATTTATTTTGTTGATAAAATTACTCAAGCTTTGTCCAATGGGAACTGTGCTCCTTTGATGTGCCCACATTCTTTTTTGAGTTTTTCCACACCCAAAACAATTATTATATATTTTCCCTGCTCCAGCCTAGCAGTAGTCACTTCTCTAAAGAGCTCTGGTTCTTTTTGTTGAATGGTATTTAGAAACCAAGTTTTGGGCACTCTAGATATGAGTTTATTTCTTAATTAGTAAATAGTATAAATATTATTTTAAACCTTTAAATATGTACCGGAAGCACTTTTAAGTAGTGATTATCTTAGAAAACTGATGGCTTATTATCAGTTTATAAAATATTCCCTATGTGTATTCATACTGGTAGGAAAACACAAAAATAAACTAGTTAATGGGACTTTAAAAGGAAAAGAAATCACATTGCCTACCAGGTGAAGAAGCAAAATAGCAAAAAGAAGAAAATCTTCTTGAAAAATCTGAGCTCTTGGTTGCAAGTTTCTCTGTTCTTTTCGTAGCCATTTTCCGTGTGGGAGTGAAGCTGTGTTAAGACATGAAGCTCTGGGAGGAGAGTCCTGAGGGTAAGATCTGTCCTAAGTTGCTTGTCAGGCCTGGGTGTTCACAGTTGTGGTGTAATCTCAAGTGGATAAATGGCATCTTTCTTTCATCGTCAGAAGTTTGTTAGGAATTGGGAGGAAGCCTACAGCATCGGGATACCTGAGTTCGTTGGCAGACTTAGCTACTGTGGATAGCTATGTTCACTATGTTCCAGGTCTGTTAGAGTTTGAAAGGCCCATGAGTTCTTCAACTTTATCTGTGTTCATGATTGCAGAGGCTGGGCTAACCCTTTCTTTGATTGAAGGACTAGAATCCTTGCTGTATTCACAGGCATTTGCCTTCATTTTTCTATTTGTCAATCTTTTCACCACCTCTTTACAAATATTTCACTGTTGAGCCTGGCAGCGTGTGCCTGTGTTCCAGAACTTTGGGAGGCAGAGATGGGAGGATCACTTATACCCAGGAGTTGAAGACCAGTCTGGGCAATGCAGCAAGACCTTGTCTCAAAACAAGAAAAAAAATCCACGGACCTCTTTGGACATTTCTGCAGCAGCTACTTCAGGACAGACCGACTTAGAGACTTATTTTGGGTGCTAATTTTACTGTGGATGAAAGTTTCCAGAGCTACGTCAGTGTCATTTATGTTTTTTCTCTGGGTGCATTTCTTCAAAATATTTCTCTCTGGCCTCAACTTCCTTCTCTTTAGCTGCATCACCAGATTTCTCTTCATCCATGGCAATGTTCCGGTTTTTTTCATACTTTAGTTTTCTTTCTCTTTTGTCTGTTTCTCAGGTTTTGCTACAACAGTCTCACTTCCTCTTTCCTCTGTTTTTCAGCTTCCCCCTAAGAAGGTGTTTCTGCTTCTCTTTTGTGATGCTGGAACTCAGCAAGGATGGAACTTGCTCCGAAGCTCCCTCTCCTCTCCCAGCATTCTTTTGCTGTTATGTGTTTTCAAATTTCCCTTTATAGGCCTTGGGTTACTTACTTTATCACTTCTTTCTTTTTCCCTCTCCTTCGCTTTTGTTTCTTTTGAATACTTGTTCTTATCCTACTCCCCTTTTTCACAGCAAGGCTTCATTTCTCTGCCAGAACTTTGGTAGCCCCCTCAACATGCATGATCCCTAATGTAGCTCTTTTTTTTTTTGAGTTGGAGTCTCAGTCCGTTGCCCAGACTGGAGTGCAGTGACCACTCCAGCGTCAACCTGATGGGCTCCAGCGATCCTTCTGCCTCAGCCTTCCAAGTAGCGGAAACTACAGGCACACACTACCACGCCCGGCTAATTTTTTTGATTTATTGTAGAGATGAGGTCTCACTATGTTGTCCAGGCTGGTCTCGAACCCATGAGCTCAGGCAGTCCTCTTGCCTTGGCCTCCCAAAGTGCTGGGATTACAAGCTTGAGCCACTGCACCGGTCCCCTAATGTAGCTCTTAACTTGACTCTGGACCTTGGAACATGGCTGTAGCTTCTTTGTTTTAGCAGGATGATTGCATTCTGGAGTGTCTTCTTCACATCTCAGTTTACAGTCATTTCTTTTGACAATAGTAGCGGCACCCTCCTGCTGAGAGCAGGAGACGATGAATAGGTATTGATTTATAGCAAATGTTGAAGGTGATGACTTCAGTTTTAATATCATAGGTGAAAAGTGACTCCTTTAAATTTGCTTCACAGTGATGGGAGATGAGGGGGCAGCATTTTCAGGGGATATGACATTGTCTATGACTTATTGCATAGAGTAGTGGGCCAGTTCGTGGCAGGTTCTGAGACCTTTTGTCCATCTCACATTCATAGACCCTACAGCTCTTGTTTCATGAGTCTTTAGTTTGTCAGTTCAGTGGCTATCTATGGGTGTTTTTGGAGCAGAGTGATAGCTGTTACTGATGGATCTTTTCTACCTGACAATAATGTCTGAGCACATTTACTCCTAGGTAAAGAAGCTTGTAGAGTCCAGAAGATGACTGAGTGATTGCTTTCCAGACTCAACCAAGAGTCATATTAGAGAAATTCTGGAGAAATGCAGGTGATGTGGGCAGAGAGCTGTGTATGTGCGACAAATATTAGCAGGTTTGCTGTCAGAGTGTGGCATCCCAGAACCTCCAAAGACTGTTTTCTGTTGCTGCTCCAGGCTGGCACTGCATCCCCAGATTCAGGGAAATACTGCTTATATTGCTTCTTTTCTTCAACTTTTATGTTTTCTTCCACTGTTGCTGGATACTACTTTTCTTTGTTTCTGTGTGTGTGTGTTTTTTGTTTTTTTTGTATGTTTTGTTTTGTTAGCACTTTGCTATTGTTCTATACCTGTTTTTGTCTTAATTCTGTTCTCAGAGTTCAGCTATCCTTTTTTGATTTGGTTGCTGACTTGGCTAAGACAGAACTGGTTTCACCTGGGTTTCTTCTTTTTGTAGTTGTTTCAGCTGCAGCCTCTACCTGTACCTGAGTCCCCCTTGGGGCTATGCTGTGCTGTCCCTTCAATTCTAGGAGCTTGCTTTGTTTCTTAAGCAGAATTTTTTTTTTTTTTGAGTTGGAGTCTTACTCTGTCTTCCAGACTGGAGTGCAGTGGCCACGCCTGACCACCGCAGCCTTGACCTGCTGGGCCCTGGCGATCCTTCCACCTCAGCCTTCCAAGTAGCTGGAACTACAGGCGTGCGCTACCATGCCTGGCTAATTTTTGATTTATTGTAGAGGTGAGGCCTTGCCAAGTTGCCCAGGTGGGTCTCGAACCCGCGGGCTCAGGCAATCCACTCACCTCAGTCTCCCAAAGCATGGGATTACAGGCTGAGCCATTGAGCTCGGCTTCTTAAGCAGAATTATCAATCACCTTGTTGATTATGAAAGTATGGGTAGCAGTTTAGGCAACATAGACAAAGAGGGAGAGCCCTCTCATCCCGCCTTCCAGAGGAGATAGTGGCAACAAACACTTTGTTGATAAGGCTTTTATGTGCATATGCAAACTGTGCTTTATTTTTCCTATGTTTTGAAACATAAACAAAGAGTATACAGTACACAGAGAAGCAGTTGTGTTGATGCATAATAATCCTAGTACATTCCTTTTAGGTGCTGTATGGCATTTCTTCCTGTAAAGTGCTACACTTTTATTTAGGCCTGTTGATGGACAGGTAGGTTATTTTTAGAATTGTGTTATAGAGTGCTCTGGTGAATACCCATGAAATATCTGTATGCCTGGGAGTGTATTTTTCCGTCGTAGATTTTTAGAAGTGAAATTCCTGGGACATGAGGAATGTGCCTTTATATTTGAAATCTTTAACTAGAATTCATTTTTGTGAGATTTTATTTATTTCTATTTGCCGAACCAATTGTCCTAATACAGTGTATTGACTAGTATAATCTATCCCACTGACTTGTAATGCTACCTCTATCAAATACCAAATATATATGTGTGTATAATCCTATTTATCTATTTGCATAGTCCTTCAGTCATACACAGTGTTTTTGTTGTGTAACTTTATAGTAATCTTGTTGTCTGGTAGAACAAATTTTCCCCCCTCTAACAAGTTATCTTGATTATTCTTGGTCTTTTACTCATTTGCTTAAGTTTTAAAATATGCTTATCAAGCCCAAGAAGAGATATTGTAATTTGGTTAGGGTTTTATTTGGTTAAGGTTTGATTTGCATATTAACTTAGGAAGAATTAGCACCATAAAAATATTAGTCCTCCCATACTTAAGATTTATTTGGATCTACTATGTCTTTTGGCAAAGTTTGCTTTTTCTCTGCTAAGATATTGTACATTTTTTTCATTCATGCGTGTATTCCACAGTAAGAATAAATCATAATTTTAAGCTATAACATTTTTAAAAGATAAAGGAGAATTTGTGGCACAGCTGCATTAACAAAACAGACTAAAGTGCAACACTAAACAGGTGTTCTCTGTTCCCATGGTGGAATAAATGCACAATTATGTATAAAATTCCACTAAAGATCTGAGATGAGGCAAATAACCCTTTGATGTGAACTACCCAGGTAGGCTACAAATAATTTCTATGAGCATTTCACGGCAAGATGGAAAAACCCTCCACAGTGACCAGGCAAACCTCTCACTTCGTGCACCTGGTCTTGGCTTGTCTTGCCTCCTCAGCCACATCCAAATCCAGAAAAGCTTCTGCACCTTTTGCTCAAAAATCCAACTCCAAGTCCCTGAGGTCCTCAGCACAGAGTGATGTGAATAAGCCTGTGTGCAGCCTTTGTCCAGAACCTCCAGGGAAATCATATGCACAAACACAGAGCACAGCAGCATTTCCTTCAACAGTAATTTTATTTATTTTTATTTTTTGAATTGGAGTCTCTTTTGCCCAGGCTGGAGTGCAGGGCACACTCATTGCCACTCCAGCACCAACCTACTGGGCTCCGGCGATCCTTCCAACTCAGCCTTCCAAGTAACCAGAACTACAGGTGCACTCTACCACGCCTAGCTATTTATTTATTTATTTTCTTATTTATTTATTGTAGAGACACAGTCTTGCCAAGTTGCCTGGACTGGTCTCAAACCTGCTGGCTCAGGCAATCCACTTGCCTCAACCTCCCTAAGTGCTGGAATTACAGGCTGAGCCACCGAGTGTGGCCTAAACAATAGTTTTAACTGTTTTCTTGTTTTTTTTTTTGAGTTGGAGTCTTACTCGGTCACCCAGACTGGAGTGCAGTGGCTGCTCCCGGCCACCGCAGCCTTGCCTGCTGGGCTCTGGCGATCCTTCCGCCTCAGTCTTCCAAGTAGCCAGAATTACAGGCATGCGCTACCACACCTGGCTGATTTTTTGATTTATTGTAGAGACGAGGTCTTGCTGCCCAGGTGGGTCTCGAACCCGCGGGCTCAGGCAATCCACTCACCTCAGCCTCCCAAAGGCGTGGGATTACAGGCTGAGCCACTGAGCCTGGCTTAGTTTTAACTGTTGAATGAGCTGACAAGCCATAGTTTTTCAAAAACAAACCAAAATACTGCCTTCCTACATTTTGATTTTTCTTGCAAAAATGTTGTCATCCAAATAAAAAAAAAAAAATCTTAACAGAAACAATGAAAAATGAAAATTCAAAGGGTTTGGGCCAAAAAGCAAATCAGTCCTCTGCAGCCTAGCTCTAAGTCATTTGTTCCTGGACTGTGACGCCATGTAGAGGGTGATCAGCCAGATGGTCCCTCCCAGCGTCAGCACCATGGTGGTCTAGTACAGCATTGGGTCAGGCAGGCCTCACTTCACGTGGATGTGCACACTGTTGGATTTCTGGAAAAATATCCGCAGCTCTGGAACTTTGTTTTTCCCAGCATAATCATGTGCAGTGGACTCAGAGGTCAGTTTATATAGGTGTGGCAAATATGATAGGCAGTTCTTCTGTGGAAACCATAGGCTTTAATCCCTGCTATAGGCTGTGGAAGCCTGTGCTCCTGCCCACTTCTGTGTGAAGCCACTAAACTTGTAGTACATGATGCATGGAGTCTGCCTTCCCAGCCGTACATTTTTTGTTAGCTTTTTTTTTTTTTTGAGTCTGGATCTGTGTTGCCCAGGCTGGAGGGCAGTGGCATGATCACAGCTCACTACAACCTCGACTTCCTGAGCTGAGGAGATCCTTCTGCCTCAGCCTCCTGAGTAGCTGAGACTACAGGCATGGGTCACCATACCCAGTAAATTTAAAAAAAAAAATTTTTTTTTTTTAATTAGAGTCTCACTCTGACTCCCAGGCTGAATTGCAGTGGCACACTCACGGCCACTGCAGCCTTGGCCTGCTAGGTTCAGGTGATCCTTCCACCTCAGCCTTCCAAGTAGCTGGAAGTACAGGCATACACCATCACGCCTGACTAATTTTTTGATTTATTGTAGAGATGAGGTCTCACCAAGTTGCCCAGTCTGGTCTCGAAGCCCTGGACTCAGACAATCCTCTCATCTAAGCCTCCCAAAGTGCTGGGATTACAGGCTTCAGCCACTGCACTTGGCCAGAAATTTTTTATGTAGAGACAAGGTCTCACTATGTTGCCTAGTCTGGTCTCAAAGTCATGGGTCCAAGCAATCCTCCCATCTCGGTTTACCAAAGTGCTAGGATCACAGGTTTGAGCCACCGTGCTTGGTCATATTAGCTTTACTTCTGGGTGTTTTATGTTTCTTGTTGCTGTTGTATTGATTAATTTCCTGATTGCTTGTTAATCAGTTTATTTGCTGCAGTATCTCACAAACTCAGGGAAACATATTTACAAGGATATTTTAAAAGGTACAAATAAACAGCAAGATGAAAGATAAATAGGGCAGGGCAAGGTCTTAAAGGGTCCTAAGAGCAGCAACTTCCATTCCCATGTAATTGGGGTGTGCTCCCTTCTGGTAGGTGGATAAGTTCTTGTTGACCTTCCTGCAAGCCTCCTTGAGTTTAGCTGTCCAGAGTTCTCTGTACCTTGAGTTTAGCTGTCCAGAGTTCTTTGGGCTTTTTTTGTTTTTAATTTTATTTTATTTAAAGTTTTGGGATACAAGTCTTTTTTTGTTGTTGTTGTTGTTTTTGTTTTTTGTTTTTTTTGAGTTGAAGTCTCACTCCATCGCCCAGACTGGAGTACAGTGGCCACTCCCGGCCACCGCAGCCTCGACCTGCTGGGCTCTGGTGATCCTTCCGCCTCAGCCTTCTAAGTAGCTGGAATTACAGGCACATGCTACCACGCCTGGCTAATTTTTTGATTTATTGTAGAGATGAGGTCTCGCCAAGTTGCCCAGGTGGGTCTCGAACCCACGGGCTCAGGCAATCCACTCACCTCAGCCTCCCAAAGCATGGGATTACAGGCTGAGCCACCGAACCCGGCTTTTTGTTGTTTTTAAAAAAGAGATAGGATCTTGCTCTGTTACTCAAGCTGGAGTGCAGTGTCATTATCATAGCTCACTGTAGCCTTGAGCTCCTGGGCCTGGGCTCAAGTGATCCTCTCACCTCAGCCTCCTGAGTAGCTGGGACTATAGGTATGTGGCACCACACCCTGGCTAAATTTATTTTTATTGTTTGTAGAGATGGGGTCTCACTATGTTGTCCAAGCTGATCTTGAACTCCTGACCTCAAGCAATCCTCCTGCTTCCGTCTCCCAAAGTCTTGAAGTTACAGGCATGAGACACCCTGGCCATTCTTGGGTCTTTTATGGAAACTTCATTGGATAGGCATGATTGAAGCCAACCTTGTAGGAATGTGACTAGACAAAAAGGATATAGTCTAACCTTGTAGGTATGTGACTAGACAAAAAGGATATAGTCTAATACTGATAGAATGGGGAAACCCAGCAAGGTCTGTCTGTTCAGATCCTTCTTAGCCTGTTTGTGCAGCCTGCCTTCTTCCTGGGTATGGAGCAGAATCCCTCCTGAAATCATGGTCTTATGATCTACAACCAGATAAGGTAGGTCAGAGAATTTCTTTATAGCCAGTTCTAAGACAGAAAAATGGAGGAGGAAGATTAGTGTATATTTTTAGTTTCTATGGCCTGCTTTGGGGAGAAGAAGGAGCAGGTGAAAGTGGGTCCAGAAGGCAGAGAGATTGTTTTCTGAGGTCTGCTCCTGAGGCCTAATGTGCCCCAATATTATAGCCAAAGACTTATTTTCCATTTTTCATTCTGCAGCTGTTCCAAAACTGCTTCAGAAATTGAGGACAAAAGTCCAAATACTTCAACAAAAGATATTGTGGGAAAACAAATCAGAGAGACTGTAACACTGAGACTGGTAAGCAGGAAGCTGCATTTATTTCTGGAATGCCGGTGATTGGTCCATTGGACTCCAGTCACAAAGGCTTGACCCTCAGCTTTTATATGTTTTATGTTGGCTTTGGGGGAAGGGGCTTTCCATGGTGGAAAGTTTAGTACCTTTTGTAATAACAGCAAAAGCTTGCGGTTTCAGCTGCAGGTGCTGAGCATGGCGTGGTTTGCTGTACCAGGGGTGGTCACACAGGAAGGGGCTTATGGTTTTAGCTGTAAGTACCGAGCATAGCGTTTGGCATTAACAAATGGGAATATTTTAACGGTGATGCATATTTTGAAACGTTTTCTAAAAAGCTTCCTATCACATTCATTCCCTTTTATACTCGGCCCTATTAGGGCTAAAGAGCATCATTTTGAGCCTGGCTCAGCCTGTAATCCCAGTGCTTTGGGAGGCCGAGGTGAGTGGATTGCCTGAGATTGCGGGTTCGAGACCCGCCTGAGCAACTTGGCGATACCTCATCTCTACAATAAATCAAAAAATTAGCTGGGCATTGTAGCGCGCGCCTGTAGTTCTAGCTACTTGGAAGGCTGAGGTGGAAGGATCGCTGGAGCCCAGCAGGTCGAGGCTGCGGTGGCCAGGAGTGGCCACTGCACTCCAGTCTGGGTGACAGAGTGAGACTCCAACTCAAAAAAAAAAAAAAAAAAAAAGCATCATTTTGACTTAACATCATTATATGAGCTGCCATTTTCTGTTCGACCACGGTTTCAATGAATTTAGAGACATACCTTATGAGTAGTGGGGCTATGCAAGGGAGAGTTAAGCATGTTCCCAAGAAGAGGATCACAGCTCCTATGGTAGCCTGAAGTTCTCCCTCTAGGTTTGGAAACCAGTTTTCAAACAAGTTATTTATTTTCCAGCCTTTCTAGGTTTGAACTGGGACATTAGCAAGCTTTCTGATATTTGTGGCTGTGTCAGTTATAACCTTTCCATTGTCAACTATTGGAGGCAACAGTCGGAACTATTAAATTTTCCCCAAACTCCCCCTTCTTCTGTCAACAAGTATTTTAGGGCTAAGTGATTTTGATAAATTGTGGCACGCATTTGGGTGGGTTGGGAAGCTACGAGTTGCAAGGCTATGGCCGTCTGGTTGGTAATCATTTCCAAGACTGCCTGTAATCTAATGATGCGGTTAAGCGTGTATATGGGGGTTCGGTATCCCCAACTTCCATTCTGCACCTAAGTGGCAGGACCATTGGTTTCAGTGATTTTGGGAAGTGGCCACTCGTTGCCTTCCCAATTTTGTTTGCCTCCTATGTTGAGTGACCTGGCAACCTGGCTTTTTAGGCTTTGGTAGAGGGGAATTCCTAATTTGTTTCCCTTGTAGTTGGGCAGGAGGAAGAACCTGGATTGGATTATTCCTATGGTGCAGGTGCCCTGCCAATTTGCCGGGAGCTGGGTATAAGCTCTTTTGCCATATATCCAGAAATAGCCCATCTGGGGCTTTCCATATGTCCAGGTCGCTGGAAGTGAGATTGGTCCAGCTGTGGCCTATGATAGTCACACTATAAAATGGGTTGGCCTCTTCAGGGGATGACACAGTGCAGTTAGCTATGGTTTGGTCAGGGGCAGGCTTAAAGCATTGAGAAAACTTCATTGCGGAGGCGGGAGCCCAATACCAAGAAGGTGTATACATGGCTATCAGACCAGGTTTGGGGAGTTCCAGGATAGCATTCTTCTGCAAGAGAAGTTTCCCACCGGCTAGGTAAAAGCTCGCCCAGTTCTACTGATGCATTCTTCTCCAGTTACCTCTGAGGTAAATAACCTTGAGGTTGATCACTTTCCCTGGCAATTATAGAATGGTTCCATTGGAGGAGTTGGTAGGCATTCAGACTGGTTCCCTTCCAAGGCTGTTTTTCAGCCATAAGGGCCTCCCCACATATCCAGCATTTAGTGACATTAAAATCTTGGACAATCCATTTGGCTAGGTTTGTGAAGAGGTTTTGTCTTACGGTAGGAAACCCTAGGCTTAAGTTTTTGTCCTTTTGTAATTGATTGTACATGGAGTGTGGGGGTGGCCTTGGTTTCGGCTGTGCTATTTTTTGTATAGTTTCCTTGACCAGTTGGGTTTGGACATGGTTTGGGACACCTCCAGGCCTATAGTAATACCAGCAGGCCCAACCTCCACCGTGGCTGTTATCTGGTTTGTTGCAGGTTCATACCCTTATGTGCTTAGATCTTATCCATCCAGTCCAAAATAGTTTACCATTGTAGGAACATAGAAAGGAGCTGATATATCAGGCCGTAGGCTGGCACGAATAGGAAGTAAAGGTTGGTTGCCAGCGTCCCTTATAGTAAAGTGGGGTTATGAAATCGTCACAGGATGAGTAATGGGTCAGGTTTGCAAAGGAGGCCCAAATTAAAAGCAACCAACAACAACGAAGCATCCTATCCGTAGGAGGAAGAATAGTGCTAGTAAAAACCTTTTGCCACACGTCCAGTTTGCTCGTATGGCTTCTGTTAATCCTATAGCAAAGACTAAGGTGAAGGCTATAGTGATAGATAGAGACAAAGAGTGGCACTAGAGCTAGTTTTGGAGAACAGAAACAGTTTATCTGTATTCTGGTTGCAATCTCCTCAAACTTCTGCCATGCGTTGATCAGTCAGCCTCTGGAGTGGCTGAAGCAGGGCTGCAGATTCCTTAAACTTGGGCTGTGCATTGACTAGTCAGCTTCCAGAATGACTAGATCAGGGCTGCAGATCTTTTCTGAACTTTAGGGTGTGCAGTTTGTCCTTTTCCGGATCATCAGTCACACACTCCCAGTCTTAAGCGACTGATTTGACTCTGCTGTAGTGGATCCAGGAGATCACTTCAGCAACCTTTACTGCACTTGGGGTAGTTAAAAGGACAGTAGATGGCCCCCTCCAGAGGGGTCTTAGGGACTGAACATTCCATTCCTTTATCCATACCATGTCTCCTGGGTTAAAGGGGTGAGCATCTATGGTTAAACTTATGGTAACCTTTCTCTGACTCGGTGATGTAAGGTGTTTAAGGATGTACTTAGAGCCTGCAGTTGCTGCCTTAGGGTGATGTTTCCTAATTCCTTTGAGTCCCCTTGTCATATCTCTGACTAGAGGGAGTTGCCTTCCATAGAGGATCTCAAAAGGAGAGAAGCCTGTCTGCTTGGTAGGGCTAGACCTAATTCTTAATAGGATTATTGGCAAGAGCTGGCTTAAGTGAGTTTCTTGGCATAGCTTACTTAGTTGCAATTTCAATGTCCAATTCATTCGTTCTACTTTTCCTGAACTGTGAGGCCAATAGGCTGTGTGTAATTTCCAGGTAATTCTTAGCCATTTGGCCAATAACTGTATTATTTCTGCCATGAGTACGGACCCATTATCTGCTCCTGTGGTGATCAGGGTTCCAAATTGGGGGATGATTTCTTTCAAGAGAAGTCAGGCCACTTCAGTTGCCTTCTCTGTATGAACAGGGAAGGGTTCTACCCATCCCGAGAAGGTGCATACAAAAATGAGATATTTGTAGCCCTGGACTCGGGGGAGCTCAGTGAAGTCCACGATTATGTCTTCAAATGGTGTTCCTCCTATGTACTGTATTCCAGGGGAGACTTTGTATCCCTGCTGTGGGTTATTTTGAGCACAGGTCTGTCATTGCTCACAAACTGTTTGGGCTATAGTGGAGAGTTGGGGGACATAAAAGTATTGGCTTAGAGTGGTTTCAAGGACTGTCCGTCCACTGTTCCTTGGTGGAATTGCCTGACAAAAGCTAGAGCTAGTGACTCAGGAATTGCTATTCAGCCATCTTGAAAGTTCCACCATCCGTTCTGAAGATAGCTTCCATTTTCACTTTCAAACTAAGCTTTTTCATGTTGCAAATAGCTAGGGCTCCAATTTGACAGTGGACTAGAAAGAAGTGCAGCAGCCAGAGCAATTGACTCACTGATTTCTTTGAATGCTGCAAGCTTTGCTTCTTGGTCTGCTTTACAATTTCCTTGGGGGCGATTATTGCATTTCCCTTTTGGTGTCCCTGACAATGCATGACCGCTACCCTTTTAGGGACCCATACAGGATCCAGGAGCTCGAGGATTTCTTTACCATACTTTATGTCCTTTTCCTCTGAGTTTATTAGGCTCTTTTTAAAATCTAAGACTCCGTTCACATGGAGGGTGGGTAAAAGCATATTTGGAGTCTGTGTAGATGTTGACATGTATCCCTGTTGCCAGCTAAAGGGCTCGGGTTAAGGCAATGAGCTCTGCCTTTTGGGCTGAAGTTCCTTTTGGTAGAGGTTTAGCTTGAACAGTGGAGTCCAGGGTTACTACTGAGTAACCGGCAAATGGTTCCCCTTCTTTTATGAATCTGCTACTATCAGTAAAGTATTCAACATCAGGATCTTTGAGGCGCTGGTCTGTCAGGTCTGGATAACTGGAAAACCATACATAACCTCAGTACAATCATGGTTTGGCTATCTGGGTTCAACTGGCAATAGATTGCAAGATGTAAAGTTTTGACTATTTCTGGGCGAATGCATGGGTTTTTACATAGCATTCCTTGATACTTGACCATTCTGGCATTTGTTAGCCAGTACTGACCTTTGTATTCCATTAAGGTTAATACTGTGTGCGGCACTTGGACCATCAGGTCTTGTCCCATCGTTAGTCAACTTCTGCCACCAGAAGGGCTGTAGCTGCAAGTACTCATAAACAAGTCCACCAACATTGAGTGACTGAGTCCAGTTGCTTTGACAAGTATGCTATGGATCTCTGGCATGACCCTAACATCTGAGTTAGAACCCCCACTGCTATGCTGGTGCGCTCATGCACATATAAAAAGAAGGGCTTGGTTATGTCTGGGAGCCCTAAGCTGGGCACATTGATGAAAGCCTGCTTAATTTCTTCAAAGGTCCTTTGTTGGTCTTGTTTCCAAAGTAGGGGCTCTCGTTCTCCCTCTTTGTGGCTTCATAAAGGGGTTAGGTATCCAGATTCTACAGAATCTTGTGGCTCCAAGGAATTCCCAGACTTAACATCGGGAGAATGGGACCAGGATTGAGCAGATGGTTTGTTTTCTTTCTGGGCCAAGCTGAGATAGGTGGAAGTTGAGATACCTAACCTCCTCTTGGCAGATTTGGGCCTTTTTCTTTGAGACTTTGTATCCGGCCTTTTTCTTTGAGACTTTGTATCCATAACAGGGTGAGGAACTGGTGTGTCCCTTTCATGCTGTTCTCCCATGTTCGTGCCGCCAACAACAAATCATTCACATATTGGAGCAGGGTACAGTCACATTGGTTTGCTGGGCAGGCTTTTAAATCTGATGCTAAGGTGGTGCCAAAGATGGTCGGAGAATTTTTGAATCCTTGAGGCAACTTGGTCTAGGTTAATTGTCCTTTGTCACCATTTTCAGGATTTTTCCATTGGAAGGCAAAGATTGATTGACTTTGGGGGGCCAGTCGAATGCAGAAGAAGGCATCTTTGAGGTCCAGGCAAGTGAAGAAGGCAGCCTCAACAAGGTATAAGGGTTCAGGACAACTGGATGCAGGTCCTGAACTGGCCAGTAATCGTCTGTACACGATTTCTGGACTGGCAGGAGAGGTGTGTTCCAAGATGACTGACAGGGCTGAAGGATTCTATACCACAGAAGTTTTTCCAGATACTTTTGAATCCAAATCTGTGCCTTGCATGGGATGAAGTTTTGTCTTTGATGTACTGGCTCAAACCCTGGTTTCAATTCTATAAGTACTGGGGGTATGTTGTGGACCAGCCCAGGTGGATTGTCTTCGGCCCAAACTCCGGGTGTTTGAAAGGGTGACTGTGGTCCGTGTTGTGACTTTCCTATTAGACTGTAGAAACCCCATTCTTCTTCCCAGGGAATGGTAAGTGCCATTATTGTTTTGGTTTTGGGATTTCTTAATTTCAGAGGCGCTTGGTTAGGAGAGTCAAAAGTGATTTGGGCCCGCAGCTTTCTTAATAAATCTCATCCCATCAGAGCTATCAGGCAGTTATGGAGGTATAGGAGCTCATGGATAATTTCACGGCCGCCTGTTGTGCTGCGTCATGGTAACATAAAAGGATGATGAGCTCTACTACTTGTGGCCCCTATGATGGTAGCTTGCTTTTGGGAGAAGGGGCCTACAGGCTGGTTTACCACAGAGTGTTTGGCTCCTGTGTCTACCATAAAGTCAGTGGGTTGGCCCCCTACAGTCATTTGGACCATAGGCTCCTGGGGGCCCAGTAGAATGGAGCCCAGCTCGTCCTAGTCTTCCTTATATGTTTCCATGGTGGTCAGACCCATAAAGTTGTCTGCAGGCAGTTGGTGTTGTCCCCAGATCATCTGACCTCTTATTCCTGGTGGTGGTCCAACAGCTGAGAGCATTCATTCTTCCAGCGGTTTTTGTTTGCTATGCGCTGGGGACAGTCACACCTTTGCAGTGGCCCTCTTGGTAGTAGTAGACACATTGATTTTTTCCCCCAGTTTCTTGTTAGAGTAGGGTGGCCCATTAATGTCCTGGTGTGGTCCTGGCATCATCTCTGGGTGACCTTTGAATTGGCCTCTTCCCTGACTCTGGCCTCGACCTTGTATAGGTACCTGGTATCCTGACAAGGCTGCAATGAGTAAAGTGGCCTTTGTCTTCAGTCTCTGATCTGCTTCTTGTTGGGTTTCCCGGTCTCGGTTGACAGACATTTTTGCCACAATTTCTAGTAGCTGACTAGTGTTCATTCCAATGAAACCCTCTAACTTTTGTCGTTTGCGTTGAATGTCTCCTTGGGCTTGTCCGACAAAGGCTACATTCACCATTCATTGACTCAATCTCCAGCAGCTTGGGTTGAAGGGAGTGTACAGTCTGAAGGTCTTGCAGAGTCTTTTATAGAATTGGCTCAGGCTCTCATTGGTTCCTTGGAGCACATCTGAGATTTTGCTCATGTTCATGACCTTTTTCCCTCTTTCCTTCATGCCTCCTAAGAGGGCTTCGTGGTACCGCTTGAGCATCTGTAACCCCTGGTTGCTGTTGTGGTCCCATTGAGAGTCTTCTTCAGGGAAGTGATTCTGTGCATATGCCTATGCGTTGAGTGCTCCTGCCGGGGCATATTCTTCTAACCATTTCAAAGCTTCCTAAATAATTCTCCGGTGCTCCTTGGTATTGAATAACATCAGGAGGTGCTGGTGGCAATCTGCCCGAGTTGGTTTCTGGGTGTAGATGATGGATTGCATCAGGTCAATCATAGCCTGGGACCTTTCAGTAAATGGTAGTGTGCGATTTTTCCAGTTCAAGAGATCACTGGTGGTAAATGGCTGTTATACGATGGTGCTTTGTCCCCCTTGGATTTGGCCACCTGGGTCATAATAGAGGGGTCCCTGGGTCTCTCTTAGTGGCATCTGGAGGGCACTTGGACATCTGTTGGAGGAGAAGCCAATCGTTGGCTCCTGTGGCAGTTTTCTGGGTGGTATGTGTGGGGTTAAGGTTGGAGGCTCCGGGGCAGAAAGACTGGATTTTGGTGCACACATTGTCTGTGGTGGGGCCATGGCATTGGTCGGAGGTGGACGTGCAGGTGGCAGTGGGGGGTGTATAAGGGCATGTATGGTGGAGGAATCCCTTCTATTTTGTCAGCCAGAACAAGCTTGTTTGGTTTGGGCAGGCACTTGGAAGGGGCCGACTTAAGTGCCATCATAATTTTGCGATTTTCTTCCCAGCAAGCTTTTAGCCAAGATGAATGAGTAAAGACTGCATCTTGCCAACAGTCAATGTATGGGAACTGATCAGGGTGCCCAGGACCTGGGTTTCCTGTGACAATTCTAAATACCTTAGCAATTAACCTTTTATCTAGTGACCCTTCTGTGGGCCATCCCACCCCAGAAGAAGGCCAGTCTATTTCACAGAATGTTCGGAGCTTTCTCCAAGTCAGTTTCACACCATAGTCTTCCTGAGTAACCTTGGTGAAAATTTTTTAATATGCATTCAAGGGAGGTGTTCTTTGTGTTCCACCCATCTTCCTCCTCCTAAAGGACACTAGTCACACACAGAGAGAGGAAAAAGGGGTAAGAAGGGTAGTTGCTTTGTCCGTCTCCAGTCATATTCCTTACAGAGATATTTCAGACACCTCTTAGCAGTTGGTGGGTTGGTATAAACCCCCAACCCGGACCAAGCCTATTACAGGGCTGGGACAGCCTTCAGCTGTATGAGGTCGCCACTGGCTCAGATCAGGAGTCAACACTCACTTCAGCCCTTTGGTTGGGTTGGAACTCTTCCACTGTCTGTCTCATTCATACACAATCACACAGCAACTCCAGTCCTCCACCCAGTACCTTGGAGTCTATGGTTTCGTCTCAGGACAGTGTTTTCTTCCACTGTTTCTAACCCTTTCCTTCAGGTTTGAGACTACTAGCAGACTCTGGGAGTTGATCAGGCTCCCCTTCTGTCTCTTAAGATCTATCCCTTATAAACCCAGTTTCTACCCTTTCTGTTGGGTGCTGCTCCTTACACTAGTTTCTGCACCTCACTGGTTTCTGTTGTGCTTTCGGGATCCTTGTGCCAGCATGCCAGGAGAGCTTCTCCCCTACGGATCAATTGGTCCATTGGTGCCAGGCGAGTTTGCCTCTCCCGTCGCCCCAAGGGTCATACCCCCGTGACAAGGGAGGTGGAAAACACCATCTCCAAACTCTCTAATCCCGGCCAATGCACCAAGAAATGTTGTGGGAAAACAAATCAGACCAAGACACCAAGGCTGGCAAGCAGGAAGCTGTGTTTATTTCTGGAACACTGGCATTAAGCCCAGTGGACTCCAGTCTCAAAGGTTGGACCCAACTTGCAGTCAGGCCTCAGCTTTTATATGTTTTACATTGGCTTTGGGGGAAGGGAACTTTCCATGGTGGATAGTTTAGTACCTTTTGTAATAACAGCAAAAGCTTGCAGTTTTAGCTGCAGTTGCTGAGCACAGCGTGGTGTGCTGCATCAGGGACAGTGATATGGAAGGGGCTTGCAGTTTTATTTGTAAGTTCCAAGCAAGTGTTTTGCATTAACAAACTGGAACACTAACTATGATATATGTTCTGAAGCGTTTTCTAAAAAGCCCCCTACCACAGTATGATTATTGTTTTAGTCACTTAGGAAATAACAAGGGCTATGGGAGTTATGAACCATGACCTGTGGATGAAAACCAGTGTTTACATACAGGTATGTCCTAATATCACAGGTATCGAGTCTGAGAACTTAACCTCATCCTAGATCCTAAACCTCATCCTAGATCCTATGTTTCTACTAAAAGTTGTATAGCTTCTTGATTTGCATTTAAGTCTGTGATTAATTTTGAATTGACATGTGTACAAGGTGTGAGGTTTGAGTTTCATTATTTTGCATTTGGTTGCCTAATTACTCCAGCAACATTTGTTGAGAAAACTGTCTTTCCCAATTTGAATTGCTTTTGTACCTTTTTTTTTTTTTTTTTGAGTTGGAGTCTCACTTTGTCACCCAGACTGGAGTGTAGTGGCCGCTCCCGGCCACCGCAGCCTCGACCTGCTAGGCTTTGGCGATCCTTCCGCCTCAGCCTTCCAAGTAGCTGGAACTACAGGCGCGCGCTACCACGCCTGGTTAATTTTTTATTTATTGTAGAGATGAGTTCTCGCCAAATTGTCCAGGCGAGTCTCCAACCTGTGGGCTCAGGTAATCCATTCACCTCAGTCTCCCAAAGGCACGGGATTACAGGCTTTTGTACCTTATTAAAAACCGGTTGAGGCCAGACGTGGTGGCTCAAGCCTGTAAGCCCAGCACTGTGGGAGGCCAAGGTGAGAAGATTACCTGAGCCCATGGGTTCAAGATCAGCCTGGGCACTTGGCAAGACCTCATCTCTACAATAAAAAAATAAAAAAAATTAGCCATATGTGGTAGTGCGTGCCTGTAGTTCCAGATACTTGGAAGGCTGAGGTGGAAGGGTCGCCTGAGCCCAGCAGATTGACGCTGGGGTGGTCGTGAGTGTGCCACTACACTCCAGCCTGGGTGACGGACTGAGACTCCAACTCAAAAACAAACAAACCAACCAGTTGGGCATATCACAGGGGAGACATTGCCTAAACAGTGATGTGGCTTGTAGCACAAACTCCTTCTCCAGGTATGGAGACATAAACATTTCCTTGAGAGCCCAAAATGTATCCCAGGTAGCTTCTTATTTAAACCTCACAACCCACCTTCATTTAATACAGTGAGGCCACAGTGATTTCTAGAGGGAAAAAGATGTATTTGTAGTCATCTAGATGTAGCTAAAAAGTGGGGAGCTGTGTTTGAAACCAAGAACTGTCTTAGTTCACATTCTCTATTCTTTTTGCTAAACTCTGCTGTCTCCTGAAAGTGGTTGAACCCTTGGACACTCCCTGTTATGATACATTCTAAAAGGAAATACAAGACTTGAGTGGGAAGCTGGATTAGTAGTTTTCTTTCTTTTTTTTTTTTTTGAGTTGAGTCTCACTCTGTTGCCCAGACTGGAGTGCAGTGGCCACTCCTGGCCACCACAGCCTTGACCTGCTGGGCTCCGGCGATACTTCCGCCTCAGCCTTCCAAGTAGCTGGAACTACAGGCACACGCTACCATGCCCGGCTAATTTTTTGATTTTATTGTAGAGATGAGGTTTCGCCAAGTTGCCCAGGCGGGTCTCGAACCCACAGACTCAGGCAATTCACTCACCTCGGCCTCCCAAAGCGTGGGATTACAGGCTGAGCCACTGGGCCCGGTGAATTAGTAGTTTTCAAATTGTAATTTTTAATGCATTGGTGGGTCATAAAATCAATTAGGGGATTCTCAGTCAGCATTTTGTTTTGTTTTGTAATTGCTTAGGATATTTTTACATGCTATATTATAATATTAGCAATATTTGATGTTGAAAAAATCAATTGGTGTATTTGTGTGGGTTTTCCTAATTTTTCTATTCTGTTCCATTGACTTGTGTATCTTTTCCTCCATCAGTACAACGCAGTCTTGTTTACTATAGCTATAAGTCTTGAAATCAAGTAAACTGATTCATCCCATCTCACTGTATTCTTATTTTTCAAAGTAATTTTAATTCCTTTGCCTTTCCACATAAAGTTTAGAATAATCTTGTCTATATCTACCAAAAAAATCTTGCTGAATGAATGTGATATGTCTATTTATTTAATTCCTTTTTGACTTTTTTCATCGACCATTTGTGTGTTTTACAAAGTTTTTATGTAAGTTTAGTACATGTTTTATTGTATTGTGGGATATTTTCTTAGCTTACCCCAGTAGGTAACAATCTAACCCTGGTCTGCTCAATATTGGCAAGTACATGTGTACAAATGCAAGCATGTGTGCCCTCTCCTCATACATCTGAAGGTGATCCCAGCCAACAGATGTATGATGGACACCATTCTCTCATCCCTTCCTGAACAGCAGTGTTGGTTATTTCAGTCTCTTGCTAGTGATGTCTGATGTCCCGGCAAATGGCATTGTTCACTGCAATGCTGAGAAGATACTCCTGAGGACCCATCAGCAACACAGCTAAGGCAGATTTGGTTTGTGCTCTTCTAGGTAGGCCCTGAAGGGGAGTGATGCCTCCAGGAAGGTGGTATGCTGTCCATCCAGCACAGTCCCAGTCTTCGAGGGAGCGCGCGCGTCTTCGGGTGGTAAAGAAGGAAGAAGAGGATGAAGGTTATACTTCAGTGCAGACAGCCAGGCCACAGACACTCAACCGTCCTGGCCAGGAGCTGTTCCGCCAGCTCTTTAGACAGCTTCGCTACCATGAGTCATCTGGGCCCCTGGAAACTCTGAGCCGCCTCCAGGAACTCTGTCGATGGTGGCTGAGGCCTGATGTTCTCTCCAAGGCACAGATCCTGGAGCTGCTGGTGCTGGAGCAGTTCCTGAGCATCCTGCCTGGGGAGCTCCGGACCTGGGTGCAGCTGCATCACCCTGAGAGTGGCAAGGAAGCTGTGGCCTTGCTGGAGGAGCTACAGAGTGACCTTGACAGGATACCATGGAGGGTGAGTATGAACAAGTGTATGGTGTCCAGTGAATTCTGCCTGCCGGTGAGCCAGCTTGTCTGTGAGTGAAGGCAGCCCTCTGAACTGTTAGCACCAAGCAATGCAGGGAAAGCCTTTCCTTCTGATTTCCATGGCACCCAAGCATAGACCCTTTAGCAGTTAGCCCTTCCCACCTTCCCAGAGAAACTTAGCTCCAGATAGGGTCTGCAAGTATCCATAAATAACAGTAACTAACCTTTGGACACAGTAGCTTACAGTGTACAAAATCCATTTCCGGCCGGGCACGGTGGCTCAAGCCTCTAATCCCAGCACTTTGGGAGACCAAGGAGAGAGGATTGCCTAAGCCCACGGGTTCAATACCAGCCTGGGCAACATGGTGGGACCTCATCTCTACAATAAATCAAAAAATTAGCTGGGCATGGTAGCTCGCGCCTGTAGTTCTGGCTACTTAGAAGGCTGAGGCGGAAGGATTGGCGGAGCCCACAGGTCAAGGCTGTGGTGGCTGGGAGCTTGCCGTTGCACTCCAGCCTGGGCAACAGAGTAAGACTCCAACTCAAAACAAACAAACAAACCAACAAAAAAACAAAATCCATTTCCACATAGTATCTAATTTAGCTCAAGACTGGCACTGCCCTGTAAAGTGGCAGAGGTTGGAGCAGCACTTAGGATCAGGATTCTTGGCTTCTGAGTGGGAGAGTACATGCGAAAACCCAGAAGTATGCTCTGCATGTGCCATGCGACTTCCTCCTCAGTTAAGCCTTTGAGAATCTGTTCAGTGTATGTGCCATGGGCGATAGAGGGGCACGAATACAAGTGCGGAGATGCAGTACTGGGCTGGGAAATAGGAAGACCTCAATTCTAGACTTCATTCCACAACCTCAGTGTCCTTGGCCATGTTGTTGTACCTCAGAGCCTCTGTTTATTGAGAAGAAAATGGGGAAATGATCAAACATGTGCATTATTCAGTAAATATTTGTGTGCCTATCATGTGCCTGACCCTGGCAGGGCCAACAGTCCCAGGCCCCCAGTAGAGTGGTGCAGGTCAGTGAAAGTGCCTTCTTCCTGCTCCTTCTGGGGACTGGGGACCTGATGCTGCCTGTCTTATTTCAGGTCTTTTTTTTTTAAGAGCATTTGTCACTCTTTAGACTTCTTTAACATTTTATTTATATTAAAATAAGTGTGATTCTGCATATGTAATTCATACATACATGAAAGTAACTATTAAGATTCCTGAAACAAATTTTGACATACTTGTCCTCCAAACTTATACAAATTAAATCAAATAACGCTTCCAAACATGGTCTACCAACAGTAAATGGTAATAACACAAGGAATTACTATTAGAAAATATCTAGCCGGGCTCGGTGGCTCAGCCTGTAATCCCCGCCTTTGGGAGGCTGAGGTGAGTGGATTGCCTGAGCCTGCCTGGGCAGGCGAGACCTCATCTCTACAATAAATCAAAAAATTAGCTGGGCGTGGCAGTGCATGCCTATAATTCTGGCTACTTGGAAGACTGAGGCGAAAGGATCACCGGAGCCCAGCAGGTTGAGGCTGCGGTGGCCGGGAGCGGCCACTGCACTCCAGTCTGGGCGACCGAGTGAGACTCCGACTCAAAAAAAAAAAAAACAACAACAAACAACAACAACAACAACAACAAAAAAAGAATATAAAAAAAGAAAATATCTGTGTTCAGCACTGGTACTATTTTTGAAAATTTAAATGAGTATTTATCATTTTTAACAAGAACAATGAAATGTTCAGAAGGACCTCATAATAATTTATACAAGTAAATATGCTACGTAATAGTTACAGATTTATGACTTTGGAGGCTGGGAGAAAACCTCCCATAGTCTAAAAATGAACAGAAATGCTTAAGATACTTATGAAGTCACAGAATCATCCTATGGTTCAGCAAACTTACCACAGTGTGAAAAACTAGTCCTGAGAAAGTTTGTCTTTAAGCTTGTTTGGCTGTGCTTCCATATTCTTATTATATTTTAATTCTTCTCTTAGTAGGAGAATAAAAAACAGGAGATAAATTACTGGGTTCATTCATCGTCTTTAGTCTGTGTCTCTATATCAGATGATTTATAGCCTCAGCCTAAGATTTGTCCCTATCAGTGAAGAGGTTGTTTTAGCCACAGGGCCAGAAAAACTTGAAGTTCATTGGCTTTAGCTTCCTATACTCATTTCTACATTAGGGACAGCCTTGCCTCAGAGAATAGAGCTATTTGAAATACCACGACAAAGGGCCTCCTCTTTCCTGGTGTCTGCTGGGATGGATGCTGCCATTTTCCCACCAGAGACTTTTTCTTCTCTGGCTCCATGGCTGAGCCTTATAGTTAACATTGCCTCTCTAATGATGTTACTGTTCAAGTCAGGTTTACAATCTGGGGGCTAGCCTGCTTCTTTGAGTTCACTTTGCGTGTTAGTGCCTAGAGTAAGTGCTTGACAGTAGATATTACTTGACTGTATCTCTGCTGTGGACCGTTATCTGTTTAATGTTCAGGAACTAACTCCTTCTCTCTCATTTCTGTTTCAGGCCAGGGGTGGGAGCTGAGAGGATAGCGGGAAGGTGTCACTGTAGCATCTGAGGATTGACAGCATTGCTGTTACTGACTTGCCAAGTGCTTCCTTATATTGAACTGGAATCTATTTCTGCCTGGAGTCTCCCATGGCCCTTATTAGAGCCCAGGGAGGCTAAGGGGTAGGAGGGGCCTCTCTGGCTTTCTTGTCCTTTCTCCTCTGCCTGGAGACAGTAAAGGGTCTGGCATGCCTATCCCGTGGCCTCTGTCCTTTAGAGATTGGCCATGCCTCCTCTCTGAGTATGCTTTCTGATTCCCACGAGGATCCTCTCACAACATTTTCTTCTTCAGGACCCGGGTCCTGCCCAGAGACCAGATGTGCATTGGATGGGTACAGGAGCCCTGCGATCTTCACAGATACAGTCCTCTGCTACACCTCTCAGGAACGGCTCTGCTCTGGGGGACCACCTGGAGCCTCCCTATGAAATAGGAGTGTGTGACTTCCTGGCTGGGCAATCTGGTACTCACTGCCTGGCTCTAAGACCCCAGACTTATGCCATACCTCTTGAATTTCCTATAATGTTGTCTTTTCACCATCTGTCCTTTCATAAGAATCTCTTTCTGTCCTAGCCCTAAGCTCTGTGTTCTCTCCACCCTTTCTGTGACCCATATCTGGCTACCTCCTCTGCCGTTACGCCCCCCGTGCTACCCTCTTCCTGGCCCCCAGTAGGCACTGAGGACGTGTGAGGGGTGTTTTTGGTATTGTATTTTTGTTCTTGTAGTGGTGGAGTCTCACTATGTTGCCCAGGCTGGTCTCAAACTCCTGGCCTCAAGTGATCCTTTCATGTCAGCCTCCTAAAAGGGCTGGGATTATAGGCGTGAGCCACTGTGCCCAGCCTGAGATGGGTGTTTAATGACAGTCTGTGCCTACTCTTGGATTCTTCCTCTATGGGGAAGGAAGAATAGGCTTCTCAGTGGGGCATCCAGAGCTGGGCGACTTTCTGATGGCATTTTCTTTTCCTTCAGATCCTCCTGTTGCTCAGGTGCCTGTCCTTTCCCAGAGAGAGGGGTGCTCAGAAGACCTGGCAGTTCAACCCCAGGTGAGTCACAGGGCATTTGGTCCTTCCTGATGCCCCAGCCTTGCTGCCTAATGGAGGAGTGTAGCTTCCCTCCTCCTGGGTTTCTCTGTCTGGTAACCTCACAACCAGAGACCCAGGTCCCAGAGACCAGACTATTGCCCTTGAGCCCAAAGCTCTTCTGCTGGGTGATGGTCTTCTCTTTCATCTTTGCTGATGTATCCTGTATTCACTCAGAGCCAGTTCATTCCCTTGCCCCTCCTGAAAGCTAGGAGCTATGGACCAGGTCTATGGCACAGTGTTTTTTCAGGAGGCTATGACTTTCAAGGACTTGGAGGTAACCTTCTCTCAGGATGAGTGGGAATGGCTGGACTCAACTCAGAGAAACCTGTACAGGGATGTGATGCTGGAGAATTATAGAAGCGTAGCATCTCTGGGTAAGTCATCGATGTCCCCATACTTCTTGCCACTTTGACTTCTGCCTCCTAGGTTTTTGTTGTGGTGCATAGAAAGAGGCCTTCCCTGGGTTTACATCCTGGCTCTGTAACTACTAACTAGATCACTTAATCTAGCACTTTGGTATCCTCTTTTGAAAATGCCATTCTAAGTTACTGTAAATATTAAAGGTAATATATTTCAAGTTTTTAGTCCAAGGCATATAATATAGGAATCCATGTAGGAATTCTAAATCCTGTTGCCTGCAACTTCTCTCAGCCTCTCATCTCTGTCTGCTCAGAGCTATCAGAAATGACTTTCTGAACCTCCTTCCCTAACTTCCTCTACCTGCCTTCCTGGCCTTTCCCACCTCCCTACCAGGATTTTAGGCTGAGAGGGCCCTGGAGAGTAGTTCTGTGTGATTAAACTACTTTCCCTTCCTATTTCCTTCTCTTCTGCAGTAGGACCATTCACCAAACCTGCTCTCATCTCCTGGTTGGAAGCAAGGGAACCATGGGGCCTGAACATCCAGGCAGCACAGCCTAATGCAAATCCAGGTTCTACCCCTACAGGTAAGTCCAGAGAACCTAACAGGTCCTGTTCCTCCTGTGTTTACCTCTTCTCTTTCTTGAGATAAGGTGCATCATTGGGGACTTACTCCATTGTTTGCTAGAAGGAAGATCTTTAACAGTGTTGTTAACAGTGTTGGGCCTTTAAAAGACCTTTCATTTCTGGCCCTGTTCCCCCTCCCCCAGCAACCCTCTCAGTAAAGATTCCTGCAGTTGAATGTCTTCACTCTTCCACTTACTGATTCTCCTTTACACTTCTGGCCTGCACTCCTGCTGAATCCCCGGCACCATCCTGCTCTTAGGAGCACTTGTCCTACTCCTGTTCCTCTTCTTTTCTTGGTTCTTAGTCCTTCCTTCTGTGATAACTTGGTCTTCAGTCCTTTCTGCCAGGCACTCCTTAGAGCCCCACCCCTTGGCTTTTGGGTACCTTTCTATAGTATCATGATTCTTCTCTCCACTGAAGAATTTAACACATTCTTTTCAACCCTTTTTCTTTTCCTACTGGATGTGATTTTTGCAAATCTCTAGCTGCTGTGCCCATCTTTATTCTCCCACTCCCTTCCCTGTTATCTGGGATACTCTTTCACATTTTGCTTTTTCTTTGACTATTTTGTAAAGAGAGGCAGAAGCCTCACCACCCAGCCATTTATTGGTTCTTGGTGCTTTCTGCACTTCCAAGTATGAGAAAAGAGTACATTCTCTTGTGTTTTATTTTTTGTCAGGAGGTGACCTCCAGATTAAAACTAACAAGTTCATCTTAAGTTGGGAACCTTTGGAAGAAGCGGGAACCTCAGCTGTGCCATCAGGATATCCTGCAACAGGTGTTTCTGAGGGACCGGTGCTCAGAGAATCTTTTGAACAGAAGAGCAGGTTAAAGGATCAATGTGGAGGCCCCATATTAATGAGAGTTAAGAAAGAAGAGACTGATTTCAGTCACAGGACAGGAAAAGACTCTGACGTATCAGGAAGAAGTAATAATCTTGACCTAAAACGTGCTACGTATTTGAGAGTTTCTGGAAGAAAACAATCCCTTAAACATGGCTGTGGCAGACAATTCAAAATTAGTTCATACCACCATGACTATAAGAAATATGGGAAGGGACTCAGGCACATGATCGGGAGTTTTAGCTTACATCAGATAATTCATACTGGACTGAAAGGGAATAAAAAGGACATGTGTGGAAAAGATTTCAGCCTTAACTCTCATCACCAGCATGGGTCGAGTCTTCACACAATAGGAACCTTATATAAGTGCAGCGACTGTGGTAGGACTTTCAGTCGCAGCTCCCATCTTGCATATCATCAGAGACTTCATACTCAAGATAAAGCATTTAAATGTAGAGTGTGTGGGAAAGCCTTCCGGTGGAGTTCCAACTGTGTGCGACATGAGAAAATTCACACTGGAGTGAAACCTTATAAGTGTGGTTTATGTGAGAAAGCTTTCCGACGTGTGTCAGCCTATCGTCTGCACCAAGAAACCCATACTAAAAAGAAATTTCTCGAATTGAATCGGTATGAGGAAGCTCTCAGCTCCAGCTCAGAGTTTGATCATCATTTGGGAGACCAAAGTGGGGAGAAGCTCTTTGACTGCAGCCAGTGTAGGAAATCCTTCCATTGTAAAGCATATGTTCTTGAACATCAAAGGATTCACACCCAGGAGAAACCATATAAATGTACCAAATGTGGGAAAGCCTTTAGATGGAGGTCAAACTTCACTCGTCATATAAGGTTGCACAAGGAGAAAAAGTTCTCTGAACAAGATAAACATCGAGAAGACTTCAGGCAGACTCCTGACTGCATTCAGCCCCAGGATGTCCTCCCTGTGGAGAAAACTTTTTTGTGTCATCAGTGTGGAAAAACTTTTACTCGAAAGAAAACCCTTAATGATCACCAGAGAATTCACACAGGTGAGAAACCCTACCAATGTAGTGAATGTGGAAAAGAGTTTACCTATAGGTCAGCCTTAATTGTGCATAAGAAGAAGCATGCTATTAAAAGAAAATCTGAGGGTGGGCCATCTTTCAGTCAGGACAGAGCAGTTCAAGTTCCTCAGAGCAGCCACACCAGAGAGGAATCCTACAAATGTAGCCATTGTGGCAAAACCTTCCGCAATCACTCATTCCTCCTCATCCATCAGAGAGTTCACACAAGAGAGAAGCCATATAAGTGCAGGGATTGTGGGAAAGCCTTCAGATGGAGTTCCAATCTCTCCCGACATCAGAGGCTTCACTCTTTTCAAAACCCATACAAGTATCATGAAAGTGAAAAGGCTCGAACTCTGGAGCCCCCAATCCCCACTAGTGTGAAACGGTTTTGGTGTCAAGAATGTGGGAAAACTTTTACACGTAAAAGAAGTCTTTTAGATCATAAAGGAATACACACTGGAGAAAAGCGCTATAAGTGTAATCTCTGTGGGAAATCTTACGATAGAAATTATCGCCTGGTTAATCATCAGAGAATCCACACTAAAGAGAGACCCTTTAAATGTCAGTGGTGTGAGAAAGAGTTCACTGGGAGTCACACCCTTTCTCGTCATCAGAGAAAACATACCAGAGTGGCACAATCCAACTGCATCCTGCCTGAGTTGTCTTCCTGTCAGGACACAAGGTTGAGTTTACAGGAATTAAAACCAACTGAAGAGAAGCCCCTTGAAGACTGCAAAGAAGTTTATGATCAGAGGTCCAGGCTCACTGGATTCCAGAACATATTCCAGAACATACCCACTAAGGAAAAGTGTCACAACTGTAGTTTATGTGGGAAAACTTTCAACAAGAGTTCGCAACTCATTAGCCACAAGAGATTTCATACTCGAGAGAGGCCCTTCAAATGCAGCCAGTGTGGGAAGACCTTCAGATGGTCTTCAAATTTGGCTCGGCATATGAAAAACCATATTAAAGATTAGACTGGGACCTGACAATGACAGTAGGGGTGGGGAAAGAGTGTTTCCCAGGAACCCTGCTAGAGAACCCTTAATTGTAGGCAGTGTGGGCAAAACTTTGACCAAGGCCCCAGCCTTCTCAATTTTGGAAGCTAGTGACAGAGAATCCTGAGGATTTAAAAGCCTGGGGAGTCCCCAGCCTACCCAGTGGAAAGTCAGACTGAGGAAGAGCAGCAGCGTGTTCTTTGGAGCTCTTCCGGAGACCCCAGCCCCTAGGAGTGGCCTTTGTGCCATAACCTGGATCTCCCCCAGCCAAGTTTCCTCAACAACTGAGACCATTGCTTTTTGTGGTTGGACAAAATGTGGCATTGTGGGCTGTGCCTTCTAGAATGGGGCCGGTTGTATCCTAGGTGTCTGGACTGTGGTGCTATCTATTCTGTTGACTTTAGAAGCAGCAGCAGCATTAAGAACTCTTAGCCTTCCCAGATGTCCCCTGAGAAGTTCTGGCTGTGGTGTCAGCCTTCCTAGCTGGCTTTTGGATCTTGGCTAGAGGGTTAGAGTCTCTGCAGCAGGTGGGGGTGAGCAGGGTGGAGCTCCACCAGTATTACACTGCTGTCTCCATCCCACTGCTGTGCACCGGCAGCAGTCCATCTGTTCACCAGAACTATGCTGAGCACCTGCTACGTGCTAGGTGTGCCAGAGATGCAGCAGTGACTGGAACAGACTAAAATCCTGCCATCTTGGGTCTTTATAGATGATAAACAAATGGAATATGTAACATTCTGGTTGGTGATATGTGTTGTGGACAGAGTAAATCAGAGAGGATGAGAAGGAGTGCTGGGTTGAGAGATGGTTTGTGATTTGAAATCGTTTGGTCAGGGAGGGTCTCAGCTGAGGAGGTGAAATTTGAGCAAAGATACAAAGGAGGTCAGGGAGTGAGCCATGTAGATCTCTAGGGAGAGTTGCAGGCAGAGGAGATAGGGTCTTACCTGATGTCCTCAGGGAATAGCAAGGAGGCATCTGGGATAGAGTGAAGTGAGCCAGCTCGAAGAGGAGAGGGGGCCAGAACTATGTGAAGTGAGCAAGGCCATACGAGCATCAGTGTCATCGGGGGGCTTGGTCAGCCTCAGAGGGAGTTAGGAAGCTTTCAGACAGTTTTGAGTTGAGAAATGATGTGGTCTGAATCTAAAATACATTTTTAAGAGTTAGCCACAGACCTAAGGACTCAGTAAAATGATGTGACTGAAGGGTCTTTGGTGCAGTTGTCTTTGCTGAGTCCTGTGAATGGGACTCCTTTTCACCCCCCATTTCTGGATTTCCTATAGGTTCTTCAGTCCTCAGCAGCTGTAAACACCATTGTTTGCATCTCTAGCCTCTACACATTGCAGGCACCCTCTCACCTTCACATAGCCATCTTTCTGTGAGATGCCTGGTGCTGGCTTCAGGTTCAACCCAAAGGTACCAGTGCACCTGCCTGCTGCCCTGAGGAGAAAAGGTGGCCTGGTGGGAGAGGAATGCCCCCTTCCACCCCCTTGGGTTGGAGCAAAACTCAAGGGTCATTTCAGTGACAAAGGAGTGATATTACTAAAGTAATATTACTTACTTACTAAAGTGATATTACTTCTGATTATTGAAGAGCTCAGTTTATAAATGTAAGAGTAAAATGTCTAACTCAGTAATAGAGCAACATCTCAGACTGCATTTTACCAGTCATGGAGTTGGCGGTCTATTGAGTAGAATCAGGCTGGAAGATATCTTTTTCAGTAGAGTACAGGGCAGTCTTATCCTCTCTGGGTTGCCATGGGCATGTGGAAATGAAGGCTCTGATACCATGTGGTGGCATCACATGGGCTAGTGGGGGATGGGACAGGCATCTTCCATTGGTGTTCTGCTGCCTATTCAGCCTTATGCTCAGGAAGGTGTGGTCATCCTGGCTCTGCCATCCTCCTGCCTTCCTGCTGCAGTAGCTGCCTGTGGTGTGGTATTTGGCCCCCTCACTGGCACAGCTTCCAAAGCTGACACTAGAAGTGGCTGGGCAGAGGCCAGAGTCCCATGTGCCTAGGGCCCACGGTTATGGGAAACACCTTGGACTCTCAGATCTGCATTCCAGGCTCATTGTGCCTTTTTTTGGGCAGAATTATCTTGGGCAAGTCATCAAACCTCTGCATCAATTTCCTTGTATGTGAAATTAGAGTACCTGTTGTGCTGCCTGACTCCTGGGATTGGTGAAAGACGGTTTGGTCTAAAGATCTGTGAAGACCAGGACCCTCACAGAGGTGCAACTCCCACGTTAGTTGGTGCTGTAACCACGGAAACACCCCTTTCTGTCCATATCTTCAGCCCCCACTCCTTTTGTCCCTTGGCACCTCATAAAGTTCATGCCCCAGTAGGGGTGTTTTTGCCATTTTAATAAAATGAAATATACTTATTTTTAAACATTCCACTCAAAAAATATACAAAGAATGAAGTAAAAAATTCCTCCATAGTGAAGCAAGCCGTTAATATTTTGGGATTTTACTAATGCAGTCCGTTCGATAACTTGAGTTTTCAAATAATCTTAGTTCTATAATATGTAATTATTAGAAATATTAGTATATACCAATTAGCTAAAAGGTAAAAGAGGCAAAAATTGGATACTTGGTGATAACTACTAAACATTTTAGTGTAATTAGTGTTGGATTTGACTTCATTGCCCCTCCCTGAGCCCTGGACTGTCTAGCTGTGTGCCATCTCCTTCATCCGGAGTGGCACAGTGCTGTCTGTTGGCCCAGGTCTTCGCTCTTAAAAGCCTGACTTTGCCCATCCTCATCCATCTAGGCCCTGGCCCCACCTCTCCTGGGGCCTGTATCTGATTGTGTTAGATGGTGTCTGGGTTTCTAGTTATGCCCATCACTGCAGCCAGACCAAACACTCTGCAGGTCAGGGTTGGCTGCTTATTTATTTGTTTGCTATGTAGAAGAGATTTTGCACAAAACTACTTATTAAGGGATCTGTAACTGAATTTAGTTCAACTAAGTCAGGATTGGGGACTTTTGAAGGGGCCCTTGAGTGAAATGTTGACTGGAAACCACACCACAGGCACATACCTGAACCCAGCCCTGGGTGGTTCTGAGCTGTAATGACTCCAGTTGACAGTTTCTGATAGCCCCAGGTACCAGTTCTTATCTTGTAGCCCAACCTGACCTGGAGAACATGCAGGCATCTTCCAACCTTGCCCACCTTCCCACTCCCTTGGAGGCATTGAAGTTGGGTTTGGGGAGAGCTAGATGGGCTAATGCAGAGAGAAGTGGGAATTGAAAGGTCTTTCTGTCACCTGTTCAGTGTGGTCAGCACCATTCTTGCTGACAGAGTCTGTCAGACCAGACAGAGGTGTGTAGAGGAGAAAACATGGGAAATGCAAAATAATACAGACCAGCTTACACTCATCAAGCTGCCAGATTGTTGAAAGCCCAATTGTGGATAAATGTGTGGAACAACAGGAATTCACACTGCTTTGGTAGTGGAAACTGTGACAAATACCTTATTGAGCAATTTGTAAAATCTTATAAAGCTGTGTGGACTCTTTGCCAGCAAGTTCACTCCTGGTTACATCTTAGAGGGGCACCATGTGAACCAAGAAGTGAATTTAAGGTTGTTTATTGCAGTATTGTGTAGGTAGCCCAATTGGGAAAAGACTGCATTTCATCAAGGGAAAAACATATAAATAAACAGGTTGTTTGGGTACTTGGGAGAGTGAATATGAAAGAGAGTAACATCTCTCAACACAGATACACAAGTAGAGATGCTGAGAAAGTTACAGAAGCTACATACAAGATATTGTTTATGTAAAGTTAAGTATACTGTATGTCTGGGCACATTATTTCAATTTGTTTGTGATAGCTTTCTGTAAATGGGATAATAATACCAATCTCACAGGGTGATTGGGAGTGAGGGGGCTGTCGATGAAATAATGCATGTAAAATACTTAGAATACTGTCTGGCATGTAAGTACTGTTGGTATATACTAGAAAGTGTTGTTACTGTTTTGCACAATCATATATTTTTGGTGGATTCGAATGATATGAAGAGTGTAAAATCTTGTGTTGAAATGCTGTGTGCACATCACTCTCTGCCTTGCTCAGGGCAGGAGAGGCTGATGGTACCAGGGAGGGCATGTGGGACCTTCAGTTGTGTTTTCTTTTTTCTAAAAATTAATGCAGATGCATCAGAATGTTAAGACTTAACAGGACAGTGTGTTGGGTTCTTTTTAACTGTGCTTAAGATATTTCACAATAAAAATATTTCTTAAGTATAGTCTCTGATATTTTGCACTTTTATAGAAATCTCTGCCATGTACATGTTACTTTGTGAGCTACTCAGTCTTTCAAGCTTTAGTTTCCTTGCCTGCAAAAATTGGGAGCAACACAAATGACTATCAGTAAAGGAATGGTTAAATGACTGTAAGGACATCTGTGATGGAATACTATGCAACAGTTTAAAACATAAGACACCAGGCACAGGGTCTCATGCTTCTAATCTCAGCACTTTGGGAGGCTGAGGCAAGAGGATTGCCTGAGCCCAGGAGTTTGAGATTAGCCCAGGCAACATTGTGAGACTTGTCCCTACAAAAATTTAAAAAATTACCCACATGGTGACACACACCTGTAGTCCCAGCTACTCAGAAGGTTGAGATGTAAGAATCTCCTGAACCAGGAGGCTGAGCCTGTGGTAAACTATAGTTATGCCACTGTGTTCCAGCCTGGGCAATGGAGTCAATCAATAAATAAGATGATGTTCTGCATGCAGTTTATAGGAAATTATAACTGCCATTTAAAAAATTCCTTCCTTCTTACCTAAAAAATAGCATGTAGGGATGGGCATGGTGACTCAAGCCTGTAATCCCAGCACTTTGGGAGGCCAAGGTGAGAGGATTGCCTGAGTCCAGGGGTTCAAGACCAACCTGGGCAACTTGGCAAGACCTCGTCTTTACAGTAAGTCAAAAAATTAGCCAGACGTGGTGACGCATACCTGTAGTTCCAGCTACTTGGAAGGCTGAGATGGAAGGATCACCTGAGCCCAACAGGTCAAGGCTGCCACAGCACTTCACCCTGGGTGACAGAGTGAGACTCTGACTCGAAACAACAATAACAACAAGAAAACATACAAAGCTAGAAGCTACAGACTCAATTTTAATGAAGAAATGGAATCTGGAGGATGGAGATGCTTGTCAGCTATTCTACTTAAGTAGGTAAGGAAAAGATGAATAAACATATGCCAACTATACCTTTTTAAGTTAATGCTGGGAGTTCTTTGTGTCTGCCAGGTTTTAGTCAGGAGCCAGAAATCACACCCATTATTTTAACCAAGAGAGGTTATAGAGAAGGGTTGACTCTTTTTAAGTAACTCAAAAGGCAAGAAGAGAATGTCAAGGTATCGTGGAGGTAGCATCAGCTGAAGGGCCAACACCCCAGGTCTGGGGGAGCTATAAGAGTCTGTCCCCATGTTGCTTAACCACTGACAGTTCTCAAGCCCTCCCTTGCCTTTTTTCCTACATCTGAGCAAGCTGATAAGGAAGCCTAGGCATGCCCTCTCTGCACCAGAAGCAAAGCTCAAGCTGTGCTCACCCTGGCATTTGCAGTGTATCAGGTCCTTATCCCATAAACCGCTGTAAAAAGCAGAGCTGTTTGCCCCTCCTTTCGCCCAAACCAAACTGGTTGGCGTGGGTGCCTGCTGCTCTGCTCATCCCAGAGAGTCTCGCAGACTTTTTCATAATCTCTTGGTGTGCAGTGTCATCAGTCTCGACAGTGTCATCAGTCTCGACACCCCAGTTTGAGGTGACGGTAGTGTATCGATCCCACTGCTCACAGGGCAAACTACAAGGCAGGAACAAAGAGACGTGGTTAAAATTGTTAAAAGGCGAAAGATGGGAAGAGAGGCTTGTGGAGTTTAACTCAGACCTGTGAGGAAGGGTGTGCTGCTGGGCTGGTGCTGGGGCCCAAGCTCAAGAGGAGCCCTGTGGCCATTGGACCCACGCATCTGTGTAGGGTGCTGACCCCTGATGCTGGTATCCTGTTGGGGGAGTAGAAGAGAAGGTCTCAATGAGACTGAACTGCAAATGTGAGCCCCCCTTTTGCCTAAAGAGCATGTAATTGCTTCCCCTGAGGTGTGTGTCTTCCAAAACATGACTGACACTTCCTAGGACCTACTCCCACCACCTCTTTTTGCCTCTAAACCTGCATACCTGCAACTTGACTCATGTTTCTGAAGGCCTTAAAGGGTGAGGTTCAATGTGCACCTGAGGAGATAGAGCACACAGCCCTCAAATTGTATACCATTGTCAATTTTTACTGACAAACCTGAGGAATATATAGAAATGGATTTTAAGGATGTTGGATCATGATGGAAGGAATGTAAATTCAGATCAGGCTGAATTTATTGGTATGGGATCATTAAGTAGAGATTTGAGGTTCATTATGTTAATTTGAGAAACTGAGAATGGGTCTACCAGTTTGCTTGTTGGTTGCTTGGTCCCCGATCTAGAATGCGGGCTCCTTATGAGAAATATAGACCCAAACATAGCCTACACTAGATGAGTTGAAATGCCAGAACTTTCTCAGTGTAATGTAGAGCAGGGGTCCCCAACCCTTGGACCATAGACCGGTACCAGTCCATGGCCTGTTAGAAACTGAGTTGCATAGCAGGAACTGAGCCCCAGGAAACGGAGCTCCAGCTCTTCAGATCAGTGACAGCATTGGATTCTCATAAAAGCACAAACCCTGTAGTGAACTGTGCATGCGAGCGATCTAGAATGCGGGCTCCTTATGAGAATCTAATACCTGATGATCCTTATCCACCCCCAACCCCACCCCTGTCCTTGGAAAAACTGTCTTCCTTCATCCACATCATCGACTTTTCCTGGTCTACATCAGATGGCTATTGGACTCTAACTGGAATATTGGCTCTCCTGGGTCTCCAGCCTGCCAGCCTCCAAAATCCCATGAGTCAATTCCTTATGATCTCTTTCTATATATATGTGTGTGTATACACATACATATTTTAAGAAATGTTATCTGTGTATTACTTTTTGAGGTCGAATTAAAAATTACAGTAGCAATGTGTAGTATGATGTTTGCTCAACTGTGCTGCTGCCATTTTATTTTGACTGCCCTGCCTGTCACATGGTGATGCTAGCATTCATTTGATTGACACCATCTTTTGAGCAAACGTCATACTTAAAATGTGTATTTTTTTGGCATCATATATATGGCATCATATATATGGTGTGTGTGTGTATACACACACTATATATGGGGGGGACCAAAAAAAAAAAACTGGAATTATCTTTTGGAGGGTGGGCCCCTTGTAGGACACTCAGAATTTGTTCCTCAGGATCAAATGGTCAACCAAAGCTTTTATCTGGAAGTTCTGAGAAGGTCGCATCGCTATTTGCAAAATACTTATGTCCTGAGTTGTAGCAAACAGGTGCCTGGTTCTTCCACCATGACAACACACCTGACCACACTGCACTGAGTGTTCAGAAGTTTTTGACCAAAAACGGCATGGCCCCCATACCTACCCTCCCTATTGACCTGATTTCACTCTGAGTGAATTGTTTTTTGTTTCTCTGGGTAAAAAAAGTCCTCAAACAAACATTTTGTCACTGTGAAAGAGGTGAAACAAAAAATGGTAGAAACACTAAAAGGCATCAAAATTGATGGGTTCAAAAACTGTTTTGAGGAGTGGAAAAGCATCTCGATAGGTGTATTGCATCAAATGGAGAGGTCTCTGAAGGTGACTGAAGCTTAAACACATAAGAATAAATACACAATTTTCAGATAAATAAATTTTGTTTTTTGCCCCCCCGATACATGCGTGCATGCATACACACACACACACACACACACACACACACACACACACACACACACACACACAAATGAGTGTAGATGTGTTCCAATAAAATTTCATTTGAGAAAATTGAAATTTTAATCACACATAATCTTCATGTACACTCATTCATTTACATATTCTCTGGTTGCTTTTGCTTTACAGGTCAAAAGTTGCCCACAATGTATTTACGATATCTATCACTGATGTAGACATCTTTAAACAATATGGTTCACTTTGCCTGTGTTTGAACTTTATATAAATGGAATCATAGAGTATTTTATGCCTTATATATTAAAACTTATGTTTGTCAGTTTTATGTATGTCATTGCATGTGGCCAGGGTTTATTTCCATGGTATTCTGTGTCTGATAACAACACCACAGTTGATATCCAGTCTGCTCTTAATGGACATTGGATTTTTCCAATTTTTGTCCTGGTTTACTGGGGATGGCAATGTCCAACTCTATGAAATAATGCCAAATTGTAGCAGGCCTTTGAGTTCCTCATAGTAACACTTGATTTTGTTAGAGCCCTTCATGTTTGCTACCAGGTTACTACACAAAGCAATACCCTGAATGTCATCTTTGCGAGCAGCACCAGTGTTGACACCTGCAAAGACTGTCTTATCAGAGCCACAGCTCACAACTGCCTTGTTTGGGTGTATAAACTTTCAAGTAACCAAATTATTCAGTGGTCATATACAGCAGACTAGCCAGGAATTACCTGTATTAGTGACACTCTGGGTCCTTCCAGCTCTACTTGGACACTGCCTAATTCCAGCCAGAGACCATCTTTCTCACAGGACTTTGTTAAAAGTATCCAAGAAGAGCCGGGCTCGGTGGCTCAGCCTGTAATCCCACGCCTTTGGGAGGCTGAAGTGAGTGGATTGCCTGAGCCCGCGGGTTCGAGACTCGCCTGGGCAGCAAGACCTCATCTCTACAATAAATAAAAAAATCAGCCGGGCATGGTAGCGCATGCCTGTAATTCCGGCTACTTGGAAGGCTGAGGCGGAAGGATCGTCGGAGACCAGCAGGCGAGGCTGCGGTGGCCGGAAGCGGCCACTGCACTCCAGACTGGGTGACCAAGTGAGACTCCAACTCAAAAAAACAAAAAAAGTAACCAAGAAGGAGCCAACAAGACAACCATTCTGGACTCTTATCATTTTCCTGATGCCACAGATTTGGTCAATTGTGATTACCCTCCAGATTAAAGTCGGCTACAACCCGCACAAACATCTTACACAAGGAGCCAGCCTTCCAGTCTTCTCAACTAAAAAGCAGGGTTTCTATTATTGGGAAAAGGTACAGAATGGGCGCTGGTGGAGCCTGGCCTTGTCTGGGTCACAATTTCCTCTGGTGTCATTTTCTTTGCTCCTGAATAAAACCTTTTAGGCCAGTGGTTTTCAACTGGGCCACATTTGGCAGTGTCTGGAGACACGTTTTGGTTGGTACTACTGGGAAGGAAATGACATCTAGTGTGTAGAGGACAAGGATGCTGATAAACATCCTACACGGACCAGCACTGCCTCCCACAGCAAGGAATGATCTAGTCCCAAGTGTCAAGAGTGCAGAGATGAAGAAACCTCACTTTAGACAGACATTCCATGAGGTAAGGTCTGCCGGGGGTAAACTTTTTATCTTGAAAGTCTTTATAGTTCCCTCTTTTTTTTGTTGTTGTTTTTGTTTTTGGTCAAGGTCTCATTCTGTTGCCCCTGCTGGAGGACAGTGGCATGATCACAGTTCACCAAAGCCTTGACCTCCTGGGCTCAAGCAATCCTTCAGCCTCAGCCTGTGAGTAGCTGGGACTACAGGCACACAACACCATGCCTGGCTAATTTTTTGTAGAGACAAGCAAGATCTTGCTATGTTGCCTATGGGGAGGGAGAGATTGATTTATTTTAAGGAATTGGCTCACCTGATGATGAGGTCAAGAAATCCAGATCCAGGAGAGCCGATGGTGTAAGCCTGAGTCCAAGCCACTTACAATTTAGCTAACATACCAAAATTTAAGAGAGGAGCCCATTGGACAGTCAGAATTTTGCTTTTTGTTTTTTGTTCTAGGACAACTCTCAAGTGAACAATTTTGTCCATATCAAAGTTCTCCCAAAGTGGCCACTCTAATACTAAATTTTTTTGGTGAAATTGTGCCCATTAGAAAGCTATGCACAAGCATTAGCATTATAGTTAGAAAACATAGAGGAAGCAGGTGTTTGGCCTGAAAGAGGCAGTTTTCGATGGGAAGACCCCATGAGAACTGCAGTGTGTCTGTAGGTTGGTGTTTGTGTAACCTCATGTCTTGGAGCCTGTCAAAGACTAAAGTTCAGTCCAACAGAGTTTTTCAAGGCTTGGTAGATAAAGAACATTTATCAAAAGCTGGACACCCTGGTAGGAACAATTAAAATCTTATGTCAGCTACATTTGCAGGAAGCTGAGTTGCCAAGATCTGGTGGGAGGAGTTCCTGGGACATGTGCTTCTTGTGTGGACCAAGATGGAGAGGTGCTGGGGAAAGAAGGGAGGAGGCACATCCAGGCCAAGCCAAGCACAGTGGTTGGAGTGGACTAGCTGAGCCAGAGAGGGAAGAGGGAATAGAGAGCTTCTCCCTCACCTTAGCAGTGGCCTCATGCTAGGCATGGGCCCACAGCTGTTCCCGGGAAGACTCAATTCTACTGACACCAATGGTGGAGAGTTACTGGTGGCAGGCAGCTGAGTGGAGTGCCACTGGGTGCAGAGAGGAGATTCATTGTCACTTAGCTCCAGTGGCGCTAGAGATTACCTCACATCAGGGTAGCACCAGGGAGGTGAGAGGAGAAACCCCTGGTTGGATGACCTGGGACCAGCCCAGAGTTTTCCAAGGCTTGGAAGACAGAGCACATTTATCAAGAGTTGGACATCCTGGTGGCCAGTCCATCTCCCAGCAGCACGGCGGCCTGACTCTGTGGGGCACGTGACAGTGCTGGGTCTACGGGGTGGGGTGGTCTTAGGTCAGGGCAGCTTGTCCTGCAACGTGTCCATAGGTTGTTGGCATTTGTGTAACGAGGATTCCAGGTGTGCCTGTGCCGGGGCAGTTGACACAGGGACAGGATCTAATTCTCAGGGAGGTGAGAATGTGAAAAGACTGTGAGGCCCAGGACATGCCAACCCAAGTGAGTAGGGATTAGATCTACAAAGAATTCCTAATCCAAGAGGCCCTGGCTTCCACTGTGCTCAACATAAATGAACCCTGTCTATACACTTATGTTCTAGAAAAAAACCTGATGCTGTTTTTGAGCCATTTAATGGGACTGCCGGAAATCAAGTACTGTAGGAAGGGGAAGGTGATGGCTGGGACACCTCTAGGTTGGGGATATTGGGCACTAAAACAGAGAGGACTGGAGCAGGGGCAAGGTGAGAGTGTGGGACTGCCCTGGAGAGGTCTGAGGTCGCTGGGTGGAATCTAGGCTGGGATAGGGTAGGGAACACTTTACACAATAGAGACCAGGTTGCTAGGAGCCCAAGGCTTCTAATGCTCCTCCTACTCTCTGAAGCTCCCTCCGCAGACTCCTCCACCACAGAAGCTCCCAACAGGTGAACTTCGAACCCTTCAAAACTGTCCAGCCCCAACCCCCATGCTGCTCCTGACTAGTTCTACCCTATTCAACCACTTGCTTTCAACCACCTTGACTCTGGGAATTCCTGCAGGATGTGCTGATTCCCTCATGGCCTTTGGACCACCAGGGGATGATGAGGAAATCTTCTTTGCCTTAGTAAATCAGCACTTCACGTGGGATGCAGGCCGGGACCTTGAATGCTGCTGGTTGACCTGGTTGATGTTCTAGGTAGTGCACCTTGAAGTGTCTAAGGGGCAGCAGTCACTGTGTCCATTCTAAAGAAGAAAAGCCAACTTGGGAAGAAAGTAGAAAGAGTCGCCTGCCCATCTCCTGCACTGGCCTTGGAAAAGCGTTCACATGGTGTATAGGTTTCTTATTACCGCTGTAACAAATGACCACCAGATGTAGCTGCTTGGAATGATGCCCATTTATTATCTCATACTGCCATAGGTTTTAAGTTTGGCAGGCTTGACTCAGTACTCTGCTTTGGTAACACAAAACCAACATCAAGGTTTTGTCCACCTTCAATTCTCATCGGGAACTCTGGGGAAAATCCATTGCCAGACTCATTAGTTTTGTTAACCCCTTCCATTGCCTAGTGGGCAGCAGTAGGTCAAGTTTTTCTCACGCTTAGAATCTCTCTTGCTTCTCCTGCGTCTCTCTGCATTCTAGGGCTCAAGTGATTAGATTGGGCCATGCGGATAATCCAGAATAATATCCCTTGGTTAAGATTCTTAGTTTTAATTCTATCCTCAAAGTCCTTTTTTGCCATATAATAATCCATAGTCACAGGTTCTAAGAGTTAGAGCACAGCCATATTTGGGGACCATCCTGCTGACCACACAGGGTCATTTTTGTAAAATTTGTATGAGTGATTTTTTTTTGGTCATCTTTTGTGTAAGGTCCAGTATTCTCCATCCTTCTCTTAATCTAAGACAATGTTTTTCGAGTTATAGTTCATTCATCGTAAAATAAGTCTGGGGAGTGGCAACCAGCATTTTCTTAAGGAACATAGTAGAATTTAATTGAATAGAAAATCTGAGAGACCATTGCACATAACTGTTTATGTTCCATGGAATTATTAGTAGATACACACATGCGTATATCTGAATTAGGTCGGGATGTAAAGTATACCTAGTATATACCTGGTTAAGATTTAAACATTTGGGGAAAAAAAGACTTTAGAATGTATCTGGAGCCTCCAGTTAGGCCTCCTCCTGGTTCTGGGAAGGTTTCTGGAGCACTGGGGTAAGAGTCCCCTGATGGGAGCTTCAGGAGCAGGTTTCAGGTTGACAGAAGCCGGGGCCCCAAAGAGGGAGACACAAAGGAACACCTGTGTTGTATCGCTTTTCTTTCTTTTAGACATGTCTTGGCATCAGTTTGAAGAGAGTGAGAAATCTCTTGATACGTTTTTCTGGATAAACGAGGTAACTGGAGAAATCACCTATCCCCCACTGAGGGCTGATGCACCTACCACTTCTCCAGAGAACCCACCAGAGCGACCCCGATCTCAGTGTGGGAACAGGCAGGGGGTTCCTCCCAGTCCCCAGGGCCTGCCCACTGCCCCAGCACAGAGGCCTGCCTCTCCAACCCTGCCTAAGACTTCACCGGAAGACACAGGCTCAGGAAACTCCCACCAGTTGACTCTGATGGCAACCAAAGCCAGAGGGAGGAGCCCCCCGCCGTTTCCAGCAATTCCTACCAATGTTTCACCATCAGGAGAGGCTCCACCAACAACGGGCCAGGCCTTCAACTGTCAGCTGCTACCTTTTCTCTCAGGCCTTCTGCCCCATGGGCCTTCACCTGTAAGCAGAAAAATGTCCTTCCTGGGAATAAATGGCTTTTCTTTTGAACCTTGAGAGAATTTGTCTGGCCATGTCCTTAAGCACCTTTCTGACAGAGCGGTCACCCACCTGAACACCTTCCTGCTCTGCGAGACCCCATCTGGTTGGCCCCAGGGTTCTTATAGGAACGTATCAAATGCTTTCAAATCCAACAACACTTTTACTTAGATTTTGACACACAACATTTTCTAGAACTTCCTTTACCTCCCAAGCCATCTTGGTATTTTACTCTGAACTCTTTGGACTTCAATAATCCAGTTCTGATGTTGGCTTCAAAGCAATGTTTTGTTTGCAACCAGAGACCTCTTCAGGTCAGGATGGAAACAAGCCCGGATTAGTGAGACCTGCAGGCCCAGTGTCCCTGGGGCACAGCTTGAGGCCACCTTGGCTTGAGGGTAGCACTCAGGGCAGAGAGGAGCTGGAGCTCTGCATGGAGCTCTTTTAAGGACACCGCAGGTTGGAAGGAACCAGGAGTGGATACCATCCTTTTGAGCAGATTCAGTCCCTTCCCCAGCTATGCGCGTTTCCTGGGCGGCTGGTAGAGCAGGTCCTGGATGATGTTCTGCTAGGACAGTGGACAGTTGAGGACAGTGGGCAGCCTGTGCCCTGGTCCCTGGGCACTACCTCTGGGCCCTTCAGCATGGAGCGACTCAGGCAGTGAGGAAGGAGCATCCTCACAGCCCTGACTCTGCTTGGTCAGTCTGGTCAAGGCCTTCAGGAAGCCCCCGGGTGCAGGGGTGCATCCTGGGGGAAGAACAGCAGAGATGGTTGGGCACACAGAGTGATCTGGCTTGAGGAGGAGCTTCTGGAAGACACTGGTGTCCCTGAACAGGTGCCAGGTAGCCTCAATCTGTCCCGGAGCAGCTCCAGGTGAAATGTCTCATCAGGATGAACTGGAGTAAGACACAAATACGGGAAGGGAGTGGGGCATGAGAGCAATGGGTGTGTCAGATGTATGTGGCCAGAAACTGACACCCAGCCTGGTCGGCTCCTCTATTCCTTAGCAGCCCTGCAGCCCCATCCTCAGCTTTGCCTGTGGAGCACTGTGTCTGCCCCAAGGGGCTTGAGTTGCCATGCATCAAGGAACTGAACTTCTGGGGGTGAGCAAGAGAACGGCTACCCAGGAAAGGAGACCTGGTGGCCTGGCTCATGGATGCCCAACCCAGAGCACCCTGGTCGAAGACCATTTCTCCCCAGCCCCTTGGTGGGCTGCACCAGCCACACCCTGGAATCATCACACACAGTTGGCTCCTGGGTCTCATCTGGTTTGTGGCTACGCCCAGGGCTCCAGAGTCCTTGAACCCAGGTGGGCCAGGTCAGAGGTCAAAGGTTAGGGTATCTCTGTGCCCCTTTCTGACTAGAGCTTCCAAGTTATTCCAGGAAATGAACTCATGTAGGCCCCTGGCTCTTCTGAGAGTTCTTCCTGCCTCCTGCCTCCTGAGCCAGCCATGCTGGCGTGGGAGGCAGTAAGTGGGCTCTGAAACACTCTGTCCTAGGCTGAGGACCCCAGTAGCCCCCAGTTCTCTAGGCTGGAGAGCACAGGCCTGTGTCCAACCTTAAATCTGTGGCCGCTGTGCCCTGTGATCCAGGCAGGGCCCTACCTCTCCTAACCTATTTCTGTCTCTGCACAATGTGGTAGTGAACAAGCCTGTCTTCCAGGCGTGATCAACCTCGTGGTCTGTGACTGGCCCAGGAACCAGAGCTGGGTGGATCACGGGACAAAATGTGGCATGGTGGTCAGGGCCAGGCTGCTTCTGAGGGTGGCAGGAGCAGCACCCATCAGCTCCACATGGTCGGTGGAAGGACAGGTGTTTATCTTCTCTGTGCCCACTGCAGAGTGGCCTTAATGAAGTCCTTGGTGAAGTCACTGTTAGCGGGCAGCCTTAGGACTGCTCTCGGACACCTACCTGAGCATGGGCCCTTGCCCAGCAAACAACAGTGAGCAGGTCAGGCTGAAAGGCAAAGAGAGGGCCTGGGCCTTGGGGATGGTCTGGATCCCTGGGCCTTGGGGAGAAAGACTGCCAGGGTGGAGGGGGCTGACCTCTCAGACAGAGTTGTTGGGGCCAGGGCCCCAGTCCTGACCTTGCATGGGCTCTTAGCCCCACAGTCATCTAGCCTGCAAGAGTCCCAATGAGTGTCTCAGAGATGCCCAGAGAGATACAAGTTCAGTCTGCAGCAGGGATCTGGAGATCAAGGCTTAGCCTATGTTAGCAGAGTCTTCAGGGTGCAAAACCCGTGGAAAAACCAGCTGGTCAAAGCTCCCAGAGCCCTCTTAGGACAGCATGGTTTAATCCCCTGCCTTGTAACCTGGCAGGGCTATTTCTGCTGAGAGTATATAAGTAAAAAACTCAGGGCAGCAATGTCCCATCAAGGTTGACCTGATTGCCCGTTTCCAAGACAGCGATCAGGCTGAGCTCTTGGGGGTTTTTAATCTGGAAAGCAGCACGTGTCGCCCCCCTCAAGTGGGCTTGGTATCCTGAAGCAGGTGACCAGGGTCTTGCAGTTAATAAAACCATAAACTTTACCTCAGGCAAGTGTGTGTGTGTGTGTGTGTGTGTGTGTGTGTGTGTTGGGGAAAGTGAGGGAGTAGGGGGTATAGGAGTGGGATAATCTGTGGGTGTTCTCATTCTTCCACTACCTCAGAGATGAGGAGACTGAGGGTCAGAGGGGAGAGACTCTTTAGTCATACAGCTGTGAGGAAGGGACGTTTGCTGGTGGAATTCATGTTTTGCCTTCTCGATGGCAGAGGGGTAGGAGTTGGGGGAATCCTGAGAGCTGTGTGTCTTTGGGATTGCAGACCACGGAGACAAAATCTGTCGGTCCTGAGTAGGGAGGATACCCAGGTCACCTATGCAGCACTCTAGGGCTAAAGAAAAGCTACCAAGGAAGAAAAAATTTGGAAGAGTCCCCTCTCCAGGGCTGGTGTTGAGTCCTTATTGAGAGAGGTGTGGTTGCAGCCACTGGATGCCACGAAGTTCCGCAGGCTGCTTGGGCCACGGCTGGTCTGTAGTTGATCCATGGTCACCGGGTAAGTAGAAAGCAAATTCCAGGGCACAGACAGGGTGCAGACTGGCCAGGCGATGGCCTAGCCGTGGGCAGTTGGAGGGAGCCGGGGCTCAGTGTGGGCAGGAGATCTGGAGCTCATGGTGTCCGCCTCAAGAGGGCCATGAGAAGGTGATCACCTGACTGTGCATTCTGGGTGGTATGCTCTGGATCCACACTGCTGGGCAGCAGCTGATGCCTCAGGAGAGCCTCTGCCTTCTGCAGTGTGCCTCCAGTGGCCTCTACTAGCAAGCTTACACCTGCACTCACTCTGAAGGACAGGTACTTAAAGGAATTCTGTGAATGGATGACCTCACACAAGGCCTACAGCCCTGCTCCATTCTGGAACCCTGTGGTGGAGAAGAAAAGAAAAGAAGAGTACTGGGCACAGAAGAGCTCACAGCAGGCAAAGTAGAAAAGTGAGAGACGGGAGCTAACCCGAATGCCCAATGAATAGGGCAGGCTAAATCGAGGCTGGGACCTGGGGGAAACCCTGGCTTTGGGGACATGAATGGATATGAAATAATACTCAGGGAGGAAGAGAAAGTTTGTACTCTGCCAGGGTCTCAGGTGGAATTGGCATGATGCCCACAGATGGTGAGTTCATTCTGCAAAGTCATTTAAGAGCAGAATAAAACAAAGTTGAACCTGTAGTGGCGATCCCAAGTGCAGAGGGCTGAATGGCAGCTCCCAAAATGATAAGTTCATGCCTTAACCCCTGGAACCTTGAATATTACTATATGTGGCAAGTTATGTGATTAAGTGAAGGCTCTTAGAAGAGCATTTACCCCAGATTATCTGGTGAATCCTACATACAATCACATATACTCTTATCAAAGAGGGGCAAAGCTTTGAGACAGACACAGAGAGGACACAGAGGAGGAGGCAATGTGACAATGCAGGCAGAGAGTGGAGTGATGTGGCTATGAGTAAGGCTTGCTGAGTGGAAGAAGCAAAGAAATGAACCTCCTCTAGAACATCTGCAGAGAGAGCAGCCCTGTTGATAATTTCATTTTGGACTTCTGATCCCTAGAACTGTGAAGGAATCAATCTTTGTTGTTTTAAGCCATCCAGTTTATAATTTATTTCAGACACTGAAAACTAATACACCAAGAGAATCCTAAATGACACCCAGCATCTGTGATATCAGCTCCTTAAAGGCAGTGTTTTTCTGTTTGTTCCTTGCTGTGTCCCTAGTGCCTGGGACAGGGTCTGTACATAGTAGGTGCTCCATACTTATTTGTTGGATGATTAAGAAGAAAAAAAAAAGACCAATAATTTCACCTTAAGGCTTAAAAGCCCTGAATTTCAGGGTAGGAGTAGAAGTGAGGTACCAGGGTTGGTGTCTACATAGATCATCCCTCGTCTCCCAATCACACTGCCCTTCCCGAGGCCTCTCTGCCTGACCCGCTGACCTGGAAGTCTCTGGTTCAGGCACACAGACACCAAGTCTAGGCCAATGCCTGTGACAGTGACAAATGAGAAAATGAAAAGGAAAAATTAGCCATCTCCCAAAGATTATGAAGGTGAAAATCAGATGCCCCTTCCAGTGTGGGCTGCATCCAGTGCTGGGCCAGTTCCTTCCAAGTGCACAGCCATGGTAGGCACTTTGGGGCAGAGGTATGGAAGTTTTGCTCCAAGAATGATGTTCATAGGCCCCTGTGTGGTCCCAGTACACTCTGTGCCCTGGCTGGAGCAGGGGCAGGATGAGGCTGCCTGAGTAGCTTGGAGGGGGAGGTGAGGGCCGAGGCCTGCCAGGCTTCCTGGGGAGCAGGAAGGAGCAGAGCTGGTGGGAGTCACCTGACCTGATCTGCATAGCAGTTCTGTAGGGGCAAGTTCGGCCTCCCACCCACTGGCCTATTCATACCATTGTGCCCAGGACTGACATGCCTGACCATCCTGGAACCATTCCAGGCCCCTGTGTTTCTCTCTGCTATGATCCCAACCTCCTTCCAGTTGGGTAGTACTCTGAGGGCCTATTTGGTGGTGACCCTACCCCTGGCACTGATCTGGTGGTGGGTTTGCTCAGAGCTGGGGGCACTCCTGCCTGCTCACATCCCTCATAGCCCCCAAGACACCTGGATTCTAATCTTATCTCTCTTGGCTGCAGCAGGCAGGAGGGCCTTGGACAAACCTCTTTGGACCTCAGTTTCCCCACATGCAATATCTTTCAGCTTAGGAGAAACATCCCTAAAATGCTCCATGACAGGTAAGTCCCCACAAGGGAAAGATTTTGTGTGGTCAAGAGAACCAGGCTGTAGTAGCAGAGACTTGGGAGATAAAGGGGGGGTCCCACAGACCAACCCAGGTCTGATCAATATGGGGCATGGCTGCTCCATCTCCCCCTCTTTGTCCTTGCCCAACTGCTAAGGAAAAAGAGGTCCCTGGGCTGGTGGCCAAGGACAACTCACGGGAGCACTCTGGCTTCCTAGGACAGACTTGATGGGAAGAACCCCAAGAACATGCCTTGGTCCCTCGTTTATCTTTATAGGTGGGGAGACTGAGGCCAAGTGAGGGGTGAGCCTTCCCCAGGGCCACTCGGCACTTGGAACCACTGGGACTCCATATCAGGGTTTCCTGAGCTTCATGCCAATTCCTACACACGGGATGGGACTGTGGTGACCCCACCAAGTCTGACAACACAGATAGGGGATGGTCTTAGAAGAAGGTGGGCATGCTGCCAGGCCTCATCTGAAGCATCTGTGGATCCTGTCCCTGGCCTGTGGGTAGGAAGCTGCCAGGACCATGTTCCCCTTCAGAGGAGCTCAGAGCCTTGGGGTCCATCAGTCTCCACCGGAATGAACTGATCTGCTTGCTTTGCTCCAGGGAAACCTGGACAGAATCCTCCAGGGAATCTGGGGATGGGTGGCAGCCTCCGTGAGAGAGGATGGGTGAGTATGGGAGAAGTGGGGGTGCCTGGATTCTGGGACAGTGACCTGAGCTGGAGGGGTTCACTCCAGTGTCTGGGATGTGTACTCAGTCCTTAGAGGTTCCAAAGGTGAGCTGACCCTTGAGGCAGTCCTGGTCTCTCTTGTCCCATCTGCCCACTTCTCAAAGCCTACTACCCTCTCATTAGCCCAGGGAAGTTGCCTAGAAGTGGAAGCCTTTAACTGAGAATAGAAGAAGTAGGGTCTGGGGAGACCTCTCCTGGGGACATACGAGACCTGACAATTAAGTTTGCAAACTCATCCTACAAAAAGAGCAACATGCACTGACCCCAGCACCTAGTCCACCTGTCAAAGCAATTTGGGAACTCTTTTCTAGAATGGCCATCAGAGCTGTTGTTGTATTACCCTTGATGTCTTGAATGTCATCAAAATGTCTTCAATATTTCCTTTATCTTTGGGCAAAGAAAAAAGTCATTGGAGGCCAGATCAGGTGAGTAGGGAGGGTGTTCCAGTACGGTTATTTAATGGCTAAAAACTTCCCCACAGACGGTGCTGGGTGAGCTAGTGGGTTGTTGTGATGCAAGGGCTCCTTTGGGACCATTTTGCACATACCTTTCTCATGCCAAGATTTTCAGTTAAGATTTTCCTGTTTCTCTATTGATGTTTATTTGGTCTGCTATGCTTTTCATAGTTAGCTGATGATTTTGATGCACAATTTGACAAATTTTTGCAATGTTTTTATCAGTTCTGCTTGTTACTGGCCATCCTGACCCCTCTGCATCAGTGATGCTTTCTCTCCCCTCAGAAAAACATTTAATCCACTTGTACACTGCCATTTTCTTCATGGCATTATCCCCAATAAACTTGGACTAACATGTTCCTGATTTCACTTCCACTCTTGCCAAATTTAACAAGAAATTTAATGTTTGCTTATTGCTCTAATTCAAGCTCCAACATACTCTTGACAGTCCATAAAAATATGCAACGAACAACACTCAGCAAGACACCACCACATGTTGACATGATACAGCTGTGAGACATTGATATACAAAGGCTATGAAACCTTACTGAGTTGTTTGTACAGGACTGCCAATGTAAGTACACAGTGGCAAGCTCATGAACTTGTGAGACTTCATGAACTTGTGAGCTTTGAACACATGCCTTCCTGCCTGGACAGCCCAGGCTGGGGAGCTCCCGGGTGAGTTTAGGTTCTGCTTCTCCCTTGAAACAGGCCTATCCCTAATCTGGAGCTCAGATTCCACTGGAGACCATTTCACACATGAGACTTTGTAAACAGGTAAAAGGGCCTGATCCTGTGCCAGTTTCCAGGGGTGAGACAGAATTTTCCCTTTTATGATAGACTGGGAGACGAAGTCAAATAGGCATATATAGGTTACTAATTTCTTGTATTATACTTTCCTATTCTGCAATAGTTAGAAAACAAGAAGAGACAGCTATCTGGTTGATGTAGGTATTCTTTATTATGTAACAGTCTGAGACAAAATCCAATTCAAAACACATTATTGAGGATTCTTTTTTTTTTTGAGTTGGAGTCTCACTCTGTCGCCCAGACTTGAGTGCAGTGGCCGCTCCCGGCCACCGTAGCCTTGACCTGCTGGGCTCTGGTGATCCTTCCGCCTCAGCCTTCCAAGTAGCTGGAACTACAGGCACGCACTACCACGCCCGGCTGATTTTTGATTTATTGTAGAGATGAGGTCTCAGCCAAGTTGCCCAGGCGGGTCTCAAACCCGAGGGCTCAGGAAATCCACTCACCTCAGTCTCCCAAAGGTGCGGGATTACAGGCTGAGCCACCGAGCCCGGCTGAGGATTCTATATTAGTTGATTTTTAGAAATAGCACAATCCAAACCAGATTTTCCAATATATTTTCTTATATAACCTTTAAGGATTTTTCACTTCCATTATTTGGCTCTGGAAAATCTCTACAGGCAAGAACATTTGTTGTACCAGAAAACAAAATTTAAGTACAGTTGTTAGGTACAAGTTCGAAGATATGCACAAACTATAATAATTACAAATCAATACTTCTTTGGACATAACATTTGCATTTAAATTGTTTAAATAATTAGCGTTTTAGATAAATTCAGAACATACTTCAATAATTGATTTGAATATCTCCTTTACTTTTTAATTCACTTCAGAAAAAAATTCTTTCTGATTTCTTCAGTAGTAAGAGTCATAAAAATGGTATCTCAAACCAAGATTCACTTCGTCCTCTTGAGAAATGAGTTGCAGAGATTTTGGATTTGGTTAAAAATATAACCCTAAGGAATGTTAGGGGACAGCTGCAGAGAGAGAAGCACTGACTCTAGAGATCAGGTCTCGTGGCTCTGCTGGGGGGACACCAACAACCACTTGGGGTTAAGTTGTCTTGCTACGAGCCAGAGGAGACTCAGAGGGCCTTTAGTCAGGCCAGTCTAATGAAAGCATTTCCAACACCAGTAGGGACAGAAAATCAGGGCTGAGGGGTGACAGAAGTCCTGAATGGTCTGAACCATTTCATACTTGCTCTACTTCCCACAGCTCTTTGGGAAACAGGCAAGGATTTTTCCTGGGTTGTGTTCTCCCATGAAAACACATGTGTTGCCTCATTAAATGGTTCAAAAACATTTCCTATTGGTTTTATGCTACCAACAATTATAATATTTTAATGGCTATGAGAAATTATGGGTTTAAAATGAAATTCTCTGTTACTGCAGATATTTTAATAAACGAGTGATCAGACTATGACACTGTCAATACCATAATTTCACAACTGCTTTTGTTCCTTCTACTCTTTCTCTCTTAGGCAAACTTTGGTTATTTACTTTTTACTCTATCAATCATCTGCTTTGAGTATCAACTGCCCATTACTGGCTACAAACTATATGTGTGTATACATACATGAGTTGTAACCATGAAGATACATGTTGAATGGTGTTACAAGGAGAATGAGTCCATTCCTTCAGAGCTACCCTCTGAACAAGAGACTGTTTGTCTTTACATATACCCGCTTGTCGAGCCCCAAACCAATAGTCTCTCATATAAAAATATATGACTCTTGTAGAATCCTTCATTTACATATCACTGAAAATATGTTCTTTCACTCTAACATCTTTTTACCCAGTCTTGCCAATCAATATCATAGGGCAGGGAGATAAAACCTTTTAAAAACAAGTTTCTTAGCAGAAGTTAATTTTTTAAAAAAAGTCTACTTTTAAAGCAGCAGTTAGAAACCTTGTTCTTGTAAAATGTAAATAATACTGTTATATCAAATTGTGGATTTAAATATGATTAACAATTTCTTATCTCTAAAAAAATAAAACTGATTTCTGTTACTTAATGGCTTCTCCATTCTTCCAATTCCAAGGAATACAAAGGTCTCCATCTTGCATAACAGAGTAAAAATGTGACACGCAGAGGTGCATCCCGTGTAGATAAGGCAGCGATTGTTCTAGAAGTCTCTTACAACAATCTACCATTTGTATACTAGAAATGCTGGGCTCCTTATATAACTTCTCCAGAGAAAACTTCTTTGTTGAAGCCTGTATCAATTCATTTTCAATAAACTTTAACCTATTACATTGAAAATAAAAGCAATATTGTCATAAGTCATAACTAAATTAAAAAAAAAAACACAATTTTGACTCACTGGTACCCATAAAGGCTAAATTTATGTTGGGAAGATGTGTTTGTTTAATCATCTTAGCAGTAATGGGGTAAAAATAACTAATACAAAATTTAAAAAGATCTTACCCTACATCGCCTAGCAGGTGTTAGTGACCCAAGAAAGTAGAAAGTTAAGAATATAAAACCCCTAGCTTTAGGACCTACCTAAGTTTAATCCTTGGGCAGCAATGACTTCTAAAGTTTCCCCAAATAAACAGTAGGAAACCAAACCAGGAGCCTGAGGAGGAAGGTTCTCTTCACTTTCACTCGCCTACCTCATCGGTCCCCTTTCTGTTCCCGCCCCTCTGCTTGTCTCTTATCCATCAGGGGCTTCAAAGTACACAACTCCAGAGCAGAATCGAGTATCGCAAAAACTTTCTCCTAGAGGTGGCCTGTGCTTGTGGGCATGGCATTTTAGTAAGTGAATTCAATGCTCCACATCTAGAGATGTGTTCAAGAGAACTCAGGTCTTCAGTGTTGTTCTGGACCTAAACATATGTCACTTGAGAAGCCCATTTGACAAGGAGAGGAAAGCAAAAGTGCCACAGTCAAGTGTCCCTGAACCAGTCTAATTTAAGTACTGCCTGGGTTAAAAATGCTCAAGTAGCCTAATCACCCTAAAACTCTGCATAAAAGAGAAAAGTAGGTACCATAAAATATCCACAAGTCAGAAAAACATTTGAAAACAGAAATGGTCATTGCAGCTAGTTATCCAGGTCTGTAATTACTGAATTCCTTTCTTTAACAATGCCCAGATCACTTTCTCAGGTGCTGTTAGATGTTTCTCTAAGATTACTCCTCTACACAATTGTTGCTTAGAGATTCAAGAAAGTAATTGCAGTCAAGGCTGACAGTTTTGAGAATGTTTTTGCTAGGTCTACTTCTAATCCCTCTGGGATTAGATAGGAAGAACCCTGAAACTATCATCGAAAGCAGGGGTGACTAACCTTTCCTATAAAGGGTTTTTTCACTTGTCACAAAAATAGATATTAACAATTTCACTTAGAAATGAAAAGCCTTGCAGTGTGACCACGTTGTTGTGAGGTTCTCAAGCACCCAATCTTTGTACGAATCTGGACAGGACTCACTCAGGCCCGTTCCTTCTAAGAGAAGCCTACACAGGTATCGTCATTGAGTTTCCCTGACTCATGGGCCACAACAGCTACAATCAGGAGGAACTGCCAGTCCTTCTGCAGTGTGATTTTGGAGGAACATCATGGTCTGAGAAGGCAGCCCTTGGTGAGGCTCCCTCCAGGGCTGCCCTGCAATAGGAAAATGTGTAACAACCTTTCCTCCTTGGCTGCCTCTGCAGTCCATAACAGACTAATTTCAAAAGTATTTTTAAAAATTGTGTTTTGCCTTTCCTTATAACTTCTCTGATTTATTATATTCATACCATGGGGGAGGGAGAGGAAGGGAGAGAGAGCGGGAGGTAGGTTAGTCAAGTACACACAGGAGCAGCATCATGAACATCATGACACAGCAATCTGCATGAGTACAGGACTGGTGAGTGTGGCTGGTAGGCAATTCTGCTCCTTCTAATGCTAAGAAGTAGGCCAGACATTTCCCAGGGGGGATGACCCTCCTTTCCCTTAATAAAAAGCATGTCTATTTTTTTCAAACACAAGGTTTAAGCACTCTGCCCTTGCCATGAGAATGAGTTCCACCAGGGATTAGTCTTGCTTGCCCAGCGTCAGCACCAGTGCCTTTCTCAGGGCTTGCTAGGCACAGAGCACTCATTAAATATTAACTTGAATGAGCAGTTGTTTCTACTATTTGCAAGTATCAAGCTACTTAACCATTCTTCTATTATTGTATTATTATATATTTCAATTGTTTCCAACTTCTCTAAGTCATTTTAAAATCTGAAATATATGATATAGAGTTAAGGGAAATATCTGACTATTTCAAAAAAACATAAAGTGGGTGAGCTCATGCTGGGGAGAGCGGGTGTACGACCCAGGTGCAGGTTAGTAATAACCTTCATGAGAGCATGAACTAGGTTACCACCAGCCTCTGAGGGAGTCGGGGTTCCCCAGAGAGCAAATGCTTTCTACACATCAGTCAGGCATCACTAAGAGACAGGAGTAACAAGTCACGTAGTCTTGAGATAACTGTGGGGGTTCTAGGAAAAAAGGACCCAGGAATTTGCCTAGAATGTGCTTTTGAAAGCATTCAGCAAGCTGAGGGTCCTGCAGGTACTTGAAGGTGTGTGGGCATGGGCAGCCTCCAGCTTCTTTCCTCCTGAATGAGAGCAGCTGCGAGCTTGTATCTTTTGAGAAGTTGGTTTCTACTCAAGAACCCACTTTGTCAAGAGATATGCAGTGAAAAATATCTGGAAACCACTGTCTAAGAAACATGCTTTGGCTAAGGAAAGTAGGGAGACTTCGTCACCACCTGGTAAATGCAATGAGGGTGGCTTGCTAGGGCAGGGAGGACAGACAGAATGAAGGAAAGAAGCCAGAGCAAGAGAGGAGAGGCTTCTGGGCCCAGGCCATGTTCAGTAGGAAGGTACACTGTGACCAGCAGCAAGTGTTTCCTCTGGGGATAACAGAGGGGTGAGTGCCTGAAGCCGAATTGGAAAGGGGCTAAGGGCCATGTGAGTGTTCATGGAGTCAGTCAATGAATATTTCCCAAAGGCCCCTGTGTACGATCCCAGCCAGTGTTGGAGGGAACATAGCCCAAAGCCTCTGTCCTCATGAAGCTTACTTTCTGTTTGGAGGGAGAGGCACAATAAGTAAAGAAGGAATTAGAGTTTGCTGCAGTCGATGTGCTGAGCACGATGGAGAGAGGCAGACCAAATGAGGTGGGGAGGAGGGCGCATAGGGTGGGGCCTCCACGCTGACCTGCTGTGTGTAGAGAAGGTGGTATGTGAGCAGGGTCTGGGAAGGAAAGACAATTCCTGGGGAAGGAATGCTCCAGGCTGAGGAAAAGCCCACAGGCCCAAGAACACACGCGAGGTGCTCCAGTCACAAAGAGGCGAAATGAGCTGGCGCAAAATGAGTGAGAGGAGGGTCAGGAGGGTCCTAGGAGCTGAGTCGGGAGAGTCCGAGGAGCAGGCTGGCAGCGTGTAGGACACAGCAGTGATGCTCCGGCTGAGTTCTCACTCCAGATGTGCTGATGAGAACAGACTGGGAAGGGGGAGTACAGAAGCCTGAAGACCAGACAGGGTGGTCGTAGCTTAGAGCAAGTGTCGCAGGGAAGGAAAAGGAAGTATGGGCCTCTGGTCACTCTTAAGGTGGAGCGGGAAGACATGCTGGTGGCCTGAGGCGGGTGTGAGGAAGTTGGGAGGAGTCAAGATGACTCATGGGTTTTCTATTTGCCTGAGCAACCCACAGGATGAAACTTTCAAAAGTTGACTTCCTTGAGTTTTATTTCTTTTTATTTCCCTTCCTCGCAATCTAGCAGCATTACCCCAAAGCTATAAAGTAGCCACAGAGGGAAAACAGTAAAAGTAGAAGCTATGGCTTAGCAAACAAAATAATCAGTCCTACTAATCAAGTTGGCTACAACTGCTCCCAAGGGTTAACAGACTTACAATTTAGAAAAGGAATACCACAAACAAATGCTTAACAACCAGTTGAGAAGTAGGATATGCATGTGCTAGGACCCAGTCAACAGAGCTGTCACCAATTCCATCAGCAAAACAAAGAGATGCAGCTCCTTTCTTTCTTTGATACATAAAACCATCCCATTGCCTCTTGTTAAATGCATGGCTTCCAAGGCTATTAGTTTTCAGCTGTTCTCTCTATTTAAAATCCCTGGCTTTTTAGATGAGCACTTTGTGGGGACTGAGCCTCCAATGGACAGTAAGGCAGGAGAACTGCTTTCAGCAGCCTGCTGAACAGGTTCTATACTCCTCTCCTCCTTACCTCTCCTTGAAACGCCCTGCCCTGGACATGTGTAACACTGTTCCTTTCAGCCTCCCTCCTGCCCCTCTGCTATTACCTTCCCTCAACCATGTTCCCAGCTAACTTTTGGCTCTTTCTGCTGGACTCTGCACTCCGGCTATCAGAGACATGTTTAGAGTACCCATGTTTCTTGCTAGAAACAAATTCTAGCGGGGCAAAGACCAGGCCTGCATCTTTCCATCACAGCTTTGGACACATGACAGTCACAGTAAATGCTGGCTAAGTAAACAAATGAGTGAATAAACCCTTGGCAGCCAAACCTCCTTGGGCAACATCTTTAGAAAAACAACTATCTTTTGAATGTAATATCCTCCTTTCTTCATAGGAGATACAAAAAACATTATCAAGCAATATCTTGCCGCCTACAAAACAGGAGACTGTTGGCTATAACATGACTCCTTCAAAGATACAAACAACATAGAAATAGGACTCTTGGCTAGGTGTGGTGGTTCATGTCTGTAATCCCAGCACTGTGGGAAGCCAAGGCGGGGAGACTGCTTGAGCCCAGGAGTTTGAGAACAGCCTGGGCTACATAGTGAGACTTTGTCTTTACAAAAACTAAAAAAAATTAGCCAGGAGTGGTGGTGCATGCCTGTAATCCCAACTACCTGGGAGGCTGAGGCAGAAGGATCACCTGAGCCCAGGAGGTCCAGGCTGCAGTGAGTCGTGAGTGTGTCACTGCACTCTAGCCTGGATGACAGAGTGGGCCCCGATTCAAAAAAAAAAAAAAAAAAAGAAAAGAAACAGGATTCTTTAAGAACTAAAAAGTTTTTTACTTCAAAATTTATTTTAAATTGTATTAAAATGTAAAGTTTTCTTTATATCAATAGTTAAACATTTTAAACAACAAAGATTCCTGTTAATCAAGTAATAACTGATTTTTTTTCTTGTTGTCAGTTTTTTCCATCTAGAGAATTTCTGATATTATTTATTTATTTATTTTTTGAATCGAAGTCACTCTGTCACCCAGGCTGGAGGATAATGACATGCTTAAGGCTACTGCATCCTCAACCTGCTGGGTACAGGTAGTGCTTCCACCTCAGTCTTCCAAGTAGCTGGAACTAGAGGCATGTGCCACTATTCCTGGCTAAGTTTTTGATTTATTGTAGAGATGAGGTCTCACCAAGTTGCCCTGGCTAGTCTTGAACCCCTGGGCTCAGGCAGTCCTCTTGCCTCTGTCTCCCAAAGTGCTGGATTTACAGGCGTGAGCCCCCATGTCCGGCCTGACATTTTTATTTTTTATTCTGTTCCTGAAATGAATTTTTTATTTGCAAGCCCTACTTCTCAAATTGAGGTACATGGTAGCAACATATTTTAGGTTATTATATTTACAAAACCTAATCTTTTGTAAATCAATTTTCTAAGTTTAATAGAGTTTTGAGGTCTCATATTTATGAGTTCCAAATACCTGATTTTTAAAAAGTCAGACTGAATGATATGACTTTACAGAAGGCTAAACAGTACTTACTCTTCCTTTTTCTTAATGTTCTCTCTTGCCTGCTGAGCTTTGGTGAGAATAAACCACTGGAGGTTTGCTGGATCACAGAGTATTGGGATGTTAAAATGCCCAAGTTCGTGCAAGCTTGGAGCATATCTGTCACTGGAATGAAACGAATATTAAAGGAAAAATCATTGACCCTCTCTACTCCCCACCAGAGAAAATGTTTTATTAGTCTTTGAGAAACTAAAAAGGAACCATCAAGAAAATTCACTTTAAAAGAACAGCAACATTGACTTAAAGCTTTGTGCCCCCAAAGACACACTTCATCAGGATGATCACACCCTTCCGAGCTTTCTGACCTTCCTTATCTGTCAAATGGAGGTAGCAACCTACTTCATGGTGAGGTTGTGAGAGCTAAAGACAGAATTCATGGAAGCACCCAGTACAGTGCCTGGCAAACAGTGTATACAAAAACAAATGTTGGCTACAGATTATTAGTTTAATCCTTTAAAGTTTTCTATAGGATTGACTTTGCCCAGTAAGTGGCAATATATTCAAAGAATGTTCTAGAGATTGAATCCTTCAATCCTCTCATGTTGGCTTTTCTAACGTGTAGAAGAGAGTTGCTAACACAAGTAGTGACATTCTTTTCCTTAGTTCCTAAGAACCATGCATTAAAATACAAAACAATTAAATGTCGTTATATACACAGCCCACCTAAGGGAAGAAACAGAAATAATCCTTCTGTCTTCGATATTTACCTGTTAAGGATCATTTGTAAACCACGCAAACTTCGAGGGTGAAAAGGTATTCTATTTTTCAAAAGCCTATTATAGAACACATCAAGAAGAGAGTAATATTCTTCAAGTGTCAATACTGGCTGTAATTCTTCGATATAAACAACTTGTATGCCACCTAAAAGATAGCTTATTTGGTCTTCTAAAAGCATCAGCCTCCTCTGAAGATCAAAATAACTTGGCAATCTTTCAAAAAGCTACAATGTTAAAAAAAGGAAAGAAATATTTATTACTATAATAATATGATCTTAGGATCCCAATAAATGGTATTGAATTTTTTTTTTGAATCAGGGTCCTCACCCTGTCACCCAGGCTGGAGCACAGTGGCACACTCAAGGCTCACTGCTCACTCGACCTCAGCCTACCAAGTAGCTGGGACTACAGACACTACCACACTTGGCTAATTTTTTCATTTTTTTTTTTTATAGGGATGAGATCCCACTATCTTGCCTAGGCTGGTCTTGAACTCCTGGGCTCAAGCAATCCTCCTACTTAGGTCTCTCAAAGTGCTGGGATTATAAGTATGAGTCAACATGCCTGGCTGGCATTGAAAAATTTTAACAAGAAAATTATTTTCATAGAAGGAAGCTCAAGTAAGAGGTAAGAAAAAGACTGAGCATAATGCTGGAAATATTAATATTCAAAACAAACCACAGTAAATATTAGGGGTTTTTAGATAGAAATTGAAGAGATAAAAAAAGAAAATAAGAAATATGTTGTACATAAAAACAAGTACAATAAGAACTAATATTTGAATATTCAGATAAGAATTGAAATCACTATAGAATGATTAAATGGGATAATAAAGTATACTTAGAAATAAAGTATATATATTTCAACTCCAAGTCTATTCCTTCAAAATTTACTTTAAATCAACTAAATTCGGCTGGGTGTGGTGGCTCAGCCTATAATCCCAATACTTTGGGAGGTTGAGGCGAGAGGACTGCCTGAGCCCGGGGGTTCGAGAGACCAGTCTGGGCAACTTGATGAGACCTTGTCTCTACAATATATCACAAAAACTAGCTGGGCATGGTGGCGTGTGTCTGTAGTTCCAGTTACTTGGAAGGCTGAGGCAGAAGGATCACCTAAGACCAGCAGACTGAGGGACTGCAGTGGCTGTGAGTGTGCCACTGCACTCCAGCCTGGGTGACAAAAGTGAGACTCCAACTCAAAAACAAACAAATAAATAAATAAAATTCACTTAAATGAAATAAACATGACTGAACACCTACCACGTACTTAAGCACTGAACTGGGCACTTGAAGCATAGACTAAATGAGTCTGTCCCTCTTTGGCTGCGGCTTATGATCAGGGTGTAAGGAAACAAACAGAAATCCAAATTCAGAGGACTAAGTGCCACATCAGGGTAAGTGGCTACAGAGAGGAAGATGAAGCAAATGTTTCTAAGGCAGTCTACCTAGACCATTCTTAAAAGGAAAGTAAGGTTTAGAAAATGTACACGGGCTGGATTTGATGGCTCACTCCTGTAATCCCAACATTTTGGGAGCCTGAGGTGAAAGGATTGCTTGAGGCCAGGAGTTTGAGACCAGCCTGGGCAACTTAGTGAGATCTTTTGTCTATAAAACATAAATAAAATTAGTTAGGTGTGGTAGTGTGTGCCTGTGATCCTAGCTACTTAGGATCCTGAGGTGGGAGAACTATTTGAGCCCAAGAGTTAGAGGTTACAATGAGCTATGATCACTTCAAACCTGGCAACAGAGCAAGACCATGCCTCAAAAAAAGAAGGTAGGTAAATGTGGGAATGTTTTGGGAAAGGAAAAAAGAGCACCTGCAAACAATGAAGCATGAAAAGGAACAGCATGTTCAAAAGCAAGGACTTTGGTATAGCTAGAGTGGGACTGCCTATGAATGAGTAGAAAGAGATAGGCTGAAGGGGGAGGTAGGGAGTAAGGTAGAAAAGGCCAATAGGACTTAGATTTTTCTATCAGAAGTTGGGGTCTCCACAACTTTAAGAGGAGCTGGAAGGCATCAAAAACCCTGCTACACTAAAATCAATAGCAAAATAAAATTCTACAAATTATAATCTACTTCTAAAATTTTGTGAATAGTAATTTTATTCCCCGCTTTTCCAACTTTTCTCTCAATAGGTTATTTTTAAAATTTTTATTTATTTTTAATTTTTTTCTTTTTCTTTTTTTTTTTTTGAGTTGGAGTCTCACTCTGTCACCCCGACTGGAGTGCAGTGGCCACTCCCGGCCACCGCAGCCTCGACCTGCTGGGCTCTGGCGATCCTTCTGCCTCAGCCTTCCAGGTAGCTGGAACTACAGGCGCGTGCTACCATGCCCGGCTAATTTTTTATTTATTGTAGAGATGAGGTCTCACCAAGTTGCCCAGGCGGGTCTTGAACCCGTGGGCTCAGGCAATCCATTCACCTCATCAATAGGTTATTAATGTATATATGGTAACTACATTTAATAAACTTTATTTTGAGATGATTGCAGATTCATATACTTTTCTTCCAGTGTATAATATCACAACCAGGAAATTGACACACAGTTCATTTATCTTACTCAGATTTCGTCAGTTTTACTTACATGCATTTGTATGTGTGTATTTACATTTATGCTACTTGATCACATGTGCAGATCTATGTGACATCACCACAGTGAAGAGACAGGAGAGCTCCATTACAGGGATCCCTTTCATAGTCACTGACACCTCTGTTCCCCTGCTCCCCAAGCCCTAGCAACCAGTAATCTGTTATCCCTATAATTTTATTATTCCAAAGATGCTATCTATATAAATAGAATCATTCAGTATGTAACTGACTTGTTTCACTCAGTGTAATCCCTTGAGATTCATCCAAGTTGCTGCATGTATCAGTAGTTCATCCCTTTTATTACTGAGTAGGATTCTATGGCATGGATGTACCTGTTTGTTTAACCATTCACACACTGAGGGACATTAGTTTTTCTGGCTACTATGAACATTCATGTACAGGTTTTTGTGTGAACATAATTTTTCATTTCTTCTGGTATAAATGCTCAAGAGGGCAACTGTTAGGTCATATGGTGAGCCCATGTTTAAGTTTGTAAGAAACTGCCATACTCTGTTTCTAGAATGCCTACACCATTTTACATTTCTGTCAGCAATGCATGAGTGATCCAGTCTTTCCGCATTCTCACCAGCATTTGGTGGTGTCACTTTTTAATTTTAGCCATTCTGATAGGTGTGCAGTGTTATCTAATTGTAGTTTAAAGTTGCATTTCCCTAATGGTTAATGATGAATATGTTCTCGTGTGCTTATATGTCATCTGTACATCGTCTTTGGTGACATGTTTTTTCATGTCTTTTGCCCTTTTTTAGCTGAATTGATTTTTCTTTTTTAAGTTGGAGTCTCACTCTGTTGCCCAGACTGGAGTGCAGTGGCATGCTCCTGGCCACTGCAGCCTCGACCTGCTGGGCTCCGGTGATCCTTCTGCCTCAGCCTTCCAAGTAGCCGGAACTACAGGTGCGCATTACCACGCCTGGCTAATTTTTGATTTATTGTAGAGACGAGGGCTCACCAAGTTGCCCAGGTGGGTCTCAAACCCATGGGCTCAGGCAATTCACACGCCTTGGCCTCCCAAAGTGCTGGGATTATAGGCTGAGATTTTTGAGAGTTCTTTATAAAGTCTAGATACAAAGTCTGTCAGATATGTGGTTTGCAAATATTTTCTACCAAATATTTGGTCTGAATAGATACTTCACTAAAGAAGATATGTGGGCCAGGCACGGTGGGATGGCCATGACCATGCCACTGCACTCCAGACTGGGCGATAGAGTGAGACTCCAACTCAAATTAAAGAAAAGAAGATACGTGGATGGCAAATAAGCACATGAAAAGATACTCACCATTATTTGTTACTAGAGAAATGCAAATTAAATCTATAATGTACCACACACCTATTAGAATGGCTAAAATTAAAAAGATGAACACAGTTAAGTGATGGCAGTTTTTAAAAAGTTAAAATACTTTGCCATGTGATTCAGCCATTCTCTTCTAGGTATTTATCCAAGATAAAGGAAATACGTGCCCACATATTTGTACATAAATGTTCATAGCAGCTTTATCTGGACTAACCCCAAAGTGACACAATCTAATGTTCATCAACAGATGAATGGATAAACAAACTGTGGTATAATTATACAATAAATACTACAGAGCAAAAAAATTAATATTCTCAGTATATGAAACAACATAGATGATTCTCAAAATATGAAAGTAAAAGAAACCAGACAAAAAAGTTTGCATATTCGATTATTCCACTTACGTAAAACTCTAAAAAATACAAGCTAAACTACAGTGACAAAAAGCAGACCAGTGGTTGCTTGGGGAGGGGGTGATGGGATGGAAGCTCTTTGTAAACTCTCACTCTCCTGCAATGGACATGTTTGCTAACTTGACTGTGGCAATGGTTTCACGGGCATATATATATGTCAAAACTTACCAAATTATATACATTAAATATGTATAGTTTATTAAATATCAGTTATATTGCAATAAATCTGCTAAAAACAAGTAAAACAAAACAAGAGAATACAGACTTTCAGGCTGTGCCTCATAGAGGATTGTAATATTATCAGATAAAAACTGCCTTAAAAAATAAGCTCTAGTCAGGCTCAGTGGCTCAGCCTGTAATCCCAGCACTTTGGGAGGTCAAGGTGAATGAATTGCCTGAGCTTGAGGGTTTGAGACCAGCCTGGGCAACTTGGTGAGACCTAATCTTTACATAAATCAAAATTAGCCAGGTGTGGTAGTGTGCGCCCGTAATTCCAGCTACTTGGAGTGAGGCAGAAGGATCGATGGAGCCCAGCAGGTTGATGCTGGGGTGGCAGTAAGTTTGCCACTGTACGCCGGCCTGGACGACAGAAGGAGACTCCAACTCAAAAAAAAAAAAAAGTTCTTCTCCTTAAGTATTTTAACTACATGATATTAAGCATTGATCTGAAGACAGCTGAAGCTATGATTAAAATGTTGTTGTTGTCCACTGACATTATAGCATTATTTGAAACAGAATTACATGGATGACAAATGAAAGGGATGTTTAAGTTTTTAAGTTCTTTCTTACCTTCATCCAGTGATGATGTACATCCATTGTTCCTAGCATCACGTGACCTACTGCGCTCATGCCAGAACGATCTGTAAATATGATCGTACATCCTGAGGATAAAACACAAACCTTTTGGTCATAGTCTGGGGGCTCATTTTTTTAACATTGTGCAAATAATTTCTTAGAAGTTTAGGATAGGCTGGGCTCAGTGGCTCAGCCTGTAATCCCAGCACTCTGGGAGGCCGAGGTGAGTGGATTGCCCGAGCCCATGGGTTTGAGACCAGCCTGGGCAACCTGGCATGACCTCATCTCTACAATAAATAAGAAATTAGCCGGGTGTGGTAGCACGCGCCTGTAGTTCCAGCTATTTGGAAGGCTGAGGCAAGAGGATTGCTGGAGCCCAGCAGATTGATGCTGGGGTGGCCATGAGCATGACATGGCACTCCAGCCTGGGCCACAGAGTGAGATGCCAACTCGAGAAAAAAAAAATTTAGGGTATAAACTTGGAATTAGAGTCAGTAGAAGTTTAAAGGCTAATTTTATGTCACAACATTATTCAAAGGAACAGATTTTAAAATTCAGCTGTGATAAAGTCATTTAGTTTTCCACTACAATTTACAGATGTGTATAGCCCTTAAGAAATACTTTGAAAGAAAGTGGAAAATGTTTACCTTTTGCTTTTTTAAGTGTTTCCAAATTCTGCTGTGCTAAGCGGCCTAAACTATGCAGTTGGCTACAGCGGTGGGCGATTCCCCAGCTCCTCTGCCACCTAGGCCAACAGAGTACACAGGCATTAACAAGCAGCACCCAGTGGGAGAACGAGTGCTCACCTCACCTGTCGAGTCCTGAGAAAGCCAACAGTTTCTTTCTGAAGCAGGTACAACATGTTTTAACTGACTTTATGTTTCCAAGCTAGCTGATTTTTAAAGAAGCACCCAAATGGAAAATGAACTGTTTACCAAAGGGTAAAAACATTACTACTATGTTCAGGTGTCCAAAGATTTAAAATAGGAAAATACACTAAGTTGTTTCTATTTCAAAATAAGAGGATGAAATGGGAAAAACTTTGAAAAATATATTTTTATCCTCTACATTGTACAATGATGATGGTTTTGTTTTAGATTTAATTTGCAATTAGGAATTCCAGTTTTATTGGGTTCTTTTTTTTTTTAGATTAGGGAAAATAGTTTATTTAGAAAGTAGATCAGAGAAAAAGGGTGGAACCACCTCTCCAAGATTGGAGATGGGGCCAGACGTTTAAGGAACCTTTGGGTATCAGGTTCTTTTTATCTTATTCTAGAGAAAGTTATTTTGATGGCATCATATAATCTGTTCATATTAGAAACTAATATTAAACCTCAGGGACAAATGGAACCTGATATTGACAAGATGTCACAGAGGCACTGCTGTGTAAATATAAAGAGCACTAGTCTTGAGCAGTATCAGAAAACCCACTTTTGAATTCTAATTCTATGCTGTACTAGCTCTGTGACAAGCTGCTTTTAGCCTTCCTAAGGGTTTTACTTTCTTTCTTTTTTTTTTTTGAGTTGGAGTCTCACTCTGCCACCCAGACTGGAGTGCAGTGGCTGCTCCCGGTCACCACAGCCTTGACCTGCTGGGCTCTTGCGATCCTTCTGGCTTAGCCTTCCAAGTAGCTGGAACTACAGGTGTGCACTACCACGCCCGGCTAGGGTTTTACTTTCATACATGCAAAGTGATGGCATTTTCCACTTCCCAGGTAGTACATGTTAAGTGAGATAATATATGTGAAGGAATTAGGCATTCAAAACAGCTTCTTAAAAAATGACCAGGTATTGTGCCTCACACCTGTAATCCTAGTACTTTGGGAGGCCAAGGCGAGAGGATTGCTTGAGCCCAGGAGTTCGAGACCAGCCTAGGTAACATAGTGAGATCGTGTCTCTACAAAAAAAAAAAAAGAGAGAGAAAAGAAAAAATTAGCTTGGTGAGGCAGCACATGCCTATAGTCCCAGCTACTTGGGAGGCTGAGGTGGAAGGATCACCCGACTTCAGGAGGTTGAGGTTGCAGTGAGCTGTGATCATGCCACTAGCCTGGGTGACTCCAACTCAAATAGCCCCAAAAAACCCCCCAAAAAACCTTAGGCTCCCACTTATCCTAATACTGATTCTGATGAATGTCATTTCTGATAAAAACTGGTTTAAAGTTTTTTTCTTTTAAACCACAATTGAAAAACTAAGATATAATTTCAAATAATTATTAATAACATTGATTTTTATTATTTGAAATAAAAAACTTTAAGTGATAAGTCTACTAAATACTGCTTCTATTAATAAATATTCTTTCACATAGGGTATTTAGAATGAAAAACAATACTGCTAGTTGTTGGGAGCCAGTCATGGAGGCCTGCATGCTGACAAAGTCCAGAGGGCTGAAGATACTGGGCTGCAAAGTGAGCCCGGGCAGCTGAAACCCTTGCTTCTTCATTTTTGTTACTAATGCAACTGGAAAAATTCTGTACAGTCTGGAGGCGAAAAACAAAACTCCAATTCACATGATTCATAGCCCCATGCATAGTAGCAAAAAGTATTTTACGAGAAAAGGTCACCTTTATTTTTACTTATATTTTTCTTTAATCATGTCCCTGACCACCTAGTGCTGAGTTACATTGCTGCTTATTTTAATTTTGCAATTGAAAAATTCATTATGGGAACAAGGAGTGTTCTTTTGATGTCTACGGGAACTCCTCTGAACCCACCCAGACATTGCGAGGATAGGCTTTAAAAACACCAGGTGCACACAGATTATGGCTTAGTAGTGTGATAGTTTTGATTAAAGATTAACAAGAGTTTTTGAATTTTGAAAAAATGTTATTTTTTCAGTTATGATTTGTGTTATGATTAGCAAATTAAGATTTAATTGTAATGTAATCATTATATTTATTTAAGTTTTTAGCATAAGAAAATAAGCATTGTTATATTAGGTTGTTTTTTGTTATATGGATTTAGAATTTTAGAATGTATTTGATTTAAATATATGTTATTCATTAACATTCGAATTGTAACAATCCTTATGGGAATGATTTATAGATTTGCTTTTACATTTGAAGTAGGTTTTAAGGGGTAAAGCATTTTTAGATTAATTAGATTAAGTTTTGTAGATTAAGGGAATTAACATGTTTAGAATGAAGGAGTTTTTAAGGATTATTTTATGATTTATTTGCTGGAAAAATTGTGGGTTTTTGAAACCTGGTAATTGTCTTCCTGGAGGCTTCCTGGAGGACGTCACACATGGACTGCTTGTTTTGTTTTTTGTCCCAGCTAAAGATTATCGATTAAGTTACTGATTACATTTAGCTATAGGAATTTTGTTTGTTTGTTTGCTTAAATGATATATAAGCTCACTGTTAATCGGTAATAAACAGCATCCGCCCTGCTCACAACAGAGTCAGTTGTCCGAAGTGTCTCCTTCAATGCCGATTCCATTTTTCATTCAGGAGACCCTAAACCCAGCTGGAGCGGGACTCCAGCAACTAGTTACAAAGTCTCCATTTGCTTGAGTCTTGGCTAATGTTCCAGTAAGTGGAAAAGCCCTCATGCTCATGGTTCTCAAATATCATGATCTCAGAACCCCTTTACACTCTCAAAAATTGAGAACCCCACAGAGCTCTTGTTTATCTTTTGATACCTACCACAGTATAAACTAAAGCAGAAAAATTTCTCCACAGTATTGTAAAATGATGCTTTTTAAAATGTTTAAGACACTTTTTACTTTTCCTAATCCCAGCTGGCTTTCCCAGATCTTTTAAAATTTATACTTCAAAAAGTTATTTTCAAGCACAGTAGTTTGTTTACTTTATAAACTTTAAAAAAATCTTATCATTTTGTTAGAAAATTTTATGCTACTAGACTACAGAATAGGAAGATCAAAGGTTGATTTAAAAACAATTGATGTGATGACAAAAGAACAGCCATAAGCACACATGCAAACATTCCACACACTGCAAGTTGAAAGGCTTTGCTTTTAAAATTTGAATCATTTTGCAAAATGATGATTTGACTAGAACAGAATATGTAAACATTATCTGTACTCTGTTAAGCACAGGAAAAAAGGTGCTGTTATGGTACCCAAATAGTCATCTGGGTCAATATATGAAAAAAAAAGTCCTGATAATGAGGGTTGAAAACAATAAAATAGGCTACAAGAAAGGTAACAGAATGAGACCAGGTGACGATTTTCAAGGTTCTGGTAATGGGGAGTCCATGACTGACTGACCCGACCCCTCATTTTCCCTTCCATAATTATAGTTTTAAGATTTGTTAAATGTATTTTCATAATGAATTTCAGCATGTTTCTTTATATAACTGTTATTTACAAGTTTATAAAAACTTATTTTAAAGGTTGTGCTATGTAACATAGAAACAAGAACACAATATCCATTTCCTCTCTCCCCTCCTCTCCTTAAACTCAAATATCAATCTCACATGACGGGATCATAATTATTTTTGATATATTATGTGTATATGTAACATATATATATATATTTACAAACTCATTATATAAAAAAGTTCAACTATTATGCCAAAAATGTCAGTGTTTAAACCTTACTTCAATATTTAAAACAAGAAATAATAGTTTCCTTAAATAGATGAACATTTGACTATGTTCATAGAAAGATAAGTGACGAATATTTTATTGTCAGAATAGTTAAAGCTACAGATATTCAGCTACTGGAAAGCTTTACCAGCAGGTAATTCATGTTTCTTTTAATCTCTAAATTACATTCTCTTCTTTATTACCTGATATCTGAGAGTTGCAACTGATGAGACAGTTCATCTTTTAAACGATCTAGTTCTTTTCTAAGTGGCAAACTATTCTTCAGCTTTTTAACAGCACTTTTCCCATTGTTATCTAGCCAGGATCTAAAAGAAAAACAACAGAGATATATACTTTACAATACTAGCTATAACTTAAACCTATCTCCTATTAAAAGACACATGCATTATCTTAAAGCAGCCCCAATGTTAAACTGAGTTTTCAGTCAAACCTTTACTTCTACCAAGTCTAGAGAAGTACCTAGTTTAGAAATACCTACTTCTAAAACAGGTTGCTTGGAGACCTGTCAGCACCTGTCAAATCATATGCTAGTTATGACAACTTCCTTTGCATATTAAAAGAATTAAATTTTAGTGACATCAAGCCTGTCACTAGATTTCTAGAAATGGGATAATTAAAAAAATTAATTCACAAAAACTTAGAACTAACTGTGCTGCCCATCAAAACTGGACTGGATAAAAAAAGTGTGGTATATCTACACAATGGAATATTACGCAGCCATAAAGAACAATAAAATTATGAACTTTATAGCAACTTGGATGGATTTAGAGTCTATGATACTCAGTGATTTATCACAGAAACAAAGAACTGAGTACCATATGCTCTTACTCATAAGCAGACCCTGAACATTTACCATAATACTATAAGAAGGGATTGGTAGTAGCTAGAAACTGCTGGGGGGTGGGGTGGGGGCACAACATCAATAAGGATACCTGATCTCAAACCAGACAAAGTGGGGACTAAAGGGAGGCCCAAATTTTACCTGCATGATGACCACTTGTATACCTAATCCTGAATTGTACCCCACATCTTTAAAATAAAAAAACATTAACAATACTTCAAAACCTTTCACTTATGTTTATTACACCCTTCAGTAGGCTATACTAGATCTTTACTTATTTCAGTAATATACATGCGAGGGCAGAACTAATACTAATTATACAGCAAGTGAGCAAACAATGTTATAATAGTGCTAATAAGGTATAAAAGTCAAATTAAAAAGACATATCCGACAGGACTGATGACAGTTAGGAGGCAATGCATCCTGATGAAGGAACTCGAAAAGATTATTTCATGTATTCTAGTTGGGTAGACTCCAATTTCTCCCTTTCATTTTGGATATCAGTACCCTGAGCTCTCAATGCTTAGTCCCTCAACTCACATCTCATCTCTGTAACCAAGCCCCTTCATTGGTCAGAACATACCTCTCTACACTCTAGCGTTTTTGCCACAAAATCTCCCCAAACATCTGTTTTTCACCACTCTGGTGCTCATTTGCCCTCCAATCCTGTCCACCCAACCAAATGCCCAGTTTCAGACTCACCTCAACTATATCAACTATATACTAGGCTCAGCAGAAAGATGTTTTCTAATCCTGTATTTCTTAGAATATTTATCCTGATAGTCTTAAAAGAAAAAATAAATATAAAAAAACACATTAGGGATTAGGAGGGGACAGCTTTTTTCTGAAAGCTGTCCCCTCAGCTTTCAGAAAAGAGCTGAAAGGCAGCCTGTGTGGCTCTCTAGAGAGCAGCACTACCCCCTGGGAATGTCTCTTACTTGCTGCTATGTTCATCATGACTCAGGGGTGCTTGTTATACTCAGGGTCTCTGACTCTCCAAAGGAAGTATGGAGAAATGAGTGACATGGGTGGAGTCTTGGGAGGCTGAAGAGCTGCTACAGGAGTGGGTGGGGTAGAATGAAAAGATGACTGGGCTGAGGGGAACATTTCAGAGTCTAAAACATAGTGGTGAGATGGGCCCTAGGTATAGCTGTGCAGGAGAAAGTTCTAGGGGAGCAGGGAGAAAATAATCCAAAAAGTGAACACAGATATGTCACCCAGTTCCTCATCACCAGGACATCTGATGAACCCCTGTGGGGTCTGTTAGTGACAGTCACAAAATATAATGCTGCACAAGAGTTCATATGCTCACCTAAAAAACAATCGTCAAAGCTTTCAAATAAAAGGAAAACAGTTCTTTAATAGTCATCTTAAAGGTTTTAGATGTTGTGATCAAAGCATTTAAAAATTATCAAGTTTAGAATAATGGAACTACAAAATCATGCATCTATTAAACATTTATCCTGTATGTTGATATTGCATTGTATTGGGATTATAAAATAAAGTCCCTGTCATAAAGGAAGACACACCTAATAAGGAATATAGAGACAAGCAGTCAGAATAGAATATAGGAGCTACTATGAGACCAGAGGAAGAAATAATTCTGCCTGGAAGGTTCTGTAGAACAGGTGATATGTGATCTGGAACCCGAGAGATACAGCAGCTCTTTCCAGGTAGGTAAGTTAGAGGGAAAGGCATGTCAATCATATTAGTGCATAAGGATCTATAAGAGGAACCAATATGCTTAGATTGTTATGCCTAGAGAGAGGGAAGAGAATGAGAAAAGACAATGGGGGATGGGGCCAGACCATGAAGGGTGTTGCACATTGGGAAAATAAACTGGAACCTTATCCTCTAGGTAAGTGTTCAACATTTTTTGATTCAGTAACTTTGCATAACAATTAACAATCATTCCTCCATTTCCTTTAAGAATATTGGTAAAAATGTTGTAACTTCTGTTTGTTGTGATAAATAAGTAAAAATATCTTAATTTATATCACTATTATTGGATATTGCATTACAATTTTCCAGTCTTTCTTCATTTAAGTAATACATATTTTTCAGTTTACTTTAAATCAAGAAAAAGCATGATTTGTTAATAAATGAACTGTCAAACGACAAACAATGTTTGATCTGGGACCAAATGTCTTAAAACTAAATGGAAATATAACTCTTTTAAAAATTATTATTGACTGGGCTTGGTGGCTCAAGCCTGTAATCCCAGCACTTTGGGAGTCTGAGGCAAGAAGATTGCCTGAGCTTGTGGGTTCAAGACTAGCCTGGGCAACATGGTGAGATCTTGTCTCTACAATAAATAAAAAAATAGCCGGGCATGGTAGTACGTGCCGGTAGTTCTGACTACTTGGAAGGCTGTGGTGGAAGGATTGCCTGAGCCCAGCAGGTCGATGCTGGAGTGGCCGTTCTACTGCACTCCAGCCTGGGCAATGAAGTAAGACTCCAACTCCCCAAAATATATATATTATTATTTATTTATTTTAATTTTTTTTTTTTTGAGTTGGAGTCTTACTCTGTCACCCAGACTGGAGTACAGTGGCCACTTTTGGCCACTGCAACCTCAATCTGCTGGGCTCTGGTGATCCTTCCACCTCAGCCTTCCAAGTAGCTGGAACTACAGGCATGTGCTACCATGCCTGTATAATTTTTGACTTATTGTAGAGATGAGGTCTCACCAAGTTGCCCAGGTGGGTCTCGAACCCGCGGGCTCAGGCAATCCACTCACCTCAGCCTCCCAGAGCGCTGGGATTATAGGCTGTGCCACCGAGCTCGGCTTATTTATTTTTAGAGACAGGGTTTCACTCTGTCACCTAAGCTGGTGTGCAGTGGTGTGATCCTAACTCACTGCAGCCTCAGACTCCTGGGCTCAAGTGATACTTCTGCTTCAGCCTCCCGAGTAACTGGGAATGCAGATGCACACAACCACATCTGGCCAACTTCTTTATCTTTTGCAGAGACACTATGTTGTCCAGACTGGTCTCAACTGCTCTCCCACCTCGACTTCCCAAAGTGCTGGGATTATAGGCAAGAGCCACCAGGCCTGGCCAAAATATAATCTGATGATTATACATTCATGACTTGACTTTTTGAATTCTTGCATTTAGTATATAAAAATCAACTGGTCTAGTATAACAATTTTTGTGTTTTGTTTCTAAACATTCAGATAAAAATGAAGGTTCTAAGCGTGGTTATTATGATATATAGATATAAAGATATTTGCTTCCTAGTTCTGACCAGTGGGAGGACTCCTAGTGATTGAGCACACAGAGCACTCAGATGTTTTTTTCTAAAAAACATTTCCTATTAGAAAGAACCAGAGCTTCTTGGCAAAATGGCTGAATCAAACTTTGGGGGCAGGAACCATCCAGATGAGCCTGGAACATCTTGGTCAATCAGAAAGTAAGGGAGTATTCAAGGTATGATAGGAACATAGGAGCTTGCTTGAAGAGATGACAAAAATTAGGAAATCAACATTTGGCAACCAGCAGAGTCATATGGGATTCAGGCAAGAATCATAAATAAATCTCAGAGCTAGGGAGTAAAAAATCTTATGAGTAAAAGGACATTTACATAGCCCTAAGCATCTTCCCAAAAGAAACTAATCAAGGGGAAAAGGAGTAACTTTATTGCAAAAGAAACTGGGAGCTATCACATGAATCAAACGATACAAGTTAGTATCATTAGTAATGGGATAAATCAGTATCAGTGCCTCCTATATAATCCACTGAAAATAACACAACATCACTTCTGAAGGATGCCTGTGAAAAATGAATAACCTGAATAATTATGAGGAAACATCAGATAAATGAATTGAAGGACATTCTACAAAATAGCTTGTATTCATCAAGATCATGAAAGACAAGAATAAAGATAGAAATTAAAAAAATGAAAAACTGAATAAAGAAAATTTAAGAGACATGACAACCAAATGTGGCTCATGATCTCAGATCTTCTGTTCCTAACAAAGGGCAATGCTCAGAAAATGAGTGAAATTTGAATAAAGACTAGGGATTAGCTAATAGCTCCTGATTTGTACAATTATCCTTTAGCTATATAAGAGACTGTCTTTGTATTTTAGAAAATACAGTCTAAATATTTAGGGGTAAAGCAACACTGTGGCTGCAATTTACTCAAATGATTCAGGAAAAAATATATAGAATTTTTATATATAAAAATTTACAGAGAGAAAATGGGCTGCGTGATGGCTCATGCCGGTAATCCCAGAGCTCTGGGAGGGTGAGGTGGGAGGATTGCTTGAGGCCAGGATTTCAAGACCAGCCTGGGCAACATAGCGAAAACCTGCCTCTAAAAAATATTTCAAAATTGGATGGGCACAGTGTCGTGCGCTTGTAGGTCTAAATTGGATGGACACAGTGTCGTGTGCTTGTAGGCCTCCTTGTGAGGCTGAGGTGGGAGGATTGATAAAGCAAATGTAAAAGGTTACATTTGGGAAATCTGGGTAGAGGCTATATGGGATCTCTTTGTATTAGTCCCGAAAATTTTCTGAGTCTGAAATTATGTCAAAATAAAAATAAAAATAGAAGAGTGTTAATTTCTGGTACTGTTTGCAAGCATTTCTCAAGAGAAAAAAAAAAAAAAACGAACCAAAATAACCAAAAAAACAACAAAAAAATCAACAAAAGAATGTTCTTTCTAGTTTTGTTCCTTATGTACAAGAAACACCATCATGTGTTTCAGGATTTTGATCAAATCAGTATAACTACCAGGTCAGGTGAAGGTCATCATGAGACAAATCTTTTTTTATGCTCATTAACTTTTTCATTATCAGCAGTCCCTATATTTATTTTTTTTGAAAACAATTTAAGTAAGTATATGGATCTATTCTCAAGGTAAAAGACTTTGCATAAAAGCATATACAGCATCCATTTCTCAGTTCATAAACATCTGGTTATTTTCACAACCATATTCTCCAATCTTCTTGTAAACATCACAAGACACTTGATATCCCGTAATTTTTCTACTTCCATTAGAGTTGGTTTCTTTTGCAGGTAATCAGGAGTCCTAATACAATTCTCTTGGATTTTCTTGGTGACATTTGTAAATAGGTGCAAGTGCACCTCTGTTTTTCCATTATTCACATATCCCATTTCTGTTTATTATTACATTGACTAGACACTCTAAGACAAATAGAGGTGACAGTGGACATTCTGACTGGCTTGCTTCTGAGCCCATCTGCTTCCTATTTTTTAAAAAATTCCTATAAATTTTTGGTTACTGGAATTCCCATTTTCCTTTATTAACCTTCATAAAATTTGATAAATTCCTGGAGATTTTCAAAATATACCACATTTTGCTTTTCCATTCATCCATCGATGGTTACTTCCACCATTTGGCAATTGTGAATACTGCTGTTATGAACATAGGTTTACAAATATCTCTTTGAGATCCTGCTTTCAATTCTTTTGGCCATACATATACACTCAGAGATGGAATTGCTGGAACATATGTTAACTCCTTTTTTTTTTGAGTCGAAGTCTCACTCTGTTGCCCAGGCTGGAGTGCAGTGGCACATGGCTCACCACAGTCTCAAGCTCCTTGGCTCAGGCAATCCTTCCACCTCAGCATTCTGAGTAGCTGGGACTATAGGTGCACGCCACACCCAGCTAATTTTTTGATTTTTTTGTAGAGATGAGGTCTCGCTATGTTGCCTAGGCTGGACTCAAACTCTGGGCTTAAGCAATCCTCTCACATTGGCCTTCCAAACTGCCAGGATTACAGGCATGAGCCCCTGTGCCAGGCCTTCCATTTTTAATGTTTTTGGGGAATCACCACGCTGTTTTCCACAACAGCTGCACCATTTCACATTCCTACCAGCAGTGTACAAGGGCTCCAGCTTCTCCACATCTTCACCAACCCTTATTACTTTGTCTTTGGATAGTAGCCATCTTAATGGATGTGAGGTGGTATCTCATAGTAGTTTTGATTTACATCTCCTTAATGATTAGTGATGCTGAGGATCTTTTCATGTGCTTACTGGTCATTTGAATACCTTCTTTGGATAAATGTCTATTCAAATCCTTTGCCCATTGTTGAATTGGGTTGTTTTGTTGTTGTTGAGTTTTAGTTCTCTAGTTATTCTGCATATTAATCCCTTTATCAGATATGAGTTCCAAATATTTCTCCCTTTCTATGGACCGCCTTTTTACTTTGTTGACAGTGTCTTTTAGTGCACATTAAAAATTTTTAATAAAGTCCAATTTTTCTTTTTCTTTTGCTGCCTGTGCCTTTGGTGTTATATCTAAGAAATCAAAATCACTGGCAACCTGGTATCATGAAGCTTTTGCTCTATGTTTTCTGTTAAGAGTTTTAAGTATAGGTCTTACATTTAAGTCATGGGTCCGTTTTCAGTTAATTTTTGTATATGGTGTAAAGTCAGATTCCAACTTTACTCTTTTGCACATGGCCAGCTTTCCTAACACCATTTGTTAAAAAGATTCTCTTCTCCACTCGATGGTCTTGGTATCCTTCTTGAAAACTATTTGACCATATATAAAAGGTAATAAATTTTAAAGTTAGAAAGTTAAGTTCACCAGCTCTATTCTTTCTTAGTCTTGCTTTGGCTATTTGGAGTCCCTTGAAATTCCATATGAATTTTAGAATGGGTTTTTCTATTTCTGCAAAAAGAAAAAAGTCATTGGAATTTTGATAGAGATTGCATTAAATCTGTACGTTGCTTTGGGTAGTACTGACATCTTAATAATATTGTCCTCCAATCCATGATCATGGGATGTCTTTTCATTTATTTCTGTCTTCTTTAATTTCTCTCCGAAGTGTTTTTGGATTATTCATTGTTAGCATACAAAAAAAGCAACTGATTTTTGTGTATTGACTTTGTATTCTGCTGCTTTGCTGGATTTGCTTAATAGTTCTAACATGTTCTTCTGTGACATCTTTAGGTTTTCTACATATAAGATCATCTCATCTGCAAACAAGATAATTTTACTTCTTCCTTTCCAGTTAGATGTCCTTTATTTATTTTTCTTGCCTAAATGCTCTGTCTAGGATTTCTAGTACTATGTTGAATAAAAATGATGAAAGCAAATCTCCTTGCCTAGTTTCTTATCTTAGCTGAAAAGCTTCAGTCTTTCGCCACGGAGGATGAAGCTTGCTATGGGTTTTCATATATAGCTTTTGTTATATTGATGTAGTTTCCTTCTATTCCTAGTTTGTTAAGTACTTTTTTTTTTAATCATGGAAGGTTGTTGACTTTTGTCAAACGCTTCTATTATTGAGATGATCCAGTGAGTTTCTTCCTTTATTCTGTTAATGTGTATTATTCTGATCGATTTTCATATGTTGAATCACCCTTGAATTTCAGGAATAAATCCCACTTGGTCATGGTATATAATCCTTTTAATATGCTGCTGAATTTGGTTTTCTAGTATTTTGTTGAAGAGTTTTCCATTAATGTTTATAAGAAACATTGGTTTGTAGTTTTCCTACAGTGCATTTGTCTGGCTTTGGTAGCAGAGTAATGCTGTCTTCATAGAATGAGTTAGGGAGTGTTCCTTCTTCAGTTTTTTTGGAGAAGTATGAGGAGGATTGGTATCAGTTCTTTAAATGTATGGCAGAATTTACCAATGAAGCCATTAGGACCACAGTTTTTCTTTGTTGGGAAATGTTTGCTTACAGATTCAATCTCTTTACTAGTTATAGGTCTATTCAGATTTTCCATTTCTTTGTGGTTTAGTCTTGGTAAATTTTGTGTTTCTAGAAATTTGTCAATTTAATCTAGGCTATCCAATTCATGTATACAGTTACCCATAGTATTCTTTTGTAATTCCTTTTATTTTTGTAGAATTGGTAGTAATGGCCTACTTTCATTTCTGATTTTAGTAATTTGAGTCTTCTTTTTTCTTAGTTTACCTAGTTAAGGGTCTGTCAATATTGTTGATCTTTTCAAAGAACCAACTTTTGGTTTAGTTGATTTTCTCTATCATTTGCTATTCTCTCTTTCACCTGTCTCTGTTCTAATCTTTATTATTTCCCTTCTACTACTAATTTTGGTTTACTTTGTTTTTCTTTCTCTAGTTTCATAAATTGCAAAGTTGGGTTGCTGTGCAGTGGCATAATCATAGTTCACTGTAGTCTCAAACTCCTGGGCTCAAGTGGTACTCCTGTCTCAGCCTCCCAAGTAGCTGGGATTATAAGCATGTACCACCATACCAAGATCATTTAAAAAATTATTTTGTAGAGGTCTCACTCAGGCTGGTCTTTAATCCTGGCCTCAAGTGATCTTTATGCCTCGACCTCCCAAACTGCTGGGACTACAGGCGTGAATCACACTGTGCCTGACTCTCTTTCTTCTCTTTTTTCTTCTTTCCTTCCTTTCTTTCTCTTTTTCTTTCCCTCCCTCCTTCTTTCTTGTCCCTTTCCTTCCTTCCTTCCTTCCTCCTTCCTTTCTTCCATGTGTTTATAACTACAAATTTCCCCTATAAGTTTTGGTATACTGTGTTTGTGTTTTCACTTGTCTCTAAGTATTTTCTAATTTCTGATGTGATTTCTTCTTTGATCCATTGCATAAAAGTGTTTTATTTTCTACTGTTTTGTGAAATTTCCAGTTTTACTTCTGTTATTGATTTCTAACTTCCTCTCATTGTGGTGAGAGAAGATACTTCATATAATAGCTATCTTAAAAAATTTATTGACATTTAATCTGTAACATATGGTTTATTCTGGAAAATGACCCATACACACTTGAGAAGAATGTATATGCTGTTGCTAGGTAGAGTGTCCTGTATATGTCTGTTAGACCTAGCTGGTTTATCGTGTTATTTAAGCCCTCTATTTTCCTAACTTATTTTCTGTTTGGTTGTTATATCCATCATGGAGAGTAGGGCATTAATGTCTCCAACCATTATTGTAGAACTGTCTGTTTCTCCCTTCAATTCTGTCAATTTTTGCTTCATAACTTTGATGGTCTATTATTAGGTGGATAAATATTTATAGTTGTTATATCTTCTTTGTCTCGTAAACTTTTATTTAAAAAAGTCTATTTTGTCTGACATTAGTTTAGCCACCCCTGCTCTCTTTTGGTTACTATTCTTTTCTCATTTCTTTTTGTGTATATCCTTTAGATATTTTCTTTGCAGTTACCATGGGGACTACATTTAATATCCTATGTTATAATATTCTAATGTGAATTTACACTAGCTTAACTTCATGACATACAAAACTCTGCTCCTTTAACAGCTCCATACCCACCCCTTTCTGTTGTTGTCATCACAAAATATATCTTTACACATTGTGTTTCCAAAAATATTAACCAATAATATTTTTAATGCAACAGTCTTAAAATCATGTAGAAAACAAAAAGTGGAGTTACACGCTATTGTTATATTAGTTATTGTAATTACCCATATATTTACTTTTGCTGAGATCTTTATTTCTTCATACAGCTTTGAATTAATGAATATATTTTTATTTTAGAAATAAAAATTTCTAAATTTAGAGAGAGTAGTGATAGTTCTTTTTCAAAACAGCTTTATTGAGATATAATTCATATCCTGTACAGTTCACTCATTCACCCATTTTTAGTATGTTCACTGAGTTGTGCAGTCACCACCACACTTAATTTTAGGACACTTCCATCACCTTAATAAGAAATCATGTACTCACTAGTAGTTACTCCAGACCTACCATCCAGCCTTAGAAATCACAAATCTACATTCTGTCTCCATAGATTTGCCTATTCTAGACATTTCACATAAATAGAATCATGCAGTATATGGTCCATTGTGTTTGGTTTCTTTAACTCAGCACGTTTTCAAAGTTTACCCATGTTGTACTTCATTCCTTTTTCTAGTTAAATAATATTGCATTGTATGATCTCATCTAGAAATGATAACATATACATGTTATCTATGCATTCATCACATGGTAGATATTTGGGTTATTTCCACTTTTTGGCTAATATGAATAATGCTGCCATAAACGCATTTTTGTGTGGATGTCTATTTTCATTTATCTTGGGTATATACCTAGGAGTGAAATTGCTAGGTCACGTGGTAACTCTATGTTTAACATTTTTTTCAGTATTGCCAAAGTGTTTTCAAAGCAGCTGCACCATTTCATCATTTTATACTCCCATTAGCAATGGATGACAGTTCCAATTTCCTTACATCTTAACCTACACTTTTTATTCTTTTTGATTATAGTCACCCTAGAGTATGATGTGGTATTTCTTTTTTTATTTTTATTTTTTTATTTTTGAGGTGGAGTCTCACTCTGTCGCCCAGACTGGAGTGCAGTGGCTGCTCCCGGCCACCGCAGCCACGACCTGCTGGGCTCCGGTGATCCTTCCGCCTCAGCCTTCCAAGTAGCCGGAATTACAGGCACACGCTACCACGCCCGGCTAATTTTTGATTTATTGTAGAGATGAGGTCTCGCTGCCCAGGCAGGTCTCAAACCAGCGGGCTCAGGCAATCCCCTTACCTCAGCCTTCCAAAGGCACGGGATTACAGGCTGAGCCACCAAGCCCAGCTGATGTGGTATTTGATTGTGGTTAATTTGCTTATTAGACCTTGGCTTGGTTCAGAATGATTTAATTACACTTATAGAAACACACACACACACACACGCATGCACGCACGTGCGCACACACACACACACACGTTGCATGTACCGTTTTACGATCCAGGAAAAGAGGAAAAATAAAATAAAGCCAAATGAATATAAAAAGTACATAAAAATCAATGCAAGAATATCATGTATAGAGACTAAAGTCAGATTATAACATCATCTGGTTTAGTTCCCAGGGTCATGATGATTTTTTTAAAGGGACAGGCTCTTGTTCTGTTGCCCAGGGTAGAGTGAAGTGGTGCAAGGGTCATAATGCTTTTGAGATAAAAATATTTCAGTAACTCAAGAGAAACTCAGTTTTTCATGGGTTTAAAAGAATGAAAGGAGAGCCATAATCCAAATAACAATAAAGTTAAAATGCTATACATTTCAAACTCCTGGCCACAAACTGCATGAAACAAAGTATGGTATTTAGACCAATCGTTTTTTACTTTATTTTCACTGACTTAAAGCTCATAGACCAATAGCTTGTTATATGCCTTTGATAGCAATGCACAGTAAAAAATATTTTACATGGTATGCCTGTATGTAAACATACATGCATGAGTATGCCTGTGTAATTAAACTAAGTATTTTGAAAAATAATAGTAAAATTTACTAACAGGAATGCATTTACTATACACAGTTAAACATTATTTTAAAAAAAGCAAAGCAAAGCAAAACAACTTTGCTGTTCCTGAATCACTAAATTATGCATTATGGCTTGTAAGTTGAAAAACACTGACTTAGTCTATAAAGGGGAAGAATAAATTAATGCATGATATGAGTTAAACCATGACTATCAAATTTCCAAACATTCTATGGGAATAGTTCCACCGTATAGCTATCCAACATGGTATTTCTTGAACACAAAGATTGAATCAGAACCGAGACACTGAAGGTGAAATATAACTACTCGAGACCAGCCTGGGCAATTTGGTGAGACCTTGTCTCTGCAATAAATCAAAAATTAGCCAGGCGTGGTAGCGAATGCCTGTAGTTCTAGCTACTTGGAAGGCTGAGGCGGAAGGATTGCTGGAACCCAGCAGGCTGTGAGTGTGCCACTGCACTCCAGCCTGGGCGATAGAGTAAAACTTTAACTCAAAAAAAAAAAAAAAAAGAAATATAACTACTCATAAGCTAATGTCAAATGGAAAAAACGAAACTCTGACATATACTGGTATCTTAGTAGCTAACATGATACTATTTCAGTGCTCTCTCTATAGTTCATTGATACGTTTTTTCAGTGTGATAGATATTTAATATAAAATTACTTTGCTTAGATATAAATGGATATATATATCCACTTCCAATCACAAGTTATATAATTAATGTATATTTTTGCTTTAATATTATTTGATAATGAAAGAATATATTCAAAATATGGAAATATTAAGTCTGCAACATAGAATAAGATGTCCTAATTTTTTTAGACTGTAAAATTCTTTTTATAATAGTATATAATTTCCAAAAACTCCTTTGGCATTAAAATTATTTTATCATTTTTTCTATGGTAAAAATTAAAATATGGTAATAAATATAATATAAAATTAAAATATGGTAATAAAGTGATTTTGAAGGAAGATAAAACAATTTCTTGAGAAACTCAAAATTACGTAGCATGTCCTAAAAATAGAATAAAGTGTATTTACTGCACATATATGAAAATAGACTAAATAGGACTCTTAAAACCTGATAAATCTTCCATTTTGTGTTTTTAAAATTAGTCAACTGATTTATTTTCATAATTTCTTTTTAAAATTTTAAAAAGCTAAGACACAATTTCAGCAAAAGCAAAACTAGACAGAATTATTTTAAAAGTCTACACTAAATAATACTGTTAGTATATATTCTCTTTTTAACATTGTGTTCAGAAATATTAAGACCATCTTAACTTGCTTTTATGAATGAATTAAAAAAACGAATTTTGAGCAGATAAATGCAATTTGTAAATCAGGGGAAGATCAATGTAATATAAATTTGCAGACTTATCATTTTTATGCTCCTGAACTATATGATTCAGCATGTGCTCCACAATTCCTCTCTATCACCTACATATATAATGAAGACAAATTAAACAACACAAGACTAAAAACTTAAATTGGGCCAGGTGTGGTGGCTCATGCCTGTAAATCCAGCACTGTGGGAGGCTGAGGCTAGAGGATTGCTTGAGCCCAGGAGTTCAAGGCCAGTCTAGGCAACATAGTGAGGCCTTGTCTCTACAAAAAAATAAATTAGCCTGGTGTGGTGGTGCACACTTGTAGTCCCAACTACTTGGGAGTCTAAGGTGGAAAGATTACCTGAGCCCAGGAGGTCGAGGCTACAGTGAACTGTGATCACGCCACTGCACTCCAGTGTAGGTGACAGAGTGACACCTTGACTAAAAAAAACAAAAACAAGATCAAGACAACTTAAACTATATATAATGACTATGGTGGTTAATGGGTTTTAGCTGAGTTATAGGCACTCTAAGTTTTCTTACTAGGCAGTCACTTGATTCACATAATTTGGAAGCTCTCACATGCTTCAACAAATTTACAATTATTTGTAAAGTAATTACAGAGTAAAAAAAAATTAGTACAGTCGTCCCTTGCTATATGCAGTGGATTGGTTCTGGGAATGCCTGCATTCGGCCCTAACAAACACAACTATATGAAAAGTTGGCCCTCCCTACATGTGGGTTTCACATCCCATGACCACTGTTATTTTCAGTCTGCTTTTTTTTTTAGTTGAAGTCTCACCCTGTTGCCCAGGCTGGAGTGCAGTGGCATGTTCTCGACAGCCTCAACCTACTGGACTCAGGCAATCCTTCCATCTCAGCCTTCCAAGTACCTGGAATTACAGGTGTGCGCCATCATGCCTGGATAATTTTTAAAAAATTTATTGTAGAGACGAGATCTTGCCAAGTTGCCCTGGCTGGTCTTGAACCCCTGGACTCAGGCAATCCTCTTACCTCTGCCTCCTAAAGTACAGGGATAACTGGTGTGAGTCACCATGCATGGCCCTCAATCTACATTTGATTGAAAAACAAAAACATTTACATATAAGTGGTCCTGCATAGTTTAAACTTGTGTTGTTCAAGAGTCTACTGTAATTGAAATGAGAAACTGAGAGCTGGGCTCAGTGGGTCAGCCTGTAATCCCGCACCTTGGGAGGCTGAGGTGAGTGAATTGCCTGAGCCCGCGGGTTTGAGACCCGCCTGGGCAACTTGGTGAGACCTCATCTCTACAATAAAAATCAAAAAAATTAGCTGGGCGTGGTAGCGCACGCCTGTGGTTCTAGCTGCTTGGAAGGCTGAGACGGAAGGATCGCTGGAGCCCAGTAGGTTGAGGCTGCGGTGGTCGGGAGCGGCCACTGCACTCCAGTCTGGGCGACAGAGTGAGACTACAACTAAAAAAAAAAAAAAAGAAATGAGAAACTGACATTATGAATAAGCTCCTATACTTTCCTTTACTGGGAAAAGCTAACAAATAAAAACATTAAACAAACCCTCAGCAGAGTTCCTTTAACTCTATGCCTAGAAAAAGGTCAAGCCTGGCTTGAAGGGACTCTTGGTCTATGCAAACATGCTGGAATTGGGAAACCAGGTTAAGTTAGGGAAACAAAAGATATGAAACCTTTCAAGTTTGGACAGGTGTCCTAATTCCACATTAGCACTCTAAGACATGCCGATAAGGCATTTAATCTATATTGCAATTTACGTTATGGGCCCCCACAAAACAGTATTCCTTTTTCTTGCCTTTGTTCAGTGCAGTGCTGTCCTGTCTCACCCTACTCAGCCTGGACTTTGTTCTAAAATGCCACATCCTTAAGCTAAACTCAAACTCCATGAAGAATGATGATCAGGTTCAGTAAGTCACTAATTATCAATGCTTAAGAAATATAATCTAAGGGCTTTCTATATCAGCATTACAAATGATACAAAACTATCTACTGTAATACTATATATCATTATTAATTTCACTTTATGAAGCTAAAAAAGCAAGGTTTTTATTTGCTTAATAATGAATTTACTTTAATGTTTATAAAGATAAATAGCTACTGACAACTAGATTGGATAATTATGATAAAAAAATTAGAAAGTTATTATTTTCACTGACTTTCATTTCTAAAACAGTAGCCTATTTATTTAAGTTGCTATCTTCTTTAAGGGTAGACAAGAAGTCAAAATGAGAGCTTGAATTTATTATTTTATTATTATTATTTTTTGAGTTGGAGTCTCACTTTGTTGCCCAGGCTAGAGGGAAGTGGCACGCTCACGGCCACCCCAGTGTCAACCTGCTGGGCTCCAGTGATCCTTCTGCCTCAGCCTTCCAAGTAGTTGGAACTACTGGCACTCACTACTGCACTTGGATAATTTTTGATTTATTGTAGAGATGAGGTTTTGCCAAGTTGCCCATGTTGGTCTCGAACCTTCGGGCTCAGGCAATCCACTCGCCCCGACCTCCTAAACTGCTGGAATTACAGGCTGAGCTACCGAGTCTGGCAAGTGCTTGAATTTTTTATTTTTATTTTTTTGAGTTAAGTCTCACTCTGTCGCCCAGACTGGGGTGCAGTGGCCGCTCCCAGCCACCACAGCCTCGACCTGCTGGGCTCTGGTGATCCTTCCGCCTCAGCCTTCCAAGTAGCTGGAACTAGAGGCGCGTGTTACCACGCCCGGCTAATTTTTGATTTATTGTAGAGATGAGGTCTCACCAAGTTGCCCAGGTGGGTCTCGAACCCATGGGCTCAGGCAATCCACTCACCTCAGCCTCCCAAAGCGTGGGATTACAGGCTGAGCCACAGAGCCTGGCTCAAGTGCTTGAATTTAAAATCAAGTACACCTTGGAGGGAATCAAGAATTCATAGCAGTATAACTCATCCACATACAGAAATTTTCCTTAAGACTATCTATCTTTTGCTTAAAAAATAGCAGTTATTAACAGAGGCACTATAAGAAAAAAATGGCCCTCTTATTCATTGCAAAGTCACTTTTATTTCCACCAGTTGCATACATTTTCATTTTAAATCCTGAGTTCTCTATACTGAGCTCCCAGCACATCACATTCACATTTATTCAACAATTCTTTAATTCAGTTTAATGAAAACACTAGATGGGTTCTATGACTCTATGAAGTAGATAAGTAAACACAGATGATTAAAATATATTTCCTACTCTTAAGTACTTACTCTCTAGTATAATATAATTACTACAAAAAAGTCTATTTTTATTAAAGGCTGAAAAACTTTATTGGATGAACAACCTACAAATACAAAGTTATAAATACTCAGCTTAAACAATGAACCCAGTTGAATACCACTTACCTTGTTAAATTAGCTTTTTATAGTTTCAATCTGTTTTCATTACTTTGCCAGCTGGCTCTTAGTTCTAGGTCCTTGGGACAATCTTTTCATTATGGCTACACATCCACCTCCCAATAAAAACTGTGCTCTACAAAATACTTAACTGAACCACAGACTAACTGCTTCTCTGAAATTCTTTAATGCATTATTCTTAAGTCTTTTAGCTTGAACGAAAGTCCAACAAGTGTTACTTTTGCTTTTTTACCTTGACTTATCCAATACCATTTTTTTCTATACCCTGTAGGCCAGTCATTCCCAACCTTTTGTTCACCTGGCCACGGTGTGGGATAACGAGAGCAACACCATCTTACAGGTGTAATCAGAAGTTTTATGTGCTGTATCCCACATGAAACTTGGATGCAAGGCTGAGATGCAAGGCTGAGAACCTCTCATCCAGCTTGTGCTCACAGCAATGTACTTCAACTCCGATTGTAGCCTCTGTATGCAATGAACCTTAAATCATCTCTTCTGTTTTTTAAACCAAATTTTAAATTCACCAACCTCTATGTCACCATAAAACGCCTTCATTTTTTCCCCCTACTTCTTACTGTCTCATTACTTTTGGTCTATCATTCTCAAACCCACATTTTCACCTAAATTTTGTTTACAGAAGAGAATCTGAACAATTAAAATTACATATTTAGGGAGGTGATTCATCCATCAGTTACGTATATGGACAAATATCATAAACTATCATACACAGATATATATGTACAAGCCTTCAGATATATACTGTGTCCTTTTCTGTACCAGGTTCTGCTACCTTCCTATCTCTTCAGCCCTAGTTGGCATCTAGCTGGGTAACAAGGGGAGGAATTCCTGAGTTAGCACAGATAATTCACAAAGCAAATACTATGCCAGTGGATAATTAAGGATAATTTACTATGCTATAATGAGTTAGAATCCTCTGGTAAGCCCCTGAACTCTTCAGATACAACCACAGGAACAGAATGTGACAGGTCTTTATGGAGTCCAAAAATGACTTACTGAAAAAAATTAATGGTGACTTTATAAACAAGCCGGATACAAAGTATCTTACACATTGTATTTATAATTTAAAAATTCTTCTTTCCCCATAAGCTATTCTAGATGATATTTTATAATGATGTCACCAAGTATTTTTCTTATACTTGAATTACTACACTGAAGTACATTACTATTAAACTTTCTGTTAGAAATATCTAACATGAAGGAGTGTAAACATTTTTATAGTTACAAATATAGCCTTTCTCCATATACCAGGGGCCACTTAAATAGAATTTTAAAAACTAAAATAAAACAAAACAATCTCCTGCATGTCTTTGGTATCAAAAAGTCAAAAAATTACATACAATAGAAAGACTTCTGGCAATTTTATGTAAGAAACATGAAATATCTTTTTCATAATGGTTACTGGATTAACTATATTGACATGGTACTTTTCCTGGAAAGTTAGACTTCGATTTTCAATATGAACTACAAACAACAGTTTAGTTAAATAAAAACTTTTACATACGTTAGAGTTGTTTCCATTCTTGAGACTTGTTCAAGGTCTTCATCAGGGTCCCTGAATCCAGTAAAGGAGTAATAAGACTTGTCCCATTTGATGGGCCTGTCAGACATCCTTTTAGTCTCTTTGAGAGGCTGGGAATGCACATTAGTATTCAAGCTTTGGATATGTTCAATAGATAAACTGCAGGAGTTGAGAATATACAATACTGTGCTTAGCAGATCTCTGGTGTGCAAAGTAAATTTGACTGCTCGAAATCCTAGAGAATATAATTCCCCCAAACAATTAATACAGATAATTATTTGCTTTATTTCAACATTTATCAAATCAAAATATTTCAAAACATTTAATCACTGATTTAAATTTGCCCTAACGGTAAAACATCTGTGTGTGAAAAATGATTTCCCTCCTCCCAAACTATTCCACGCTATTTTTTACCTTCATGAACTCCTTCAATCATCAACTCCATTTTCTAGTTTGGCACCAGTGACCAAACCCCCAACACAAGAAGGGGATTCAGAATATTCTCAATGCTGTCCATAAATCTGGCCTCTCAAGAGACAGAAAAGCTCTTTGATGAGCAGGTGTCCATCAAAGATAGTTTCTAGCCGAGAGAGGAGGAGACTGGGAGAGTAGGAACCTGTACTGTGGCAGTGGTTCATATGAGGAGAGGAGCCAGATAATCTAGGCTTAGTGGTCACAGAAACCCATCTTGAATTTTCTCTATGATTGAAGAAGATTGTTCTCATATTTGCCCACCCAACTAGCTTGTAATCCAATATTTTCAGCAGTAATTAAAAATTCTCCAATTGTTTAAGCTACTGATTGATGTTGGGTAGCTGGGCTAAAGTTAGTAATCTAAATTGTTAAGTCATCAATAGGAAGTCGACTGGGTTTTTTTGTTTTTGTTTTGGTTTGCTTTCTTTTCTTGCTATTAGGTTCCAGACAGAATATGCATAATTTTTCGATCAACATTCCTACCAACTATGCCATTATCATCTCTCTTGTCAAATGTGAAGAAACTGGTTAAGAATGAAGCTAGGGCTTAAGTATGAGTTGACACCAAGTCAAGTATTTTCTCCACTACAACATGCTGACTCTTTTTGCTTTTTAAAAAAATATTTTTAATTAGTTTTGAAAATTATAAAGATGTCATATAAGTATATGCTTATTGGAAAATTAGGGGATATATAAAGTAAAAGCAAAAATTTCCTGTTAATAGGCATATAACAACACACCTTTGCTAGATATAACCACTATTAACAGTTAAGTACATATTCTTCCAGGCCTGCAATATCTAATATGGTAGCTACCAGCCACATGTGACTACTTAAAATTAAACTGATTAAAATTTAAAATTTAGACCATTGGTCACCCTGGCCATGTTCAAGTGCTCAATAATTGAATGAAGCTGATACCCACTATATTAGATGATACATATATGAAACATTTGCTCACTGCAGAAACTTTTCTTGGGCAGCACTGTTTTAGTCCTTTTCTATCTATGTGCTTCTGGGTGTATATATATTATATATATTATACATGCTATATATGCATGTGTATTTACACAAACAAACAGCCACACAGTTTGAATTGTTTCTTCTTAATATATAAATGGTATCATTCTAGATACATTATTTTGAACTTGCTTTTGTCTCTTAACCTTGGGGTGCCTCTATATCTGTATACATAGGACAACCTCATTCTTTTCAGCATTCACATACTAGTCCACAAAATGAATATAGCATAATTTACTTAACACTTCCAACAGTGATGGATATATAAGTTGTTTTCAATTATTCACCATTCAAGGCTGAAATGTACTTTCTTGTCTTTACAACTGATGAGTTATCAGAATTTAAAGCATTCTCAGAGATATATAATCTGCTTGCCACACAGACTTGGGGAACCTAGAACATGCAAATTAAGAAAGACCTTACAGTTGAATCATTTGATGGTAAAGCGAGAACTACTGATAAGTTAATTATTCTAATAAGTGAAGGAGGAAAGGAAAACGCAAATTGCTGTGTTGAAGGTTAAGAAGAAATAGTTTATCCTGAGAAGTACAAAGTCAAGGAATAAATCTCACTCTCTATTTTATCAGTTCCATTAATTATTTGACCCAATGTAAGAGCTGCTATATAGTGAAGACTGCCTGTTCAAGACTGCACATATCCTTTACTGGTTCCCTGGGTACATTTTGAGAAGAGGGATTTTGTGGCTTTGGAGAAAGAATTCCAAACTGCACTCTAGAGATTGTACAAATTTATATATCAACCAATAATGTGGGCAAATGCATTCTCACCATCCATGGGTATTATCAGTAAAAAAAAGAAAAATATATGATAGGAAAAATTGTACCTAATTATTTGTTTGCATTTGGATATGAAGGCTAAACATTTTAATATACTTATTGGCTAAGTATATGTATTATTTCTTGAACTGTTAGTATTGTCTCTGCTAATTTTTGTAATTGAAATACTCTGTTTTCTTTTTGATTTGTAAGAACTCTATATATTAACATTATCTTTTTTTGTCATATATGTTATATGTTATTTTCCATTTATAATTTAGTTTTTTCTACAACCTGTTTTTGAAAAACGAGGTCTCACTATGTTGCCCAGACTGGCCTCAAACTTTTGGGCTCACGTGATTCTCCTTCCTCAGTCTTCCAGTAGCTGGGATTATAGGCATGTCACCACTCCCAGGTATAGCCTACTTTTGTTTAATGAATGTTTCAAAGTTAACCATTAACTGAAAGTAAAGGATTTCTGTTTTTACTCAGGCAGAACTGGCTACAGCTATTTGTTTTAGCATTAATTCATAGAATCCTCTTTTGGTTTTTGTTTTTATTTGAGTCAGAGTCTCGCTCGATTACCCAGGCTGGGGTGCAGTGGCTCGATCATGACTCACTGTGGCCTTAACGTCCTGGGCTCAGGTGATCCTGAGGCGTGACGTGTGCCACCGAACCCAGATAATTTTTACATTTTTTGGTAGAGATGAGGTTTCTCTATGTTGTCCAGGCTGGTCTGAAACTCCTGGCTCAAGCAATCTTCCCACCTTGGCCTCCCAAAAGTGCTGGGATTATATGCATGAGCCACCATGCCTGGCCTGTCAGAAAGTTCTTGGTAAATACTTAACTTGTTTTAAAATTTATTCTAATAATAAAATTTATTTCCTCATGAACCACCAAAAAGGTGTGGCACTGAAGAAATAATTTAGGTCTTTAAGGAGTTCAATGCGCTCATGTAAAATGATTCATGAAATTACAGTAATGTAATGAAATGACAGTATTTATGCCTTACTACCATCTTAAATATCAGTGATAAGCTGATTAATGATTTCTAGTGTTCTAGAAATAAAAACTATACTAACCTACTTTAATTTAATAATTAGATAAAAATGCTAAAAAAATAAAAATGTCTTAAATCTTTGTCAGAGGATCAATCTTTGTCATAAAGACAAAAGCAGAAATGATTAATAGTAATATTTTAAAAGAAGAATTGATAATGTGGCATAAAAATCAAAACACTGAACTAGAAATAAGAAGACAAGTTCTAGTATCAGCTTTGTCCCTAATTTGCTGTGTGAAACTTTCTAGGTTTCCCCTAAGCTTTCAAATTCGGTTTACTCTAACTCTATGTATATTCAGTATTTAAGACAAATCCAGCTGATGGTGGTAGTAGAGTAATAGTTGTAGCTGTGAAAATGAGCTTGACTCTTCTAAGCACATAGAAATAAAAGCAGACGAATGATAACATTTTTGTATTTTAAAAACTATAACGGGCCGGGCTCGGTGGCTCAGCCTGTAATCCCGCGCCTTTGGAGGCTGAGGTGAGTGGACTGCCTGAGCCCGCGGGTTCGAGACCCACCTGGGCAGCGAGACTTCATCTCTACAATAAATAAAAAAATCAGCCGAGTGTGGTAGCGCATGCCTGTAATTCTGGCTACTTGGTAGGCTGAGGCGGAAGGATCGCCAGTGCCCAGCAGGTCGAGGCTGCGGTGGCCGGGAGCGGCCACTGCACTCCAGACTGGGTGACAGAGTGAGACTCCAAAATTGGAAAAAAAAAAACCCAAAAAAACCCAAAAACTATAAAGGATCTTAATTTGCCTCTATAAATTCCATCTGTCTTTCTGGAAAAATCATGAAACCCAAGTAGATCACTAAGCATAAGTATGATTTTCTTTAAGTTTCAACTTAATCTTGGCACTGAATAATAGGAGTATATATCTATTAAAAACATTTATCAGTATTTGGTCTTACACTAGCAGACAATGTGTCTCAGTTGCTTACAAGACGTTCATGGCTGAGAACAACACATTCATAATGGATTAAAACAAATAATTATTTAAACTTTTAACAGAATTGTGTCTCTTAGAGTGATAAACATGATTATTACTCATTACTATTATTTATAGCATTCTTCAGTATATTTGTTCCTTCACAAAAGGGCTATGAGTTGCTCTTCTGTCTCTAAGTAATGAAGAATAGGACTATTTTTAATAAAACTCTAAATCAGAGGTAGATGGAGAAACGGCCAAGAAAAGGAATTTGTGATTTCTACTATTCAATCATGGGAGAATAAAAATAGGAGAAAATAGACTATAAAATACTAGTCCCTAGAGAGACTGGTTAGGAAATTTTCTACAACATAAGGATCATATTTTAGCACCTTTCAGTTCTACCTCTTCCTTGTACCACTTAAGGTCTTGAGAGCCTTGTGAGCATGAGGTATAAGTTAGGGATCTTCAGTGTGAGTGGCTGCTCTCTTTCATTTTAATAAAGAAAGACCCATAAGTTAAGGTTTCTTGGCAGAGCTAGAAACAGATTACAGATCTTAAAAGACTTATCAAATTTTGAATTTTGTAAGGTTTATAAAAAATTATAGTACATTTTCTAACTTTTTCAGCATTAACTCACAGCATCTTTAAATTGTTTTGAGTTCATTCTAAAAATAAAGTTATTTCTTCAAGGATCATCAAAAGGTTAAATATTTAGAGAAACAGGCCTTTAATGATCCTTACCTAAATATTTGTCCTTAATTTTAAGTATTACTGGATCATGGCTAGGGCAGTGACAAAAGGAACTGAAAAGAAGCCTGTCTGTTAAGACTGATTCACTTTTAGAAACAGAATAAGGTTGGAGTTAAAAAACCTGTGTTCAGGACTTAAATTCTATCTCTATGGTCTTGGAAAAGGAGCTGAACATCACTAAGTTACAACTGGGCAAATACTACCAGCACAGGGTATTTCAAAGATTAAATAAGAGAAAGCATGCTGTAGTTTTTAGACACATAAATTGTTACAGACATGTGTAACACCGAAATGCCTGTTAACAAACCAACCGTGGTGCTCAGTTCCCCCCTCACTCCTCCTTCATGTGACCGCCCCAACCTTCCAGTAAACAGTTAACCATATCCTGCTTGGTGGAAAGGCCAGATAAGCTGTTCTGTAACTGCTTGAGATAAATTGTTCTGTTAACTGTTCAGTAATCGAAATTTCCTGTTTGCATCCCACCAGACTCTGATGAAATGTGGTTTTGGCCTTTATAAACTCCTTGCTTGCTCCATTCGGGGTCGAGAGTTTTCCTGGCATAAGCCTGCTATCGACCACCAGCAATAAAGAACTCTGTCATTTAACTCTCAGTATAATGGCGACTCCTTACTTGCAGTGTGGCTACAACATTTGGAGGCCCCAGTGAGATTGCAAAGCTCAGGAAGTGGCCTCACTCTGGCTCTCCCCAGCTTGGTGAAGAAGTTATAGGGGAGGTACCTCCTGAGATATTCCAGGGCTCCATAACCTCTCACCCAGCATGGAGGGAGTTGGAATGACTGCTGGCTTCCCATTGCCTCAAAAATACCTGAGTTCATCTGCTTTCTCCTAGTAGGTAAGAATCTGTTCTGTTTGTAGCCGTAATTCTATTTAAGGGAGTCACAGCCTGATGAGGCTGTTCCTTGGACACTATTCACTAGGCCAAGACATTGGCTGAATAGCATCTCGGTTCAGTTTCTGATTTCATTTTGGTTTTCTCACTGGTCTGACAATATGGGGTCACAGGCTTCTCAACCCTCCAGTCCCCTGGACTGCATGATAAAATTTTTCTGCTGAATCTCGAAGGACAACTAACAGTCTCTGTCTAGGGCTACTCCCTAGGGAGGCAAGAAGGTTCCTGAGGAAAGTTTGGACCACCAGTGCCTGTACGGGTGGGAGAAGAAGTGCTTGGTTTCTTTGCTCTTTTCTTTTCTGGTTGGCAAAGTGACTCCACGAAGGACCTTGAAACTCCAACAGCTACATGGTATGTCTTTCTGCATCTTCGGTGAGTCATCCCTCATTCATCATAAACAGCACCTTACTCCAGCCTCCAGCCATCTCACTCCCCTTCCCCCTACTGCTTGATAACCCCCTGACAGCAGCCCTACTTGCTGAAGCAAGTCACCATCCCATGTATACCTGGGAAGATCATTCAGGTTTCCACATGGCTTAACAGGTCTCTCCTCAGGGAAGTGGCCGTGACAAAAAAATACTAGGGTTCTTACTTGTTTGTTGTTTTTTAATAATAAATCTCTCTCAAGTTATATCTAAACTGGGACTATATCAATCTTCTTCCCAAATAAAAGTAAAGGGCTCATGTAAATTAATCCTGTTAACTAACTACAAAAAAGGATAATTGTAATTGTAATCTGTTTTCCCAACCAAACATGCAAGTGCTCTAGTAAAATTTTACTACCAAATTTACCATGTGTTAACACATTAGTGCTAAATAACACAACTGTTTGTTATATCAGGCTCGCTAAAGTTGTATTTTATAAACAAAAGGTTAAATCGCCTGTTGTGCCTAACTAGCACCCTCTTATGAGACAGGTAAAGCTTTAAATGCTAAACACCTTGCATGACATGATAAGGTTTGGGAACTGGCCATTCTCACCTGGTTAAGTTACTTTTACTAAGTTACTTCTCCTGTCAGATAAATAAAATACTGGGTATTCTGTGTGAGCACAATGAGGATGGGAACTGATCACTCTCACCTAATTGACCTAATCTTACAATTAAGACTACAATTTAGTAATTTATAAGGGTTTTTAACAACTTTGCCTGTTCATAATTATAAATAAGTAGGAACAGATCATTACATATCCATGTGGTCTGTTCACTCTAAAGGGCTTTGTATCAGACTGTCACAAACAGAGAAATGGTTTTAAAAGTTTCATATGTATAACCTATTTTAAAAGGAGCTTTTAAGGTTTTTTTAGCCAAAACATTAAAAAACAAACAAAAAGCCGGGCTCGGTGGCTCAGCCTGTAATCCCGCGCTTTGGGAGGCTGAGGTGAGTGGATTGCCTGAGCCCGCGGGTTCGAGACCTGCCTGGGCAGCGAGACCTCATCTCTACAATAAATCAAAAAATCAGCCGGGCGTGGTAGCACATGCCTGTAATTCCAGCTACTTGGAAGGCTGAGGCGGAAGGATCGCCGGAGCACAGCAGGCGAGACTGCGGTGGCCGGGAGCGGCCACAGCACTCCAGTCTGGGTGACAGAGTGAGATTCCAACTCAAAAAAAAAAAAAAAAAGTACAACTATAAATAATTTACGAGGAGATATTTCAACTTACATTAATAAAGACTTTAGCTAATCATACATATAATGTATAAAACTACTTTCATTTTTCCAATATTGTTTCTGAAACAATAACTTTTTTCATTACTGTTTGCTTAATAATTTTTGCCTGTGCTCTTGCTTGGTGTTTTATTAAATCCAAATAGTATTCAGTTAAAGTCCCACCATTTCCTGTTCATGTCCTTGAAAATAAATAGGTAGGGACATCTCTATGGTCCACCTCAACAGGATCTTTGTCCCGTTTCCCAGAATCATAAGAATATTTCCAGCTGGGCTCGGTGGCTCAGCCTGTAATCCCGCACTTTGGGAGGCTGAGGTGAGTGGATTACCTGGGCCCACGGGTTCGAGACCTGCCTGGGCAACTTGGCGAGAATTCATCTCTACAATAAATCAAAAATTAGCCGGACGTGGTAGTGTGCACCTGTAGTTCCAGCTACTTGGAAGACTGAGGCAGAAGGATCGTCGGAGCCCAGCAGGTCGAGGCTGTGGTGGCCGGGAGCGGCCACCTCACTCCAGTCTGGGCGACAGAGTGAGACTCCAACTCAAAAAAAAAAGAGCAGAAGTGGGGAATAAAAAAGCAGACCAAAAGTGAAAAGCCACTTTTTATCTTGTTGCTAAACCCCAACACAATGATAAGAAAGTAAAAACTATGTCTGGAAAAAATACACGCTCTAGGTAAAAATTAACTTTGCCGACTTTGTCTTTTCAAAAACACAGACTCCTTAAACATAACCAGTACTGGCCTATCATAATTTGTCTTTTTAGAAACCCAAACTTCTCAAGCATGACCAGTATCAACCCATTGTATACTCAGTGCATTGTAACCAGGATCCCCTCAGGGTCTCCAAAACATCCACAAGTGGTCAACAAAAAAGTCACAACAGCCATGTCTACCTAATTACAACATCTCCAGGGGAAAAAATTTAAGCCAGGGCTTGGGGGGCTACAGGGCCACTCTCATCTAGAGTGTAGGCCCGCTTCCTGTCTGTGGGAAGTAAACCCTTCCTTCTCTTTTACCTTTAGAGAAGGGGCCAGCGCCAAAGAAGGGCTCCGCGTAATGCTAAAAAAATCAAGTTGTTTTTATGCCAATAAATCAGGAGTCATTAAGAACACCCTCCAAAAGGTTCAGGAAAATTTAAAACAAACAAACAAAAAACAAAAAACAAATCCTGGTGTCAAACCTTGTTTAATTGAAACCCATGGCTAACTACAGGTCCGGCCAGCCCTCTGCTTCTCCTCCTTCTCAGTCTACTCATCGGGTCCTGCATATTAAATTAAATAGTTTGGTTTATAAAACAACAAATCACTTCCATAAAACTCGTGTATATGTGGGCCCATTACAACCCTCTACCCATAATAAATGAGTCAATACTTTGATTCATGAATAACTAAAGGGAAGGAATGAAATGCCTGTTAACAAACTAACCGTGGCACTCAGTTCCCCCCTCTTACCCCTCCCTTGTGTGACTGCCCCAACCTTCCAGTAAACAGTTAACCACATCCTGCTTGGCAGAAACTCCAGATAAGCTGTTCTGTCACTGCTAGAGATTGTCCTGTTACTGTTCTGTTAACAGTTCTGTAACCAGCAGGAAGCCCAGATAAGCTGTTCTGCAACTGCTCGAGATAAATTGTTCTGTTACTGTTCTGTTAACTGTTCTTTAACAGTTCTGTAACCAGTGGGAAGCCCAGATAAGCTGTTCTGTAACTGTTGGAGATAAATTGTTAACTGTTCTGTAACTGATATTTCCTGTTTGCATCCCACCTGACGCTGATGAAATTGCAGTTTTGGACTTTATAAACCCCTTGCTTGTTCCATTCGGGGTTGAGAGTTTTTCTGGCATAAGCCTGCTCTCAACCGCTTACAATAAAGAACTCTAATTTAACTCTCAGTGTAATGGCGACTCCTTACTCGCAGTGTGGCGACAACACTTAAAACAACACAGAATGAGGAAAGGGACAAATAGGAACCCTTCAATTTTACAGACAAAAAAAGTTTAAACACAAAAAAACGACTTACTCAAACACATGCAGGTAGGAATAGAATCTAATTCTAGGAAAAGAATCAATTAAATGATACTATTTTTCTATAACCGAAGTTTTAATCAAAAGATATTCTGGCAATATCAGAATTAAATGAAGACATTTAACATGAAGCTTGCAAGGGGCACACTGGAAATAAAAAACGTACCGCAAGTACTAAAGGGTTCCTGGCCATCAGAAGAATTCTGGTCTCTTTCTCTTACATAAAATGTAAGCTGAGTTGGTTTCAAAGACTTGAAGCCTGGTTTCTGGAGGTTTTCTAAGTAGACACTTAATCTCTTAAGAGAATTTTCATTTACTTCCTGGAAAAAAAATTAAGGGTATTTACATACAAAAAGCAACAACAACAAAAAAATCAGAAATTACATCTGACCTTTTAAATATATTATTGAGGCTATTAAATAATTGTGTATTAAAAAGTTGGGATTTCATAGCTCTTTGGTAAAAGATAGAACATGTAACAAAATGAACTCCATATGAATGTGACGTAAAAAAATGTAACCACATAAGTATTAGAAAAATACATGATTGAATTCCTTTATTATCTCAGTGTGGGCAGTGCTCATGATTAAATATCCTGAAGTAATAAATGGTTGCTTGTTTAATTTATAATAACTTGTTCTGAGGTGTGAGAGTCCTGTGGGCAAGTGTTGTACATTTTTCTGCCAGTGTAAGTCTAAATCTTTGTAATTATTTTTTGGTTCATGTTTCTATTTTTTTTTCCAAAAAGAATCACAGGAAGAAAAACCCAGAAACTAATACAAATGATTATCTATAGGAAGTGAATAAGAATACGGTAAAGGAAACAGGGATAAGAGTGAGACTTCTCAGTAAACTTTATATTTAGTTTTGAGTTTTGAAACCTACACATGTTTTGCAGAATCTTAAAGAGGATTAAAAAATGTGCATCATTGTGAAATCCTGGACTTTGAGCTTGATGCTATGACTAGATAAGACTTCAAGTCTGTTTTCCTTAGATAATGTGTAAGAGCATTCTGTAAGAGTGGGAAGAAGACTGAACTGAACATGTGTGGACAAGAAGAGTGAACTGCCTTCATGGGGTTTGCATTTGAGTAAGGGGAGAGAAATAAACAATAAACCTAAAAATGAGAAAACAGGGTACACGGAAAGGGAAAAAACCAGAAAAATAGACTGTAGCATAAAGAGGAGAAAGAATGCTGGGAAGGAAGGTGGAGGTTGCAATTTAAAATAGGGTAGTCTTTGCTAGGGATGCAGGTTCAAAAGTTAAAACAAACAAACAAATCCCCCAGCAAAGAACAGTAAAATAGGGTAGCCTGAAGAGTCTCACTGAAAGGTAACACTTTAATGAGAAAGTAAAGGACAAGCCCTATTTAGGATATTGGGAAAAACTATGTGCCAAGCAGAGGGAGCAGCTTAGTGCAAGGGCTTGGCACAGAGTAGGGGGTCAATAAATACAAGTGGAAAGAGAAAATGAAAATATAAATTTATCAGAACAATTACACTCCAGGCACACTGTGTCAGGGATCCCGAAGAACACCCTCAGGATCAGTCATTTGCTAGAAGGACTCACAGAATGCAGAAAAGTTGTTTTACTAATTTTTATGGTTTATTACAGCAAAAGGATATGGAATAAAATCAGCAAAGGAAAAAGATATATAGAGTAGAGTCCAGGAGAGACCAGGTATAAGTTTCCAGTTGTCATTTCACAATGGAGTTTTACAGACAGTGTTTAATCCCCCCAGCAGTGATGTGTGACAATATCTGAGAAGTGTTGCCAACCAGCAAAGCTCATCCAAATGTTGATGTCCAGGATCTTACCGGGAGTCAGTCAGATAACAAGCAGTACCCATGTAACTCCATTATCTATTCAGTCTGTGTCTCCTTTGCCCCAACCAGGTGAAAATGATACAGTGCAGCACAGGGCTCATACACAGATAACGGTATTTACTATAAATCACATTGTTAGCATAAACTATCTGGCATAGCCCAAAAACTCAGGCAGAGAGAAATTCCTGTCAGGCAGGATTTCCAAAGGTCTCAGAGCCCATCTCCCAGGAGCCAGTCAAGGGCCAGTACTGAAGTCACACATTCTTTTGGACTATGCAATGTTTAAGCAACCCAAGCTTGTTGAGTTAACCCTTCACAGCATATAGAAGTTTTTTAAAATTTTGTTTTCTTTTGCTTAAAGATAAGTTCTTGCTATGTTGTCCAGGCTAGACTTAAACTCTTGGGCTTAGTCTTCCTGCCTCAGCCTCTCGAGTAGCTGGGGACTACATGTGTGCCACTGCACCTGGCTGCATACAGAAGTTTTAATTTTAAAAGATACATAGGTAGAAGGGGAGAAAACATCAAACTATTACTAGGCTTAATTTTTCCATATACGTTGAATTTTGAATTTTAAAACTTTAAATTATTAATACGTCCCCAAGATAATGAATATTTTCCTGTTAATTCAATTTATTGATTACTTAGAAAGGTTCTGGCTTTGAATAACCAACATGTGTATCAAAGATCGCAAACCAGAATATTTTCCTAGAGCCAAGAAGCAAAATTGATTTATTTTCCACTGCTAGTAGAAAATAATAATATAACAGTATTCTAATTTTAAGTGTTTAAGTTACTTTTCATTTTAAACTAGATATCAATGTTAATGAAAATAAAAGCATTTGGCTTTGTAACAAACAGTCATTCCTTGGTATCCATGGGGGATTTGTTTCAGGACCTCCTGCAGATACCCAAATCCACATATGCTCAAATCCCTGATATAATTTGGTGTAGTATTTGCAAATAACCTACATTCATCTTCCTGCATACTTTAAATAATTGCTAGATGACGTACAATACCTAACACAATGTAAATGATATGTAAGTAGTTATTAACACTGTATTGTTTAGGGAATAATGACAAGAAAAAAAAGTCTGTACATGTTTAGCAAAGATGCAACTTTTTTCAATCCAAGGTGGGTAGAATCCATGAATGTGAAACCCACTGATACAAAAGGCTAACTATATTTTCTAGTGGCAAAGAATTCTGATTATCCTAACTAAATTTATTATAAGTTATTCTTTAAATCAGTTTGTAGTTCTTGACCACACATGACTGATGTAGGGAAGTGGTCCAGCAGCATGCAACATAAGGAAAAGCCATTAGGGCAGTGAAAAAAAATCATCCATCTATCATCCTTAAAAAAAACCCAGCTGGTCATAGTAATAGAGGTCTTAAGTTTTCTTTCTAACCCTCAATTTTAAACCAAAAACTGATACAAAAAGACACGATAACTAATACTCTAGTTTATATGACAGCTTTACTACCTGCACAAAGTCAGATTTCATAAAAAATAGTTACATTTTCAATTTCTGCATCTATATTTCAAATTAGTTCAAAATATTTGATTATATCACCATGATAAATTTATAATCAAATCATCCAAATTTATAGAACTCTATGTATTAGATATGGTATTATTAACTTTTCATACCATACATATGTGGATGATATGAAAGATAAATAAACTAAACAGAAATGTACATTAATGTTCAGAAAATAAATAAATGTTTACCCTTTCTATGGGGTGCTGTCCAAAGAAATCTGGATGTACCGCAAAATAGAAAGGCCTCAAGGCATTGATTGCTTCGGCTCCTGATAAAGCTCTTGAATAGAGAAACCAGTGGGAAAATATCTTCTCTAGACATAACCTTTTAAAAAGATGTGGCTTGATTATTCACTGAGACACATATATACACTCAAATCTTCAATATATAAAATGACAAAATGAAAAGTACTATGCACAGAAAATACTATAGAAACAAGACAGATACTTTGTGGTTTTCTGACATCTTTAAGTTTTAACAAGCAGTGAGTGCTACATGGTTTCTAAAACAGTGGTTATGGTTATAAATTACTCTGGTACAATATGATAAAAACTAAATAATAATAATAAGTTGTATTTCTCCTCAATAGTCCCCTTTGAAATGTCAACTGGCTTTACTGCAAATGATAAATGTTTTCTCTATATAACTTTTTTCTTCAAACTCAATATTCAATAGTGCAATTTTTGTCACAGAAAATATTTTAAGAATTATTGTGCTTAAAAGGAGATACAAGATTTTTTTGTTGTTGTTCATCCCCTCATTATTAGAATGCTAAAATTATTCTAGTTGAATAACTGGAACTCTTCAATTTTGACATAACCCACCTGAGAGTGTTTTAAAAAGACCGGTGGTTAAATCCAAATAAAATTATTTGCAATTTTTTGGAAGCACTTCCAAGACACCTGTTTTTGAATGTAATAAGTTACCTTTTCCATCCTAAACACTTTATAACGAAGTCTCTAAGCACTGCATACACTTTTGTTCCCATGTGGTAAGTGTGCTGAGTCTTTTGGAAGGTTTTACATTTTTTAAATGGTAGAGATTAGATCATATATTTCTTACAATCTGGAGACATATTTTGAGATTGACTTTTGTTTTTCACATGTATTTGAACCTTTTATGAAGTTGACATATAGGTTTGCACATTAAGGATTGTAACAGGAGTCTGAAGTAAAGGAAACAATCAGTGAGGTTTAAGAATAAGCTGGAATAAGTAAGCAGTAGTGACAGTTCTGCTTATTCCCTGGGAGCTTTGGTTCTTATTTCCAAATGTCTGACATACACTTAGCTCTCTTGCTAGGCTCTCAAATTTTATATAACTAAAAAGGGAGTATGGGTCATTATTTTTCCTTTAAACAGCCTGGTACAGAAGGTAAGGAAGCAGTGAGACAGTTTAATCCAGGATTATCTCCTTTCTTCTGTTATTATGGTACCACCTTTCTCAATGTTGCCAAAGCACAAAACCCAAATTAGCTACCCCCCACCCATTTTCAGTCGGTCTTGAAACATCTTCTCACTTTACAATGTCCCTTTAAATTATTTCTCCTTTCTATTTCTCTGCTACCAATAATCGTCACCACAAAACTAGACCGTACAGCCTCATAATCAGTCTACTGTCCCTTTCTTTAACCATATTGAGTATCACCAACAGATTAACTTCCTAAAATTCCACCATCATTGTTTCCTTATGCAAGCACTTCTGATGGCATCCTCAATTCCTGTAGAATAAAATCCTCTCCTTAGTCTGGTATGCAAAGCCCTCTATGATTGTTTCCTCATCCATCTTTCCAACTTGAACTCTGTTGACTTCTTACAGGTACCCTCAGTTCTAGCCCCCGATAATCTTCCTCATTCTTCCACTTTCTTCCAACACATTTAATTTTTTTTTTTTTAAGACAGGATCTCATTCTATTGCTGACTGGGGTACAGAGATGTGATCATAACTCATTGTACCCATGATCTCCTGGCTTCTAGCAATCCTACTGCCTTGGCTTCCCGAGTAGCTGGTACTACAGGTACATGCCACCATGCCTAGCTAATTATTACTGTTAATTTTTTACTTTTTGCAGAGACAAGGTCTTACTATGTTGCCCAGGCTGGTCTCCAAACCCTGGCCTCAAATGAGCTTCCTGACTTGGCCTCTCAAAGTGTTGGGATTACAGGTGTGAGCCATCATGCCTGGCCTTCCAACGTATTTTCTAAGCCCTAATAAATCTTCCCTGCCCCTCACTTCCTCCTATCCAAATTGTGCTCACTCAATGAACAATTGCTGCATACTCCCCATGCGCCAGGTGTTGTTCCTATTCCCCCAGAACCTTCCCTTTTGTATTTTTGTTACAGTTTTCCCCTTTTAAACTCTAAAAATAAAAGAAACAGTGTGTCCTACATATTTGCAACAGAATACCATAAAATGAAACAAGAGTTTTCACAGTATTCTGAAAGATAGTATTCTTTTCACCCACTACTATGAATGGCTCACATGAATTTTATTTTTCCTTTTTTGTTTTTACTTTCCACAATAAAATAAAATAACTTCAGAATTTGAAAAATCACAACAAATTGAAATTAATCAAATGCATAACAGATCTCCGCTCCCCCAATACTAATCACAGATTGGACCATGATGCTTACCTCCTCACAGGTCTCAGGTGGCAAAACATTTCTGAATATATGTGTACGGCAACTTCCAGGCATCCATTAATTGCTTAAAAAGTTAAGCAGATACCACAAATGAAAAGTGGAGTTTAAAATAAAAGCATAGGCAACCCCCTTGGGTCCCCTCCTGCTCTGGGAGCTTTTCTGTCCTCTCAATAAATCCCACTTAAAAAAAATTAAAAGCATATTACCATTTATATTATACCCCAAAATATGAATTGCTCAGGTATTAATCTAACAAAGTATGTATAAGATCTATATGAGGAAAACCATAAAACTCTGATGAAAGAAATCACAGAACTAAAAAATGGAGAGACAGTCCATATTTATGGATAGGAAGACTCAATCTTCTTAGACATCAATTTGTCCCAACTTGATCTATAGATTCAATGCAATTCTAGTCAAAATCCCAACAAGTTATTTTGTGCATATTGAAAAACAGATTCCAAAGTTTATAAGGCAAAAGACCCAGAGAATGGCTAACTCAATATTGGAGGAGAACAAAATTGGAAGACTGATACTACTCAATTTCAAGACATACTCTAAAGTTACAGTAATCAAGATAGTGTGGTATTAGTGAAATGGTAAACAGACTCACAGAACAGAATAGAGAGAACAGAAATAGGTCCATAAAAATAAAGTCAACTGATCTTTGACAAGGAAACAAAGGCAAGCCTATGGAGCAAAACAAAGATAATTTTTCAACAAATGATACGCAAACAATTGGAAATCCACAAGCAAAACAATCTAGACACAGACCTTATACCTTTCACAAACATTAACTCAATGGATCATAGACTTAAATGTAAAATGCAAAACTATAAAACTCCTAGAAGATAACCAAAGAAAAAAATCTAGATGACCTTGGGTATGGAAATTTTTTTTAGATACAATACCAAAGGCACAATCCATGAAAGATATAATTGATAGGCTGGACTTCAAGAAAATTGAAAATTCCTGCTCTGTGAAAGGCAATGGCAAGAGAATAAGAAGACAAGCCATATCCTTGGAGAAAATATTGGCAAAAGACACATCTGATAACAAACTGTTATCCAAAATATGCAAAGAACTCTTAAAACTCAATAGTACGAAAACAAGCAGCCTAATTAAAAATGGGGAAAAGACCTGAACAGACACCAACCCAAAAGATATACAGATGGCAAATAATCATGTTATCAGAGAACTGCAAATTAAATAACAATGAGATACACTACATATCTATAAGAACGACCAACATCCAAAACACTGATAACAGCAAATTCTGGTGAGGATGGGCAGCAACAGGAACTCTCGCTGCTGGTGTGAATGTAAGATGACAAAGCTGCTTTGGAAGACAGTTTGGCAGTTTCTTACAAAACTAAACATACTCTTACCACACTATCCAGTAATTGCATACCTTGGTAATTTACCAAATGAATTGAAAACTTATGTCCACACAAAAACCAGTGCACAGATGTTTATAGCAGCTTTATTCATAATTGCCAAAATGTGGAAGCAACCAACATGTCCTTTAGTAGGGTAAACTGTGGTACATCCAGACAACTGAATATTATTCAGGCTTTAAAAAATAACATGCCATGGGGAAACTTAACTGCATATTACATGAGCCATAAAAAGACATGGAGGAAATGTAACTGCAGATTACTAAGTTAAAGAAGCCAATCTGAAAAGAAGACATGCTCTGTGATTCCAACTATATGATATTCTGGAGAAAGCAAAAGTATGAAGACAGTATAAAGATCAGTGGTTGCCAGGGGTCAGATTTAGGGAGGGATGAATAGGGAGAGCACAGAGGATTTTTAGGGTAGTGACACCATTCTGTATTATACTACAATGGTGGATATTGCACATTTGCCAAAAACCATAGAATATATAACACCAAGAGTGAACTGTAATGTAAAGTATGGACTTTTTTTTTTTTTTTGAGTTGGAGTCTCACTCTGTCGCCCAGACTGGAGTGCAGTGGCCGCTCCCGGCCACCGCAGCCTCGACCTGCTGGGCTCTGGCGATCCTTCCGCCTCAGCCTTCCAAGTAGCCGGAATTACAGGCACACGCTACCACGCCCGGCTAATTTTTTGATTTATTGTAGAGATGAGGTCTTGCTGCCCAGGCAGGTCTCGAACCCGCGGGCTCAGGCAATCCACTCACCTCAGCCTCCCAAAGGCGTGGGATTACAGGCTGAGCCACCGAGCCCGGCTAAGTATGGACTTTTGGTGACAATGATGTTCCAGTGTAGGTTTATCAACTGTAATTAATGTACTACTGAGGTGTGGATGCTGACTGAGGGAGGTGACCCAGGAGTAGGAATGGAGGTATATGGAACTTTTTTTTTCTTTTTGAGGGAGGTCTCACTCTGTTACTGAGGTTGGTGTGCAGGGGAGCAATCACAGCTCATTGCAGTCTCCACCTCTTTGGCTCAAGTGAGCCTTCTGCCTCAGCCTCTAGCAATCCAACTGCCTCAGTCTCCTGAGTAGCTAGCACTACAGGCATGACACTATGCCAAGCTTTTTTTTTTTTTTTTTTTTTTTTTTTTTGTAGAGACAGGGTCTTACTATATGTTGCCCAAGCTGTTCTTGACTTCTTGGGCTCAAACAATCCTCCCACCTTGGCCTCCCAAAGTGTTGGAACTGTCTTTGCTTTCTGCTTAATTTTGCTATGAAACTAGTATTGCTCTAAAATTTAAATTCCTTTTTTTTTGAGTTGGAGTCTCACTCTGTTGCCCAGGCAGGAGTGCAGTGGCACACTCATGGATGCTGGGCCCTGCTGATTCTTCCACCTCAGCCTTCCAATTAGCCGAAACTACAGGCACATACTACCACGTTTGGCTAATTTTTGATTTATTGTATGTAGACATGAAGTCTCACCAAGTTGCCCAGGCTGGTCTTGAACCCATGGGCTCAGGCAATTCACTTGTCCCAGCCTCCCAAAGTGCTGGGATTATAGGTTGAGCCACCAACCCTGGCCTAAATTCCATTTAAAAAAAAAGGTTAAAGAGATGAAAGGGGGGAAAAGATTAAACTCACACTAGCTTTTCCAATAATTTAGATCTTTAGCAAGATATTCAAGTATATTATGGTCTCTATATCAAGTGACCAAGTGATTTAAAAAATCCTATGAGCAGTATCTTACTAGTCTTAAAATACCACATTATTCACATGATAATCATCAGGTAAAAATGTCTTTTTTCTGCTACTTAATTGGACTCTGCACTTTTTCCATTTTCTATTACTCCATTTTTTGTAGAGATCTGTTGAACAGCACATTCCCTCAAAACAAAAGTACTATTCTGTCAGATCCCACCCTCCCTTTTTAATAGTCAGGCCCAGTGGTTAGCACATACCTGCAATTCTAGCAGTTTGGGAGGTCAGAGCGGGGAATTGCTTGAGCCCAGGAGTTTGAGACAAGTCTGGGCAACATAGCGAGCCCTCATCTCTAAAAAAAAAAAAAAATTAAAAAATTGGCCAGGCATGGTGGTGCTTGCTTGTAGTCCCAACTACAGAGGCTGGGGTGGAAGGATCACCTGAGTACAGGAGATGGAGGCTGTGAAGAGCTGTAATCATGCCACTGCACTCCAGCCTGGGTGACAGAATGAGACTCTGATTCAAAAAAAAAAAAAAAAAAAAAAAAGCCAGGTTCGGTGGCTTAGCCTGTAAGCCCGCGCCTTGGGAGGCTGAGGTGAGTGGATTGCCTGGACCCGTGGGTTCGAGACCCACCTGGGCAACTTGGCGAGACCTCATCTCTACAGTAAATCAAAAAATTAGCTGGGCGTGGTATTGTGCACCTGTAGTTCCAGCTACTTGGAAAGCTGAGGCGGAAGGATCGCCGGAGCCCAGCAGGTTGAGGCTGCGGTGGCCAGGAGCGGCCACTGCACTCCAGTCTGGGTGACAGAGTGAGACTCCAACTCAAAAAAAAAACAAACAAAAAAAAACATAAAATAAGTTTTTCCCTGTTGCCCAGGCTGGAATGTAGTGGTGGGATCATAGCTCAATGCATCCTTGATGTCCTGGGCTCCAGTGATTCTTCCACCTGTCTCCTGAGTAGCTGAGACCAAAGGCACCCTCCACTATACTCTACTGATTTTTACGTTTTTTTTTTTTTTTTGTAGTAATAGAGTCTTGCTATGTCACCCAGGCTGGTTTTAAACTTGTGGCCTCAAGCAGTCCTTCCACCTTGGCTACCAAAGCTCTGGGATGACAGGGGTGAGCCACTGTACCCAGCCCTATTTCTGTCAAATCGTAAGCATCAACATGTTTTTAAAGAATGTATTAATGATGTGCTCAATATACCTGAACTTAAGTAATGTAATGGGACATACCTGTCATTAAGAGAATGATGGAAATACATATTTTAAAGAAAAATTATCTTTTATTTTTATCATTTTTATTTTTTTGGAGTCAGAGTCTCTCTCTGTCGCCCAGGCTGGAGTGCAGTGGCACACTCATGGCCACCGAGGTCACAGCCTCGACCTGCTGGGCTCAGGCAATGCTTCCACCTCACCCTTCCAAGTAGCTAGAACCACCATGCCTGGCTAATTTTTTATTTATTGTACTGATGAGGTCTCACCATGTTGCTCAGCCTGGTCTCGAACCCCTGAGTCAGACAGTCCTCTCGCTTCTGCCGCCCAAAGTGCTGGGATTATAGGCATGAGCCAAGAACTATCTTTTTAGAATGTGCATTTTCAAACAATAATCAATACCTCAATTTATTTTCTGGTTGACTGGTGTGGCAAGAGTTTCTTGGATACAGATTGTACTTACAGGCATTCATTTCAGTGTTTAAAAAGTGTTTTTATTTAACCATTCTCACTGATATTTTGTTTGAGACAAATATACAAAGAAAATACTTCTACCATCACTATGAAGGTTACTGAGATGAAATGAAGATACCATGAGGGGAAAAAAAAGAAACTTTTGGACTACTTGAAGTTTCAGTGTTACTAGTGAGGATCTGAATTCTCACCCAACTTCATTACAAAGTAACCAGGATAATGTAGACTTAGTTAGGATAGCACAGATACAAGGCTCAAAGCTTGCAAAGAAAAAAGACCAGAAAAAAATATATATGTAATCTGTAGCAATGGCTATCTCTAGGTGGCAGGATATTAAGTGCTTTAATTTTTAAAATTTTCTAGTTTATTTACAATGAATATGTGAAATATGTTCTTAAAAAATGAAGCAGCCAGTCACAGTGGTTTGCACCTGTAAACCCAGAGACTTGGAAGGCTGAGGTGGGAGGATCACTTGAGTCCAGCAGTTCAAGACGAGCCTGGTCAATGAATCGAGACCCCTATCTCCAAACAAATATAGAAACAATTAGGCCAAGTGTGGTGGCTCATGCCTCTAATTCCAGCACTTTAGGAGGCAGATGTGGGAGGATCACTTGAGCCCAGGTGATTAAGGCTGCAGTGAGCCACGATCCTGCCACTGTACTCCAGCTTGGTGACAGAGTGAGATCTTATCTCTATGAAAACAAAAGAAAAAACAAAACAAAACAAAACAATTAAATTATCTGGGTGTGGTGGTGCCTGCCTGTAATCCCAGCTTCTTGAATGGGCTGAGGTAGGAGGACAGTTGGAGCCTAGGCATTCCAGGCCAGCCTGGGCAACAAAGTGAAACCACCATCACTAAAATAAACTTAAAAAGAAAAAGATCTGAAACCAATTCAGAAATGACTAGATGCTTCAACTTTTATTCAAAAAGAATTTTAGAGGCAGCCAGCCAAGTTACGTTGTTCAGAAATCAACTTAGAGGGTTTGGCTTAAGCATTAGTTCAGAGTTAGTCTCTAAAGAATTGCCTACAGCAAAATTGCAAAAATTAGAGAATGTATCTGCTATAGTCTGAATGTTTCTCCCCAAAATTCATATGTTGAAACCTAATTATTGTTTTGTTTTGTTTTGAGTCGGAGTCTCACTCTGTCACCCAGACTGGAGTGCAGTGGCCGCTCCCGGCCACCGCAGCCTCGATCTGCTGGGCTCCAGCGATCCTTCCTCAGCCTTCCAAGTAGCCAGAATTACAGGCATGCGCTACCACGCCCAGCTGATTTTTTGATTTATTGTAGAGATGAGGTCTCGCTGCCCAGGCGGGTCTCGAACCCGCGGGCTCAGGCAATCCACTCACCTCAGCCTCCCAAAGGCGCGGGATTCCAGGCTGAGCCACTGAGCCCGCTCTTCTTGGATACTTTTAATGTGATATATTAGAAATGGGGTCTTTGGGAGGTGATTCGGTCATGGGTGCCTTTGCAAAAAAGCCCCCAAAGGCTGCCTTGCCCCTCTACCACATGAGCTTACAGCAAGAGGATATGCCCTCACTAGATACCAAATCTGCAGACATCTTGATGCTAAACTTCCCAGCCTCCAGAACTGGAGAATACATTTCTGTTGTTTATAAGGTACACAGTTTATGGTATCTTGCCATAGCACCCAAACAGACTCAGACAGTATCCTTAATGACTTTTAATTATGGAGCATAAAGTATGTTGTGCCTAATTCAGAATTATGTAGCACGTCTTAGAAGTATTTCCATAATAAATAATCGAAGGAAAAAAATTGTTTAAAGTAGTGGTCTTCAGTTGTCCAGAAAAATTAGTTCATTCATTATTCACTTTGTAATCATAGGGTATAATTAAACTACTGAGCAATGAATAATAAAGAACATTAATACTTAGAAATGTGATGGCAGAGTCTCCTATCTGCTATGGTCTGAATGTTTGAATTAAACATTCAAAACAATGAAATAAACAATAACATGTTCTCAAATACAAGTCTGAACATTATATTATGGTTTTTAGATTTAGAAAGAGTACTTAAAAAAAACAAAACAAGTTTAGAGCTAGGTGTTTTCTACCTGCTTATTTTGTGAGTAGGTTGTTTCCTGAAAGGGTTTACACTTCAGTAGAGAAAGAAAATGAGAATCTAGGCCATTGCTGTCTAAAAAGGAAGTCAGCAACTAGCAACATGTGGCTATTGAGCACTTGAATATGGCTAGACTAAATTGAGAAGTGTTAAGTGCAAAGTACCCACTGGATTTTTAAGGTTTAGTATAAAGAATGGGAAGTATCTCAGTAATAATTTTTTATATTGGATGTATGTTGAAATGATGTTATTAATATTCATGTCACTTTTTTTTACTTAAAAAAACTAAAGCACAGCCTAGTTTTAACTGTCTTTTGCAACTTATTATTAGAAAATTTTAAATTATATCTGAGGCTCACATTGTATTTTTATTGAACTGTGATGATCTAAGTCAATGCAAGGCAAAGTGATGCTCAGATAGTCACACAGTGGTTAGGAAAGGGGGGCTGGGAGCCTGAGATCTGTATTTAAATCTTGACTTCTGTACTGACTGCCTGAGCAAAGGCAAGTTACACCACCTTCCCGAGTCAGTTTCCTCATCTATTAAATAACATAGATTTGCATTAAAAACAGTCTGGTATACTACAGACTAAAAACAGAATGGCCTACTACAAAAACGTTTCTTTAATATGAATCAACTTATGTGCAATTGGTAAATAGGGGAAAGATATTGTATATGCATTCTCTCCTAGAATATTAGTGATCTGAAGTGATCAGAGGTGAACACTCTACAATTAAAAAAAAAAGGCTTAGCGAAACATAAAATCCTTAAGGAAAAAAAAAATCCCCACTAGTTCCTTCTTTTGGTTTAAAAAGCAGACTCTTAGTGGCTTCAAGTATGGCTACATTTTCCTCTACATCAAACCATCTGGGAAGATGCTAGTGATGTAGATTAAAAAGTCAGAGATTTCCAAGTCTTTAAAAAAAATGACTGATTGATAAATAAGGCTATTTCTGGATTAAAATGTCATTTTGATGAAACTGGTCTAAACTACATTTAGTTGTACTAGTGTGTTTATTAGTGTTATGATTTTTGTTAGGGTTCTTATAAAGCTTTGTAAATTTTGAGTGGTATGTATTCTTTCTCCATAAACCCTGTTACTTTAATGTATTATCTTGTAGAATATTAGGAGTTCCAGGAATGTATGTAATGCATTATAGCAACATCTCTATACTACAGACTGTGACTCCAAACTGCCCTTTATTTGTGATATTAACTTTTCATTAACTGAGAGAATACTTTGAGCTAATACAATGCTTGACTGCTAGACAGTTTAGCTACTAAAATTTGTGAATATTTTATTTAATTTTGTTTTTATTTTATTAAAAAGTTACAATTCTAACACTAGCAATAAAGAATATCATATTTAATACAAATGAGAGAACAACAGATAGGCATTACCGTTTGGCCTTTAACTGACCTTCACTAGACTGAAGTTATCTTGACAGTGTATATGGTTGAAAAACACATATACAATGCTAGAAATATTCATTAATGCCTTTCTAAAAGGTAAAATGTAATTTAGAACCTCATAATTATTTTTTAGCTCTGTGGATATGGAATCCCACATCTAACTTTTTGTACATGTTTTAAGTAGTTCATGATTTATGAAAGTATGAGCTACTAATCATGCAAGATTTTTGTGACACTTAAGCAAAACAATGTACATAAAGGATTTAGCAAAATTTGGCAAATGGAAAATTCATAAAAGTGGTAACTATTATTGTTATTATATAAGTCATGGTGTATAGAAAAACTGCAGAATTCTTTTTCCCACTCCAATGTGGGCTCACATATAGATCAAACATACAGTTAAATATAACACTTTATCTACAAACAAATTTTGTGATTGAAAAATTGAGAATTATTGCAATAAGAGATTGATGTCTAAAAGTCTTTTAAAAACACAATGTAGTAGGCAATTTTGCCAAGGCTACATACAGGTCAAAAAGCACAAATGAATGATTAAATTGCATAAGCTTTTCAAAATATTCAAATATTTTGAAGCTATCAGAATAAAAAATAGCTAATTGCTTATTTTTACAATTTGAAGACAGAGTTAGCACTTGCTCAGTAATAAAAACAAGTATTGATGAAAGCATTTTTCTCTCCTCCCAAAAAACTAAAACTAAAATCCTGAACTGAGTATAATAAAGTTATACTGTGAGAATTGCCTTTTTATGAACTAGTACTGATTCTTTTTCTTTTTCTTTTGAGTCAGTCTCACTCTGTTTCTCAAGCTGGAGTGCAATGACATGATCATGGCTCACAGCAGCCTTGACCTCCTGGGCTCAGGAAATCCTTCCACCTCAGCCTCCTCAGTAGCTGGGACAACAGGGGTATACCATGCCTACTTACTTTTTTGATTTTTTTAAAGACAATGTTCCTTGGGGGATGGAGGAGCAATGAAAGGGGAATGGAAGAGATATGAGATGGAATGTGACTATTCATTTTTCCAACAATTCTCTCCACTTCCCCAATGCGAATTCATATTTCTAGAGGAAAATGCCTATGTACATAAAAAAGATATTCAGTTAATATTCTGATATCCACTCAACCAAATTATTGTTCTAAGATGACTATTTCCTATACAAATCATTGGGAAAAATTAATATATGCTTTCTGGTTCTGTTTAAGCATAAGAATGAAAATTGATGTTTCCCCTTGGAGCCCTGCAAGTCTTTTGAGTATTTCTCATAAGCTTTCCTTTAAGAATGGGCTCTGAAGACTAAGTGACAGGTAAGGTGTGATCAGATCAGGATTCAGTTTTGAGAAAAAAGAAGAGATAAGGGAGAATGAGAAAAAGAAACTATTCAGGGAAGTGCTTCTCAGAGCAACAATAGCATCACCTGTGAGAAATGCAAATTATCAGGCTCCACCCCAATCCTGCAGACTGAGAAACTGTTTTGACCCACCAAGGGATTCTGATGCACACTCAAGTTTGAGAACCACTGCTTAAGGGAGTCCTTCTGGTTCTATCACCAAAGAGGATCCTGGGGTATCTGTTAGGAAATGTTCAAGTTTTAATTGTTTAAAAAATAATGATTTAATTCAAACTTAGGGAAAGATCTTTAGATACTCAATTGTATGATGTGGTAAGGCATCAAATAGAGATTTTTTGTTTTTGCTTGTACTGGTTCTTTGTTCCCTGTATAGTTCACCTACTTCTGAGATTAAAAAAATGAAATCCTAAGTGGAGACAAGGTTAGAGTCCAGGTTGACAGGCATGGCAGCTTGCCTTTTTTATAATACACAGATCTTGGGTTAGTCTTTAACTTTGTGAGACCAGAAACCAGTGTTCTCACTTCAGGCAGAAATAAGAATCAAACCACAAGAGGCCTGACTGACAGCTGGAATGTCAACATTTAAATTTACTGCTAAGAAGACTAGAAGATTCATATCTAACGTTCTTAATCAAATTACTATCAGCAGATTGAAGAAACACTGCTTCGGAGTAGAGTTGGGTGCTCCCGTGTGCTAGTGACACTAGCTCCAAAGGTCCACATCAACTGCGGGCTTTTAGTCTTCAAATTCTTACATGGATGGTTCCTGTCCCTTCTGCACTTAGCCCCCTATCCTTCCATTTGGAAAAGGCTTCAGTTATGCTATAAAACAACTAAAGAGGTTACACTGTTTTATCAGACTTGGGAGGCATTCTGGGTCCTTATTCACCCACTCATCAAAACTTATGTATCAGGTCCTGTGTAAAGCACTGGGAATAGAAAGAGCATTAAGGCAGTTTCAGCCCTCAGAATATGTATAGTCTACAAGAGAGGGAGGGAGGAGTGGAAAATTAGACACACAAGCACATCATTAGAAAACAATGTAGTAAATGCAATGAAACAGACATGCACAGAAACTCCCAGGTGCTACACCTGGAACTGGGGAGAAGATACTCTAGACAGTCCTGTCCAAGGAGATGGTGTCATTCCAGGATGGAGGGGGAGGGGGGCAGAAGACCGGGAAGGAAGCAATTTACAAACCATTGTAAATGACTACTTTAATCCACTTAATAGTGATAATAGCTACTATTTCATAATGTGAAAATTTCTAATTTTTAACCTAAATTATGTGGTAAGGCATTAAATCTTCTGTGCAGTTTCAAACCAAATTTGGTGGAAAGGTATCTAAACTGACGAAAAATTCAAATTATGGAATCGCACAAAAAAACCCTGTTTTTGTTTTGCTTAAATTACGATCGACAGACACAGAAATAGAAATCTCTGTTTGATAAGCGGAGGTCCCAGGATTGAGCTATGCCCATTTGGCACAGTTTTTATTTGAAAGTAACTTATTTTGACAAAATTAAACTCATGCCACCCTTATTTAACTATGGCTTCTTTCGTAACTATCTTGTAAGGTTTTTGAAAGCAGTTCAACCAAGGAGGGAAAAAAAGCAAGCAATCGTCATTGCTTTTCGGTTGAATACGTACTTCTTAGAGTAGGAAAAAGGCAAAGAAAAAGCAAATGCAAGAAATTCTATTAGATAAATTAACCTAGATTCTATAGCTTCCTTTTCTAAATCTTTTGCTATGAGATTTAAATCATAACAATTTCCTGTAAATCAAAGATTTTGGGAAATGTTTACAGGCGGAAAAAATAAAATCTAAATCGTCTTTGCGTTCTCATTTCAAGCGAATTAAGACAACAGACGCGATACCCTTGGCACTGCCTCAGTTCAAAAGTTAGCATGCCGAGCTAAGGTGGCTCTGAGCACGCTTCTCCGACACCCCCCACCACCACCTCCGACTCCCCTCAGAGGAGCCTGAATGCATCACTGGAGCCCTTCCCCTTCCGCTCCTTACAGTTCTGGTTGGGGTCCGGAGCGAGGGCTTTGACCAGTTCCACCGCCCACCCTGTACCAGGAGAGAGGACGGTCGCTCCTCCGGCAGGGCTGTGCGGAGGCGCCTGCGCCTCAGGGCGCCAGCCGGCCAACCAGCGCTCGCGGCAGGGCCCGGTGTTCCCACCTGCCCTCCCTCCACTGGGCGGCAGGCTCTGACAGGCTCCCACCCGCGGGGCTCTCCGAGACCCCACCCCTGAAATCTCAGCCGGGCATGCACAGCACCTCCCACCCCAACACCTTCCCCACCGCTGCGGCTGCGGGCCGCTCGAGGTCAGCCCTGGCAGGGGGACGGGCCGCAGACCGTGCTCTCATTGGCTGGAGCGTGCCCGGCTTCCCCGCGAGGCGCCTGCGCAGCCCGGGCGCGGGGTAAACCCTCTGCGGTTCCTGCCCAGCCGACGTCACGCCCTGGGGACCGCTCCACCTTCCCCGTGAGCTTTGAAGCCTCCGCCCCTCCGCCTTCTTACCGGCCGCCCCAGGGGCCCTCCGCTGAAAGCTTTAGGAGTCGCGAATGAACACTCCTAGATATAGAGGACTAGGTCAGAGGGAGTTGGGAAAATGAGTGGCCAGCAGGTCTCGGCCGAGGGTCGAAAGGAGAGCGGGGAACTGAAAAGGGCGACTGAGCATGCGCCGGATTAGGGTTGAGTGGGGGAGAGAAGGCGCTGCGGAAGGTTGCGCGCATGTGCAGGGCTGTGCCCCGCTTCCCGGGCGCCCCAGGAGGGGGCTAGTCCGTCCAGAGTTAAACGAGCTGACACTCTAGGCCGACTATTGAGAGCCCCAGATTTTAAATGACACATTGGCGCATCTCCTTTGGTTTTCCTTATATACATACAGTTAACTTTTAGACACTTAGTTCATTCAGCTTTTTTTTTTTTTTTTTAACGTTGACTCCTTCAACACTTTTTTTTTTTTGAGTTGGAGTCTCACCCGTCACCCAGGCTGGAGTGCAGTGGCACATTCACGGTCACTGCAGCCTCGACCTGCTAGGCTCAGGTGATCCTTTCACCCTAACTTCTATTTTTAAACGTCAAGTACTCTCCATCCAGCATGGGCTTTTTACTATTAGCTTTATTGCGCTCCTGTAACCTTGATTCCCTCCGCTCCAAACTGCCACAGATGAAATCGGACAAATACAATAACTGCCGTTTTGCCTTCACTATCTTTTGGCTCTGTTGACAGTCAAAAAATGCCTCTATTCGTTCCATCGATTGGGCTCGCGACTTATTAGAAACAAGTCGGGTCACTTGTGATCCATTCTATCCATTTTTCCTAAAAGCATAATTTATCATCCTTTCTCTCTCGCATCTTTATCCTAACACATCTTTTGTCACCAGCATTTAAACGGTAGCACATTTCTCTAATCATTTCTTAGGGTTTCAGCTACCATTTGCAGAAATGACTACTTTATAATTCCCCAAAGTATTCTCCACTTGTCTTCAAAGGTGCCTCAAAGTGATCTCCAAATCTAATTCATTTCCTAGGTACCCCGTTAAAGTAATGGCAGTTATAGTCACCCAGTTAGTTCATGCTAGAATTGGGCATCTTTCTTGACGTCTCCTTTTGCCTCACATCCCATGTCCCATTTGTGGTAGTTATTCCACGTTTCAACCCTAGTAATAAGGCATTTTTCTGACTTCTAGGATTTAACTTTCCTAGTCTTGTGAGATGAGCTGCTGCCATTTACTATATTTTGGGATCTCCCTTAACAAATACTTTTGATCCTCAGTCACGACTTATTTTATTACTCACCTTATTCAGACATTTTTCTCTAAATAATTTAAAATTATGGTTTAAAGTATCAAAGATGATTACCACCTTAGAGAATGTGTTACAGATTCTGAAGATGACTTCAGAAGAGGAGTTTTAACTCCCTAAGGTGGTTTGGAAGGAACAATCCTTGTTTAGATATTTACATTCTGGGACAGTTGTTTAAAATATTGTTGTATGCATATCTGATGTAACACACATATTCTGAAAAATCATGTAGTACTCTAAGATACACCAAAGGAAATGGCATCATTTTCTAAGAGTAATGTAAAATTTTTTGGTATAATTCAGAAGGTACTCTGGAATTTTAGCGTTTGAATTATTTTTCAATATTATTTATTCTCAATTACAGATGCAAAATAGCTTTGGAGACTTGACTGAGTACACACTAAATCTATTTACTACCCCTAAAGGTTTTCCTGAAAACTCTAGTTACCTGCTTGCATATTTTCCCTTTTATGTCTCCCTCTTATTAAATGCTGCACAGTATTCAGCTTGTGGTTTTTCATTGTTTGGATTTCAGAATAGAAATTTACCATACTTAGGTTCTTCTAAATTAAAGTCAAAAAGTAATTTGAAATGTCACTTTGCAATGTGGATAAAACCATTGCAAATTATGTATATCAATAAAAAGTTAGTGTTTGAAAACTACTGACTTACTGTAATCCAATAAAGTACAAAAGTTGAATATGGTGAAAATTTTTTTTATTGCCTTTTTATTTTCAACAATGATTACTTTAACCTTAAAAAAAATGCCTTTATTAACTAATGGTTACTGAAAAGCCAAACCTTTCCAGCCCACTTCATATTCTCGTTCAACCATTTCAGAGCAGAACAATGTTCCAAACTATAAACCTGTTCCTTATTAACATTGATGGTCATGTGCTTAATGAAAAGCTTTGGATCTGATATACGAGCAGCCATAATTAATCTTTCTACTGCAGCTTGATAATCATCCTTGCTCCGAGATTTGTTTTCTTCACACCTATAAAGTGAACACGTCACAAAGTCAGAAACTCTAAAAAGGAGCTCTATGATTTCTTCAAAAGATAGTTATTTGCACTTATTGGTACTAAGCTATAATAGTCTTTTTACCATATTCTTTTAAATGTGGCTTTTGGCCGGGCTCGGTGGCTCAGCCTGTAATCCCAGTGCTTTGGGAGGCCTAGGTGAGTGGATTGCCTGAGTCCGTGGGTTTGAGACCCGCCTGGGCAAGTTTACATTACCCTTAGGAAATGATGCCATTTCCTTTGGTGTATCTTAGAATACTACATGATTTTTCAGAGGGCCCAGAAGCAAGTTCTGCAAGTTCTGCAAATTCATACTTTTTTTGAGCATGATCCACAGTAAGAAAAACATTTTATATTATGATCTGGAATACCTCTTCACATTTTAAAAAACTGAAGTAAAGTTTCACAAAACAAGACTTACCCTGATGACAATTTACTCTATTTTCTTTCTTTTTAAAAAATAATGTTGGCTGCAATGCCACCACAAATTGATTTCACCACACAAATAGGCTGCAACTCACAGTTTGAGAAACAATGGCCTAGAACACAGCTAATTACCTATATCTTTGTATTTTCAAAACTGCATATGTGTGTAATGCATAAAAGAATATTGAATGTAATCAAGTTTAGGATTAACATTCACGTTAGTTTTACCTTGGCTATTTTTAGTAACAAGCAAATATTTAACATGTAGCTAATTTTTGGTAACAGAAATTGTACAGCCATATGCCATAATTAAGTTTCTGGTTATTTTCTTCAGTCTTGATTTAAGGTACTTCACTAAGTGCTAGAATTTACTTTTCTAATAACTCTTCTATCAGCTCCATCTGCCATCGATTGTGACTGCATTTACTAGCATAAAATTTACACCTTATGCCAGTTTTTCTTTGAAGTAGGGAGTGAGAAGTACTTAGAATAGAAATGTGGCTATAATACCAGGCATCACTTTTTCTTTGTGTTCACTGCTTCCTGCTCTTAGTACCTATAGGGCCCAGAAGCAAGTTCTGCAAATTCTGAGTATGAGCTATATGCATGGTTCACAGAGTGATGGAAATGAGGACTTGCACTTGAAACAGGAACCTGTATCACAGAGAGGAAATACTGCTCAGGCACCTTCTAGTACATTCTAGCTTAGAAAGGGTGCCCGGAATCTGGTTGACTGGGCAGATGCCTACTATGTGCAGATTTAAAAAGTCTACATATGAATAAAATTCTCTCACAGAGGCTAATATAACAACACAGGGCTCAGCATGATGTTAACAGAGGAAACACTGACCTGGACAAAATCAAAGATCTAGGTATGTCACTAGTTATGCACTATGGTTACAAATACTCTCAAAATTAAACAACGAATAATAAGATTGCCTATGTGTGGGGAAGGGAAAGCTATGAGTACACCAAACGCTTGTTAGGATGATGGGAAGCCCAGATGCCTCATCAACTGTTGTGCACACTGGTAAATAAGGAAGCTCTCAATAAAGAACTACGAGAAAAAAGGCTAATTTTAATGGGGTTTTAAAATAAGGTGGAACTTAAACTATTTTCTAATTCCACTCTTCTAAAGTTTTGGCTGAACTAAAAGACTCATCTATAACAAATAGAAGAGAGCAGAAGTGAGAGCATGTGACTTTGGGATATTAGGTTGTTGATGACATTCTCCCTGGGTCTCTTGGATTTCTGCAAGTTTTTTGTGACTATCTCTTACTCCAAATTACAAGGATGTTTTATGTTTCATATAGTGAACAACCTTGAAAGATAGTTTTTTTTCTTTTGGAGCAAAGGCCAGGTTTGCTTACAACCTTAGAAGATGCAGTTAGTATCTCCCTGGAGCACAAAGGACAGACGTACTTATTACCCATATAAGATATTTGGGCTCCAGGCCGGGCTCAGTGGCTTAACCTGTAATCCCACGCTTTGGGAGGCTGAGGTGAGTGAATTGCCTGAGTCCATGGGTTCGAGATCCGCCTGGGCAACTTGGCAAGACCTCATCTCTACAATAAATCAAAAAATTAGCTGGGCGTGGTAGCGTGCGCCTGTAATTCCGGCTACTCGGAAAGCTGAGGTAGAAGGATCGCCGGAGCCCAGCAGGTTGAGGCTGCGGTGGCTTGGAGCGGCCACTGCACTCCAGTCTGGGTAACAGAGTGAGACTCCAACTCAAAAAAAAAAAGATATTTGGGTTCCTTAAGTTTAGGACTCCTCTCCTGTTATAGAACTCATGGCATGTGCAGGTATCCATGTGGGGTCATCTGTGGGACTTAGGAGCAGGAGAAAATGATGCAAATGTGTAGATAATCATGCTGTTTGCTGTACCACAAGTAGTAAAGTACTCTGCCCCCAACCTACGAGTCTTGTGTTTTATGCTAGCATTCATGAAACTGTGGCAGGCTAACCTATAGTTTGCAAATAGGGTAAAATCTCAGACTCATCCCAGTTCTTGCTTGATATAGATCACAAAAGACAATGCAGCTTCCTCCTTGCCTTTTCTTTCTTGGATCACTAACTCTAGGAGAAGTTAGCTGTCATGTCATAAAAACATTCAACCAACTTATGGAGAGGAATATGTGGTGACCTGAGGCTTCTACCCAACAGGCATTTGGTGAGCCATCTAAGAAAAGGATCCTCCAAATGCAGTCAAGCTACCACATAGGTGACAAGCTCCTGACAGCATCCTGACTCCAACTATGTGAAAACCCTGAGCCACAGAAAAATCCCTGAGCCAGAATCATCCAGCTAAACTGTTCTGAAACAGAAACAAAGACACGGCTTGCTGTTTTAAGCCATTAGGTTTTGGGATAATTACTGCACAGTAATACTCGTAGATAACTAATGTAATAGTCAATCAACATCTGGTTGTAATACCAGTTAACTGAAACAAAATTCTTGTCAAGAAGGTCTAAAATAGTCTCAGGAGATCTATATGCTGCAAGTTTCCTGGATAAGGCTGACAAGAACCTGGAGTGGTATGAGCATAAATTCTGGGACTCTGAACAAAATTGAGGGTGTCACTCTGGTGCAACAGCTACATTATAATATTTATGCATGTATAATAACATTTTTAAATATAGAAACTTAGCAAATGACTTTATTTTTAACAGTATTCTTGACTGAGCCGAATAAACTATTGCATATTTCCCTTAAGACCCTAGTCCTTAGATCTTTTTGGTTGCCCCAAAAATAAAGACCTTTAAGTTATTCATCTCTAAACATAAGAAAGGTTGGTACCTAAAGAGGATCCACTCTGCACATATTCTACACCTTTGAAGTTACTAAAAATGTTTACTGAATGCCACTAACTTACTTGATTTTAAGCCTCAAACAGGTCTAATTCTTTCTTAATTTAAATAGTACCATAAGCCGGGCTCGGTGGCTCAGTTTGTAATCCCACGCCTTTGGGAGGCTGAGGTGAGTGGATTGCCTGAGCCCGCGGGTTCGAGACCCACCTGGGCAGCGAGACCTCATCTCTACAATAAATCAAAAAATCAGCCGGGTGTGGTAGCGCATGGCTGTAATTCTGGCTACTTGGAAGGCTGAGGTGGAAGGATAACCGGAGCCCAGCAGGTCGAGGCTGCGGTGGCCGAGAGCGGCCACTGCACTCCAGTCTGGGCGACAGAGTGAGACTCCAACTCAAAAAAAAAAAAAAAAAATAGTATCATAGTTTGCAACACATACACACATATATATATATAAATATAAACATATATATACAATGTTATATATAAGTATATATAACATTTACATTCTAGGGTGGGTGTGGGAGCCACAATCTACATTCAGAATGCAGTTAAAGTTATATCAACCAACCTTTTCAAAACTATCTGCAGTATCTGTGTAGAAGTTCCAGGACTCTGAATATTACTAGCATTAGATACCAGGAAGATTTCGATAGCTAAAAGCATTTCAATCTCAGATAAATAAGAAGGTATCAGCAGAAGTTTTCGGTATAAATTTCCCTCTAATGGTGGATAGCAACCCAGTGAAAGAGCACCTGAAAATCAAATAATAGGTCAAACTTTACTGAAATTCAACAAGTAAAAACTTAGAATTCCAAAATACCCACAGATAATTACTTACATTACAGAATAAATCTTTACATTAGAAGCAGATTTATCACGCAAATTACATAATAGTTGTACTTATCCTGGTATATTTGACATGATTCTTTATAAAACACTCTGAAATATTAAATGTGAAGTGAGAAATATAAAAAAGAGAAATGTAAAATAAAACACTCTGATAAATGGTTTTAAGTCTTATCATGACAAAGACCTTTTATTTGGAGCCACAGTAAACATAACATAATTTCATAATAACTAACAAACCAGAATGGCTACTTGGGTTTTAATGGGATGTGGTCTAATAGCAGCTACATATATTTATAATTATTACCATCTTAAATTATAAATCCAAATGTAGAAAAAACAACAATAAAATAAAATGTGAATATTTTACTTTCTATCAACTAGTTATGGTATTTTTGAGTGCACTTATTTATACCGCCATTACAGTTTATGCTATACTTACTGTTTCTATTCGATATCTGGCATTGTGCTAAGCACTAGATATAAAATACATTTCCTTCCTATAGGTACTCAGAGTGTTGTAGCTACGCTCACCAATTCATGTTCTAAAAACTTCACTTTTCAAGAGAAGAGATTTAACTTTTAACTTGTTTAGGAGCTTATTAGAAGTGATATATTAGGAAATCCCCTTTAAAACTCCTAGAACATCCAAACTGTATATAGGCAATATAATATTATTTTTTACTGAAATCAATTTAAGTCTGCATATAAAATCTGTTTAAAATATTGTGTCAAGATAAGTTTCCCCAAGAAATCTTTCTAATGTAGAAAGTGGCTAATCTTTCAGGGCCTATGCTGTGCTAGGTCTCTGTGCTAAACATATCAGGTTTCAGCTCACTTTAACTTGACAATTTGCTACCTTTGAAATTAGGTGCAATCACCCCAAGTTATAGGTGAGGTGCTTTGAATAAGTACTCAGGTTCTGTAGCCTACATGGGATGCCTGCCTTCTGGCTCCAAATTTTGAGCTCCTAACCAGTAGGTATTCTCACACCTCCTTAAGTCACTGCCTAGGAACAACAAACTGTTTACTCTTTAAATTTACTAGCTATTGGTAATATAATTTACATGCATTCTTATTTTACTTTTCTGACCAGAAGACAAAAACAAAAAATAACAAGTAGAAGATATACTAACATTATTTTTTCACCTAAAATCAAACATGAGAATAAATACTCTCATCTGATTTTAGGGAATAAAAGTAATGGAAAGACACACTAATAACATCTGTGCCCCCTGACTTTTCAGCTCTGAGAGAAAAGTAGCTTTTTTAAGAAAAGGGAGGACAAATCAGAATTATCAAGAAGGTGACTTTGCGGTTACAATTTCCTTCTGATTAGTCTGGAACTAAAGCAAAGCAAAATCATCAAGAAAATAACAGACAACTCACAGAATAGACAAGATATTTGCAATGCATATACCTGACAAAGGACTTGTATCCAGAGTGTATATGTAAGTATATGTATGCGTGTGTGTGGGTGTGAATACATACTCTTACAACTCAACAATAAAAAACCCAATCAAAAAATGAGCAAAGAGCCGGGCTCGGTGGCTCAGCCTGTAATCCCGCGCCTTTGGGAGGCTGAGGTGAGTGGATTGCCTGAGCCCGCGGGTTCGAGACCCGCCTGGGCAGCGAGACCTCATCTCTACAATAAATCAAAAAATCAGCCGGGCGTGGTAGCGCATGCCTGTAATTCCGGCTACCTGGAAGGCTGAGGCGGAAGGATCGCCAGAGCCCAGTAGGTCGAGACTGCGGTGGCTGGGAGCGGCCACTGCACTCCAGTCTGGGTGACAGAGTGAGACTCCAACTCAAAAAAAAAAAAAAAAAAAAGAGCAAATGATTTAATAGACATTTCTCCAAAGAAACTATACAAATGACCAATAACTACATGAAAAAGTATGAAAATCAAAACCATAATGCTTAATACCAACTAGGAAAGCTAAAATAAAACAGCAACAACTATTGGTGAAGATATAAAGAAATAGGAAACCTCATACTTGACTGACAGAACTATAAATATAAAATGATGCAGCTTCTTTGAAAAATAGTTTGGCAGCTCTGCAAAAAACTAAACATAGATTTACCATATGAGCTGACAATTCTTTTCCCAAGAGAAATGAAAGTATAAGTGCACAGAAAACATGTATGCAAATATTCGAAGTAGTACTATTTTTAATAGCCAAAAAGTAAAAATAACTCAAATGTCCATCCACTGACGAATGGATAAACAAATTCCACACAATAGGATATTATTTAGCAATAAAAAATAATGAAGTATTGATACATCTACAACATTGTTAAAATTTGAAAATATTAAACTAAATGTAAAAAGTCAGTCACATAAACTCACATATTGAATGATTCAATTTACGTGATGCATCTAGGATAGGCAAATTCACAGAGACAGAGAATGAATTAGTTGTTGCCTGGGACTAGGGCAGGGCAGGAATCATCCAGGGAATGAGGAACGGATGCTAATGTATACAGGGTTTCTTTTTCTGGAGGTATTAAAGATGTTCTATACTTATATAGTGGTGATAGTTGCACAACTCTGACCATACCAAAAACCAATGCACCACATACTTGAAATGGGTGAATTGCATGGTATGCAAAATTATCTCAATAAAGTGGCAAAAGATATTAAAACAAAAAAGTACTTCAAAAGGCATAACAAAGGTACTGACATCATAGCCTTGATGGCACCTTGGTGAAAATTAAACTTAAGCCCCAAATCAAGTACTATACCTTATAATCAAGATGTGATTATAAGGCACTGAAAGGCTTTTTGTGTAAGGGTTATGTCTGAAGATAAATCCAAAGGGAATTCCAATAATATTTTAAATGTCAATATTGTTAGGAAATGAGATGTTTTGAAGACTGATCAGTGGCTATAAATTGCTCATTTGGTTTTATAATTCAGGTACATTTTTAAAAAACAGAGACTCTTTACTCTGTAATCTCACTTGCATAAGTCTCAGAAGTTACGATGAAGTTCAATGAAGTTTATGTTCATAAAGTTACAACGAAGGTCAAATGAAATAAAGCACAAGTGTGATTAGATAAAAGGAAAAGGTCCAGTAAGAAAGGTATTTTATTGTTCATAGACATTAACTGCTTTAACATGCTGCTAAAAAAAATCTTTAAAAGTAATTCTTATTAGAGCTGAAAGGATATGCAGGAATGAGAAATGATGGCTAATTGATATGGAGTTTCCTTCTGGAGTGATGAAAATGTTCTAAAATTGACAGTGGTGATAGTTGCACAACTGCGTAAATACACTAAAACCATTGAACTGTATACCTTAAATGAGTGAATTGTATGTTTTAAAATTATATCTCAATAAAGTTAATAAAAGTTTTAAAACAAATGATTAAGGTTAGTTGCCTTAATACAAAATTTTATTTCCAATTAAAAAATAGAATGATTTATAGGAATCTTATTTAAATGTTTCTGAGTTTACACTTTGTTCCTGTGGCATATAAACACCTCCTGATGGCATTTCCCCCAGGTGCATAATTAGTTATTTGAAAAATAAATTACCCCCATTAACTTCAATTCTAAAAATGAAAATCAGGAAGTACAACGAATAGTACATTTATATGTGTGTGTTTATGGTTTCTAGCAGTCCACAGGGAAATAGTATAAAGAGTTGAAAATGGCCAGGTACAGTGGCTCACACATATAACCCCAGCACTTTGGGAGGCTGAGGTGGGAAGAGTCGCTTGAGCCCAGGTGTTCCAGACCAGCTTAGGCAGCATAGGGAGACCTCGTCTTTACAAAAAAAAAAAAAAAACAAAAAAAACCAGCCAGGTGTGGTGGCACACACCCATAGTCCCAGCTACTCAGGAGGCTGAGGCAGAAAGATCACTTAAGCCCAGGAGTTTGAGGCTGTAGTGAGCTGTGATCATGCCACTTCAGTACCGCCTGGGCTACAGAGACTCCGACAAAAACAAAAAACAAAAACAACCAAGAAGAGTTGAAAAATAACCACAAAATTGAAATAGATGTTATGAACAAACAATTCTACCTTTCCTCTAAATTTCGGATTGTCCTTTTAAAAAAATTCTGCTTTCAAAAGTTATTTTGATTATAAACCTAGAGTAAGAAATATGTTTTAAATAATGACCCAGTATACACATGTGTATACGTGTATATATAACTGAAATAAAATTTTATCAAATACTTAACCTTATACCTGGTAATGTACTCTGTCTCCTTCCCATTTCATTGGGGAAAAAAAAGTTACCACCTACTAAACTGTGAAAGCTAGTACTGTGAAAACTGACTAGGATGTCCGATACATCTGATACAGAGTAACATATAGTAGACACAAATGTTTGTTATATGACAGTGATAGAAATTTTAGACAGATTACTGCATGAAGGCAGAAAAACAGACTCTTTTCTAGATCTAGATTCTTTATGTAATTGCTTTTTAATTAAAATACCTTTGAGATGACCAAGATCAGAGAATGCACTCATTTTCCAGGCTTACTTGTTAGAAAGAAAGAACTAAATAGATTAACAAAGTTCTGTTACTAGAAGTCATGTGGAAAACTATTATATACAGCAGCCTCTGTACTTAGTTCCTATGTGGCCTGCTATAAAATACTCTTTTATAAAGATCAAGGATAGAGCAGGGATAAATATAACATGTAGGCATTCTTTAAACTTCATTCTACCCAACTGTTTACTCTTACATTATTTTTAAGATATGCCAAACTAGTTCAAATTCTATCATTTATTTACTTTGCTTGCCCTCTAGTGGGCATGCTAATATGCAACGCAATAAAGACAGTAATTGGAAACAACAGAAACAACAGGTTTCAAAAGACAGCACAGATCTGTTCAACCACAGATTATGTATGTATCAACCACTCTTTTTATAGATATAAATATCTAATATTAAATATTGTAGATGAATCCTGAGTTAGAAAATAAAATTCAAAACCAATATGTCCAATTAAAAATTTAAATGTAACTTACTTTTGTAGTGGGCTCTGGCTTTGAGCCATAAACAACTCCTTCCTAAAGAAGTAATTAATCTTCTAAGAAAGGAAAAATCAATAGAGATGCCCTTTGAAATCATGAATTCTGCTACAGAGGATGACATACCAAGACTGCTGCTTTCTATACAGGCATCTAGAAGCTTATTAAAAAGAAGACTATACTGTGAGACCTCCACAGTTTCTGAAATGAAAAACAAAACAAAAAAATCTGATATAAGGAAATTTATTCATCATAGTCTCTCAAATCTCCACCTCTTACTCCTTTCTTTTTCTCTCTTCTCCCCTTGGCCCTTTCTTACCCACTATAGGGGTCACAGTCACTAAAATGCAATTATCTTACACAGTCTCTAAGTAAGACACAAAAAGGCATTTGACAAAAGCAAAACCATTCATTTACTTTGTAATGGAGAAAACAAAAAGAAGCTTGACCAAAATTTCAGAGGCTGCATTGACAAGTCTGCATTTGATTCCCACATATGATTGTGTATCTGTAGTGTCTTGAATGATTTCACAATTGTTTGCATTATATTTATAGTTCAGAGCTTAGCCTTATATTTTCCTTGACAAAAATAGATCATCCCCTAATAAATATTCACTCTCAAATTTTAAAAAATCCTTTAACGAGTATTTCTATTTCTTCAACCATCTGACTGAAGGAATAAAAGAAAGAGAAGTCATTTTAGAGACGTCCGACTTTGTTATTCCCTATATTCAGTCAGTTAGGTCTATGACCAAGATTCTAGGTCTTCATCACTTTAGGTTCTTTTAGGGAATTAATCTCTTTACCTTTTGTTTCTTCCTAAAGAAGAATTTTTCTAAAACACCAAATTCATTACACCACTCCCTAAATCAAAACTCTAGTGACTTTCTTTAACCAGCCATTTAAAGTCTCCCAAAATCTGGCACAACTATCTATTTACTCTATCACTATTTTATTTCACCATCAACCCAATTGTATATTAAGGGCCTGCCAGATAGAAGCCACTGTGCCAGGAATACTAAGATAAAGAAAATATCACTAGCTTGAAGGAGTTCACTGTCTAATAATAGAAATGGAGATGAATGATAATTACAATACAGGATCTCAATGAAATAAATGAAAAATGATTTATAGAGGATATAATGAAAGCACAGAGGGGAGGCCCTAAAATTATCATTTTCATTATCTTTTGAACCCATCAAACATAGCTCATTTCTGACCCCAAACTTTTGCTCATGGACTCCCTTTTAGTATGGACTCCCTCTTCCTATCCATATATGACTTGAGTTTTAATATTCAAGAGCACTAGCTTACCACTGCACACATTGGTATTTTGTTCTTTGAACTTGTCATCTGCTTCATTTCTTCCATTTATTCCAAGTTTACCTATGTTCCAAGGTAATGTAAACTAAGTTCTATATTTATTAAGTGATAAGAGAAAAAGTATTCCTCATTATTCCAATGCATGAATATTTAAGATACAAAGCTTGTTAGGGGCACTTAAGCATATTGTTTGCTGATGACTTCACAGAGGTAGGGAAAGGGGGAATGAAAAAATGCTTCTGTTAGAACTGCTGACAAACGACCCAAGATAAGCATTTCTGATTATTTGAAACCATCAGGAAAGCATATTCAATTTGCAGAGAACACATTTTACAGAAAACTACTTCATTAAAAAAATATGCTGGGATAAAATACTCAACCAAAACAGGTAGATAACTGTTTCTTATCAACAGTTAAACACCAGATGGGCAAGAGATAATTAAGCGAGTCTTCTAAAAAACATACCTTGAGAATTTTGAAAACCTGGTAGATTCTGCAAAACTTCAAATGTCTGTCTGTAAAGGCTCTTGGCTAAGATTTCATGTGCAATTGTACAGAGCAAATTATGTCGATTAAGCACATCCAGTCTATCACAAGGCCACAGTGGTGTATTGATTATCCATTCTGATTCTTTGAAAAAAAAATATGAATACTTTACATCATGAAAATGACACTTAATAGCATAATCACAGTCAGTACTTTAAAATATCTTTTGGAGAAAGTGGCAAAACCTAAATACACCGAAACCTAAGTTACTAATATACAAACAAATATATAAAACCTAAGAATATAAAACCTAAATATACTCAGAGAAGATAATCATGGCCTAAATCTATTAGAAACAGCTTCACAGCGGTGACCATCCTCCTAAGAAGATGAAAACGAACGGCCACTTTATTATACTTATTTTAAAAAATTAATTATTCATCTAAATATACTGTCAGTTATTAATCCTAAAGTTAATGCTTTTTTTATATGACAAAAATGTTCAGATATAGTAAAGATTTGCTTTACAGTATTTACATAAAATATTTTTGTGAACAAGTTCAACACTTACAACAAAGAATACATAATTTAATTTTTTTGAAATTTAATGCATGATTTAATTTAATTAGCTTTGTATTACTGGGAGAACAGTTTCTCTCTCCAATTTCTGCCTATTTTAAAAATAATTTCTAGCCGGGCTCGGTGGCTCAGCCTGTAATCCCGCGCCTTTGGGAGGCTGAGGTGAGCGGATTGCCTGAGCCCGCGGGTTCGAGACCCGCCTGGGCAGCGAGACCTCATCTCTACAATAAATAAAAAAAACCAGCCGGGCATGGTAGCGCATGCCTGTAATTCCGGCTACTCGGAAGGCTGAGGTGGAAGGATCGCCGGAGTCCAGCAGGTCGAGGCTGCGGTGGCCGGAAGCGGCCACTGCACTCCAGTCTGGGTGACAGAGTGAGACTCCAACTCAAAAAAAAAAAAAAAAAAAAAAAAAAAAAAAAATTTCTATATGTACAGAAGAATATCTACTATATAAAGTCATAATAATAAAATAAACTCATGCATCTATCACCCAGCATTTTAAAAAAAGAAACATTCCCATGCTGCTGAGGTTTCTTAATTTATGACCTGATATTCATATTTAGAAAAACAATGGGAGACTGTAGTTCAGAACACTGAGGTACTAAAATGTTAGAGATATCAATATTTTATCATTTACCTAATTCACTCAATCATTACACACATAATGAAGCACTGTTATATATAACATTCAAATCACATTTTGGTGTTCTTTTTCAACTGGACTAAGAGTCGAAATGAAGTGATTCTTCTCTTTCTTTCTTTTTTCTTTTGTGCCCTACCTATTCATTCTGCCTCTCTTAGTCTTAGTAATTATTGATCTTTTTGTTGTCTCTATGGTTTTACCATTTCCAGGATGTCATATAAACTGAATATAGTATGTATCTTTTTCAGATTGGATTTTTTCACTTAACAATATACATTTAAGTTTTCTGCATAATATTCCATGGTTCTTCCATGTCTGTAATTGACTTAATAGTTCATTTCTCTTCTTTAAAGCAGAAAATGTTAATAATAAAGATATCTATTCACTTCAGTCACCTCTGCTCAGAGATGGACACACATTTTTCTCCTAGAAAATCTAAGGAAAAACTAGAGCCATATTTTTACTTTTTAAAGGTAAATCATACCATTGCATGCTCTTATGAGCAACTTATTTGTGTGGAAGAGTGGAATGATTAAGCATCTCAGGATCACTGTAAAACTGTCTTAATAGCTGGCTTATTATACATTGAATTTTTGCTAAATAAACTTCGTATCAGAGATATGATTCTGTATCTTGAAGACCTTAAGGAGTCTGTCAAAAGCCTCCTTGCACTGATAGTCGACTTTGATCAAGTATCAGGATGGAAAGTCAATGTGCAAAAGACAGTTGCATTTCTATATACCAACAACATGCAGAGTGCCAAATAAAAAGCGCAATCTCATTCACAATAGCCACAAACCTCCCCCCACCGAAATATCTTGGCATCTACCTAACCAAAGAGGTGAAAGATCTTTACAATGAGAAGTACAAAATGCTGCTCAAAGAAAGAAAGGATGACACAAATGGAAAAACATTCCATGCTCATGGATCAGAAGAATCAATATTGTCAAGATGTCCATACTACCCAAGGCAATCTACGGATTCAATGCATTACCCATCAAAGTACCAATATAATTTTTCTCAGATCTGAAAACAACAATACAGAAATTCACATAGGAACAAAAAAAGAGCATGAATAGCAAGACAATTCTTGGCAAAAGGAACAAAGTGGGAGGTATCATACTTCCAGACTTTAAACTTTACTATAAGACTATGGTAAACCAAAACAGCCTATTATTGGTACAAGACTAGGCACACAGACCAATGGAAAAACAGGACAGAAATTCCAGAAGCAAAAACTCAATCTCTTAACTAACTCATCTTTGACAAAGCCACCAATAACAATGAATAGCAATAGGAGACCATATTTAGCAAATGGTGCTAGGAAAACTGGCTGACCACATGCAGAAGAATGAAACTGCACCTTTACCAATCACCATATACAAAAATCCTTTTTTTCCTGTGACCTTCCCAGTATAGCAAATACAAAAAGCACTGAAGAAAAAGTTAGTAATTTAAGTATATAATGCCAAAAGAAGGTTTTTAAGCATCTAGTATAAACTCTTTTTTTTTTAAGACAGTCTCCCTTTGTCGTCCAGGCCGGAGTGTAGTGGTGTGATCATAACTTACTGCAGCCATAAATTCCTGAGCTCAAGGGATCCTCTCACCTCAGGCTCTTGAGTGGCTAGGACTACAGGTGCATGCCACCACAACTGGTATAGATGAAGTAGGGTTTCACTATGTTGCCCAGGATGGTCTTGAACTCCGAACCTCAAGTGATCCTCCCACCTTAGCCTTCAAAGTGCTGGGTTTACAGGTATCTGCCATCTTGCCCAGCCCAGTATACAGCTTTAAAACAGAAGCTTGCTTTTAAATTTCTAGAGCATACTTAACTGATTGACTGACTGACTTAACAATTTTATACCAATTTCTAGGTAATGTTCTAAGTGCTTTTTTTTTTTTTTTTTTTTTTGAGTTGGAGTCTCACTCTGTCGCCCAGACTGGAGTGCAGTGGCCGCTCCCAGCCATTGCAGCCTTGACTTGCTGGGCTCCGGCGATCCTTCCGCCTCAGCCTTCCAAGTAGCCGGAATTACAGGCATGCGCTACCACGCCCGGCTGATTTTTTGATTTATTGTAGAGATGAGGTCTCGCTGCCCAGGCGGGTCTCGAACCCGCGGGCTCAGGCAATCCACTCACCTCAGCCTCCCAAAGCGCGAGATTACAGGCTGAGCCACCGAGCACGGCTCTAAGTGCTTTATGAATATTATTAACTAATTTAGACAGATACCTTCAATAATTTACTTCTAAATCCACTGAAACTTTAACATAGAAACATAAATGGAACTTATGTTGAAAGACAATTGCATTAAGTCATCTGTTAAATAAAATTAAATTTGATAACTCACTATTCCTGATACATTACTGATAAAGTGAGTTTTACTTTGATTGAATAAATTCAATTATTTTTGTTAGTCATATAACTGTTAAGATATATCCCACTTACAAAAAGTAGACTACGTAAGTCTTTTCTCATAAACACTGCATTTTCTTTTTCTTTTCTTTCTTCTTATTTTTTAGAGTTGTGAGGTACAAGTAGGGATTTACTACATAAGAAGGTTGCATACAGGTAAAGTTTGGGTTCTAGTTGACCCTCTCTCCCCCAAGAGTGGACTAGGTATCCACTGTGTTGTCATGTGCCCCTCTCTCTCCTCCCTTCCTTGGTAGTGTCCAGTGCATTTTCTTTAGTGTCATTCTTTATGGTTTAAGGTAGAATAACTGTTGCTTTTTTGAAAGCATATATAATTTAGGAGAATCATTTCAAAATTCAACCAAACTGTATAGATATATTTAAAAAATCTAATTAAGATTTTTATTTATGTATCAAAGTTAATGGAAACAAATAATTGGGAAGTCACTTGGAAATTAATAGCTTTTAATTTAACTAATTCATCTAGTTCACAATTCTACCAACATAAATACTTTTATGAAAATTTAATAAGAATTCTTATGAGAATCAAACTCCCAAGAATAAAAAAAAGCTTACTAGTGTACTTATTATTAGTTTTATAGCAATAAAAGTTGTTACTGCATTCAAAAAACAGCTTCATGTCTTTCTCTATTCTACGGATGGGAAATATTTTCTATTTGTCTAAAATCTTAGGGTCAAAAGGCAAACACATTTTCTATAGTAGCACTTCTTTATCCATTTACCTTCTAACGCATATATATTTGGGTCATTACTCAGGCAAGAGTTTGAATACAGGCACTGGGAACATAAAGACTATTAAGAAGTCTCTGCACTAAATGAATTTCTAAACTAGTCAGTAAGACCATCAAACAACTACGCTTTATCACAGGGAATACTATGATGGAACAGGGAGTATCTAAAGATATATGTTCTCTCCTTAATATAGATATTTAGTGTCATCCCAAATTTCCTAAAAAACTGTAGTAAAACTTGATTCAATAATTCTTAAATTCATTCAAAAGAATAAAATTTAAGAACAGTAAATAATAGTCTGGAAGAGAAGTAAAGGTGGTCTTGCCTAAATAGACACCATAACTAATACTACATTAGACATCATCTAATACTACATTATCTAAAAAGAGTATATAGTGCTAGCACAGAAACAGAGATTCCTGGAAGAAAAGACAAGTGCAGAAACAGACCTAACAGATCCAAGATGCTAATATATGATAAAAATGGCTTTTCAAATAAGTAAGTAAAGGATGCACTGAAGTGACATTCTAAAGGAAATAAAATTGTTTCCCACCTTAAACTAAAATTTAAAACAATAAATCAACTTAAACAAATCTGAAGAACTCATGGGTGACTAAATAATGTCGTGACTAAGGAGTGTCTAAAAGCATGATACCAGACAAAAATTATTAAAGATTTATTTATTTTATTTATTTATTATTTTGAGTTGGAGTCTCACTCCATCACCCAGGCCGGAGTGCAGAGGCACTCACGGCCACCCCGGCGTCAACCTGCTGGGCTCAGGCGATCCTTCCGCCTCAGACTTCCTTGAGAGCTTGTTTGGAGGTTCTAGCAAAGGAACACAGCTACTCATATACCCTTGACAGAAAAATGGTCCTCCTCTAGCGGGGATGGTTGTCCTTTTTGACCGAGCGCACAGCTTTGGGAGGGACACACATGGAGTGGTGAGGGAGGAAGGGGATACCTGCCTAGCCAGCCAGATCAGCTGAATCAACCCTGGCAATCAATGGGGTGACAGAGGTTGCAGCCAGATCACCCTCACATCCATTGCCTCAGCCTCCCAAGTAGCCAGAACTACAGGCGCATGCTACCATGCCTGGCTAATTTTTTTCATTTATTGTAGAGATGAGGTCTCACCAAGTTGCTCAGGCTGTTGTCAAACCCATGGGCTCAGGCAATCCCTTCACCTTGGCCTCCCAAAGTGCTGGAATTATAAGCTTGAGCTACTGCACCCAGTCTAAAGATTTTTTTTACAAGTTTATATTAAGATTTTTTAAAAAGTCAGTTAAACAAAAGAAAAGAACAAAATGCAAAAAACATAAAGCTAAAGGAAAACAAAAACCTGAGAAAAATATTTGTCAATATCCAACAGATCAAAGCTCTTTAATATGTAAAATTACTACAATGTAAAGGGGAATTATTATACAGTATGATATTTTCAAAGTGTGAAATATACATCACTAATGATACCTGAACTAATTTTAGGTGTTACCTTATAATTTTAATAATTTGTTTTTAAAAAATCACAAAGATCATATTAAATATAAAAATCACCTTGAAGCAGTGATTTCAAAAATATTATTGCTTAGAATGAGACCTAGTTGGTTGATTTACTTTCAAAATAATGTTTTTTAAAAAATAAATGATTACTATAAAAAACTCAAGCAAAACAGAAAAGTACAAAGAAATATTTTAGAAATAATTCAAAATCTCATCAGAACATGACCAGTACTCACATTTGGTGAAAATTATTTGGGAAAGAGATGTTAATAACCTAAATAGTATGCCTTGATGAATAGATATAAATGAAACTGTGGTATTAAAACAGAGACTAAATATGGCCTGGCTTAACACAGGTTTGTGCTGAGGAGATCCACCTATTGACTGAAAAAGAAGACAACATTTTCTTAATTAGTAAAATTGTTTTTTGTGTTTTTGACCTGGGGTCTCACTCTGTCACCCAGGCTATAGTGCAGTGGTGCAATCAAGCTCATCACAGCCTTGACCTCCTGAGCTCACTATGTTGTTTAGACTGGTCTTGAACTCCTAGGCTCAAGTGATCTGCCTGTCTCCCAAAGTGTTGAAATTAGGTATCAGTCACTGTGCTATGCCAAATATTAAAATTGTTTATATACTTATATTAGTACCGTAGTCACAGTCACTGGGGATCCAGGTGTGTGAGCTAACCTTTATGCTAAATTTCACAGTATAAAAAATTACCACTTAAAAAAAACTGCACATACACACACCTTTCAAAAACTCTAGTCATTTCCTCCTTAAGATATAAAGATACTTAAACAAAGAAAATCCATCCATTTTCCACACATCTCAACTAGTATTTACTAAATATATTCTCTATGCCAGGTACCACCACAGGGAAAATACTCTCAATTTAGTTAATTTTTAAAAAAAGGTGTTTATAGAAGTAAGCAAACCGAGGGAGTCGTGTTTAAGGACACAGGTGAGGTATGAGACTATGTTACTATTTAAGACTCCTGTATGGCAGTGGTGTTCAAAGTGAGGTCCCCAGACCTACAGCAACAGCAACATCAAAAAACTTGAGAGAAACACAAATTTTCAGGTCCCGCCCTAGACTTAATGAATTAGAAAATCTAGGGGTGGGCCAGTTTGTTTTAACAAGCCTTCTAGAGAATTCTATTAAAGTTTGAAAACCTGTCTTACATTTACAAAAACTAGCTCAGTATCACCAATTTGCTCAGGAGGTTAACTAACTTAGGTCTGAGTCTGTCTGTATAGGTTGTGCTTCTGTTCTAGTTGCAATTTTATAAAGTCCATTTAGAGGAAAAACTAGGGAAATAATAGTTCCGGTGTAGTGGTTAAAAAGATGAACTCTGCTGTCAGATTCATATTGGAATTCCTGCTCCACACTTATTTGCTGTGTGACCTTCTATGAACCTCAGTGTCCTCATCTTGAGATACCATTACTTACTTCTTAGGGCTGGTGTTGATTAAATGAGATGACATAAGTAACACATGTAGCACAATGCTTGGTATATAGTGAATATTCATATTATTATTAAATCAATTAAGCAGAAAACAGATCAAGACCATGAACAAGCAATTTATAAAAGAATAAGTACAAATGGGAAAAAAGAATAAATTTTTCTAATAGTCAATTACATGCATAACAAAGTTGTCAATATCACTTTTTATCCTATCAAACCAGCAAAGAGGTAAGAAAAATGATTAATACTCAGTGTTGGCAAGGGTGTTTCATAACTTGTATCGTCATACTGTTAAGAAGACTATAATCACTACAGCCTCACTAAAGGTACAAAGGACTTTTGTAGTCTACTCACAGAGATAAGACTTGGAATGGAATGTATTGAGTTAGAATAGGGCTTCCATAAACTGGAGTGCACCAGTCTGCCTGCCTGATAGCCAAAGGCCATAATATTGGGGACTAACAGCTGAAACTGTTAATGTGCACCTGTGATCCCTGAAAGGGCAATGTTTGTACAGAAGATATAGCTAATGCAATAGCTCCCTAGGATTTTCTCATAAAAGAGGGCTTTCTTATCTGCAAATATGAGGGCAATAAGGGCAAATTAGGCAATATGTACCAAAAAGCTTTAAAATGCCCTTACCCTTTAACACAGCAATTCCATCAGAATTTATCCTAAGGAAATAATATTTAGCAGTGATGTTTAGCATGGATTATTGCTTATAATACAAATTTTAAAATAAGCTAGTTTCAATAAAAGTAGATTCATGGATCGATCTATCCATCTTTCTGTTTATAAGAACCATGTAGGCCACTAAGTGATGTTGCTGAAGAATATTTCTTTTCACAGAAAGACTGTTGCCTGAAAAAAATGCCTTGTGTAAAGATCTGTATAATAACATTAGAGTGAATAATAGTAATTTCTGGGTGACCAAATGATAAGAGATTTTTATTGTTACTTTTGCTTATCTACTTTTTCATATTTCTCTATAATGAATATGTATTACTTATGTAAAGTTAATGAAAGTTATTTTAAAATTCAAAGGCAGTTTCTCAATAAATAGCATAACTTTTTACAAAATCTGTATTTTAGAGAGCTAAGACACTAATTTTTCAGACTCTAAACCATGATTATAAAATTATGGTTTTAAAACTTTTTTATGCTGGTACCAGGAAAAGGCATGGTAGGAATTTGTTGCTCATTTCCCAGGATAAAGAGTACTAGTGCTGAGAAAAAAAGAGTTTGAAATGTCAAAGTGAAAAGCCAAACAACAGATTTCTTCTCACCCTAAAGTCTGCCACCCACCAAACCAAAAATGTGTAAAATATTTTGCATTTCTCAAACTTGAGTAATGTATGTAACCTTATCTTTTAAAAGTTTAGTAGGTAATCAATGCATATTTTTAAAAGGAAGAACAATAGAAAAATTATGTAAAAAGTTAATCTGCCTCCCATCCCTGTCTTCTGAAGCAATCAATTCCTCTTCTAGAGGCAACCACTATTACTAGTTTCTTGCACATCCTTCTGCAAATATTTTAAGGGTATATAGGCAAATATGTATGCATCCATTTCATTATTTTTATACAAATGGTGGCATACTGTAGACATTGTTCTGACATTCCTTTTTTCACTTGGCAATAGATGCTAGAGATCATTCCAACTGAATTCCTATAGATCTGCCTCATTCTTCTCTATCATGTGGCTATAACACAGTTTAGTTAACTGGTATTTCCTTAATGGATATTTAAGTTATCTGGAGACTTTTATCACTGTTGGTGTAACAAAAGATTCCAGATAACTTAATGTACATACTCTTGTATACAAGTATTAATGTGCTTGTAGTACAAATTCCTAGAAATGAAGTTAATACATGAAAGGAAATATACTCTTTCATCTTTTAACATTTATTTTATCAAAAAGTCCCTAAAGATAACTGTGAGTTTCTGTTTCTCTGTATTTTCACGAATAGCATATCATCACACTTTGATCTTTGGTAGTCTGAGAGGTCAAAATGGTGTTTTGTAATTTTAATTACAAGTGAGTATTAAGCCATTTGAATTACTATCTTAGGAATAGCCAGTCCACTATAGAACCCTTTAAGAACAAAAAAATTCTAGGGACAACCATGCATACTTCTGTGGGCTCTTCTTTTGAAGAAATATAATTTTACTCATACAAATGATTTTCAACTGAAACTCTCACTGTAAAAGAGAATACTGTGTTTACAGTTGATAAAATTTAAAAGATAATTTCAACATTAAAACATCAAAATGTAAAACAAAATCTCCATAGACCACTCCATTTCCCTCCCACAAACTCTCCCCAGTCTCTACTTTGAAAAAGACTGATTTTGCCAGAAACTTTTAAGTTGAAGGTTCCTGTCATAAGATGATCCAAGTTCATTTTTATAAATTATTTTACCCTTCCTGTTTCTGGCCACATGTCTTCTTTCTCACAGAGCTTTTGAGTTCTGGCTTACATTTCACTAATTTCTATTTTTGTATCTTGGTTACTTTTCCCACTTAGGAAAACTTACTGGCTATGTTAAGTTGAAAAAAATCTTTTCAAGTAAGCTTTTGAATGAAGTCTACTCACATTTTCTGTATTCCATAAGCCCTCAGTACTGAACAAATACAAGGTATGTGTATATATATATTATGTGTATTTATATATGTGCTAGTATAGCACACATAGATGCTAGTATATGTGTTTGTGCATTAGAACATGTATATTAGCATAAAGTTATTTGCTTGCTTTATTTATCTATTCCATCTTCCCACCCAAACCTAAACATGAGATCCTTGGGGTTTCTTCATTCTTATCCTACATTACCAAATAAAATCTGCCTGATAGCCCAAGTTGCCAGACCTGTCATTTGCTACCATGTCATACCACTACTATGCTCTCTAAATTTTTATTTCTCTCTTACTAAACTAACCTTAGTTGCTTCTGCTGGTTTAATTTCATTGTAATTTCTGCTACAAGGATTGCCTTACCTAAGAAAGTAAACTTTACTCATTTGAAGTTTGAAGTCACATTTGTCTACATATTTGAAGACAGAGTTTGTGCACACTATAATCAGGATTTCCCTGTTTCACATAGCACCTGAAGCCTGAGCTATGAAGCTAGACTGTCTGGGTTTGAACTTGGCCTCTACTCCTTACCTGTTATGTCACTTTGGGCAAGCTGCTTAATATCTCTGACAACATTATATTGCAAAAAAATGAGGACTGTAATAGTTCCAAACTCAAGGTTTTATTAAGATTTATTACGATAATCCAGGTAAAGTATTTAAAGTATTTAAAGTATGGTGCCCAGGATATAGCAAGAACTAGTTTTAAATCAACAAAGTCTTATACAATTTCTTCTTTAAAGCTAAGTTAACTTTCCCCTTTTAGTTTACACAACAACCAACTTTCCTATCCACATGTTCATACCTCCTACAGTTCAATATCAACTTAAGGTAATCACATAGACAAAAATTTATAACCAGGTTAACAAATTATTTTATGCTTGCATATATTAGAACTTACCCCTCAATACCCAAATGGCACCATCTAGGCTTCCACTTTTTAGAAAAATTTCTGCTGCAACATTCACAATTTGACATCTTGGTGCTAACTTCTCAGGTCCTATAAGACCTTTTAAACTTGTAAAATGTATTTTTAATTCATATAATTTATCTAAGACCCTCCTTCCCTAGAGCAAAAATAAAGAACACTGATTATTGATCACTTATAGAGACACAAAGATACTGACAATTATCCACAAGCCAATTTTCCAGTTTGAATTGCCATCCCAGATGGATAGCTATTAAACTGCTCCAAGACTCATTCCTCAATGCCCATCCTGCTTACACATAAAGATGAAAGGGAAAGGGGAATAAGCAGGGCTCTGCCTTATACTAATCGCTTCTTCTCACCATCATCAGTTTTCCTTTCATCTGTTTTATACTCATCATACACTGTCCTTTCCCCTTAAGATTTCATTTGACAAAAAAATTTCATGCATTTAATGTAGAAAACTACTGATTATAGGTTTTTGCTCCTCTTCTGTTGATCAATCTGAGATCAAGGAGACAGTAAAAATGGAAATACTCTATTACCAAATTTAGACATAGGAGGCTAAGGCAGGAGGATAACTTGAGCCTAGGAGTTCAAGACCAGCCTGGACAATGTAGCGAGAGCCAGTCTCTTACATAAAAATGTAGACAATGATAGTGAAAATAAGGATAAAACTGTTGGTTGAAATTATTAATTCAATACATTAATTATTTCATGTATTCTACATTAAGATTGTCTTTAGTGTGGACATCAGAAACTGGACATACATTATTAGTTTATACCAGAGGTTGACAAACTTTGCCTGTAAATAGTCGCATGATAAATATTTTAGGCTTTGCAGGCCACATTTGGTCTGCTGCACATTCTTTTTTGGTTGTTGTTTAATTTGTAACTCTTCATAAATGTAGAAGACATTCTTGGTTTAGGGCTGTACAAAAACAGGGTGTGGGCAAGATATGGCCCATGGGTGTTAGTTTACAGACCCTTGTTTTATAGTCTATGCTATTTTGAGTCAGACACTTATTATGATGTTAAAGTACTTTCAATTTGACTGTATAAATGAGTGCATTTTTCAAGAGATACCTTTAGTTTAATTTCAATAATTTTACTTTTCTGTTAAAACAGAAATAGCTTCATAAAATTTATATTAAATAAGGTGACAAATAACCTTTTTAAGTAAGGTAGTTAAAATTGTTAATTATAATAGGGAAAAAACCACCAATCTGGTAATGTTTTAAGAAATAATAACTAAATAAAATTAAAATATACCCTAAAGTTTCAACAAAGTCAACCTGAGTTTTCAAAAATAATTTTCTAATTAGGTCCTCAAGTTCCCAAGTATTAAATACCAAAGAAATCAATGCTACAATCAATGCTACAACCAACCTTAAAAGTTAGATTGCAAAAGCAGGGATAAGGTACATCTTACCCACCAGGCCTACTCTACAATAAGAGCTATATATCCTAGGTGGAACCTGGAGACCATTCTAGATTTACAAAAATTTTTTTTGGCTGAGTATGGTGGCTCATGCCCGTAATCCCAGTACTTTGTGAGGCCAAAGCAGGAGGATCACTTGAGTCCAAGAGTTTGAGATCAGCCGGGGCAATATAGAGAGACCTCATCTCATTAAATAACATTTTTAAAAATTCATAAAATTTGTATGTATACAAGTGATCACACACTTAAATGTTATTTAACATATATTCAACTGTGAAATAACATTTTATTTAATAAAAAGTACCAAGTAACAAATTATATACTTCAATAGTTAATATAATAGTGACCATACTCTCAACTACCTTCCTGTTTTGAATTTTCCTGTCCTCTACTTGAAGATTATTGAGTTTGTGACTCCATCTGCCACCTCAGGATAATCTAAATAATGGTAATAAAATATGGTCTTGAATCACTAAACTGTCTTTATGGAGTGTTAACCTTCAAAGTTAGACATCAAAATATATAGTGTTCCAGGGCATTTTGAGGGGTAATTTTAAAGAAGTTCTGTCAATTGTGAGTATCCTGAGTTAATCTTAAGAAAGGTATCTTGAACTCTTCTAAGATTACAATGCTACTAATTCTCAGGAGCTGGCAAAATAAATTATTAATTGAAAGTTGCTTCAAATAAATATGACATTTAGCAGAGTTCCCTAAATGTTTTCTATACTGAGATTTATTTATTTTTTAAATTAGAGACAGTCTTGCTATGTTGCCCAAACTGGTCTTGAACTCAGTCTCCCAAGTAGCTGGAGCTATAGGTGCATGCCACCATGCCTGGCTTGAGATTTTAAATAGTAGCCAGTCTCATGCTACCTCCTTTCCACATTTGCTTAATATACCATCTAATAATTCACTTACTAGTCTGGGTCCCATTTTGTCATCTGTAATGATTATCAGCAAATTCCTAATCTTCAGGGTTAACTTATATTCTGTTCATAATTTTAAAACTAGCACTCTTTTTACCAAGCCAAAACAAAAATTTAATGGAGTTACCTTGGACCACTGCAACAGCTTGTGATAGAAGTACATAGCATTGATTCCTATTCTTCCCAGCAAATTTTTATCTACTTCACTGTTTTGTGAACCTTTGCTAACTGAAACAATAAAGTTGAAATATGGAAGAGAAAAGTCACTTAAAATGATGGAAAAGGCAAATTAATTCATAATTATTGATACTACCACCAAGATCAGATGTCGGCAAACTATGGCCCATGGGCCAAATCTAGCTGGTGGCTTGTTTTTGTGTAGCCAGTGAGTTAACAATGTTTTTTCCAATTTCAAAGCTTTGTTTGAAAAGAAAACTACGTGATAGAGATCATATATGGTATTCCAAAGCCTAAAATATTTGCTATCTGGCCTTTTACAGAAATAGTTTGCCAACCCCTGATGATAAATAGAGTAGTGAAGAGCTCATGTCAAAAATCAAAACAAACTCAAAACCACACAAATTTTAATAATTCAAAAATTCATGTGTTCCAGTATAATTTGCTAGCAAGTTTTACCAATCTGAATGAAAAGAAAAAATAATGTGAAACATTTGATACTAAAACACCAATTCCTGACCTTTTATCATTATGATCTAACAGTAATAAACATGAAAAAATTCATAAAGAGAAGTATCTAAAACCTGTAACATTAATTTATCAACATGGAAAATATTACACGCTTAACATTCTTGTTAAGAACACTGCACCATCCTCACACACAGTATTCAGATCACAACAGTGGCATTTTACCTGTTTCAGCAAATTCACAAAAAGGAACATCTGGTCTTTCTTCTTTATATTCTTTTGCTAGTGTTTCAGCAATGCAAGCACAAAATCTCTGGAAATCTACAAATTTTTCACAGCTCATTTTTACGTTAATATATAAATTTCCCAATTTGGTCCAGTCACCTCTGTCTTCACAATGCTATCAAAATTATTAAAAACAAAATAAAAAAGAGAAAAAATAATGAAAATTATGTCATTTATGCAACCATGTATTAAGGGCCAGGCAAATGTAGGCATTAGATATATAGAAATTAATAAGACATCATCTCTGAAAATCTTGTCAATTTACTGAAAAGCTTCACACCAATAACATACTAGTGTAAATCTTGTCAATTTACTGAAAAGCTTCACACCAATAACATACTAGTGTAACTTCGCTTTTCTGACTATAACAAAGGCTCTGTATATTTCAGATAGCAATGTACATTTATTTTATTACCTAGGTCCTAAAGTACCTAAAGTATCACCCTCAAAACTGAACTTGACAGTGGAGATGGATTTTATGGCAAACAGCTGATGAGCAGCATGATTTGAGGACTCTCCACAACAATACATTATTTTATTATTTTAAAAGATTGCACTTTACATTATTTGGCCATTTTATGACTTATGAATATTGTACTTCTACAAAAATGGCTGCAAAGTATATTTCAGTAAACTATTTTCCTACTATTTCTATTATATGGTAAGAAATAGTTTTCCACATCAACAAAAAAATCGTTTTATGGATATAAGGAATAAGGATACTAATTATAGATCAATACTTACTGAACGAATATAAAAATAATATTAAATTTAAAAGTAAAATCATCCTGAAAGTCCTCATTTCTTATACTCTAAATGTTTGGAAAGTGCAGCATGATTCTGGTTTCCCCCCCATCATTTTACATACTGTAGCCATCTATGACAACTTCACCAGTTTTCTTGGTGTATTGAGTTTGTCCAGCCATAAGAATTAAAGGCTAAGCTTCAAATTATTATTAATTTACATTAAATATGTTAATTTTAATGTTGAACAATTATTTTTAGAACAGTCCACATCTCTAGAAATTAAAATTTTGCATTTCAAATTAGCTTGTAAAAACAAACTCATTTTCCTTGAACATTTTCTCTGTATAACAGACATATTTCTAAAACTTTCTTAAAATTCAAACTCTTTTTGTTATTACTAATTTCCAGAGATGCTGGCAATTAATTTAAAAATAAATGTCATACCTCTATTTCATTCAAGGCTGAATCTAAATTACACTTCCAGTTCTTTTTAAATTGTCTCATTTGTAACCTTTAACAACAGAAAAGGGTTAATTATACTTACATTCACCCCCTCAAAAGTCACTATTGCTTGTAATTAATTTGTTCAATAGTTTATACCTAAGAAACCTGAGAAAAATGAACATATATGTTATAAATATTCTTTAGAGCTAAAGAAAATGGTGACTGCATAGATACCTACTTTATACTGTTTTCTCCAAAACATTAGGAAAGAAAAGGCAAATTCCACAAGAAATCATATCCTTAAGCCTACCTTGAAGTCAGAGCATGCCAAAATTTCAAAACAATTGTTAACACAAAGAAAAAAAAGCATACCAAATCCTTTGCTGCTCCAATTTGTGGCAAGCAAAGGCAGACTAAAGCAAAAGCAGAACAAGCAAACAAACAAAACCTGTGGGAGGAGAACTGAAGAAGGAAACTATCAAGGACCTAACATTGATTTAAAAATACCACCCAAAGACTAAGTCCACACTAAGTTTGAAAATGCTAAAATAAAGGTATTTGGGTAGATCAGAACACAGACCACAGGGAAAGATCTTAAAAGTTTGTGATTTAAAGAAGGCAATATTTGAAATGCACAGCTTTTGGGGAAAAAAAAAGACAAAGAAATGAAAGAAGAACCCTTTGGCAATTCGAAAGAGAAAAAGAAAAAAAAAGAGAAAGAAGAGGGTGCCATTAAACAAGTCTTATATAATCCCCAACTACAGTGTCAATTTTGGTAATTAGTTCCAAATTATTCCAGAACATTAAGAAGGAAGGACAGCTTTCTAATTCCTTTTACGAAGCAAGTATAACTTTGTTATTTAAACTAGACAGACAAAGAAAACCAGAAAACATCATCACTCATAATTGGTGATACAAAAAAAAAAAAATTACTGAGCATAATTCAAGATCATATTAAGAAAATATACCATATCTTTTTTTAAAATTTTTTTTTTAGAAATTCAAGCTAAGGTCAATATTAGAAAATCTATCAATATCATATACCATATTAATAGGTCTAAGAAAAAACCATTATGAACCCTATAAGTACTGAAAAATTCTTTGATAGAATTCAACAATTCATGATTAAAACACTTAAGAATGTAGGAACCGAGGGATACTTTCTTAAAATGATTAAATATATATACTTTAGTCCTAAAGCCAGTATCATATTTAATGAGAATATTCTAAAGGCATTTCCACTAAGATTAGGAACAATGCAAGGATGTCCATTACAACCACTATTATTCAACACTGGACTAGAGATATCAGCCAATGCAATTAGACAAGACAAATCACTTAGAGCCACAATGGCAAGGAAGAAATAAAATTATCTCTACTTGCAGATGATATGATAACGTACCTGGAAAGCCTCACAGACTTCAGGATGAAACTAACTCAAATAATAAAAACCTCAGGGTAAAGTAGCAGAATATAAAATTTAGAAACACAAAACCAATATGCTATATGGTACTTAATGGTACAGAAAACCTAAATTACAATAGCACCAAAAATATTAAGTACTTATACAAGGAAAATTATAAAGTACTCCTGAAAGACACAAAAGTAAACTTGAACAAACAGAAAGACATTTTCTGTTCTTGAACAGGATGATGTAACATTATCAAGATGCCAATTCTCACTATTAATTCATAAATTTACTGCAATTATAATAAAAATACCAAAATACTATATGGAGTTAGAAATTGATACTAAATATATAGAAAATCATGAATGTAAGAACCAGGAAAACACTGAAAAAGAAAAAACTATAAAGAAATTATTCCATTAAATTATTCCTAAATTAAATTAAAACCTACAATTAAAGTCTCTATAATTAAGATAGTATGGTACTAGTGCAGGAATAGGCAAACAGTTCATTGAAATAAAATACAAATTCTAAAAACAGACTCAAGTACATATGAAATTTAGAATATGAAAAAGGCGGCATCTCAAATCATCAGAGGTAAGATGGACTTTTTAATAAATGTTGCTGGGAAAGCTAGATAACTACTTGAAAAAGATACAACTGGATCTATAATACACAACATACATTAAACTCCAAATAGATTAGAAACCTAACTGTAAAAATGAAATCATACAAGTAGTAGAAGAAAACACTGGATGGCTGGGTGCAATGGCTCACGCCTGTAAATTCTAGCACTTTGGGAGGCCAAGTTGAGAGGATCACTTGAGGCCAGGAACTTGAGACCGGCCTGGGGAACGTAGCGAGACTCCATTTCTACAAAAAATAAAACATAAAAAAGCTGGGTGTGGAGGTGCGCACCTGTAGTCCTAGCTTCTTCCAGCTATTCAGGTGGCTGAGGCAAGAGGATTGCTTGAGCCCAGGAGGCCAAGGCTATAGTATGCAAAGGCTGCACCCCTGCACTACAGCTTAGGTGACAGAGCAACACCCTGTCTCTAAAATATGAAAATAAAAACAATTTAAAAATATATAAGTTGCTTTAACACTCTGGTGTAGGAAAATTATGACCCAAAACCCATAAGTAATAAAAAATAATTTTGACACAAAACTAAGTAAAAAGATTGATACATGAGGTTACATAAACATAAAAGCTTTGCATGGTAAAAAACACTATAAATAAAAAGACAACTGACAAACTAGAAAAAAACTGCAATATATACTACAGACAAAGGCCTAATATCTGTAATATACTCTCAAAACTTAAGGAAGAAACGAAAGCCAACAGAAAAGGGGAATAAGAGTAAACAATTTACACACAGGGTGTAAAAAATGATCCTCAAATGTATGAACAGAAAATGTTCAAATTCATTCACAATGAGAGATCTGAAAATTAAACCATGAAATATTAAATATTAAAAACTATTATAATGCAGTATGTCACAAAGCTGTGCTAAAGCAGGCAGGCTCATGTATTTCTGATCAGAACACAAACTGGTATGACCCAAAGGGAAATGTGGCAATATCTAACAAAAGTTTTATGTATGTACTTACCTTTAAAATTTTTTTATTTTGAAATAATTATAAGCTTATAGAAATTTGCAAAATAGCACCTAAAGCTCTGTGTACCCTTCACTCAGCTTCTTCCAACAGTGATATCTTACATAATTATAATACCAGGAAATTGATATTGGGGCAATTTTGTTAACTAGACTTTATTCCGTTTTTACCAATTTTTATATGCATTCAAGTGTGTGTGTTCTATGCAATTTTATCCCCTGTATAGATCCATGTAACCACAACTGTCCACAAAGGAACCACAAAGGAACTTCCTCATGGTATCCCCTTACAGTTATCCCCCATTCCCTGTCCCTGTTCCCTGGCAACCACTATTCAGTTCCACAATCCTTAGTCTTGTCATTTTGAGATTATATAAATGGAATCATGCAGTATGTAGCCTTTTAAGATTGTCTTTTAAAATACAGCATAATTCCCTTGAGATAAATCCAAGGTGTGCATGTTTCAATCAGTTTACTCTTTAAAAAATCTCTTTTTGAGTTGTAATCTCACTCCGTCGCCCAGGCTGGGTGCAGTGGCACGCTCATGGCCAGGCCAGTGTCAAACTGCTGGGTTCTGGCAATCCTTCTGCTTCAGCCTTCTAAGCAGTTGGAATTACAGGTGTGTGCTACCATGCCCAGTTAATTTTTGATTTACTGTAGAGATGAGGTCTCACCAGGTGGACTGGGCTGGTCGTGAACCCACGGGCTCAGGCAATCCACTTTCCTCGGCCTCCCAAAGTGCTGGGATTACAGGTTGAGCCACCTAGCCCAGTCTCTTTTAATTAAAAAAAAAAAAAAAAAAAAAAAAAATTTTTTTTCTGAGTAGTAGTCCATGGTATGGAATGTACCACACTGGTTAACTATTCATTCACCTTTTGAGGGATACTGGTTTTTTTTTTTCTTTCCTCCAGTTTTTAGCTATCACAATTAAGGCTGCTATGAACATTTGCGTACACATTTTTACATAATCAATAGTTTTTACTCTCTAAAATGCTCAGAAATTTAACGGCTTGATTTGGTATTTCCATGTTTAGTTTTTAAAGAATCTGCCCAGCTGGGCTCGGTGGCTCAGCCTGTAATCCCGTGCCTTTGGGAGGCTGAGGTGAGTAGATTGCCTGAGCCCGCGGGTTCGAGACCCGCCTGGGCAGCGAGACCTCATCTCTACAATAAATCAAAAAATCAGCCGGGCGTGGTAGCGCATGCCTATAATTCCAGCTAGTCGGAAGGCTGAGGCAGAAGGATTGCCGGAGCCCAGCAGGTCGAGGCTGCGGTGGCCGGGAGTGGCCACTGCACTCCAGTCTGGTTGACAGAGTGAGACTCCAACTCAAAAAAAATAAAAATAAAAATAAATAAAATAAAATAAAACAAAGAATCTGCCCAACTGCTTTCCAGAGAGGTTGTACTATTTTACATTCTTACCAACACATGATCCAGTTTTTCCACATCCTCTCCAGCATTTGGTGTTGACACTCTTTTTAAATTTCAGACATTCTGCTAGGTGTGTGGTGGTATCTCATTATGGTTTTAAGTTGCATTTCTCTTATGGCTAATAATGTTGTACTTACTTTCATGTGCTTATTTGCTATCTGCATATCCTCACTGGTAAAATGTCTATTGATGTCTTTTGCCCATTTTCTAATAGGATTTTTTTAATACTGTTGAATTTTGAGTTCTTTATATATTTTAGATACAAAACATTTTTTTTAGCTTGCATATTTATTTTACTGCTTATTATTTTTTAAATTTTAGATTTGGAGGGTACACATGCATGTTGTTATATGGACATATTGTGTAGTAGTGAGAATTGGGTCTCAGGTGCACCATTACCCTGATAGTAAACACTGTGCCCCACAGTTTTAGAACCCTAATGCTACTCCCTCCTCCCCCCTTATTGGTGTCCTCAATGTCTACTGTTTTCATTTTGTGACCATTTAGCTCCCACATATGAGTGAGAACATGTGGTATGTGGTTTTCTGTTTCTGAGTCAGTTTACTTAGGATGATGATTTCCAGCTCCGTCCATTTTGCCGAAAAGGACATGATTTCATTCTCTTCTATGGCTGCTTTATGTAGTTTATAAATATTTTTGTCTAGTGTTTGGCTTGTCTTTTCACCCTCTTAAAAAGATCTTTCATGTAGCAGAAGTATTAAATTGTGATGAAGTCCAATTTACAACATTTTACTTCATGGGTTGTTTTTGGTGTCATCTCAAAGCTTTCTTTGCTTAGCCCTAGGTCCCAAAAATTTCCAATGTTTTTTCCTAAAAGTTTGATAGTTTTAAGTTTAAATTCATGATTCATTTTGAATTTTTATATGAGGTGTCAGTTTTGGGTCAAAGTTTTAAAAAAATTTTATGTACACTATGGATGTTCAATTGTTCCAGCACCTTTAAAAAAACTAGCTTTCCTCCATAGAACAGCTTTTGCACCCTGTAAAATTTAGTTGGACATATGGGTGTTGGCTTATTTCTGAATTCCCTCATTTTTTTGGTCTATGTGTCTTTCCCTCTTCTGTCTTGGCGACCTGATTACTGTTTGTAAGTATTAACATCAGGTAGAACGAGTCCTCTTTCTACATGCTTCTTTTTTTTTTTTTGAGTTGGAGTCTCACTCTGTCACCCAGACTGGAGTGCAGTGGTCGCTCCCGGCCACTGCAGCCTCGACCTGCTGGGCTCCGGCGATCCTTCTGCCTCAGCCTTTCAAGTAGCTGGAATTACAGGTGCGTGCTACCACGCCTAATTAATTTTTGATTTATTGTAGAGATGAGGTCTCGCCAAGTTGCCCAGGCGGGTCTTGAACCCGCGGGCTCAGGCAATCCACTCACCTCCGCCTCCCAAAGCACGGGATTACAGGCTGAGCCACCGAGTCGGGTCTACATGCTTCTTTTAAGTTCTTTTACCTTTGCAAATAAATTTTAGAATATGCATTTTTTTATGTCCACAGAAAAACTTGCTAAGATTCACACAGGAACTGCATTAAACCAATAAATGACTTTTGGGAGAATCGACATCTTTATAATGTTGAATCTCCCAATCCATGAGTATAATATGTCTCTCCATTTATTTAATTTGTTTTGATTTCCTTCATCAGCACTTTGTAACTTCCAGCATACAAGTCCAATATGTCTTTTGTTAGATTTTTGTCTATTTTTAAAAAAAATCATGGTGTTGTGTTTTAAACTTTGGTTTCCCCAGTCCATTAGTTCATTTCTAGAATATAAAATATGATTGATTTTGTGTTTTGATCTTTTGCTGCAACATTGCTGCACTCATTAGTTCTAGGAGTTTTTTTTGATAGATTCACTGGCATGTATATAAAAACGTATGCTACTTGCAAATAGGGACACTTTTATTTCTTCATTTTTGATCTGTTATTTCCACCTTTTATTTCCTGCCTTATCATGCGGGATAGGGTTTTTGTTTTTTTTTTTTTGGAGTCAAGGTCTATGTTGCCCAGGCTGGAGTGCAGTGGCATGACCACGGCTCATTGCAGCCTCAAATTCCTGGGCTGAAGTGATCTTCCTGCCTTAGCCTCCCAAGTAGCTGGGACTATAGACACATGATACCACACCAGCTAATTTTTGTATTTTTGGTAGAGACTGGGTCTTGCTTTGTTGCCCAGGCTGGTCTGGAACTCCTAGTCTTAAGTAATTGTCCTGTCTCAGTCTCTCAAAATGCTGGATTTAGAGGCATGAGTCACCATGCCTGACCTAGGATTTTTAATACTATGTTGAATAAGAGTGGTATAAGTAAATATCCTTGCCTTATTTCCAATCTTAGGAGGAAGCATCCAGTCTTTCATGCAAGTATGATGTTTGTTGTAGATTTCTTATAAATACTCTTTATGAAGTTAATGCATTTCTCTCTTATTCCTAAATTGTTGAGTTCTTTCTATTATGCATGGATGTTAAATTTTGTCAATACTTTTTCTGTATTAAGTGAAACAATAATGGGACTTTTTTCTTCTTACACTACTGATATGATAAATTACATGAACTGATTTTCAAATATCAAACCACCTTTGCATCTTAGAATAAACTCTACTTGGTTATGGTATATTAATTACTTTTATAAACTTCTGGATTCAATATACTGATATTTTGTTGAGAATTTTTACAGTAAAGCTCATGAAAATTAGCATTGGTTTGTAGTTTTGTTCCTTTTTTTTCTTTCTCTGATTTTGGGTATTATGGGTCTCAAAATTTGCTGGTAATTGTTCCCTCCTTTTCTATTTTCTGGAAGAGATTTGTAAATCCATGCTAACTCTTCTTCAAATGACTAGTAGAATTCTCCAGTGAAACTATCTGGTCCTTGAGATGTCTTTTTTAGAAGCTTTTAAATTATGGATTAAATTTCTTCCATAGTTATAAGACAATTCAGATGATCTGGTTTTCAAGAAATTGCTCCATTTCATCTATATTGCTGAGTTCATGTCAAGTTGTTCAAGGCAATCCTTTCTATCTTTTTAAAGGGCCAAGGATCCATACTGATATCCTGTCTCATTCCTGATGCTAGTAATTTGTGTCTGCTATCTTTTCATTTTAGTCTTGTTAGAGATCTATCAATTTTATTGATCTTTTAAAAGAATTAGTGTTTCATTGGTTTTCTTTAGCACTTGTTTTCAGCTTCACTAATTTCTGCTCTTTATTAGTTCCTTTCTTATACTTGGTTTGTGTTTATTTTGTTCTTATCTTTGCTTCTTGAGTGGGAGCTTAGAATATAAAATGTTACAGATTTTCTTCTCAGGAGTGCTTTTACTGCATCCCTAAAATTGTGATGTTATATTTTCATTTTTATTCTAACAGTTCATTCAGTTCAGTTTTCTTTAATCCTCTTCACACATAGATAATACAAAACTGTGTTGTTTAATTTCCAAGTGTTTGGAGGAGATTATTATCCTATTATTCTTCCATTGTTGATTTCCAGTTTGTTTCATTATGATAAGAGAATGTACTCTGTATATTTTAATTCTTTGAAATTTTTTGAGGTTTGTTTTATGATCCAGGATATGATGTACCTTGGCAAATGTTCCATGGGTGCTTGAAAAGAATATGTCTTCTGTTATTTTGGGGCAGAGGGCTCTATAAGTGCCTATTAAATCCTGTTTGCTGATGGTTGTGTCTAGTTCTCTATCTTTGCTGATTCCCTAGCATGTCTATCAACTGTTGAGAAAAAGATGATGAAATCTCCAACAATAAATATTTATTTGTCCATTTCTCTTTCAGTTCTATAATTTTGTTTCATGTATTCTGAAGCACAGTCTGTTGTTTAGTGTGTACACTTGCAGAATTGCTATATCTTCTTGGAATACTGGTCATTTTATCATTACGTACTGTTTCTCTTGTCTTCAGTAATTTTCTCTGCCCTGAATTCTACTTTATTTTATATTAATATTGTTCTCATGCTGTTTTTAAAACTAATGTTTGTATGGAAGATTGTTTTCTAGTCTTTGATTTTCAGCTACTTTTATACTGGAAGTGAATTACTTGTAGAGGGCTTTAGTCATGTTTTTATATCTATGCTGCCAAATGAGGTTATTTAAATGTTGTATTTAGAACATCGAAACAAATAGTATATCATGAATATCACTCTAAATCAGTTCACAAAGACATTATTTTTTCATAGCTGCAAAGTACTCTATTGTGTGTATGAAATATACAGAATGTAATACAGATTATTCAACTGATGTGTTGATATTTAGGTTGCCCCCAATATTTGACAATTATAAACAATGCTGGTAATGAATAATGCCAGATATATGTAATTTCGTATTGACAGAGGTGTATATTTTCAGGGTGCATTTGTAGAACTGGAATTGCAAAAGTAAGTGCACTAGATTAACCATTTAAAAAACTATATAAACTGGGCTCAGTGGCTCAGCCTGTAATCCCGCACTTTGGGAGGCTGAGGTGAGTGAATTGCCTGAGCCCGTGGGTTTGAGACCCGCCTGGGCAACTTGGTGAGACCTCATCTCTACAATAAATCAAAAATTAGCCGGGCAAGGTAGTGCACGCCTGTAGTTCCAGCTACTTGGAAGGCTGAGGTGGAAGGATTGCCAGAGCCCAGCAGGTCGAGGCTGCGGTGGCCGGGTGTGGCCACTGCACTCCAGTCTGGGGGACAGAGTGAGACTCCAACTCAAAACAAAAAAAACAAAAAACAACAACAACAAAAAGAACTATACAAACAGAGATGCTCAAAAACATTACATTCAAAATGGAATTATAAACAATGTTCACGAAATACCCATAGAAAAACAAGGAAAGGGAGACAGGAAATAAACAAAGAGCAAATAATAAAATGGCAGACTTAAGCTCCAACATACCAATACTTACTTTAAATGTAAATGTTTTAAAATAATCACTGTATGTATATTATGAGTTTTCCTAGATTATAGTCACATCTAAATTCATGTTAAAATTCTTTGTAACAGAGATAGGATTAAGATGGTTGATGAGAAGCAGCTAGAGGGTACTTCTCCTATGGAATAAGCCAAAATAGAGTTCCATAGCACTCAGGGAGAAGTGAGACCAGCTGCATATGCCACACTCATCAGAGAAGCAACATGATCCAGAGAGTACAAAGAAGAGAAAAATCAATCATCCTGAGTTGGAACTAGCCAGACTTGCCTGAATCACCACACAAACCACAAGCAGCCTGCAGACACAGTAGGGGAGGTGAGTGAGGGGAATTCAGGAATTCTGTGTTCCTGCCACAGACTTTGAAAGCCCCCTGAGCCTCACAGGACTCTAATACATCATAGAAAACTGCCTTGTCCATAGCCATGCTCGGCTGAAACCCTATGTGGAGCAGATCATGAAAAAAAATTCCTGAGTGGCTCTAGCCACTATTTCCTAGGAACTCAACTACTGCTGAAAGCAGCTTTATAGCCATCCTGGGAGGGAATGGGAAGTCCTGACATAGAAGCAGACAGTTCCTGGCTGGGGCAGTCTCCAGTGAGAAGACCTGAGGCTTAACATCCTGAATGCAGATGTCTGAAGATAAGACGGGAGAGCTGGGTGGGACTCACTGGCCTGGAAACCTTTTACTCCCCATATAAACTCTTCTGTGTAGCCTTGGCACAACATGGCAGTGTTACCCCAGTGGTCAGGGATCCTTTCCAACTCATACTGGGGTACCCAATTAAACACAGAGGTTTAAAAGCAGCCTGAGTGCTTCCTGCCCTCCCTGCAACCCTCTTGAAGGCTCAAAATAGACAGAGAACTTGGATAGTCCCCACAGTCCCACTCATTGCCTAGGATGGCTGAGTACTTTCTGGAACAACATAGGCCAAGCAGAAAACCCACAGACACTATCACAGCTAGCTCTCTCCCACAAGTGTCATCTCCTAGACAGAGATCAACATTACATCTGATACAAAACCTCAGCTTTTGGGAAGGTCTGATCCCAGAACCCAGCTAATACCACTATCCAAGTCACCTTGGCAATTTAGGATGCCTTGAGCCTGTGCAGACATCCAGCACAGCACCGCCACAGGTGGCAACAGAGAAACTCACCACATCAAGACTATATTAACCAAAGGAACCCACAGAACCTACATCAGTCCCTAGCCAACCTCAAAAAGAAATAGTCGACCCAAATGAGAAGGAACCAAAAAAATAATTCTGGCAATATGAAAAAACAGAGTTCTTCCACACTCCCAAAAGATCACACTAACTCTTTAGCAATGAACCCTAACCAAAATGAAATCTTTGAAATTCCAGACATGGAATTCAAAGGTTGATTATTGCTCAGTAAGATCCAGAAGAAAGTTGAAAGCTAACATACAAAAATTTAAAAAGAAAACTATTCAGGACATGAATGAAAAATTATCAAAAGGTATAGACACTTAAAAAAACCCCAACAAGTTGAACTTCTGGGAATAAAAAATTCATTTAGGGAAGTACAAAATGCAGTAGAACAGTAGACTAGAACAAGTAGAAGAAAGAATCTTAGAATTTGAAACAAGGCTTTAGAATTAACCCAATTAGACAAGAATAAAGAAAAAAGAATCAAGAGAAAGGAGCAAAGTCTCCAGGAAATGTGGGATTATGTAAAATGTCTAAACCTAAGAATCATATGTAATCCTAAGAAAGAAGAGAAAGCAACAGGTTTGGAAAATCTATTTGAGAAAAAAATTAGGAAAAAGTTTCCTGGCCTTGCCAGAGATTTAAACATCCAGATAGAAAAAGTCCAAAGAACTTCTGGAAGATTCATTACAAAAAGGTCATCTCAAAGGGATACAGTCATCAGGTTATACAATGTTAATGCGAAGTAAAGAGTTCTAAGAGTGGTGAGACAAAAGTATCAAATAACTTACAAAGGTAAACCTATCAGAATAACAGCAGACTTCTCAGCAAAAACACTACAAGTCAGAAGGGACTGGAGCCCTATCTTCAATCTCCACAAACAGAATAACAGTCAGCCAAGATTTTGTAGCCCTCAAAACCAAGTTTCATAAATGAAGGAGAAATGAAGTCTTTCTCAGACAAGTGAATGCTGAGGAAATCTGTCACTACTAGGCTGGCTCTACAAGAAATACTCAAAAGAGTTCTAAAAACGGAAATAAAAGGTCAAGATACACCAGCAGAAAAACAATGAAAACCATAAATCTCACAGGACTTATAGAACACCAACACAGTAGAGGGGGAAAAAGCAACCAGGTAATAACCAATATGATGATTAGGACAGTATCTTACATATCATTATTAACCTTGAGTGGTCTCAATTCCCCACTTAAAAGAAACAGATTGGCAAAATGAATTAAATGGGTCTCTGCCTTCCAGAGACCCATTTAACACACAAAGACCCTTATAGACTCAAGGTGAAACAAATATTCCATGCAAATGGAAACCCAAAATGAGCAGCAGTATTCATTCTCATATCAGATAAAACAGACTTTAAATTAATAGCAATAAAAAAAGACAAAGGACATTATAATATAACATTAAAGGGATCACTCCAACAAGAAGACATAACAATGATATATATTGCACTTAACACCAGAAACTTCTGCTTTATAAAACAAACTCTACTAGACCTAAAAAAAAAAAAGAAAAGAAAAGAAAAGAAAAAAGATAGTAAGCAATGCAATAATAGTAGGCAACTTCAACATCCCACTAAGCGCAACAGACAGATCATCAAGGCAGTAAGTCAACAAAGAAGACCTAACAGACATTTACAGAACACTCCATCCCCAAAATACAGAATATACATTTTTCTCATCAGCACATGGAACTTTCTCCAGATAGACCATATAACAGGCCACAAGTCAAGTCTCAATAAACTAAAAAAAATCAAAATCACATCAAGCTCCTTTTAAAACCATAGTGGAATAAAACTAGAAATTAACTACAAGACAAACTCTCAAAACCAAAGAAATAAACAATCTACTCCTGAATGATCTTTGGGTCAAAAATGAAATCAAGTTGACAAATTTTAAAATTCCTTGAAATGAGTAACAACAATGACACAAATTATCAAAATATCTGGGACACAGCCAAAGCTGTGCTTAGAGAATAATTTACAGCACTTAAGGCCTACATTTAAAAAGAATGAAAGGCCACATATAGACAACCTAACATCACAACTCAAGGAACTAAAAAAACAAGAACAAACCAAATCTGAAGCTAGCAGAAGAAAAGAAATAATGAAGAGCAGACCAGAACTAAATGCAACTGAAACAAAAAATACAAGGATCAATAAAACAAAAAGTTGGTTCTTTGAAAAGATACACAAAATTTATAAACCACTTGCTACATTACGAAGCAAGAAAAGCAGGTTCAAATTAGCTCAATCAGAAACGAAAATGGAGACATTACAACTGCTACCATGGAAATACAAAAGATTAACCAACATTATTATGAATTCCTCTATGGAAACAAACTATTCAATTTTGAGCAAATGGGTAAATTTTTTGAAAAGTACAACCCTCAATCTTAATCAGAGAGAAACAGAAACCCTGAACAAACCAATGACAAGTATTGAGACTGACACAGTAATTAAAAGTCTCCCAGCAAAAAACAAAAAAACAGTCCAGAACCTTACAGACTCACAGCTGAATTCTACCAAGCTTTCCTTCTTTTCTTTCTTTCCTTTCTTTCTCTCTCTCTCCCCTCCCCCCTTCCCTTCTTCCCTTTCTTTCCTTTCTTTTCTTCCTTCCCTTCCTTCCTTCCTTTCTTTCACTTTTAAAGTTTTATTTTAAAGATGTGGTGTACAATTCAGGATTAGGTATACAAATGTTGATGAGGTGTGCCCCCCGCCCCAGCAGTTTCCCTGAACTCTCAATCCTATCCACCCTCCCCTGGCAGTTTCCCACTACTGCCAATCCCTTTCTTATAGTTTTATGATAATTGTTCAAGGTATGCTTATGAGTGAAAACATATGGTTCTCTGTTCTTTGTTTCTGTGATACATCACTGAGTATGAGACTCTAAATCCATCCAAGTTGCTGCTAAGTCCATACGTTTGCCCTTCTTTATGGCTGCATAATACTCCATTGTGTATACACGTACCATATTTTTTTATCCAGTTCAGTTTCAATGGGCAGCACAGTTGGTTCCATGTTTTTGCTATTGTGAACAGTGCTGCAGTAAATAAGTGTGTGCAGGTATCTTTTTTGTAAAATTATTTGAGTTCCTCTGGGTATATTCCCAACAGGGGGATCGCTGGATCATATGGAAGGTCAATTTCTAGTTCTTTCAGAAATTGCCACAATGTTTTCCAAAGAGGTTGCACTAGTTTGCATTCCCACCAGCAGTGTAGAAGCGTATCTTTTTCTCCACATCCTCGCCAGCATCTGTTGTTGTTTGTTTTATTAATGATGGCCAGTCTTACTGGGGTTAGGTGGTATCTCAATGTGGTTTTGATTTGCATTTCTCTGATAATTAGTAAGGCCAACCGCTTTTTCTTTTTTTCTTTTTTTTTTTCTTTTGAGTTGGAGTCTCACTCTGTCGCCCAGACTGGAGTGCAGTGGCAGCTCCTGGCCACTGCAGCCTTGACCTGCTGGGCTCCAGTGATCCTTCCGCCTCAGCCTTCCAAGTAGCTGGAACTACAGGCATGTGCTACCATGTCTGGCTTATTTTTTGATTTATTGTAGAGATGAGGTCTCGCCAAGTAGCCCAGGCGGGTCTCGAACCCGCAGGCTCAGACAATCCACTCACCTCAGCCTCCCAAAGGCTTGAGATTACAGGCTGAGCCACTGAGCCCGGCTCTGAGCGTTTTTTCATGTGACTGTTGGCTGCCTGTACATCTTTTGAGAAGTGTCTATTCATGTCTTTTGTCCACTTTTGAATGGGGCTGTTTTTTTATGGCCTTTTGGCACCTTTGATGTTAGGCCTCTGTCAGACATACAGTTGGCAAATATTTCTTCCCATTCTGTGGGCTAGACATCCACTCTCTTGATGGTTTATTTTGCCTTGCAGAAACTTGTCAGTTTGATGAGGCCCACTTGTCTATCTTATCTCTTATGGCATGGGCACTTGGGTTTTGATCAGGAATTGGTTACCAGTTTCAATTTCCATAAGGAAGTCTCGCGCATTTTCTAAGAGTCTTATAGTTTGAGGCTTTAAGTTTAGGTGTTTGATTCATTTAGAGTTAATTTTTGTGTATGGTGATAGGTAGAGGTCTTCTTTTAATCTTCTGTGTGTGGTCAGCTAGTCTTCCCAACACCATTTACTGAATAGGTTCTCCTCTCCCAAGTGGTTGTTGTTGGAGGCTTTGTCAAAGATGAATTGGTTGAGAAATTGAGATTTTGCTTCCGGAATCTCTATCGTGTTCCATTGGTCTGTATGCCTGTTCTTGTACCAATACCAGACTGTTTTGATTATTGTAGCCTGTATGGAAAAAACTTGATAACCTAAATGAAATGGAGGACTTTCTGACATCACACAACCTCCCCAGGTTGAAACAAGAAGACACTGAGATACTACTAAATAGACCAATAACAACCCAGGAAATTGACTCTGTCATACGAAAACTATCTACAAAAAAAAAAAAAAAAAGCCCTGAACCGAATGACTTTCTAGCAGAATTCTATAAAACATACAAGGAAGAGCTTATACCAATCCTATTGAAAGTATTCCAGGCAACTGAGAAAGATGGAATTCTCCCCAAATCATTTTACAAAGCTAACATCACACTGATACCCAAACAGGGTAAAGATCCAACAAAAAAAGAGAACTACAGGCCAACATCCCTTATGAACATAGATGCAAAAATCCTCAAGATTCCAGCAAATCGGATCCAACAATACATCTCAAAAATCATACACCATGACAAAGTAGGCTCCATCCCGAGGATGCAGGGCTGGTTCAGTATCTGCAAGACCATAAATGTAATTAAATACATTAACAGATGTAAAAACAAGAACCACATGGTTATATCATTAGATGCAGAAAAAACTTTTAATAAAATCCATAATCCCTTCTTGATAAAAATGCTCAAATACCTAGGTATAGAAGGAATATACCTCAAAATAGTAAGCACCATCTACGATAAACCCCACAACTAGTATATTGCTAAATGGACAGACACTGGAAACATTTCCCCTGAAAACTGGAACAAGACAAGGCTGCCCACTCTCACACCTCCTGTTCAACATACTGTTGAAAGTCCTAGCTAGAGCAATTAGACAAGAGAAGGAAATCAGGGTATCGAATTAGGAAAAAAGCAAGTTAAGTTATCCCTCTTTGCTGACGATATGATCCTATACCTCAAAAAATCCAAGAGAATCTGTTAAAAATCTGCTTGCACTGATAAAGGACTTTGGCAAAGTGTCAGGGGACACAGTAAATGTGCAAAAGACAGTTGCATTCTTATACACCAAAAACAAGCAGGTGGAGAACCAAATAAAAAGCACAATCCCATTCACAATTGCCACAAACAAAATAAAATACCTTGGCATCTTCCTAACCAGAGAAGTGAAAGACCTTTACAATAAGAACTACAAAACACTACTCACAGAAACCCAAGAAGACACAAACAAGTGGAAAAATATTCCATGCTCATGGACAGGAAGAATCAACATTGTTAAGATGTCCATCCTACCAAAGGCAATCTACAGATTCAACGCAATACCCGTTAAATTACCAACATCATTCTTCTCAGACCTGGAAATGACAATACAGAAATTCATATGGAAACAAACGACCATAGATAGCCAAAACAATCCTTAGCAAAAGAAACAAAACAGGAGGTACCATACTTCCAGGCATCTGCCAAACTTTCAAAGAAAAATTGGTACCAATTTTACCATAAGCTATTCCAAGAGCTTGACAAGGAGGCAATTCTCCCTAATTCATTCTACAAAGCCAGTATCACCCTAATACCAAATCCAGGAAAAGACACAACAACAACAACAAAAAAGAAAACTACAGAACAATATCCCTGATGAGCATAGATGCAAAAACAAAGAACAACAAAAAACTAGAAAATAAATTCAACAACACATTTAAAAAAAACTACCATGATCAAGTGGGTTTCATCCCAGATATGTAGGGATGGCTCAACAGATACAAGTCAATAAATGTGACCCACCACATAAGCAGAATTAAAAATAAAAATCATACGATCATTTCAAGAGATGCAGAAAAAAACATTTGATAAAATCCAGCATTCTTTCATGATAAAAACCTTTAGCAAAATAGGGCTAGAAGGAATATTTCTTAAAATAGTAATAGACATATACAACAAATCAACAGCCAATGTCATTCGGAACAGAGAAAAGTTGAATGCATTCCCTCTCAGAACTGAAATAAGACAAGGATGTCCACCTTCATCACTCCTATTCCATATAGTCTTAGAGCAATCAGGCAAGAGAAAGAAATAAAAGGTATCCAAATTGGAAAGACGAAATCAAACTATCTCTGTATGCTGATGATATGATCTTATGCCTAGAGAATCCTAAAGACTCCTCCAAAAGACTCCTGGACTTGATAAATGAACCCAATAAAGTCTCAGCATACAAAATCAACACATAGAAGTCAATACAACTGCTATATACCAATAGAGACCAAACTGAGAATCAAATTAAAAACTTAATTCCATTTACAATAGCAGCCAAAAAGCTAAAATACCTAAGAATGTATTTAACCTAGGAGGTGAAAGAGCTCTACAAGGAAAGCTGCAAAACACTGATGAAAGAAACTGTAGGGGACACTAAAAAATGGAAAAATATCCCACACACATGGATTGGAAGATACAACATTGTTAAAAAACCATATTACTCAAAGTCATCTACAGATTCAAAGCAATCCCTATTAAACTACTAATGTCATTTTTCATAAGATTAGGAAAAACAATCCTAAAATCCATATAGTACCAAAAAAGAGAGAGAATAATCAAAGCAATCCTAAGCAAAAAGAACAAAGCTGGAGGCATCTCATTACCTGGCTTCAAATTATATTACCAAGGGTATAGCAACCAAAACAGTATGGTACTGATGTAAGAGCATACACATGAACTAATGAAAGACAACAGAGAATCCCGAAATAAACCCAAATACCTGCAACTAACTGATCTTTGACAAAGCAGACAAAAACATACATGGGAGAAAGGACACCCTGTTCAACAAATGGTGATGGAAAAACTGGATAGCTACATGCGGGAAAGTAAAACTTGATCTCTATCTCTCATCATATACACAAATAAACTCAGAAGGGATTAAAGACTAAATGTCAGGACTGAAACCATAAAAATCCTAGAAGAAAACCCCAAAAAACCATTTCTGGACGTTGGCTTAGGCAAAGAATATATGGCTAAAACCCTAAAAGAAAATACAATAAAAACAAAATAAATAAGTGGAGCTTAAACTAAAAGCCTCTGCACAGAAAAAGAAATAATCAACAGAGTAAACAGGCAGCCTACAGAATGGGAGAAGATGTTCACAAACTATATATCTGACATAGCACTGATATCCAGAATTTACAAAGAACTTAAACCAGCAAGAAAAAAGCAAATGACTCTATTAAAAAGTTGGTAAATGGCATGAACAGATATATCTTAAAAGAAGACATACAAATGTCTAACAAACATGAAATAACGTTCAAGGGAAGTAGTATTAATCATCAGGGAAATACAAATTAAAATCACGATAAGACACCACCTAATACCAGTCAGAATGGCCATTATTAAAAAACTGAAAAACAATAGATGTTGGTGTGGATGCAGTGAAAAGGGAACACTCACACGCTGTTGGTGGGAGTGCAAATTAGTACAACCTCTATGGAAATCATTATGGAGATTTCTGAAATAACTAAAAGTATATCTACCATCAATCCAGCAATCCCACTACTAGGTACCCACCCAAAGGAACAGAGGTTGTAATACAAAAAAGATACCTGCACTTATGTTTATTGCAGTATAATCTACAATTGCAAAAATGTGGAATCAACCTAAATGCCTATCAACTGATCGATAAATCAAAAATTATTTATAGATAAATAAAAAATTGGAGAACATCATCCTAAGTGAAGTAACACAGGAATGGAAAACCAAACACCACATGTTCTCATAAAGCTAAACTAAGGATCTGCAAAGGCATATAGAATGGTACAATGGACATTGGAGACTCAGAAGGGGGAGGGTGGGAAGGGGAGGACAGATTAAAAAATCACCTATCAGGTACAATGCACACATGTAGGGGTAGTGGGTATCCTTAAAGCCCAGACTTCTTTGCCACTCTACAATATAACCATGTAATCAAAAATGATTTCTATCCCCTAAAGTTGTTGAAATAAAAAATAAAAAGAGATTAAAAAATTATTTGAAATAGCCTTATCTTCTGTGAAAGTATATCATATGGACTGCAAACTACCTAATTTAAAAATATAATCAAAGTTAAAGAACGAATGTACATTTTCGCAAAATAACTGGTAGATAATATCTTCTTTAGGACAAAGGCGAAAGGATCTTATGTGTGTAGTAAGAAATCAGTACAGGTTTTAAACAGGCTTTAAAAGTGGTTCCAAACTTAGACTAATACATTCAATAAATAATCTTCAAGACTGTGTGTGTGTATATGCTTTTTTGCATAGTCATACATCAAAATAAGCATGACCACCAACCTATAAAAATGCTTTCATACATACACATAAAAAATTATTATTTTTTTGCATAGCCATATATCAAAATAGGCATGACCACTAACCTATAAAAATACTTTCTTATTACTACTAGTGCTATTAAATTTTATAGGTCAGATTATGATGACAAAGTTGTTTGAAATGTCATTTCTTGCTATAATATTTTCACCTTATCTAAAATAATGCTCTGAACTTTTAAAAAGGTGGTATATTTAAAAGTATTAGAAAGTATCTTATGAAATATTTTAAAGCATTAAAATAAAGAGAATTTCTGTGAAAAAAATGTACATTAAGATTCACTTCCCTAGCCTACCAAAGGTTATTTCAAAGAGAGTCAAGAAAACTTAGATATAAAATAATATATACTAATTTTTTTCCTTTTGCTTTGGGCCTGGGTCCACATGCCCAACCATGATCTAGAACCCTTAACTACCCACAGTTATTTTTCTATTCTCTCAAAACTCTCTCCATCAAATAGATCACCATTATTATCTCTTAAAAAAATACCATATGCAGTCATGCATTGCTTAATGACAGGAATACGTTCTGAGAAATGTATCTTTAGGCAATTTCATCACTGTGCAAACACAAACCTAAATGGTACAGCCTACTATACACCTAGGCTATATGGTATAGCCTATTGTTTGTAAACTACAATCCCGTACAGCAATATTACTGTACTGAATACTGTAGGCAACTGTTACACAGTGATAAGTATTTGACTATCTATATATATCTAAACATAAAAAAGGTACAGTAAAAATGCAGTATAAAAGATTTAAAAAATGCTACATATGTATATAAGGGCACCTGCCATAAATGGAGCTTGCAGGACTGGAAGTTGCTCTGGGTGAGTGAATAGTGGGTGAGTGTGAAGGCCTAGGACAATACTGTATACTTTATAAACACTGACCACTTAGGCTACACTAAAGTTATGAAAATATTTTTCTTTCATTATTAGCCTTAGCTTATTGTAACTTTTTTTTTAACTTTATAAACATTCCTTTAGCTTTTTGACTCTTTTATAACAACACTTAGCTTAGACTTCCAGCAAGATGGCGACGGAACAAGTTTGACTGTGAGAGTTTCTGCAAAAGCAAGTGTCCATAAAGACTCTCTGCGTGAGTGGGTGTGTGCCAGTGGGTGAGGGAAATTCTGAGACTCGGGTTCATGCACCCCGGGGCACTCCTCTGGAGATGACTGCAACGCCCCACTGCCCTGAGGTTGGAGCCACAGGCACAGAATCACCTGGGGCTCTCCTGAGAAGAGGCAGCAGAAAGCAGCCCATCTTTTCACCTGGTGCCGGGACCACACCATCATCTGTCAGCAGAGTGCTATGAGCCCAGATCCATGAGAGAAGATGGGGAGAGCTGGAGAGGAGCCCCACCACAGGTGAAAACCCGCCAACAGGAGCCATTTTCTTTGTCCCAGGCCCAGGCAGAGGCAGAGACCTGCATTGCCCCACCCAGATCCACCCAGACTCCAACTTGGGACTTAGAGGTAATCTCATCAAACTCGGAGAGACAGACACCCATCTACCATGCTGAATCAGACAATACACTTCAGATCTGATTGGGAGACTTGACAAACTGGGTGAGCCCAGATCTGATGGACCCTCCTCCCACAGTAGTCTGTGGGGCATCTGACCCATCTGAGACCAACCCTATCAAACTGCACCGAGAGAAGAGGGGAGAGGCTGGAGATCAGAGCTGAAAGGAAGCTGGTCTTACAGGAAGACCCTCATAGTGAGTTTTCTTTTGTTTTTTTGTTTGTGTTTGTTTGCTTTGTTTGCTTTTTGTTTTGTTTTTTTGTCTTCTCTCTTTCTTGCTATTTTTGATTATGCTTTCATACTTGCTTTGTTTCAGTTATTTTATTGCCTTTTTTTTCTTTAGACTTCCTGTTTGTGTATGGGTATTTTTGAGGGAGAGCATATCAATAGGGGAGTTTTGGCTGGTTTGTGTGTTTACATGATTCTCTGTATTCCTTTTTTTAAAAAACATTTTCTGTCTTTGTGTTTCTTTTCATTTGTTAGTTAATATGCCTGTTTTCCCTCTTCTTCTTCTCTCTTCTCACTTTTTTCTTTTTCTGTACTTTTTCTTTTTCTTACTTCATTTTGTTTTCAGGGGCAAACCCATACCCCCACTGCATGGACAGATTGTAAGGCAGTGGGAAGTAGGTTCCAGGGGACCCACATACTGGTCAGCGGATACAGGGATCTGCAGATAGTTTCTGAATCACAGCTCAATTAAATCTCAAAACTGCAAAAAGTACAGCCCCGCATCCACAGTCCAGCACCAGAATTCAACAAAGCCAGAGAAAGAACATAAGGAAAAATAGGAGATTGAGCAAACAGAAGTAAAATCTACTTCCCCCATCCTTGAACAACAGAATTAAAGAAGAGTTTAAAGAAAAAAGGAGGTGGAAACTCTACACAAAGGAAGAATATGGGACTCACACAAACCCCTGGGAGGTCAGCCTCTGAGAATACAGACTTCAGAATGCAAACAATGAAGATCCCCCAGAATGACTGGTCTCAAACCACAAACCCAGATATCAAGACATTAATAGAGAGAATAAATAGAATTGAGGAGAGACAAGAGGAAAGAATGAAGGAGTTGAGAACTGAGATAACAGCAATAAAGAGCACAGTGAATGAAACATATAATGAACTGATAAGCATGGAAAGCAGAATTAACCAAGCAGAAGAATCTCAGAGCTTGTGGATGAAAATAAGGAATTAACCCAAATTGTTAAAAACATAGAAAATGAAGCTTAAAAAAACAGAACAAAACCTCTGAGAGATGAGCGATTATTTCAAGAAGCTGAACTTATGATTAATTAGACTTCCAGAGGCAAACAGAAAGACAGAGACCACCCTGGAATAAACATTCCATGAAATTATCAAAGAAAACTTCCCTTATCTCATCAGTGATGTGACCATTCAAACACAAGAAATTCAGAGAACCCCAGTAAGACAACAAATGAGAAGACCAACTCCTAGACACAGTAATTAACCCAGAAATCAAAAGAGAGATTAAAAGATACCTGGAAACAAACGAAAATGAAGAAACATCCTACCAAAATCTCTGGGATGCCATGAAAACAACACTAAGAGGGGAATTAACATCTCTATGAATACACATGAAGAAAACGGAAAGATCACAAGTTAATAGCCTAACAAGTCACCTAAGGGAGCTAGAAAAGCAAGACACCAAAACCCTAACTTCAGCAGAAGAATCCAAAAGTCCAAATTTGGGACATGGAAGACAAAAACATAATACAAAAAAAATCAATGAAACAAAAAGCTGGTTTTTTGAAAGGATAAACAAAGTTGATGGACCCCTAGCTAGACTGACCAAGAAAAAGAGAGAAAAACCCAAATAAACACAATCAGAAATGCAAAAGATCAAGTCACAACTGACCCTGAGGAAATACAAAGATTGTAAGAGACTACTATGTATACCTGTATGGAAACAAACTCAGAAAGTTAAATGAAATGGAGGACTTTCTTGTATCACACAACCTCCCCAGGTTGAAACAAGAAGAAATAGAGACCCTAAATAGACCAATAACAATCCAGGAAACTGACTACGTCATAAGAAAACTACCTTAAAAAAAACAACCTCTGGACTAGATGGCTTTCCAGCAGAATTCTACAAAACATGCAAGAAAGAACAGATACCAATCCTATTAAAAGTATTCCAGGCAATTGAGAAAGTTGGAACTCTTCCCAATTCATTCTATGAAGCTAACATCACATTGACATACAAACTAGGTAAAGATCCAACAAAGAAAGAGAACTACAAGTCAATATCCTTGATGAACATAAATGCTAAAATTCTCAACAAGATCCTGCAAACTGAATCCAATAATGCATCTCAAAAATCATCCACCATGATCAAGCAGGCTTCATTCCCGGGACTGAATTGTGAATTACATTCACAAGACCATAAATGTAATTAAATATATCAGAAGGCATAAAAACAAAAATCACATGATTATCTCATTAGATGCAGAAAAAGCTTTTGATAAAATCTAGCACCCCTTCTTGATAAAAGCCCTCGAACATCTAGGCTTAGAACATCTAGGCTTAGAACATCTAGGCTTCAAAATAGTAAGAGTCGTATACGAGAAACCCACAGCCAGCATAGACAGAAATTACCTAGACAGACAGAAATTAGAACCATTTCCCCTGATAACCAGAACAAGACAAGGATATCCACTCTCACCCCTCCTTTTCAACTTAGTTTTGGAAGTCCTAGCTAGACCAATCAGACAAGGGAAGGAGATCAGTGGTATCCAAAAAGAAAAAGAGGAAGTCAAGCTATCCCTCTTTGTAGATATGATTCTATACCTCGAAAACCACTGTCAAAAACCTCCTTGCACTCATAAAGGACTTTGGTAAAGTTTCAGGGTATAAAGTAAATGTGCAAAAGATAGTCACATTTTCATATGCCAACAACAAACAAACAGAAACCCAAATAAAAAGCACAATTCCATTCACAATAGCCATACACACACACACACACACACACACACACACACACACAACACACACACACACACACACAAAATGAAATACCTTGGCATCTTCCTAAACAGAGACGTGAAAGACTTTTACAATGAAAACTATAAAACATGGCTCAAAGAAATCAAAGATGACACAAACAAATGGAAAAATATCCTATGCTCATGGATTGGAAGAATCAACATTATTAAGATGTCCATCCTACCCAAGACAAACTACAGATTTAATGCAATACCCATTAAATTACCAGCAGCATTCTTCTCAGTCCTGGAAATGACAATACAGGAATTCTTATGGAAACATAAATGACCATGAATAGCCAAAGCAATCCTCAGCAAAGAACAAAACAAAACAAAACAAAAAATAAAAAACAAAGCGGGACGTATCACACTCCCAGACTTTAAGTTTTATTATAAAGCTACAATAATCAAAACAGCCTGGTACTAGTACAAGAACAAGCATACAGACCAATGGAACAGGATAGAGATTCCAGAATCAAAATCTCAATTTCTCAACATCTTCGATAAAGCCTCCACTACCAACCACTGGGGAGAGGACAACCTATTCAGTAAATGGTGCTGGGAAAACTGGCTGACCACATGCAGAAGATTTAAACAAGACCCTATACAATACAGAAAAATCAACTCTAAATGAATCAAAGACCTAAACGTAAAACCTCAAACTATAAGAACTTTAGAAAATGTAGGAGACACCCTTATGGAAATTGGAACTGGCAACCAATTCCTGATCAAACCCTAAGTGCCCATGCCATAAGAGATAAGACAGACGAGTGGGACCTCATCAAACTGACAAGCTACTGCAAAGCCAAAGAGACCAACATGAGGGCAGGGAGACAGCCCACAGACTGGGAAAAAATATTTGCCAACTGTATATCTGACAAGACTCCTAACATCTAGGATCTACAAGGAACTCAAATGCGCTGAAAAGAAACAAACAAACAGCTCAATTACAAAGTGGGCAAAAGATATGAATAGATACTTCTCAAAAGAAGAAATAACAGGCAGCCAACAGGTGCATTAAAAAAATGCTCACTAGTAATCAAAGAAATGCAAACTCAAACCACAATGAGATACCACGTAAATCCAGTCAGGATGGTTATCATCAATAACTTAAAAAACAACAGATGCTGGAGAGGATATAGGGAAAAGGGAACACTTCTACATGTTGGTGGGAGTGTAACTAGTACAACCTCTGTGGAAAACAGTTTGGCGATTCCTAAAAATCAACCTTCAATATGACTCCGCAATCCTCTGAGGATATACCCAGAGGATCTCAAATCACATTATGAAAAAGACACCTGCACATGCATGCTTATTGCAGCATTATTCACTGTAGCAAAACCATGGAATCAACTGTGCTGTCCATAGAAAGAGGACTGGATTAAAAAAATGTGGTACATATACACAATGGAATTTTATGCAGTCATAAAGAAGAACAAAACTATGAACTTCTCAGCAACTTTGATAGTCTTAGAGTGGAAAATACTGAGTGATCTATCACAGAAACAAAGAACTGAGTACCACATGTTCCCACTCATAAGCGGACGCTGAACAATAATCACAATACTATAAGAAAGGGATTGGCAGTAGTGGGAAACTGCCAGGGGCAGGGAGGGGTGGGATTGGCAGTAGTGGACAACTGCTGGTAGGGGAGGGCATACCTCATCAACAAAGTTACCTTCCTGCACAATGAACATCTGTATACCAGACTCTGAATTGCACCCCCCATCTTTAAAATTAAAAATTAAAAAAAAAGAAAAATTTCTTTTCTTTTTTTTTGAGTTGGAGTCTCACTCTGTTGCCTAGACTGGAGTGCAGTGGCCGCTCCCGGCCACCGCAGCCTCGACCTGCTGGGCTCCAGCGATCCTTCCGCCTCAGCCTTCCAAGGAGCTGGAACTACAGGCGTGTGCTACCACGCCCGGCTAATTATGGATTTATTGTGGAGATGAGGTCTCACCAAGTTGCCCAGGCGGGTCTCGAACCCGCGGGCTCAGGCAATCCACTCACCTCAGCCTCCCAAGGCGTGGGATTACAGGCTGAGCCACCGAGCCTGGCTTAAAATTTCTTTTTAAGTCATGACTTCCCTTTTTCTCAATACAAGTGGATTATAATTTATAATTCAAAGGCTTTTTTTAAGGCTATGGAGGGTCATTAGCTGAACAGAAGAAGTAAATAAAGGAGAGGCAATAAGGTATTTTATTAAGCTAACACCAAGAAGTGAGTGAAAGAGAAAAAATAATTAAGATACTTTGTGTATACATATGAGTACATTAAGTGGAATGAAATGGTGAAATAAGATAAAACAGACTCCTCATATACTTAATGAGTCAGACATTGAGAGGAAATGAGTAATGAGAAAGATGTGAGGCTGGCTAGAAGCAGCTTGACCAAGACAGAACAAAGCCAAGAGATGGCAAAGGGATTAGGAGTTGGGCAACTATCTAAATGTTTGGGCATGTGAACAGTTATAAGTGCTTTGCCTCCACCCTTCATAAACCCTCACCAAAATACATATACTTTAGCCTTAATTACAATGATTTCTCTCACCTGGATTTCATTTCCAGAACTGCAGTTACTTGTTGTTTGGATGCCTGTACTTGGCATAAGAGCTTAACAATATAATTAAGGTGTTCTGGGTCAAGCACCATCCCAGCTTTAACAAGCTGTAGAAGAGAAAAAAAGGAGCAGTCATTCTTATAAAAATGTGAAAGAGTTGAGAAGCCAATGTATATGAAACAACTAAAAGACTGATGGAAGAAGCGAAACATAGAGACAAATGGAATTAAAATTCATTAAAAAAATTTGAAACATATTTCTTTCAAATGTTTGAGAACCTCCCAAAAGATATCCTACTTTGGGAATTTAAAGCAAAAATAATAATTTTGAATTCAAAATGTGAACGTTCTTTCTGTTCTCCAAGTAATCTCAACCACTTTATTACTTGTACTTTATTTGGTGCTCAGTTTATCTTTTGGTATAGAACTGGTGTTCATACCTTATCCCTTACTGCAAACTTCCTGAGAAGTATTGCTCCTGTGCCTCACACAGGACCATGACCAGAAAAGAAATCAGGGATTCTTTGTTAAATTAGTAATACAGGTAGACTGCCTATATATAACACAGTATTTAACTTTTTCCAAAAATCAATTCAATTCTCCTTAATTCACAGTTGACTCATTTCCTTTCTTCTTTATGAGCCTCAGCTCTAAGAGAGTCAACTGGGGAGTACCTGGATCCTTCTAATGTGAGAATGGATGAATGAGAGGCAGGCTTTCTCTGAAGCTCTTCCATATGACATTACCCTGGGAAAGCGGGAAAGTACATTCTTACTAGTTGCCTCAGCTCAAATGATCCTGTTGACCTCTGCCCAAAGGTGTTATGAGTAGGTTCTCTAATGCTTCCCTGGGTGAGGGATTTAAAGTGTTAAGAATGACTCAGTTGAGTGGTGCTTGATATTCTTTGAGCAACATTTTTGCTGAGAATCTCCTATGGTTCTATTCTGGTTTTCAGAAAATTTCCCCCTTTCAGAAATTACTTGGAAATGTTTGAGAGAGTGTATTAGTTTACCTCCCCAGTAGAGATTTGAAAGGGGTACCAGGAAATAAGAATTTGGGATAAGACAAAAAATAGCAGGATAAAGTGAAGCAGAAGCTACCTCTTCCAAGGTATAATAAATCTCTATGTGAGATGCTGTAATTTGGTTGCTAGAAGTTACTCTTCATCAACAAGGATACCTGCATAAATGAACATTTGTATACCTAACCCTGAATTGTATCCCACATCTTTAAAATAAAAAACAAACAAAAAAATTAAATTATGTAAACTCATAAAATAAATTATATTTTTAAAGGTTAAAAAAGAAAAAAAGAACTTATTCTTGATGGGTAACTTGAGGCAGAATTTCTTTTAGTTAGGGATAATAGTCAGCTGCTGAGGAATTTTCCTTGTCTTTGGACTCTCAGATACATTATATCAAATTTCATGACAATAAACCCCTTTTAAATAGGTCCTAGAACCTCTACTATATGCCATATGATCAAACATCTTAAACTCTAAATAGTTTTGCTGAGAAACTATAAAAATGTTCAAAGCCTGTTGTAAACATTAAGCTCTATTGCTTAAACTCTGTCAGTTCTTCTGAAAGAAAAGCATGCTCAATTTTATTTTGAAAAAGGAAAACAGTTTTTCTTATAAGTTTATCAATCCACTACCTTAACAAAGAGTTTTCCAAACTTTATGAAGTTGCATGATTTTTTTTTTAGTGGTATGCTCAATAATATTTGAAAGGATCACTGCTGGTCTGTATGCATTCACTGATCATGCAGTGACTTTTGACTAAAATGGATAGGGTCAACTATAATCAAACCTGCAAGAGAACCAATTAGTTATCTGGTCACTGACATACTTAAAAAAAAAAAAATCTGCCCTTTAACACTGTTCACTGCTCAAGAACCAATGTAAATATAAATTGTTTTTTGACAGACTAAATAACAACCTAAAGCAGCACAAAAAAGATGTTAATTATCCTTTCTGAATGATATTTATGTTAATTAAATGGGGATATGGTATACTGCTAGAATAAGAAGGAAGAAAAGTATCTTCCTCCATGAGGAATGTGGTTTTATCATCACTGAACCCTGAGATAGTCTTGACAGGAAAATTGGTACTAGTATTAAACAACTAGAAATGGTGGTTCCATATTAACTATACAGAAATGAAAATTACTGTTTTTGTTAGATATTCCCCATTCAGGGTAATTTTATTTGGACAGCAACAGAGATACATTTTGCAGAATGCCAAGTTATTGAGTATTAGACAATCTATGGGATTATTACCAAGGTTTTCTAAAACTATTAGAGCTGATCAGTTACTTTTGATTAAAAAATTTTCTAGGCAAGTAATTCTGTCAAGTTTTATAATGTGAAACTAGAGGTATTCACTCAAATATTCATTAATCTGCTAGAGTGGTTCCAGGGTTGCTTCTAAAAACAAAAATTGGGATTTTTTTTCCTACTCTTAGGCCTATTCTGAAGAGACTAGTTGAGTAGTATCAAATACTAAGGAAGCAGTCAACAAAAGTTTAAAATTTTATATATTTTTATTGAGTTATGAACATTATTTCTTTTTATTTAGTGCTAAATTTAAAACTAATTCTAGGCTAGGCTCAGTGGCTCAGCCTGTAATCCCGCGCTTTGGGAGGTCGAGGTGAGTGAATTGCCTGAACCCGCGGGTTCGAGACCTGCCTGGGCAAATTGGCAAAATCTCATCTCTACAATAAATCAAAAAAATTAGCCGGGTGTGGTAGCGCACGCCTGTAGTACCAGCTACCTGGAAGATGAGGCGGAAGGATCACTGGAGTCCAGCAGGTCGAGGCTGTGGTGGCCAGGAGTGGCCACTGCATTCCAGTCTGGGCGACAGAGTGAGACTCCAACTCAAAACAACAACAACAACAAAAGAAAACTAATTCTAGCTACCATGTTTCTCTCTATTCTCTTTGTTTTGACCATAATTTTCTATTTACATATTGATTTGTTTATTTTTATTGCAAACAACCTCAATTCCTTTGGAGAAGGAAAATTTTCTTTAGTCATCTTTAAAGCAGTCATCTGGAGTGCTTGAAACTATTAAAGGGGAATGTTTGTGAGCCACTGGAGTCTGCTTATAAACTCTATTTTAGGAGAAAATCGGGTTATTTCTGGAAATAGAATTACCTGGCATCCAGAATGTGAATAAAAGACAACTCAAGGGTGTTAAGTGGAAAAAAATATTTTCTTAGTTATTCACTATCAGAGAATAAAGGAGATAAAATCCTACCTTGTAAAAGATATCAATTAAAGCAGGCACAGCATTCCTTAATTTCATAGTTGCTACAAGCTCGAATATGTTTAACAGTATTTTCAGAGAAGGCTGGATAAAATAAAAGAATTACACTCATTTTCATGTCTCCTTTTAGTATACCTTAACGTTTCTCAAATTTGTTTTTGCTGAAAAACACAAGTGTTCTCTAAGAAGTGTTCAACAAATACAGAAACTTAACTGCTAAATTCAAGCAAAAAATATAAGAGAAATTAACTGAAAATATTAAAATAATATGTTTTCCAGATTACTTACCAGTATTTTAACCATTATGCTGAGGTTCAATACCTGAAATACTTCTTTCAATAAACAATGTTTGAGTAAAGAATTTAGAAGGTTATTTAGCACTTGTAAATCAAAGTGCAAACCTGGGGGAAACTTTCTGTAGTATTCCAAAAATATGTTCACTGAAAATTAAAAAAATATATATTAAAGTCATCTTCTGCTTCTGAGACATTCATTTTTCTTAAGTTAGACAATTTTTCTATATTTAAAGATAAAACAGTATAAATTCAATATAAGTTCTTGTAAGATACAGTTCCAGTATTAGAAATATTTGATGAAAACTAAAGCAAAAGTCAAAATAACAATAATACTTGAAGTCAACCAAGTATGTTCAGCATGGGAGTAACTCATGTTACCCACAAAGGTCCAAACTACCAAATACATCATGGTCTCAGTATGAACTCCTAAGGAGTCAATTCATCAGTTATGCACCCAGTCTTTGAGGCAGTGGCCTTGAAATACATGTGAAATTGTATACTTTAGTAATAGATGCAGACTATTTTGACACACGCTCTTTCTTGTTGTAATCCTACCATGTTGACCCTGGGGATGTTTGTGATTTCAGTTTGTGATTATGACATTCTACAAAAAATTACTATACTGTTTAGTTTTCGAGAAAGTACCTTCTTTATGCTGATCCAAGTCCTTAATCTATTTTCTGCATAACATATCATTTCCAATTTTCCCCATTCATCTTACTAAAATTATATAAATTGGTATCACTTCATTAATAACTTTTTTCCCCAGGCCAAAATCTGTACACCTTGGCTAAAACAGTCTTAATAAAAAATTACTTTTAGTTTTATTTTGTGTTAATTTATTTTGGCTAAATAGTTTTAGTAGAAATACTTATTACTAGCTGGATTACCTAGTGTTGTTTGAGAAAGCCAGTGGTTACTGATAAAGTTTAGTAGTACAATTGAAAAATTAATGTTGAAGTTATGATAATTTTTAACCACTCTAATAATATAGTGTAATAGTGTTCACCTTTGTTGTAAAGCTTCTTTATATACTACAATTGTTTTTGCTGGGGACATACAGATAAATTCTTCCTGCTATTCTTTCTGTAGTATGTACACAACTGCCCATATAGAAGCAGATAAACTGATAACATGAGAAATTCAGTGTCTGCTATCATAACTTGTTAATAAAACTGCAACTGCAGGCCTTTAAAAAAAGGGGTAGTTGAAAATAATCTATGTTAGTCAGCATGTAAATAGCTCACTAACTGACATGCAACTCTCTTCTTTTTGTCATTGAGTAATTTTTAAAAATTTAACATATTTTCTCCTTTTAAAATGATGATCCTCTCTGGTTAATCTGTTGGGTAGAAACAGTTTGAACATTTTAATACTTTTTTATGTAAACTGCTAGCTACACTGCTTTTTAAAGAGGTTTTGTCAATTCACCAGTGACTTACCAAAATCAGGTACTTTTACTCCTTTCTTTGATTAGGAGTGCATCATTCTAGTGAACCAGTAACCACTGGATATTCCTCTCCAGATATATTTCTAATTCTCACAAGAAGAAACAATAGTCATGCATTTCTAAATAGCTAGCTGAACTCTTACTATTCTTATAAATTGGAATATTTTTGTACATTACCAACAGTAAATATAAAATAAAAATAACAGCTTTTGCAGTTTCAATTTATATGATCAAATTTAAATTTTTAGTATTTCCTTTGATTAAAACCACAGAAATTATCACCTTCCTAAAAATCTGATTTAAAGAAATTTACTTTTTTCTACTGTATTGCTAATATGCCATACTCATTCATTTGATATATGCTAAATAGTGGTAGTTTTCAGATGTTTTTAGTCATAAACTTTCTGGAAAAGGAATTTTATGTGGAAATTCAAATGTAAGACAGATAAAACAGGATACATGGTTTTACTCCTAGGTATATACCCAAAAGAATGGAAAGCAGGAACTCAAACAGATATCTATTCATCAATGTTAATAGCAACATTACTCACAATATCTAAAGGTAGAAACAACCCAAATAACCATCATCAAATGAACAGATTGACAAAATGCTGCATATACATATGATGGAATATTACACAGCCTTAAAAAGGAAGGAAACTCTGACGACAGAATATTACTTAGCCTTAAAAAGGAAGGAAATTTTGACACATTACAATATAGATGAACCTTGAGGACATTATGCTGAGTGAAATAAGGCAGGCACAAAAGGACAAATGGTGTATGAGTCTATTTTATATGATGAACCTAGAATAGACAAATTCATAGAGCCAGAAAATAGATTTGAGGTTAGTATGAGAATTAGAAACAGATCTGGAGAGGAAGATCTAGTGGTTACTCATTCATTAGAATGATGCACTCCTAATCAAAGAAAGGAATAAAAATTCCTGAGTCTGGTAAGTCACTGGTGAAGGAGCATTATGAATTGACAACACTGGCTATCACAATCTCTCAGGTCACAAGCGCATTTCCATACATGCTCCTATTACTTCTACCGTAACTACTTCTTTCTTGTTATATAGTTAGATTAAGTACAGACTAGCAGTTCCCTTAGATGGTTCCTTTAATACTTAGGGACAGGATATCACCAACAAAACAAAACCTGGCATGTTTAGGAAACTGCACAGAACTCACTATGGATGGTACACTGGCTATAAGAAGTAAGTATAAAAAGAGAAGGATAAGGAAGTAGGAAAGATTCAGCATCTGAAACATTCTTTCAGACAGATGTAAAGGCTAATTAACATATCCTTTTTTATAAGTCATGAAAATATTAGTACATAAGGGAATTACAGTGTTAAGTGGATTATCTTTTTTTTTTTTTTTTTTTTTTTTGAGTTGGAGTCTCATTGTGTTGTCCAGGCTGGAGTGCAGTGGCACGCTCATGGCCACTGCAGCCTTGACCTGCTGGGCTCAGGTGGGCCTGCCACCTGGGCTTTCCAAGTAGCTGGAACTTCAGGCATGCACCACCACATCCAGCTAATTTTTTTATTTACTATAGAGATGAGGTCTTGCCAAGTTGCCCAGGTTGGACTTGAACTCCTGGGCTCAGGCACTTCTCTCACCTCCACCTCCCAAAGTGCTGGGATTACAGGCATGAGTCACCATGCCTGGTTGGATTACCATTTTTTTATTAACCAAAATACTACATTTATTTTCAATCCCGTATAAGGTCAATAAAAGCCACTCTTAGGTAAAGCATTCAGTTTTCAAACTTACAAAACAATGAATTTACCTTTAAACTATTTTCAGACAACAGCACATTGTTTAAAATATCCATGTTAATACATTTATACTAATCATTCCATTATTTTATACCTGCACGTTGTAGTAAACATAGCTCATTGATACTTATATATTTCTTAAACACATCCATGCAAACCTGCAAAAATCATCAGAAATGTAAGTTACCTTTTTGTATTACAAACTATATATATTTCAAGCCTATCTTTTTGCTTATTTCAAATTTAAAAAATGAACTTAAAGCATTAGAATGAAGTTGATATGTAGTTAACTCACAGATTTGAAGTACATATTGAATTCATCACATAAACCTTATTTAGTTTATTTTTTAAATAATCATCTCCTGGTGCAAGGATAAACACATTGATCAACATATTAGGACAGCAAGCCCAGAAATAGAACCATTCATAAACAGTCAGCTAATTTATGACATAATAAAACTGCAGTGCAGTGAGGGAAAAGATGGCCTTTTTCATAAATGATGCTGGGTCACCTGAAGATACACATGGGAATAAAATGTATCTTGATTCTCTTCTCACATCATAAACAAAAATAAATTCTAGCTGGATTAGAGTTCTGAATGTAAAAGGTAAAACAAACTTCTAAAGGAAAATATAGAAGAACATCTTCATGATCTTGGCAAAGATATCTCTTTTTCTTTTTTTTTTCTGAGCCAAGGTTCCACTCTGTTACCCAGGTTAGAGTGCAGTGGCACGATCATGGCTCACCCCAGCCTTGAACTCCTGGGTTCAAGCAATCCTCTGTCATCAGATTCCTGATTAGGGAACTATAGGTGTGCCACAATACCCAGCTAATTTTTTGAGTTTTTGTAGACACAAGATCTCACTATGTTGCTCAGGCTGGTCTCAAACTCCTGGGTTCAAGCAATCCTACTGCCTCCATCTCCCAAAGTGGCATGAGCCACTGCACCCATCACTTGGCAAAGATGTCTTGAACAGGATGCAAAAAGTTAACATCACAAAAGAAAACAATTGACAAACTGGACTATATAAAAATTAAGAAATTCTGTTTCTCAAAAGACAATTTTAACCAGGTTAAAAGGGGCATCACAATGAGCATCACAATGAAGATCAAATGCAGCAGCCATGGACTAGCCATTTATTTCAGTGGAGAAGAGTAGCATAGTGAGCCCAATGCATTAATGCATTTCATTAATCTTGTTAGGAAGTGGAAGAAAATGCATGTGCTTAATCTGTCTAACACAGATAAAGAATCACATTGGAGTTAAAGTTTACCAGTGGAGCTGGAGAGATTCCTTAATTTGGGGAAAGGGTATGTGAGAGCCATTCAGAGGTCTACATTCCTGCTATGGACTGGACTTCGAGGACCCTAGCCATGGGAGAGGCCCTTGGCCCTTATGGGCCCTAAGACTAGCATAAGGAGTTGCCCGGGGACTATGCTTCATGGCATTGCTCCAGAGAGGAAGCTCACATCGAGACTCACAGTGCACCCTCCCAGTCCTAAGGAACTGCAACATGATGCCATTTTGAAAGCCCAGCCCCCACAGACTGTTTTGCCATGTGGCATAACAGTCACATTCCTACAGCCTCAATGACTTTCTCTGCCTGCAGCTCAGTGGGAGCAACTAACAGTGACCATGTCCCCCCAAAGCAGAGGGGTGGCTGTGCATTTTCACACACCTCAAGGACAAATTCCACTGTTTACAACTATCAATGCTGTGGGCTGCTATGGGCCAAGGCAAAGCATGTACCCCCGCAGCTACTTGTCTACAGCTACTTCCACTGAAAGCAACCCTGCCCTCCCCAGAAGCAGGGCTGCAGCATAGTCACTGCTGCTCCTATCTAAGGATTTTGTCAGGAGCCTGAGGATCACCCTGCCTCTGCCTACCAAGCCAGCACCTGTCTGAACCAGGTGCAGCCTGGCCCCACTGCTGCCCCCTCAAAACATCTAGGAGTCTGGGGATCAACCAATCCAGTCACCATTTTTGGCACCTCAGCACTCTTCCTGGGGTCTGAGGTCGAGCCCACTCAAACTGCCACTGCCACCACCGATGGCACCCACCACAAGGACCGCTTGCAAGCCTGGGGATTGGCCCGCCCAGCCAGTTGCGGCTACCACCAACACCAACGCAGACCACTTGGGTCCCAGAGGGTTGTCCCACTATTGCTATTGTTATCACTCATGCCACATCTGCTGCCCAGAGGCTTGAGAATCTGCCCACCTGCCTGGACCACCGCTGCCATTCCCAGGACCTGAGCAACTGACTGGAGGCTCGAGAATCAGACTGCCTGGACCTCCTAACACTGGTGCCAGCATACCTTGCCCTTGGCCCCAAAGATAGGCATGCTCAGCTGACTGCTGCCACTGCTGAGGCCTTGCATATTTACTACAGCACTAGTCACAATAGCAAAGAGATGGACTTAACTAAAGTGTCCTTAGACAGACAAATGGATAAAGAAAATGTGGAACACATACACAATGAAATATTATTCAGCCCTAAAAAAATAAATTTGTCAGTGACATCACGGAGAGATTGAAAAACATTATGCTAAGTGAAATAAGACAGGCACAGAAAGACAGATGCTATATATTCTCACTTATATACAGAATCTAAACAATCTAACTGAAAATAAGCAGAGTAGAAGAATAGTGGTTACCAAAGGCTGGTGGTAGGAGTTGGGGTCAAGGGAACGGGGAGATGTTAATCAAAGGGTAAAAAGCCTCAATCTGATAGCAAGAATTGTTTTTTTTCTTTACGATATATTGTATAGTGTGGCAAATAATAATGTATATTTCTTAATAACTAAGAGTACATTTCATATGTTCTCACCACAAAGTATGTAAGTATCTGAGGTGATGGATATGTTAATTACTTTGATTTAATTATTCCACACTGTATTATAAATTAGAACATCACTTTGTATCCTATAAGTATATACAACTATATAAGTTTATAACTTAAAAAATAAAAATTAAAAGATAAATCAAAACAAAAAAAGAGAGTGAAAAGGCAACTTGTAAAGTAGTAAAATATAATTATATTAATATGCATATTCAACAAAGAACCTGTATCAAGATTATACAATGAATACTTACAGACTGGTAAGAAAAATAATCCCATAGAATTTAGTTAAAATATTTATACATTTTCAAAAAAAGCATATTCAAGAGTGTAATAAACAATCTGAAAAATGCTCAACTTCATCAATCATCAGGGAAAACATCACTACCCACCCACCAGAACGGCTAAAATTTTTTTTTTTTGAGTTGAAGTCTCAATCTATCACCCAGGTTGAAGTGTAGTGATATGATCACAGTTCACTGCAATCTCTACCTTCTGGGCTCAGGTAATCCTCCTGCCTTAGTCTCCCTACTATCTGAGACTACAGGCACATGCCACCATGCCTGCCTAATTTTTTGATTTTTTGTAGAGATGAGGTCTTGTTATGTTGCCTAGGCTGGCCTCAAACTCCTGGACTCAAGCAATCTTCCTGCTTTGGCCTCCCAAAGTGCTAGAATTACAGATGTGAGGCATGGTGCCTGGCCAGAATGGCTACATTTAAAAGACTGACAATATCAAGAACTGGTGAGGATGTGAAGCAACCAGAACTCTCAGACACTGATGGTGAAAATGTAATTTGATAAAAGCACTTTGGAAACCTGTTTGGCAGAACCTACTAAGGTTGAATATATGCAGACCCTATGACCAAGAAATTCCAGCTTTATAACCTATCACAATGTCTACATATGTTCACCAAAAGGCATGCAGAATACTGACAGCAACACAATTGTAATATCCAAATATGAAAGCCACCCAAATACCCATCAACAGTAATATTTATCCACAAAATTAATTTCTATATACTCACAAGATGGAATGTTAATTATTATACAATATTAAACAACAATGAAAAAACTACAATTAGTAAAATATAGATAAATCTCAATCAGACACAAAAGAATACACATTGTATGATTCCATTTATACAAAGCATAGAAACAGGCAAAGCTCATCTATGCTATTAGGAGTCAAAGAAAATCTAAATTAAAAAGTATGATGGAGATAGTTATTATAAACATTCTCTACTTCAAAGACTTTATGTTTTACCTTTTCATCCCCTTGCTCAGGAACATGAGCAAACTTGCATGGTGATCGCTCACAGCCGCGTAATGTATTAAAATGAAATTTGCAGTATCTATGGGGTATCATCAACCCTAAGGGCTTTTGGAACACCTAGAAAATTACAAAAATTCCTTTTATGTGTTAACTGTAAAAAACTTACTAAAATCAAGTAAGAAAGCATTTGAAGCAACAGAAATATTACATACCCCAAACAATATCAAGATTAAAATGTTTGCTAGTCTGATAAGAAAAAATAAAACTTGAATTAATATTTTTAAAAATAATGAAAAATAATTTTAGAGTAATTTGTCTGTGAATTTTCTCAATTTCTTAGCATAAAATAGTCCATCAAGATTATTCTGCTTACTTCCCTTTAAGACTTTGTTTTCAGAATAGTTAAGTTCACAGCAAAATTGAGAGGAAGGTACAGAGATATCCCATAGACTTCATGCCCCCACATTGCTTTACATGTTTTGAAAAGTTTATACATTTCCTCCTTTTCATGCATCTGCCTCTACTTTTGCAAAAAGTTAATGTTATGATAATATGCATCATATTACAGATACACTTATTAGAACCAAAATTCTCCTTAGTTTTTCTGATAAACAGAAACAGGCAAATGACAGAGTTAAAGTTTTTTGCAACAAACTTTCCCCATAAAGATCTTTATATCAGCAGCTTTCTTTTTCATCACAGGAAACTATTCATCTTGTATTTTCTGTTTTGCATGTTCCTCCTCTTCTGCTTTCAATCTCTTATGTTGTTTGTGAATATCCTTCGACTCACTACTTATTTTCTGCCTTCTAACACCAACCTCTATTCAAAGTCCATATAATGTCTGGAACTGCTTTAAAAAATGATGATGGGGAAAATACAATCAGCAGATTCCAAAGTATGGGTCTTATAAGATTATTTTTTCTTAAACAGAGGACTTACCCCCACATTTTTTTCCCTCTTAAATATTTCACAAGTTTCAGGATGCTGCAGCTTTAGGACAGAATGTTTTCCTGGAATTCTGAGATCTAGAAATGATTTAGAATGACATTACCCACCAATATGTTACAACTTATTCCCTTCATAACAATGAAATGAATGATCACTACTGTCTGCTTTAAAGTTTCACTTTGGAATATTCATGTTCAATTCACAGACTGTGTTGCCATGTGTGTTCCTGTGAAATATAGAATGATTTACATCTTAGGTACTCTTAAGTATTTCTAGACCTGAATTTAAAATTTTAAACTCACAATAAGCTGTAGACAACTTTCTTAAAAGTCTCACATAGTGGCATTGAGCACCACATTCATATATGTCTTTAGGCTAAACAGACAAATATTTTGCGCAATAAACATTTCTAAGGGAAGAAAACTAGTGACAAATCCAGGTGCTATTGACTGAATCATATCTCCTCCAAATCTACATGTTGAAGCCTTAACCACCATTGTGACTATGTTTGGAGATAGGGCTTTTATAGAAGTAATTAAAGCTAAATGAAGTCATAAGGGTGGGGCACTGACTCAATGGAATTGGGTGTCCTTATAAGAATAGGCACCAAAGATCTCACTCTCTCTCCCTGTACACACCAAAGAAAAGCTATGTGAGGACTCAGCAAAAAGGTGGCTACCAGCAAGTCAGAGAGCCCTCATCAGAAACTGAACCCTGCCAGAACCTTAATCTTGAACTTCCAGCACTGTGTAAAATAAATTTCTGTTATTTAAGCCATTCAATCTGTGGTGTTTTGTTATGGGAGCCCAGGCAGACTAATATACCAGGCATCATATTCCTTAACGTTGGTCTTTTAAAATGAGAACTAGGGCATTTTAAAATGTTCTTTTCTAAAGATAAAATAACAAATAAAAATAAAAGTATTTTTAATTTTAAATCATTTATTTTTTACTTTGGCAGCATTCAGATACAATCTAAAACAAGTTGAAGTTTTTGCTGCATAGCTTTGCAGTAATTTGCATTATGAAAACTGTAAAGCTTTTTAAGATAAAAAGACATGACCATTGTGGGTTTTCTGCTACATAACACTAGGTAGCATGAAGTCCATATTGAAAAGGTACAGAAGCTGGGCTCGGTGGCTCAGCCTGTAATCCCGTGCCTTTGGGAGGCTGAGGTGAGTGGATTGCCTAAGCCCGCGGGTTCAAGACCCGCCTGGGCAGGCGAGACCTCATCTCTACAATAAATGAAAAAATTAGCCGAGTGTGGTAGCGCACGCCTGCAGTTCCAGCTACTTGGAAGGCTGAGGCGGAAGGATCACCGAGCCCAGCAGGTCGAGGCTGCGGTGGCAGGGAGCAGCCACTGCACTCCAGTCTGGGCAATAGAGTGAGACTCCAACTCCAAAAAAAAAAAAAGAAAAGGTACAGAAGGGTCAGGTGTGTTCTACACAAAGTAATACTGTATGGGAGAGATCCCCCCAAACCGGAATTTATGATTAAAAAATTGCATATTTATTCTTTCATGTTTAAATTTCAGTCACTTCAAAGTACTCTCTGTTTGATACAATACGCCTATCAAGATGTTTTTTCCACTGTTCAAAACAGCTTTTGAACTTGTCAATTCTGATGCTTTTCAGTGCTTCTGCCGTTTTTTGTTTCACCTCTTTTACATGGGCAAAAAGTTTACCTTTGAAAAGGGATTCCTTTTCATCTGGGGAAACAAAAAAAAGTCGCTGGGGTGAAATCAGGTGAATAGGAATGGTGGGGCAATTATGCCATGTTTGGTCAAAAACTGAACACTTAGCATAGTATGGTCAGGCGTGTCCCTAAATCATCCAAATGGCAAAAAATGGCAAATGTGTTGAAAGAATGTGGGGGAAAAAAATTCACTGAAGCTGAATGCAGCCTTTCACAATAATGTTAGCTGGTACACTGATGCTGAGGGGTTTCTAGAACACTTATCTAGTGGGGAAAGCCTGTATACTAAAAAGGGCCTGCCTTCTAAAAGATAATTCTGGGTTTTTTGAGGTCCATTTTGTAGATTCCGAGTTGATTCTTCAATGTAGCTTATTTTGCTCAAAGTATTACAAATTATCAAAAAACTGACACAAATTCTAAAACACATATACAAATACACTCCATAAAATATAAATATTTTAGGTATAACCTGTAATTTACTTGTACTACCACTATCACATAAACAGATATTTCAGAATTTGTTCCATCAAAAGTACTAAAAAAAGGTACACCAACCTTCTAATTTTAACAAATTCTACATTTGCTTCAATTTTTCTTTTTAATATTTTGTTTTCTTGGTGAAAAAAAAAACCAAAAAACTCCTACATAGTTTCTGTACTACCAAAAGCCAACAGGATTTTATTAAGAAAACAAATAGTACCATTCATCCAGGGCTTCAGTATTGTGTCTTCTTGATGAACACTTAGATTCAGAGGAGGCACTAATAAGTATGGAGGTTTTGAGATCAGTGCTGCTAATTGACATTCACCAACCATAATGTCTACATTTCTAGAATCTTTGCTGTGTGAGCAGAAAAACCAAAATCAGAATTCAATGTATTTTTGAAACATTAAAGTAATGAAAATCAAATAAGCAGGAATACAACCTTAATGCCATAATTGTGCTTCACAGATACTGCATTTCTTACAAATTGAAGGACTGTGGCAACACAAAGTTGAGCAAGTATACTGATGCCATTTTTCCAATAATATGCGCTCATTTTTGTTTCTGTCACATTTTAGTAATTCTTGCAGTGTTTCAAATTTTGCCACTGTTATTATATCTGTTATGGTAATCTGTGATCTTTGATATTACTATTGCTATTTGGAGGGGCATCATGAACCACACCCATATAAAAGGTTGAATTTAATCAATAAATGTTGCATGTGTTCTGACTGCTCCACTAACTGGCCTCTCCCCATTTCTCTCCTTCTCGGGCATCCTATTTCCTGAGATATAACAATATTGAAATTAATAATCCAACAGTGGCCTCTAAGAGTTCAAGAGAAAGGAAGAGTCTTATGTTTCTCATTTTAAATAAAAAACTAGAAATGACTAAGCTTAGTGAGGAAACCATGTGGAAGGCTGGGACAGGCTGAAAGTTAGGCCTCTTGTGGCCAAAGAGCCATACTGTGGCAAACAAAAGGTTTGAGAAGGACCTAGGCTAGTATTCTAATCCAGAAAAGGTCATCTAATTATTCTACTGATAGTATAATGAAATAAATTATAAATTATTCTTCAGGATAAGTATATATAATAACCATATACAGGTTTTTGAAAGCTTCCCTGGGAAGAACATATCAAAAATGTTACTGTTTCAGGGTTGCCGATTTAAACAGTATTCTAATATATGCGATCCTACATAACCAATTTTATAAAAACTTAATTTGGAGGTTACTTATCTAGAAAAATAAATAACTTAAGTGAGAGGAAGGTAATACTTTAAAGCTGACTAGCAGATTCAAATGAATTTACTTTTTAGTAGAAAGACTTACACCAACACTCAGATACTATAATCTTTTGTCTTAAAAATAATTCTGATAAGCTTTTTCAGTTGGGGTTTCCTGGGCCAGAGGAGAGTAAAAAAAGGTAAGAAGAAAGGCTCACATTTACAACAGTCAAAATTTAGTAGCATTGATGGAATTTACAATTTTTGCACACAATAAAAATATTAATTTATCTTCCCAACTTGAGATATCATTGACACATGCAATTAACATATCCTCTCCTTCCATGAATAAAACAAAAGCAGGAATGTAAAACAAAGAAAAATAAATTATGGAATTTCATAGATGAAAGTTATTATTTAAAAAAATTCTTTTAGTTTTGATTAGATTGAAGCCCACTGTGATATAGTGACTTGCCCAATGTCACAATACTGATCACTATGACAGTCAAGTATATGATAAACCTTTGAAGGTTACAATGATGCTATTTTAGTTTGTAAGCAAAATGATTTCAATAGAAAAAAGCTAACCATGTCACTTTCCCTTTTTCTTTAGGCTCTTCCAATGGCCATGAACCATACTGGGCTTTATGTCAATCCATTTCTTACCTAGCCTTTCCCTTAACACAGTGGTTCTCAAACTTGAGCATGCATCAAGATCAGCTGGTGGCCTTGTTGAACAGAGATTGATGGGCCCATCCCCAGTTTCTGATTCAGTAGGTTTTGAGTGGGACACAATAATTTCCATTTCTGCCAGGTTCTCATATGAAGCTGCTGCTCCAAGGATCATACTTCGAGAATCACTGCCTTAACATATAAAAGACTTGAACATATCCATCACCTAACCTGGGTGTGCCTTGCCTCAACAACAAAATGAGGATGGAGGATGAATCTGATCCCTTACATGTCCTCCAAGTCTAAATTTGGTGACTTTATATATCCTAGGAAGCGTGCTGTAACTCTCAGTACTGATCATTACATCCCTGTAAGATTCTTGCAAACTCTAATGTTCATGTGTTTTCAGTTACACTTGTATTCATAAAAGTCAAACACACATCATTTTTTCTTTTTATCACTACTCCTTTTCTAAAAAAATATTTACTAGTTCAAAAAACTTAGTGACAGTTTTAAGGTAACGTATAATATTCCTTACATCTGAGACATTAACTAAATTATACTCATGTATGGTTTATGGCATAGTAACCCAAGCATACACAGCAGCAGAAAATGAAAACACACCCAAGATACAAATTAAATGAGAGACTATTTTAAAGTTATATAATTAAAAATTATGTTACAGACCTTTTGCAAACTTCATAAATATTTTCTTTCTCTTCTTTAATAGTCACATTGTCTGAAAATCTACACTGTGAAGAGATTATGGTTAAATAAGTACAAGTGAATATCTCTTTATTACATACTAAGTTATGAGGCTTACTGGATTTAGTAGAATGGACAGCTAAAGTTGTGCCTCTTTTTATTTACGAAAAAGAAAGCTTTGAGTTATTTTTATTTTTAAGTGGTATTTATGTACATAAACAAAATTTATTTTTCATTAAAAATATTTAAATGCATTCTAAACACAACTATAGTTAAAACATTTCACAAGTAGCTTTTTGGAATTGTGATTTTCTTATTATAACAAAGTTATACATGTTCAAATATTAAACTTTTGAAAAAATAGGCATCAAAAAAATAATCGAATCACCCAACACATTCTCACAGAGATAACCACTTAATATCTTCATTTATATTTTCTAGTCTTTTAAAAAGTACATAATCATATCTTACAACAGTATCACACTGTGCAGTAGTTTCCCTCATCCACAGTTTCACTTCCTGTAGTTTTTAACCTAAAGTCAACTATGGTCCAAAAATAATTAATAGAAAATTCCAGAAATGTACAATTCATACGTTTTTAATTGTACATCATTCTGTGTAGCATGATAAAATCTCACTTTTTTTGCTCTGTCCTGAGACATGAATCATCCCTCTTCCCAGCAGATTCATACTGTACACCACATGCTTGTTAGTCTCTTGATAGCCATCTCAGTTATCAGATGGACTGTTGCAGCACTACAGTGCTTATGTTCAAGTAATGTTTGTTATTATTTAATAATAGCCCTCAAATGCAAGAAAGGTAATACTGGAAATTAAGATATGCCAAAGAGGAGTTGTAAAGTGCTTCTTTTAAGTGAAAAGGTGAAAGTTCTTGACTTAATAAGGAAAAAAAATCATATGTTGAGATGTTAACATCTATGGTAAGAATAATTTTTCTATGAGTGAAATTGTGAAAAAGAAAAAAGAAATTAATGTGGAGTATATATATTGGTGCTATCCATGGCTTCATCCACTGGGGGCACTGGAACATATCTTTTTCAAAAGAGGGAGGACTACTGCATATACTATTCGAACTCTTAGAAAGAAAACCAAAAAATCACCTGAGAAACATAAAACATTAACAAATGCAAAGACCCACCATGTTCACAGATGAGACTATTAAAGGTAAAGATGTTAATTTTCCAAAAATAAATGCATACATTTAAAAAGCCACAATGTGAGTTTAAAGCACTCTTTAAAAAATACATGAGAGAGAATATATTTTAGATCTATAATACATTTTACTATCTTCTAAAGCAAGTCTTTTTTACTATTTTTTCTTCCT